>CM034146.1:814121413-815492020 GCA_019776745.2 Taxus chinensis
ATCTAAATGTTAGTATAGGTCTAGTTAGTTGTTTCTATTGTATAAGGAGTGGTGTAGTGATTGGTTTAAGAAGAGGAATTTGACCTTTTCCATAGGTTCACCTCAAGCCTACGAGTCCACAACTTGAGAGGTGATCCCATGTTACCCAATCACACTGAATGTCCTGTTCACACTCAGGGCATTCGGGGGGTGCAATGATTTCTAGATAATAATTCCTTTTCTTAAGGCACAGATACGAGCTACAACTAAGTAATTAGATAAGATCTCTACCATTCAACAAATGAGACATGTAGTGGGTTATGGTGCATTGATTGTGAAGTTGAGGGGCATATGAAGGATAATTGTCCACACAACATTATGTGCGCATTATTACGATCTTGTGAGATTTTCCGCAAGAATCATGATGTCTGAAATCACCCTCTCTTAAAATGTGTGATAATGAAAAATGTCTCTATGTATTACAATATTTTGAATGCTCACATCCATGATACCAAATATTTCAAGTTTATAGACCAAATTTATGAGGCTTGCGAGATTGGATTATGGTAGACCATTGTGGAAAGTAACTCTCAGGAGTAGGAAGCTCAGCCTAATGAAGAGTGTAATAGTGGAGAAGGTGGGTTTTGCCATGGATTTAGGAGGAGAGGCCGTGATGGCAGAGGAATATTTACACATGGGACTTGCTATAATTTTGGGTCCCTAGATCATTACCAACATGAGTATCCCTAGAATCAGGTATATGCGTATTGTGAAAAATAACATAAGGTTAAGGACTGCCATGAACTTTATGAGCATATGTGCTAGAATAATAAGGACAAATTTACATTGATGATTACAGTATAACACGTGAAGAATGAGGAATGGGCACCTAAGATTATGTCTCATCTAGAAATACAACCAATGTTTGTTACTACACGTGCAAAAGGAGTACGTGCACTCAAGGATCTTAAAGCCAACCCATTCATTAGGAGGTAAGAGGTTATGCATTCCAAGTATCCAGATGCGGCTCACTAGAAGGTCTATCAAGAGACCGTGGGAGTGATCAAATATGTATGGGGTGATATCCAATGCCTGAAAGAAAAGGAACGCGAGAGGGAACGTGTGAAGAAAATTGAACTTACACAAAAATATGTAGATGATTTGAAGGAGGTATGTAAGATGGTGTGGCAGGAGAACAAAATCCCACTGCTAGGGGAATGGTTGTGTAAGAAGGTACCATGCACTGAATTTGGCGCGAGTGACAGATCCTCCATGCAGATTTACCACCAAAGAACCATTAGTATGCTAAGGAAATCACACTAGATGGTGTGATTGATGGTTGGCTGGTGAGTAACATTTTGATTGACACCAAAACAAAGGTGAATGTCTTAGCTTTAGATACATGGAATCGAATGGAAAGGCCACCATTGCAGCCATCTTCTAATGTGTTGTATACGGATAACAAGACTATTGGGGTATTAAAGGATGCTTTAATTACCATTCAAGGATCCAATTTTACAGGAGATTTTGAAGTATTAGAATTGGATGAGGTAGAAAAAATTTTGGCACTACTTTGGCATCATTGGTTTTATGAAAAAAATGTTGACCTACATTTCAACAAGATATATATCAGTTTTTATAATAAGGATGAGTGTGTGGTTATACCCTTGAGTGAGGTGAAGGATACACTTTACGTTGATCCCGTAAGTGAGGAAGAGCTAAATAGGATTTATGCATGAACCATATTTGACTCTAATAATATGGAACCATCCAAGGAATGTGTACTTTATTGGTAAGATGAACAGTTAGTTTGCGATACCGCCAGTGTTTCTTGTGAAAATTGGTCCCATAGAACATATGAAATGGTCGGGCACGAGGTTAACAAAGAGTTACCAGGATGATCAGGCCGCACCTGGTTAGGCATTTGGGCGCAGCTCGGTTACCTCGATATACAGGTGAAGAAAATCTTGATTCATTCTTGCGCGCCATGGAGAACCAACGGAAGAATGAAGGTGATCAAAGGAATATGTTAGTATATACTTTATGCAGGACAATAGTGCATTGGTGGGAAACACACACAAATAACTTATTGGGTTGGCGAGAAGTGAGGATCACTTTTTCAACAAGGTTTACTTAGAACAATGTACCTTCACTTATACATGAGTATGATGGGAAGAATATTTCTTTGGTACACATTTATAACTATGAGATATAATGGGCGTAAGGCAAGGAGGATTCACCACCATCTATTTGGGTGCATAATTCTATTCCACTATGCATATATGCGAGCGAGTATGATATGTCCATGATGATTTGAAATGAGATACTCCAAGCTGGCGCAATGACTGAAGGTATTGTTCACATCTTTGATTATTTTTCTAATAGGCCATCTGTCCATGAGGATTTTTAGATCATGAATCATATCACATTAGGGGATAACATAAAAATGGAGTAGCTCATGCTTCATTTACTTGTAGAACCTGATCCGGAGGTGCGTGAAGATATGTTGGAGGTATAAGAGATGAAGTTGGGCCACGCTTGGAAAGATAAATAAAAGGGGAATATGGTATACTTCATTGTTGATGAAGAGTTAGAAAACCTAGCTATTATCCATACAGAGGGTACACGTGAGGTGATGGACTCTATAGATGAAAATCCACACACGTACCATGCTCCTATGAAGAAAAAGAAGGTCAATATCGGCACTGATGATGTGCCTAAGGAGGCTATTATTGGAGACTATTGGTCATAACAAGAGGTAGGAAAGATCATTAAGATTTTGTGTGACCTCCAGGATCTTTTTCCAAGAGGTTACCATTAGTTTAAAGGTGTGCATCCCTCATTGGGAGAGATGAAAAATAAGTTGAAGGAAGGTGCATGACCTGTTCGGAAGACGTCTTATAGGATGAACCCGAACCTACGCATGAAGGTAAAAGAGTAAATTGATTAAATGATTAAGTCTGGAATCATTGAACCAATCAAGGAATCTGAATGGGTTAGTCCTATGGTCTTCAACATCAAGAAATATGGGCGGATAAGGATCTGATTAGACTATAGGGAATTGAATGCCTCATGTGTCATAGATACTTTTCCTACACCTTTTACAGAAGAAATAATTTAGCGAGTTGCATGACATGAGATCTATTCCTTCACTAATGGGATCTTAGGCTATCACTAGGTGTGCATTGCATGCGAGAATCAATAGAAGATTACTTTTTCCAATGAATGGGGAAGTTTTTCATACATTGTGATGGCTTTTGGATTAAAGAATGTGCTAGCAGTAGTCTCGCGCATAATTGTGCAAGTGTTCCATGATTTCATCCATAATTTCTTATAGGTTTACCTAGATGACTGAACTGTCTATGGGTTAGTAAAGGATAACTGTGATAATATCTGACTAATGTTTGAAAGATGTAGGCAATTAAGCATCTTTCTTAATATAAAGAAATGTATATTTGTTACACCATTTGACACTTTTCTTGAGCACATTATTTATAAGGATGGATTGTTGGTAGATCTATCTACGATTGCAATAATTTTGGGATTATTAGATCTTATCAATCAAAGAAAGGTGCATGGTTTTCTTGGGCACAGTAGTTACTATAGAAATTTTATCAAAGGATATGCAAAGATTGTCACGCCCTGGAAGAATTACTCAAAGCTAAAGGAAAATTTTATTGGGGTGATGCGTAACAGTAAGTATTTGAAAATTTGAAGGAAATATTGACTACTTCTCCTATCTTGTGCTTTCCTTCCTATAAAAAACCTTTCCATTTACATGTTGACGCTTTTGGCATGGCTATTAACACAATCTTGGTGCAACTAGGAGAGGGTAATGTGGATCATCCCATATGCTTTGTGAGCATAAAGTTAACACCAACAAAGTAGAATTATACAAAATTGAGAATAAGGAATTTTTTATGATCTACGTGCTTCATAAGTTTTGGCAGGTACTTATTGGCCACACCGTTCATCTTTTATACATATCATATGGTATTGAAGTACTTGGTCAAAAAAACATGTTTAGCAAGGGCACATATGCTGGTGGATACTCCTATTTTAGGAATTTGATTTCACGGTTGTATTGAAGCCATACAAGAGAAATATGGGATCTGATCACTTATAAAGGATAATTTCTAGAGAGGACGTGCAAAGTTTTGTTGATGTTATGCCTGATGCACAATTTTTCAGGTTAAACCACACTCCAGTTGATCTGGAGAACACAGTAGTATTTTTTACACTGGACATGCGTTGGAAGGGATGAAAACATTGGAGAAGAATCATCTTGTTATTTGAGTTGCATCATACCATCTCATTGGAGGAGAACTATATAAAATAGGTAGAGATGAGGTCTTGAGTAGGAGTGTTTTAGAGCATGAGCGAGAAGCTATTATGGAGGAAGCTCATCAAGGTATTTAAGGAGGACATTATGTAGGTGATGCGACTACACATAAGCTCCTTCTAGTTGGCTTATGGTGGGAGACCTTGTACAAGGATACTAAGGCTTATGTCAAAGCATGTGATCACTATCAGAGACTTGGAAAACCTAAAAGTAGAGATGAAATGCCTTTACGACCTATAAAGAGTTCGGAACCTATTGTGAAGTTGGCTATTGATTTTGTGAGATCTATTGCAGGACTTACGCGCAAGACTAAGGCATGCTAAATTATCACATATACTGATTACTTGACCATATGGGCAGAGGTTACACCTATAAAATATTGCATGACAGCTACAACAATGAGGTTCCTTTGGGAGAACATTATCAATAGGTACAAATGCCCCTTGATCTTGACAAGTGATAGAGGAACTCATTTCTTGAATGAGATAATTAGAATTATATTTAAAATTTTTATGGTGGAACACCATAAGACTTCTCCTTATCACCCTCAATAAAATTTCACTTTTGAGTCTATCAAAAATATCTTGGGACAAACACTAACAAATATATGTGATGTTGGAAGAACGGATTGGGATGAAAAGGTATCAGTTGTTCTTTGGGCATATAGAACAACCTATAAACAGTTGAACAAAGCCACACCCTTTTAGTTGGTGTTTGGCACAGAAGTTGTACTACCTATGGATTTTCTATTACCATCCCTATGTATTACATGTTAAGGTGGATTATCTGATGAAAAGGATGTCGAATAGCGCATTGAGAAATTAATGTAATTAGATGAGTTACGTGTCATTACACATTGGAGCCAAAAGAAATAGAAGGAACGACAGAAGGCTTAGCATGATATACACATCAAGATGAAGTCTTTTGCAGCTGGAAATATACTACTTCTGTATGACTCCAAGTTTGCACACCACCCAGAGAAGTTAAAGGTTCATTTGTTAGGACCTTTTGTAGTGATCAAGATACTTGAATCAAGCACATGTCAATTATAAGCGTTAGACACCACTATGTTTCCCGGTTACTACAATGGGATTAGGTTGAAGCCCTTCTATAAATAAGCTTATTTTTGTTTGTAATAAGGCAATATTTCCAATTAGATTATATTTCCTTTCATGTTTTGTTTTTTATTTTATTTTTTTGTTGTAATAAGCACGTTTGTGTGTAGGAGTTGATTACCATTTCTTGATTTGATGCGCAGAGGATCACACATACCTTTAGTGTGGGGTGGAAGAAGGTGTGACTATTATATATGAAATATTGGATGTTGGTATTTCCTTGAATTTGGCTCAGAGGTGTGCATGAAAACATAAAGAAAAGGATCTTGGTGGAGGTGGATTGTCAATGTGCATAAGATAAAAGGAAGCTGTGTAGGAGTTCAGGATACTGGTATTTGAAATAAATAACTCAGATTGGAAACCACATGACGAAGGGGCCTCATAATGTAATGCAAGGTAGGAAGTGGCATGATAGAATACTTGGTATATGGTGTAGAGGAAGAGGATTGTGGCACAATAAAATATACACAAGGATGACTGCAGCCTGAGAAGTAGTGGCGTACTAGAAGCTTATGACTACTACACGTGGAAGAAGGTAGGAAAAAGTGCAGAAAAGGTGAAAAAACACATTTAATGCTTTAAATTAGTGGTAGGTGAGGAGTAATTAATGCATTATTTTTTTGAAATATATAAAAGAGGTCAAGGTAAAGTTCATTCTTACCTTGCATATTGAATAATTTAAACAATTAGAGAGTGTGTAAGTGTGAATTAAGAACAAATATCTCATGTAAAAGAGAATTTGGAGGAACCAGGGTGGTTTTGACATGGCTTTGAGTTTAGGCTTGTTTGGAGGAAGTGTGAGGGCAAGGAGAAGGCATGGGAATATAACAATAAAAGGTTCAAAATTCTATAATCTAGGGCTTGTATTACAGATATGGTTTTACAAACTAGGGCACGTAGTCATGAGAGCTCAGCTAGGGTATGAAGGTTTTAAGATAGAGCCAGAGTATGAGGAAAAAAAGGTTGTGTATAATAAAGAGAAGGTGAGGATGCTCAATGCACAAGACTGAAGAAAGTAATTCAAAACCTAGGGATCACATTACATAAGTTGATTTTTCAGTTGAAAAGAATGGCACCGAAGATGGAAGAAACAATGTCACCCAAGGGAAAGGGTAAGGAAAAGGGAAATAAGCTTGTCGTAGATGATGCACCTAAAGAACGATTCTCTAAAATGCATTATCTAGGAGAGGTGATTATTTGCAATCCATTGGAATTTCACTTGACCAAGTGCAAGATTAGTGACTTGAACCATTGCTAGAAGGCGAATGAGCACGAAATAGAAAAAGAAGTAATGAAAAATATGGATGAGAGGACCCCAGACGGAAAATTGGTCTATGATGACAAATTACAAAAGGACCTGGAGAGTGCAGGAGTTCTATAGCTTTATGAACTTCCTTAATTTGGAAATTATGAGAGCTTATATCAGTGGTTGTTATTGCACATCCAAGAGGAATACTTATATTTTATAGGAAAAAGGATACACATTACTAAACATTTAATCGAGAGAGTCACAGGCTTTCGTAGCTCAAGCTAGGGGATAAAACCTAACTTAGAGTATGATTTGGGGGTAGTGGCAACGATTGTTGCATTTAACCACCAACGAGGAGGCTTCACAATGGACATTGTGAAAATATCTTACCCATATGTAATAGTTTTTGTGTGCCTGGTTAGCTAAAATTTGGACGCATCAGAGAGGTGGACCTAAGTAAATAAGAGGTGGCTCTAGGTCGTGCAGAAGATGGAAAACAAAATTGCATACAAAATTTCCTCCACTGTTGAAATAATTATTGACGAAGCGAGCAGAGGTGAGAAGATAACTTGGGGTGTCATCCTCCTGACAATTATATTTTTAGATATTTTGGGTTCTAGATGGGCCAAATGATAATGTATGGAAGTATCCTTTGGAAGACAAGTCCCCTACAAAGAGGTTCAGTGAGTATATGTGCGATGGGATACCCAATGCATATAAACTCAGGGTGGATAGATGGTATAGGTGGATGTGTGAGGCATTTGAGCATGAGTGGCACGTACCAAGGGAGTTACTGTTGGTCCTAGTTTGTTAGGGTGAGTTTGCGGTGTATCAAAATTTCTACTTGGGAAGGTTCTATATGAAGACTGGTGACAAAACCCCCTAGTGTAAAATTTCATTTTCTTTCACAGCAAGATACTTCCAGGATTTGATAAACATGTTGTATGATGTGCAGAAGTTAAGGTTTGATGTAGACAAGGTGGGTGCTGACTGTCACACATTGTGTAAGAAATTTATGTATCCTGGTAAGACATACTATGTGGAGACAATGGAATCAGATGATATAGACATCAATTCACATATTCTAGCAATAGGAAAGGAAGAATAAAAAAAAGGTCTACATCTAATTTAATCCAAAAGTAGCTAATGGGAAGTACGTTGATGAAGAAGACATTCTGTTCCCAAGACCGCCGAAGGGTTAGAAAACTATAGGTATAAAGAGAGCGCATGAGATTACCCCTCCTAGAAAAGATGAAAAAGAACAAAATAGGGATGAGGAGGAGGTGGAAAAGGAAGATAACGTTATGCTTGACCATGGTCATAGAAATAAGTTATGAAGGACGTGCAGAGGAAAATATAGAAGCGCACAGACTTCAGAGCCAGTAAGGAAATCCCCAAGGGTCACTCCACCTAAGCTGGGTGTAGAGAAGAAGATAGAAGTTGGTAACAAAAAATGATAATGATGAGGAGGAGACCAAAGAAAAGGTTGTGCTCGATGAAGAGACTCCAATCATCCATAAATAGGAGGATGATGAAGAAGAACCAAAGAATGAAAATATACAACATGATGCAGAGGTACACAAATTTCACAAAGGAGGCTCCTAGGAAGATTATGAGAGAGAGTGTAATGACGAGCCAAAGAATGTTTGGGAGCTTCAGGAAGAGATGGAAGTGGTTGCATGAGAAAGTGTAGAGAAGTAGGTTGCAACAGGAAGGCACAATGATGGAAGAAAGAGGAGGGAGGAAATCTTGTGCACACCATAGGTAAATTATATTGATGATCAAACATATACCTAACAAATAGATAATATTCCCCTGATATCTAAATAAATAAAAATAAATATGTGGGTGAGGATAAATACAATAAAGGTAAATAAAGTACCTAGGTGAGACTGTCAATGGAGTGATGTCGAAAGTGCAAAAAAACACCAAACATAATTTGATAAACTATTGTAGATTAGTGTGCTGTGATTGAAGAACAACCAAGGCAACAAAGAAAGGACATGAGATCCAAATAAATAGGAGTGCCAGGATTCAAGAAAATCCAAGGTAACAAGGTAGGTACATGAAACTCGAAGAAGCATTATCAACAACAAACCCTCCCATACTGCTTAATGGGTAGAGTTACACTACAGATCTGTATGAGTTGCCAAAAATCAACTACTCGAATACTAAAAAAATAACATTGGGCTTCACCAGAATAGCTCCCCCATAAGAGAGACTATCAACATGCTAAAAATCTAAAAAATACAGATATAAAATCTCTCAACCAATAAGAGAGATACACTACACCTGCTAAAAAATGCTCAAAATAAAGAGCATTACAATGCAGGAGGTATATAAAGTGGAGCAAGAGGTTGAATGGTGGAGGAGCCATACTTGTAGAGTCCTCTCAACGAATTCCTATATCGCTGCCATGAGTGATCAAATATCCACCCCAAATCAACACGGATGGATAAAGAAGATGCCTGCATATGACTTCGTGTAAAATTCACAATGGGTGCATGCAAAGGAACACTAGAATATGTGTCAGGTTGATCATGTCTGACAGCTGAAATCTCAATTTTCTCAAGCCCGAGTGAAGGTGCAGAACTCATGTGTTGTTCATGATCCATAGAAAGAGTCAAGAGAACAAAAGTAGGAGCTCTGACAATGTGTGATCCCAATGAAGTAACTACTCAAAGACCAATGCCATGGTGATAATTCCACTTAACATGTGGAATAGGACAAACAAAACCCTATAAATGTCTGCCAATACCTCCACCAGTGAAACCCATAAAATGGAGCATGTGAGAACCGAATGCAGTGGTATGCTTCTAAAAAGATCCATGCGTATGAGCCAAAGTAGGATATACATCATGTGTTACTGCAATAGACAAATATGTGGAAGAGCATGCAGTAACAAGCCTCATAGGATTAAGAGCATAAGGAAAATGAATAAGCTCATAAATTGACAGATCAAGGTCAATGGGTGTCGGAGCAATAACTATAAGTGGACTAGGATCATAGATATGACTTTCCACAATATGATGATGATGTTGTAGGATGGAAATTTTGTGCTGCAGGGAGTGTATTATTGTATCCTTATTGTGAATGAGTGCTTGTAGAAGATAATTTCACTTGTTTGGCGATCTATTTTCTTCCAAAAAAATTACAATATCCTATTGAAGTCCACACACTTCAGAGAAAAGCATATCATTCTCAGCATCCATGATACCCCCCAAATTTGGCACTTTATAATTAAGTTTGTGTTACAATATGACACTTTATAATTATAGTGTGATTCTCAAAATAAATATTTCCATTGGAAAGAGCATGAAAAAATCACTTTTGTAAAAAATGGCACTCAAATCCGAGTTTCCGATCAATCACAAGCTTTAAGCCCTCATACGACCATACCATATGACCAAGGGCTAAGGATTTCAATGGGTGTTTACAATAAAATATGAACAAATCCCTCATATATGAATATAAAAATAACTTATTTGCAAAATATAACTTACAGACGAATGTGAATAGTAATATCCTGCTTTGATACCATAAAAAAATGATAACCAAATTGTACCAAGACAAGAACATGATGATAAATCTCTAGATTTGCATAAATAAATCAAGCAATAATTAATTAAAATCAACACATGAAATGAATACTACAAAAGATAGAAACCAAATGTAAATAGAATGGAGAAATTTCTATTGAATATGAGAGGGCATTTTATACAATTGCTTGCTCCTAAAATCATGGAGTCAAGTCTTATCATTTTATCCCCATATCTCTCCTTTATTCCCTAGTCTTACTCTCAATCCCAAGATATTCTCACACATTCCTATCTCTATGAGTTGTGAATGACAACTAATTATGCACACTCATATATTATTTTATAAATATTAAAAACTATTACTACCAAATAACCCAAACCACTCCTAAGTGTTCACACTATGAACAATATTTTGGTAACAGAACACAAATGCTAATAAAAAACCACGATCAATAAGATCAAATTAATTCACTAGAATAACTTTACATAAACCTTTGCAAATAAATGAGCATCAATATTATATATTATTATGGAACTAAATGAATTACAATGAGAATGGGTGTTGTTTATATAGGCAAGGAATAACAATATTAGAACGATTCAAGGTCGTAGATCAAGCCATAAATCAAGGAAAGAACTAGTCATCAAAGAACTAATCAAGTCCATATATTTAGGAGAGAATTAGACATCAAGGATCTAGTCAATACCATAGATTAAGGAAAGAACTAGTCAATACCATAGATCAAGGAAAGAGCTATACCTAACAACTAGATAATATCCCCCTAATATCTAAATGAATAAAAAGAAATATCCACACACATAAGTGGGTGAGGATAAATACAATAAAGGTAAATAAAGTACTTAGGTGAACATGAGCTAAGGTAAATACCTACTCTAACAGATCGATCCCAAGGGTGTGACTATGTAAACAAGGAAGATAATCTCCTCGAGTATGAAAACTTACATAGAGGAGCTGGAATTTGATGTTAGCGACAAAGCGTGTGTGAGGTGCAAGATGAGGAAAGTGATAGGAACAACCCATGTGACTATCAAGCCCACATAGTTAACTAACGAACATGATAGTAATGTTCTAAACAATATGGCAGTAGAATTGGCATGGAGGAGTTTAGATAAATGGGCCACCATTACGGTTTTGATCAAAGATAAGAAGAATAAGGAGAAAGAAGTGTAACAACTTACAAAGGTGTGAGAGAAAGCAGAAAAGCACGTAAATTATGTATTCATTAAGGTCAAACACATTACAGATTCAATTACTTCAGTGTGCCCAAACCTTGAAGAAAGGGCTAAAGATGCGTATCTAACACCATTGCACTATTTAAAGGATCTGGTAAGAATGCCACTTCATAAGTAGAAGTATGTGTAAAGGCTAACTAAAGAAGAACTGATTGCATTGCAAAAACCAAATAAGGCAGCTATAAAGCACAAAATAGTGGAGTATGAGGCATTGAGCACTATGATGAAATATGAATTGAACAAGGAAGGATGGACACTCGACCATTATCAATATCCTGACTCCATCCTCAAAGAATACACCATCAAGGAGGAGAACGAGGTTAAATAGTCATAAGAAACCAAAAAGGATGAAAAGGTCAGTGAATAACTAAAATAGAACTATTATGCTAGGAAATACTAACCCTAGTTAATTTAATATAAAAGCACTAAAAAATTGTAGAAATGGAATAAAAATTATGAAATAATCCTAAGTAATTATATTAAGTGAAATGAAACCCTAAATATGCAAGGAATTGAAGAGAAATGACATAGTTGATTGTTGGAGATTGCCACAGAGTGTCACAGGTTTGATAGTAAATTACAGAAGTAGGAATGGTTGAACGAAGGTCATGTAAAGGCTAGATTTGGTGGATCAAAAGGAACTAGAGCACTGGGAAGGGACTGGAGCACCCCTGGGAACTACTATTATGATTCTGGACTCTATAGTCCTCGCATATTTTCAGGATCTGAATTTTTCTAGGTCGAAAGAGTGTCGTAAATATTCTATGTTTAGCGCACTGGATTCACCAAATGAGCTATATGATGCCCTGCAAAATAATAAGAATGAATCAGACTGACCTCAGCTGCAAAACTGGTGGACTTATTATTGAGTGTTGCACTACATTACAGACCCTAATGTAGTTATGGTGAGTGCATGTGTGTCATGCCCTAGGTGCTCTCATGTCAGTTGCACTTTGTGAAATAACGAGATATGATAGCTATAAAAGATGTAGATAGTAGAAGAGAATGAATAAAATCCCTCCTCCTCTAAGAATGTGTGTGATGTAGAATTTCCTAGCTTGAATGTATGGTGCTATATGGATGTAATTGGTATAATGCATGCAACCCTAGATGGAGTGATAGTAGTGATAGGTTGCAATGACCTACGACCCTCATTATGGTCTTATAAGCTTTATATTTATATGGATCTCAAGTTTAATTTCATAATTAATCCCAAAAATGTTGAATGAGGAAAAGATAAAGATGACAAACAACTAGAAGTGACCTAAAAAGGAGTGAAAGAGGCTAAGAATAGATCAGGACACCCACAGTGGGACCGCGGTGCCCCAGTATAGGGTGGGGTGCCCGAAATTAGGGCTGAAATCTTGGGGAAGTTAGAAAATGGGGTGATAAGTATCAAGAAATACACGGGAAAGACAATGTAAAACATAAAAAAAATATGGCAAAAAGGTGGGATTAATTGGTACTTTGTACACTTGAGAACCTTCTAAATAGTAGTATAAGACCGGGCTAAATATTATCTAATGTGAAATATTTGTGTCTACATTTGGCCCCATTTTATGTTGGTGAGTGAACAACTCGGTAACATAAAGTAGATAGAAAATCATACATGATGTCCGTGTAGAGTGTAGAAGAAAGAGTGCCAATGCACTAGAAGTGTGGAATGACAAGAAGAAATATTTAGAGTGTGGATTCTAAAGATGAAACATGTGTAAAAAAAAGTGATGAGATTGAACCTAGGGTGGAACACATGTGTAACAACTACATATGTGTGGTGTACTTTTTGGTTTAGTATGGAAAGTACCATTGCGATGTTTTGTCATTTTTGTTGTTTTTTGCCTCTAATTTGACTACTTGTTTCTCATACAGTGGACTTGCAAGGAGAGAATGATCAAGTAGTAAAATATTTATGTAATTAAAAACATTGTGTAAAGTACACTAGAATAGAAAGTGTAAATGGAAAAATGAAACATGTGCACCTGATCCATGTCGAGAAAAAGGGTGTATAAGGATATCTTTTGATGTTGTGATTTTTTTGGTGGATCTCACGCTACCCTGGCTAAAGAAATGTAGAGAGGAAATTCTCGGTGTCCTCTAACTCTAACTACTTCTGCTATAATTTGTTGAAGAGATATTTGTACTCCGCTAGTTTTTTGGGAGATCCTACACCACTGGATAGATAAGTGTAGAGAGGCCACCTGTTTTAACCCTTGAGCCTGTGACCGCTCCGCATAATTGTCGAAGGACACCATGTCCTATTAAGGCTGCTGTGTATGGAGTTTGTAGACTAGTTTGAACTCACTCGTTGTGTGTGAACTGGTGTAGATACATTGTGTTGGTAGAAACCCTTAATTATGCCCCCCCTCTTTGGGGATGCATGTTATGACCCTATAAGGAGAATACGTCCCCAAAAGAGGACCAATTGCACTATGACCTTGTAACCAAATCAGCCTTGTAGGGGGGAAAGGGAAAGCACTTGGTAGATACCAATGCACCTACAAAAGGGGATGGCTATCTAATACAATTGTTAGTCCAAACACATGCATGCAAATAAGTGTAAAAGACATAAACAATGGAAAAACTACCAAGAAAAGTAGTGTAAACACACAAGAAAACAAGGAGACTGCACAAAGTAGGTTTCAAACATGGGACATCACTCATGATGTTGCAAGACATGCAAGGCCATCATGGCCGCAAACAACATTCAAGGGTGCACACAAGAAATGGAGTATGCAGACAAGTAGAAATACAGAAGTAGTTATAGAAACATGTAATACTGTAAAACAAGTGCTGCATATGGAACACTCGTTAGCATGTTAGAATGAAAACCAATATGTTACAACATGGAGGAATAAGTATTATAAAATGCAAAGTACCATAATGAAACAATAACACCTGTATGAGATGAATGTGGATATAGTAAGGGTAGAAGGAGAGCATCCATGCCGCGTGTAAATGTCCTGTATATGTGATCACACTAGACAAAGGCGTGAATGCACATGTGTATATGATAATTACATATAGGAAAGAAAACTAATATTTTTAATAGAATGAGCATGCAAAAAACTAGTAAGAAAAAGTAAATGCTACCAAGACAATGCAATATGCTATGGATGGATGGAATGGAATGCAAGATGGAATGATAGGAGCAACGTGCCCCCAGTGTGTATGAAATTGTAAACAATGATGTTCATTTCATTTTCCCCCTCAACATTCAATAATGAATTGGAAATGAGAGTGCATCATCGGGAAATGGTTGAGGAGTGTTGGTTGTGTCTAGCGAGCTGCGATGAGTGTGTATGTGTAGTGGTGATGTAATGCAACATGGGGAGAAGATGTGTGTGAACCCTATAGCCGAAGCATATCTCATGACTTTTTTGATCGGAGGAGTGATTATTTATCCCTAAACGTATATCACTAGAGAATGAGTGGGTGAGGATGAGATGTATAGAAAGATGGGTGTGGACCCTATAGCCTAAGCCTATACCATGACTTGTGTGAATAGATGAGTGATGATTTATCCCTAAGAGTATATCACTACAAGATGAATGAATGTAAATGAGTCCTATAGAAAGGTGTGCATTTACCCTATAGCCTAAGCTTATACCATGACTTGGTTGGATAAAGGAGTGATGATGTAGCTTTAAGCATATATCACTATAAGATGGAATAAGAAGGTGAGGATCTAGCATATGGCGTATGTCACTACGAGATGGGTTATGAGGGTGTAAGAAGCATAGATAAGTAGGTGGTGGATAACGGAAGGTTATAATTTTAGCACTAAGTGTAGACCACTATGTGATGAATAAGACGAGGGTGGCGATTTATCCTAAAACATATACCACTAATGGATGAGTAGGAGAAGTGATGATGTAATAGGATGATGGATAATAGGGTAATAGAATATGTGATGATAAGATGTAAGAGGATAATGTAGAATGGGTGAATTGAGTGGTGATTTAACATAAGGTGTATACTACTACATAATATGATCATGAGTATGGGTGACGATATATCCTAGAGTGTTGGTCACGAGTCCGATGAAATATGTTATGACATGTTGCATGTAGGTAAGGTCCATTTGATTGGTAAACCCTCAAAAGTCGAGTATGGACCGAGGAACTAGAGTGTGTCATAGGGTGGTGAGTGCAACACGTAGAACAATGTAGTGTAGATTACTAAGGTATGTGAATGTGCGGTGTAGGAAATGTAATGTAGTGTGTGGGTAGGTAGAAATAGAATGTGTACTGATGAGAGATGAAACTAGACCCAAGTGTAAGGAAATATAGTGTAGGGTGTAGGATAGCTAAGGTGTATGAATGCAATGTGGGTAGGGAAGGAGTAATGAAATAAGTTTGCAAATATGAATAGAATGCGTAATGATGATAGATAAAACTAGACCAAAGTATAAGGAAATTTAGTGTAGCATGTAGGATGTACATGATGTATGGATGACATATAAAACTAGACTCATAGATGATGATGACTAGTGTAGCGTGTATGAGATAGATGAGATATACATGAATAGGAGATGAGGTATGTATAGGATGATGGAGGATGCATATGTATGGGTACGGTAGTGCAATGTGTGGGGTTTAGTGTAATAGTGATCCATCAACAATCCAGTGTGAACCGAAGCACTAGGGTGTGTCATCGAGTATCGAGGGTGTTATAATGCATGATATTATATGCCTATATAAATATGACCAATGTGCAAGTGAGTAGGGGGGTGTAGGGTGTTATTCCCCCCAAGCGTACTACGATGAGAGAAATCTATGCAACCACAAAAAATTATCCATGTGGTTGTGGGAGAGCATTCGTTGTGTCATGATAGCAGAGAGGGCTCACACAATGGTAGGCCGAAACAACATTAAAACCATGTGACGATGAGGAAGTTGGAAATATGGAATTCCCATTAGTAGGAGTAGTTCCTTTGTCAATAGTGATTGGTTTGAGCTTATGTGGGATTGGTGATGTTGTAGAAGTGTTGGTAGGAGAATGAGGTGGACTGTTTGTGAGAGGTGGTTGTGAAGTTTGACTTGGTAGTGTAGTGCATGACTTGAGAGAAGGATGTGCTGAATTGATTTTTAGAGGAGGTTGCTAAGGTGGTGTTTGATCATTAGGTATTGATGACTTAGGGATAGGAATCCATTGGGATGTAGCATTTTTATTACCTTCAAGTATAAGAGGCTCAGGTGATGGCATGTCCTGAGGATCAATTATATGACATGTAGTAGACCTAGATTGCATATGAGATGTAAGAGGAGGAGAAACACATGATTGAGAAGCATCTTTAAGTTGTTGGATTTCAAATTTGAAAGATGTAATAACGGATTCTATAGCTTGAAACTTCTCTTGAAACAACAAATGTATAGTCTGAATTGATTCTAATAAGGGTTGATTATGTGGAGGAGGATGGAAGGTAGTATAAACATCTGTAGAAAGTACA
Source organism: Taxus chinensis (assembly GCA_019776745.2). NCBI lineage: Eukaryota > Viridiplantae > Streptophyta > Pinopsida > Cupressales > Taxaceae > Taxus > Taxus chinensis. Next base: position 814,138,341 of record CM034146.1, read on the forward strand.
AAGGGATAGCCTAACCCATGATTATGTGTTTGTGTAGGAATATTCCAAGGGGTTATGACTTTAGGGTCTTGTGTACTAGCATTAGTAAAACCATAATGTTGTAAATAGTCATACCCTCATACTGAGAAAAATCTTGGGACTTGTTGGTAGAAGGATCACTAGATTGCTCAATTGAGTTACAATATTGAAAAGGAGATGGGTTGGCCAACACATCGTAGATAGTGCCTTGATGTTGAAATTTAAAATGTGTATGTAGTGTAGAAGGGACCCCATGCATGGCATGGATCCAAGGTCTTTCAAGGAGGATGTTATAGTTGAGGTCATTGGGCATGACATGGCATAGAATGGTAACTGTTTTTGGACCAATAGTAATAGGGAGGTTTACAATACCTAACACACACTTAAGGATGGTATCAAAGCCAAAAATGGAAATAGATGATGGAGTGAGAGATGATTCTGAAATACGTAAGTGGTGAAGAAAGGTAACACTACAAATATTGAGGCCAAATCCATTATCAACTAATGCCCTTTTGACACCTACTTTATTTATACAAACTTGGATATATAAGGGGAGGGTCAAGGGCTAAGAACTCTGGTGCTGAGAGATCATCGGATGTGAAAGTGATTTGATCTTCCTCAAGGGATAAATCTGAAATAAACTTATGGTAAACATATTCTGGTGATATGTGCGGAGAAACATAATGGGTAGCTAAGTATTTTTGGAGGCGAAGGAGGCAATCTGGATATTTTTGTAAGTATGTGTGAATAGATATGCTCATGGTAGCAAATACAGAGAATAAGTCACATATAAAAAGAGAATTGAAAAATCATAATGATAATAGGGATGAAAATTTAAAGTCCTAGAAGGTGCTAGAAAGGGTTCACCAAAATGATTGACTAAAATAGAACTATTATGCTAGGAAATAGTAACCCTAGTTAATCTAATATAGGAGGAATAAAACACTGTAGAAATGTAATAAATAGTATGAAATAATCCTAAGTAATTATATTAAGTGAAATGAAATCCTAAATGTGTAAGGAATTGAAGAGAAATGACTTAGCTGATTATTGGAGATTGTCACAGAGTGTCACAGGTCTGACAATGAATTCCAAAAGTAGGAATGAACTACACAGAGGGCCTTGGGTAAAGGCTAGATATAGAGGATTTGAAGGGACTGGGAGTTCCTGAGAAGGGACTAGAGTGCCCCTAGGTACCTATGGTCTTGATTCTGGGCTCTGTAGTCCTATGCAAGTTTTCAAGATCTATGAATTTTTCTAGGTTGTCACAACAAGAGTGTTGCAAATATTCCCTATTTGTCACACTGGACTTCATCTGGATGAGTTAGATGATGCCCTGCATAAGAAGAAGAAGAATGGGTCAGACTGACCTCAATCGGCCAAACTGGTGGACTTATCATTGAGCACACTGTACTACATTACAGACCCTGGATGTAGTTATGGTGAGTGTGTGTATGTCATGCCCTAGGTGCTCTTGTGTCAGTTGCACTTTGTGAAATAGCAAGATACAATGGTAGCTATAGAAGATGTAAGTAGTATGTGTAGAATAGAATGAATGGAATCCATCTTATCCTATGAGAATGTGTGTGATGTAGACTTTCCTAACTTGAATGTATGGCATTATATGTGGATGCAAGTGATGTAACGAATGCGGTCCTAGATGAGAGTTGAGAGTAGTGATAAGATGTCAATGACCTATTACCCTCATTATGGTCTTATAAGCTTTATATGTTATACGGCTCTCAAGTTTAATTTCAAAATTAATCTCAACAATGGCGACTGAGGAAAATATAAAGATGACTAATGGCTAGAAGTGACCCAAAAAGGACCGAAAGAGGCTAAGCATAGATCGGGGCACCCATAGTGGGATTGGGGTGCCATGGGGTGCCCCAGTACAGGGTGTGGCACCTAGGAATTAGGGCTAGAATCTTGGGGAAGTTAGAAAATGGGGTGATAAGTATCAGTTAATATGTGGGAAAGATGAAGTAAAACATAAAAAAATATGGAAAAAAGGTGGGATTAATTGGTACTTTGTACACTTGAGAACCTTCTAAATAATAGTATAAGATTGGGCTAAATATTGTCTAATGTGCAATATTTGTGTCTATAGTCAGACGAGAGGAAATAAATACTAAGATTGTGAAGAAGCAAGATGCACTCAAGATTGTAAGGGAGGGTTTTGAGACAAGGATCAAAGAGCTTGGTTCCCTATTTGTGAAAAGGATGGATACATTTGAGAACATGATATTAATACTTATATGAGTTATTAGGAAGATGAAGGAGAAGGGTGAAAATATGGAGCCCGCGTAGGTTCCAAAGATTTTTGGATCTATACCAGACGCAGTTGTCAAGGAATTGGTAGAATGGGAGAAGATGGAGAGCATTATAAATGTAGAGTTTCCTGAAATTCTACATCCATCCCAAGATTAAATTCAAGTGTGCACCTGATCATTCTTTAATTCATTGAGTATATGTCCCTTATTTTTTTATTTGCACACTTTTTATTCTTCTCTTAAGGATATTTTTGGATTCACTATTATCGAGAATGGACATTATCCCTGTGTGGGGTAATGTTGGTCAGAAGAAATTATAAGTACCAAGAAAGTACAAAGGTTACACACAAGGTACGTGAGTGCAAGGAAAAAATTAGCATACAAGGGGTATGCATAGGGGGAGAGAAGGTCAGTGCATAGGGCTACGTGTAAGAGCACAAACTTCGCCAATTTTCCAAAAAGGCTAAAAATAGAAAAGCAGAGTTAGAGTGCTTCTCAAGAAAAGACCTAGAAATACAGAAAAGCATGACTAAGCTGTGAAGTAAGAAAAATAAAGTACTTGGAGATGTAGATGAAGCACACTCATGGAACAAGCTAGTACTAGAAAGAAAAGCATGTTATATTTAGTCTATTATATTAATAGGAAAATCATGCAAGATATTTTTGTATGCACACCTATTATTAGGAAAGTGAGTGTTTAAGGGCAAGTCCCTAACCCTATAAATATGTGATATGTGTATTTTCTTAGGATTAACGATGAGTGTGAGATGTAATGCAATATTTTCTAGTATGAGATAGGTTTTGAAGTTTGTATGGGTGCGCACATGGTCCATCGCATGGATGTACTGAGTTATATAGTAATTAGCTACCTATTTATGTGACGAATATAGTATTTTGCAATGGAAAAGTGATGATAATTTTAGGATATGTATTCAAATATATTGATTGCACAATGTTGTTATGATTATGATGTTTATTTAGGGGTTTTCTTCCTTATTATATGTGTTTCCAATTATCATTTTTATGATGATTATTATGCACGAATGAATGTATTGGTTACGAATATGATTACTATGCATGCTAAACATTTTGATAAACATAACAAAGGAGTGACTTGGTGGATGTGCGAGCTTCAAGTGAGCATTCATATCTATCTGGATGAAGTTCCAACACACATAGCTATAGAGTGGGTCAATAAAATACTACACCTAGTCTCCATGCTTCACTTTGAAATCATTCCATGAATCACTTGTCCACTCGGCACACTATTCTCCACATGCTCTATAAGATCATAAGGTACGAATCTCTTATCTAATTTATGTTATTGATTATTCACTCAACAACATAAAGTGGGGGGAAATGTAGACATAAAATCACGCACTTGGGTACATTTATAGGTTCTAAAAACATACTAGCATTTACATGATTCATAAGCAAGAAAACTAGTGATTGACAACTATCTTTCGCCTATTTCATTTGTCTCTTGTTTTCTATTTGGTCTTATGCACGCTACATCCCAGTCATAATTTTACCGATTTATCTTTTTTGGCTTCATACACCAGTGCCCAACCAAGACAGTAGCACCTAGGCGCTCTTGGGAATATTTTTCACTATGTGTCGGCCTTCCAACTTTTAATTATGAAATTAAAGCAAGGGAATCATATAAATAGATAGTTACGTGTTCAAAATAAAGGACCAAGCACTAAGCATTATTATCATCACCTAAGCTTGCATTTCAAAGCCACTAAAGCACTCCAAATGAATCCATCTAGTATCCATTCAAGGGACAAGGGACTGTATACTCTACATACATTACATAGGAAGGGGAAGTTAATTCTATTCCATCCTCACATTCTACTACATTACTACATTCTAGCTATGACCTGTTATCAAGTGCAACATACACAAGGGAATCCTAGGGCACATTTTCTACACACACTCACAAGAACTACATAGATTATGAGATGTAGTGCAGTTCTCAATTGTAATTTCACTCTCGGGGTGACCACCAGGGTTAGTTTGAATCCCCATTCTGCATTTTCATTTTTAGGTTTGATGTGGTTTGTGGGCTTGTGCAAGTGAACATATCTTTTGCAGTGTTGTCTCCTGAAAACTGTTATGCATTTTCATAGCCAAAATTCAAAATTTTTGAGCTCATTCCCTTCGCTAGTGTTTAAGCCAAGTCAGAGATTCAAGAAATTAGAAAATTCATGCTTTGGATCTGTTTTAAGTTGCCAATTTTGGCTCATTATGAAAAAAGTGAAAGTTTTTGTCCCAAGCTGCACAAGTTCACGAGAGACACTTGGGACTCGAAAAGCCGAAATTGTCAATTGCGGAAAAAGTGGAAGTTTTTGTCCCATTCTACAAAAGTTCAATTGGGACACTTGGGACCCAAAAATCTGAAATTTTTGATTGCAGAAAAAGTGGAAGTTTTTTTCCCAGACTACACAAGTTCAATTGGGACACTTGGGACCCGAAAAGACAAAATTACTGATTGTGGAAAAAGTGGAAATTTTTGTCCCAAACTACACAAGTTCAATTGGGACATTTAGGACCCGAAAAGCTGAAATTGCCGATTGCGGAAAAAGTGGAAGTTTTTGTTCTAGACTACACAAGTTCAATTGGGACACTTGGGACCTGAAAAGCTGAATCAACCAAAAAAGGTTAAAAAGGATAAAGGTTCATCACTTCCCTAAATCTCACAACCAATCAGAGGATGCCACATGTCCTAGTCAAATCAGAGCAATGGATCGGTGGAGAAATTTTTGTTTTTAAGCCTCTTTGCAAAAAAGGTGAAAAGTTAAAAAGTGACTTGCATCCCCGATCAAGCTTTAAAGGGAAAAATTCAAAGTTGAATCCCATAGGGAGAAATTCAAAGATAAAGGCCGCCATTGAAAAGTCAAAGTAGGAGAGCGGAATGGTAGAGAACTTTGAGTTTTTAGCCTTTTTCCAAAAAAGGTTAAAATGTTTAGGAAAGAGCCGTGACCCCGTCTCCAACCAGAATGTGCCATGTGTCTAAGTTGAAAAGTCAAAGCAGGGCTATGGGCCAATTTGTTGAAAATTTCCAAATCTCACGAAAAATCACAAAATGCGAAAGGCTTCCCCATAGCCACTCCAATCCCTTCCTGCCACGTGGATGGCTTGATTTCAAAGATATAGGAGCAAATCAAATGGTCTATATTTAAACTGGAAAATTGAATGTAATGGTTGCTCTACAAGATCTGGTTTTTAACCTACCATGAGTATTTTCTTCGCAACAGAGGAATTTGAAAAGGTGTCGAGGATTTATAAAGATTGTAACCATTTTGGCAAAGGATATAATGACTTCTCGATGTCATTCCAGAGGGCTGGTGATTGATTTTCAAAAAGACCAGAGTGCTTTGTACCCGGAAAAGATAGAAAATGCCATTCTTCTATTTTTCTCTTCTTCCTCAAATTTCTTCCATTCTCAAGCTATGTACAAATTGTGCTAGAGCTTCAATAATAAAAAGAAGGAATTTTCACCTCTTTGATTGAAAAATTAATTGGTACTTTATGACCAATGAGTTTCATTTGGTCTTGTAGCTTCTCCTACGGATTTGTTTTTCTTCTGATTATAAATGCATGTAAAAGAAATTTCTAATTAATGTGTGCGGGCATCTGATATTCTACTCGCAACATTAGTTTCTCCTACCTTCATTCTCACTCCCTTTCCCCTTCTCAGACAAAGTTCTTCTCTAGTGAGAAATTGCTAGCTTTGCCATAAGGTCAGTGGATTGCCCCTGTTGGATCTCTAGTCAGAAGACAACATTGAAATCCACTTTTTCATGCATGCACATACAGAAGATGCACTATTCAAGTAGAGGTACTTAGATTCCCATAGTGTTGGCTTGAAACCCACTAATTTATCCGCAAGACAAATTTTCTCGCCAACAATTTTTGGTGCCCACCGTGGGGAAATTTTTTTAGCATCTGTACCTAAAAATGACCTCAAGGTCATAAAATGCAAAAAAATATTCTAGAGAAAAGTTTCTAGAGATTGAATAATCACACAGACTACATTGATGTAAATCATGGATATTCTAAGAAATCCTCCTATTGAGAGACCTGATTTACTCTTTCAAATCCAAGAAGACATTTCTTATGATCTGAGAGAAGCTATTTGGCATAAGAGACAAAGTGCCAATCAATACTTCATTGTCATAAGGATTCTGGATATGGAAGAGGAATGTGATGTCGAATTGGAAAGGCAGAGAAAAATTCCAGCACCCCAAATAATAGCATAAACTTTCAAGCTAGCTGATAGAATATACACCCATAAATTGAGGCTTGGAGGACAAATTAATCCCACATTTGAAGAGCTTAAAAGAGGGGTAGTTTCTGAAGAGGAGATAAGAGCTCAACTTGAAGAAATAGAAAGACTCCAAATTGAAGCAGAAGAAAGAGTAGCAACAGAAGCAACCTTAGCAAGACTAGAGGATAGAAACAAGAATAGAATGGGTGATCATGAGCATGAGGAATGTAGGCCTAACGTACCATGGGGAAGAAATACTGGTCCACTAGCTCTTACTCAACCACTCCATGAACTTCCAAGAGGCTCAAGAAAGAACTTCCCAAAATTCAAAGGGGACGGTTCTTAGCTCCAGGAAGAACATGTAACAACATTCATCACTACTTGTGGAGTGTTGGGAGCTGAAGATGAAGACTTTTCAGCTAGGCTCTTTGTGGACTCACTCCAAGAAAAGGCTGCTGAATGGTTCTACATATTGCCCCTAAGATCTGTCACATGTTGGGAAAATATAAGAAGTGCATTTGAACATAGGTTCAAGAGCACAGAAGATTGTCAAGATCTGCTGGTCCAATTGGTTCAAATGAAGAAGGAGACCTCTGAATTAATGAGAGATTTTGTAGCAAGGTATGATAGGTTGGCAAGAAGGATCCCAGAAGATGTGGTCCCCTCTAAAAACAACTTGAAAAGGTTCTTCATTAGTGCTTTTCCATCAGAAGTTGGTTTCTTCCTCATAAGAGCTCAACCGAGAACATTGAGGGAAGCTAAAGACTTTGCAATTGAGATAGACGATGATCTAATTCTTTCTAGAAAAGTTAAAGGACCAAATGGGAAGCAAAGAGGTCAGAGTTCAAATTCAGTCACCACTGATCTAATGTTCCAAAAAATGGAAAATGACCTAGTTGCTTTGAAGAAGTAGCTGTCACAAATCACAATGAGGAATTCTCCAAGGAGATCAAATCCTCCTGATAGACCAAGAATTGCTCTACCTCCTTATAGGATTGCTCTTGAAGCACCACCAGTCAATGTCATCTGTGACACTAGGGAATCAGAAGAAGGAACAAACATTGAGGAAACTAAAGAAGAAAGCATGGCTGACTATGAAAACTATCTTGAAATTGAAGAGGTCAGCTCACACAATGGCTTGATTGAATACATTGATGATGAGGAGGAGGGTGATGAAGAAGCTCCAATTTTTTCATGTGTTTTTTTCACTCATGCACAATCCAGGAATGGTGTTTCAGCCTTAGTAGTTGCAACAGATGATAGGAAGAACAAAGAATATTGTTCTCCAAAACTTCCACTAAACAAGATCATCAGCAGAGGATCACCATTACCATCTTCCATGGAATCAGCCAAAGAGAAATTGGATCCAATGGTTGTCAAGGATCATGCTGCTACACCAAGTAAGTTATCTTATTCTTCTCCCAACTCAAAATTTGTTAAGAGCAATTATCTTCTAAGTATTGGTTCTGCAATAACATCTAAATCTCAGTCAAGGGAAACACCCTCACCTCCTTCTAAGCTAATTCTACATTTGAAATGGAGAACCTAACACCAAAAGCAAAAAAAACTTTTCCATTTAAATCCTCTCCCACTACTGGAACCTCTTCCTCACATACCATAACTCCATTTTCCTTTGTGGAGCATGCAAACAAAACCAAAGTTCAGCTCTCTGAGATTGAATACCTACAAACACATCCTTCCCAATTTGATAGATTCATCAAGGTAGTCCAGGGTGGTAACTCTACATGCCAAATCTCTAATTCTAAAGGCTTACTCCCCACACCATCCATACCACCTTCTCAAAACATGTTAGCCCTAAGTGCCTCCAATATCAATAGAGTTGAGCCTTTCTACCTATCACTTCTCATTAAAGGCTTCCAGTTGAACAATTGCATTATAGATTATGGATCCTCAGATAATGTGATGCCAACAAAAGTTAAAAATGACCTTGGCCTCACGTTGACCTGGGTAAATGGCACATGCTATTAAATGGAATCCAAAAAAGTTCCATTGGTAGGAAGGATTAAGGATGCTCAGGTTACACTAGCTAATTACCCTGATAAGAAGATGCTCCTGACCATCTTGGTGGCAGACATCCCAACATCTTTTGGTATGCTGTTGAGTAGAATTTTTTGTAGAGTTCTGGGTGGAAATAAAAATGGATTGGTCATCTACAACTATCCTAGTGAAAGGAGAAATGAAGAAACTACTGCCACTTGGGAAAATGAAATTCATAGTAAGGAAATTTGATGATCCAAAAGCTAACATCCTCTTTCAAGATTATGGGTTGGGAAACTACTTCCTTACATCACAAAAGGAAGAGAACTTTCCACTCCTCATGGAAGAAGAAGAAGATCAAATTTAGATAATGGAGTTTTATGGCAGTCATTCCAAAGCATATTCAGGAGCTGGTGTAGTCTTATACTCTCCTTCAAATGAGTTATATCCTTTTGCCTACAAGCTGCAACTTGATAATACAAATAATACAACAGAGTATGAAGCATGAATCTTAGGCATGAATGCAACTTAGGACATGAGAATCAAGAATTTGAGATGCAAAGGTTGTGGTAAATAAGGTCCACCAGCAATATCAGGTGAAAAATCCAAGGCTCGGGCGCTATAGAAACAGAGTGTGGGACTGCATTGAATCCTTTGATGCATTCTCCATTGAAGCCATCCCTAGGGAGAAGAATGAAAGAGCTGATTCTCTAGTAGTGTCAGCTTCGTTAGTGACACCTCATCTTTCTTTTGGTAAGGATAAAGTGACCATTGACATGGTGTTTAGACCCATCATACCAGAGATATGCAAATCACTCACAGATCTTCAATGATGATAATCAGATCCTAGCCTTCTTAGAATAAAGGGATAACTTCAATAATCTATTCTTTGAAGGAAGTGAAAATGCACACTGTGAATAAGTCCCCAGAAGGAAGGAATTGAGGGAATTGATGAAGAGGGAGTAATCAAACTGAAGGGAAACAAAATCCCTAAAGGCCTAGTTTCTTTGGAAGACCTCTTTGATAAGAATGATAGGTTCATCCAAGAGAAAGAAAAATAGTCTTCTCGGTGTCCATATAATTTTGATCAAGAAAACATTGGCACTTCAGAGAATCTAAGAATGGTTAACATTGGTAAATGTTGCTCACCAGAAGATAAGAGAAAGTTTGTTGCTTTTCTAAAAAAGTACTTAGATGTCTTGGCCTACTCCAATGATGAACTCAAATCTTTTCAGCCAAAGGAAATGCATCACACCATTCCTTTGAAGCAAGGAGCTAATCCCTTCAGGAAAAAACAAAGGCCCTGCAACCCAAAGATTGCTTATGTTATCAAAGAAGAGGTGACAAAGATTCTCAATGCTAGAATCATAATCTGCATCCATAATTCGACATGGGTGGCTAACATTGTGCTATTAAGGAAGAAGAATGGGGAAATAAGGATTTATGTAGACTTCTGAAATCTAAATCAGGCATCTCTCAAGGACAACTACCCTCTTCCAATCATGGATCATATTTTGCAAGAAGTCACTAGTTTTGATATGCTCTGTTTTCTTGATGGATTCTCAGGGTACAACCAAATCAAGGTGGCAGAAGAGGATTGCAACAAAACAACCTTCACAACACCTTGGGGTACTTTTTCCTACAACAGAATGCCTTTTGGCTTTATCAATGTTGGAGCCACTTTCCAGAGAGTAATGGACTTGGCCTTCAAATATTTGAAACATTGTATTGTCATTTACCTTGACGACCTCATGGTTTTTTCAAAAAGGAGGGGAGATCATATCAGTCATTTGGAGCAAGTCCTTGCAAGGTGTAGGAAACATGGCATTTCTCTAAATATAAAGAAGTGCATCTTTGGAGTCATAGAAGGCAAGTTGTTGGGACACATTGTGAACAAACATGGAGCACACATTGATCCTGAAAGGGTCAGAGTTATCCAAGCACTAGCCTTACCAACCAACAAGAAGGGAGTTCATTCATTCTTTAGAAAGGTAAACTTCCTTCGTCATTTTGTGCCTGAGTTTTCTGAACTGGCTAAGCATATAACTTCCATGATGAAGCCACAAGCAAGTTTTAAGTGGAATAAGGAAGGAAAAACAACATTTGAGGAGATCAAGAAAGCCATTGCCAAATCTCCAACTCTTGTATCTCCAAATTTCAACAAGGAGTTCATCATGTATTGCTACACATCAGAACATACACTCTTTGTTGTCCTTTTTTAGAAAAATAATGAAGGTTTGGAAGCACCCATTGCTTTCATGAGCTGTCCTTTGAAAAATCATGAGCTAAAGTACATTCTATTGGAGAAACATGCTTACGCAGTGGTCAAAGTTGTTAAAAGTTTCAGATTCTACATTCTCAATTCCCATACAATGGTGATGGTCCCTGGAAGTGCAATCAAGTCCATTTTGACTCAACAAGATCCTGGGGCTAAGAGAGGAAGCTAGATTGCAAAGACCCAAGAGTATGATTTGGAGATTATACCCTCTAATATGGTAAGAGGAAATGGTTTGTGCTAGATGATTGCTGAAGATGAAGCTCTCAAAGCTTGACAGAGAGAAAAAGATGGTGTTTTTTCAACCTATTCAGGAGATAATCCACAGGTGCTCTTTGTCACCACTATTGATGAGTGGTATGCTAACATTGCTTACCATATTACTTATGGAGAATGCCCTCCTCATCTTGATTACAAACAAATAAGGAAACTCAAGCTAAAGGTAGCCAAGTTTGTGATCTAGAATAATGCACTTTATAACAGAGGCCTAGATGGTTGTTTCCTCAGGTGTGTAGATAACGAGAAGTAAGAAAAGTTGCTTAGGGCATATCATGATCAAGCTTGTGGTGGACATTTCTCAGCAATGGTCACCGCACATAAGATCCTTAGAGGGAGATATTATTTGACCTCCATCTTTGCAAACACTCAAGATTGGCTTTCCAAATACAAAGCATGTCAACAATTTGTTGGAAAGCCACAACTAACTGCGCTGCCACTCAGGCCTGTGGTGATTGAAGAACCATTTCATCAATGGGGGCTAGATTTTATTGGTGTTCTAAATCCTCATTCTAGTGCAAGACATACTTATGTAGTCACTATAACTAATTACTTCACTAAATGAATGGAAGCCATCCCAACCAAGCAAGCCAAATCTGAAACAGTCTGTAACTTCATCAAGGAGAATATTATTGTTCGTTTTGGAATACCACAGAAAATTATTGTAGATAATGCCACCTATTTCTCTTCCAAGGAGCTCACAGATTTTTGTTATGGGTTTGTAATCTCCCTATCTCACTCTTCAAACTACTACCCATAGGGAAATGGGCAGGCTGAGTCAAGCAACAAGAACATTGTGACCATTGTCTGCAAGCTAGTAGATGAGAATCAAAGGAATTGGCACAAGAAGTTATATGATGCATTGTGGGCTAATAGGATCACTCCTAAGAAGGAAATAGGTATGTCACCTTTCCTAATGTTGTATGGAGTTGAGGTAGAGATTCCCTCACAATTGAGGTGTTAGCCCTCAAGTTACTGCAAGAAATAGAACATGGTAAATACAAAGACTCCATTGACAAGAGGATCCTCTTCCTGGAAAATCTGGAAGAAAGAAGGTGCCAAGTGGTGGATAGAATTAAATAATGCCAATTTAAATTGAAGAAGATATTTGACGAGAGGGAAAAGGCAAGAGAATTCAAGGTTTGAGATTTTGTCCTGCTTTGGGACAAGAGAAGAGAACCAAAAGGAAGCCATGGAAAGTTTGATTCATTGTGGCTGGGCCCATTCCAAATTCATGGAACTTGTGGTGAGAATGTTTTGCTCCTCTCATACTTGGATGGAACACCATTGGAATTTCCTCAAAGTGGGAAATAATTGAAACTGTACCATCAGTGAAAGCGGGTTGTCCCCCACCTTGTACCATAGGTGTGTTTTTTCCTTTTCTTTTTTTTGTGGTTCTAGTTTGGTTTTGTTTGGTTTGTTGTGTGTTTTCACCTTCTTCCATTATTTCTCAAAATTGTACATGACTCTGTAAGGCCTAATGGATAAGGCATTGATCAACGTAATATGTTTTGAAACTTGAGATTCTGGATCCTCATGTTGTGCCCTAGCCATGACTAGTTCATGCCATGTCCCCAAGCTAGAGCCAGTTGTTGTCTCCTAAAAATTGCTTTGCGTTTTCATAGCCAAAATTCAAATTTTTTGAGCTCATTCCCTTCGTTGGTGTTTAAGTCAAGTTAGAGATTCAAGAAATTAGAAAATTTGTGCCCTAGAGCTATTTAAAGTTGTCGATTTTGGCTCATTGCGGAAAAAGCGGAATTTTTTGTCCCAAGCTGCACAAATTCACGAGGGACACTTGGGACTTGAAAGCCAAAATTTCCAATTGCGGAAAAAGTAGAAGTTTTTGTCCCAGGCTACACAAGTTCAATCAGGACACTTGGGACCTAAAAAGATGAAATTTCCAATTGCAGAAAAAGTAGAAGTTTTTGTCCCAGACTGCACAAGTTCAATTGGGACACTTGGGACTTGAAAAGCTGAAATTGCCAATTGCGGAAAAAGTGGAAGTTTTTGTCCCAGACTGCACAAGTTCAATTGGGACACTTGGGACCTAAAAAGCTGAATCAGCTGAAAAAGGTTAAAAAGGATAATGGTTCATCGCTTCCCTGAATCCTGTAACCAAGCAGAGGTTACCACATGTCCTAGTCAAATCAGAGTAGTGGGTTAGCAGAGAAATTTATGTTTTTGAGCCTCTTTGCAAAAAAAGTGAAAACTTAAAAAGTGACCCACAACCCCAATCAGGCTTTAAAGGGAAAAGTCAAAGTTGAAGCCCGCAGGGAGAAAGTCAAAGATAAATTCGACCATTGAAAAGTCAAAGCGGGAGAGTGGAATAGCTGAGAACTTTGATTTTTTATCTCTTTTCCAAAAAAGGTTAAAATGTTTAGGAAAGATCCGCAACCCCGTCTCCAACCAGAATGTGCCATGTGTTTAAGTTGAAAAGTCAAAGAGGGGTTGCAGGCCAATTTGTTCCAAATTGCCAAATCTCATGAAAAATCACAAAATGCAAAAGGCTTCCCCCGTAACCACTCCAATCCCTTCCTACCAGGTGGACAACCCGATTTCAAAGCTATATGAGCAAATCAAATGGTCTATATTTAAACTGGAAAATCAAATGTAATGATTACTCGGCAAGATATGGTTTTTAACCCACCACGAGCATTTTCTTCGCAACAGAGGAATTTGAAAATGCGTCGAGGATTTTTAAAGATTGTAACCATTTTGTAAAAGGATATAATGACTTCTCAACATCATTCCAAAGGGCTGGTGATTGATTTTCAAAAAGACCAGAGTGCTTTGTACCTGGAAAAGACAGAAAATGCCATTCTTCTATTTTTCTCTTCTTTCTCAAATTTCTTCCATTATCAAGCTATGTACAAACTCTGCTAGAGCTTCAATAATAAAAAGAAGGAATTTTCACTTCTTTGATTGAAAAATTATTTGGTACTTTATGACCAATGAGTTTCATTTGGTCTTGTAGCTTCTCCTGCGGATTTGTTTTTCTTCTGATTATAAATGCATGTGAAAGAAATTTCTAATTAATGTGTGCGGGCATTTGATATTCTACTCACAACATTAGTTTCTCCTACCTTCATTCTCACTCCTTTTCCCCTTCTCAGAAAAAGTTCTTCTCTAGTGAGAAATTGCTAGCTTTGCCACAGGGTCAGTGGAGTGCCCCTGTTAGGTCTTTGGTCAAAAGGCCAACATTGAAATCCACTTTTTCACGCATACACATATGAAAGTTGCACCGTTCAAGTAGAGGGACTTAGATTCCCATAGTGTTGGCTTGAAACCCACCAATTTTTCCACAAGACAAATTTTCTCGCCAACATGCAGGTTACAGGTACCTTCAACGATCATAGTGTGAATAACAAGAGATCAACAAAGAATAATTGTGACACCCTATTGACACAACCAAAAGTAGATCCAGAGGTTTTACGTAGTCATGGGTACCCAGATCTGATCATCAATGCCTAGGCATCTCTGTAATACTGCATGCACCCCTTTCCTGCTGCAGGCACCCCTGTCCAGCCTTCTTTTTTTAGCTCCAAAATTTACAGAGATCAATAATGATGATGTCTACATTTTTTCATCACTTCTCCCTACTCAGATTAGCTTCAAATTGCATGAATATCAAATGATCCATATTTTCTCTATCTCTTGATCAGGGTTTCATATTTACATCTTAGTTTTCTTATGTCATTGATGTATTATATCATTTAATTCAATAAGTCACTTTGCAATCAAATTAAATTTGGAATTTATTAAATGCATTACTAACATTTATAGGAGTTTTGGATGTGTCAAACTTAAATTTTACAAACTACATAACACCTAAAGATAATGACACTTGCTTGAGTATATGGACTCATGATTTTCCCTGTGAATGTGGATTTGAAGCCTCAATGTCATCTTGGAAGAAGGGTATTATCGTCTTAGGGATGAGTACATACTTTACAAGTATGGAGCTATCTAGTAAACTATATAAATATGTCATATAGGTGAAGTGGATCTTGGTTGTCTCACCACACTAATCCATGCAGTCATCTCAAGAGGGATCCATAGATACTTTCCATACAAGACAAGGGATTGATGATGAATAAACATACTCAAACCCAAAAAATGACACTCTTTTTTGAGAGATATTTTAGGTAAATATAATATTGGGAGCCCACACCATATCTATATACATGGGTGCTTACCACCCACACACACACACACACACACACACACACACACACACATATTGAGGATAGGGGTTGGGAATAATGAGTAAATATAGGGGTACATGCATATAGGCTAAAAACTAGATAGAGAGAGAAGGGTGTGGGATTTCTAATTGACTATATAAAATGCATAATCACCCTCCCTCAGTTATTTCAATTGATCATTGGTTCATTAGGGATATCAAATTGATGAATCCTAAGATCATTTATGAATGGAGTTGTTTTATGCCATAAGAGGAGAGGAAGGTGATGGGTGTGGGTGCTATAGAAATTGATTCACTATGCTTATCCATATAGAGATAAAGTATCTGTCACTGCTTGAATTGGTACAAAGTTAAAAATTTGGTCCATAATTCACTTTTATGACTACGAAGCAAATCTATGATTCTTATATACTTCTTACTCAAATGTGATCCTCACTTTGTAGATAAAGGATTGGTCCCTTAATGGGATTCTTGTCCTATAGCCAAAATGAGGTGATTACAATGTGCCTCCTCCTTGATGTGTTATCACACTACTAGGTGTTGATTGAGTGTTTAAGAAAACTACCAATTGAATGGCATCAAGTGAACTAATATGATTGCTCATTCTTAGAAATAATGTACTCCATATGAATATCATCCCCTCACCTTTCTTGTATCTAAAATAATCCTTTAATTTAATCAAATTCATGATTCTCATACATGTATTTTCTAATATGTCTCTCATGAAGATAGATGATCCCTTCATACTTCACACACAACGGTCTTGGATACCTTTGTAGCATGAATAACTCATGTTGGCTTGTTCCTTGGAGAGATTTAGGTACAATTGAAAAGTCATAATATGATGATCATCAAGTCACTCCTTAAGCTCCAAATTTCACCTTTTAACATGATGAATCCTTCATAATTCAATTTCTTGACCAAGATGACACCTGGTTGGAAGAATCATTACGGTACCAGGACGCTTTTGTTTCTCAAGTTGCTCCTCATGGAAATGGGTGTCCCTCTTCCAGATAGGGAGATGAATACTTGAATGAAAATTGTGGATAAATTACATGTTCTTGACCTTCATACTTTACTGTAAAAATGAAAATCACATTTTATGATCAATGAAACTATACTAAAAATATAATTCTATCTGTAACTCAAAATTTAGGTCTTATTTCATTTTAAACTAAGAGGGGCAACTGAATATTTTTTAAGTACCTCAAGAAGCATTTGAGCCTTGAATCAATGTTGATTATTCCACCTTGTAGAGTATTCTTATATCTTTCCAATCCTTTTTTTCATCCTAAATCATTATGTAACTCCGAGAATCATCTAGATAATTCATCTTTCACTGTTTTAGCTTTCATTCCCTGCACCTGAAAAATCTGGTCTAAAACAAATTGCTCCTGAATGAGATTTCATTTCCTAAACTTTCCTAAATTTCCTTAGACATCTTTAATTATTTCTTACATCACCCTCATATTCTTTAGGGTTTCCCTGAACATTTTTGGAGGGTGTTCAATTAGCTACATAATGGCCAAAAATGGCCTTTTTAGGCCTTCAGAGGAGGTATTCTCTCATCAAAACTGAATGAGTTGATCAATCACCTTAGAAAATATTCCCTGCACAATGAAACACATTGAATTATCTTCTTATGAATTTCCTATAATGTGGGGAAAAGTTTGAACTAACAGCAAGCTTGTCAGAGGAAGGATGCATAGTGACTAAGAAGCCTAATTTTCAATTAAGGGATCTATTGTCAAGCTTTAAAATTTTCAATTTTCATGGTAGTTATTTTTTCCATTCTGGAACTAATAAAACACCCTTTGAGAGAGTTCAGGAAAAATATTAAGCATACATAGGTGATTTCAGGGAATCTTTGAAGTGTTAGAGGTAGTTTAGAAATATTTAAGAAAGTTTTTCTCATTCAAGGATGATCTGCTCAACAACGGGTTTTCTAGGTGCAAGGAACAAATACTCTAATGGTGAAACATGACTTCTCTAGATGATACGGGGAGCTCCGTAAGGAGTTAAGAGGGAAAAAACAGGCATTGGAAATCTATGTGAATACTCAATTTTTGGTAACATCCATTTTATCTAAAGCTTTAATGTTTTATAAATAATTTCAAAATAGTGTAGCTGCCCCTTTTGGTTCAAGAAAAAATGGGCCTAAATTTTTAGGTTTAGGCTAAATCAAGTCTTGAAAATTATTACATTGATCTTAGAATGTGTTGTTCCATTAATATAGAATGTTTCCACTCATGTTCAGAAAAGTGAGTGAAATGTGATACTCAAGGAGTGATTTGATGATATCCATATCATGACTCTACCATTATGTTCAAAAAAATTTCAAGGAACAAACCAAGATGAGCTAGTCTAAGGTACTAAGGAATCTGGGACCATCATATATGAAGGAATGACAAATACTATAAGGATAATTTCATACATATATTAAAACTTTAGTTTCTTTGTTCCTCTCTCCTAAAGGTTTTAAAACCATTATCGTCATTAAAAAATCCCTTTCTATATGGGAGCACGAAACTTCTCACAATACATTTCTAGTACTAAGATTTATGGTAACAAAAAATATTCGTAACAAGGTTTTATCAAAAAATTAGAGTCTTGTAGTATTATAATTTAATGTATACATACTTCAAACCTTCCTAAACATCATCCACACATTGGCTCAAGGAGAGAGGTATTTTACCCTATTTGAGTCATATGAACTTAATTACAATGATGTGATGAGATTTAGTTATTAGTTGGTCTCAATAACATCATGCACAACAAATCAAAGGTGATTGTACGATGTGTTTTTCAGTTTTATAGACCATAACTACATCATTATTTGAAATACTTAGTTATAAGAGTGAAGCATCTTCTTAGAGTGATAAATTTATGTAGCCCTATAAGGTACATTGAGAGAAGAAGTGAGAAACACTTGATGAATGGACCACTAAGATCAATGAATAATTCCCTCTTTCACTCGAACCAATTGTAGAAACCAAATTTAGGTCACACTCCCCCTTTACCCCACATGTATATTAATTTAATTACCCATAATTAAATTAAGGCCCATGCTCACAATATTCATTATTTAATAACATTAAGTAAACTAATTTCCACCTCAACTAGGCACCTCACCCCACCACCTCACCTAGAAACCTCATCATAAACCTATTCTTAGCATGTTTTCCTTTTACTAGGACTCAATATCCACTCACCATAACTAAATAAAACTTATTCCTACCTACCTTAATTAACTAAGAATTAGTTCAACCCTAAAGTCACATGCCTATTATTTCTCTAACCACATTCTCGCTTATCTAAGCGCAACATTTTGTATTGATCCGAGAGAATGGACAGAGCTGGCCAAAAAGATTGCCAAGATATGTCATTTTTAGGAAACCTATGATCTCCCACCTTAACCGACACCAGTCAACCCTAAACCAACACCGGTCACCCTAAACCATCATCGGTTACCATATATTCATTTTGGTAACCTTGTTTGAGAGGTTGGAAGAATGATTCAAGTTTTGGAGAAGAGAGATCTACATGCAAGCACACACCAAAGCACACTTGCACATCCAAACACCCTGAACTAGAACCAAACACCGATTTTAAAGGAAAGAATTCATGGTAATGGTCTAGGAAGCACAACCGTAACACTTACCACCGGTTCCATGGATCAACCATCACCTCCATCCAACCACCAGGTTTGCAAACACCAGCAAGTACCTTTAGATCTGCACCTTCCCATATTTATTTAGATTAGTTTCTTCATCTCTATTTAGGAGTTATAGTCTCCCTTGCATCCCATCATCTCTCATCCTCCTGCCAATCCCTCCACCTAATCACCTATAACCTTTTAACCCCCCATACCTAACTCTAGACATCTCTGACTACTCACAACACTGTCATCTACCTCATCATTATCTGTCCATTCTTTAGGCAATCCCAGAGAATAATCAAAACCCAACTTCTGTAAGTTTCTACCAGCCCGACCCTACCGACACTGATTAACCCAAACCGTCATCAGTCTCCTTGTGACCAACATTGGTCATACCAAGACTGACGTCGGTCTTTGTGTCTAGAAAACCAGCCTATAACATCAACCTCATACCTTTCATCCAAACAACCCAAATCAACTAAAGCTCGACCCTACCTATCCCAACTACTTTATTTACCTATCTGACCTCTAGATCTGATCATAACCTATCTTGTTAGATTAGATTTGCTTATTGTACTTGGATGATATACCTAAATCATATCAACTATAGTACACCATTATTGGTTCATATTATTTCTTGTATTAAGTTGTTTTAAATAGTGGATTGACAACATTCTAGGAAGTATCATACTTCCTGGATCTAACATACACTAGGTAGTCCACTGACATATATTATTTAATATTCCTTTTATGGTCTTGTTTTTTATTTGTAGGTAGTTCCTCCTAGCAAAAAGGAAGTTCTCGCAATCAACATTGGATCAGTAAATCAGAATGTGCGCACTCTACCTTCTACCTGCATTCACAGGTATTCCTCCTCACCCTTACCTTATATGTTTTTCTCATACGTATGCATCACTATTCAGTGAAGGTTCATACGGAAATTGTTTGTTTGTTTCTTTCCTTTTGAAAAATACACATTTAATCTTCTCCCTCGTAATATTCTTCTCTTCTAATTGTCTAAATGACATTCGTCATTTGGTGCTTAAAACAAATCAATTCTTTCTTCCTACATTTTCATAGTAGTGAAAGAGCACATTCTTGACCTATTCATCATTTGCTTCATCGAATATAATTTTTGATTTGCGTTATAAAATTTGTTGCATTTCATTCTTGTATGTTGCATCATTAGCTCACATTTAAAAATGAGGGCAACCTATATGTTGGAAGTCATGCCCAGCTGATGGTTGAAATAATTGAACCATAAAAAGCACATTTCTCTCTTTTCTTTCTTTGCCAAACTATGCAAATTTGAATTTACACATATTCTTAAACAACATCCCACCTAGAAGAAGTTGTCAATGATCACATGATCAGAGGATTGATAGTGGAAGCCCATATGGTTATCTTTTTCCAGTCATCACCTCATAGAAAAGATCTCCCCTGCCATAACATAACCTGAATCCTCACCTTTAGATTTCCCTCTTCATAGGATGCCTTCCCAACCAAAAACTCTATTCTAAATTCACAAATCAGTCTTAATAGGATAAGCTAAAACAAACATAAATTCACTTTTAGGATTACATGTTTTCTTAGCTTTGTTCTAGACTTGCGTTTTGAGGTGTGAGTTATGATTCTTCATTTTTATTCTTCCTTTCGCACTCCCCATCATAGCTAGAGTATTTTGGTTATTTCTAACTATGTCAGGACCTTATCTAGTTATTCTCATATTTCTGGGTTGATCCTTTATCTAGTTTAAATTCAAAAACATTCATTTTCCTTCATTTCTTCTAATTTCACAGTAACTGACGTCGGTCCAATGGCCGTCGTCAGTTTATAATTGACCGTTGTTGGTTTACTTAACCGGTGTCAGCTTCTAGCTATTTTGGTTATTTTACCTGAAACAACCTTCATCACCTATTCTTTTCTATTTTTGGTCCCTAGGTCACCATCGTATCCACCAAATTTCTAATATCTATATTAGGTACAGTTTCCCCAGCTCATACTTATAAATTTTGTTTTATTTGCTGAAATTGGTACTTTCCACAGTCAGTGGTATTGGTTATCATAATTGTCATCGATTCCCCTATAACCGTCATCGGTCATACTGACAGTCGTTAGTTTTTGTGTTTGATTTTTAATCAAAACAATGACCAGATTTACCCCCAAACTTCATCCTTCTCTGCTTCTGTTGTTTTCTATGTCATTTACATAATATAGTTTTACTAGGTCAACACTAATTCACATGGTATTGACTTGCAGCCAAACTAATGCCCTTGTATTTCACACCAGCCATCAGCCACACCCACCTAGTCCATCACCGCCATCCATCCTATCACCTATGGATCCAACTCATCTTATCCCTATTTCTACCAGAGATGAGGAGATCGCAAGACTCGATAAAAATCATGCGGCGATACATTATTATCTTGCCCACTCATCTACCCAGAACTCCTTAGGAAAGTTAATATATGGCATACCTATATCTATCCCTCGCACCCACTTCCACGTCAGCTACCACTAGCTCAACACTTCCCTCATCTACATTACCCCCTATGGTTTCTCAATTAGGCTCCATTTCTGCCATAACTGCTACCCAAATGAAGTTTATTACACCTGTAGTGTCAAACATTCCTTCACCGACTACCTTGAGCATAGCCCCATCTGTGCCCTTTTCGTCATATGTACCAGTTGTGTCACAACCATCTCCAGTGTCGGTAACCCACACCCCTTTCCAAAATCTGGTTCTTTATATCCCTCAGTCTTAACCACCCATTACCACAAGAGTCATTGCGACCACCCCACCTATTTACATGCATCACCAGCAGCCCTCAATCTTGTCTATCACTTATTTAGGGTACATTCCACCTGTATCTATCCCCCCTTCATAGTTTTTCTATTTGGCACCTCCATGTACTGGGATTCCATCCACATCATACACCCATCATCAACCTCCCTTTACTATAGGAGGCACCCATTCCTCACAACCCACCAATGACCTCATTAGGATGATGATGGAAAAGATGTAAAAATTGGAAGCATCAGTTTCTGACTCTCGTAACTCCTTGACCTATGATGAAATCTGTAATGATCCTATTCATCCATCCATTCCTATTCTCTCATACCATGTACATTGGGAAATGCCTAAATTCAATCATTTCAACAATAAAGAGGACCCGTAACAGCACTTGCGGTCATTCAAGCATGGGTTATACCTAATTTCCCATGATGCTTTGCTCTTACGAACATTTCCCATGTCCCTAACAAGACCCGCCTTAGATTGGTACAATAGTTTACCTATACATTCCATCTATTCCTTCAACCAAGTAACTCAGGCATTCTTAGACCACTTCTCGATTAATGTAGTCAAGAAGGTCACCATGACCAACCTATATTCGACACGATAGTATGAAGATGAATCTATCATAGATTTCATTTCCCGCTGGCAGAGTCTTATCAACCAATTAACATTCCAGCTACCTCAGACTGAACTTATTGAGTTGTTCACTAGAGCTTGTGTCAGACACAACTCACCAACTCTGTAGGTCTGAACCTTCGATGAAGTGTTCACCATGGCACGAAAGCTTGAAATTCATGTCATTGAAGAAAATAAAATCCAATTATGAAACAAGAATGCCCCGTTCAAACCAAATAATTCTTTTTAATCTTCAAAACCTCAAAATAATTATTCAAAAACCAAAGGATCTGCCAACCCAATAGTCTTCAAGGTGGGTCCATCTCATCCCTCTAATCAAGTCCAACCTTCTTCCAATCTTTCCCCTATCCATGCCTTTCAGTTCCTGCGGGAGCAACGGAGGTACACTTCAATTAGAGAACCCTATTCTTCATCTTGGAAAATCTTCTTAAAGATGGAGCCATTACACTTCCTCCCATAAAACCTCATACTAGTTTCAATCTCACTTGCCATATGCCTACATTGTATAAAGAACACAACTATTGTAATTACCATTGCATCAAAGGCCATAGTGACCATAACTACATCACTTTTAAGAACATTGTCCAAGAGATGATAGATAATAGAGACCTCATCGTGGACAACCCGAATGTGCTGACAAATTAAAATTTGAACATATTTAAAAATATGATCCCTAACCATAAGCCATCATCTAATAAAAATATTAAACCTTTATCCAACGACAACAATGTATATGAAGTCCATGTGGTTTTTGATATCGTACTAATCATTCCTCAAAACCCACCTATTTCATCTATTAAGGAAATTTTGGCACGAGTTTCTCTACCCACACAGGAGCATACCTCTTCTACTCCTTTACCCATAGAGGATCCCCCTTCATCCCCCCCTTCTCTCACAGAGGAACCCACACTTTCTACTGATGCCATTTCACCTTCTACCTCCCAACCTACCAAGCAATCAACACTTTTAATTCTCCTATCCACCGGAGAATCATCATCGCCTTCTCTTCCACCATGGGAGAAGTCTACCTCATCCCATTTACCATCATTCCTACATAGGGGAGATTCTTCAGAAATGCCACTACCTATTGGGGCAGTTCTCCCCCAACATCCCAGGACCCCATTGATATGATCTTGACTATGTTACCTACAGAGTCCAAAGCTATCCAATTCATTGTCTCGTAGACATATTTTACAGGGATTGCCACCAAACCAACTCCATCTTCTCCTACAGAAGTCTCGTTTTCATGGCTGGTTGATCACTTGGATTACGTTGATAATTCCATGCTCTAGGGATGTCTTCGTCTCCCCTTTTCAACTAAAATGAAAACTTTTCCTAAGGATACTTTTATGATCTACCCAAAGGTATTTCCAGCAACCAGATAAAAACTGACCATGCCTATTGAAACAGATTCTTCTTCATCATCCCTACCTATATCCAAACCTCTAAGCACAACTAAAACCATTCCAAAACCTAAAAAACTATCCACACCTATCTCTTCACCCGTATCTAGACCCATCACTACCTTGGGTGTCATGCTAACATCAAGCCTTACTCACCCACCTGTCAAATTAGACTTAGCCGCATCTTCCCAAACCCACACCAACATTATACCTTTGCTTAAAAGGAAGACCCAACATTCTAGACTGCATACAGTGGTCTCACCTACCACACCTTTATCACCTTCCCCCTTTCCATCCATCCTAGGGCCCCATCCATCAACCCTGATCAAACAGTCTCCTACCCAATGCCAGTCAAATGCTAAGTAATCTATTGCTTCATCGTGAGCCTTCATTACACCTCATTCACCTAAAAACCAAACACCCTCGCCCTCACCTATGTACTTGTTACTACCTATACCTACACCAGCTACTGTAACCCCAAATTTTTCTATATGACTTCAACCCATACCATCCACCCAACCTCTACTAGCCACTTCCACTGTAACTCAGTTGTCCCCGTGGGTAACCCATCCTCTTCCACTGTCAGTTTTCCCTTCTACATCATGTACTCCCATGTCACCTTTACCCAAGAAGGTGCAACCCAAAGATAAGAACCCACTACCCTCCAATAAGGTAGTTAAACCAACAAAACCTTCCATTGCTAGCTCTTCTACCACACATTTACCCAAGCAAATGCCATAAAAACCTAAAACAATACCACTTACCAAACTAATGGGCCAACCCATTCCCCCTCCTATAAATCCTCTTCCCTCACGATCATCCACACCTTTACCCTAACCCATGCTCACTTCTCATTGTGATCCGTTAGCAGGGTCCCACGCCAACATTTTAGCCAAACTCTTAGAGACTTCCATCATCACACTACCGCCTCTTTGACCTTACGATCCTCTCAAACCCAAACCAAAAGGGTTTGATGAAACTAAGATTTGTGCCTATCATCGTGTGCCAGGACATGATGTAGAAAATTATAAGGCTCTAAAGAACGTTCTTCTCCAACTTTGTCCTCCTAAAAAAAATTTCAACGATGATGACCTTCTTGATGAGGACCATGTTCCACCTTCACTCATCACCACAATTCCTTGCCCCTTTCTTCTTCAACGATCTACATCTCGACCCCACAACTATTATTTCCACCTCCAAAATTCAAGATCAACATGGTCCATATTAGAGAGTTGGAAAAACCACCACCCAAATGCTAGTGTGCCCAACTCACTTCACAAGGATTTTCCCCCCAGTGGGTTTTTTCCCATCATGTCATTACACTACTCATCCTACACCTTCTCCATTTACCACCTCCCCTCATATTAACATGGTTCAAGTTACCACCCGCACCTAGAAAGACAAAGGAAATGAAAAAGAAACTAGCTCATCAATCAACCTCGTGCCCAATATACCATCTACACCCACGCCCAAAATCACCATTCGAGGACCTACATACCCTATCTTTGACAGAGTCACCCATCGCGCAATGATAAAATAATTACATCAATCTCCTCTAAAGATGTCTTTGTATGATCTCGTCTAAACTTCTGAATCTCATAGACAAGCCCTTATAGAGGTTTTGTAATTGATTGAAGTTTTACCCAATGACCCCACACTAGTGACCTCCATTATCACCCCTCAGCACATGGCCTGACTTACCAAATCATCTCCTTATTTTACCCCCATGGCCACTCCTTATATCGCCACCCTCATCTTCTCTTATGAGGAGATTATAACTCTCCAGTCAGATGACCCTGATCTCACCCTTTTCATTTTTGTCTATATCAATAACATACGTGTACAACCCATCATGATCGATGGTGGTGCTAGCATTAACATCATCTCATCCCACGCATACAATCAAATACACATTCCTTCCAATTGTATGCATAATAACCAGTTATCTTGCACTCCTTCAACAACACCATCACCTCCTCCCTTGACACCATTATCCTTCACGTTTGCGTAGGCCCTCGCACTATCCTGGAAGTATTTTATGTCTTGGAGGGAGAGTTCTTGTATAACCTATTACTCATAATACCTTGGATTCAGATCATGGGTTGTGTCCCTTCAACTTTACAATGTTATGTGAAATTCTAACATGAAGGACATAACTATACCATCCCCACTAACCCGTCACCATTAAAAATTTGTAACATGTTGTACTGATCTAACGATGTACTTGTACCATTCAAGCCATCTGCCACTATCCCCACTTCTCCTTCACCTAAGAGCCCATGCACCAATGCTTCCACCACCTCTCCCACAAATAACTCTTCTATTCCTACTACTGTTGTAGCCTCTGCAACTGACCCATCTGCTTCCCAACCAACCGATACCCCTCCTACCCAATCGTCTAGTGATTCATATTTTCCCACTATTCACATATCTACTACTGATCCCTTAGGTGTTTTTCAATGCCTCACTCTAGGGGAGTATCACTTCTACAATATTAACACATTCCTCACTCTGCAAGAGTATGTAAACCCGTGCCACCACCCTCGTTATGACTACCACATAGGGGAGGTTTTCCCTTATGGTCCTCCCCACCTTTAAACTAACCTAACATAAGGGGGACTTGATATAACCACTTATTCACCCAAACCTCCATCCCAAACATGACCCTTTTCATTTGACCTTTAATCTCTTACTAACTGCCGCTTCACCCATAATTTCATCCATTGCTACGAATGGAAAGGCTTTGGCTTTGGTTTTTACAAACAAGGCCGTCATACTGTCATTTCATATACCACTCGTAAACACAAAGATCACAGTGGCCTTGGCTTTGCCACCCCACCTACCAAGAAGGCCCACATTGACCTCATTGAGGAAGACAAATCTTCTTCACCCCATTCTACAGCATCACCACCTTCACCCACGAAGTCTATAGATCTTGAATCTATTCCTACTATTTTTTTTTTTGTAAACATGATTTCCCTGGGACCTCTGACTTATCAATGCGATGGTGAGGCCCCATCTTCTCTTCCCTTACTGTATCTTGACATGATCGATGACGATACACCTTTTATTAATGTCGTTCAATGTCAAGATGATGAGTCTATACTTGACCTACCTTGGTGCGGAAGATTCTTATATTCACCGGTCGTTACCTTCCGAAACACAAACCATGTTGAATGAATCAACCATTGAAATCAACATTAACACTTAGGATGACCCACACATTCTAAAGATAGGCCAATCTTTAGATTCTATTGAACAAGAAGTTTTTACTTCTTTCCTCTGGGACCATAACAACGCTTTTTCTTGGTCCTATGCTGATATGCCCAATATTGACCCAAACATTCTGGTCCACAATATTGTATCCATTCTTGATGCCAAACCCATAAAATAAAAGCTGCGGAAAATGCATCCTCGCATTTCCCTTCTTGTCAAAGAAGAATTTTAGTGCCTTGTTTTAGTTTCCTTCATCCTACCCATTGACTATCCCCAATGGATTTCTAACATTTTTCCTATCACAAAAGTGACAAGGGGACTCCATATTTGCATGGATTTCCGTGACCTCAACCTAGCTTGTCCCAAAGACAATTTTTCTCTACCAGGAATTGACCAACTGGTTGATCTCACCGCCAGCCATGAGATGTTATCACTCATGGACAATTTCTCGGGTTATAATCAAATATTACTCATTCCAAAATATCAACACAAAAATTCCTTCATCACTCCTTGGGGGACCTTCTGCTATCGAGTCATGCCTTTTGGCCTTAAAACAATGGTGCTTCATATCATTGAGCCATGACTTATATCTTCCATGACATCTTGCATCGCATATTGGAATATTACGTGGATGACCTTCTTGCCAAATCCAAACATCAGACCAAATACCTGACAGTCCTTAAGGTCATCTTTGACCGCCTCATCAAGTATTGTGTTCGCCTTCAACCTAAGAAGTGTGTCTTCACGGTGATTTCAGGAAAACTTCTTGGGTTCATCATTTCTTTGTGTGGTATATAGGTTGATCCTGCTAAAGTAAAGGCTATTCTCAAAATTCCTCTACTTACTAATCTTCAGTCAACTTCAAAGTTTACAAGGTAATTTTCAATCTATCCATCGGTTCATTTCACAACTTTTCGACCATTGTCAACCATTTCATCATCTCCTCAAAAAGGACATCTCATTCAAATGGGATGATGAATGCCACAAAGCCTTTTACGCATTAAAAAAATACCTTCTCCAACCACCAGTGCCCATTCCTCCTAAATATGACCAACCATTTTACCTATACATCTATGCTACTGACCATTCCTTAGGTGTCACGCTCACTCATCTTGAGGAACAACATAGAGAACAAAAAAAATTATTACATAAGTCGTACCCTTTTGGACTATGAAACTAGGTACACCCATGCTGAAAAAATTTGCTTAGCATTAGTTTTTATCGCCACTAAACTTCGGCATTACCTACTCAACCATGAAAACTTTGTCGTCACTAACATTGACCCCTACATTACATGTATGCCAAATGCTACCAGCAGCAACATGCTACACATTGGCTCATGATTTTGGAAGACCTTGACCTTGAATTCATCCACCAAAAGTATGTCAAAGGCCAAGCCATCACTGACCAACTAGCAAACACACCTTTTTTTGGAGATCAACTCTCTAACTTTGATTTCCCAGACGAATCCATTGCTACCCTCTCTTTAGACGATACCACTTACCATATGACCTTATTCTTTGATGGTTCCAAATGTCAGTGTGGAGGTAGTGTAGGTGTTATCCTCATTCCTCTTGATGATGAATCTATGTCTTTATCTTTCAAACTAGATTTTGATTGCGCTAACAACATCACTGAATATGAAGAACTTGTATTAGGCCTTAAAAACCATCATCTCCCTAGATGTTAAATCAATTAATATCATTTGTGACTCTCAACTAGTTATAAACTAAGTCAATGGTATACACCAATGTTGTAACAAAATATTACAAAATTACAAATGTCATGTCTACATACTTTAGACTACCTTTGACCGTTACAAACTTGAAGCCACCCCACATTCTACCAATAAATTTGTGGATACCATGGCCTTTTTGGCTTCTCAGATACCCGATTCACATGTCAAATCTAAAATATTTTTCACAATATAAAGGTTGCAATCACCCTCTTATTTATCTTGTGAGGTCAACTCCGTCAAAATCGTTGCACCTGACCCACGTGACCTTTGGTATAAGTTGTTTTCAGACTACCTTTCCCTTTCCAATCTGCCTCCTGATCTCACTTGTAATGGAAAATGCCCCTTTCTTAAAAGTTTCTCTCACTATGTCATCATGGGTGGTTCTTCTTTATAACCGCACGGTTTTGACGTTATTCTCATGCGATGCCTTAAAAGTTCTAAAATTCCTTACATCATCAAGGAAGTTCACGATGAAATTTTTTTGTGAAGGTCACTTTAGTGGTTTAGCTTTTGCTAAACACATTCTTCACCTGGGCTATTATTAGCCAACCTTCAACCATGACTATTGTGACTATGTCAAACATTGTGTGAAATTTCCAGCAACATGTTAATCTTCATCACACACCTAGTCATGCCTTACAGGACACACGAGACCTTTAGACCTTTATCTCAATGGGGTTTGGATCTTGTTGGAGAGATCAATCCTAATTCTTCACAACACCATCAATGGATTATAACTGCTACTGAATACTACACTAAATGGGTAGCATCCATTCCCCTCATTTCAACAAAAGCTGAGAAAATATGTGAATTCATTAACCATCACATCATTTTTCACTTTGGTGTTCCTTACCGCATCATCACTGATAACGGAAAGTAATTCAAAAACAAAACCCTATGAAAGCTTTACAATGCTTTTGGTATTCAACTCAGTTTCTCATCACCTTATTATCCACAAACAAATGGCCAAGCATAATCAACCAAAAAAAAACTTGAACAAAGTTCTTATGAAAGTATTCGACGATACTGGGAAGGATTGGCATACACACATTCCTTTTGCCATGTGGGCCTACCGCACTAGTATTCGCACTTTGACTACTCCCATACCTTTCTCTCTAGTCTACATTACCAAGGCTATCTTGCCTCTTGAAGTCCATATTCTATCTCTTTGCATCTCACTACAAGACATGATCAATGACGATGACTTTCGCTAGGACCATTTGGTACAACTTGAGTTGTTAGATGAACGTCGTCTCAATGCTCTCGATCATCTTCAAATCTACCAAAAATGTATCAAACGTTCCTACAAAAAATGTGTCCACGAATGAACCTTCTAGGTCGGTGACCTAATCTTGAAGGAAAATCAACATGTAACCAAGGAAGAGAAAAGTAAACGGGGAAAATTTCTCCTAATTGGTTTAGACCCTATATCGTTACTCATGCCTATGGATCATGTGCTTATCGTTTGTCTTCACTTGAAGGTAAACCTGAACCTGAGCCCCTCAATGCCTTGCATCTTATACCATTTTATTGTTGACATCAAGTCCTATGTCACCTTCTTTCTATTGGCCGCTTGTCCCTTGAGCGTTGTTCACCTTCCATGATACCCATTTTGAGGACAAATGACTAAACAATAATCATGTGATTACCCATCACCTTTCAGCCTTATCTTCAATATGAGTACAATGGCTCTCCTCATGGTGTGATTCTCATGGAGACTTTTTTCTTATTTTTTCACAGATGGAATCCCATGTCCTTTTGTCACTTGAAACCATATCTTTCATAGTTAACCTCTGTGTCTTATGGTTTTGTCTTCTAAACAAGAACCTAATCTTCCTCTATAGTCTTGTCCATGACTTAAATGTCCAAAAACAAAATGGGATTCAACTCCTTAAGTCAAACTTCCAGCAAACATATGACTCCCTCAAAAAGGAAATCTCTTCTCTCTACCTCATTGCTATAAATAGACTACTCCCTCAAAGGACATCTATATAAAGTCATTGTAAAAATACAATAAAATATACTCATCCCATATAGACTTCCCACATCGATCAGTCTATCAAAAATAAAAAAAATGAAGGAAATGATAACTTTTTTCATAGACTTACCTATTTTTGATCATGGGTTTCTTTCCAGGTAAACATGTTATCGTACACTAAGTTACGCTAAACCACCCATTTTCACCTCATTGCCTTTTCACCCTAATTTCCTATCTACTTAAGGGACTTTCCGTAACTGCGACATTTCATGATCATGTGACTTTCTTCACCCTTAGAATAGTCCATTATGCAACGCCTCTAGGGTCTTGCGTTCATCATATCATCTTTGGTATGGTGTACCCATTAGGTTTCTTATCAATTAAGCAGCTCTTTTACCACCTCTTACCATTCACCTTCTTTATAACTTATTGATTACCCTATACCAGACAGTACCATTGACACCTACATTTTAAATGTTTTCCACTACCACCTAAGACTCCACCATGCCTATGACCTAGAATCAACCATACCTATCACCTAAGAATCAACCATGCCTATGACCTAGACTCAATCATGCCTAAAACCTACCAAGCCATTCCTCTAATCTCATCATATTCTTCCATATCTTATGTGAGAACTACATCGACCTGAGGCCCCTTTTATCCGGGGTTATGTAGGCAAGCACTCCTAGGGCATGGGGCCCTTGGAGGTTAGCTCGAGCGACTCTTTACCATAACCCATTTCCACCCACATATGTATGTCTATTGACATTTTACCATAATTAGTTTCCATTCTATCACAAATCTTGGAAATTTACCTCACATACACATCTACCATTTTATCACACCATCAAAACATCTAATCAATCATTCCACATTTCTATAATATCACGAATTTTGGAATTTTACACCATAACATACATATAACTCATCATTTATTTCCCCTGATCCCAATAACTTGGAAATTCAATACAAAACTAAAAACGTGATCAACCATGCCTAAACTGACTTAACTCCATCATACCTAAATTGAATTGACTCCCATGCCTAAACTGACTTGACTTCATCATGCCTAAACTAACTTGAAATCCATCATGCCTAAAAAAACCTGACTCCATCATGCCTAAACTGATCCGACTCCATCATGCCTAAACCGACCCGAATTCATCATTCCTTAACCAACATGAATCCATCATGCCTAAACTGACCTGACTCCATCATGCCTAAATTGACCTGACTCCATCATGCCTAATCCACCTAGTTTCCACCCATATGCATATAATAATGAAAATTTTACAACACAAGTACATCATCCATCCAATAAACATCATCAACTATATAAATGGGAAATTATGTGTATCAATAAATATAAACACAAATATAAATAAATACTAGTATCTCAAAATCCCTCATATATAGCCTCACCATCTTTGGCATGCAGGCTAGCATATAGTCAAAACTCTAAAAAACTTTCAGGTACAGCCCTCACTATCATCGAAATGCAGGTTGATATATATTAAAAATAAATAAGCACAATGATGAAATAAATCATCGGCCCATCTAATGTCTAAGACAGTCTCATCTATCTCATCCTCCTCTCCTCTAGCCCGATGCCCTTCCATCATCTCTCCTGCCCTCTACAGGTCCAGCCCTCGCCTCCGCGTAGCCTGCAGCTAGGTCAGGCCTTTGTGAACTAGTGGCCTCCCCATGACCCTGATCTCTGGGCTTACCAGCCCCATATACTCTCTGCACTATGTGTGAGAGATCTCTTCCTCTCACTTGAGGCTTGTTTGTACCCTGTAATCCGCATATAGGAAGGGATGTATATCCAAAGAAGTATTAAAATAATCCTAGTAGTATTTGGCCTCATTCAGGGAATCCTTGAATGTAGCCATCAGATACTTGTCTGTGGGGGTGCCATAGGTCTCACAGACAAATTGCAAGCTCTGCCCTGCTACTGGTGGCCTCGAGCCCCTATACCTGTGAACCCTAAACCTCCTCTATGTACCATGGGAACCTTGTCCCTGAGCCTGATGTGTTGCCTATGACCTGGGCATGTAAGGTCATAATATGAGCCTGTGTAGTGGCCAACTAGCCCTACAACCCTACTACCTACACCTTTAGAGCGGATACTTGTCCCTCGTCTCCATCCCCACCCTATGCATGTACCTTTCCCTATGTGCAATCTGGACATGTAAGGCCACCACATATGCCTCAAATGTGGTAACATGTGCCTCGAACCCCATCAGCTGCCCCTGTAATACTGTGATCTGGGCCTGTAAAGTGGGAACCTGCCCCTGCAAAGTATTCCTCTGAAGTGTAAGGGTAGCCAAGTTTGGATGCCTTGAGCCTAGGTGGTGCTGCTTATAACTGGGTTGACCACCACTTCTTGTATCTATATGTAACTCCAAATGTCATCAATCTGTCGGTCCATTTCTTACTCCTCCTTACCCTAGTCGGTACTTTCGGATGTGGTAGAGGCATAGGTCTCTCCACGTCATCTCTTCTGTACTGTGGGAATGATGGTGGCACGTCCTGGGGTAACCCAAACTATCGTCTGACCCTATCCACAAGTATCATCTCAGTGATCTCTAGTCTAGCGACATCCCTCTATCCATCAGAGAAAATTACAGCTAATCTAACTTTGCTGCCATTTTCCTGTATGAAGGGAATCCAACATACGGCCTCCAAATGATGTCCACTCTGGACAACACCTCCAGCACACCTGCCTATAATACGCCACATCATGTGCGGACCTAGCTGCCATATGCTCTCCACCAATAGGTACCCAACACCTGTACACAACTTGGATCAGACCCACCTTGAATGCATTGGGTCAGGGCAAGCCAACTGGATGAACACATACAATGTTCTTGTACACCCAAAAATTTAAGAGGAATGTACAACAAAAATTGAACCTCCGCAGTCTCCCGTAAGCCAACAACTCCCTATACAACTGCACCAAGAATGTTGGTGCCTAAGAAAAATAGGTCCTATCCTCCATCATGTCACGTATAACTCCCATTAGCTGCCTGAGGGAATCTTCTACCCTCTACATATGGCAGTGTACAAACAACACATTTCCTCCATAATCAGAACAGCTAACCTCACCTCCTTAGGATGGGTTGCGTACATATATCCATAACTCATGATTGTGTTATGGAACCTCATATTCACCATTCCCTCTCCAAACACCATCAAAATCAACTCCTCTAATGTCTCTGAGGTAATAAAATAAACCCACATCCCCACTATCAGTAACAGCAAGATCCTATACACGTCCTCCAGGGTGAATGTGATCTCACCCGTTAGCAAATGGAATGTATTGGTCATACAGCATCCCTCTCTATCGATGAGTGCGACCATCAAGCTAGGGTCTCAAGCTAGACGCATGTAGCTTCAGATCTTGATCAATACCACATTTGTAATGTGATGCTAATCCTCTTCTGTCACTCTCCCCTATATCACTGTCAATAAGGGTGGTACTCTATCCCTCATCCGTAACTGCTCTCTAGCCTGCATCTAACAAACCACACCATTATTAAATATTTTCCATACCTAACATATCACTTACCTAACTAATCTAAATTCCTGATACTTTTATTATTTATTTCACCGCAACCCTAACAACCTACCCCTTTCTCCCATCCCACTTTCAAACCCCTAAACTTGTATCATATATGCCTTTTACCCTACCTATTCTCAACACACTTGCCTTTATACCTCACTGACTATCTTTCCCTCCCACTATAACCCTTTCTCAATCTATTTTTTCTCAAAAGCCGACTGGCATCGCTCACTACTGACCAACATTGGTCTATTATGACTCGGCATCAGTCACCTGCGATTTGAACGATGCTTGGCTATGGATGACTGACATCAGCCACCCTTGACTGATGTCATTCTCTGTCGCGGTGTCCAAATCTGAAAACCCCCCTATTTCTAAAAAAAATCTCAAATCTAACCTAAATACCTATTCTAACCTACCAACACCTATCCTAGCTTCATTTCCACTCCTATTTAAACTACATTGGACCTTCCCATCCCTCATTTCCTTCATTTAAACCCATAAATTTAAAAAATTAAAATTACACCCAAATTTTCAAAAAAACCAATTTTAACAACCGCTTTCAAACCACACATGAAGGATCATGATAGAATCTTACCTCATCTCAGTTCCATGTCGGCGTGGTAGTACGTTTGGTCGCTATACTTGTGGCCCACCCGAACCCTCTCTCGCTTATGTCATACCCAAATAATACCTCACTCTCACAGCCAATGAAATCACTCAAACCGATCTCGCGGACCCACCCACCAAATACCAATCACCCGCTATGAGGCTCAGCAACTCAGCTATCTATCTCATTTTGTCACTTTCCAACTTTCCACCTCTCCTCTGTCTTTTACTACAATTGGTGAATGACAAATGATTCCGTAAAAAGTAGAATTTTCCTTTTTTAACCCCGATTTGACATGACTGGTGTTATTCATATTTGTGCCCTAGCCAACCAACATTGGTCACTACATAACTGGCATCAGTCACCTTTATAGCTATTTTCCCTTATTAATCTTTTTTTTACCTACAACCATTAGTGCTCACACACCTTTTATCATTCTGAACACCTATTGAACCATACCTATGAGCCCACACTACCCCTAAATTTCCTTAGTTACATCTTGGGATTTGTTATTTTACCTATACCTTGGCCTTACCCATGTCATGACCTATTTTCCTAAACCTGACCTATTTGGTGTGACCATTGACCTTATGTACTCGTTATACCTTGCGATGTTGTTACCTAGGTTGTTTTAGCATAACCATACCTTGCCTATTGTCATTCCATTTATCCTGACCCAAACCTTTGGTGTACCAGAACATACCTAAACGTTCCTACACCTGACCTACGTTGTGTTTCTAGACCATATCCTATGCCTTGGATACCTGAATCACTTCACCCTTGTTTGGATAAACCTATTGACCTTGGACGATGAAGAGTTTGCAAGCTCTTCATCCTGGTATTGTGTTGCAATCTATACGGGTGCATGTGTTTAATTGTCATTACCCATTACCTGATTTTGGACCCTGGCCTATTACCTATTACCTATTACCATTATCTATCCATTTTCTGGCAATCCTAGAGAATCATCAGAACCCAATTTCTCTAAGTTTCTACCACCTCAACCCTACCTACGTTGGCTAACCCAAACCATCATCGGTCTCCTAATAACTGGAATCAATCATACCAAGACTAATTCTGCTCTTTGTGTCTTAAAAACCTACCTATAACAGCAACCTCATACCTTTCATCCAAACAACCCAAACCACCTAAAGCTTGACCCTGACCTATCCCAACCACTTTATTTACTTGTCTGACCTCCAGATCTGATCATAACCTAGATTTGCTTATTGTACTTGGATGAGATACCTAAATCATATCACCTACAATAGGACATTATTGGTTTATATTATTTCTTGCATTAAGTTGTTTTAAATAGTGGATTAACAACCATATGTGAAATATCATACTTCCCAGATCTAGCATACACTAGGCAGTCCACTGACATATATTGTCTAATATTCCTTTTTTGGTCTTGTTTTGTATTCACAGATTATTCCTCCTAGCAAAAATGAAGTTCTCGCAATCAACATTAGATTGGGAAATTAGAACGCGCGCACTCTACCTTCCACCTTCATTCATAGGTATTTCTCCTCACCCTTACCTTTTCTATTTTTTTCATATGTACACATCACTATTCGGTGAAACAACAATCCATAAAACAATGCCACGCCTTTCTAACCCTCTTACACTTGATGAGAACTTGAAACAATTGCAGGAAAAATGTAACCATGATGATCCTCCTAACTGGGAAACACAGTAACTAATGAAATGTGAGACAAAAAATCTTTTGACCTTGATATGGGTGAAGGTAGAAGATTTAATGATGAATGATTCAGTATTTTTTATAAACATTTCCAATGAGATGAGAAACACACTGAGACCAAAATTGGGAACCAAAAGGGCTTCCCTTCTACTTGAGTCATAATTCAATTGTCAATCCTCCATAAGTGTGAATATTTCTTTACCATTCCTATGAGGAAATATCTAGAGAGATTCTCACCACATATTCATAGGTAGAGGTTTAAATTTTTTGAGAAATGCCTCTCAGAATGGGGACTTTCATAAATAAATTGGTGTTTACTAGGGGTGAGGATCTCATGAGGATGGGGCCGAATTATGTGAGTTGAAAACACCTTCCTAACACACAAGGTAATTTTTTTGAGTAATGAAACTTCTCCTCCATAGGGAAGCTGATGTAGTCAAGGAACAATAACAAGCATCATTCAACAATCACAAGGTTTAAAAATACCAAATTCTACCTTACTCAACATTTTAAAGATCTTTCTCATACCTAAAAATGGTCTAAACTTGCAATTTTTTAACGATCTTACTCAAATTGGAACATTCTCTCATAATCAGTCTTTCCCCAATCTTGCACTTGTTTGTACCCTACATGTGGACCTGATTTCATGTTAATTCCACCATCAAACCCAAATAAACTCAATCTTCCTTTCTTTCTCTTACTTGATACCAACTTTTCCAATCTCTCACTTTCTCTTATTTGATACCTTATTAACCTCTATACCCCTTTCCAAGGTTCCTTGGTCCTCTTATTCTTGTAGAAACTTCAATTATGGTTAATATCACACAAGAAATGCATTTAAACAACTAACACTCTTCACTTCTCTCCTTATGTCACAAGACTGTCATAAGGATTCTCAAGTCAAGCTTATTTCTCCACTAGTGTAAATAAGATTCTAGCTATGCCCATGAATTTCTAACATTTCCAATAGTTGTGTATATATGCACCTAATATTCTTGTAAATTCTCAAGATTAAACTCTTTAGGAAACTCCTTGTAGCTACTATTTTGCATTTGTCTTATAAACCCTTAGTTATTCTTATACGGTCCTCTTCTAGCTATAGCTCATGGTGTAGGAGGTTTGAAAACAATGAGAAGGCTATTATTAACACCCATTAAGGCATTTAAAATTCCTCTAAAATTTCAAGCCCCGACTCCAAGAAAAAAGGCACTTCCTTGTCAAGCCTCCCTCACAATAAGCCTTTTAAACTGTGCACATAGTCTTAGGAAAACTAGTAAACAGATCCCTTCATTACACCAATGAAATTTGAAAATTATTCTTTTAACCTTCCTATAACTATGTCAAGATATTTTCTACCAAATTTTAGAGATAGAATCTTTATTTATAGATTTTTAATGACTCTTTCTCTTAGAAACCCTAACTATGTAATCGAAGAACCCGAGAATATTCTTCTGGTTAGATATTCTTCTACCACCTGATTAAAAAAATTAAAATTTCTATGGAATTCTAATACAATACTTAGAAGAGTATCCCCTTACCAAAGGTGTTGTTATCCTTCTAAATCACATCCTTCTTCTCTTTTTCACTATTCCATACTGAGAATTAAGGTTTGCAACTCTGTTTTAGGATTTAATTCAAACAACTCTCTCTCTCTCTCTCTCTCTCTCTCTCTCTCTATCTCTCTCTACAAGCACACTTCTCAAAATACCTCATTCACCTTTCATTCTCTCCTTTGTGAAAATCTCATATGTATAAATAAACTTTCTTGAAGAAGGATCACAGTTAGAGTACAAGTTACAGTCACAAACTACATATAATCACAGTCCAAGAAACTTTCATTGTTAGGTCTAATAAGTTTTTCTTTCAAGATTTTGAAATAAAAAATTGTTTCAACCTCTCCTTTGGGCTTACACATTTCCAAACATACCTCTAAGGGACACCATTACTATCGCATTCTCAGTCTAACAGAATTTTATTCCTCAAGTGCTTGGGTCAAGTTAGGACCTTTACCACAGTATACCCTATTCAAGAAGTTCTTTAAACAAAATTAGAATCCTCACCAAATATATTAAAATTAATAAATCAATATTTCACCCTCCTACAAATCTTGAAATGTTGATAACACATATTTTCCTTCCCTGGTTAGGTTTCATAGTTCACTCTCATATATTCCAACACACACACACCCCACTAATATTCACATAAAAACTTGTAAGAATTCTCTTTACAGATCGATAAGGTATTTCAAATAACATGCAAAACATTTCCACAAATATTCAATAAACAAAATTTTTTTACACAGTCACATGCACACAACATATCATTAAATTTCAGTCCTTGAAGCTTCACATGCATATATAAAACACTGTTAATTGTCTTCCTTGAAGCTCTTCTTGATTTCCATTCAAATGGGAATGATAAAATTAGCTGCATTTTTCAAATTTATATGCTTCCCATCTATGCCTAATCGAATACACCCTCTTAATTCATTGGTCATATGGATGACCTTATTTTAGCACCATGTTGCTTAGTTTAAATACCAACTTTTAGACTTCTTGACTCACATTATAATTCCTATATCCTAGAAGGACCTAAGACAACTTCTCATTTCATATTCTTACATGTTGGTAAGCTTACATATTTCATTAAATCAACCATTACAAACCAAAAATGATCCCTAAGAACCACCTTGTACTTTTGGAGGGAAAGCAAAATATTCAAATTTCCAAAGGATTATCCCAAAATCAAACTTACTAGATGATCACATGTGACTTCAAGAACCTATAGACACACTAGAAATCCAAAATTGACATTATTACCCTATTTACAAGCTAGGGAGTTGATGCTCATGGATCATACTCTAGAGGTAGGAAAAGAGTAGTCCTTATTTTTTCCTCTACTTCTCCATCTTCATCCTGATGTAATATTCATCTTCAGCTGGTTCATCTTCTTTAGCTTTATTATTGTGTTTTGCTTGATCTTTATCTTATCTTGGTTCTTCATAGATGAAGTATGATGCTCCATCTTATTCTTCATATATTTCTTCCATCATCAGGATGGTTCCTTCTTGAATATATTGTTTCTTCTCTTCTTGGATTAAATCTATTTTTTAATGATTCTTGTCTTCTGGTTCATCATCCACTTGTTATAGTTCATCCATATCATGATCTTATTCACTCTTTATCTCCATCTCTTGGTCCATACTTGAAATATCTTCTTTAGGTTCTAAGATTCATCTTGACTTTCACCTCATCCTCTCCACTAAGCCAACTCCATATGACTATGAGAGTTTCCATGATATCTTCATCATGTCAGTTGTTTTGCTACCTTTATTTGATTCATAGTGAGCTTGAGATGGCCCACAGACCTCTCCTTCTATCTTGTCTTCACTCATGCTCTTTAGTTCTTAATTTAAGGCATATTTTCTTTCCTCTCTTTCTTCTCTTGATGTACCTATAGTCACACACTCAAAGAAAAATTCAGATTTAAAAATGGGAGGCTCTCTATCCCCTTGAGTATCTCTTTTAGTGAGCTCTTCTTATTCTTTACTCTTTCTTCTCTTAATGTACCTATAGTCACACACTCAAAGAAAAATTAAGATTTAAAAATGGGAGGCTCTCTATCCCCTTGAGTATCTCTTTTAGTGAGCTCTTCTTATTCTTTACTCAAACTCTTCTCTTCTTCACTCTCTCTAAGAGATGCCAAAAAATTCTCTATAACTTATTCTTCATTGTTATACTTATCCTCTTCCAGGATAATTTTCTTGACTTCTTTTTTTTCTTCTCATCCCTCTTATACTTTTCTCTTCCTCTCTTATCCATCTTCTCAGTTGTATCCTTTTTCTTGTCTCTGTAAGTAGCTTAATGGGCCACTTTACTATTTTTTTCATCACAATCCCTCTTTCTTGGATTTGGAATTCCATCCATTATTCCATAAACATGGATACTAGTTCTACATCTCTCTTGAGTGCAAGTATTTCTTCCTCCATCCACTTTTATATTTTCCTCTCCATCTTTCTTCTTTTCTTCTTCTCTCTTTCTTCCTTTTATTTCTTTTTTTGACTGATCAAGGTCAACAATTCCTTCAACAACTCCTCATTACCTTCTGCCATATCCTCCTTCAACCTTTCTTCTTTAGTTCTCATAGCCTTGTTTTTTAGTTTCTCTTCATTCATCTTTTTGAGCCACTTAGGAACCACATAGCCATGGTCATTAGCTAATTCATAAAGCTCTTCCTGGATTTTATTGTTCTTGATCTTCATATTCTCCATCAACATTTGTAAATCAACTTGTTAGCTTCAAAAAAATAATTTGATACAAACTTATTAACTAATCTTGAAGGCTCTTATACCACTAATGATGTAGTCAAGGAACAAAAACAACCATATATTAACAATCAAAAGGTTTACAAAAAAAAAAATCTACCTTACTCAGCATTTGAAAGATCTTTCTCATGCCTGAAAAATGGTCTAAACTTGCAATTTTTTTTTTATCAAACTTACTCAAATTGGCACAATCTCTCATAATTAGTATTTCCCCAAGATTTTACTTGTCTATACCCTACATGTGGACTTGATTTCATGTTAATCCCACCATCAATCCTAGCCAAACTCAATCATCCTTTCTTTCTTTTACTTGATACCGAATTTTCTAATCTCTTGCTTCATAATTTTTAGGTACAAAATAGGATTTCTTAACCTCTATACCCATTTTAAAGGTTCCTTGGTCATCTTATTCTTGTAGATACTTCAATTATGATTAATATCACGTAAGAAATGCATTTAGACAACTCCCACTCTTCACTTATCTCCTTATGTCACAAGACTATCCTAGGGCTTCTTAATACAAGATTCTTGCTCCATTAGTGTAAATGAGATTATAGATATTCCCATGAAGTTATAAAATTTCCAATAGCTATGTCTATATGCACCTAACATGCATGAAGAGTCTCAAAATTCAACTCTTTAGGAAACTCCTTGTAGCTACTATTTTGCATTTGTCTTTTAAAACCTTAGTTAGGTCTTATATAGTCCTCTTCTAGCTATAGCTTCTGGTATACAAGGTTTTAAAACAAGGAGAAGGCTATTCTTGAAACCAATTAAGGCATGTAAAATTCTTCTAAAATTTCAAACCTTGACTCAAAGTCAAAAGGCACTTCCTTTGTTAAGCCTCCCTCACAATAAGCCTTTACTAAACTGTGCACATAGTCTTAGGCAAACTGGTAAAGAGATCCCTTGATTACACCAATGAAATTTGGAAATTCTTATTTTAACCCTCTTAGAACTAGGTCAAGATTTTTTCTACCAAATTTTAGAGATAGAATCTTTGTTTATATATTTTAATCACTCTTTTTCTTAGAAACCCTAACTGTGCAATAGAAGAACCTGAGAATCTTCTTCTGGTTATATCTTCTTCTACCACCTGATTCAAAACTTTAAAAATTCCATGGAATTCTAATACAATGCTCAGAAGAGTATCCCCTTAACAGAGTTTTTTTTCCTTCTTAATCATGTGCTTCCTCTCTTTTTCCACTATTCCAGACCAAGAATCAAGGTTTGCAACTCTGTT
This sequence comes from Taxus chinensis, assembly GCA_019776745.2. Lineage (NCBI taxonomy): Eukaryota > Viridiplantae > Streptophyta > Pinopsida > Cupressales > Taxaceae > Taxus > Taxus chinensis. The sequence continues at coordinate 814,180,534 of CM034146.1, forward strand.
TAAAGCTTTAATTTAAACAACACACACACACACACACACTCTCTCTCTATAGGCACAGTTCTCAGAAGAAATCATTCACCTTCCATTATCTCCTTTGTGACAATCTCATATATATAAATAAACTTTCTTGAAGAAGGATCACATTCATAGTACAAGTTACAGTCACAAACTACATAGAATCACATTCCAAGAAACTTTCATTGTTAGGTCTAATAAGGTTTGCTTTCAAGAGTTTGAATGAAAAAATAATTTCAACCTCTCCTTCGAGCTTACACCTTGTCAAACATTCCTTAAAGGGACATCATTCCTATCTCATTCTCAGTCTTACAAAGTTTTCTTCCTCAAGTATTTGGGTCAAGTAAAGACCTTTACCATAGTATATCCTGTTCAAGAAGTTATTGAAACAAAATTAGAATCCTCACCAAATATATTAAGATTAATCAATGAATATTGTCATGAGAAAATAAGGACATATGGATCATAAGCATGTGCCAAGGGGGGTCTTCTTGAGGTACAAACCCACAATATGTTGTTTTCCTACATTTTCATCTATATCCAGCATAGATGGCCCTTTTTCATTGTTGTCAAAGGGGGGGAAAAGATCAAGTTAAAAACTAGATAGTAATAATAGAAGGAGAGAGAAGCTAAAAACATAAATCCACCAAGCGAGAATTATAGAGTGTTTTCAGAAACCAGGTATGCAAGTATCATTTTTCCATCAAAATGTGGTAGGTTTCTGTGATATTGAAGTGATGAGGTGTTTCCATCAATGACAAAGGGGGAGATTTTTGGACCTTTGTCATTTGTTATCTGTTTTATCATTGATTTCAAGGGAAAAAGTATTTGATGTCAAGAGACATTGATGGCAAATGATTAATTGATAAAGTGAGCAAGTGAGAAAGATGAAGATTGATTGGTAGTGTCAACTCACAGAGGCTTCAGGATGATGAAGGATAAGTTCTAAGGGACTTTATCATATTTTTTGCAAACTATAGACATAAGTAGTTAGCCACCGTAGTCTTGAAGTATCCACCGAAGTTTGCAAGAATCCGTGGAACTCAAAAAGAAGCCACAAAATATTAGTGAAGGCCGCGGGTAAAGGAATGAAGCTGCAAAGTAAAAAGAAGTTAAAGGATGAGCCACATGTGATAAAGGTGAAGCTATAAATGTGAAGGAAGAGTCGTGCAAGTAAGGATGAAATAAAGACAAAACGGAAGTAAGGGAAATTTGGAGGAAGCTGCGAGTAAAGAGAAGAATGTGTGGAAAACTATTGAATCTGCACATAAAATAAAATAGCCGTGGACATGGGAAAAAGACGCGAGAAGGAAAGTGACAAGGAGGAAAGTCACGTAACGTTGTAAAATCCATGAGAAGAAAATAAAATTCGTGACTGACTAAAAAGCTTCCAAGCAAGGAGAAAAGTAGCAGATCAAACAAAAGTGTCGCGATACAAAGGAAAAGGTAAAAGAACTTTATAAAAGTTGTGGATTGATAAAATATGAATTAGATAGGGCTCGAGAAAAATCACATGGATTTAAACATGGACAAGTGAGATTTTGTTCTCCAAAATCGATGGTGATTCGAGTGTCTGGTGATTGTGGTTGAGCATATGACTTGAGCTCCAAGAAGAATGAAGAAATCTACAGTTCCAGTTGTCTACGTTTAATGCTTATTAACTTTGAGGAAATACAATTGTAGTTCTCTATGGGATTCTTGATTTCAAGGTAGAATTAAATATCAAATAATAAAAACGGATCACTCATCTTGATCACGTTGGAAATCATAAAAAGATGATAAATATATTTTTATGTATCGGTTAATAAATATTTTCTAGTGAGTGCATAGAAAAATGTGAAACCAAGCCGAATATAGCAAGAGAAAAATTTGAAGTTAGTTGTATTCATTGAAAGGACTAGATCTTCAGGCGACAGAGAAGGAAAGGGTGCAAGAATCTCTAATCGAAGTGATGGAATGGGTCGATGGTCAATAAAGAGAGAACCAGAAGCCAATTTTTTCTGTTTCTTAGAAATGAAATAATTTTTCACTTCTCATTTCATCTTCTTACATGTTTGTAATCTTCAAGATTCCATTAAATCAACCATTGCAAACCAAAAATGACCCTTAAGAACCACCTTGTACTTTTGGAGGGAAAGCAAAATATTCAAATTTGCAAAGGATTAATACCAAAATCAAACTTACTAGATGATCACATATGAATTCAAGAACCTATAGACATGCTAGAAAGCAAAATTGAGATTATTACCCTATTAACAAGCTAGGGAGTTGATGCTCCTGCATCAGGAGCACATTTTTTTGTCCCCTTGTTGTTGGCAAATGTTATTGTAGGATTTATTTTTCTCACTTTATTTGTATTATTCTACTCATGATATTCCACCTCACTTGGAGTTTCACTACACTTATGGGATTATAGTCACTAAATCACGTACTTTAGGTATCTATCTAGTTCTGATCACATACTACTATTCATATGATTCCTAAATAAGAAAATTACTAATTAACCCATGCCTTTGGCAATATTTTTTTGTTTCTATTGCCGCTTTAGGTCTTACACACATTCTTGCTCAGTCTGACCTTCAACCCTTTAGTTTCTCTGAGTTTGGACACCGGTGTCTAGCTAGGACGCTAGTGTCAGGTACCCTCATCCCCTATGGGTGCGCCTGACCTCTTTGTACTCAGATCACATATTGTGGGTCCTTTCTAGCTGTTTGGGAATCTTATCTTTTTGGCAGTCGGCCTTTACAGGGTTCAATATGAAATTCAAGCAAGGGAATCATATAAATATAAAGTTGTGTGACCATAATAAAGGACCAATCACTAAACATAGCTATCACCACCTAAGTTTGCATCCAAAGGATATTCTAGAGCATTGAAGCATCCATTCTATCTCCATGTAAGGGACAATGGATTTTATTCTTCTACATACATGCATAGGAGGGGAAGTCAATTCTTTCATGCACACATCTATCTACATTTCCCACATCTAGTTACTTGCTTGCTATTCAAGTGCGACATGCACAAGATCCACCTAGGGAAAAAATCCACACACACACACACACATAAATACATTGGGTCTGAAATGTAGTGCAACACTCATTCATAAGATCACTTGTTTGACAACTGAGGACAGTTCGACCCCTTATTTGCATTATTTTCTTTTTCATATTTGATGCGCTTTTAAGGGTTTTACATGTCATCTCTTTATTATAGGTTACCAAAAACATCGTAAATCATTATGAGAAATACTAGAGATAAGAAGCAAAGGAAAAAGAACATCTTGCGACCCTCTGAAGGATATTTTCTGAGGTTTTTGGTAGACATATGTACCAATAACTCATCTGTAGCGCCCACAGGAGCCCCTAACCCATCCTGTGTTCCCCAATGCAAGGAATATCATGTGGTCACACAATTTTCTGGGCTCTTGTGTGATAACTATCCCTCTTTCTTCATTAAATCATCACTTTTGCATAGTCCAAATTTAATTCTGAATCAGCTAAGTCTTTGTATCTCCTCTTTGTAACTAGGGTTTCATGATTTCTAGCTTAATTTTCTTGGTTCTATTATGTATTTCACTGCACATTCATTTCCTTCTACATTTCGATCACATTTATGAATTTATAAATTCTATATTTACTTAATCATTTTTAGTGAACTTGACTCGTTTAGAACATTATTAGGATCCTCACACTTATATTCTTCCAATATTTTCGTAGTATAATCTTATCATGGATATCTCTATTCATTATTTCCTGCTGGCCCATCCTAAGTGCCATGTTAAAATCATTAATCTTTTAGCTATTAATCATATTGTCGTCGCTACTCATCTAGATGTTGGTTATCAAACAATTTTCAGTGCATTTTCTCAATAGATTACTTTTCCATCAGCTATAAGTATAGCTGAAAATATTTTTGTTTATGATAATGATCCTCCTCTCTATATACACTTCTGTATCAACAACTTAGGAATCAAGTGCATTTTATTTGACACTAGATATGAGCTCAATCCCTTTCCTCTATCAGTCATTCAGGCTATAGGCCTTTTGGTGACTAATCTTAACCTAACATCTCTCTCTATCCATGCATATGATTATACTATGTGTCCATGCTTAAGCACTATCACCTTGCCACTCATAGTTGGGCCAAAGACCATTCTAGTTCCATTTTTTGTTGTCAATCTCCCACTTTCATATAATTGCTTACTTGGTAGACCATGCCTTCATCGAATGCAAGCAGTGTCTTCTACAGTCCGCCAAAGTGTCAGATTCTTAGACTGAGGGCTTCAAATATGAGATTTCTACTGGTAGTAAACAATTTCAATATTGCAACATAGATCATAATATTTCATTACATGTCCCTACTTCTACTATTTTTCATCATGTTGCTAATCCACAACCTAAACATTATCAAGACAATTTACCTCCACTCGAAGGAACCGTTTACACATAAGACATTGTTCCATCCCCCTCTGAGCCTTCCCCTACTTCTACTAATGCCTATGGTACTTCATTAGGGGCATTTTCCAAACATTGGACGTTGTTTCATCTACTTTAATTTTTCATGCACAAACTCTATTAGTATGTTCTCCATTTACATGCACGTGTTTCATGTATGAATCTTATTAGGAGAACATTCCATTCAATCCTACTTGTTTTGATACTATATGAGCACATAATGGATTGACTTGGCTAGAATTTATAGTAGAAGACATCTTGTCTCCACCTCTTGATTCTCATTTTTACCATGGATTTGTCCGCATTACTCCTTATGGTATTTTCATCTTCTATCTTATTGTATTTCTTGCACTCGCTCCTTGCACTTATCCACTTACACTCAAACAATCTTATCTTGATTATATCAACGTTACATTAGACCCAGATCATATCAAATTTTCATTCTACATACCCTTTGGCATGTTTTCATTTGTAATGACTCATTTCTCGGCTATTAACAAAACCTCACTCATTGGTATGCATATGGATGTCCATTACCACCTTTCACTTATGAGGAATACACAATGGGCATGTATAACTTACACCTCAATGGCACTTTTGTTTATCAACCTGATACAATTGCTTACCAAGTGTTAGATGCTTCACCGTTTATTTTTGACCACGAAATTGATGACCTCTTAGAGGACATTACTTATTCAATCTCACCATTACACACTTGGGGGACATAACACTTATTCTCCCCCTCACTTTTCACTATCATTTGTCTCGCATTTTATACTCATAAAGTCTTTCACAAACATCAGGCGTGTGCTGATACACTCTTCTATTTTCATTACCTGAAGAATTACTCTTGTGATTTAGTTCACACTTGAATTTTGAGGGAATCCTCTACACATGAACATCACACACTACACACTACACGCTACACTACACATTACACATTACATACTACACTCTGAAAACTTTATGCATATTATATTTCCTATTATTGCAACATCTACCACACACTACATGCATTATTCCCTTTACACACTCATGTTATATCTTTCTCACATCTACTTTTACACTCTGCACTCATTATCATATGACACACTCTAGTTCCATAGTTCACACTCAGGTGCTAAGGGTTTACATATAAAAATGAATCCCACCACACTCACTCACTCACTCACTCATGCACTCTCTATGATATACACTTTATTGATCATATCTTTCTAACACATAATTAAAACCATTTCCCGATGACACACTCTTGTTCTATGGTTCACTCTTGATTGTTGAGGGGGAATGTATAAATGAACCTCATCACAAGCATAATCATTCACACTCACTCAAGAGGCATGTTGCTCTTATCATTCACCCTACATTCCATTCCATATCATCCATAACATATTACATATCTTGGTCACATTTACTCTTGATTTATTATGCTTACATGTATCCTTTTTACACATGCTAGATAAATATCTTGTATGACATTATCTTTATCATATACACATACGCATTCACTTACCTTCTAGTTGTGATCCCCAGAATCTATACAGATTGATACGTGAAACATGGATGCCTAGAATAGTACCTCATACCAGTCCCACAACAACTTCTAGGGGCATCCACTTTCGTAAACTAAAGGTGTTATTTTTTAATTTTTCATAGCACATCATTAGCGGATTATACACAATTTGATATACTTTTTTATCTTTATAACATGCTAGTGGGTACTTCATGTGCAATATTTTTCTTACAGGTCTATTTAATTCTATGGTTGTCTATTACATTATTTTCTATTGTTTGTCTCTACTTGTTTGTATGCCATTGTTTGTGGGATTTTCCCTATGTCCTTCTTATTCTCTAATTTCTTGTATGTGTGTGGGCCACTGCGGATTTGATTATCTTGTGACATCGTGAGTGATTGTCCCATGTTTGAAACCTACTTTTTACTATCTATATTGTATTCTTGTGTATTGTCTTCTTGTGTCTTAGCTTACATTTTGTCTTCTACATGTGTGTTTATCTTGTTTGTACTAACACTTATTTTCCTAGCCACTTTTTTTTGCATTTTTCTTGGTTTCTACCAATCACACTCTTTCCCATGCAGGGCATTCGTTTCAGCACAATGGTCGGTCATTTTTTGGGCCACATACTCCTCAACGATGTCACATGCACCCCAAATGAGGGGGGGCATCATTTGGGTGAATCATTCATCCCATACAACAACTTACAGTTACAGTTCATTATAGCACAATGCTGGTACAACACACTCTTCAGTCTCAAACAGGGCTCATAATCTTACTTGGGTCCTCAGCACAACACAGAAACTAGCGTCTAGACCAAGACAATAGTGCCTAGGTGCCCATGGCCTTTCCTGGACGCCTGTGACTAGGGGTCAGTTACATAGAATTTTTTATTTCAACATATTTTCAGCACTTCACACAATGGATTTTACAGGATATAAAGTCCTTTATTACTCATCATACATGCATTACAAAACATTTTTTTCTTTTGCATTGGATCATAATTATTTGAACCAGATCAAATTTTTACACACCATCTGCAGTGTTGTTCTACATTTCAGGAAGTAGTTAAAGGTTGGAGGATGACACCAGACTTTTCTCCCTACACATATTCCATTCTTGGTATGAGATCACACAAAAAACTTGCATTCAACACAACTGGAATGAGATTTTCAAACAATTAATTCTTCTACATCATCTTCAGGATCCTTTCTACACTCTTTTACTCATCACAGATCAGGTGCACATGCTCCTTTTTATTTTTCACATTTTACATACTTGCTTACATGTTTTTTACTCGTTTTGATCATATACTTGCGTATTTAACTACTTGATCATTCTTATCTTTTTCATGTCCATCCTTATGGGAAGCAATAGTCATATTATATCAACAAGCATCATATGAACAACATCAATCAAAATAACACATCAACATCAATTGAATTCAAAAATAGGTACAATCATAACATCGAGACATACGCTCTAGCCCTAGGGTCACCATCTTCATCACTTTTTGCACTTCCTCTTCTTTAGTTTCCACACTTCACATTTTTATCACTCCACACTTTTTCTTATCTCTCGGCACCCCTTCGCCATAATTCTACATGGTTATTAGGCACACATCTCTTATCTACTTTATGTTATCAAGCATTCTCTCAACAACATAAAGTAGGGGAAAATTGATTATGCAAAACATGAAATATTATGCCTAACCTAAATGCAAGGTTGTAGTAAATGAATGATAAATTAAGTACAACAATTTACCCAAGTAATAAATAATGAAACCCTAATTGAAAAGAGAGGGTAAAAAGTCTTAGTTGATTCATAGAGTTATGGAGAATACACAAAGTTGGAAAAATGGAAAATACGAAGCACTGATCGTCACAAAAAATATTTAAAAAGTATAGAACTAGAGGAATAGGCTAAACTAGGCTACCTGGAAAGGGACAAGGGTGCCCACGGGATCCCTATGCCTATTTTTGGGTGTGTAGGTCTGCAGAAATTCTTTGAAAACATACTTTTAGGTGTTACAAGATGTTCACCTTTTGACACCTTTGATCGCTCCAAGATCGTCGAGGTCATTGTAAACCTGTAATAAAGTATGAACCTGCAAAACCCTCAAACATACATCAAATCCTAAAAAAATAAAGATGCAAAATGAGGGGTTGGATTGTCCTTAGCTATGACAATGGTGAAATTATGATTGAGTGTTGCACTACATCTCAGACCCACTTTATGTTGGTGAGAAAAATGCTCAGTAACATAAAGTAGATAGAGATGCGTACCTGATAAACATGAAGATCGATGATGGAAGCGTGTCAAGGGACTAGAAAAATTGTGGAGTGATAAAAATGTGAAGCGTGGATGCTAAGGAGGAGAAAGTGCAAAAAGTGATGATGAAAATGAACCTAGGGTAGGAACACATGTGTAGATTTCGTGATATACATGTTGTTGATGCCAATGTTTTTGTTGGTGTGTGTGATGTTGTGGATGATGTTTAGTACCACTTCCGATATAAATAGAACTATAAAGAGAATTTGAAAAATTAGTCAAATATGCATGTATATGATCAAAATATGTAAATATGTGTGTAAGGAAAGTATGTAAAAATGTTGAAAGTGTAAAAAAGGAACATGTACACCTGATCCGTGATGAGGAAAAGAGTGTAGAAAAGGATCTTGTAGATGATGTCAACGCACGTGTTTTTTAGGTGATCTCATGCCAATGAAATGGAAGAAGTGTAGGGAGAATATTCTGGTGTCATCCTTCAACCTTTAACTTCTTCCCATAATGTAGAACACCACTGCAAATGGTGTGTATAAATGCATGCACTAAGGACTATCTTCCCTATAAAATTTGTTGTGTTTGGAGTTTTGTAGACTGTGATTAACTACCAATTGTTGTGTAACTGCCCCTTGGTTTGAGGCATCCAGGAAAGGCCACTGTGCTAAGGACCCAAATTTGATTCTAAGCCCTATCCAAAACTAAATTTTTTATTGTATCAGTACTGTGTAGTCTTGTGTATAACGTTGTATGGGGTGACTAATACACCCATATGATGTCCCCCTTGTTTGGGGTGTATGCGACGTTGTTGAAGGAGTATGTGGCCAAAAGGAGGACCGACCATTATGATGAAACTGATCCCTACATGGGGAGGGAATGTTCTTGGTAGAAACCAAGGCACACACAAAAAAATGGCTGGGAGACAAGTGTTAGTGCAAGTAAATACAAACATGCATGTATAAGAGAAAATTTAAGCTAAGAAGACAATGTGTAAGCTAAGACGCAAGTAAAAACATAAGAAGACAATGCAGAATGTGAAAAGAGGGTTACAAACATGAGACACCACTCATGATCTCACAAGACAATCAAGGCCATAATGGACAGAAGCAATTAGGGAACAATAAATACATAGGGCAAATCCCGCAAACAATGACAAGCAAAGGAAAACAGTGTATCAGACAACCATGGAAGTAAATAGTATTGCATAATAAATGTTGCACATGAAGCACCTATTAACACGTTAGAAAGATGAAAATTATGTCAAGGCATTTATAATTCAATAAATTAGTGTGGTATGAAAAAAAATGAAACAACAACACCTATAGTGTACAAAAGTGGATTCCCCTAGGAGCCTCTGTGGGACTGGTAATAGGTAATATGCCAAACATCCATGTTGCATGTAAAAGAGATCTGTATAATATGTGATCACAACTAGACACAAAATTGAACCTGCATCTGTGTATGATAAAGGTAATGAGATACAAGATATCTACCTATATAAGAAAGACTAATTACAACAAAGATATGTAGTATATTGTTAATGAGATTAGATGATATGGAATGCAAAGTGAGTGTGATAGGGGCCACATGCCCCCATAGTGAGTAAAAATGGAAATGTATGCAGTTAGGCTCATTGAAGAATGAATCGTAAACAAGAGTGCGTCATTGATAAATGAGCTAAACGATGCATCATCCTATGTTAGAAAGAGCTGATGAATTAAGCATGGATTGTTTATTGTAGAATGATGATTATTAAATGATATTAAATGTGACACATGGATGATAAATCATGAGGTTGTAGAATGAGGTGATGATTTATCCTAAAGCATATATCACAAGGTACATTAGTAGGATGTTAGAAAGTGCGATGATGTAGCATAAGGCATATATCACAAGATGAATGAATAGGAAAGCTAGAAAGGGGTGATAATTTATCATAAAGTGTATATCACGATATGAGTTAGTAAGGTACTAGCTAGGAATGTCACATGGTAAGAGTATTGAATGCTTGAATGTGTGAGTGTGATGAGGTCCATTTGATATGAATAACCTCAACAGTTGAGTATTGACCATGGGACTAGAGTGCATCATCAGGTAATGAGCGCAAAACGTAGATGTAGTATAAGTGTAGTATGAATGCGTAGAGTGAATATAACATAAAGTGTGTAGAATATGTTGCTATAGAAGTGTATGCTGTGCGAGGTGTGAGATGTGTAATGTGTAGTGTGACTAATAAATTCTAGGGATATGTGTGGTGAATGTGTCTGGTGTAAAATGTGTGAAGATGTGTGGTGTGTATAGTGTGCAGTGTGTGAGTCTCATGTGTATAGTATGCCCTCCAAATTCAAGTGTGAACCATATCACGAGAGTGCGTCATCGGGAAATGATGATGTAAATGGATTGAGATGTGTATGAGGATTGTAAAATACTAATTGTGATGTGTGTAAGATGTATGACAAATGATAATGTTAAAATATGTGGGGGGAGTAAGTTTGATGTCCCCATAAGTGATGATGAGTGTGTTACTCGATGAATGATGCTTGGAATAAACATATAGGAGATATATGAAGATGATGAAGGACAATATATGGTGTATAGTTGATTGAGTAATGTGATAAGTGATGAAATATTGTATCGTATGCATGAATAATGATAGATAGTAAAAAATGTATTTATGTAGGAGTGATTATGTAATAGATGGAGATGTTGATGAAGCATGTAATGTGAAGATGAAGTAAGGTTCTTATTTTAAGATATCCCTCAACAGTCATGGAATAACTGTAAGAACATGAGTTTTTCATCGGGAAATGACTATTCAAATGTATCGAGAGGTTTGTAAAAATTCTTAGAGAAGATTAATACGAAGCATCAAGTGCATGAGAAAAATGACATTTGATAACAATGCAAGGGTAGGAACTATTATGCCCCCATGTATGTAAGCAATGTACATCTAATAAAAGATACTAAGTGGATCAATGTAAGGAGTAATTTATTGAAAAAAGGTAATGGGATGCTAAAGTGGTAATGTTAGAGGAGCCTTGAGTGGTGGAAGTCGAAAGAGGTTGACTAGATTTTTGTGGTCTTGCGCAGCAAGTGGTATCTTATTTATCGTAGATGACTTGAGAGGTGTAGGAGTTGTATTGATCTTTAGAGGAGGCTGCTTAGGTTAACTCAGTAATATTGTAGATGAATTAATAGGAGGAGGTGTTGGACTGATTTTTAATGGAGGTTGCTTATGTGGAACTTGATTTTTCGTAGAAGGAATGGGAGAGGTGAGGGCATGACGCTCATTAGACGTAGTCGAATCATATTTAGGAACCCATTGAGATGTAACAATTAAAGATGGGCATGCAAAAAAATGTTGTACAATGAATGAGCTAAATCCTTTATGCACAAGATGTTTGATTCTTCATTGCAAAGAGTATAATTCATTGTCATTATGCCCATTGATTCGATGATAATTACAATATGGGTGACCTTGATATTTTACAATTCGATAAGGAGGATAGCCTTGAGTAGATGGTAAAGTGATCAATTGATGACTAAGGAGATCAGTAAGAATGTCATGTTGCTTAGTATTGCAATCAAAGGTGAGAGGCTCTGGTAATGGTATGACTTGAGGCTCACTGATATGAGCACATGTAGTAGACAGAGAATGAATGTGATATGTAGAAGGAGAACAAACATGATCCTGAGAAGCGTCCTTAAGATGTTATATTTCAGATTTAAGATATGTAATCATGGATTCCATGGCCTAAAATGTGTCTTGAAATAAATAATGTAAATCTTGAATTGACTCCAACATGGGTTGATTAGATGGGGGATCACAAAGACTAGGGTCATCAGATAAACGATCTAAAATAACACTCACTTGATATAGTCGTGTGTCACTAGGGAGATACATTGTGTCTAGGGATTATTTCAGAATAACTTGGAAATTAGGATGCATTTGAATTAAATCATACAAATAAATTTGAGAAATTTTAGGAGCCATGATAGAGAAGATGATATGCCAAAGAAGGATCCGAAAGACCGATCATGAGCAGCATTCACCAAAATGATTATGCAAAATATGAAATATTACACCTAATCTAAATGTAATATTGTAATAAATGAGTGATAAATTAAGTACATAAATTTACCTAAGTAATAAATAATGAAGCCCTAATTGCAAAGAGTGGGTAGAAAGGCTTAGCTGATTCTCAAAGTTTTGGGGAAGGCATAGAGTTGGAAAATTGGAAAATATGAAGCATTGAACACCACACCGAGCTCAGAAAAGTGCAAAACTGGAGGAGCATGCTAGATTGAGGTTCCTGGAGAGGGACAGGGGCGCCCGCGGGTGCCCTAGGCCTATTTATGGGTGCCTGGATCTATGGAAATGCTAAAAAACCCTCCTCTAAGGTGTCACAATATGTTCACCTTTTTTCACCATTGATTTCTCTGAAGTCTCACCAAGATCATTGAGGTCGTTGTAAACCTACAATAAAGTATGAACCTAAAAAACTCTCAAACATACATCAAATCCTTAAAAAGAAAAAATCAAAATGAGGGGTCGGAATATCCTAAGTTGTCACAATGGTGAACTTATGACTGTGTGTTGCACTATATCTGAGACCCAAAGTAGTTATGTGTGTGTGTTTATGGAATTGTGCCCTATATTACTCTTGTGTCTGCCACACTTGGATATCGAGCAAGTAGCTAGATGTAGAATATAGTAAATGTTTGCATGGAATAAATTGAACTTCCCTCCTATGAAGTGTGATGTAGAATACTAGCCCTTGTGTCCCTTTTGATGGAGCTAGATGGATGCAATGAAGCTCTTAGATTCCTTGATGGATGCAACCTTAGGTGGTGATAGCTAATGCTTAGTGTTTGGTCCTCTATTATGATCACCTAGCTTTATATTTATATGATTCAATTGCTTGAATTTCATAATTAAACCCAAAAAGGCTGACTGCAAAAAATATAATATGCTCAAATAGTTAGAAAGGATCCAAAAAGTGTGAGTAAAGTACAAAGATGACATGGGAACCTAATGGGGATGAGGGCACCTGGTGTTGGCATCCTGGTTGTGCACTGGTGTCCAGGATGAAAAATGTCAAAGAGTAAAAATGCAGACTGAGAAAGTAAGGGTGTAAGAATGGAAGTAGCAATAGAAATCAAAGAAAGGTGGCCAAAGACTTGGGTTAATTAGTACTTCTCTTACTTATGAATCATAGTAATAGTAGTATGTAATCATGACTAGATAATTACCCGAAGTGTGTGATTTTGTATTTACACAAATGTAGACACAAAATCATGCACTTTGGGTATCTATCTAATCCTCATCACATACTACTATTCATATGATTCCTAAGTAAGAAAAGTACTAATTAACCCATGTATTTGGCCATTTTTTTTTTGTTGCCACTTTTGGTCTTACACATCTTCTTTCCCAGTTTGACCTTTAACCTTTCATTTTCTTTGAGTCAAACACCATCACCCAACTAGGACGCCAATGTCAGGAACCCGTGACCTCTTTGTAATTATCTCACATACTGTGGGTCCTTTCTAGCTGTTTGGGAATCTTATCTTTTTGGTAGTCGGCCTTTACGGGGTTAATTACGAAATTCAAGCAAGGAAATTATATAGATATAAATTTGTGTGACCATAATAAGGGCCCAAGCACTAAGCATTAGCTATCACCACCTAAGGTTGCATCCAAAGGATATTCTACAGAATTGAAGCATCCATTCTACCTCCACGCAAGGGACAGTGGATTGCATTCTTTTGCATACATGCATATGAGGGGAAGTCTATTCTTTCATGCATACATCTATCTACATTTTCTAAATCTAGCTACTTGCTCGCTATTCAAGTATGACACGTACAAGATCCACGTAGGACACAATTCCGTACACACACACACACATATAACTACACTAGGTTTGAAATGTAGTGCAACGCTCATTCATAAGATTACTTGTTTGACAACTGAGGACAATCCAACCCCTCATTTTCTTTATTTTCTTTTTGGGATTTGATGCACTCTTGAGAATTTTATAGGTCATTTATTTATTACACGTTACCAATGACATCAGTGATCATTTTCTGACATACTAGCAAAAATAAGTGAAGGACAATGAACATATCACGATCCCTTGAAGGAGGTTTTCTGAGGTTTTTGGCAGACATAGGTGCCCATAACTGTTCTAGAGCACCCACAAGAGTCTTTGACCCATCTTGCGTTCCTTATTCCAAGAAGATCATGTGGTCACACAATTTCCCAGGCTCCTATGTGACACTTCTCCCTCTTTTTTCATCAGTTCATCACTTCCGCATAGTCCAAATTTAATTATGAATCAGCTAAGTATTTCTATCTCCTCTTTGTAACTAAATTTTCATAATTTATAGCTTAATTTGCTTAGGTCTATTATGTATTTCATTGCATATTCATTTCTTGCTACACTGCAATCATATTTAGACATTTATAAATTCTATATTTGCTTAACCATGGATATTATTGCTTAGTTGTACACTTGACTACAGTATTCTAGGTGTTTGTTACCACTTTACTACATTATTCTAGGTGTTGGCTACCACTTGACTACAACATTCTAAATGTTGGTTACCACTATTATAGGTGGATATTTCCATGATTCTAAGAGGAGGTTACGCATTCACCTCATATATGTACATCTCTTACATTATTCTAATTGGTTGTATTGAGTTTGAGCTATTTTTGTGTTATTGCAATTATTTCTCTTGTTATTTTCGTAATTTGTAGACTTGTATGCTTGCTTTGTTTTGTCTTGGAATAATTCACATATCACATCATTAACCTGTGAATTCTTCAAACCTCCTGATTTGTGGTGCTTACCCTATAGAAAAAAGGGACAACATAACATTAGACCTCTAAAAGGTTGTCTTGGGTCCATTCATCATGAAAAATTGGTAAAAAATGAGTTACCATGAGTTGAAAGCATGTTTTCAACACCTCAAGTGATGACTTAAGTGACACTAATATTTTTAACTTCAAAATTCATTGCCATGCCTTTCTGACCCTCTTGCACTTGATGAGAACTTGAAACAATGACACGCAAAATGGAACCATGATGATCCTTCCACCTAGGAAACACAGTGACTAATTGTTGTCGTGAAATGTGAGACCAAAAACCTTCTGACCTTGATATGGGTTAAGATAGGAGATTGAATTATGAATGCTTCAGTATTTTGATCAACCCATCTAATGAGATGAGAAAAACACGAAGACCAAATTATAATTTGAGACCAAAATTGGGAACTGAGAGGGCTTCCCTTTCGCTTGAGTCATAATTCAACTATCAATCCTCCATAAGTGTAAATTTTTCTTCACCATTGCTATGAGGAAATCTCTAGAGAGATTCTCACCACATATTCATAGGTGGAGCTTTAAATTTTTTAAAGAAGAACCTCTCAGAATGGGGACTTTCATAAGTAGATTGTTGTTTACCAGGGGTGAGGATCTCGTGAGGATAAGACTAAATTATGTGAGTTGTAAACACCTTCTTAACACACCCCAAGGCTATGTTTTTGAGTGAATAAACTTCTCCTCCATATGGGAGAACATTTTTTTGTCCCCCATGTCCCCTTATTGTTGGAAAAAATGGATAAGGGGACATCAGACCTCCAAAAGGTCAGCATGGGTCCATTCATCATGAAAAAGTGGTAAAAATGAGTTACCATGAGTTGGAAGCATGTTTCTAACACCTCAAGTGATGACTTAAGTGACACAAATGTTTTCAACTTCACAATTTGATTCCATGACCAAGATGTCACCTAAGTGAAAACATGCTTATAGTATCTAGATACCTCTTTACTTGATTATTCCTCATGGAAATAGGTTTCCTCATCCAAATGGAAAGATTGATCTGTGAATGATACTTGAAGGAAAGTTTGAGGGTGAGATCCATGTTATTGACCTCCAAATGCATTGAAGAAATGTGAAACCCACTCCCTAAATTACAAGATGTGAGCACATAGCAAAGTATTAATTAAGTGTTTAGAAACACTCTCAAGAAGATATGCATCGTTTGTGAGCTCGAGATGACTGAAGCACTATCACCACTCATGGTTATACTCTATCATGATGCTCATGATGATAATTCCCTAGATGAATTGAATTTAAATTATTTTCTTGATGTTTTATATCCTTCACATACCTCATGATTCTCCTGATTGCACCCATTTACCAAGTGACTGTCTTTTATACACATTGACACCCTGATCTGTTCATTCTCATAGTGTGATCCCCATGATGTCCCTTTTAATTAATTTCTTCAACCAAGATGAATCCCTTTTTCCAAAATCAGGATGAGTTCCTTCTTATCCCCCTTACGCCATGGGGACATAATGGACAGTGAGGACACCTAGGAAAAAGGGGGCACAAGAGTGTCTAATGTGTAACCGTGTCTGATTTCACAGGGAAAGCCAATTTTTCCTTGCATGTTTATTTTTAGACACTGAATTTGAATTTTTCACTGTAGGAGCTTAGAAAAATGGTTCAAGATCAATGGAAGAATTCCCAAAATTCATTTCTTCCTTAAATTAAAAATTTAGGGACTATTCCTTCTTGAACTAAGAGGGGCAACTGAAAAAGTTTGAAATATATCAATAAATAATTAAGTATTATATAAAATTTTATATTTAAAGCCCCCTTATAGAGGATTCTAATACATTTTAGATGCATATTTTTTCCTCTTAACTCATTCAGGAACTCCCAGAATCTTCCAGAGAAGAAAACATTCACCATTGAAGCTATCATTCCCTACGTCCTAAATACCCATCGTTGAACAGAAGGATCCTGAATTATATTTTATTTCCTAAAGTACTTCAAACACATTCTATTCTCTCCAAAATCACCCTTAGATGTTTAATAATTTCCATGAACATTCCCAGAGGGTGTTTACCAGTTGCAAAATGGCCAAAAATGGCCTTTTTAGGCCTCCAGAGGAAGTTGTCTTTCACTAAATCTTACTGAATTAATTTATCACCTTGGGTAATCATCCCTACACACTAAAACTATCAATCCTCCATTTAAAACCGTGTTAGGAATTTTCTCTAAGTCAGGGTGAAGATTGAATTGAATGTCAGTTGGCTAAAGGAAGGATGCACAATGATTGGGAAGCCTAATTTTCAAATAAAGGGGCTTAGTTATTATGCTTAAGTTTTTTAATTTTTCATGCTAGATATTTTACATGACAAAAATGAATTGTAGACTCAATTTTACCCTCTAATTATATCATGAATTACATAATTATTTTATTGGTTCAATAAGAGAAGAAATATTGATTAAATTGAGCCATGCCAAACTTATTGGAACTATATGATTTGAATTTTTACTTCATCTCTAGGACTAATTGAAAATCTAGGCATGAATCAATCATTCAATTCGATTGAAATTAAATCTATACCTCCAAATTTTTTATGCATGAGCATCATGAATGAACTGAATTTATTACACAATTTTCATTGTATTAGTTAATTACATGGGCACATACAAGGATGGTGAGAAGGATAATGGAGAAAGGAACTTGTGCAACAAAATGGTTGGGTGATGGTGATGATTACACAAAGATTTTGTGAATGTTTTGTGAAATAGTTGAATAATATAATGTACATTAATTACTAATGTGTGCACAAAATGAGTTGATTTTACCATTTTAGGGGCTAGAGTGACAAGGAGTAAAGATATGAGTTGATTCGCATGGAAACACGTGAAACTTTTCAAGGGTCATGAAGAAACACCATTGTAATAGCTTTAGGATTGTTTTTTTATCTTTGTAACAGTCCCAATAATAGGAGTAGTATTTGTAGATATCGTCTGAAAGGATTTTCAAATTAATAAAAACATGTGCATGTGTTTTGATTTGTTATGTATTTAAGGCATTTCATGATTCCATGTATTTGAGTAGTTGTTTCCTTTGATATTTTTTTATTATTAGTAAAATCATTTGAAGGGAACCATACCCCAGAGTACAAAAAGGCTCAAAATCCAGGATATACAAAGTAAACATAATGTTTTTTTGATAAGTGGGGGCCACACCCCAACTAAAAAAACCGTGTTAAATCTAAGTCAGGGTGAAGATAACAATGAATGTCAGTTGGCTAAAGGAAGGATGCACAAGATAGCTAGATATATCAAATATTGATTAAATTGAGCCATGCCAGATCAAAGCGATTGAAATTAAAGGCCTATATAATTTTTTATGCATGCTGAATTTGCTTACACAGGGTCTATCTACAAGATAATGGAGAAAGGAACTTCCTTGCAAATCCAAACATAGATCTGAATAATATAATGTACAGTAAACATTTTAGGGGGCTAGAGTGACAAGGAAGATATGAGTTGAGAAACTTGTTTAACACCAGCTTTGTGAAACTGCAAAATGATTCCATGTCATTGAGTTGTTTCTTTGATATTTTTTTATTATTAGTAAAATCAACATTGAGTACAAAACCAAATAAGTGGGGGCCACACCCCCAACAAAAAAAATCCTAAGATAGCTAGATATATCAAAATTAAGAGGACAACAGTAGACAAATGGCTAATATTTGCAAAATAAAACTTGAAACCAATAAACCTTAAACCACTCAGACAACAATCCATTTGAGAAACTTGTTAAAAACCTTTTGAGAATCCATCAAGGCCTTGTAGAGATTGAGGGTTGTTTGATGGGAAGGGTCTTGGATACTCGATCCTATGAAACCTTCTTCTTGTAGATTTCCTTCCTTCCAATCATCCTTAGTTATGCCACTGATGTCAGAGATCATGTTTTACCTGGATTTGGATGAAATCAAGAAATGCTCTGTGCATGGAGAGTTGATTGATGTGCTTGTTTATAACTTGTGGCACTCTCTCCTCCAGGGCAACACTACTACTTAATAATATTATCAATATTTTCCTCAATTTTAGAAAGAACTAAAGAGCCTAAGTCTTCCTTGCTACCTTCATTGAGAAAAAATCAACATTGTCTTCAATGCCCTTTATCGTATCTTCCTGTTGTTTCAATTGGATCGCTTAAGTCATTTTTTTCTTGGGGGTCAAGGGAAAACTAGATAATATGAAGGAAAATTTCAGCCATAGCTATGTCTTTACCCTTAGATAAACTACACAACACCCTTTTGGAAGGAGGGGGTCAGAGAAGGAAGCATGAAAAACTAGGATTTTTTATTCTAACCTTGGGCTGTTGTGGTGGAGGGGCTAAAGGGAGAGGAGGGTTATTCAGCCACAAAGTATTGAAAATATTGATGTAGAAGGAAAATAACCCCTGGTGAAGGGGAAGGCCACGCAGGTGAGCCTGAACATCTAGAATGAATTTCTCTAGGGAATGGAGAATATAATAAGAAAGGTTGACCTTTGGGGTGTCTGAAATGGTGCAGAAGGACCAAATGATAAATTTGAAAGAGTGGAAAAACGTCCCTCCAAGGTAATATACCTTACAACCATCTTAGAAACATCTCCATATGGAGGATGGATAAAATAATAGAGCAGACGATATTTCCCAATCTTTAGGGCTTCATCCCCCTCCAAAAATATTTTCTCTTCTAGGGTCTTTATCAATTTTTTTTCTATAGAACTTAATACCTTCCATCCCTAACCCGGTAATGAAA
Source organism: Taxus chinensis (assembly GCA_019776745.2). Taxonomy (NCBI): domain Eukaryota; kingdom Viridiplantae; phylum Streptophyta; class Pinopsida; order Cupressales; family Taxaceae; genus Taxus; species Taxus chinensis. The sequence goes on from CM034146.1 coordinate 814,200,431, forward strand.
GAAATCAAGATTTTGATAATGGTAAAATCCTTACCTTAAATGTAATTAATTTATTGCTTCCATTTTTGGGAAAAGGTGAGAGAAATGTGTCTATTGTGCCCTTTAATCCTTTGCATGAAGTCTGTGAAGCCATCCACATCAAGGGCCTTCCATAATTCTACATTCTGTTTCCATGAAGGGTCACAAATTAGCTCCACTCAGCAAGGGGTACATACATTGGGAAGAGAAGAGTCACACACATGGATTTTACAGAATGGACGCAGCTAAAAACTAACTTCCCAACAACTTGAGTGTCAGAGCATGAACAAAAAAAGTAGTGACAGAGGGCCCACAAAGCTTCTAAATACTGAATATTGATTATAGCATAAGATTCCTAGTAGTAAATTAAAAAAGAAAATAAAAAGAATCATTTGAGAGATATGATTCTCAAATGTATGGGGTACACATCATATTTTCTCCACACATGACAAATCCACCAACATTAAATATTGTAATGGAAATGTGGCCTTGGCTTCTTTAGAAATTATAGTCTTTGTGGTGTGCGAGATTTCCTTATAATCATTCCAAATTTTAAACTAATTAATTATGATGCAATCATTGGCTAGTGTGTCAGTAACACTATTTACTTCCCTATATGTGTGGAAAATATAAATTTTGTTGAACTCTTTTCATAAGGTCTTGTCCTCATTGATGAAATATTTAATGGTCCAACAGGGGGGTTAGGTGCTAGTGAGATTTTTTATAATGTTAATAGAGTCACCATCAACAATTAAATTACTTACCTTGACATCCCTAGTAGTTCTTATCCCCCAGAGAATAGTGAGGGCCTTAACATGATGATTTGATTGTTTTCCCCATGGGACTAACATAGGCAAGTAAGGGTATGACCAAGATGATTTCTGATTAAATCACCACTACCTGATATTCCTAGGTTTCCCTTAGAGGAACCCTCAAAATTCAATTTATGCCAAACTTTAGGTAGAGGAATCCATTGAACAAGATATCTGTGAATGCTGGGGGTTTGAACTTGAATCTTCTGAATATCAATATTCCAAGAAATCAATAAATTATCCTCTTCCTTGGGATACTTAGAGTTCTTGGGGGGTTGGATTCAACAATAATTTCCTTTTAAAATCCTTTTTCTAGATTTCATGGTATTCCTGAAAAAAATGGATTTTTATAGCCTTCCAAATTATCTAGATGTATGGGGAAATATGATCCTCCATAGCTGCTTGAGCATGCTATGTTTGAAAGGAGTTTGTCATTGTTCCTAGGATTGTAAAATATTATTTGGGAATTACCAGTTTATGCCAAATCTGCTAAAAATGAGTTTCCACATAGTGCAAAAGTGGCAGCACAATGTAAAAAAAGGTGGTGTATTGTCTTAGAATCCTTATTAGTGGCAACACCTATTAGGCATAGTAGATACCCTCTTAATGAGATTGTCAATTGTAAGAATGCTCTTGTTCAAAACCAACTAGAGGAAATGGTTGATTTTGGGAGTGAGTTCTTTATACCACATCTTGCTCCAATCAAAGCCACAAGGAGTTTCATCTTCATACAATTGATATCCCATTTTCAACGAGTATTCTCCATCAAAAGAGTGGATCCAGATAAAATCATCTTAGATTTAATTTGACTTATTGGGACATGACCTAGAATTATTTTTAGGTCCTCTATAATATCTCTATGATAAGAGAGATTAGTATTTAGATTCTTCCATTGAAGCCTTCCATCAACACAACATATGTAGTCACTAACCTTTTGTCTAACTAATTTTGTAAGGTTATTTTTAAGCTACTCTAAGGAGTTTTTGTTCTTAAGGATTTGGAAATAATTCCAAATGTCTTCCCAGAAGAGTATCTCTTCCCCATTTCCTAGGTTCTATTTGCATCCTTCCTCTAGTGCCCTTCTAGTATTTATCAAATTATTCCAAAAGATGGAAACATAGGGGAGAGTTTCAAACTTCAGAAAATTATGAGATTTATCTTGATCGAGATATTTAGATCTGATAAGGTCTGTCCAGGGATAATATTCTTTGAGGAGCCTCTAACTCATTTTGGAGACGGGGGTAGCGTTTATTGTCCTTTATTTTTTTAATCCCTAAGCCACCCAATCTTTTGTTAGTACATGCCTTATTCCAAGCCACTAAATGGAACCTATTTTTCTCCTCAGTACACGTCCATAGAAAATGCTTCTGGATTCTCACTATCCTTTCAATAAAAACAACAAGAATGAAGAATAGAGACATGATGTAGATGGGGAGGTTTTGCAGCATGCTCTTAATAAGAAGATATTTTCCTACATTAGAGAGCATGGGTCCCTTCCATCTAGCCAGTTTCTTTGGAACCTATCATATAGATAATTCCAAACATTCATATAAACTTTGTTAGTACCCAATGGAAGACCAAGATAGGTAGTGGGGAGAGAGTTTATCTCACAACCCAATATGTGACAAGTTTTCTTTTCCTGTCGGGAGGGGTATTGAAGAAATAAAGAGAAATTTTATCAAAATTAACTTTCCAACCCGAAGCCTCCTCATAATTTTTAAGAATGGTGTTCATCATTTTGGATTCATGAAGAGAATAAAGAGGAAGAATAATAGTATCACTCAGCACATTATTGATGAGATAAAATGATCTCCAGAGAAGTGGGTTTACATCCTTTGAGGTAACCCAAGGAAATAGCTCTATATATGGTACGAGCTGAGACTATCTTCCATAATAATGAAGAGTAGAGGAGAAATAGGATCTCCCTACCTTATACATCTATTGCTGGAGAAGAATCCCACTGGAGTACCATTAAAGATAACCAAGAATCTGGGGGTGGAATTACAAGATATAATAATCTTTCTGAAGTGAGTGTTGAACCCAAAAATTTTCTAAGCACTTTGTCAAGAAAAATCCAAGAGACTCTGCCAAAGGATTTATTCATCTCCAAATTTAAGACCATTCCAATTTTTTTTTTGCTTTTTTCCATAGAATGGATGGTTTCATGAACCATCACAATATCATCCTATATAAGCCTTCCCTTGAGGAAACCCCCCATTGTTTGGAAATAATAATAGGGTGGAGCGATTGAATTCTAATAGTCAGAATTTTAGTAAAGATCTTGTATAAAACATTTGCAAGGCTAATTGGCATGAAATGTTTGAAGTCCTTAGCCCCTGGTTTCTTAGGAACCAAAACAATGAAAGTATTATTGATTTCTTTGAGAATTCTCCCTATTCTAAAAAAAGCATTGGCCTCTTTTAGAAGATCCTCAAAGTAGATATTCCAATTTTTTTGATAAAAATTAGCAGAAAATCCATCAGGTCCCGGGGATTTATCCCCTTCTAAAGAGAAGACCACCTTTTGCAATTCATCCAGGGTGGCAGGTTTGCTGACGAATGTTGAAGTCTTCTGGATCCACTAGATTATTAGGAATAAAATCTAGCAGAATACCAAGTACCCTCTTTGGACAAGGAAGAGTTTTCATTTAAGATATTTTTATAGAAGCTAAGAGCTTCATCCTTAATGATGTTCTGATCTGAAGTAACTGTGTCGTCATTCAAGGAGACTTCCAAAATCTTGTTGTGTGCCCTATGCTTGAGAGTTTTCATATGAAAAAACTTAGTGTTTCTATCACCTTCCTTAAGCCATAAAGCCCTAGATTTCTGCCTCCAGAAAGACTCTTCTCTAGCACAAAGATTATGAAATTCAGAAAAGAGATATTTTTCACATATATAATCTTCATGTGACATGCCAACAGCTGAAACCCTTTTTTCCAACACAGCTAGCTCCTCCTTGACCTTTTTCTTTTAGATGAAAACATTACCAAATACTTTCCTATTCCAGACCCTCACTTTCTTTTTGACATTTTTGAGCTTCTGGAGAAACCTGAATTGTGTTGTACCTTCCACTTCTAAACCCCACCATTCCTTGATTCTTTCCTTAATGTTTAGGTGGTCAAACCACATTTTTTCAAACTTCAAAGAGGAGTGGGAAGGCTTATCGGTGTTAAGCATGCTCATCACAATAGGGTTATGATATAAGCCAATTATAGGAAGAGAAGAAAGGTGGAAATCATGAGACAAAATCCAAATCAGTAGAAATAATGGCACAGTCAAGACGCACTTGAATGTGCTCATATGCTAATCTCTTATTAGATCAAGTATAAGGATTTCCATGAAGCTCCAGGTCAAAGAGGTTAGAAGAAGAAATAAAATCAGCTAAATCATCCATCCCAGTAGTATGATCAGAAGAACCCCCTTTTTCAGCAGGAGAAAGAGGAGTGTTAAAATCCCCCATGACCATTCAATGCAAGTGATCATAGTTAGCTCGAATTTTTTTTAGATCTTTCCAAAGTTTCCTTCTACCATGGAGAGTATTAGGAGCATATATAACAGAAGAGGATCCAAAAAATTGAGCTATCAGGAGTTTGAAAAGCAACAAAAAAGGTGAAAAAGAGGAGAATACCACTTTACCATAAATTAAGGAAGGGTCCCAAAGGAAACAAATGCCTCCAGAAGCCCCTCTAGAATCGACATAAGTCCATTCAACTTTTTTCCAAATATTTCACCTATAAGTATTCATTGCTTCAGAGTTCATCTTGGTTTCTTGGATCGCCATAATGGTAGGTCTACAGGTTTTTCTTAATTCCTTAAGAGTGCATTATTTTCCACTCCCATTAAGGTCTTTGATGTTCTAAGATACAACTTTCATTAAAAAAAGTGGGGGGAGGTGTTTTCCAGATGGTCTAAAGTGGATTGGTTTCCATCTGCAAGAGCTTTATCTATTTCCTTTTTCCTCTAATCATTGTTCATTGGTCTTCCCTTTGTGGTATTGGCCCCTGTATTAGCTTGTCTCTTGGAAGATATAGTGATCCTAGAACAAGAAGCAGTCCAATTGCCAGGTTACTTTTTTTGTCAAAATACAAGGCATCTGGAATGCCTTCAAAGCCTTAGATTTCCTAGGTTTTGGCTTTGACAAGAGTAAATGTTGGTGACTAAATATTGGTGTTATCAGCCAACACACTGCTTTTCATGGGAGTGAGCTCTCCTTCCTCTCTTTCTTTCTCCTTAAGGATAGGAGTCTTCAACAAGCCTCCATTATTTATCTTCAACATAGGTGTGGGATAAGATTTTCAGTCTTGTGATTTATTTGCTGGTCTGGGGCTGATGTAAGGATGTTACTTTCTCCTACATCTCCATTTAGCTCCAAGTGCAGGATAACCTTCTGCAACTTAATAGGTTCTACTAGATTATGGTATGAGGACGAAGGCACCATAGTGTCCTCAGTCATTGGATCGACATCCCCTCCACTATTTGGCTGATCAGATGTTTTTGAATGACTGCTAACATTTACTAGATTTTCTTGCAGGTCCTTTGACAAAACATCATCTTTCAAAGGATCAACATCCTCTCTATTATTTGGCTGATTAGACATTGTTGTAAGACTAATAAAATTCACTATATGATCTTGTAGATCCTTTGACAGGGAATCCTCTTTAACATTTACCGAGTCTTCGGAAATGGCTTCAAATAAAGGTTTCTGAGAAGAATATTCACCCATAGGATGGAATAAGATAGTTGAGTCATGCATGCTTGCTCCTATGGTCTTTGTTCTTAGGTTTAGATGTATCTCAACCATTTGAATTTCTTCATTAATCTTGAGACTGAGATCCACAATTTTTTTCTCTTTTTCTTCTTCCTCGTTATTAAGCATAACATTTTTGTTCGGATTTTGAAGTGGGGTTTTTGGTCTCTAGAGTGTCTTGTGAAGAGGAGGTTTCTTACCTAGAGATTTAAAGTTTCCCCCATGAACTTGATTCTAATTAGGGATAGGAGTTCAAGTAACTCGTTCATGACCTCCCTTGGAAATTTTATTTCCCTTGTCAGACTCCTTAGGGTTAGGTCTCTTAACTTGTTGTGATTCCAGAGTAGAGCCCACCTTTTCCTTCCTTTACTCACTGTTATTGGATTCGGTGAATTTTCTCGTGAAGTGGCCCAACTTGTGGCATTTGGAGCATATCATATGAAAATATTCATAAAAAATCAGTTATTTCCAAGTTCTCAACCTTGTTTGTAACAGAACATGAACTGGTAACTTTTTTTCCATGTCTGTAGAGACATAGAACCTGTAAAAATCCAACCGAGATCTGTTTATAGTAGAGTTGTCTAGTCCTATTGGAGATCCAATAGATTTGGAAATATTCACTAAGATCTCATCATCCCATAACCACAATGGTAATCCTGGAAGTCTATACCATAAGGGGATGGTATTGATGTTATCAGTGCTAGGATCAAATCCAGGATAGTATCTTTTAATGAAAAGCCCCATGTTTCCCAAACACCATGGTCCTCCCAGTAAAACTGAATCTATCCCTTATTGAATATTAAACTTGATAAAAAGGAAACCATTAGCCATAGATGAAATAATCATGTCACCCAGAGGATTACACTATCTTATTACCCATTTCCTGACAATATCGATATTAAGTCGAGGACCAGGAAACTTACCCACTAGCGCCATCTAGTTTTTCTGAATTACTCTATGGAGACAAGCCTCAGGTATTTGAATATGAAATTGTTGATCTAATTTTTTTGTTTCCTTTTCAATTTAATGAATTAGTACTAAAGAAAATTAAATAACTCCAAAATGTGAGGGTTTAAAGTACCCCAAATGCATGATGGATGCAAATAGGCGGGCGCAAAGTGAATAATATCACTGCAAACTTGATGAACCTACAAGACAAGAAGAACTAAGAGTAAAATTGATTAGATGGTATATGTGGGGGCTGCTCGAAAAATCCGGTTCTAATAAGTGTTACCTTCCTTTCACAGATGTCAACCCCCATTTGATAAAATATATGATACCAACAATTTAAATACTTAAATTGCGCTAATTATACTACTTCCCGCAAATTGACGACATATCATCAATATCACACACTTTCTCTTCTATCGTCATTAATTAATTACATTACGCTAATTAATTGACCCTTCTATCCAGCAAAGATGACAATTAACGACCTTCTGTTAATTAAACCCCTTTCTACTTGAATTTAATTAATTATTCATAATTAATTAAGTTTCCTCTTCTATTAGATAAATAAATCATCATTTATTTAGCCTAAACCTTTCCTATTCCCTAAATCATACTAATTGTTCTTCTAAAAGATTCTATAAAGCTTGCTCACCTATTAATTAATCACTTGGGTTAATTAATAAATCCTCTCAAACCCCATGAGTCACTACAGGACAAATTAAACTCCCCTAAGGTTGACTCAACCCCTTTTCAACCATAGTCACCCCCAACTAACTCAACCTAGCTATTATCCCACATGTAAAGGGATGTAGAGATTATTTTATCCATTGGGCTATATAAGGATCCCTCCTCTTACCATTCTACTTACACCTAAATGAGCATAGAGCCTAAGCTATAGCCATTTTATCATCTTAGAGCATTCTTCCATTAGAGGAGCTAGCTATCTTCATTTCTTGCATTCATCCATCCAAGTTTGAAGTCATATGGAGATATGTCAAATGGTATTGTAGCCATGGATTGAACAAGACTCCATTCTTGAAACCTTGGGATTCAAACATACAATCAACCCTTTTGATTGTCTAAGGATCTAAATAGGTTCATTTCATTGATTAACATTCAATAGAGATAGAGATTAATTGCTTAGCATATTAGTTTGGATGTTTATTCATGTTCTAATGTAAAGATGTTGGTAGATTAGTCTTGTTTAAGCTCTAAGCATGATGGTGCATAGATTTTAGTTTAGCATTGTATTCAGAACTACTAGGTGTTAGTTCTAATTCTCTTTGCATAGCTAACTAATTCTTGCACACATTTGGCATGCCCAGTGGGACAGATCCTTAGTCCCTTAGCATTGTGGTTCAATTTTTTTTGTTATTTCAATTTTTGGCTAACCCTTGATATGCACATGTGTGAATTAATGTTGAATTTCTTATGATTTTTTCTAACTTTACATGTGTTGAGTCTTGCTTATAGATCTAATTTAGATGGGTTCTTGTCAATTTTGAGCTAACTATCCAAAAATTTGAGCTTTTTGAGATCGATTACGTCATTTTCCATGTTTTGACATCACTTCCAGGTACAGGCGTACAAAAAATGATAGAGGCGTGTACACGTCCAAACCTAGGCATACACATCCAAATGCTAGCATGTGCATCTAGAGTTCTAGCGTATGCATCATTCTGCTACAGCGTACATGATATCATGCCCTCTGTGTTTTTCTATTTCTCTGTCTACTGGTGCATATGCCTGACCCCTGAGTGTACACATTCATACTTTGGTGTACCCATCTGGTAGTGCTTTTTTTTAACCCATTTTGACTTTGTGGGTGTACATGTCCAAATTCCAGCATATACATCTCACTGTCGGCGTACATGAATTTTTGTCTTTTGAGTTTTCTGGCCTTTCTGTCTGCTAGCGTATGCGTTTAGACCCTGGTGTACATGCCTATACCCGAGCGTACCTATCTACTAGTGTTATTTCTTTGACCATTCTATCTATGTGGTGTATACATCCAAAGGCTAGTGTACAACTCTCTAGCCACATACCCATTAGCTCACTGTCAGTTTCCACATAGGGGTGTACACGTCTTAAAGCAGGCGTACACACCCAGAGTTGAGTGTACACATCATAAGTTCAGATTTTTGATTCACTTTAAAATTTTTCAAAAACATGTTTTCAGGATTTATTGACTCCTTACAGGTTTTAATTGAAGATTAACTTCTATTTTGTCAGGTTTTATTTGCATGTTTTTGCTAAATTGGTTTGATTTGTTTAAAGGGATTCAATGAACATTGCATGCTTAATCATGAGATTAGAGTCATGTATGCTCTTCCCCTTGAACCTTCTAGGTGATCTTGGGAATCAGAAATGATTTCTATATCTCTTTTTCCTTGAAAAATGTTTGAAAATAATGTCAAATTTGGTTAAAATGAACAAATTTGCATTTGAATCAAGTATTTTCCATTGTTGATTTTGTAGTTGGATTTTACATCGTGTATGCTCTTCTCTTGCGTCCTAGGATGATCTTGAGAATCAGAAATGATTGTTCATCCTCTTTATGTGTATGGAAAACTACTAAATCCGTCGTGCAGGACCTAAATGCTTGTCAAAGAATGAAGTATCAAGACAAAACAAAACTACTAATACAATTTTTCGTGCAGGTTCCAAATGGTGTTCAAGCAAACCACATTAAGTATACAAGATAAAAAGATACACCACAATCAAAATACTGTATTTGTAGGTTTGGATAAGGGTATGCCCCATCCCCTTAACTAGGACATAACCCCTTTGGCATAAGCCTTAAGCTATAACAATGGGGGTGGTCCTAGGAACCCCAAAGTAGTCCACGCAAGAGGGAACCTTGTGGATGAAATGGGAAGTGCTCCGCACTACCTACTTGACTAGTGATACACGTGAGATTTAGTGTCAAATTTATCTGTATGTATCGTGACCTCAGTGAGAGTACATGATGGATGCATTTATTTCCCACTGTGCTTGAAGGGGGTAAAGTAAAGTCAGGGATACTCCTTGGGAAACCTTGGCAAACTGAGCTCACTTCTAGATAACTTGTGACACCTAGTTGAGTGAACCACCTAGGAAGTTATCTTGTCCAGGAGCCAACTTTGACCATATCAAAACCAATTTGAGTTGAGAGCCATCACAAAGGGAGAACTTTCTCGGAATCAAAATCTTGTTTTTCGAATAAGAGGAGATTCCATTAAATTTCAAACGACGTTCATTCATCACGGATATTATGAAGGCATTACTTTTGTTTAGTTTTTCACTCACCCTAAAGTGAGGTGAAACTCTGTCGAAGTGACGCCAAACTCTCTTCAACACCAATTGATCTACTTCCTTCACTTTATTTTGACACTTTGTTGATCAGAGAAGAGTGACTACCCTTGTGTTACTAATTGATTGTATTCACCACTTTTGTGTCTATTTACACTCATCCATGTTTGTGCGGCTGAGTTGTTAAATGTCTAAAGTACATGGAGACATTTTCATATCATTGGTAGCCTTTTTGATCTTGATACCCAAGTCAAGATCATCAATCATAGTTAGGCATGATTCATCATCTTGATTCTCCTTTGAACTGTTATCTTGCTTGTATCATATCACAACAATTTTGATACTTACGTCTTGTTTCTTGCAAACTTGGCCTAAGTGTCTAGATTGTAACATTATGCTACGCACATTCTAACAATTCCTTGGTATACTCTAGCATTAGTTTGTTTTCAAACATTACCTCGATTTTGAAAAGTGTTGAGTGTTACCATTTGTGCACGTTATATCAATATCATTTTGATATTAATACCTTACTTTTCTGAAAATTTTGGTTAACATATCTTAGTGGTATTGTTGTGTCACTCACAATCGTAACTACCACTTTTTGAGATATAGGTCTTGATTGGATTCAAGCTCACTTTTAGTATACTTTTTTTGGGGATCGTATTGAATTTTTGTTATTACTTACGCCTTGTTCATTTCTTTGAACTTGACATAAGTGGTGACATTTTTTTAACCATCTTAAACACCAACTACCATTTGAGAACAAACTTAGGAAGTATGAAATTTTGATTGATTGGTCTAAAATGAGCATTGTGTGATTGTATCTTGTTTGTCACTTTTGACTTATTCTTTTAAGAACAATCACTTTGACACATTGATCCTTTGACATTCATCATTCTTTGAACCATTGACATTCTTTGACATTTGTAAACTTCCACTTAGGTTTGATCAATACCTTTTGAACAAATTCAAAACACCTTAGTGAAGTTCTCACACATCATGGCCCCCAAAACAAGATTGGGAGCTAGAAGACAAGTAATTGAAAAACAAGCATGGGAAACATCAAACAAACAAGGGTCAAATCCCTTTATTGGTCATAATTTAGGACCTCTATTTTCCACAAAAAAGGAAACAGAAGAGATGATAGATCATAGTGGTGATGAAGCAAGATCACCACGTGCAGAAGTTTGACTTTGACCCCACCCTATTAGATGAATTCCTTTTCATAAAAAAAGACATGGTACTTGCGAGAGTGGTGGAATTAGGTGCTAGAATGCCAACAGAACATGAAACTATTCCACCCACAAATGAGGCTAATGAGGAAGAACCACCTCTCATTAACATGGATGACATTTTAGCACATGGACATGCTTCCACATCAAATGTAGAAAACAACAACATGGTGGGTTATAAATTACCATTCATCAAGATGCCACGTAGAGTAAAAATAGAACATGAAAATGTGGAACAACCCCCATGTGATGAAGATGATGAAGAAATTCATGAGGAATAAGTCACTATACCAACAAAAATTCAGAACCTTAGTCGGACAATTAGCTTTACTAACATCTCATGTACAAAAAGAAACAAACAAAAATGTACATCGAGAGAAACCTAAGGACAAAAATAGTGAACTTCACATAGAAAACCAAGAGGGAGGAACATCAAAATATAGTCATGTGTATATGCCATCTTCCCCCACTAAAGAACAAATTATTTCACAAGAACTACAATCTATGAAAGCAACACTCACAAGCCTTCAAGAAAATAATGGGGGAAATAGCAAAAGATATCAATATGAAGAGTTATGTCCCCATCCATTTGATAAGGCTATGTTGCTTCAACCCTTTCCTAAGAAATTTGACATGCCCAAATTTGACAAGTATAGAGGGAAAGGTGATCCACACAATCATGTGAAATATTTTTACATGGCATGCCAAGAAGTGGCCTACAATGACAACTACCTCATATGACTCTTTCTCAAAAAGTCTAGGAGGACAAGCCTTGGAATGGTTTACTCACTTACCTTGTGGGTCTATCTTCACATGGCCTGAACTAGCAGAGAGGTTTTTATACGACATTTCTCATACAACATGGAAAGTGACATAACCATGGTAGAACTTATGTAACACTAAACAACATCCAAATGAAACCTTCACAAGTTTTCTACAAAGATGGCGGGGGCTAGCTAGTTGCTTCCCTTGCTCAATACCTGAAAAGACAACTTGTTATCATCTTTGTACCAAATTTAAATCTTGGACATCACTTTTCATTTACAAATGCATTGTGTTTGGAGATTTGAAGAGGTCATTGAGAAGGGCATACACATAGAAAAATCCCTCATTGCAAAAGGAACAATCAAATCATCTTCCAAGGATAATCAATCTACCAAACCAACAGATAAGCCAAAGATCTTTAACAAAAACAAGAATGTGGTAGGAGATGGAATCACGGATTCCAAATGTATACAAGTGGTCCAAGTTGGTCAACCTTTTAAACTAACCAAAGGGCTGATCCAACCACCAGCCAAGTGTAGAATGTTCACTCCTCTTAATGAGTCTTTTTCTGAAATCTTGAAACAATTGGATACAGCCCACATGGTGACTTATCCTATGACACAACCCTTTGATGACAATGCTCCTAAACCTTCATGGTATAAAGAGCATGAATATTGTGATTTTCATCATGTAAAGGGACACAAGACAGACAAGTGCCTAAGACTTCACCACTTCATCCAAGATCTTATTGATAATGGAGAGATAGAATTTGATCCACCAGAGAGAAATCAGACACCAAATGAAAAGATGGGGATATTCAAAGAACCATTCCCTAAACATGATAAACCAAATGAGAAGAAGTCAGATCAGGGAGAGTCATCCCAAAGTTACAAAGCTATGTAAATTATCTATATACCAAAAGTGATAACAATCATTACAACTCACTCATTGGATGTGTTCACTCTTCTGATGAGCATGTGAATACCATTAGGATCAAGGGAAAATATTGTGTTGTGGTAACAAGGCACACTCATCTCACGATCTCAGAACCTCCTCTTGTCTACCCCTCAGGATGGTTAGTACAACATCTTAGAGAAACTTGAGAAGACATCTTGCCAAGATTTCAATCTTGGACCTTCTTAAAATATCAAATGTACATAAGGACATCCTATACAAAACTCTCTAGGGGTCAGGAGTGCCAATGGAAGTAGACCCTTCACATTTACAAGCTGCAGTGGAAAACATTTCACTGGATGAACACATCTCATTTAACCACAAGGAAATCCCTAACGACGATCACACACATAATCTTCCCCTGTATATAGAGGTATTTGTTACCTGCCAGAAGATAAAATGGGTGCTTGTGGACAACAGGTCAGGGTTGAATATATGCACATTGAAACTAATCAAACAGTTGGGACATATAGAGGAAGATCTAGAGTCCCACATTATCACCATAACCACTTATGACAACGTGGAGTGGAGTCAGTTGGAACAATAACACTACCAATGGAAGTAGGGCCTACTTGCCACAACATGAAGTTTCATGTCTTAGATTTGGAACTTCCATACAATATGCTTCTTGGCCACCCATGGATCCATGCCATGTAGGCCATACCATCAACATTTCATTAGTGTATTAAATTGAAACATGAGGGACACATTGTTACCATTCAAGGTGATCCAGAACCCTTTTCTCACTATAGATCTCTCAACAACTTTGTGTAGGGGTACATATACATGTCCCTCCATTAATATTGTTATTCCCCTCCAGTCATAAGCTCTTGAATCACGGGTAGATTTAGAATCCCTAAGTTCTTGTGCTCATGAGGCTTCTATGTCCACTTCTCCCTTTGATTCATGGGAGATGAAAATCCTTGAGTATGGTTGTGGAGAATATAATGTGCAATAAGCTCTCCTAGTTTCAATCTGTCTTTATCACCAAAAACAAGAGGCAGACCCAACTATCACTTTAAACGGCCTAAAGATGAACATACTATAGGGACATTCTTACCTAGCAGACTACTTGCAGAAGAGAAATTGTTGGACCCACCTACAACTTGGGTCCCCAAGGACACTAAGCCTACCTACTATGAAACCCCATAGAATATGCCAAATCTAGTAGAATGATGTATTCCATGGGTTACAAAGGACTCAGATGTGGAAAATTTGAGCAAGGAGCAAGAGAACCGGTCCCACTTCCACATTTCAAAATAGAACACTATGGTATTGGTATTCGGCCATATGGGTCACATCCCATGGATCAAGATGCTACCTACTCTGAGTGCGAGGATAGCTCTGCTTATTTGGATAGTGACACAGATTCCCACTATATCCAATATGAGGATCTTTCCTCCACAAACCTTTTCATGGATACCACTATCCTTACCATAACCCCCACCAATCCTAAAGTTGACCTTGTATACCCTACCCTTGTCGATTAGGACCAAAAATGTCATATGCCATTGGACCTCTTTGAAAATGATGAGGCTATTACAGAATTTATGGGCATATGTGATACCATTCCTATCAGAGATCACAAGAAAGGTTTCTTCATTGACTTAGATACCTGCACATATACTTTGGCGAGGAAGCTGAGCTTCGTGGTCAGAAAAATTTAAGAAAAAATGAGGGAAAAAGTTCCAAAGAAAATCCTTGACAAAAATGTACGTCCAAGTCACACAGTGAAAACCTCTTTGAGGTGTTGGCTGACCAACAAGTAAAAAAATCAATGGACAAAAGAAGTGACCACACTTGAGGGTGAAAATCTCATAGAGATGCCCTTGGAAGAAGATCTCAACCTTCCTCCCGATCCTACGCGTATGGAGGATATGTCAAAAATGCTCGTAGAGGAAACTGTTGATGTGAATATTGGAACAAAAGAAGACCCAAAGATAGTCAAGATGGGAGCTTCACTTTCAGCACAAAGAACAAAAGACATTCACCTTTGCTTCTCAGAGAATTTTTGGATATATTCACATGGTCTTATAAAGACATGTTGGGCTTAGATCCAACTTTGGTGGTGCATAACTTAGTAGTGCATCCAGACACAAAGCCTATTAAACAGAAGCTAAGGAAAATGCATCCACGAGTGGCCCTTCTGGTTAAAGAGGAGTTAGAGAGACTGTTAGTAGCAGGGTTCATCAGACCCATTGACTACTCTGAGTGGATATCAAACGTAGTTCCAGTACAAAAAGAAACCTGTTGGAATCAGAATTTGTCACATAATTTTGGGACATCAACAAGGCATGTCCAAAATATGATTTTCCTTTTCCTAATATCGACATGATTGTCGATTCAACTATGGGCTATGAAATGATATCTCTTATGGATGGATTTTTAGGATACAACCAAATCAAGATAGCAGAAGAAGATATCAACATAAGATGACCTTTACAACCCCTTGGGGAACATTC
The DNA here is from genome assembly GCA_019776745.2 of Taxus chinensis. Taxonomy (NCBI): domain Eukaryota; kingdom Viridiplantae; phylum Streptophyta; class Pinopsida; order Cupressales; family Taxaceae; genus Taxus; species Taxus chinensis. The sequence continues at coordinate 814,215,662 of CM034146.1, forward strand.
TGTTATCAGGTAATGCCCTTTGGCCTCAAAAACACCGGTGTAACCTATCAACGGGCCATGACAGTAATATTCCATGATATGTTGCATGACATCATGGAGGACTATGTAGATGATATCCTAGGAAAATCCAAGACAAGAGAAGACCACCCTGAAGTTTTGCGACGTATCTTTGAATGTCTGCGGGAATATAAGGTCAGATTGAATCCAAAGAAATGTGTGTTTGGGTATTATCAGGAAATACTAGGCTTCATTGTATCAAGGAGAGGGATTGAGGTGGACCCAACCAAAGTCACTAAAATTACTGAAATGCCTCCTCCCAAGAATATCAAACAGCTACACAGCTTGCAAGGGAAGATACAAGCCATTCTCCACTTCATTTCACAGCTTGCTAACAAATGTCATTCATTCACCCATCTTCTTAAGAAAGATGTTGAATTCATTTGGGGACCAGAGCAACAACAGGCCTTTGCCTTGCTTAAAAAATACTTGGCCAATCCACCTTGTCCTCATGCCTCCAACTCTCAGGTGAGCCACTTTTTCTATACATATCTACTACCTAATTTTCTATTGGCACATTGCTTTCACAATATGACCTAAGCCAAAAAGAAAAATTCGTGTACTATCTCAGCTGTACTTTAATTTCATATGAGCTCAACTATCCCCAAATTGAAAAGCTTGTTTGGCTATAGTTTTTACCTTCCAAAAACTTTTCCATTACCTATTGAATACTAAAACCAAGCTTATATCTAAAGTTGACCCACTCAAGTACCTATTTTCAAAACCCACCCTTACGGGTAGAATGGCTAATTGGATCATTCTACCTCAGTGAATTTGACATTGAGTACGTACACCAGAAATCAATTAAAGGACAAGGTGCTTGCAGACCAATTGGCAGAAGCACCCTTACCTGGAATAGAACCTATGAGTTTGGATCTACCTGATGCATCATTGATGTATATTGAAGAATCTATTATGTGGCAAGTACATTTTGATGGATCATTTTACTTTCCATGGTTCAGGGGGCAGGTGTAGTGCTAATCACTCCTTTAGGAGACCCCATACCGCAAGCTTTCCATCTTGGATTTCCTTGCACAAACAACATTGTAGAATATGAAGCACTCATCACTGGAATGAAGTTGGCTATAAAATGGAATATCCACCATGTTAAGGTCATTGGTGACTCACAATTGATTATCAAGCAATTCAATGATGAGTACAAGGTCAAGGATGAAAAAATCATCCCATATAGAAATTTGGTGGAAACTCTGAAAGAATATTTTGTGCACATCACCTTTGAACAAATTCCAAGGGCACAAAACTGATCTGCAGATGCAATGGAAATAGTGGGTTCTATGATGCGGATTCCACCAGAAACCAATGATAGGCCATTTTTTGTTGAAAATCTACATCAACCTACATACGACATGTCAGATTATTTCCTATGGCATGTGAAGTTGTTGGTCCCCACTCCTCATGGTATGCCCATATTTTTAACTACCTCCAAAGTGGTACCTTTCCTCATAACATTACCCATTCTGAAAAACAAATCCTTATCCACCAAATAGCCCTGTTACACCCTCCTAGGAGGTACACTTTATCATCGTGGCTACGATGGGAATCTTTGCGTTGTCTAGATGTAGCAGAGTCAGTCCAAGTGATCAAGGAGGTACATGAAGGAGTATGTGGCGCTCATACAAATGGAATGGTATTAGCAAAAAAGTTGTTAAGGGTAGGCTATTACTGGCCTACTATGGAGACAGATTGCTGTAACCATGTAAGAAAGTGTGTTCTATGTCAAAAGTATGGAAATTTCATTCATGCACCGTCACAACCTTTACATACCAATAACAACACCATGGCCATTTTCTAAATGGGGATTAGACTTAATAGGGAAGCTCACCCCTACCTCATCTGATGGTCATACCCACATCATCATGGCCACAAGAATACTTCACTAAGTGGGTGGAGGTCATTCCATTGACATATGTTATAGGTGCTCAGATATCAAAGTTCATCATGAATCACCTTATTTTCTGGTATGGCATTCTTGATGCCATTGTTACTGATAATGAAAATTCATTCAAGAACAAGCAGTAAAAGGATCTCTGTCATCGCTTTCAGATAAGATTAAAGTGGTCCATGCCATATTACCCACAAGGTAATGGGAAAGAAGAAGCCACTAATAAAATGCTGGTTTGAATCATGGAGAAGATGGTGAGTAAGACAGGTCACAACTGGAATTTGTAAATCCACCCAGCCCTCTGGGCTTATAGGACCTCCATTCACACTCCTATGGGTGTGACACCCTACTCCCTAGTATTCAGAACTGAATCTATCATCCCATTGGAGATTGAGCTCCCTTCTCTAAGAATATCTCTTAGGGATTACCTAGATAAGGATGAGGATTACAAAGTGGCTAGACTCACATAATTAGAGCTCCTAGATGAAAGACGCATCTGTGCCCTTAACCATCTCAAGGTGTATCAAAATAGAGTCTCACAGAATTACAAAAAAAAGGATCATACCTCATCAGTTTGAGGTTGGAGATTTGGTGATGAAAGAGAACCAGTTCAACACAAGGGCAGAAAGAGAGAAGAAAGGAAAGTTTGAACCTCATTGGTTAGGACCTTATGTCATTGTGGCCAAATATGGGTCAGGAGCATACAAGCTTTCTCATCCTGATGGAGATGAGCTCTGTGAACCCATGAATGCCATGCACCTCAAGTGGTTCTATGCTTGAGCATGGCTCAAAAATCATGAAAACAACCAAAAAAAGTAGAAAATTATTCAAAAATACAAAAAAAAAATAAAAAGGAGAAAAATAAAAAGAGAAAATCAAGTCATCCAAATGTGAAAACCACGCAATTGTGGCACTTTGGATAAGTCCCTTGGTGAAAATTGGTTTCCAGTGCCTTGGGAGGATTCATTTGTTCACAAGCATCCTGCATCTAGGGGGTACTTTTACTTAGCCTAGGGCTAGTTCCACACCTACATCTGAGATTCTTTGTGAACCTATCATGTCAAGCCTTGATCCAGACTAATTCTCCTCTTACTTTTCTGTGAAAGGATTGCCTTTGTATATTCCTCATCTAATGTTGGGGGCACCTTCATGCTTTCACTTTATTTATATAACATGTGGCACCTGCCCTTGTATATTCCCATCTAACGTTGGGGGCATCCACATTTCTCGGTTTCCTGTACATAGCTTGGAAAACCAGAAAACCATTAGTTGAAAACAAAAAAACATTCAAAATCACAAAAACATTCAAAAATGTTCATCCAAAAATCAAGAAATACAAAAACAAAAATGTTTAAAATCTTCAAAAACATTCTCAAAACACTTGAAAATCCCAAAACAATAGAAAAACAGAAAATACAAAAACAATAGAAAATTGTTTCACAAACCTCCAAAAACAATGCAAAATGCATTGAAAAATAGTACCACAAAAACAATAGTTTTAGTTTACTTGTTTTGTTTCTTTGTTTGGTTTCTTATTTTGTCTTGTTTGGTTACATGTATATTATTTGTATAGTTTTTACTTGTTTGTACATTTGTATTGTCTTTCCTTAAAACATACTTACCACTTGAAATTGATCTTTTCTTGCTTAGAATAGATTTATTTGTATGTGTGCCTATGGAGTGTGTTTTGCATGTTTGTAATGGTTGTACATAGTTGTTTTGCTTTAGGTTGATTTAATGTGTATATTTGGTAGATTTTTTAACATTTTCTTGTGCTTGTTTGTTGCTTGTACATAGTTTTGTTATCACATCATCATATCTCCATCTATATCATCACATCTAACATCATCTATACATCATATATAAATAAAATGCTAAGTTTACATCATACATGTACACTAAGCTAATCATCACATATTGTATCATCAAATGGGGGCAAGAGGGATCAAAAATATCAAAATCTATCCCCCCATACCCGATATCATCATATCATCATGTGCAATAAATCAAAACAACATCACATATGCAATAAAAAATGATAACATCTATGGATATATCATGAAATCAATAAACATGTGATACATCATCAATAACACAAGGTCCATAATAATCATCATCATCATCATCATAAATATCAATGTCAAATGTCCAAATATACATGTATGTCTCAAAATTTACATCATTCTGGATACAAAACTGGCCATCATGGGCATAAATCAAAATAAGCCTTCATCATGAGGCATGACAAAAATAATACATGTACATCGATAAAAAATAATCCTTCATAAGAGGTGTACATCAGATACATCATAAAAAATACATGATCAAAGAGGAAGAGTCATCCATGACTCTCTCCCTCACCTAGGATTCCTGATCTAGGAGTGGAGGTGGCATCTACTGCTGGTGAGAAGGCCCTTGCCACTGTACTCTATTACACAACTGGCTGTTATACTGAGCGAACAAATCTAGATGTCCTGTGGGATCTAGTCCCCATACCTACTAACAGCAAGCTACTCAAATGGCGCAATCCTCTGACCCTCTGGAACTGCCTTGAGGTAAGCTACCTTGTAATAGGAAGCTTCCCCACTAGCTCTCATGATACTAGATAGCATATCTCAGTCTATCCAACCATTGTGGCTGCCTCTATAGCACCATCCCACTCTCCTGTAACCCTACCTACATCAGCATGTGCTTGTGTCAATAAGGACAACATGTTTATCCATGTCTGCAGTAACAGTGAGGACCTGAGCCTGTGCCTATTGTAAGGTGATCGTAATTTAACTGACATCTGGGCCGACATCTACTCATATCATGCTAGAACCATGTGGCACCATCACCTCCCTGGATATCTATATGCCTTGGCCTCATCTCCTCAGTTGTCAATGTCTGACATGTGCCCTAGCCTGATCTCACTCAGTTGTGAGTTTCTTTACTTGGACCCTGGCTTGATCCCTCTCCTGTTGTAACCTACAACTAGACATCTATGACCTACTGAAGCTACGTAACTGAAGTGCAACAAATATCATATCCCCCATCTCTGTCCACCTCTCCAATATCCTCCATCATCTTCTCTCCACCATCCCTTGGCGGGCTAGGATAGTGGCCCCTACTGTGGAACTCCTCCTGCAAGAGGACCCTATGGCACTCTCTGTACTAGTACCTGTTGTAATGGGACATCTAGTCCTACAACCATGCCCACTCAGGGCATCTCAATCTGTCGTACCCAGACACGTTGTCTTTGTCCCTACTATGTATGGGTGGAGGACCATGTCCCCCAACCTATCATCCTCCCTCATCCTCCATCCTCCTCCTCCACCATCAACATCCTCCCACTCACCCTCTGCAGGTGCCCTAACCCCTCTGGCCCATGTTGCCTGTGGAATAGTAAGGTGGTGTGGTAACACTGTCACATACCAAGGAGTATACTGAATAGTGGTCCCAGACATCTCTGACATGCCTCAATGGAAGCCACTGTTGTGGAACCATCTGATCAAAACTATCTTGGGCCCTGGCTGGTCTGAATTTGAGGCCCCATGTCAAATCTCTTCAAAGCCCTGCGGGCATACCACATACCTAGGTTAGGAACATCCTGAACACCCCCAAACTTTGGGAAGCACATTAGTCCACATGATAATACTCAATAATATAACCCCTGTTACCTATCAAAAAGTGCTCTACCATCACTATGAGCTCATCAAGCATCCTCAGCCCACTGATAATAGTAGTAGGGCCTCCACACTATCATCTGCTATGTAAGCTCATCGAACTCTCACCTATAATGGTAGGTGCTACCTGTGTGTCCTCGAATATCTCCACCTATCAAGACCCATCCCATAACAAATGGACTCCTCTAGATCTCGAGCCGTATAACTCACCTATAGGAAAGAAATAGCTATGTGGTCCCATGACCACTAGATCTGTAACAAAAGTGTTGGACCCATGGTCTTCTGACCATGGTATGTAATAAGATGTAGGTCCCAATACAAAATGTTTTAACATACACTATCCCCAACAATATCTCTTGCCTCGTAATAAACCTTGCTATAACTCCAATGAGGCCAAGTGGAAAGGTAGCACCTATCTTGTCAGAGAAAAGAATGCCACTGACAAGTGCCATCAAGTATACAGTAATGCGATGAAAATGTGGCTCTATAATGCAATGGTTTAGATAAACTGTCATCCCTCGGTGAGGTATGTCCAAGCAACCAAACACCTCAATGAGACACCCTGTAATATCCTCATCATCAGTAGTATACTCAACTAACTGGCCAACTATGGGAACACGAAATATACACTAAACATCCTCGAGTGTAACTATCATCTCCCCTGTCGGGAGTCAGAAAGCACTGACTCTCTGAGTGCCATCTCTCAGCCAAGGTTATAAGGAGACCATGGTCTAAGGTGATCGTAGGCATTGTACACCACATAAGATAGTCCAGTCACATCTAGCAAGATCACAAGCATCTGCCGATGATGTGGAACATGAAAGCTAGCCTCTATGATAGCTAGTCAGGTATGTTGCTCCCTCATCTGAAGTGATGGTAAATGAACCTACAAAAGACAATACACATGTTACGACTTTCTTCAATTCTAATTCTTTTATTTTCTTCTATCTAACTAATTTTTCATCTACATTTCCTCTTTTCATTCACTAACAATTCCTCTAAAAATTTGGCAAAGTTGGGATTTTCCCTCATGTGGCGCATACGTACCCCTTTGGGTGTGTATAGAGCCTCCTTTGGTGCATACGTGTGTGGTTGTATACGCACCTTTCATGGCGCATACACATATTTTTCATGTGTGTGCGTGTACCATAGTCTACCCACTAACCCTATCGCATACGTGGACCTGCTTTTGCTGCATGCGTGCCTTTCCCTATGTGTACACCTAGGTGCACACAGATTCTACCTAACACTACATATGCCCCCTGTTGAATGCATATGTGCACATGTATATGTCTTTTAGCATGTACGCCTACGCGTACATATTTTTGGTTGTGTACACTCACCTTAGGATGTATACGCGCCCCAGGGCACGTGTGTACACATTTTAACCTAGCCACTAATAGTAATAAATGTAAAATTAAATGCTAAAAAGATGAAGCAAGGTTAGGGAACTCATGAATGGTCCATCTTCATCATATCAGGAATACTCTTGGATGGTGTCGGCTCGTCTGCAACGGTTCTAAACCCTGGCCATCTTGCTAATCACTCGTGGTATCTCATGAGTAAAAATTCAACAGAGCTCAGTAACAAATAAAACTAATCGCAATGATTTACCCCCCTCAGGAGGAGGTATATATTTCTTTTTTTACACCACCACAATGCCCTAGGGGCATGTTTTGACTTTTTTTATTCTTTTAACACTTCTTCTATCCACGCAATGATTATTTTTATTAAATAATCATTTTAAACTAATTTTCACCATGTTGGGGCATATTTTTATTACCTAGCACCCATTTCTTCTCCCTGGAAAAATTTTCTCTCTTTCAAGTGATCTCATACCTTCTTATTTCTTCCATAAAAATAAAAAATCCATAAAAATTTACAAAAATCAAAATTTTCTATAAACAATAAGAAAATGGAAAATCCTAAAAAAAATTTAAACATTTCTCAAAAATCCTAAAAATCTTAAACAATCAAAAAAATTGCAAAAATTAGTGATAGGCCCATAGTGCGTCTAAAACTTGTATCTTGTGCATGGTATTCATTCCATATCTTGCTAGTAATATTTTCACATGTTTTCATGAATTTAATGACTCATGGATCATCAAATATATAACCATCTACAAAGCTAGCCTACTTGCTTTGTCAATATTCTGGGGCACATATTGTTTCTTGATTCTATTTTGTTGTGCACAACACTTTATCATTGGACCCTACGTCCTTCATCATTTCCCCTATCATGTATCCTTTCTTGGGGCATCATTTTTAACCCTCATCATCAATCACAAACATTTGGGGATATTCAGCTTGATAACAAAACATTTGTGCAACCATCTTGACTATTATTGGTTTGAGTATGTGCATTTGTACTTGTTTCCCTATTAAATGAGCTTGTTTCCTTCTCGTAGTGCATTATATGTATGTATCTTGCATTGAGTTGGTGTTTTCAGCAATGGTAATTTTTTTGTAGTATGGATTTTCATGTCATTCTACTTTTTTCATATGCTTATATTTTAATCAAGGACCGATGACGTAGATCCTTGGCAAAATGATGATAAGAATGTTGTTCTACAACTGGATGCAAGACTAGTTCTTCCCTAGCCTTCTTCCTCTCTTTCTTCTGGATCATTCTCCTATTAATATTATTCTTCTAATTCACTTGGGGCATCCTAACCCTACCCATTCTTCTATCCATTTCTCTCATCTTTTTTATCGCCGATCACCTTCTTTTATCACCCCATCGACACTCGAGGGGGCATCTCTCACTTGTACTAATTTTTCTTCTACCTCTTCAAAATTTTACCTTTCTACTATCTTTGAAGTAGCATCACTTATGCCACCCTAAAGAGGGGAAAATGTATACACCCATAATTTTGCTCCAGAAATTTAAATACTTAAATTGCGCTAAATATACTACTTACCGCAAATTGATGACATATCGTCGATATAGCACACTATCTCTTTTATCATCATTAATTAATTACATTACGCTAATTAATTGACCCTTATATCTAGAAAAGATGACAATTAATGACCTTCCCTTAATTAAACCCCTTTATACTTGAATTTAATTAATTATTTGTAATTAATTAAGTTTCCTTTTCTATTAGAGAAATAAATCATCATTTATTTAGCATAAACCTTTTCTATTCCCTAAATCATACTATTTTTTCTTCTAAAAATCTTCTATAAAGCTTGCTCACCTATTAATTGATCACTTGGGTTAATTAATAAATCCTCTCAAACCCCATGAGTCGTTACAGGATAAATTAAACTCCCCTAAGTTTGACTCAACCCCCTTTTCAACCATAGTCACCTCCAACTAACTCAACCTAGCTATTATCCCACATGTAAAGGGATGTAGAGATTCTTTTATCCATTGTTTTATATAAGGATCTCTCGTCTTACCATTCTAATTACACCTAAATGATCATAGAGCCTATACTATAACCATTTTATCATCTTATAACATTCTTCCATTAGAGGAGCTAGCTATCTTCATTTCTTTCATTCATCCATCCAAGTTTGAATTCATATGGAGATATTTCAAGTGATCTTGTAGTCATGGATTGACAAGACTCCATTCTTGAAACCTTGGGATTCAAACATATAATCAACCCTTTTGATTGCTAAGAATATAGATAGGTTCATTCCATTGATTAACATTCAATAGAGATAGAGATTAATTGCTTATGATATTAGTTTGGATGTTTATTCATGTTCTAATGCAAAGATGTTGGTAGATTAGTCGTGTTTAAGCTCTAAGCAAGACAGTGCATAGATTTTATTTTAGCTTTGTTTTAGAACTACTAGGTGTTAGTTCTAATTCTTTTTGCATAGCTAACTAATTGTTGCACATGATGACCTAGGTGGAGAAATAGTGACTAGAGTGTAGACAGAATAGATTTAGTGCATCAGAGTAGTAGGAAGACAGATCTGAGGATAAAAGACAAAAACAAAGTATAAGTAGACATTGAGAAAGGATATGGAGATAGAGTAAGTGATAAGACAATGCTGGGTTGATGGTGACATGGGTGGAGTGACAGAAACATGAACATTGCAAAGCAAAGCCAAATGGAAAATTAGATGAAGAATAAGACCTGTAAGAAAAATGGTTGGAAGAAAGGGCTGAGAGTAGAATTCTAACAGTAACTAGACCTACAAGAAGTTAGTTTATACAAGATAATAATGAAAATAACATATCATAGCATAGATAAGCACAAAATTAAATTAAACCTCCCAAATCTCCATAAGTGATCAAAGGCAAGCTTCAATAGACTCCAAGGGGTTGACACATCTAAAAGGATGCTAAGATTCCAAGATAAGTTCACACAGTGTAAGAAATATCAAGTTGTGTTTCATTTAGGAAGGGGGGTGAAATAAGTCTTATAGGGTTGATGGTGACCTAGCTGGGTCACCGCCATTTGTGGGCAAACTGTTCCTTGGATGGCAAAATCACTGATTTACTCGAGATATTGAGCTTTTAGAGATTGGGATAAGTGCTTTCAAGCATTTAAGCAGGTAAGGTTTTTTAAGGGAAGTTTCATGGGTGGATAAGAGATAAAGATGGGTTAGATAAAATCTAGAAAAAGCATAGGGATGTGGGCTTAGGTGGTTAGGGATAAAAACATCCCAAAGAAAGCCAATTAGAGGTAATTATCTAATTAGGAGAAATGAAATCTAATTAGGAGTAATTAGATAATTTAGGTTGATTAAGAATTAAAGGTGATGGGATAATAAATGGTAATTTAAATAAAATAAATGAATTAAATTAAAATGGGTCTAGATATGACCGTGGTGAAAGATGGGCATGTGGGCAATCGAGAGTAGCTATACCAATTTTTGGTGTCTACATTTTCCCTTTTTTGTCGAGTGGCTTGCGCTAGCAAGCCATGAGACAAAAATGATGAGAGATGAAGACTAATGGAAGATTGATGTTAAGCTCCCCCTTAAATGAGGGAATGTTAACACTAAGGGAAATATATGACGATTTTGAAAGAGGTAGATGTTGAAGGGCGGGTGGAAGAAGAAAGACGGGTAAAATGATAAAGCAAGGAAAGATGCCCTAAGAAAGAAGGATTTAAACAAGAATAGAACCTAGGGCAGCTACATAGCTAATTGGTATGTAGAGGATGAGGTGGGTGTAGGGTAGGCAGCCAGAGATGATCGAGGTCATTCATTTTGATAGAGTGTGATGACAGTTTGGTGTTGTGCAGACGTTGCCTAGGGATCCTATCTTATATAGGAGAGATGAGATTGATAGGGAGCTGTTAGTTCCTAAGATGGAAGATCCATTTGAGGAGGTAGTAGCACCTTGGGATGATGAAGATGATGTAGGATTTGAGTGGGATTCATTGATTAGATGAGAAAAACTTGGGTAGCTCAGGTTGTTGGGGAGAGAGGAGATGAGGAGGAGGAGGAGATGGAGGTTAAGGTAGGGATAGTTCTAGGAGGTGGTGTATTAAACTAGAGGAGAGTTTGTAGAGATGGAATGATTATGTGGGGAGTTGGAGAAGATGTGTGTTGAGATAGCCACTACAATCTAGTAGATAGATGTAATGACATGGGAGAGGAACCAAGTCACTTAGGATAGGGACCGGTACCATAGACAGAGGGAGGCTTACATGACCCATTTTGGAGACCTTGCTATAATCATAGCTATCATCCTTGTGGGTAGTATACTGGAAGCATCACAGGGAGGAGGAGAGATGGCACCTCCCAATATTATTTTGATGGATACATATACAGCCTTATTTTTAGAGGCTAAGTATTATGATGGTATCATAATCAAGAAGTTTTCGTGAAGAAACTACAATATTGGAAGTATTTGTAGAGGATGAGCGGCAATCTGGAGTTGGGGCATCTAGGAGCACAATGAGTGTGTTTTCAGCTACATCGAGAAGAGGGCCAAGGTGGGGGTTACGAGGGATGATAGATAGAAATAAAGACTTTCCTCATAAGGGAAAGAGTTTAGGACTTTTTAATGTGAACTTCACCTGGTTTTACTAATTTATCTTGCTTTGAGAGAGTACCCTTAGAAGTCGATGATATATTGATACACTTGATTTTTAGCTGATATATATGTGATACATGATTTTGTTGTGGTTTAGCATGCATATATTGTGTAATTTGATGAGTTGAATTTGTGGATTTGTGATGATAATGATAATTGATTGCATTTTTTAATTTATACTTGATTATGATGGTGAAAGTATGCAATATGACGTATGTTTTATTTGATTATAATGTTTAATGATGATTATGATAATAATGATGTTTTATATTGATGATGATGAGGATTACTTGTTTAACTATGGATTTGATTATGATGATGAATGTGCATATGTATAGATGGTATGTGATGTTGAGATATACATGTAGGATTTTTAAAAATATATAAGATGAGTAATGGTGTATTGATAAGCGATAGGCCAAGTTGATGTTATATCATAGATGGGTCAACATAAATGGGATTTACATAAATAAAGATATGATTTGTAGTGAAATAAAGGAGACATAAAATATATACGTGGAAAATGTTTAGAATAAAACACAACTTAACGATGGAATACCCTTGGGTGCAAATGATGTTACGATCATATCAAGGAACATGCACAAAGAAAATATGACTCTAATTGCATTGGAGATAAACAAGTGCGGGTATCCAGGTAATTCAAGGCACATGCAACCAAAAAAAATGTTAGCATATAACCAACAATAGTTAGCTATACCAAAGATCATGAGAGAAACATGGATGAAATGAACTCATAAACCTAATGTCGACATGACAAAGGGGATTTTTTATGTAACTTGTACATAGGAAGAGGTTTCTTCATAAGTGGTGTTCCCTAAATCTATGCCCCGGGCTCTAGGAAGGGGAAAGAGAAAACTGATCAATGCGGGGAAGTTTACTAAAAGAAAGTTGATCAATGCTAATCTTTCTTCTGGATGTTGATAAAATGGAAGGTTGATCAATGCGGGAAGCCTTTGATGCCATGATACAAAAGAGTAGCTATCCTTCAAGGGTATGGTCTAATTTATACATATATGATTTCAATGGCAAGAGTGATAGTACATGATAGCCATCCTTTGAGGGATCGGTCTTTATTTTTATTTCTTTTGATTTTTTTTTGACATGAAAATCTGTTTATCGAGGGAGCATTCTATTTTTGATAGATTTTGATTTTTGATTAGAGCATCCATGAATTTTTATTTTAACATGGGGAAGAGATAGGAATAGCTAGGTAGACCACTTGAGGAGGGGATAATGAATGTACAAGACGACACCTGTGAACCCTTTTCATGATTTCAATAGGTAAATAAGAGGGTGATGGATGTAATGATTGCGGATTTCTCACCAAGAAGGGAGAACCTATCCATAAGGTAAAATGCTATGGACAAAGCCATGGTTTCCATATTTAAGGTCATGTCGAGGAAATTATTGGTAGATCACATAGTTCCAAATCATTACAATGATGGATGGAAAAAGGCTAATGATGGAGGGATGCTCTAAGGATATGACTAAGTGCTCACTAGTAGACATGCTAACAATAGAATGGTCGTAAGTGCAAGGCGTTAAGTGGTTCCACTTCTGGTTTTACCATCAAGGGAGACCAAATGATAGGCTCCCAATCCATACTTATGTGTGATAATGTATGGTCCAATCCAGTTGGGGGAAAACTTTCCACATTGGCTCCTTTCTAGAGTAGGTAAAATTTTTATTTTATTTAAGGACAAGATCACCGACATTGAATTTGTGATAGGAGAAAACATGAGAAGATAAAATTTATGCATTACCTTAGAGGAAGTGAATGAAAACACGCATGTCCCCAACAATACAAAGATATGGCCACAAGATGTGGACTTATGATGAGAAATATGGTGCCCCAAGAGAGGCACAAATATTGCCACAAAGGTGGAATTTGATGAAAAATATGGTGCCCCCAAAAGAGGAACAAATATGGCCACAAAGGTGGACTTTGGATGAGATAAATTTAAATAAGGTTGGATGAGATGAGTTAGATAAAAATCATAAAATATGTGCCATACCTCATAAATGAGGAAGAGAGAAATATGCATCTTAAGAGACAAGAAAATGGCCACAAAAGTGGGCTTATGATGAATATATTGTGCCCCTAGGAGAGGCACAAAATATGGCCACGAAAGTGGACTTAGGATGAAAAATATGGTGCCCCAAAAGAGGCACAAATATGGCCACAAAGGTGGACTTTGATGAAACATGGTGCCCCAAGAGAGGGCACAAATGTGGCCATAAAGGTGGACTTTATATGAGATAAGATGGCTTGGATAGAATTGATAGGATAAGATGAGACAATAAACTGGATAAGACCCGATGATATAGGGTTGGATAAGATTTGGATGAGGTAAATAGGACAATGTTAACGAGGAATTCCTAGAGTTATGTCCCCAGTGTAAAGAAGATTTATTGGGTGGATAGGGGTGATGAATTGATGTGGATAAGATGTGTGGAAAGACGTGTGAGAATGAGGGGAGAGGATCTCCTAGTGAGAAAACTATATCAGATTGGGTAACTTAGATATGGATGAGCTAGTGGATGTCAAAGGAGATTGGATGGGATATTTAGAAGGAATATCAATGATAACCTTGGATTTGGATTAGATAGATGGTTGGGGATCATAAGGTATGATTGGCAAGTAAAATAGTATCAATGAATAAGGGGAGGACCCTCTTTATAGAGGAATGACATGTGGGGGGAGAGATGATAGGGGATGATGTGGATAAGGAGGAGATTCGATGGATGAAGATGTAGAAGTAGGTTTTGGATTGGTGGTGGTGAATGGAGAAGGAAGTTCCTCCTGGATGAGGGATTCATCTTCCTCAATAAGATCATGGATAAGGGTTTGGAGGGCCTTACAATGCTCAGTCTCATGACCTAGGGTGTGGTGATAGGCACAAATGTGGTTGGGATATAACCATGATGGCTTCTTACTATTGGGGTCAAAGGCCTTAATAGGAGGAAGCGTGATGAAAGATGTTTAGATTAAATGTATAAGGATATCTTTGTATGATTTGATAGAAGTAGTGGAGAGTTTTCTCTTGTGATGCTTGATAGGATATTTTTACTTGGATTTAGAGGAAGAAGTCGATGTAGATTGGATGGGTAAATTAGATGTCTTAAAAGATGAACCAAATTAGGGAGGAGGACTAGATAGTTGGGATTTGGATTGATTCTTGGGAGATGTACTAGATGAAGGGCTTGGCCCTAAAATAGATGGGGGTGCTCCTAGGATGGATGTTTTAACATTGGATTCTTGAGAAGAGGGAATACCTAACTTCTTACAAGGATGCATAAGAGACATTTTGGGATGTTATACCAAGAGTCTTAGATTTTGATTGAGAATATTTACCCTTGGCAAGGATGGAAATAATCTCAACTAGAGGATCTGAAGGTTGTGCAGTTGGTATTAGTGGAGGGAGTAATTTTTGTTTGATAATGTCTAAAGAAAATGTGGAAGTCGTCCTAATTGTGAGGATGATATGGGAGGATCATTTGAATTCAAGGTGAGTTGGAGTGATTTTGCAAACTCTTCAAATAATGAAAAGGATGTAGGGGAGAAAGGTTTCATTGATGTGGTCACAATAGTTGATATGGTTGGTGTTGGTATAAAGTGAAGAAAGAGGAATTGGGATTGATTCTATGGATGGTATAATAGGTAAGAGTGAAATGGATGTAGATTAAGTATTAGGTATAATCACATCTAATGAAATGCATGTGATAAGGGATGAATTTAGATGAAGGTGAAGGATTAATGGTGGGTGTAGATGTGGATATTGATTGGGAAAGGGGTGTTTTTATGATGTGATTGATGAGGTCTATGCTAGATGTGGATTGTGTAGGTTTTGGATTGGTTAATAAGGAAGCATTTGGTTTGGTAGAGGAAACATGAACACCCTCTGTGCTTATCTTAGGTGGAAATGCTTGTTTCATATGGGGAAGATGTGATTGGCGTGGTGGTGGGTATAGATGTGGAAATGGTAGATGTTGGAAGATGAAGTATAGAATGCATTGGGATAAAATAGGTATTGTGGCCATGGGAAAATATGTAGGTATATGTGCTAAATATTTTAGTGAGGTAGATGTGGATGAATTTACTGATGTGAGAGATATAGGGATAGTTGAAATTGATGATGAGATAGACACCATATAGGGTGATGTAGATGTATGTTTGTTTGATGTTGATGTAGGTAAGGGGTTAGATATGGTAGGTTGGGGTATGATAGATGTGGATGAAGTGGTAGGTATAGTCAAATTCGATGTAGATTTATAACAAGCAATGAAAGTTAATTTGATAAGTGTGGTAGTCATGGATATGGTTGATGTAGATGTGGGGATAGATATTGAAGGATCCATAGGCACAATGTCCAAGGTAGGGTGTATATGATGAGATGGATGAGATATGTAAGGATGGAGGCGTTTGATGTATTTTATTCACAAAATCATGCACTTTAGACATTATTTATCTCGGTTTCATACTACTCTTTAGAAGGTTCTTGACTGAAGAAAGTAATAATTAACCCTCATCTTTTGGCCATCTTGTTTTATTTTATTTCGTCATTGCCGACCTTTTACATCCACATGCCCAATCAGATTTTGTCATCTTGCATTATTTTAGCCTCGACTAGGTCACCCAAATTAGTATTGGGGCACCCGTAGATGCCCTAGTCCTACCCATGGCACTGCGGTCCCTTTTTCACTTTCCCTCCATCTTTTGGGCTCTTTCAAGCCGTTTTAGCTTCTTATCTTTTTGCAAGTGGTCGGCCCATTTCGGGGTTAATTAAAAAATTAGATTAAGATAACCCTATAAATATAAATTTATGAGACCATAATGAAGGACCTAGAATGATTCACAATTATCAACTTCCATCTAGAGTTGCATCCATCTATTGCATTTCATATCACTTGCATCCACATAGCTCCATCATCAAGGCACAAAGCTAGGAAATTTTCATCACACACTTCATAAGAGGAGGGATTTTATTCTATTCCATGCACACATGCTATTAATTTTTCTACATTTAGCTATTGCTCGCTACTTCACAAAGTGTGACTGCCATAAGAGCACCTAGGGGACATTATGTACACACTCACCAAAACTACATTTGGGTCCAAAATGTAGTGCAATGCTCAGTTAGTAAGCCCACTGTTGTGGTAGTTGAGGTGATTCTGACCCATTCATTTACATCTTTCTTTTTTAGGGTTTTGATACTTATTTTGGTATTTTTCGTATCTTTATATCATCTTGGAATATTGGCAACACTTAGTACAGGACAACGAATTGGATGCGACAACCAAGGAGGGTTTCATACCATCTACCAAACCGGTGAATATCACTTTAAGAGATTTTACACAGACCAGGGAACCCAGTTTGCATAGCAGAGCACCCACAAGCGCCCCAGTCATTTCCCAGGTGCTCTAGTCTAGGAAATTAGTATAGATCCATCCTTTTTTCAGAGTTTCTGCATAGTCGTTGATGTTTCCATATTTTCCAATCACCTTTACAACACAGTCTCGAGAGCATCCTTTATTCAGCTAAGTGCTTTCCTCTTTTCTCTTGCACATTAGGGTTAGCATTTTATTTTGCATAGCTATTTAGCTCATTTACATACTTTTGTATTGCATTTATTTATTGTATTTATAGCTATTCATATCTTAGATTAAATATCCCCACATACTACATATTAGTTAATTTTAGTTAATAATGTATAGTTTTCGATTGCATAAGGATTGGATGTGTAATATGTGGAAGGTAGAAATTGATTTGTTAGCGGTGGATTCAAAAAGGGTTGTCTAAAGATGTCAAGGGATTAGCTAAAGGATGAGGTAGGATTGTATATCTAGAGATCCCCCTGATTTATAAACTATTGAACATGATCTTTAAAAGAACGACAATTTTCAATTTTTTTACCTATGACTTGATGATATATACAGTAGTGACCCTCATGATACCACGTGGGTTTGGGGTGTGATTTGTTAATAGGTTGGATGGGTATGGGAGGAAGTATGAGAAGGTGAAATGCCATCAATTTATCGAAGATTGAATTATAAGATTCCCCCAACGTGGGGTATAATTAGATGATGGTTTAAAAGTTTCGTGGTGAAGGTGCCACGTAAGAGGTAGATGGTTTTGGTTTCAAAAAATGAAAAGTGGATGGATAAGGATGTAATGTTTGATAAGAGGGGATATGATTAAAGGGTGGAGATTGAATAGGAATGTGATAGGATGGGATAGGTAGTTATAATGATTGTTGTTAAGAGATAGGAATGCGATGTAATTGTTGAGGTTGAATAGAATGTTTTGAGATAGGGATATTTAATTGTTGAGTATTGGGATATTGAGATGGTTGGATAGGAATTCTAGTGGTAATATCAGATGAAGTAGGGATAGTGTTAATATGAGGTGATGGGGGTGGAATAGAATCCACCAATTAAGTTGATTGATAAGATTGAGAGACTGTGGGAGATCTATGAAATAGGAAGTCATAAATGGGGCAGAAGGAGGCCCAAGAGTTTCTAAAGGAGTAATAGATGGAGGTGTGGATGGTCGGGGGGAATAGACTGATGAGAGATAGGAGAATTAGTTTCAAAAGGGGGGTCGATTTAGATGACATAGTGCCTTTACAAGGTTGAGAGATCCAATGCATAACATCAAGATTATTGGAGGAAATATCATTGGATGTATGATAGTGTTGCATTGTTTTGTCTTAAGAAGGGGGTATTCATACACATAAAATGGGAAAAGATCTGTTTATGAAATTAATTAACAAAAAAATCAAGCAACGACATTTTTATTAACATGATTAATTAGTAAATGTGAGAAAAATATAAGGTGGATAGCGAGGGGTACCTAAAAACTGGATGTCTAAGGCTGGTTTCAGGGTAGTTATGGCTGAAGAGTCCTTGATATACTCAAAGGTATGTGAGGCCCAAGTCTGTGCAGGATTTCTAACGTGGCTAAAACACCATGGTGGCTTCCTGTTGGGTAATGAAATCCCAATCAGTTCACCTAGTAGGAAGATGTCTAGATGTGTAAAGTGATGTGTGAATTTGGTTGTGTGTGATAGAATGTGAGATGAAACCAATTAACCCCTACTTAAACTATGTTATCAAGAAAGGATGTAAAGGGTTTTTTAAAGCCAAATCCAAATGTGAAAATTCAATGAAGAAAAACACACAAGAAAAGGAAAATGCAATGCAAAAGGAGAAAATAAGGAAAAAAAATAAGAATACCTGGAGAACGCTTTTCCTTTTTATTTGATCTTTAAGAAGACACAAGCAAAGAGTGATCCAAGCAAATTCTAGAAGCCTAACACAAACAAGAAAAAGAAAAAAAACTTATGCTGCCAATGTTAGTGGAAGAGACTCACCATAAAGGTTTGTCCCACCGGGCGTGCCATAATGTTGATCTAATTTTTTTGTTTCCTTTTCAAGTTAATGAATTAGTACTAAATAAAATAAAATAAATCCAAATTGCGAGGGTTTAAGGTACATCGAATGCATGATGGATGGAAATAGATGGGAAAAAAAGTGAATGATTTTGTTGTAAACTCGATGAACCTGCAAGACAATAAGAACTAAGAGGAAAATGAATTAGATAGTATATGCAAGGGTTTCCCGAAAAAGCCAGTTCCAAGAAGTGTTACCTTCTTTTCACGGATGTCAACCCCCGTTTGATAAAATATATGATAAAAATCAATAATAATGGACAAGATAATATGCAGAAATTGATAAAAGCACACATAAATCTGAAAAATGACATAAATAGATGAAGGCAGATACTGATATGATCTAAATGAACTTAAAAAAAATTGTACCTAGCCGGGTCAACAACAACCCAAGCTACAGGAAGGGACAGGTTTAATGGTGACCTAAGCAGATGGAGTCTAGAGACTGTAATATGGAAATGCATACGTGATATGGATCTAAATGCAAACCATAAAGGGATCACAGAAGCCTAAAAACACTAGAAATAACGTGTATAAGGATATATGAGGCATAGAAAAGCATAGGGAATGGCAGAGAACAATATATTAGGATAGATTGGATGGAAAATCAAGACTCAGGTTGATGGCGACTTGGGCTGGAGTTGACGATGACTAGAGTGCAGAACAAAATAGATTTGGGGTGGCAACAGAGAACCAAGATAGACAAATCTGAGGAACAGAGAAACAGAAAAAGGATAGAAGAAGACACATGAGATTGGCCCTGGAGACACATGAAGTGATATGACATAGGTACTGGGTCGATGGCTACCTAGGTGGAGCGACAGAAACCTGGATAGTGAACAATCAACAGCCAAAGGATGGAAAATGAGCTGAATTATAAGACCTTGCAAGTATAATGGTTGGAAGAACAGGATGAGGAGTGGAATTCTGATAGTAGCTGGAACTTACAGGATGTTAGATTCTAACAAGATAATAATGAACAATAATATATGATAGCATTCAGATAAACATAGAACCAAATTAAACCTCCTGAAAGCTTCCACAAGTGATGTGATGCAAAATATCTAATGGACTCCAAGAGGGTTGACACACCTGCAAGGATGCTCAGATTCGAAGATAAATTTGTTTAGTGCAAGAAATATCGGGTTATGTCTCGTTCTAGAAGGGGGTCCAAGTCAGTCTTATAGGGTTGATGGCAATCCTGGCTGGGTAACCGCCAATTACGGGAAACCATTCCTTAGAGTGGTAAAATGACTGATTTATTCGAGATATGGGGATTTTAGGGATTGGGAGAAGTGATTTAAAGCATGTAGGAAGGTAAGGGATTGTTTAGGAAAGTGTCATGAGTTAGATAGGAGTTAAAGATGGGTTAGATAAAAGATATAAAAAGATGTAGGGATGCGCATTTAGGTGGTTAGGGATGCTAAAAAAGCGTACTAAAAAGAAACCTAATAAAAGATTATTAGATAATTAGGAGAGATGAAAGATAATTGGGGCTAATTATCTAATGAAAATTAATTAACAAGAATTAAAATTGTTAGGTTAATATATGGGAATTTAAATAAAAGGAATGAATTAAATTAAAATGGGTCTAGATAAGACCATGATGAAAAATGGGCACACGGGAAATCGAGAGTAGCGATACCAAATTTTAGTGTCTGCAGAAATATTCCTTGTTCGTGCTTAGAGCTAGAAAAAAATAGATAAGGTGTGGGGTTCCACAAAGCTAATGGGGTTCACATTCTTGCTTGGCAGACTCTTGGAAATCCCCACCCACATGCCTGGCTTTTTCATCCATGTCCCTTTGTTCAGAAAAGTGTTGACAGGTTTATGATTATCAACAGCTATGTTGCTTGTGGTGTTGAACCTAAAAGCTCTAGGGGAGCTTGTAGGCTTGACCACTACACCCAAGAAACCCGAGGATGTAACCAACATAGCTCTGTTAACCCCGTCAGCCTCAAAAAGACCCACAGGCGAAACCAGTACAACGTCATTGGAACAAAAATTCATATTTTCAGGCATTTCCTTTGAGAGTTGTGAGGTTTGTAAAATCTAATTTTGACACATCTAGCACTCCTACAAATGTCAGTAAACAATCCAAAAGGACCTAAAACCTAAACAATGACTATATTATTTTCCAAAATAGACATATATTGTAGAATTTAAACCCTAAAATATTTAGATTGAATGTTGAAATCCTTAAAAATACTAACCATATTAGATTATAAACAACTATGTCCTAAACCGTGACTCATGCAGTTGTGAGACCTAAAACCATAAGGTGCAGATTGACCCTAATTTCTAATATTTACTAAAATAAATTTAAAGTATAAGTTTTTCATTGTTTTTGTAAATAGAAGGCTTCCACATACACATATATTACCAATACACAAAGGAACGCGTACGGGTTCCTTTACTTATGCACATAAACCAAGTTTTTCCAGGTTTGGAATTACTTTGATTTCCCAAACATGAGCCTTGGGCCTATTACAACACCACAACCTGCATGTTTTTGACTCACTTTTCACCATGATAAATCCTATAAAAACGATTATAATCTTTCTTATAAATTTTCTTACAACATCAAGAAAACTATCCTCTTTCTAAATATATACTTTTTATATTTTTTTTACTATTGTAAGGTTTCCATTTATATTTATTTCAAACTATGTCTTCTATAACTATATTTTTTAGTGATTGTAAACACTTATCTTTTGTCATGTATATTTTGTTTCACTTCTCCATATTGAAAAAAATTATGTAGTCCTAAACTAGGACTATGTTTATATATATTAAAAAAATCTAATTTTTGATATTTTTTGAGGTAGCTAGGGGGTCACAATCGGCTATCCATTATTTTTTATTTTAAAATTTTGTGTACTTGAATAATCATAAAAAAAATACTCACTAAAAAATCGAACAAAAAATCTATCCCACACTAGATTCTCATATCTCTCTTTCTACTAAAAGGTTTTCAAAAATACTAAATAGTGCTAAAAAAATAGTGGGGGAAAGGGGGGCACTATCGTCTGTCTTCTATATTTTATTAAAAAAAGAGGAGCACCTAATAGAATTTTAAATTTTTAACCCACTTACATTTAACCCTTTTAAAAAACAATAGTTTAGAAACTAGACTTGAAATGCTACAATTCATGTTCTCATTTAGTGAAAGCACAATAGCATGTCCCACTTGTTTGTATTTGTTTTACCTTTATAAACATGAATTTTCAGTTTCATTGATTTTCCAAATGTAATATCCACAAAACCGTACACATTCATGAAATTCCACAAACTAACAAAATGATGTGCTTCGAGTGTAGAATACATGAATTTTTTTTAATTTTTTTAGCGAAAAATCTCGTCTTTTTCTTAATTTTATTCATACATTGTTTCTTATTTTATAATAGAGGACGACTGTCCAATGTGGTGTTTTTAAATGAAAACTTATTTTTTCACCATGAAATTTTAGATATATGTTTTAGATCCAAATATTGAGTTCCTGTCAAATTTTTGTAATTTTTTATTTAAATTATTTAGTGAAGATATTTTCAGATTAAGGGCGTACATATGTCTATGCCAATAAATTTTAAGATTTATATCAAAATTAAATTTTTTTTATAGCTACGAAGAAGACTTCATTAAATAGTAAGTTTATTTTTTCAATTTTTCCTATATATTTTTTTTTATTTTTCGAATTGTGTTGACTGTGTACTATTGATTGTCGTAAAATACCATACGTTCGCAAAAAATTAAAAATAAATAGTAAAACAATTTTTTTAAAAATAAAAATTATATTGTTAGAAAGGTAATAAAAAATTGGATTTTGGTGTAAAATTTTGTAATTTAACTAATTAATTCACCCTAAATACGTGGAACTTATGTCACACATTTTGGCAAATAACTATCCTTTAAATGGATTTGGAGCCAAAATGTGCCACATAGGTGCCGCATAAGGGTGTTCGCACGAGGGGGGGTTCGCGCGAACACCCCTAAAACCCCCAACCCACCACCCGAGCGTCGTTGGGTACAATTTTCATGTTTTAACTTTGGTCCGTAGTTTAAATTCAATTGCAAAAATAAATTTTAATAACTAAAATTTTAAAGTAATTTTTTTTCTAATATTATTGTTTTATTTCTATTTTAAAGTTAGAAAAAACATGTAATTTAAATAAAACAAAGTTTTTTCTAATATTATTGTTTTTTTCTAATTTAAAGTTAGAAAAAGCATGTAATTATAAATAACCTAATTTTTATTGAGATTTCTATATAATAATCTGAGTTACATGTGTATAGTTTTCTGTTGAATTTACTCTTAGATCTAGATATAGCTCAATTTGTGTGTGTAGGTGAAAATTATTAAAGTGGAGGAATCACTTGAAATGAGAAGAATAAGAAGCAAAAATATGGTGAGGAAAAGAAAGCACAGGAGAGTGTTAAAAGATCACTTCGTAGGGAGAAACAGAGAGAGAGAGAGAGAGAGGAGAAACAAAAAGAGTGAGAAGACTATAAAAACTAGTACATACATACTTGAAACCCTTAATATCATAATTTTATTTTTCTGTCTAGGATAAATTTAAAGTTTTAGCTTCAGCACGCCTTCTAGATAGAAGAATATTATATTATAAATACAATAAAATGATTAGGATTGTGCAAACTATCTGTATTGTGATGTTGTATTGTGTGGTTTTGAATACAGACTGTGTATTAAACTCTGAGCTCTACTTCAAAGGATAATTTCTTCCATTCTTGCAACTAGAAATTATTCAACAAAATTAAAAATTGAAAAATTGTCCTTCACTAAAACTAGTATATTGCACTCTTCAAAATTTCCATCTAATATATACATGGAATATTCAATGAATGTTGAAACTAACTTACATTTGTAATCAATTTACCACTTACATGTTTTATTTTTTCTTCTATAGTAACAATATGTTATTTCCATTCAATTTTGAAATGGATGTCTCAAAAATTGCTCAATCATATTCCTCGTTCATGTCTTTAAATTCACCTCCATGCTCTATGACATCAATCTCTCTTGTAACTTGAAAATCAACCTCATCTCGATATTTACATTCATGCATGCAATCATTTATATGCCTATATTTTTCAACTAAGTAAAATTAACCTTATCTTGATATTTACATTCATGCATGCAAGCATTTATATGTCTATAGTGATGACTATTAGGTGTATCATCAAAATTAAGCTTAATGCTAACTTAAGGGTTACACATTGCAATAGTGGAAAAACAACTTGAGCCCAAAAAACTACACAATCAAAGAGTTTCTAGTCATCACTTTCAATGATCTAGTCCAACTATATATTATGTAAAAATTGAAAAAAACTAAAGAAAAGAATGGTTTCTAAAGGTAATGGAGACTACTTCTTAATTATGATAAAGTGTAAACAATCACAAGTTGTATTTATGGAAGTAAGATTTCATTAAGAAATATGACACTATATAAAGACAACAACGACCCAGTCCTTATATCTTTTAATTCATACCATCTAGGTGAATCCTACCCAATTATAAGAGTTATTTTTGAGAAAAATGGTGGATTTCCATGCCTTTCTTATTGTAGTATATTGGTAGAGAAGTGGAGGCAAATGTGACACTTGTAGTGAAGAGTAATGTTTTGTAAATATCAATAAGGTCTAGTCTAACTAATCTTGTTGTTCATAGTTTTAAAGAGCACATGTTTTGAAGTAATATATTTAGGGAGGGAATTCCAAATAAACATATTTGGTTTTTTATTTTGTTCCCATCTATGGACCATTTTATGTGTTCCCATCCATCAATGTGTGGATTTTTTAATACATTTTGCGTAGTATTATTTTTCCCTATGTTTTTTTACTAGGGGGGATGTTGCAAATATTATTGTTATATTAGTAGTACATTTTCAACTTATTGTATTCATGTTATAATAATTATGTATACATTAGTTAGTAAAAACTCACTTATAATTGTGTGTGTGTGTGTGTGTGTGTGTGTGTGTGTGTGTGTGTGTGTGTGTGTGTGTGTGTGTGTGTGTGTGTGTGTGTGTGTGCGTGTGTGTGCGTGTGTGTGTGTGTGTGCGTGTGTGTGTGTGTGTGTGTGTGTGTGTGTGTGTGTGTGTGTGTGAGAGAGAGAGAGAGAGAGAGAGAGAGAGAGAGAGAGAGAATAAGAATTATGATAGAGTGATTTATACTTGTTATTGAAAATTTGACTAGATTATATTGAGTGGTTTTAGGAGATATACGAAAACTCATATTACATAGAAAAAACACACTTGTATAAGATAATCTGCAAGTTTGAATAAAAAATCAATTTATTGAGTTGAGACTTGTTTTTATTTTTTTCTCTACAAAGTATGCACTTGTCACTTTCTAAACTAATTACTATGAGATTGATGGCTATTTGCATGGTGACATAACCATGGTTATGGGTTTTGATGAAAGGGTGTCTTCAAATTTGTACTGTTAATAGAATCACACAAAAATATAAATATTAATTGATAATAATAATGATTTAGTTTTTCAAAATCAATAGGTTACACAATCTAGGTATGCAACTAATAATTTAGTCATACAACACATGATGCTTGAAATAAAACACTCAACACCAAAAAATTACCTCAATGATTCAATCTATCTTAGACCTTCCCATATCTTCATGTGCAAATCTTTTTATAATACCCCTTGTAACCACATATATCCCATTAATCTTGGGATTTATAAACTAGAAATGAATTCCAAAAATAAAAGTGAATTGAAATACTCCCCTTTTCTGTGATTTTACTTCTCTTCACAAATGTAGTGATGTGTTTATATAGAAAATATCAACTACTTATAATGGAATCCATAAGGCATCATACCCATCAGAAACTAGATGGGTTAAAAAAAATTGAAGATAAGCCCAATGGATGCATAACATAGTTGAATGTGATGCAACATAGGTCAACCCAATAAACATATTTGAAATATGGTTAACTTTTTTCAATCCTCAATTATAATCCCAATATAAATACTTAAATGAACTCCCCCTTCATACCATAGAATAACCTTGTATGTTATACTATATTTTAAGAGTTCTTCATGTGTAATTCTAATGACTTCATGGTATATTATATATGCTTATGTATTAAGATGATATTTCCCTCATAGTATGAGCTTCTAGAAATTTCTCTTATAATACCACACATGCTTTAAGATCTTTGGTTTTGTGACATAATTCCAATAGTTGTGTCATATTTGACATGGTTTTTTTATATTCAAAACAATATTGAGGTACCCATAAACTGTCACACACAAGAGTATGTGTAGTTAAAAAACTAAATAAACATGTCTAAAAAACAAATTTTATGAATGTATTAAATATTGAAAACCATTTTGATCCCTAAAATAATTACATATAGCTAGGATGAAATTACTCTTCTATTCTATCATATTTTTAGTTGATGCAAGATAACATGTTAAAATGGATTCTATTACATCACACACATTGGATAATAAATGTGTGAGCATAGTTCTCACATGTGCACGATGAGTGCTAGAACCAACCTTCTCAAAATGTCTCATTATTCCATTAAAATTGTTTTAATTAGTTGTCAAAAGATACATCGTCTTCAAATATCGATTTTGTTTCATTATATACACTTTCCTTATATGTATTTAGGTTGATCTACTCTTTTTACTTAAGATGTTTTCATTTTTTATGATACCTTCCTTCATTTTTCATTGTCTTTCTACACTTTCTACTCTCAAAATAAAATCTAGTTCATATACACTCTTGGGGATTCCAAAAATTCTTTACTTTCTTAGTCTTACTTCTTCCATATGATCCTTCACACTTTTTCACATGCCTCATTTTCTCTTCTTCATGAAATTTATTTCCATGCTATCACACATGATCTATCTCTTATATTTTTCATGGTTTGATCTCTTATGGACTGAACCTAATTATATTGTTGTGATTATCTATATTTTTCCTTTAAAGTAAATGTATGTAACACTTGATTTCTTCTCCTTCCTCCTCAACTTATGTACCATGCGCACCTTTTTCTTTTCACTATCCCTACGTGTATGATTCCACTCAAAATTTCATATAACATTTCCGCATCATAAATAAGTACATATAAATGATTGAATGCATGAATGTAAATATTGCCATGAAAAACATATGTGGCGTTATTTATTTTTGAACTAAGTATACAAAGTGTAGATGTGAAAATTAGTGGTATTACATAAATAACATATTAAACTAATTACATTTTGTCACCAAATTAGTTAGATGTAATAGCATTTTGGTTTAATCTATTCAAAAATTTAAAATAATAGTAGGAAGATTACATTATTTAGATATAGATATGTAAGCACAATGAGATTATGGAAATGACTCCCTTTAATAAATTTACAATTTTGACATATGGATCTTCTAATTTATTTAAAGTTGTAATCTCATTTTTTAGTTATTTGATATCTATGTTTATACGTTAAAATGTATTTTGAAATTTAGTTTGTCTAGAATGGATTTATATGTTACTATTTGATAGCTGCAATTAATTTGTTTAGAAATTTTTTCTATTAATTGGTATAAATATATTTTGTTGTTCTCTCATGCCATCCATTAGTATTTTTATATGCATTTTTACAAAAATGTACACTTTGTTGTGGCTAGAAATACTATGGAATCTTGTCAAGCTCAGTTGTATGGGCTACATGTGCATTGCTCGATACCATGAGATAGGATTTGCTGATGGTTTTTTCCAAAAGAAGCAATCATATCACGTCCCAAAATGGACATTAAACTGTGTATGTGAAAGGCTTTTAAAGTATCCTAACAAGTGTCCTCCACAAAATTGTATCCTCGATGTTATGTTGATGTGATATGTTTACCTGACGTGTCACTCTTTTGTCTTGATGCTCTAGATATTCCAATAAAATAGCTAAACAAGCTATTTTAAGACCAATCTATTTTAAACAAGATATTAATAGATATTTCAATGTTCCTAAACAAGCTCTTATATATATATATATATATATATATATATATATATATATATATATATATATATATATATATATATATATATATATATGGTGTAACCAAATGTATGCTAAATTTTTTTTAAATTGTGTTTATGGACACAGCTCGTGATGCGCAACAGTATGTTGATTTGATAACATAAGTTATGAAGTTACTTCCCAAGAAAAATTTCAAACACTTGGTGAAGATGGATTTCAAAAAATTAAAAGAATTTTCCCAACAAAAACCACTATCAAGAAAGAAAACAACAAAAAGTGTAGAGAGAATATATAGTGAATTTTTTTACTTGACTACAGTTTCTAGAGCACATTTGTGTGGATTTTGAATGGGAAAAGTCACAACATATGGAAGAAGAATTTTTTACAAGTGTGTCTAAAGGAATAAGTTTAGTGGGTACAAAACTAGGTTTGATGATAAGATTATTTCTTGTAGAGCAATATTAACTTTAGTTGTCAGTGAAGATACAACAAAGAATCATCATGTTACCGCTATTGCTAAGGTCTTGGGTGTTTCTATAAATACGATTAGTAGGTATGTAAAGAGGAGGAAGATAATGGATAATTCAAATGTGGAATAAAATTGGGCACTAATGTGTAGAAATCCATGTTCTGATAAAATTGAGGATAATATTGTGAATATAGTTTCTGATTTTTGGACTGAGACGATTCATCCTTCTCTAAATGTGAGGGATGTTTTAAAACATAGGATAGCTCGCAATAAATATGATGAACATATAAAACACTGGCTCGAAATAACTCAACATGAGATGTACATCAAGTTTATAAAAGAGCATCCAAATATTAAGATTAGACAATGAATGTTTGAGAATTTGAAGCCTTGGTGTGTGCAAGTTGATAAAGTCCTTGAAAAATGTTGTTTCCGCTATCATGTTGAGTTTGATTATCACTATCAGGTACACAAAAAATTATATTACATATATTGAGGTGTTCTATCATTTATAGGCTTATTAGAAATTTGATTAGATTTTGTTTTATGAAATGTGATTTAATTTATATATTTCAAAATCTATGTTTTTTAGGTGTATATAAAGTTACGAGAAGCATCAAATGGTCTAAAAAATGCCCCCTACATGTGTGAGTGAATTCATAAATTCTATTCTTTACACAATATCTGATGATCATGTGGACTGTCATATGGCTTGCATCAAAGGTGTTTGTGAAAAGTGTGGGGAATTGAAATTATTTCTAGAAACAAAGGAAGACTTGGACATGGTTCAAATGGTGACTTGAAAAAGGTGATTTTTTTTTATTATTGGTAAATACTTTTAAAGGGGCTATACCCTATTACAAAAAGGGATCAACAACCAAATATAGCTAAAAAGGAATAACAAAAGAGGATCAAAATCTAGATAAAACACTATGTCCAATAGTAACCAAATGATAGTTACAAGAAAGAAACAAAACAAAACATATACAACAATAATACAACACAAAAGCAGCATAGAAACAACAAAAAGACCAAAAAAGAGCAGCGACTAAAATGATGCCCGCCATCCCGAGGGAGATTACTTCTTGGATGCTCTGTAGATTTAGGATTGGATAGTTTGTAGCGAGGTGAACAACGCAAATGTGGTTATGTGCGTTGGGTTAGTTGCGTTCAGCTGCGAGATGGTCTGGCTTCTCTCTTTTTCATTCCCCTAAATAGTATCAGGGATCCCGCTAAGCATGGTAATGCTTTGAACATGTTGCTCTAACAAGTTACTAATGGCATTGAAGATAGCCATGTTGTGATCATGCATGTCTTTTTCTCTCCCCAATATAATGTCCAGTGAGTTTGGTTTCTTGTAAATTTCAGCAATCTAATCCTTCCCAATGTCATTATCATCATCAATTTTTCTTTTGTCTTTTTGCTTTTCCATGCGTTGCAGGTCCTTCTTTATCTGCTTCATCTCTTTCTCCAGAGACTCCAACCTATGAGGTATGTTATTCCCCTCCTGATGCAGGGCCGTATCCAGGCTAGCATTGCTAATATGCAACAAATTTTGAGCAACTTCCAGCTCTTTTGTACTTCTAAGAACCCGAGCAGAGTGACGGATGTCATTTTTTGGAAGCTTTGGGTTCTTAGTCTTGGGTTTGGAAGAGGTTTCCAGTATGGGAGTGAGAGCAGAGGAGGTAGTGATGTGTGGATCGCTAGGAGTGGTCAGGAAGCTGGGGAATTTGGAAACACAGAGCTTATGAAGCATGAAGATGAGGCCCCGGTGGAGAGGGATAGCACAAGAGTGCTTCTGAAAGTCCAAAATGGAGTGTTAAATGGAATTTAGCAGGTAATGCCGGAAGCAGACCACAAATTGCCTTCTAAAGTGATTAAGAAAAACTAGGTGCTTAACATAGACAGTTTTGTATCGCCCTTCCAGAGAAATATACCTAACCATTATATTTGTGACTTCATCAAATGGCTTGGGGATAGAACTTACCCTGATACCCACAGAAACAAATTTTAGCTCCTCTCCCTCATTAGATAATTTCTTAGCCTCAGTGGCCCTGTCAATCCTTTTGCTGAAAAAAAAATATCCCTCTATCTCGAGGCTTGTAGCCTCAACAATCAACTCTTCATTAATAGTAACATGATGGCCACCATATTTCACCTTTCTGTCCTTCAAGTCCATTGCAAAATGAACCGAAATATTATGATCATGTCCTTGGATGTCTTCTATAAAATTGGAAATGCCACCCTTATGAAAGAGGTTCCATAGCTCCACATTGTTCTTCTAGGCCGGATCACTGCAGGACTCCAGTTGGCACGGGTCACCTCCCATTTTCTTCTTCTCCCTGTTATTCCTGTAATTTTTCTACTCAAAACCCTCATTTGAATCTTTATCTTCCTTATGTCTGTCACATTTTTTAAGAGCACAGCCACCTGTGTAAGGATCATGGGCATTAATATGGTCATATTTAGGATGATAATTCTCACATGTGTGATCTTTCACATGTGCTAAAGCCCGCTCCATACCATTATTATTTCTACTCCATGTTTGAATGCCCATATTTATCTGCATTAATGCTATTATGTACCTCCTTAGGGATGTAATTTTCATTATCCCATATGGTTAGATTATTATTGATACCAACATTGGCCAAGGTATCCGCAACCTTATTCCCCTCCCTATAAGTATGTCTAATGATGATATTCTTGAAATATTGACAAATACTTATGGATTCCATAATAAAGTCCTTGATAGTCCAGCTAGGAGGAGAAATTTGATTTAGATGATTGATGATGTTTAGTGAATCTCCTTCCATAATTATGTTATGTATATTATAATCTTTGGCAACCCTTAGCCCCCATAGAGCAACGAGGGCTTCTGCATAATGTGATTATTAAAGAAATAAAATATAATTAATTTTAAATTTGGATGTACATATTTTATTTTGATTTTTATGTTTATTACAAATGAATATAATAATTCATTCATTATGTATTGATT
The DNA here is from genome assembly GCA_019776745.2 of Taxus chinensis. Classification (NCBI taxonomy): domain Eukaryota; kingdom Viridiplantae; phylum Streptophyta; class Pinopsida; order Cupressales; family Taxaceae; genus Taxus; species Taxus chinensis. Next base: position 814,247,245 of record CM034146.1, read on the forward strand.
TTATAGGTTCAAATACATAAAATATTCAACACGACTTGGAAAGAATGCAACTAGTTTGGACTTGGTAGAAGAGGAAATCCCCATTGTTGCATTCATGCAAAGTTTAGAAGTTTGATTAGTCTGTACATCAAACATTCTCACTATGCAAAGTGGTAGGCTACACAAATAAAGACCAATAGAGACACGTTCCCTATTAGTTCTATTATTTCCATGGTTTATTTTCCTGAGAATTACTCATTTTCTCCTCACAAAGAGATTCAAAAACAATATTATCATACTGATCAGGCTACCATCATAGTTCACATATTTTATAGGCATGCATAATTGGATTTGGATGGGGTTGAAAGTACATATGTGAAGCGAGTGATTAGGAAGGTGTACCACTTCTATATAAGTGATGACAAGGAACATGACACCCACTTTGTATAATATTATTTTGATTTTTTTCGATATCTTCATCAATGAGGAATACAAATAGATCAACATTTTGTTTGGTCGGATGGTTATGCATCACAATTAAAATCCTCTCACCCTTTCTTTGCACTCAGTCACTATCATTGTTCTTACAAAATACCTCATTTATGGAGTTTTTTCTAGAGTGTTCATGGGAAGGGAGAACACGATGCCACATTTGTATGCATAAAAAACTCTCTAAAGAAACAAAGCTTTGATTATGAGGGATATCGATTGATTGATGCCCACACCGTTGTTGAATGGTGTAAGAAATATTTTGTAGTTCAGGCTTCAACCTCACATGAGAGTGTTATGCCCCCACACAGTGTTTTGGGAGATAACAGGTACGCACATTTAAAACATATGTATCTTGATGTGAAATTGATTACAAGTTACAATAAACTTACGTCCATGTAAAAATTTATTTTTTCTTAATTTTGATATTTTTAAAAATTTATTGATTTTGTACATTATTAATCAGGTATTGATCGAAGGACAAAAGATGCATGTGAAAATATTCCTAATTCTAGGTCTTTACACTCTGTGGTGGCTGTGGATGGTAATAACTGGACAATATGTACAAGAGATTATTCTTGTTTTTGTTATGAATGTATGAAAAAATCATATTCAGAGTGCAATAATAAAAACATGGGTATGTAGGGGTGTGGAAGCAAGTTCCTTTAGTTTTGGATGACTCATATGGATTAGATCATGATGATAGTTTTGAATATGTGCCCTTGATTTCACCTGATTATGACCACATATCTGGACTTGTTAAACAATGTATTTTTTATTTAAAAGGATTGCATTTGATCATTGAATTAATATGTATAATTTATAGAGATTATTGAATGTTTCTTTGGATTTGATTCTAACATAAAAACTTGTTTGTACAATGATTTTTTATAGGTGATGTATTTGCAATCATTGCAGAAGAAGACAATATTGAGAAACTGGAGTACTACTTTTTGCGTTGCACAGAAGAGAGAACAAAGCTAACATGTGAAATAACAAGTGAGGAGACAAAATTTTACACTGGCTCAGTTGTAGTGCGGGGAACATATTTACGGCAAGTGAAATCCCTCCAAAGTGGGATTCAATTTGTTGATTATGAACCAGAAAAGAAGGTATATCATTACACCTATCACATAGTTGCTATCGGGTTTCAATTACATCAGGTGAAGAATGCACGTGGTCCACGCAAAAATATGGATACTAGATGTAGAATATCATGAAAAAATTTTACAGGTCATTGAACAACGAGTTGAGCCACTTGGTACTATATAGAAGGACCTATAATATTATATATTGATGTCTTATGAATGGAATCTTTTCTCTATTTCATTTGTCACTTTGGCATATATATTTGAAAAATTTCTTATTATGTGAAGAATACTAAAATTTCCAAACAAATATAAGACTAACACCACATAGTCTAATTGAGATCATGCTTATTGAACCTAAAAATAGTTTTATCAAAGATAAAATCTTAATAGAATTCTTGAAACAACTAACATGAATATAATTCAAAACCTAGCTAAAGCATGTCTACTAGTATGTTCAATTGCTAACTAACATAGACCTAAATAGATCTAGGAGCAATCAAATTTGGGGTTTGTTTCTACTCCAAGGAAGGTGAGATGGTCTCTCCAACAATGACTACAAGATCATATTGGATACCCATCTACTAACCCCATTGAAGACTTTAGGTAAGGATTGAGCTTGGTTATTAATCATATTTCTTATATGATATGCAATTCAAAGCATGGTGTAAAGTTTAAAGGTATGTGGTTAGTCCTTTTTATAGTTTTTCCTTTGAGGAAAACTAGCATTTTGGTGCATGTGGGACTAAAAGCACAAAGTAGATTAATAATTGTTAATCATGATTAAGGTTTTCTAATCACAATTAGTGAATTAGCAAGTGATTATGATGTGAGGAGCCTTAATCAACCACTTATGGTAAATTAGGAGGATAGGATAAGATTTTGAAGCTTGTTGAGATGTTGTGGAGGGAAGTGGGGTGATTTTGAGTGGTTGGAAGAAGGGTTTGAGCCAATAATAGGGTATATTGACTAAAACAAGAGTAAAATAGGTTTAACTAGTTAATAATCGCTAATTGTCTATTTGGAAGAGGGTTTTGTCTTACGATTCGTCGTAAAGTGGCATCATGAATGCAAAAGAGGTTAGGAAATCAAAAATGCATTGTTAATTTACCAAAATGGTAAGAAACGTTAGTTAATTAGCGGAAATCACTAATTATAATGGAAATGGTAAGAATGAGAGTGATTTGTGTGTGTTTGGCAATAAGATTGCAAAAGTGGAATTTAGGTGTCTACACTATGAATTAAAACTTGTATCCTCCTCCTATATATGTTATGGACTAAAATTTCTTGCTATGAATTTAAGCTTATACTATGGGGTTATGATTATTAGTAGGAGTGATTGTTATACATGTATGGCATTTAACTGGTATCACATGAGCTATGTTTTTCAAACTTATGTACTTTTTAGAGTTTTTAGTATTTAGTTATGTTTTTAGTATTTGTATTGCATATTGATAGTAGAAGGTTTATCTTTTCCTTATATTCCTAATTGTATTATCAGTATTAGACCCTACCCTTAAATGGATTTTGTAACTGGTGGGTTGATAAATATATAGTTTTTTACACTAGGTTGTTAAGCTTGAATATGTGTTTCATTATGTATTACATTATTTGATAGAGTTAGTTGCATATAGTTTTTTTATGAATGGAATAATTGTGTATCATTTATAATAAATAGAGTATTCTTATTTTAACTAGAAATTAGCTTACACTAAATTTGGTGAACCCAATATGAATCTTACTCCATTGATTTAGAAATATTCACATTTTTATTTTATAATTCTAATAATTTTCATCATCACACCTTATATAATCACATATTATAGTTTTTATAACATGCCTCAAACCAGAATTTCTTAATTGAAAACCAAAATTAATATTTTATATTGGTTTCTACTTACCCCATTTTTTCATCAATGAGAAAAATAACTCATGATTCACCTATTCTCAATCTCAACATACTTTAACCTTTCCCCTTAAGACCCTCATGATTAGTAGTTGTAAGAAAAAGGCATCAACCATTGTCAAAATTGATTGGTAGATATTTAAATTGGTAATTGCATCAACCATTGTTAATGCAATCATGTATGATAGTTTGTGAATATAGGTTATGTCCCCTATAAATTGTGTTTCATTGTATTCATTTTATCATATTATCACAATATCATTTATTATTATAGTTACGCTTTCCAAACTTCTATTAAAGGACTTAAAGGTTTATGTGTGTTATTTCTTACACTTGTAGGAATATCTTTAAAGCATTGGGCCTAGAATAATTAAGAATAAGAGTTTTAATAATAATTTTTTCCAAGTCTTTAGATTCCCCAACTTTGGTAGAACTTAGATCTTATTCATAGATTTCTTATTTTGGTCCCCCAAAAAAATATCTCATAAGGTGCTACTAACCATTAGGGGGATAATGTACCAATGGTGTCTTCACAGAGATAAGTATTTATATAACCTTCTTTTCCTTTATGTATATTATTTTTATTGATTTATGAACTTGATGTATCATTTATATAGACTAGGGTAGAGTAACATATTATTTATTTATTACATTATTATTATTGATTCCCTACCTTTCATCTTCCCCTTGACTCATAAAATCCTAGTTTAGATCATTGGCATGCAATTTCTTTCATCCTTATTCTTACAAACCTAGTATAAACACCTCATATGAAATTTCTTACTATCTATTCTCTTACAAGATATGATTATAGTAAGACATCACCCCTTATCCTAGAATTAGGATTTGGAATCATATGCCTTTGATACATTGTCTAACATCATGTTCTATATTCATGGATTATAAACAACACACTTACAATCTTGTCTTGTGGGTTAGCCCTAAAATAGTATTTTAGCTATATCATAATATATATTATTGAGGATTAATGGAATAATATATTGACCCTCAAGTATCTCACATACATTGTGGTAGACCTTCTTGAATATTAATCAACCGTTGATTGAGTCACATTCATGTTTTCTTTATACCTCTTTTAATATCAAATTCATATATCTCATTTTTCTCTTTTTAATCCTCCTACCTCAAAGCATATTTATGGTCCTCAATACATATATTAGAAATAAATTTCACCCATTTTACATATATTTAAACATGGGTGTTAATAATTTTAATATTTTCCCCCCTAATCAATAAAATAGCAGGGTATCCACTAAATGTCACTTAAACCCCCTTCCACATGAGGAAGAAGAAAATTCAAAGGGTGAGTCAAAGGATAACATCCATCCTCACTATGCACTTGCGATGAAAATATCATATATTTAACACTCATCCATTAATGATACAAATATGCAATTTCTTACCTTGCATTTATTTATTAGTTATGACATACATGTGCTAAATTTTACTTCATTTGATGATTGCATTATTTTATTTTATGTACTAGTTTTTCATACTTACTTATTACTAATCATGATAAACTCACATATCATTTTGTTACTTAACGTAACATGACACTTTAAATGTCTAACTATTGTTGGCCATGGGATATTTTTTATACTCTTATACATTGCTCAACATATTAGTGGATTTTCTCACACATTCTTTTCTACGTGACTTGCATTGCACAAAATTGTTTTCTACATAATACTTATTTTGCACACACATTGCCTAATACATTACTTTCTTAGGACATGTTTCCTACACATTTTATCCTACAATACGTATCTTGCACACACATTATCAAATACATTTCACATACCTATCTAATACATATTTTTTCGATCCACATGGTGTTTGGCATACACATGACTTATCATATATATGTCTCGTTACATAATTTCTTGATACACTTAAAATTCTTGACACATATTACTTAATGCATTACTAGAGACAAATTTCTTGGGAAAATGTTCCAAATATTTTTATTTGACACATACTTTATTTAAAAAATGCAAATGGTTACTACTAACACAGGTTGATTCATCATCATAGCACGATATGTATTTTTGGTCATCTATTCCTATGGTGGCCTTTTATTTCATATGTTTTCATGTAATTCCATGAGTCCCATCAGACCCTTCAAATTAGAGTTGTGTATAAACTAACATGTTGTTATTCCAATCACTGTTATGATCTTAGTTACTAATTTATATGAATTGATGGGAATGTTTATGATATGTTTTCCTACTATGTGAAAAATTAAAAACTTTCTCTCTATTGATCATACCTAATGCTAAATACTTTTACAACCATGTTTAGTATACAACATATGTTATTATACATGATTTTGAATCCTCAATTCATCAAGACATGGTTATATTTATATATCAATGTAAGTCTGTAACACGTAACGGTAAGTGCAGCAAGTTGGGGTGCCAAAAAGTGGACAAGAAAGTGGAAATGAGAAAAATGTGATCGTGTTTTGCAATTATATGATCACGCTATGTTTTCTTTGGTTCGGTGATTCACGAACCTAAAATGTGTGCGCGTTATAATGTGTACATGTTATACTAAACTATAAATAAAAAAGGGCTTAATCCCTATTGATTTTCTTTTCCCCCAAATGTGAGTTGGACAGTAAAACCCTGCACTCGAGTTTTATATTCAGTTGCATCTAGCTCCCACGACCATCTGAGAATCACCGCGAAGATTGGAATCAATAATGGTGCCATGAAGAAGAGGTAGGAAAAATTATTTTCTCTAAATTGCATTGAAATTTGGTAATTATATAGTAGAATTTGAATTGAATACATTTTTTTATTGTTACAGTTCCAACTCAACCACAACCAAACCCTGCAATTCCTGTGAACCCTCCTAGCCCTCCTACAATTGTTGAACATCCCCTGGGTAGTCACGAGGATTTAACAACCCATATAGTGGAAAATAAGATTGAAATTGAGGAATTAATCAAAAAAATGAGGGATTCCCATTCTACAAACCCCCACCATGCCTCTCTTACAAACACATTGGAGGCATTAGTGGCTCAAGTTGATGTGACAACGAGTCAAATTGATCATTGGACATCTTATAAAGAGCGTTGTAGGGAATATTATGCCAAAAAATTGTCATATGCGGGTGTAAAGAAAAAATAAATTACAAAAGACCTCATATGTGCCTTATTCACGGACCTTGAACCAATTTTCCTATTGTTGTCATGCAAACAGTTTCCAATCCACTGGTGCAATAATGATTTGATTAAAAATATTTTTTGGGACCGATGGTGGATGGTGTTTGATTTTCCACCTTGCAATAACAATGAGGTTCCACTATAATTTTTGAGGAAACTCTATTGTGATTTTATCCTCAACGAGATCCTAAACTATTTTGATTTCTGGGATTTCCAGGGCCAAGGAAAAGGCTCTGCACAGGATCGACCAGGTGCACAACGTGCACCTATTCAGCAGGGTAGAGTCCCCACACAAAATCCCCCTCACCCTGAGACTGTCCCTCCAGATAGTGAAGGAGACAATAGAGATTGATACACTCCACATGCTTTAGGGGCTATCTGATACCCTTGTCTGACATATGAGGGACATTTCTGATCCAGATGTTCATGGAGGTACATAGAGTATTCCCTCAGGCAATACTAGCATGAGGCCACATCTTTTCTCGTCATGTGGTAGCATATGCTTGGGGCCATGAGGAGGATGATACTTTCATGCATACTGGTGTTGGTGGAGTTTCCACTGGTGGTACACATGATAATGTCACTATGTCAGACACCTTTTTGAGTGATACATTTGGATTCCAGACATCGGCGACACCTTTGCAGGTATTTGTTATTTTTTATTATGTATGTTACAAAAAGATTTGAGTACTTGATTTACTTATATATGTTAAATTTTTGAAATAATTGTATTTGTACATGTATGCATTGATATTACAATGTGTGGGAGGGATGTCATCATCCCGACCACAGGCTGCGAGCACCATGCCTATGCATACATTCACAGAGGTAATTTAGAATGTTAATTGTGTAAAATTTTCACGTATGAAACTAGACTCAACTTTTGAACTCAAATATATGTCTATATATATGTATGTTCTTGTATATATATTATATATGTTCAACTAACTTGACGTGATATATGTTTGATAAAGTTGATGACCTCACTAGACACACCACCATCTCTGCGAGGAGTAGAGAAAGGTATTGTTGTTGCTGCGATTTCATCTACGCAACAACTCACCGAGGTATTCAAACTACATGTATTTTTGTTAAATAGCTTGTGTAATTCATATTATGTTAAATTATGTTTAAAATAATGTCCTTCATTGTCATTATTAAATTATGTTAATAATGTCCTTCATTGTGTATATGCAGGAGTTACCTGCGACAGGTAGCAACCCTGTTCATATGATTCACAGGCACGACATGGTAAAAAAATAGTTGTATATTGATAAAATTAGTTAAAATATTGTCATTACACATACATGTACTTAGTTGGCGTAAATTTTTTGATCTGCATTCAAAAAATTATTGTTAACATAGTTCTATTTTGGCTAATTTTGATGTTTGATTTTGTGATCTTATGTGTATGTAGGGTTCAACCCCTTCCATTTTTACTTCGAGGGCACAAACTCCTCGAGCTCATCATTTTGATACCCCGTTCGTGCTCCAGGAGCTCCCGATGACTCATCTGAGTGTGAGATGTAGATTCAGTGTGACCGAGAGATTGCGGTAAGTGTGTGTAAATGTAAATAGTTTCATTAGCATGGTCTTATACATGTTGAAAACTTATATATTAAGTTTTGACAAAAAAATTGTTTGCATTTACAGGTTCAACTACAAGTGATTTTTTGAGCAGAAGAGGACTCGTAGTATGGAGCACTTGGAGGATCTGAAGTCATCTCACAGATCTCCATCTACGTCTAAGGGAGGGCCTTCTTCGAGCAAGGCCAAGAGAGGGATATATTTTGATGATTAGGATATGTGTGTGTGTATGTCTTATGACATTTTTTTGTATGCCTATGTGCATGGCATTGTATGCATGTTCGACATTGTATGTACGCCTATATGGCATTCACTTGATATTATATGACCTATTCATGCATTTTTATATTTATTGTGCATGTTAATACAATTTGGAACTCGATATTTTTGTATGAGACCTTACATTTCTGAGATTATTTTTGTATGAAACTAATATGATGTGCACTTGACAATATAAGACATTATGGATTATTTTTTCATTTATTGGTGTTGTATACTAGTGTTTTCAATGTATAATATGCATGAAACTTTGGAAATCAATATTTATATAATGTATGTATATAAAGAGTTATCTAATCTGAGTAATTATTCGTTCAATTTATCAATGTGTATATGTGTATTTACCTTACTTTGCTTCTTCTTGCTCATGGTCTCTTTATACCGGTTCCTATCTTATCATGCACCTTTGCATTCTTCAATGCTTCTTAGTCTTCTCCCCTATTAAAACACCTCAGAAAATCATTAGGACCATCACTAACTTGATTCATAAGGCTCTAAACACCATTGTTGTTCATCTTACCAAAATTGTCAACTATGCCCCTTAAGACAATGTTTTTTGCAACAAGCATGGATAGAAGGATCTAAGGATACCCAAAAAGTCTTACAAGCTTCATTAGTTCAATTTTTCCATCCCTAAGGTGCTCCCAAAATATTAGACTCCAACTCCTTCTACAACTCCTTAGAGCTCACCTTTTCACTTTTCGCTCTTGAAGCACTAACTAGCCTTGCTCCCACTGTATTGTGTAGCATATATCCACTTATATGAGGTTATGTAGGAGAGGTATTCATAATTATGGGAGGATTTAAGGAGTTTCCTCCACCATGCCACAATAATAATTGTATTCTCATGAATAAACCTGACAGTGATTTGACAATCTCAAAAATGTACTTATCATAATAATGGCAAATAAATCCAACTAATAACAATTAATCATCAATAAGTAAATTAGTGTCAGGACAATCAATGTCTACCACGTGCCACCTCCAAATTCCAAATTTCATTTCATTTAAATTTTCTTCAAGAAAGGTTGGGGGAAATGAACTCGCCATTTTCTTCACGCTTTAAGAGGTCCAGAATGTCAATTCACCCCAAATTTGGCAAATATGGAGAACTTGGAAAGTTGAATTGAATTTATAAAGATAAGCTCAAAGTGAAGGAATGAATTTCGTAAGTAATTCCAGTCAAATTTGTTTTCTTTTTTCTATTAATTCCTGTTAAAACTAGCCTTGTTATTACATCCTGATAAAAACAAGTTCCTGCGAGCCGAGGGAGCTTTTAAACTTATCACACAAGCATGGGGAGTTCTCTCCAATAATACCAGAAAGGCTACCTATGATGCCATGAGAAAAATGCCAACAAGGGCACAACCCCACCTTCCACCAACCAAATTCCATAGGCACTGCCACTGCCATTGCCATTGCCAACAATCTAAATGGGAATAATTCTTCAAGTGCATGGATTCCTTTCTGAAACTTCCATATTTGATGACCACGACTAGAACCAAAACCAGAAACAACCAGGAACACGACTAGAACAAGGACCTAGACTGAAAATTTGAGAGGATTTCTAAGGTTCAATTTTATTTTCCAAGATGCATTACTCCAATGTTTGAGAATGTTTCTCCAGATGCAACAACATTCTGATTCAGACACTCGATGATTCCTGAATGTCCAATCCTACCACAGACCCCAGTAGTCCTCGATCCTTGGATACAAGGAGACACCATTACTTGGCTTCCATTTATAATGATAGAGATATTTGTAAATTTGTGTTATGACCTCTAAATCTGTATGCATTTCAATTGTTTAGAAATCACATCACACCCTTCACTAGGCTTGATGACTACCCCTATCTTTTTGAAGGTGATTTTGAAAGCATCCATGGGTTTATCATAGAAGGAATTATCAATGAATGGAAGGTCACTAAGCCGTAGTCCAGCTGATCCCATTCATAACTAAATAAGAAATATTTACTAGGTGATTGATAACCCCTTGTGTGTTCTTAGCCATTCCCCTATTGCTATGCTTATTTTGTACAAGCAGACTCAATGATGGTTCTAGGAATGAGACTAGGAAATATGGTCCTAATATTGTCATGCCCTCCTAGTTCTAGTAGTACAGAAGTTATGAGTTCTTGTTACTAAGTAGCAGTGCCAAAAGTTTTAATTTTCAAGGTACAGTGATTATGTTGACAGGAAGTCGAAAGCCATATTAGTCTTGTTGATACTTAGTACTAATTACCCATGAAATTAATTCTCCAGCTTTCATTTGCTTTTCTCATCTTCCACGTCATACTGAATAACTGATTTGTTAGGGGAGTTTCCCTCTTCGACGACAATACACGAATATGAATATGATCCTCGAGATTTAACCCTCATCCAACCATAATACCTAGTACAAACTCCTTTGTTGGTAATGTTACACAGTCATTGTCCTTTTTGATTTTGTTAACATATCATGTTCCATATTTTCTGTTGTAAAGACATATCTTATATTTATATTGAGAGTCAGTGTGCATGGATGTAGAGGAAGAATGGAGAAAATGAGTGCGATGGAGAGAGTAAAGGAAAAAGTTAAGGGAGTGAAATAGGAGGGCTTCATTACCACATGTATCACCTCCAATTTATAACTTCAACGGGTGAGGTCTCGTCTATGACACCTAGAGAGGTCTCATCTGATCCTACACCTCCACATCGGGACCCTCTACAAAATCATGTCTCGGTTTTCTCCATCTCCATTTGGTTCTCTCGTTGTCCTATTGTTTGCAACAATGAAAAATATTATACTTTGAGTTAGTGTAAGGTTGTCCAATGCTATATTTTGCAAACAAAATCTATGGCACCAAACGGACTATACCACACATGTCAAAGGTGACTAGGTAAATGCTTGTGGAGGCTTCATTTTGGTGCAGACAGTGTCGTTGCTTCTGGGCTACTTCGTCCGGGTGTAGTCCCTTAAGAGCCCTGAGACCAAAAAAGACTATAACTTCGATGGGTGATATCTTGGTCTCCATGGCACCTGGAGAGGTCTCGTCTAATCCTACACCTCCATGTCAGGACCCTATAGGAAATCCTATCACGGTTTACTCCATCTCGATTTGGTTCTCTCGTTGTGTTATTGTTTGCAACCATGTAAAATACTACAGTTTGAGTCAGTGTAAGGTTGTCCAATGCATTATTTTGCAAGCAGAAGCTCGTGGCACCAAACTGACTGTTCCAAACATTCAAGGTGGATTAGTAAACACTTTTGGAGGCTTTGTTTTTGTGTCCAATGTTCTCGTTGCCTTCAGGCTACTTCGTCCAAGTAGTCCCTTAAGAGCCCTGAGACCAAAAAAATACTATAACTTCGATGGGTGATATCTTGGTCTTCGTGGCACCTGGAGAGGTATTGTCTGATCCTACACCTCCATGTTGGGACCCTCTAAGAAATCCTATCATGGTTTACTCCATCTCGATTTGGTTCTCTCGTTTGTCCTATTGTTTGCAACCGTGTGAAATATTGCAATTTGAGTCAGTGTAAGGTTATCCAATGCAATATTTTGCAAACGGAAGCTCATGGCACCAAACCAACTACACCAAAACATCAGGGTGGCTAGGTAAATGCTTTTGGAGGATTTTTTTGGTGCCAAACGGTGTCATTGCCTTCAGGATACTTCGTCAGGGTGTAGTCCCTTAAGATCCCTGAGACCAAAAAAGGCTATAACTTCGACGGGTGATATCTCAATCTCCATGGCACCTGGAGAGGTCTCGTTTGATCCTACACCTCTATATTAGACCCTCTATAAAAATCCTATCACGGTTTACTCCATCTTGATTTGGTTCTCTCGTTGTTCTATTGTTTGTAACCAGTGCAAAATAATGCAGTTTGAGTCAGTGTAAGGTTGTCCAACACAATATTTTGTAAACAGAAGCTTGTGGCACCAAACCGAATACCTAACACATTGGGGTGGCCAGGTAAATGCTTTTAGAGGATGTCATTTCGGTGTCAGATGGTGTCATTGCTTCCGGGCTACTTCATTTGGGCGTAGTCCCTTAAGAGCCCTGAGACCAAAAAAGGCTATAACTTCGACGGGTGATATCTTGGTCTCCATGGCACCTAGATAGGTCTCATTTGATCCTACACCTCCATGTTGGGACCCTCTACAAAATCCTTCTCAGTTTTCTCCATCTCCATTTGGTTCTCTCATTGTGTTATTGTTTGCAACAGTGCAAAAATATTGTACTTTGAGTCAGTGTAAGGTTGTCCAATGCAATATTTTGCAAATGGAAGCTCTTGGCACCAAACTGACTACACTAACATGTCTGGGTGACCTAGGTAAATGCTTGTGGAGGATTTCATTTTGGTATCCAATGCTCTCAGGTGCTTCTGGGCTACTTCATCCGGGCATGTAGTCCCTTAAGATCCCTGAGACAAAAAATACTATAACTTTGACGGGTGATTTCTCAGTCTCCATGGCACCTAGAGAGGTCTCATCTAGATCCTACACCTCCATATCAAGACCCTCTACAAAATCCTAGTCTCAATTTTTCTCCATCTCGATTTGGTTCTCTCGTTGTGCTATTGTTTGCAACCATGCCAAATAGTGTAGTTTGAGTCAGTGTAAGGTTGTCCAATGCAATATTTTGCAAATGAAAGCTCATGGCACTGAACCAACTATGCAAACACATCATGGGTGACCAAGGTAAATGCTATTGGAGGTTCATTTTAATATCTAAATGCTCTCGGTGCTTCTGGGCTACTTCATCCGGGCGTAGTCCCTTAAGAGCCTTGAGACCAAAAAATGCTATAACTTTGTTGGGTGATATCTTGGACTCCGTGGCACCTAGAAAGGTCTCGTCAGATCCTACACCTCTACATTAGGACCCTCTACAAAATATATCTTGGTTTTCTCCATCTCCATTTATTCTCTCATTGTCCTATTATTTGCAACGTGTCAAATAGTGTATACTTTGAGTCAGTGTAAGGTTGTCTGATGCTATATTTTGCAAATAGAAGCTTGTGGGACCAAACTGACTGTGCACAACACATCAGGATGGCTAGGTAAACACTATTGGAGGTTTATTTTTGTATCCAATGCTCTCGGTGCTTTCGGGCTACTTCGTCCGGGCGTAGTCCCTTAAGATCCTATGAGACCAAAAAATGGCTATAACTTCACCGGGTGATATCTCAGACTCTATGGCACCTAGAAAGGTCCCGTCAGATCCTACACCTCCATGTTGGGACCCTATATAAAATTATATCTCATTTTATCCATCAATTTGGTCCTCTCGTTGTCCTATTGTTTGCAAAACCATGCAAAATAATCCAGTTTGAGTTAGTGTAAGGTTGTCTGATGCTATATTTTGCAAACAGAAGCTTGTGGGACCAAACCGACTATGCACACACATTGGGATGGCATGGTAAATTCTAGTGGAGGTGTCATTTTGGTTCCAGCGCTCTCGGTGCTTCCGGGCTACTTCGTCCGGGCATAGTCCCTTAAGATCCCTGAGACCAAAAAATGTTATAAGTTTGCTGGGTGATTTCTTAGACTCCGTGGCACCTAGAAAAGGTCCCATTAGATCCTACACCTCCATGTTTGGTACCCTCTATAAAATCCTATCTCATCTCAATTTTCTCTCGTTATTCTATTGTTTGCAAAATTGAAATATTCAGTTTGAGTCAGTGTAAGGTTGTCTGATGTTATATTTTACAAATGGAAGCTTGTTTGCGCCAACAAGATGGCCTAGTAAATACTACCATTTTGGTTTGTTGCTTCAGTGTAAGGTCCCTTAAGAGCCCTGACCAAAAAATGCTATATTTCGGGTGACAGAAGCTCGTGGCACCTAGAAAGGTTTTGTAAGATCCTACATGCACACATTGGTCCATGTGATGGCATTGTCCTATTGTTTGCAAAAGTGTCGAATAGTGCTTGAGGGTAAGGTTGTCTGATCTATATTTTGCAAATGGAAGCTTGTTGAACCAACTACACACCATCGGGATGGCTTCTGGTGTCATTTTTGTCTATGCTCCTGGTGCTTCCAGGATACTTCGTCCAAAGTCCCTTAAGAGCCTTGAGACCAAAAAATGCTATAAGTTCACCGGGTGATTTCTTGGACTCCGTGGCACCTAGAAAGGTCCCGTCAGATCCTACACCTCTACATTGGTACCCTCTATGAAATCCCATCTCTATTTTCTCCATCTCAATTCGGTCCTCTTCGTTGTCCTATTGTTTGCAAAAGCACCAAATAGTCCAGTCTGAGTCAGTGTAAGGTTGTCCATTGCCAACCACGTGAATAATATAGGTGGTTCATACAATATAGGTGGTGAAATGAGAATTTTAATAAGATATTTTTACAATATAGGTGGTGAAATGAGAATTTATGTTTATTGTTCCTTTCTAATATTTAATTTCCCTTAGCTTCTCTTGGCTTCGAGAATAATAAATTCTCTACTAACAGTGCCAACCACGTGAAGGTGGAAGCTTTTTTAGCACCACTAACCTACATAAACATGTTAGTAAGCAATTAAATAGAATTTTAAATCCTAAGAATTTAAACAAAATCATTAAAGTAAATATTCAAATTAAATTCATGAAGAACATACCTTTGCAAATTTAATCCAATGAACCGCAAGGATCAACTCTACTCTTGACAGTAGCAAGAATTGCTTCATGATCTGATTCACGAACCTTCCACAAATTCTTGTTTAATGGCCTACCTCGATATTTGATCAATTGAATATTTGTTGCAAGAACCAAATGTGAATAGTGAAGTATCTTTCGATGTACTTCATAGTCTTCAAACAACCAAGTATTTGATTTTTTGATAGGATATCGTCGAAGCCAAGTTCCAGTGACTACCACTGACCCAGTGGGATACTCAAGGCCTTCACCATCAATGACTGTGGAAGTCAACTTTTTTCCCCCTCTACACAACGAGACAAGAAGTAGTATGTTCCCTCTTCGTTAAATTATGTGCAATAACTACAAAAATGTGCCCTACATCACAAAGTAAAACTCAAGTCAAATTTAAAATACATTAAGATTTGATCATTTAATAATTTATAAATCTAAAACATGACATACATATGTACCTTGTTGCACTAAATCAAAGACTTGGTCAAAGTCAGGTGATGTTGTCATATGATCTGAAGACACTGCAAGTTGTAATGCTCATGGAACTTGATATGTGTCGAGTGGAATTAGAGGTCTACAAGTCCATTCGTCCACCCACTGTTGTGACTCACATTCATTCCATGCAAAATCAATGCATGATATACAAAAACATGTCATGCACCTAGTATAAATAGTCCAAGAACTTGCATTTGAACTACGGAATGAGTGCATATCACTTGATCCTACAATTGTCATACAATCTTCATAGCTTGCCAAATGTTGTTCCTCTATCAACCAGAAATATCTATGAACCGTTTGAACTCTCTTGAGATTCATGGCCCATGTTCTTGACACACCAATCAACAATGCTTTTTGCACCTGTAAATTTAGCACCATCCTTGAACTTTAACTCTTCTCTTGCAAGTGCTCTTTTCACACATGCTCTTGCACCATCATGCTCTCCTTTCCCATGTCTTGCCTCAGTAAAACTCTAGATATGTTGTACACTTGTTTCTTTGTGCATCCTACTTAGCCAATAAAACATTTGTGCATTCTTGAATTGTGATGTGTGCAGTTGTCTGACCAAATGTAATGTTGATTGAAAAAAAATGTTCCTCTCATTCAAGTTCGCATAAAACACCTGGAAACACCCTTGCACATATTCTGTAGAATGTGTCTGATCATCACTGATGTAGAAATGATACTCTCTTAATATTTTTTCGATCTTTCTTAGTGCTTTCTGGAGAGTGCATGAATGTTATATGCACGAAAATAACAACTTGCACTGAGTTATAGTATTGAGACTGAACCTCCATTTGTGGCTGCAATGTGTAATTCTTTGTGAAGTCAACTACTGAAACAATAGTACCAAGTGGGAATGTGTCCTTTCTTAACTTGAATTGTTCATCCAACCATTGAGCTCTATGTGTGTGCCTTGCATACTCATAAACAATTTCCTCTCTGAATTTGACCATATATTCTGATACAGGTAATTGTTCTATAACAAGCTCACACCTCTTAGATTCTTTTCCATCTTTTAATTGATATGCCACTAATTTATATTTTCTGAAACCAACTAATTCTTTTCCTATTGAATTTGTACTCTCCTCATGGATACAAATTTTCAATTTTGGCAAGCCACCACATACGTTGCACGTTCCATCCAAACATGCTTTGTTATAAAAAATTGTCTAGTTGATTTTTCACAAAATATCGTAGGAATAAATTCCCTTGCATATTTTGGTGGGACATTTAATCCACACTCCTGCAACATGATGTCAGTATGCAAAACACAACGTATTTGACAAAAAACATCATAATGCATTGAAAATTCAACATGATGCCTGCAGCAACAAGTGGTACGTGAGTGATTGATTTTCACATAAAAGGGTTTGTTCATTTCAAAGAATCTTTGGCTAATGTTAATTTGTGGATTTTCATTCTTAAACTTAGAGAATAATTATGTTTGAGTCATATCCAAGAAATGTTTTGCACACGATTCACGATTACGAGAACCTATTCTTCTTTTTACTGTATCTCTTCTATTTGGTGACACCCTTGTGTTCTCATTCCAATACTTTACAAGTAATTATTTTAGAATATCATATGTATTCTTGTCTTTCTGTGGGAGTCTGCTAGAGAATGCCCAATAGTCAGTGTTATTGACTGACTCAAGACTTTTGTGTCTCCCTATTGCTTTCGTTAGTGTTTTTCTGTTTAGCTTCAAAGCTCTACTTGTTTTTCTAATCAAGCATTTATTAACTATTTTATCACTTACTATACAATTAGTAAGTGCACGTCATGTAGCATTACTATCTTTGGTGTGTCTGTTGACACCTATAGTTTGGTATGCTTTATGTATATTTTCAACAATTGACGCATTTCGATCAACAACATTAGATGTTCTTAACCCCAGGGTCTTCATTGTAGGTCTCATCTTAATTAATTTCATCAATGTAACAAATAATTGACATCTTTGTGTGTCATTTAAATTCTCAAAGTAATTATCCCAAATTCCCCTAGCTTTTCTTCTCGCATTTCTTTCAGACATTTTGTTAGGCATTGGTTTTATAATGTTTTCATCAATTTCAATTAAGTGAATTGGTTTTCTTCGCAAAATGGAAGGAGGTGTTCTTAGAGGTGAAGATTCATTAACAAGGTTACTTTCTTCATTCAGTGTTTCCATAACAAATTCTCAGGTAAAGGTTAACATTTGGATTCTCAGGTAAAGGTTCAACATTTGGATTCATATCAATTTCTTCATCCATACCAACATTATCATTCAATTCAATATCAATATTCATTGAAAAATCATTATTCTCTACATTTTCATTATGTATTTCATCCTCATTTTCTAAAACATTAGGTACATTTGATATAGCAGATGTACCTTACCTTGCATGAAGTTTTTGCATCCTCTTCACTTTCTTTATTCTCATCTCTTCCAATTGCTCTGGTGTCTTGTTCTTGACTTTATTCTTGTCCTTACGCTCATATTTTGTCACCCATGATTACAAAAATATATGTATAGTGGGGTAGGGGACAAGATGAACTACTCAAAATTTGCAAAGAATGTATAGGAATCTGCAGACCAGACAGAAAGAGGACAAAAATCCCATGAAAGAGGTGAAAAGGACATTGGGGGCCCATAAAATATGTAAAGAACATAACGTGTACACATTTAATGTGTTTTATGCTATTTCTCTTTTTCCAAGGCATGCCTCAAGGCTTGGATCTGGTTTGGATCCCCAAGCCTGAGGCATGGACCTGCACAAACACAGCAAACAATGTGTTTTTGCAGAAAAAATGCTAAAATGCTACTTCCGCCATGATAAATCAAATTAAAACAATCGATTCATTTAATAAAAAATATGACTACGACGTAGAGCAAACTTTCTTCTTTCTAAAAATATAATTTTTAAAATTTTCTGACTAATATAAGGTTTCCATATTATTTATTTTCTAACTATGTCTTTTTGTAGCTATTTTTTGAAGTTTAAACATGTCTATCTTTCATCGTGTATTTTTTTTGGCTCATTGAAATTAAAAAAATATATACTAGCCCAAACTAGGACTAATTCTATACATATTCAAAAAAAAAATCTAATTTTTGATATTTTTTAGGTAGTTAGGGGGGGCATGGTCGGAGCTCCGTTATTTTTCAAAATTTAAAATTTTTGTACTAGAAAAATCATTAAAAAAATATCGCTAAAAAAATCTAAAAAAAAGTGGAGCCCAAACTAGATGCTCCTAGCTATCTTTCTACCAAAGGGTTTTCAAAAATACTAAATGGTGCTCAAAAAATGGTGGGGGGCACGAAAGTCACTCTATTATGTTTTTTAACAAAAATAGGAGCACCTGTTGGTATTTTAGTTATTTGACCCACTTAAACTTAATCATTTTCAATAAAATTTAGTAGCTTAGAAACTAGACTCAAAATCTATGATTCATGTTCTTACAACATCTTCCAATTTTGAGTGTAACTATTTCAAATAACTCGTACAAGTTGAATATTTTTTATTTTTCACGAAAAAAACATCCACTTAAGACCACCCTTTTGGCCCCCAACTTGGTGCACTTACCCGTAATATTGTTAGGAAAGTTATGAAATATATCAAAATATCTAAGTCCATGTCTAAGTCATATTTATACATGTCTAAGTCATATATTAATAATCTTGTGTAAACACTATATAAATGTACATGATGAACACGAGTAAAATGTATCAACTAGATAGTCTTTGCCGTCTATTAGGATCGAGTACCAAATTCCTGACACTAGGCTCTGATTGCACCCTGCATTTATAAAAAGAAATTATACACATCAAAAACTATATATAACATACGATATTAAAATTTATAAGTGAAGATTCTACAACAATTTCTTGATTAATTCAATAAATCATATAAAAGAGATGTAATTGCATTACCACTTCAGTAACAATTTGCGGGTGGATGTTGGGAGTATTTACACTATGTCCACCATCTCTTTCCTGTGGATCCCTATGAAACAAGATAAATTAAATGTAAGAAGCTCACCACCCTAAACAAGTCACTTTTTGAATAAAGTTCTTTAATTTCACAAATTTCAATTTAGATTAAACATTAAATCTAAAACACAATAAAAATAGATCATATCTCTACATATATACCTCTGCGGAATGTGTCTCCAAATCTATGGGACTGCCACCGACAACTGTCTAGGCTGACCCACGACATCAACAGTGGCCAAATAACAAGCCAAGTGCAGCCAAGATGACTCATACCCTTTGATTCTAACATCAAGTGATAGATCCATGGTGGGCTCATTCAAGAGTTGTGTATATGTCATATGTGGAAATGATGTGGGTTGTGAAGAATCACAATAATCACCAACATGGGCTGGAGCATTGTATCCTAAAAACACAAGTAAATGATACATTATTATATGTCAACAATAGATCTTATATATTTATGTTAAATATTAATAAATTGTAAAGTAATACTGAAATAAAATAAATTTTCATTAAATTAAGGTTTAATTTTCTACACACCAGAACAGAAAAGTGTTGATCATTGTGTGTCATGATCTCAGCAACAGGAGGTCCGACTGTGGAAGCTGCAATAGTACCCTAAAAAGAAGATACACTATCCATGCACAATACTCTGGTCCAAAAGATCCAAAACCCCCGATAGTGGAATGTTGCACTACCCTACAATCAGCTCATATGCACACAACAAGTTGGCGGCCATGATGTGTCCCATTCGACGTATCTAAGTAACATCTGTAACTTCCTCGAAGTCGTCGAGTGATATCGTAAATGTGCACAAGCGTATAACTCGCTACGTGCATCACTTATAGTACTAGCTCATCATACTGCTAGTAACATGTCTAGTGAAGGAATTGACCCACACAGTCAAAATTCATATAATATTGGGTTTCACAAGAAATGCTCCCGTAGTGACCCTCTATAGCACCCTCTTGGGCACTCATCATGATAGGCACGATGACATCCTGAAAGCTAGATAAGAAAGGTCGTGGCCTCTCTACTAGTTGTCGTGCATCAATAATAGGAGGAGCTCTTCCCTGTCGATATGTAGGCATATTGGTAATGCATCCACACCCCTTCCCGAAATAGCCATGGATGTCTAAATAGTTCACCTTTAGGTTTAGGTGAACCTCAACATGTATACATCAATATGAAACTATAATGACCACTAGTCATTATTAGGAAACTGGCCTTGAGAGGCCACGAATCTAGGATAAATCAATGGTGCACAAATGAGACATGAACATTTGTGTACATAATATGCCTTGATTTTCACTTTGGCCTATATAATTTGACCAACACAATCTCTTAAGATCATGAATTCCTTATCAGGAAGCACTAAGTACAACCTCATTATATCCCACATCGTACTTGTCACACTTGATTTTAATGACATCCATAAATTTTTACTAACACACTCAAACTTGAAAGGTTTGTATGTTTTCAAGTTTTACACATGCACATTTTTGAAGATCTTTCGGTATGTTTTCACAATGTGTTTTGTATGGCCCAAATCTTAGACGGAACATCAAGAATAGATGAAAGTTTTGTTATCCCTATCTCAATCCTGGGGGCAAAAAAATTAGCAGATGAAGAAGCCATAACTGTAAAAAAAATCAAAGTGTAAATTCACATTAGAATAGTTTTTTTGAAACCGTTAAACCTAGGTAAATTGATAACATTTCACATAACATTTTTTAAAAAATCGAAAAAAATAATGAAACACTACTTTTCCTGCACTGAAATAGAGTTCTTTAAAATATTGTGTATTTATGTACACTCTTATGTTGTTGCCTACTCACTTTCCCACTTTATCATGCACAATCAGTTTATAATAGTTTTCCATACCAAAATCAAGCACATTTACATTCAATTCCTCAATAATGGCTTCAGTAAATATTTCTTAACAAGCCATGAAAATGTAAATAAAGATAACCCTGTCAAATTATTTTAATCTTAACTCATATTCAAGCTTCACAAGAGTAAAATCTTGTACAAAACAGAGTTTACCATACATGTAAATTGTTTAGGCAGATACACTAAGCACATAGCATGTTACATGGGAGCACAAACAACACTTCTGATGAGCGTTTGTTTGTGAGATTTTGTGCATGTGATTTCACAAAAAAATGTTTGAATGGAATGAGACTGGGATGGTGTTGTATCAGAAAAAAATGCATCCCCACGAGTCCTCTCTATCCGGGGGGTCTGCTTATCTCAACTTTCACAATGAGTTGATTTTCAAGTAAACAATGACCAATTTTCCCTTGAACATATTTTTTCATATTAATTCAGTCCACTCAGAACCATCAAAATATAATAAAAGTCTGCTCGAATTTCTTATTGAAAGGGACAACACATTGGCTTTTAGGCATTTTTTGCCTTTTCCAATTGCCCAAGAGGAATGTTTTAATCAAAGATAAATCAATCCACGGGTTCGATCAAAAGTAGTAGTACACTCTTATGTTTTTGCCTACTCTAGTTGTGTAAGGTTTCACAAGAAAAATAGTTGGATCAAATGACATCAAGCAAGCTCGTGTTGATATAATTTTTACTACATTGGATGAAGAGCATAGTGTGTATTTCAGACCTAAGATAAAATTAATTGTGTGATATCATTACAGAAAAATGAAAAGAATAATATGCTTAGGGTTTGTATTCTCTTTAAATTCTTTGGCTTGCATGATCCCAAGAACCCAGCATAATTGTAGGTCTAGTATTTATATTTCGATGCTAACTCCCACCTAATTAGAGGATTGAGCACTCATATAACAAAACAATGTATAATATAGCTAGGGTTTCACTTTTATTGTGGTAAGAATTTTTTTTACAAAAACATGGTCCTAAAAACGGAATTTTTACAAACAAACAAGGGGGCCACAAAAAAAAAAATTACAAACATTTAAACCTATACACTACCTCTAGTGTGCATCTGGTGCGGGCAGGCGATCCAGCTGGGCTCACCTCTGGTTCGGACGAGCTATCTTCACGCAAAGGGAGTGTGGGGCGAAGAAAAAGTGAGACATCGTTGCGCATCCACGAATATATAAGTTGGGGTTCGCGCAAAGGGTGTCCATCCCGAAGTGGTGTTTGTGCGAACACCCCCTTCGCGTGAACACCTTTCTAGTGGCATACGTGGTGATTTTTTGGGCTACGTGTTAGTTACGGGCAAAGGGGTGTTCGCGCAAACACTGCTAATTTCCCACCCCACCCAACCTCCTACTTCCATTTTTGGAACACCAAGTGGGACAAAGTATTATGATTTGACCCATATTACATCTTCAAATTTTGAGTGTAACTATCTCAAATAACTCATACAAGTTTAAGTTTTTTATTTTTCAGTTACAGATTTCCACTTAAGACCCCTTTGGCCCCCGTTCATTTCCATTGCAGGTAATTAAAATTGATAAAATCAAAGTCAATATATTGGTAGACATTAGGGGGTGAAAGGGTTTAATTTATTAATATTTTGAATCAGGTATTGGGGGTAGGTTAGAGAGGTGGGCTGAAGATGAGAGGCGGGTTTTTTAATATAAAACTAAAACATTTGAACCCTAGTTTTTAAAACTAAATACCTTAAAATTGCAAAAGGAGTGTGGTCATAAAGTTAAATTATAATCTCTTTTTGAATAAGGAAATCTCAATTAGGAGATTCTTAACCAAGAAATAATAAGATGGTAGAAAACTAGGATTGAGTATGCTTTTCAACACAAATGATATTATTTCACCATCTTAATTATTTGAAGAACTATTGATAAATGATTAAAGCTTAACATTAAGGTAATTGGTAATAGGTCTTGAATGGCTTCAAACTCTCTTTCTAGAGAAAATACATATTAAGAAAATAATAATTGAGTGGGAAACATGATATATTTTTGTTTGATATATTAGGGTAGAAATAAAAAGGGGTAAATAAAATTGTAATGGGTAAAAAATGGATAAGTAAGGTACATGGAAAAAATAGGGGGGTATTTTCATTCTAATAATATAATGGGAGGGGGTATTATCAATTGAATAATTAGAGGTAAAAACTAACATTAAGGGTATTCTTTAATACCCTTTGAACGAACGTGATATACCATACTTTTACTAAGTGAACCCCCTCATGAGCTTTAACACATTCCAAAGAAGATTGAATTTGATTCCGTTGGAAACTCACCATAAATTATTTTCCTAGCAAATAGAATCCAAGTCTACTATTTATCATGATTCAAACTCATGGGATTGTATATACAATTTTTATACGAATATCGAAAAGAGAGATATCACGCTAAATCACCTATTAAATCTACGTCTTGTATACCGGTTGTCTAACTTCAATACAACCTTTACACAAAAAAAACCAAATATCCACAATTATACAATGTGGAATACCAGTTGGATGCAAGATAATTCATCAATGTATTTACTTAAAACTCAATTCATTGATTTGTATTCATTCAAAAACCATCTAGCAGATATGGTGCAAGGGATAGGTCATGAAAGAGATTAGTGTATTTGTATTAAATAATAAGTACAAATCCAACATTGTGAATTTTTTACATGGCCAACATTGTGAATTGGATTTGGCACTCCATGACATGTAATAACCTATCACTACTCATTAACTTTCTAGAAACCTTATAACTCTTAAGGGAAATGAATATTGTTCTTACATGCATGAGTTTAAATTATGAACATAACCACTATTCATTCTCTGCAATTTATAAAACCTTTCCCTTAGAATGAACTCTGCTAATGACAAATTCATCTAATTCACCATACATGAATTATAAAATGAATTCAATTCAAATTACAATCAGGGTTCAAGGTGGATAGATATCCTAAGGAAATTGGGTTCAAGCATACACAAACTATGATATTAAATTTCTTTGAACTGTCTTTCAATTACACGAATTAGTATATATTCACATTTGCATTCATTAATAAACAAATTCCAGGCAAGCGGTGTTAGTGTTTAGCTCTTAGTCAGAATTTTAACATGAATTTTGATAAATAAATGACAAAATAAAATACATAGCTTTACAAGATGCACAGTGAACATAGTGACTCCTTGTTGGAATTTTCAAAATCAATTATTATTAATCAAGTATTTTCCATTCAACATTTATAGATAAACTAATATGGGATGCACATCTTACTCATCATGTAGACTAATAATAGGATTCAAACTAGAACTCTACGTCTATGTGCAAAATGCTCTGGACCCAACAAACTGATATGGGACTTCAACTCAAATACAATTGTCATATCACTATGATGGCATGTATAGAGACAACCTCCAAACAACAACCATTTAACAAACCATTGAATGTGTTTTTTTGAATCCATGATGTTTTTTCTTCTTTCTGATCATGCCAAAATCCCTATATTGATAATTTTCCCATGTCCAAATTTCACATTCTAATTTTTCTCTAATTTTCCAGTAGGCATTTGTCCACCTTGAAGCTATACAGACCTTGTTGGAAAGTGTGAAATTTCTGACTACTCGAATATTTATTGTCTAGCCGGATTTTAGATATTTAAAGCTTCAAGAGGTTAGATATTTTTCTACAATCCTAAATATTTACTATCCATAAATATTCATCAATAAATCCTAGCTTAGTATCCTAAATATTTCTACACAAGTTGAATTTTTTTCAAAGTTCATGTACAATCAAGTGTATAATCTAACTAAATTTGCCTCCCCATTTGCAACCTAATGAATAATTTTCATCAACCTACTAGCATTATTGCCGTAAGAATATTTGCAATAGTGCTTATGGGTTTTTGTGGGCTTAATCAAGTGGCCTATTGCACTTTAGTACTAGGAGGATTCAATGTTTTGTCCTTGATTGAAAATAGTTGTCCTTATGCATAATGTTTGATCTTATTCAACCTATTGTTAACATTGGAGTTTGACACTGTTAGGACAGTTAAGAATGAATATCCATTATTATTGCTTCAATGCCAAGTGTGTGATATGGACTGGCAAGACATTTTGCCTTTTCACATCGGTTGATTGTTTCTTAGGTCTAAAATATGTTTATATAGTGCTGACATTTAATAAGTCTTCTGAGTTTACCTCACTTCTAAGTTGTTTCAGTTGTCAAGTTTCCATGCCTAAATACAATTTTATATGCTAAATTGGATACAACTATCTAGGAGTGACTGGTGAATGCCAAGGGCAGCAGTTCTTTTGCATATTTGCAAGTTCTTGCAATAAATACTTAAAAATAAATGAGACAATGGATAGCCTTCCAATTTGGTAAATCATTCATGGACAATTAATTGAATCCGGCAAATGCAATGATGGTATTAGGCTCTGCCTAAATGGAGGAGCAATGGAGTTTGTATTCTGTATATTTCGCACTTTCCATTAGTGGAAGAATGCATCATAGTTCCAATAAAAGGTTGCCAATCACATAGATTGTAAGCAATTCAAACAAATCCTCGGATATGGACTTGAGCTTACATTCTGATTTTGATTTTATTTCTTAAAAAATTGAATAGTTCATACTTTATGGAAAATAATATTGGTCATATCATCTTGTTCAAATTTTTTGAGAAAATTCATTATGTTGCCAACTTCAACTATAAAATATTATGCAGATTTAGATTAATATCATGGCAAGTCTCAATTGAATGTCAATCTAATTTCTAAAATATATTTTTATAAGCTCCACAAATGAGATTATTGAATATGCCTTACGAACATTTAAATGTTAAAAAGGTAGTTTTAGTCGATAAACGTCCAGTGTTTGGCCAAATGATGAAAAAATTTATTTTGGTGACTATCACAATTGTGTCTTACAAAAATATGGGCAATAGAAAATTGTTAAGAGGTTTGTCAACAGCATATTGTTGCAATATCAACAATTCAAACTCAAATAAACTAAACATTGATGCAACTCATTTGTAATTGCTAGTTTATATTCATTTTTTTACTTTGCAAATATAATTGGCTTCCATTCAAGAAAATAAAAATAAAACTCAAAAAAATACCTTTAATTCAAATTTTAGTCACCAAAACAAGTTTATAATGGAGAATGTATAAGAAAATGGTTTCCAGTAACTTCAAACATAAGTTTCTCCTTACATGTGCCAAAAACCCATTGGAACCCATATTATCTAAAACCCCATTAGAACCCATATTATCTAAAATTCTTGAGTTTCATCGTGAAAGTTATGGACTTTCTGAAATTTTCAGTCATGTCACCCTTCTTTCCCTCCAAATTTTAAGGTATTAATCCTGAACGTTTGTAGGTATTTTTTGCATTTGATGTTCTCGGGTTATTTCCCCCACATCGTCACTATGCACTTGCATCCATAAGTTGATTTGGCATTTCAAAGCAATTTCAACATGTAGCTTGAATCGCATACTCTTTATTATCAAGATTCATAATTGAACTTTTTTCTTTGTCGTTCTTTACTTTCGCATTTCAACCTTGGCTTCGAGTGCATGTATAGGTCCATCTGCATATGTGATCTTTAGACTCTTAGATTTCATGCTCCTTTTCTCTTCACTATGTAATGGCCTGTGATGCTTCGAATGTAATTCAATTCTTTGTGTTTTCTTTGTGGTCGTCAAACACATAAACGTTTATGCATTGTTTTCTCTACTGTTGGTCTCAATTTGTCTAAGTTACAAATGTCACCTTCTCATGTATTTGTGGCATCACACTTCTTTGTTTATTTAACTTTTTGTATCTTCTTAACCTTCATGTGTCCTTGTTTCTAGTTGTTCATCATCTAAAACAGAAAACAGCATGCATGGTCTACAATCACTTGCTTCACATAAGAATACATTCAAATTTAAAAATTCCTAAATAATCTTTAAAGCCCAATTTTTTTTTGTCAAGTTTCACCCCTTACAAGATTCGAAGTTACAAGAATTCAAACAATATTTAAACACAAATATATGCTTAATTTAAACTAAGAACATGTGGTTGGCCCTAATTTCTTGGTCAGATTATTCTCTCATAATATGATTTTGTATCTATGAGGCTCTTAAACATAATATAAACCAAAGATTTTGTGGCATTTAAAGCACAATTTTATGACCAAAATTACTACTGAGATGGGTGTTGAATCAACAAGTGTTTAATCCAAGTATTTTTGGTATATCCTAAGAACACTGAATAGCAAGAATGTTTTATAAATGCAAAAATAACCTAAAGAGGTTTGTGAACTATTCGTGAAAAGAACTTGAGGTTTTTATTTTAATATTCCCTTCTCCTTTTTGTTTATCTTCTTGTGTTCTGTGTTTCACCATTCCTAATTTTCCTTGAAAATGAATCTTTAAGTGCTCTTTTAAATTTCAAGAGTGTACTCACTCTTGTGTTTTATGCATTATGCAAAATAGTAGTCTCATTGTGTGATGCAGAATGTAGAGCCTCTAGTAGGCAAGGCAATAGGAGTCATATTTTCTTTTATAACACACCTCCTCAGATGTAGACACTTTAGCTAACTTATTTTGTAACTTTCTAGTCATGTACATCATTATATCAATCTCATTTGGATATAATGAAAGATACTCTTTAAATAAGGTTATTTCAAGTTGACTTAGCGCTCTCATTGTTATATTTGTGTCATTTGCATATTCATTCACAATATGCGTAGCCACTCAACGTCAAAATTTCAAGAATAACATGGGCAAGAATATACACATGATAATCCTTAACCCCTTCCAAGTTTAATGACTATTAAGAAGATGGAACATTGAGGAGGTAGTGCCAAATATAAATCCAAAAAAAAATCTCGTGCACATGCTTTTCATTTTTTACTCGACAACCATAGAGACTACCCTAAGGAATATAATTGAAAAAAAGTTGTAGTCTTCATTTGTCCTCCGCAACCTTTTCCATCTCTACTTTGAGTATATCAATAGAAATGGACATTTATATGTAATCAAAAACACATTGTTTCTTTTAGTTTACTTCCTCTTAATTTACTGTCACATTTTCCATCTGAAACCTCTTATTCATTTTTCAACAATATTATACCGTATCTTTACTTCCCACACCCCTCATCAACATCAACTACAAAATTAATAACTATCCCTCTAAAATGCAATGCTCTTCCTTAAACATAGTTTTACCTTCACTCAGTCAACATAATTTTCTCT
Source organism: Taxus chinensis (assembly GCA_019776745.2). Taxonomy (NCBI): domain Eukaryota; kingdom Viridiplantae; phylum Streptophyta; class Pinopsida; order Cupressales; family Taxaceae; genus Taxus; species Taxus chinensis. The sequence continues at coordinate 814,275,989 of CM034146.1, forward strand.
TCTCTCTCCATATAAACATCTCTATTTTAATCCCCTTCCTTTAAAGCTAGAGAATCTTTCACCGAACTCTAAATTATTGGAAGTGGTAATGAAGATACCGGTCATCGTCCCCATAGTATTGACAGTCCACGGTAAAAGCAGCATTTTATCAATTAAAACTCAAAGGAGACTAGAAGTCAGTGACGCGGATACTTATCCAATCACCTATGAGTGGGCCCCATTCGAAAGGTCAGTAATTATTATTTGAAAATAATAATATATCCCCGATTCCCCCACCCCACATCATTATTGGAAGCCCTCATTCTGTCCTTGTTTATTTAATATCTTGTAATAAAAGCCACTTGTACACACGTGTGAACGCAGACTTCATTTTCATTGAGCAACTTTTCTGTGGGCACTGGGGCAGGTTTCCAAACTTTTTTTAGTCATTATTTTACCTGCCAATTCCGCGCTTACACAATTCCTTTTCTGAGTACAGAAAAATAATAATAACTGTTTGTCATGACTCACTGGCCAACTCATTTTCCGGAATCATAAAACTCGCAATATTTACGCCTGGAAACAAGGAATATGCATGTGAATGCATGTGGGGAACATTCATTCATTATATTTAGTCTGTGTTTCTGCATTGGCAGTTGTTTTTTATTTATGGCTCACTATTTGTGCCCGAGTTAGTTGTCGGTTAGTTTGCCGCAAAGACAAGGGAGTTGGAGAAAGACGCGTGGCCTTTTTTATTTTTTTAGTTTGGGACAAATCCCGCACTAATTCGGCTGACCGGCGTCAACGTTGACGACAATGTTAACGGCGGCATGCACATGGTGGATCCCGCCGTTTGCCAGCTAATGTATTTCCGTCCAGCTCATTCGAGGATACACATGTATCCATCCATGTATATTTTATTACTTTTTATTTCTAATTACTTACGAGTTATTATTTTTTCCGCGTGTATAAGACTAAGCCAACAAAATTATTTTTCTTTAACACTTACAAGACTCAATTATTGGGGGAGTGTTCCTTACAATATGAGCGAAGATCTCGGTAGTAAAGTGGTTTCTCTCTTTTGATGCTCTACTTATCCTTTCTTTAATAAAGTAGTTGGAATAATATTGTTTTAAGACCTTCTCGATAGTCATTCCCAATACCGTATATGACAAGATTTGTGTGTGACGAGATTTGGAGGTTTTCGTTCCCTTAATTGTTTAAGAGTCATTTCCCTCATCACGCAAGTCCTTTATTTGGTGTTTTATGATTTAATTTGTAACCAACCAACCATCTTCTTATTATAAATCAAATATATATCTCTATATTAATATCTAAATAAATATACATATGATAAATATCTATACATATACTTTTCCGATAATTTATATACACTAAAATGACATTTTATCTGATTATGCGTTTGGATCTATAATATAAATTTTTTAAAATTCACTAGTGAAGATTGTTCTCATTACATTTAACACTTGGTATATATTTATCATAAACCAATAACAAATTAGACATCAAAAAGGTATCATAATTGCACATTAATGGTGCCATGGAAATGTCGATAGGGGAAGTGAGGTAAAGAAACCTAAAAAAATAAAAACAAAAAGTAAAAGTATCTAAGGCAAAGTGAAAGGAAGTGGAAAATGAAAGGAATGTGGGGTGTTATTTGCAACGATGTCTTGTAAAACAAACACAAGAAGATTGATTTGAAGGATTGCAGTTATGGCCAATGGATGAAAAAGGGGAAAGCTAAAGGTAGAGAAGATTCTTGGGCGGGATTAAGGATGTCATACCAATATTGTATTTTAAACAATAATGTAGCTAAGACATGGATATTGGGAATTCACTAGAGAACAACATTTCAACATTTTGAATAACAAAAAATGTGTTCATTTTTAACTTCCAAAGCATCCATTGTTGGAGTCTATTTAATTATGTTTTATTTCAAAAATGAGTATAAAAACAATTTCTTACATTTTCCAACACCAAACAAGCTCGATTTCTCTATAAAACTACATTGACCACACTCATGAACACTCTGACACATGGAAATATAGATTCTAGGTCAGTAGCCCCAAGTTTTATGTCAAGATTTGAAATTATGGTTTAATCTTATTTTTTAACATAAAGGTGGCGTAAAGGAGATTTTTTTTAGCTTTATTAAGGAAAAGTGTTGTAGTATATGCCCGCAATAAGATTGGTTGCAAGTTAATTAAAAAAAAAAAAAAAAGGTGCAAGGTGCATTTATTTCCAGTGATGTCATTTTTTAGGTCTATATTTGTAATCATAATACATCACGACATAATTGACACTTAAAACTAATCAAAGTTGAATATTATTTTTTAAAAAATTATGTGTTCATTTCTTAAGACGGGATCAAGAAATTTTGTGATACTCATTATCAATAACTAAGAGTTGTAAGAATTCCCTTGTTTGTATTGCCACACATAACAATACCACCATCTACAACTATGAGACTCCAACAATCTAATATCATATCTTATTAAACTTGTCATTTTTGTTTAAACAGGGTAACATGACCATCATGATAGGGAAACAAAACAAGATATTTGCTCAAAATCACACTTCTCATGTAAAGGTGTAGATAAGAGAAAACTATGGTTTATAGTAATTGACAAATGCTTTGAAGTTGGAAAACTTTGTTAAAGATGGAGAAGTATACAAAATTTTTACAATGATTTCCTTAATAATAAGTTCAACATAACTCATGAGTCTATTAGTTTTCCTCCTTTTTCCATGTAATTAGATTTATTGAATATTTAGATGACATTTGCTTCCTCCGATAGTAAGTTGAAAAGGATCACTATAAGATATTGAAGAAAACAAATTTTTGCTCTTATGCAAATCTTACTGACATTTCAACTAAGGAAAAGTTTACACTACTATTGATGGGTGGATCCATGGAATATTGAAAATTCATGGAAGAACAACATTAAAAGGAGACAAATGAGAAAAGGTTTAAAATATGAGAATTCAAGTTGTTTTGCAAAATGTGATAGTTGATGGCCATGTGTCATCCATATAAATGGAATGATTCTCTATCACACTTTCACACTAAGTTTTTAAAAGTATAATATGTAACACACTTATGTGTATATAGATTGTGGTCCCCAACACCTCTTTCACTCATATTTTCATGGGATTTATACCATATAATTGTTGTAAAAAGTAAGTGTAAGATAGTAGACACAAATTAATCATGAATAAGACAAATGTGTCTATTTTTTAACTTTCAAAATATCTAATGCCTAACTCAATATGATTTTTCTTTTGTTGTAAATAATGCATCAACGTGTTTTCTTGCTCAACCGATGAAAATTGTAAAGGTTTCATAAAAACAACCAATCTTACAAAAAATAAAACAAAACAAAAAAGACAATACTTTAAATAACTTTCCATCAAGGTGATCATTAGAAATCCTTGTAAATTTCAATCCATTGACCTATATTTAAGCAAAATAGTAGAAATGAACCTTTTTGAAAATATCATAATTCTAAGAAAAAATACAAATGATAAATTTTACAAAATCAAAATTACAAAAAAATTGAAAAAAAACTTGTTACATATCCTCCACTTTTTATCCAACATCTTAAATTTTGAAAAAATCATAACATAAACCATAAAAAATCCTAACCAAATGTTGTTGAGTCTAAATTTTAAACGAGTCAAGTATCAACACTAAAGCAAGCATTATCTAGAATTCAATATAATAGAAAATTATTTTTGTAAGGAGGAATTTAAATGCATTCCATCTAGATGATTAATTCTTAAAGGGTACTCAAAGAACCCATTGTTTCAATATTCAACCTCCCCTTCCTCCAAGTTAGATATATAATCTTAAAGTCCCGCAAAATTAAAAACATTAATCTTAAAAATCCCTAAGCACATGTTGTGAAATCCAAATTTTAAAAGGAGTTGAAATTTTTAAGGGTTTCAACCAAATCAATTTCAAGGGTTTCAGAAAACAACCAATACAGCCAAAAACAAACCAAACCAAAAAGAAATAGAACTTTAAATACATTTTTGTTACCATTAAATATTTCTATCTATTGGGCTATATTTCATACAAAATGGAACCTTTAAACCCCATTAGTTCTAAAAAACACAAATTACAATGATTTATAAAATAAACATTTACAAAAAAAAATAATTACAAATTTGTTGCATACCCTTCAACTTCAATTGAACACCTTCAATTTCAACAAAACAACAATTTTAAGAAACACAAAGTACACTTTATAGAATATAAATTTCTACAAGGGTTGAAAGTTTCACATGTTTTAGTATTAAATGGGAGTATTTGATTGAAATTTAACAAAATAAAAAATTGATTTTAAAAATGAATTTGAATACCTTCAATTAGGATTATCTAATTCTTGGAAGGCATCAAAAGAACCTATTGTTCATTTGATTGATAACCCCTTCTTCCAAAAAAATCTCGTGAAAATTCACTATCCACTTATTATTTTACGATGAGCTCGTCTTGGCAAATGCTTAACCTCACCAAATGTGGCAATTGATGGTCATGTGTTGTTACATAAATGGAACCATCATCCATCACATGTTTGCACTAAGTCTAAAAATATATAATATTTAATGCACTTATGTGTATATAGTTTTTGGTCCCCAACACCTCTTTCATTCATATTTTGATGGGATTCATACCACATAATTGTTGGAGACTTGGAGTGTACAATCTAGTAGACACAAACTAATCACAAATAAGACAAATATGTTTATTTTTAACTTTCAAAATATATAGTATCCTACTCAATATGCTTGTGCTTTGTCGTAAATAACACATTAATGTGTTTACTTGCTTAACTAAAGAAAATTGTAAGGGTTTTACAAATACAACCAATCCTACCCAAAACAACACAAAACATTAAAAAATGCTTTAAATAACTTTTCATCAAAGTGAGTTTTAGAAATCCTCTCAAATATCAATTCATGAGCCTAAATTTTAGCAAAATAGTAAAATTGAACCTTTAAAAATCTCGTAATTCTATATAAAAAACACAGACAATAAATTTAATAAGATCAAAATTACAAAAAAATTGAAAAAAAAAACGTGTTACATATCCTCCAATTTTGATCTAGCATCTTAAATTCTCAAAAAATAAAAACATCAACCTTTAAAAAACCCTAACCAAGTGTTGTTGAATCCAAATTTTAAACAAAACAAGTATCAACACTACAGCGAGCATCCCTCTAGAATTCAAAAAATTAGCAATTATATTTTGGAGAGGATTTTAAATACCTTCTATAAGACTAATTAATTCCTAATACTCAAAGAACCCATTTTTTATATCCAACGACCCCTTCCTCTAATTTAGATCTAACATCTTGAATTCCCTCCAAAATTAGACACATTAATCTTAAAAAAACCCTAAGCACATGTGGAATCCAAAGTTTAAAAGGAGTTGAAAAAATTAAGGTTTTAAACCAAAACAATTTCAAGGGTTTCAAAAACATAGCCAATGCTACCAAAAAAAAAAAAGCAAAACAAAAAGAAATAGAGATTTAAATACATTTTGTGACCATTAAGTATCCTACCAAATTACTATATTATATAGGGTTATATTTCATAAAAATCATACAAAATGCAACCTTTAAACACCATTAGTTCTACAAACAAAACACAAATGACATTGATTTATAAAAAAAATACAAAAGAAAAACAAACTTGTTGTAAATCATTTAATTTCAATCTAACACAAGTTAAATTTCAGTAAAACATCAATTTAAGAAACCCAAAGTACATGTTAAAAAATATGAATTTCAACAAGGGCCAAAAGTTTCACATGTTTCAGTATTAATATGAGTATTTGATCAAAATTTAACAAATTAAAAACTTGATTTAAAAAATAAATTTTAATACTTTCTATTTGGATGACCTAATTATTGGAAGGCACTGAAAGACCATATTATTTAGTTATCTCATGACCCCTTTCTCCAAAAAATTCTCATGAAAAATCTTTATCTACTTATTATTTCATGAAGAGCTTCTCTAGATGAATGCCTAACCTCAACAAATGTGACAATTGATGGCTATTTGTTGTCCACATTAATGGAACGGTCATCCATCACACATTCACACTAAGTCTAAAAAAGTATAATATTTAATGTACTTATGTGTATATAATTTTCGGTCTCCAACACATTTTTCACTCATATTTTGATGGGATTTATACCACGTAATTGTTGGAAACTTGAAGTGTATGATTTTTAATGATACAACTTAATCACGAATAAGGAATTTATATGTCCATTTTTAACTTTCAAAATATCTAGCATCTGACTCAATATGCTTGTGCTTTGTTGTAAATAATTCATCAACGTGTTTTCTTGTTTAGCCAAAGAGAATTGTAAGGGTTTCATAAAAACAACCAATCCTACCAAAAATAAACAAAACAAAAAGACAATGTATTAAATAACTTTCCATCAAGGTGGTCATTAGAAATCCTCCCCAATTTTAATCCATCAGCATATATTTCACTAAATAGTAAAAATGAACCTTTAAAAATCTCCTAAATCTATAGATAAATATGAATGATAAATTTTACAAAATCAAAATTACAAAAAATGGAAAAAAAAAACTTCTTATATATCCTCCAATTTCGATCCAACATCTTAAATTCTCAAAAAATCAAAACATCAACCTTAAAAATCCCCTAAACAAATGTTATTAAGCCCAAATTTTAAACAAGGCAAGTAGTGACACTAAATCAATCATCTATCTAGAACAAAATAGAAAATTATTTTTAAAAGATAATTTTAAATAGCTTTCATTAGGTTGATTAATTCCTAGATGGGTATTTAAAGAACCCATTGTTTTGATATCTGACATCCCCTTCCTCTAGTTTAGATCTAACATCTTGAATTCCCCCTAAAATTAAAAAACATTTATCTCACAAACCCCTAAGCATATGTTGTGCAATTATAATTTTAAAAGGACTTGAAAATGTAAGGTTTTCAACCAAAACAAGTTCAAGAGTTTCGAAAATAATAGCCACTACTACCAAAAACTAAACAAAGCGAAAAGAGATAGAGATTTTACCACATTTTTTCTATCATTAACTATTGTCCCATATTTCATAAAAACAATGTAAAACAAAACCTTTAAAACCCATTAGTTCTACAAAAACACGTCACAAATGACACTGATCTATTAAAAATTTACAAAAAAAAATAAAAACAAACTTGTTACATATCCTTCAATTTCAATCTAACACCTAAAATTTAAATGAAACATCAATTAAAAAAACCCAAAGTACAAGTTATAAAATCTAAATTTCAACAAGGACCAAAAGTTTCATGTGTTTCATTATTAATGTGAGTATTTGATTGAAATTTAACAAAATAAAAAAATGATTCAAAAAATGAATTTAAATAATTTCCATCATGATAACCTAATTCTTGGAAAGTACTGAAAGAACCTATCATTTAGTTGTTTGATGACCCCTTCCTCCAAAACATTATTGTGAAAACTCATTATCCACTTATTATTTTATGAAGAGTTCATATTGGCGAATGCTTAACCTCACCAAAATCCATAAACCCTAACCCAAACACCTTAGGAGAGTAAAACCCACAATGTGGTTATTATATGGGGAAAAATTATAAGATGGGTTTCTCATCAAATTCCAATAGGTCATATGTCCTCTAAAACCCCAAGGAATCAATAAAATAAAATTTAATTCTTCAGAATATGCCATATGAACATTGAATGGGAATGTAATGTAAATCAAAGAAAATTGTAAATTTTGTAGTGTGTTCCCTTGTAAAATGTGTTCACCAATAAATTCACTCAAAATTTGCATTATAAATAAAATTATTTATTCATAGTTTTATTTTGATCTAATAATGTGTTTCTATGCTACACAATTTCTCTAATTATTGTTTCCATTTATATTTTTTTGTCCCAAAGCAATATACTATACACTTAGAAAGGTATACCTATACCATAAAGATTGATAGATGAATTCTAACATAACTGTTAAAACATATTTATCAACGAATTAGTATAAAATTGACACATACCCAAATTTGAAAACAAACGTCTTCAAGTGTTCAAAATAGGTCGTACAATTTCCTATTAACGGAAAGCATATTTAATGTGGAAAATAATGTAAGATAGAAGTAAACTATGTGCCCTATGTTGTAAAAAAAATTATAAAGATCAAAATGTAATATTAAACAATTATGTGTCTCTTGCAAATGATGAAAGAAAAGCACACACCCTGGTTTAAATTTGATGGTCACTTATGACCATTAAACAATTTTCGATGATATTAACTTTTCAATATTCTCCTTCAAATTGTTCACAATAATATTATTATTACAATATTAGTTATCCAACCACCTCTTTCTCCATAAACAATATTGTGAAAAACCATCACAATCCACTTATTATTTTATGATGATCTCGTCCTATAACATATAAACCATGTGGGAATAAAATTCATAATACATGGATTACTATGCAAGGAAAAGATCTCAAGATGGGGTTTTCATCGGATTCGAATAGATCTTATGGTTATTACAACCCTGCCAAATAAATGAAACAATTACTTCTTTGAATTATACAATTTCAACTTTTAATGTAAGCATAATTGGAATGAAAATAGATGGTAATTGTTGTAATATAATCTTGTAAATAAATATATTACGTTTTAATCTAATTATGCATTATAAAATTTTGTAAAGATGTTCACTCATATCATATTACAATTACATAATAATATAAAAAATAAATAAAAAGTAAACATTTAGATCCTAGCTCAAGTCATGATTATAACAAAATTTGCACTAGTATAGGTGAGCTTGCTAAATGAAATTACAAACTAGTGTTAGAGAGGATTGTACCAATTTTAGACTAAGACGTGTTGATTGTGATTTGAGAGTTTATAGGAAATATGTGCAAGGTGTCATAAAACTACTCTAAAAATATATGAGTGGAACTCTAATTGCAGTATGAAGTCACTTTTGTAGACAAATTTGATTGGATGACTTTTTCTAAGATGGTTTTTTTTTTCTTTTTCTACATATGGATGAATCGTTCCTTTGGCACTACGTTCCTCTATGTATGTACCTTCACCTTATGTGGTTGAAATTATGTGATCACAATTGTGTAGCTAATTAGGGCTTATTCTTCTTCTGCTTTGTTTATGGAGATAAAAAGGAGTTAGTGCTTTTGGATTCAGTGACACCAACAATGCATGCAATACTACTCCAAAGAGGCGTCAAACCTACATAGTTCTCCCTATCAGTAAAATGTGTTTAAAATGATAACACAATGTGCTTGACAATAAAGACCATAATTAAGACCTCTAGAAATCAACAATAATCGTTGGTGTGTGTTAAAGCTTTATAATTTGACCTAGTAAAACCTTGTGTGATGTATGTAGACTTAATGTTGGCTGAAGTGCTTGAGAGAGTGATGTATGAATCATGTGCTTTGTTATGATCTCCTAGGTAGCCAAAAAATGTAAGAGGTGAGGCCCTTAGAATGGGTTAAGTGAATGTACTTATGTAAGTAATTTTGTTACGATAAAATTTCCCACATTAATGCCACATGATTGACTAGGTCAACTTGTGCATTTGAAAATGTGACCATTAGAGCTTTAGAGGATGAAGTTCTCAGCACATGAGAAAGTTAACTAGGTGAATTTTCCTATCATGGCCAACTTTGTACAAACAAAATGTACAATGCAAAATTTTATGTTTACATGGTGGCCAAGTGTCTGATGGCACGTTATATAATCTAAGAATGAACTTTTGATTTTTCAATGATGGATAAAAAGTGTGACCTATCAGCCATCAATTTTTATTAAGCAAGGTGTGTAGGAATTAGTCAATTTAGTGCATGATGAGTTATGGACCGAGATAAATGCAAAGGATTAATTTTCAAATACTAATAGGTCTAGATTTAGGTATCGACATTTGTCCCATTTTAATCTAATAATCAAATTTTTTATTAAATATAAATGAAACAAAAAAACTCCCATAAGGATAAGACCTTTGCAAGATTGGAATGTTTTTGTTCCTTTCTCCTTCGTGTGTAACTATACATGTGAAGCATCATGCCACATGCATAAAAGTGTATTAAACTCCAATTGTTGAGATGTGGAGTTCAATTATTTTGGTTTAGCATGCTATATCAACTTGCTGGAAAACACAATAACCGACATCAGTTATGAAGGGACCAACATCGGTCACCTATGACCGTCATCGGTCAGGCAAGTAGGAACCGACATCAATTAGGGCTAACCGGCGTCGGTTTGGGCTAACCAGCATTGGTTACCTGTGCGTGAGTTTTTTATTTAACTCGCGGGAATTAGATCTAATTTTAGTATTAAAGAAGATTTATTGATTGTAATTGCATGGCTAAGTTCCCTAAGTTTGTATAAGGTATAAAGCTAGGGTTAGAAGAGAGAGTCAATGATTATTGTGAAAAAATTGTGAGAGAGAGAATTCTTGGAGAAGAAGGAGAAGCTTGAGAGAAAGAAAGTATTGTACATCGTGAGAGGTGTGGAAGATTGTATATCTTCATTGTATATCTTCTGAAAGCTTTGGATAATAGATTGAATTGTTTCTTGGTGGATGTATCGCACAATGGGTGAACCACGTTAAATCTAGTGTTGATTTATATATCTTGTTTTATATATTTCTTCTCGTAGAATATCCGCTTTTATTGCACATATGCTTAGATATGATATATTATATGTACAACCTTGTGCTAACCCCAACACCAATCAAGATGCTTATACAAAACTAGTAAATAAAATAAGGTCAACAAATAAAAGCATGAAGCATGTACACATGTTTAGCCCTAATGATGAATGTGAGGGAAAAGTAATGTGAAAATAAATAGAAATAGAGTGGTTGCAATTAGGTATATTATGAGTAGCCAAAAAAACATCCATTAAATTTGGACCTATTGAGTGAAGCCATGTAACCATCCACAACAATCAGGCCTGTCGAATGAAGCCATGTAAACGTGAGATGTAATAGTTGTGTGAATGTCATGGTGTACTAGTTGTGTAGATGTCATGATGTATTAAATACATGTATATCATAATATGGTGTCATTTGAATCATTTTATCCAATCTTTGCATAAATTGTGTTAGAAAAACCTTATAATAGGCCCATCTTTCAAATAAGTGATGTTACAAAGGATAGCTGAACTCAAAATAGAACGTGTTAGTCATATAAAACCAAAGTGGAAACATGGTCAATGATATAAACTAAAATTAGTATATCAACTAACATGGTAAAATGTGTATGTGTCGTAAGATAATAATAGTTTTTAACACAAGAATTTTGTAGCATTCGTGAGATAAAGTAATGTAATGTCCAACAATACATATATTATCATAAGAATAAAATGTCATGAAAGTCGTAAGATCAAACTAGTGTAAGTTTCGTAATGTATATGGATCATAAAAAATTAAACATATCATAAAATTTTCCTAATAATATTTAGTAAGCTATCATAGCAACGATAAAACGAATAACATGATAACAACACGCAACTCAATCCTTGATGGATCCATAATAACCACTGACAACTTGACTTGACTTTAAGAATCTTGAGTGTTGAAAAGCAAACAAACAATAAGCATCGTGTAATGAGTACCCATGTCCCATCTAACTTAAAAGCTTCGTAAAAACAAGGGAGGGCAAGACAATACCAATAGCTAACAAGAGTGATCACCACACATACAGTCCTCACACAAGACAAGGTAGAATGGTGGGGATAAGTGCCAGATACATGTTTTTTTTGTTTTTACGCGAGTTACATTTCATTGGCTTCTTGCATTAATTTTCAATCTTTGGTTGATGTTTGATATATATGGAGAAGGATGCATGACTTGGTGAAGACCACTTATGGAATGAAGTAAGGACATATAAAACCATTCCAATGCGCCAAATCCTCGTTGGGTTGGGAGTAGGTAGCCCACACCATAAAATACTGTAGACAAAAGAATGATAGTAAATGTTAACATTACCCTTATTAGTTAGGAAGTACCTATAAAATCTGCAATATCATTACCACCCGAATCTAACGTGTCTCCTCCATATCGTTAGATATGTCTCTAGTCTAACTAATACTTTGGTAATTGACCATAGAATTGGCATCTTTTTTTCCACCCACCCAAAACATTCAAATCAGAGGGCGACCTGGTTTTTTATCCTTCTCCATTTCAATGGGTTTCGTAGCATTTCACGTGATAAGAAACGTGGTCGACAAGTTTGCCTCCACATTCACCAACACCTTCCAAATTGTGAATGTACCCAACTCTCTCCCTCATGACATCTGCACAGTGTCCACTCTAAACTTTCCCACAGTCCTCAACATATGACTTGTTTCCATCAAAGCACGGCTCCTCTAACTGGGTATCTTTGCTGACCAGGCTTGGAAGTTAATGAGGACAAAATATATTAATAAAGACAAATTTGATTTGCTGTGCTGTGCTGTGGCATAAAATGAAATTGGCCATTTACAACAAAAAGATTTTCCCCACACTTTTGGCCACTTACATTATCTATTTTAAAAAAAAAATTACTGATCGCTTTTAGTAAGTAGCGATATGTAAGAGGAATTCACATCATCAATATCATCTAAGTCACAATCTTGATCTATGGTGGGTTTTATGTGAGCCCAACAACTTCGCCGATAAATCAAACGATATATTTTGAAATTTTCATTAAGATTGGTTCTACTTATTCAACGAAAAAAAAAACTGATAATATTATGACCTTATCTGTTTTAGTGTTTGGACCTTTGTACTCGAGAATAATAGATTCCTAATGGACACAACTTTACTAATGAATGAAAAGCATGAAAGATTTTAGCTTAATAATGATTCAAATTTACTTCAACAATTATTTATGAAATCAAAATTTTGGCTAAAGGCTATCTAGCTTAATATTATTGGGTTGATAGACAATATTAGTTAATTTCTACTTTTAATTTTAATGTTCATTTAACTCTCACATGATCATTTTAATTTTAAATTTCACATACGTGTGATTATTATTTAAGATTTTTTATTTTTATTTTTTGGAAATTATGATTATAAAAGTGGAGTTTGGAGCTTATATTTGTGGTATTGCTAAATTAATGTCATGAGAAGGCAATAACGTTATTAACCAATGTAGTATATGCGGAAAAACTAAGATTGAGTCTTGAGGCATTATTTTAGATAGACACATATAAATTATTTGTACTCAAATAAGGATTTTGAGATTTATACCTCTTATTTTATATATAGATATATTTAAGTTATTTGTATTAGTTATGCCGATATACATAGTGGTGGTTAATATATTTGATAACCATTTAATTGATATGGGATAAATTTAATCTTAAATTTGACATTTGTTAAAGAGTCATTCAATTTTTTTAATTTTAATTTAAAAATAAATAAATATAACATTTATTTAGAAAGAACACGCAAATTAAAATAGCAGAGGCTATTCTCCCCACAAAATATACCACCATACATAAAATGTACTATGCGACCATCATGTCCATCTGTTGCCACGTGGCAGGTGGTTCAACACTTTATTTTTTTTGTAAAAATAATTGTAATGTTCAAGGCGATTCAAGCCCGCGACCTCCTCATTATTAGCGCACATTCCTACCAAACCCGAATAACACTTGCCACATGCAACGATTTGATTTCAATCGGATATGTTCAAAAAATAATAAACCTTTGCTTTGATTACTGAGGCGCAGGTCCCACCCATACATGAGCATGCATGTCTCTATGGTACATTTTATGGTTAGTTTTATGTAGAGTGGCGCATTATGTGAAAAGAATAGCCTCCGGCAATTAAAACACCTATGTATATTCTCATAATTATAAAACTAGCAATTGCAAATGAGTTGCAAATTACACCAGAGATAGTAGCAATATTCAGTTTATTTGAGTTGTATTGTGCGTTGATATTGCCTGGATGTCTATATGTTGTTGCAAAACTCTTATTTTGCTATTGTCCATATTTTTGTAAGACACAATTATGATAGTCACCCGACTAAATCATGTTTCATCATTTGGTCAAACATCGAACATTTATCTATTAAAACTTTCGAATCTCAAAATTTGTGAGCAAGATATATGACCAATATTATTTTTCAAAAAGTAAGACTAAATCACGTTTCATCATTTGGTCAAACAGTGAACATTTATCGCAATAACTTTGAACAAAATATATGACCAATATTATTTTCCAAATAATAAACTATAAAATTTACTTTATAAAAAATAAAATCAAAATCAAATATCTAGGTTAGTAAATATCTAGGACTGTAGAAAAATATCTAAAATCCGGCAACCTTAAAAATATTTAAAATCCGGCAACCTTTAAAATATTTAAAATCCGGTAACCTTTAAAATATTTAAAATCCAGCAAGACAGTAAATATTGGAGCCCCCTGAATTTGACACTTTCCAGCAAGGGCATCTTCAAAATAAACACCTACCGGCAAAAAATAATATAGAATAATAATAAATCTTAAAAATTAGAAAATAGTGATAAAATATACAACAGATCCCGTACCGAAAATGAAAATATAATTAAAACAAATGTCTTAGGGAAGTGTTTCACGCAGTGACGGAACACCCTGACATTTGGGGTTCAGGGTGTACTTACCTCCCCCCTTTCATTATCTGCATAAATAGTATATTACCATCGATAATTACGCTTCCAAAAAAAGAAGAAAATCAGGTCATTAAGTTAATGCACTCTTAATAATAAATTCGAAGGCCTTATATAGCAGGAAAGGCGGACCCGATTCATTAACAACAGGGCAAGATGGAAGCGTAATTGCAGAGAACATTCAAACGGTCGCTGAGAAATCTCATGGCAGCGAACGAAAGATGAACCAGAAGCACTGATAATTGAAACAGAATTGTTTTTACAGAGACACGGACAGAAAAAAAAAGAAAGAATTGTGCTTTTGTTGTGAAGGAAATGGGGAGTTCGGGGAACGGTGCAGTCATGGAGGTGGAGGTAGCGAAATGCGAGTGCTGTGGACTGAAGGAAGACTGCACGCCGGCCTACATTGCGCGCGTTAGAGAACGATTCCATGGCCGCTGGGTGTGTGGTCTGTGCGCAGAAGCTGTCAAGGACGAGCTTTGCAGAGCAGAGAGGAGCATAACAATGGAAGACGCCGTCGCAGCCCACACGCAGTTCTGCGTGCAATTTAATGCTAATCCGGAGGTAAACGTTGCAGAGGCGATCAGGCAGCTGCTACGTCGTCGGTTCGAGTCCTCCCGAGCGCTGCGGCCCACCCACAGCAGTTCCAACCTCGGTGACGATGTGGGTCGCCGCATTTCTCTCGGAAGGAGTACCAGCTGCTTGTTTTCTTAATTGCCAGTTGCCATCATAATAATTTTAGTAGGACGTGTCTGTTCGTTTATCTGTGTGCATTTTTCTTCTTTTGATAACTCAGCAAATGTTAGTTTGTTCAGCGACCTGGAGGTGTAGAGGTTTAACACGAAGAGTTTATTAATGTACATTTTAAGTTTAACGTTTTGATGCCTTGTTAACCTACAGCAAAAATTGGCAAGGTGTATAGATGCTTAAATGCTCCTATTAACAAAATGGTTATTGGTTCTTACTGTTCTCTCTCTGTATTTTTTTAGAAATGAATTTTCTCCAACAAATTTTATTAGATGCCTATTATTACTATTATTGAGTAACTGTGTTTTTGAATTGTTTCTATAACTCTAAAATTCTCATACCATACAAAGTAATCACAGGATTTTTTCTTTTCAAGAGATCCGTGACCACTGGGTGATGGAAAAGGAATAATGTCAACCGCCTATCCTTAACTAACATGCAGGGGCTCGAGCTCTGCACAACTCAACAAATTAATAAAAAATAACATTTTATTATTTTGATTTTTGCCCATAGGATTTGTGGGTACAAGTTACGGTCAGTTACGTCAGAATTTGTATAGGCGTGGAATTTCAATTTAAGGGTGTTTATCAATTCATAAATTTGATGTTCTCTCAGAATTTGTGTAGGCCATTTACGATCTAAATCACAAAAAAAAAATTGCCATGCAGCTTCCAGTGCGAAGGTGTAATGTAATTATTCTTAACAGATATTGATTGCCAATTGGTCCGTCGCAGTCCTGAGTATCCTCCATTTCTTTCGCACTTCATAATGAAACCTGTTCAATTATCACAAAATTCCCGTCACATGTTTTATGTCATTTACAGGCATGACATTTGTTCCGTCACGTATTTACCTGACACCACATATTTCCCTATCAGACAAAAAATCCAAATGTACTCGCGCACAATATTTTTCCTCTTCAACACCGCTTCTTCTCCGAATGAATTCCGGTCTCGTGAGTCTTTCCGAAGTTACGTAAAGATTCCTTTCCCACTTTGGTTTTTATTGCAGGAAGGTTTTCAATAGGGAGAGCGCAATCATTTTGAATATGGTTTGATGGTGGATATGGGTGTTGATTAGACAATACTTTATACTTGTCATTGCATTATTTAATAGTTATTGTATTATTTAGTAGTTAGTTATGTAGGGTGGTCAATCATTAAGATTTATAATTATTAATTATTTTTTTACAACAATTATCATTTGTGTGTAAGTATTGGTCTTTGTCATCGGTTATAGTGCGTACTAAATATATCATCTAAGTATGATAGAACCCCCATAATATCTATGCATGGAACATGCATGCCCATCACCTCAGCGAAAGGCTCCAACATGATGACTCGACCTTAGTAGTGACACGTCACATGCTAGCCCATAAATGTTGGCACTTATGTTTGTCTTCACTGGGAGTATGGAGCATGACATTTAATGATTATTTCAAACCTATTCAACCCAAAACAATTGCGGTATTGCCCATTCCTTTTTGCAAATAACTTATTGTCGTGCCAGTTTGGAATGGTAGCGACGAAAGCTATCAACCCAATTTGGAAAGCCATCACCATTGGACAAAGAAGGGTGGAAGGAGTAATGCCACGACACGCAAGGTAGGGCTATGTTTCTCCCACACTATTTCTATGTTCAAATAGCTATTTTTTGCATGTCATAGATTTTGCACAGAAAAAACAAAGCTATCATCATATCAAAACCTTTCACTATGTTGAGGGGTATACATTTGTCGTCCCCCTTTTTGTTTTTCTCCATTATAATTGAGATGGGAAATTAAGTATTTCATGGAATGTTTTAAACAAAACCACAAGAAACGAGTCCTTTGCATGATGCTTAAATCCAACCAATGTGAGTGGTTTTGGATTCAAATGGGGAGGAAATGAATAAATGTTTTAACTTCTAACCATGCTTAGGTTAATGTCAATGACTATTACACATCAATAACATAAACACACTTTTATTTTACAGTTATATAATGGGAATAAAAAAAATTTGAAACAACAAATGTACAGGTCATCTCTGCCCCTCAAGTATAGGGAATACATTTTCGTCAAATATAGAAGTAAATTTTTTTATGAAATCCCTTAGACATAATCACAAGAGATATGCCCTAAGTTGGATGTTTAAATCCAATGAACGTGAGTGGATTTGAGTACTAATTGGAAAACAAATGGATTAATGCAAGTAGGTTTAAAATGTGCTTAGGTTATTATTGAAAAACACATTGTGGTTTTCAATAATAAAATAACCACATTATTTTCATTTAATGTATTGTAAGCCATCAACTATTAATTGGGTTTGGGATGGGCATACATGTGTTTCGAATGTTTTTTGGATAGGGACCCACACATTTTGTATAGAGATTAGACATGTCCCATTTTCTATATTTAAGCATCCTTCTTAGGGCATTTGTCTTATGATTTTGTTTAGTTTGTATTATACATATAAAATTATTTAATCTCCTAGATTGATCAAGAAAGCTGCTACGAATGTAATAAGAGGAAATACGTGTGTTTTATATTCATACTTTCTTCAATTAACATTTTTCTATATAGAATATAAATTTTTGATGTTTACCCTATCAATGCACCGTCTGACGTGTTGGGGAGTTGAGCTGGTGAATGGATCTAATCTAACCTCAATTAAAGTGAATCACCTTTTGTCCTTATGATCCATACAACAACCGAGGTGGCAATTCTAGCTGGGCAACTTTTGAGATTCAAAACGTTTACACCATAGCTCCGATTGACCCCGTTCAAAATGCATCGAAAATCTTAGAACGTGTATAATGTTGAGGAAGGGTGCAAAAATATGTTCGGGAAAACCGAAATCCACTCCTAAAGGCCTCAAATTGTAATTTTTATAGTGCTATCTAAAAATAGTAATTTGAAGAAATTTTCGCATATGTAATTCACGGAAGGTGAATCACCTCATCTCTCTCAAGATTGGTGACCTTCCATATTCTTCTAGATGTCTAAGATGATATTTCTAAAAGTAGTATATAATTAGATGTAACCCACAATGGAAAGACACACATCTCCTTGCATAGATAACTATTGTAATCACAGTCTTTTGAGAAATATACATCTCTTTTCAAAGATAATTTTTCTATTTACATCTGGCACAATTATTATTTTGTCATGTAATCCCCAAAACCCCTGAATTTTGGATCAGTGGTATCAGAGCGAAGCTGTCTTGCGAGTGTATGATTTCTAGGATGAGGTCGGGATATAAGAAGATTAGGTGGTCCATATAAGATCCTCCATAATATTTGACTACTCGTTACAAGAGACCTCAAATGGCAAAGAACACCAAGAAAAATGATCCTCTCAAGAAAATGGTGAATGAAGCTCTCATGGAGAAAAAGGAGAAGATGTTACAATAATTCTCACATATCCTTCAACGGCTATAAATGGGAAATCTTGCATCCTCATCTATGATACATCCCTTCAGTGCCCCGACACCCTTTAAGCTCCAAGCAAATTTTGATATTCATATTTTTTAGGGTAAAATGAATTCTGATGTAGTAGAAAACTGGTTAGGCCAATTATCCTCCTATTTATTTATTAATAAATTCACTTATAAAGAGAAGATATCATTTGCTCTCTTGAAATCCTCACTTTTAACAAAAAATGGTGGGGAGCGTACAAGAATAGACTCAATAGGGAAAAAATAAGCATTGTAGATGAGTCCACCTGGGATGATTTTTTGTATGCCATAAAGGAATAATACTACCCTTTTGGAGCCTATGATGATCTGTACATATAATGGCGGCAACTCTGTTAAGGTAAGAACTAGTCAGTTCAAGATTATACTGGTAATTTTCATTCTTTTTCTACCATATTGGGCATTCATGACACAAAAGAACACAATATCCTCAAATATCGTAATGTCTTGTAATGGTACATATAGGAGGAAAAGGAACTCTTTCAATTTTATACCCTTGGTGAGGCGTACAAATTTGCGATCAAGATTGAACAAAATCATAGAAAGAGAAATATTAAGAACTGACCTCTGAATGGAAAAATGATATGGAAGGCCAAACCCGAGGTCAAGTTTGGAAACTAAAGGAGTCATAAGGAAATAAAACACATAAGGAGAAGACAGGGAAGTGGTGTGACCTCCATAAGAATAATTGTCATTCCTAGGAAGAATGTCAAGCCATCAAGTCCTTACTCATCGAGTCATCATCTTAAGCACCCACTTCTTCATTGGTGACACACCCCAAGGCCAAAGATAAAGAAGATGAAATAATAGATGTTGAACCAGCTGTGATCATTGTCACCTCGTAAGTCAAGAATATGGATGAGAAGGAAAGGATATTTCATTCCAAGCTATGGGTAAAAGGTAAGCCTCTACATTTTATACTTGATAGTGGAAGTCAAAAGAATTTTATTTCTACTAATGTTGTGAAAAGTCTGAACCTTCCTATAAAGCCACATCCCCAACCATATAGTATCGGGTGGTTAAACCCAAGAAGAGATCTCCATGTCACATAACAATTTCTCCTCCCATATGTAATCAAACCCTTTCATGATGAATTCATATGCGATGTTGTTCTATTGGATTTTTTTGATGTGGGTAAGTGCACCAAGTTGGGGGGCCAAAAAGTGGACAAAAAACTGAAAATGAACAAAACACGTGTATGCATTCTGTTATAACACGATCGCGTTATATTTTCTTTGGTTCGGTAATTCATGAACCTATATACGTACGTGTTGTATAACGTGTATGCGTTATGTTAAGTTATAAACAAAAATAAAGCCCGAGCCCTTATCATTTTAACTCCCCCCAAACGCGAGTTTTTATAGCAAAATTGTGCCCTCACATTTCATTTTTCAAGCTGGATCTTGCTCAAACAATCGTTTGAGAATCACCATGAAGATCCAAATCAACGATGGCACCATGGAGAAGAGGTAGGCACAATTATTTTCTCGAAATTGCATTGAAATTTGGTAATTATAGAGTATAATTTGAATTGAATACATTTTTTTATTGTTACAGTTCGAGGTCAACGCAATCAACCACAACCAAACCCTACAATTCCTGTGATCCCTCCTAGCCCTCCTACAGTTTCTCAACATCCCCTGGGAAGTCAAGAAGATTTAGCATCCCATATAGTTGAAAACAAGATTGAAATTGAGTATTTAATCAAAACAATGAGGGATTCACATTCTACAAACCCCCACCGTGCCTCTCTTGCAAACACATTGGAGGCATTAGTGGCTCAAGTTGACGTGGTAATGGGGAAAATTGATCGTTGGACATCTTATAGAGAGCATTGTAGGGTTTATTATTCCAAAACAAATTTTCATATGTGGATGTAAAGAAAAAATAAATTACAAAAGACCTCATATGTGCCTTATTCATGGACCCCACACCAATTTTCATGTTTTTGTTGTCATGCAAATGGTTTCCCATCCACTGGTGCAATAATGTTTTGATTAAAAATAATTTTTGGGACCAATGGTGGATGGTGTTTGATTTTCCACCTTGCAATAACAATGAGGTGCCACTATACTTTTTGAGGAAACTCTATTGTGATTTTATCCTCAACGAGATCCTGAACTATTTTTATTTTGATTTCCAGGCACTGAGGAAAAGGCTCTGCATAGGATCGACCAGGTGCACAACCATGCACCTATTCAACAGGGTAGAGTCCCCGCACAAAAGCCCCCTCACCCTGAGATTGTCCCTCCAACAGTGAAGGAGACAGTAGAGATTGATACACTCCATGGGCTTCAGGGGCTATCTGATACCCTTGTTCGACATACGAGGGAGATTTCTGATCCAGATGCTCATGGAGGTACACAAAGTATTCCCTCAGGGAGTACTAGCATGAGGCCACATCTTTGCTCGTCATGTGGTAGCATATGTTTGGGGCTCGAGGAGGATGATACTTTCATGCATACTGGTTTTGGTGGAGTTGGCACTGGGGGTGCACACGATAATGCCACTATGTCAGATGCCTTTTTGAGCGAGACATTTGGATTACAGTCATCGGCATCACCTTTGCAGGTATTTGTTATGTTTTATTATGTGTGTTACAAAAATATCGGAGTACTTGATTTACTTATATATGTTAAATTTTTGAAATAATTGTATTTGTACATGTATGCATTGATATTACAGCGTGAGGGAGGGGCGTCATCATCCCGACACATAGTTTGTGAGCACCATGCCTACACATACATTCACAGAGGTAATTTAGAATGTTAATTGTGTAAAATTTTCACATATGTAAATAGATATATATATATATATATATATATATATATATATATATATATATATATATAATTTTTGAACTCAAATATATGTATGTTCTTGTATGTTCAACTAACTTGACATGATATATGTTTGATAAATATTTTGACTTCACTAGACACCCCACCATCTCTGCGATGAGTAGAGAAAGGTGTTTCCACTGTGATTTCATCTATGCAACAACTCACTGAGGTATTCAAACAACATGTATTTTTGTTAAATTACTCATGTAATTCATATTATGTTAAATTACATGTTAATAATGTCCTTCATTGTAGCATTATTAAATTATGTTAATAATTTCCTTCATTGTGTATACGCAGGAGTTACCTGTGACAGGTAGCAGCCTGTTCATTTGATTCACAGGTGTGGCACAGTATAAAAAAATAGTTGTATATTGATAAAATTAGTTAAAATATTGTCATTACACATACATGTACTTAGTTCTATTTTGGCTAATTCTGATGTTTGATTTTGTGATCTTATGTGTATGTAGGGAACTTCAACCCCCTCCATTTTGACTTCGAGGGCACGGAATCCTCGATCTCATCATTTTGATACCCCCATTCGTGCTCCAGGAGCTCCCGATGACTCATCTGAGTGTGAGATGCATATTCAGTGTGACCGAGAGCTTGCGGTAAGTGTGTGTATTTATGTAAATACTTTCATTAGCATGGTCTTAAATACATGTTGAAAACATATATAAATTAAGTTTTGACAAAAAAAATTGTTTGCATTTACAGGTTCAACTACAAGTGAGTCTTCAGTGGAAGAGGACTCGTAGCATGGGGCATGGATGATCTGAAGTCATCTCATAGATCTCCATCTTCATCTAAGGGAGGGCCTTCTTCGAGCAAGGCCAAGAGAGGGATAGATTTTGATGATTAGGAAATATATATATGTCTTACATGACATTTTTTTGTATGCCTATGTGCATGGCATTGTATGTACGCCTATATGGCATTTGAACTTGATAGTATATGACATATTCGGGCATTTTTATATTTATTGTGCACATTAATACTATTTGGAACTCGATATTTTTGTATGAGACCTTACATTTCTGAGATTATTTTTGTATGAAACTAATATGATGTGCACTTGACAATATTTAAGACATTATGGATTATTTTTTCATTTATTGGTGATGTACATGTACTAGTGTTTTCAATGTATAATATGCATCAAACTTTGGAAATCAATATTTATATAATGTATGTATATAAAGAGTTACCTAATCTGAGTAATTATTCTTTCAATTTATCAATGTGTATATGTGTATTTACCTTACCTATGCTTCTTCTTGCTCATGGTCTCTTTGTACTGGTTCCTATCTTATCATGCACCTACTGCATTCTTCAATGCTTCTTAGTCTTCTCCCCTATTAAAACACCTCAAACAATCATTAGGACCATCACTAACTTGATTCATAAGGCTCCAAACACCATTGTTGTTCATCTTACCAAAACTGTCAACTATGCCCCTTAAGACAATGTTTTTTGCAACAATCATGGATAAAAGGATCTAAGGATACCCACAAAATCTTACCAATTTAATTTGTTTCCATTTCCAAAATCTCCCATCTGCTACTCACCTTTAGTCAAAAATCAAGGAAAACATTTCATTCATGGTCTTAACTCAGACTACCCTTCACCTTTAAGATTCTATTTCTTGAATGCAAGAATGCAATTTCTAGGCCTAAGAGGGATTTACCATGAAAATTTATCCTTTCCCTTGCCGTACTTACCTCACATATTTTTCTTAGTATTCGTACAATGAGCTTATCAACTATCAAATGACAATATTTTCACTAGGAAAAAAATTTTTATGACTTACTTTCAATTTGTACCTTGGCTCCTTGCTTAGTCCATAGTGTTGGGATACATACTTGAGCTTCTAGGTCTTCCTAAGGTCTCTCTTGAAGCTTGAACCATGCTATAACATAATTAACTATGTTAGTTCATTTTATAACTCATTCGGAACTTCCAAAACACTCTCTTTCATCATATTTGCAAAACTATCCTTTCTAGCCCCTTAAGACCATGTTCTTGGAATGAATGTGCACTTTGAATTTCAATGGTTCCTAAGAAAAATATGATATGCATCATTATTTCACTTTCAATTTGGTCAATATGTTCCCATATTTCAAATCCTTGACTAGGTCAAGAGCTCTCTATACTTCCCTTTTGTGGTTCGTGCTTGAAACCATTGACTAGGCATCTAATAAGACATTACCTTGTCATGTTACTTGAGTAATTTTTAGGGAGATTCAAGAGGAAGTAAAAAAAATTTAGAGTACTCATTAAGGTGTTTGAGCTATGTACCAAGTTTCATTTTCTAACTCTTAATATTTTTGGTACTTCCTTTGTAAATTATGCCTCCCAATTAGCCCTTATTCTATGTTTTCCAACTTCCTTTAAGACTATCATGATTATCTAAAGATGTATCCAATGAAATATGAAAGTAGATTCCTGTTAAGAGACTTAGTCATAATCCCTTCTTGTTAAAAGGACAATGACTTGATGCAGCATTACCAACAGAGGCAGAGTTCATACTAGTATGTACGTTCTAAGCCTGACTGTCCAAGAAAACTGAGTAAAGAAAATGAAAGCTAGAGAATTAGGGCATCCTTCATGGGTATCTTAGTTCTATCATACAAGACTCAATATGGATTTTGACTTCTCTATCAATGTAATCATAGTACTGTTGAAAATTAAAACTAAGAAACGCAAAACATGCAAAATATTGTAGTTCGAGTTAGATGTAAGGCTGTCAAAAGAGATGCAAATATTTACTGTAAATGGTAGCTCGTGGCACCAACAATCACTATATTCAACATGTCCAGGATGCACATTGGTGAATGCTTGTATAAATGTGTATTATGCTTGTATTGGTCATTAGGGTAGTGCTCCATTTGCTTTTCTAGGACTCCACATTAGTCTGGGCGTCTGTTCCTCTCTCTAAGAGAAGTGAGATCTCAAAGTATGCTATAGTTTCGACATATGATTTATCGGACTCCATGGAAACTAGATATTTCTTGTCAAATCCTACATCCTTTTCCATGTCAATGACTTCCTCCTAAAAAATCATCTACATCACATTATGATTCCATCTCGATTAAATGTTCTCTTATTGTCCTAATTGTTTACAAACGTGCCATGACACTTTAGTTTGAGTTAGTGTAAGATAGTCCTTATCTAGACGTAAATTCCTATATTTTGGTGAAACGATAGCTAACCTATGACAAGCACAATTTAAGGAAACTGTTGATCATACATAAACTTTAGATGGCCTGGTGAATTCTATTTAACTCAATTTGTTTCAGTGCGGGGTGGTGTTGCACTTATTCCAAGCAGATCCTAGAGATCCGGATAGTTCACATTAACCTCAAGTACTCCTATTAAGACCAAAATATGATATATCTTCCATAGGTGAATTTACATCACAACTCAAATATTTAAGACTAGAACCTAGAGGGACATAGCATTATAAACTCCTAACACCTGATTACATAGACACCTTATACTAATGTATCATGGTCAGTTTTTTCCAGTCTCAGATTTTGATTCTCTCATTGTCCTATTATTTACAGAGAGGGATAGCCAAATATTGTAGTTTGAGTCAGAGTTAGAGCCTATCAGATCACAACATTTTGAAAATGGTAGCTCATGGCACAAAAGCGAATGTGTCAACATATGTGAAGATGTCCAGGTGAATTCTAGTTCATTCTTTGTTTTCTTTGTTGGGATAATTTCATTGATTCTAGGCTACCTCAGTCCGGAGCGTAGTCCCTTAAGATCCCTGAGACCAAAAAAATGCTATAACTTCGACGGGTGATTTATCAGACTCCGTAGAACCTAGAGATGTCTCATTATATCCTACACCTCTAGTGTAGGGACCCTCTAAGAAATCCTATCTCAGTTTTTTCCATTTCAATTTGGTGCTCTTGTTGTCCTATCGTGTTTGCAAACGCATCGAAATACTATAGTTTTAAGTCAGTGTAAGGCTATCAAACACAATATTTTTCAGATGGTAGATTGTGGAAACCAAACTAACTATGCTAACACGTCCCAGATGGCCAGGAGAAAAATAATGGAGGATTTTTTTCAGTGTAGGACGATGTCATTACTTTCGGGCTATCTCGTCCAGATGTAGTCCCTTAAGATCCCTGAGACCAAAAAAGTGCTATAAGTTTTACGAGTGATTTATTGGACTCCATGGTACCTAGTAGAGGTCTCCTTATATCCTACACCTCCACATTGGTACCATCTACAAGAAATCCTATATCAATTGTTTTCCATCTCAATTTGGTTCTCTCATTGTCCTATTGTTTGCAAACGCATGAGAATACTACATTTTAATTTGGTGCAATGCCACCAAAGGCTATATTTGTCAAATGGTAGCTCATGAGTCAAAACCAACTACAAATATTAGTCCAGATGGCAAGGTAAATGCTCGTGAGGATTTTTCTTTTTAGTACGTGATGGTGTCTTTGATTCTTGGCTACCTTGCACCTTAAGAACCCTAAGACAAAAAAATGCTATAACTTTGACAAGAGATATCTCAAACTTTGTGCCACCTAGATATATCTCATCAGATCCTACACCTCTATGTACAGACCCTCTACAAAATTCTATCTTAGTTTTTTCCATATCCATTACGGCTTCTCTCGTTGTCCTATCTGGGTTACAAATGTGCAAAATAGTGCATTTTGAGTGAGTGAAAGGCTTCTAAAGGCTATACTTTTCAAAAAGTAGCTTGTGTGACCAAACCAAATGCGCCAACATGTCATGAGATCTAGGTGGACAATATAGGAGTATTAGTTTTAGTGTGGGAATTTTCCTTTACTTCTAAGCTACCTCATTCGGGTGTAGTCCCTTAAGAGCTTTGAGACCAAAAAATGTTACAAGTCATGACGGGTGATTTCTCAAACTTCCGTAGCACCTAGAGAGGTTTCATTATATTCGGACACCTTCACATTATTACCCTCTAAGAAATGACATGTCTATATTTTCCATGTCGATTCGGTTCTCTCGTTGTCCGATTGTTTGACAACCGTGTGAAATACTACATTTTGAGTCAGTGTAAGGCTGTCCAAGGCTATATTTTACAGGACAATAGCTCATGGGACCGAACCGACTACACCAACACATCCATATGGATAGGTAAATAGCTAGTGGAGGATTTGTTTAGGTGTGGGATGGTGTTGTTGATTTTGGGCTACCTCTTCCGGGCGCAGCCCCTTAAGAGCCATAAGACCAAAAAATGCTATAACTTCGATGAGTAATTTCTCAGACTCCGTGGCACCTAGAGATGTCTCGTCGGACTTCCTAAACCTCTTTGTGGGGACCCACTACAAAATCCTATATCAGTTTTTTCCATCTAAACTCAGTTCTCTCGTCTATCTTATTGGTTAGCAAACGTGTGAAATACTACTTTTTGAGTCAATATAAGGCTTCCAAAGGCTATATTTTGCAAAACGGTAGCTCATGGGACCAAGCCGATTGTGCCCACACATCTGGATGGCCAGGTGAATGCTAGTGGAGGATTTTTTTCCAGGCAGTACGGTGTTTTTGCTTCCAAGATACCTCATCCAGGTGCAGTCCCTTAAGAGCCCTAAGACCAAAAAAAACTATAACTTCGACGAGGGATTTATCAGACTCTGTGGCACTTAGAGATGTCTTGTCAGATCCTACACCTCCATCTATGGATCCTCTACAAAATCCTATATTGGTTTTTTCCATCTCAATTCAGTGCTCTCGATTTCCTATTGTGTGCAAACGTGTGAAATTTTGCATTTTAAGTCAGTGTAAGGTTATCAAAGGCTATATTTTGAAAATGGTAGATCGTGGGACCGAACCCAATGCGCCAACATGTCCCGATGGCCAAGTGAACAAAAGTGGAGAATTCATTTTGGTGCGGGACTATTTCATTGCTTCCAGGCTACCTCGTCCAGGCACAATCCCTTAAGAGCCCTGCGACCAAAAAATACTATAACTTCGACGGGTGATTTCTCAAACTCCGTGGCACCTAGAGATGTCTCATTAGATCCTACACCTCGGCGTAGGGACCCTATACAAAATCCTTTCTCAATTTTTTCCATCTTGATTTGGTGCTCTCGTTGTCCTATTGTTTGTAAACACGTGGAATATTGCATTTTTAGTCATTGTAAGGTTGCCAAAGGCTATATTTTGCAAACAATAGCTCATGGGACTGAACCGATTGTGCCAACATGTTCATATGGCTAGGTGAATATTATTGGAGGCTTCATTTTGGTGTGGGAAGGTGTCGTTACTTCTGGGCTCTATTACTTCTGTGTTACCTCATCTGGGCGCAGTCCCGTAAGAGCTTTGAGACAAAAAATGTTGTAACTTCGATGGGTGATTTATCGGACTCCATGACACCTGGAGAGGTCTCGTCAGGTTCCACATCTCCTTGTTGGTACCCTCTACGAAATCCCATCTCCATTTTTCCATCTTGATTCGGTTATATTGTTGTCATATAGTTTGCGAACACTTGAAATATTGCAGTTTGAGTCAGTGTAAGGCTACCAAAGGCTATATTTCGCAAATGGTAGTTCATGGCACCAAAGTGACTGTGCTAACATGCTTAGATGGCCAGGATAATTCTATTAGAGGATTCATTTTGGTGTGGGACGATGTCGTTACTTCCAGGATACCTCATCCGGGCGTAGTCCCTAAAGAGGCCTAAGACCGAAAAATGTTATAGCTTCGACGGGTGATTTATCAAGATCTATGGCACCTAGAGAAGTATCGTAAGATCCTACACCTACACATTGGTACCCTCTACGAAATCCTATCTCTGTTTTTCCATCTCGATTCGGTTCTTTCGTTGTCCTATTATTTGCAAACACACGAAATACTATAGTTTAAGTCAATATAAAGTATTCAAAGGCTACATTTTACAAATGGTAGCTTTTGGTACCAAAATGACTGTGCCAAAATGTCTGGATGGCTAGTTGAATGCTAGTGGAGGCTTCATTTTGGTGCAAGACGGTTTCGTTGCTTATGAGCTACCTCGTTCGAGCACAGTCCCTTAAGAGCCCTGAGACCAAAAAATAGTATAACTTCGACAGGTGATATATCAGACTTCGTGGCACCTAGAAAGGTCCCATCAAATCCTACACCTCCACGTCGAGACCCTCTACAAAATCCCTTCTCATTTTTCCCCATATCAATTCATTCCTATCATTTTCCTATTGTTTGCAAACACACGAAATATTGCAGTTTGAGTCTGTGTAAGGTTGTCTAATGCAATATTTTTCAAATGGAAGCTTGTGGGACCGAAATGACTATGCACACACATCGGGATGGCCTAGTAAACACTAGAGGAAGTGTCGTTTTGGTCCCTTGCACACCCGGTACTTTTGGGCTACTTCGTTCGGAAAGTATTCACTTAAGAGCCCTGAGTCCAAAAAAGGCTATAACTTCACCGAGTGATTTCTCAAACTCCATGACACCTGGAGAGGTATCATTAGATCCTACACCTCTGTGTTGGTACCCTCTACAAAAACCTGTCTCGATTTTATCCATCTCAATTTGGTCCTCTTGTTGTCCTATTGTATGCAAAAGTGTCGAATAGTCCAGTTTGAGTCAGTGTAAGGTTGTCCATTTCCAATCACATGAATAAAATAGGTGGTTCATAGGTGGTGAAATGAGAATTTTTATTTGTTGTTCCTTTCTAATATTTAATTTCTCTTAGCTTCACTTAACTTCGAGAAAAATAAATTCTCTACTAGCAATGTCACCACGTGAAGGTGGAAGCATTTTTGGCACCACTAACCTACATAAACATGTTAGTAAGTAATTAAACATAATTTTAAATCCTACAAAATTTAAACAAAATCATTAAAGTAAATATTCAAATTAAATTTATGAAGAACATACATTTATAAATTCAATCCAATGAACCGTGTTATCCCGTAAAATTGGCAAAGGCAATTTTACAGATAACCATACCGAAATTTTGTTTCGATTCCTCGTTGGGGATCCCTTGCGTTCAGAACGTTGCAAAATCCCTTTCCGGGAAATATGGTTTTCTGAACTTAGTCATTTTTGGTCTTTTGGGCCGGGCGCATAGAATGACTATGCAACATCAAAAGTTGATACGCCCCCTTTAAAGCCTTTGGCGCATGCTTTCATGTGTCAGCAGGTATTTTGGTGCACCTCTCTATGTTGAGGCTTCCCTGCGTGCGCTGAGGCGCATGCGCCTTCCTGTCAACATATCATTTGTTGTGCCTCTTTTTCGGTGCGCCCTTTGGTGCACATTTTCCTCTGTCAACTCCACTTCCGGTGCGCCATAGGTGCACATATCTTCATGCTGACAAGTCTTTTCGGTGCGCCAAAGGGCGCATGTTTTCTCATGTCGACAGCTCATTTGGTGCGCCCCTTTAAAAAGTTGGTGGCGCATTTATTGTTGCCTCACCTATAAATAGGTGCGTATGCGCTGTCATTATCACCGATGCGAAACACGTGAATTTTTTTTCTCTGAGCTTGTCAGCGCACCAGCCTCGTCGCTTTCGAATTGATTTGTGGACCCGTTCTCTCGTGCATTTCATCGTTATATATCCTGGTAAGAGGTTCTTCTCTCTTTTGTGCGTTTGGTGTTTGTGGCTTTTTTTTTTTTTTTTTACTGTTTGTGGATGTCAGTTTGGATTGAAAAGGGATTAAATCATGAACTTGCTTGTCCTTTCCCCTTGCTGTCTTTCCACATTTCTTCCCCCTCTCCAGATCTACTGGTAGAGAGAAGTCTCTGTTCTAAAAAGTTATAGCTTGAAAACCCTTTTGGTATAGCACCTCTTCATATCCTACAATGAACCTTGTTATAAAAGCTAAGCCATATGTGGAAACCCCTCTGAGAGAAAGATCAAAACTAAAAAAGAAAACTTGTTTTCTCCTTTGGCGCATGAGCTCACTATGCAACATCAAAAACAGTTGCGCCCTCGGCGCATCTGTCGCCCTTGTTACATGAAAGATACGGCCGCGCCAATGGCGCGCTTTCCCCGCCTGTTACATCATAAAAAGATGCGCCCTCATGGCGCGCTTACCTCGCATGCTGCAAATGCTTCCCATGCGCCCCTTTGGCGCATCAAACTTGGATACAACATAAAGAATTCATGTGCCCTTTGGCGCACCCTGTGCCCATGTAACAGCCATTTCATATGCGCCAAGTGTTAAGCTATAAAGACGTAGGCGCATTCCTCATCGCAGCAACATCATGTCGTGTAGACCCTCCATGCACCGCGCCAAGTTCCCTTTAGCGCGCCAAAAGCACATGTTACACAAACCATATATGCGCCTTTGGTGCACCGAAGTTCCATGCAACATAAAAAGATACATGCGCCACGGGTGCACCCATGTTCCTATGCAACATGAACTTTTACAAAATACATCCACATGGCGCAGGCTGTCACTTGTCCTTACAGCAACACAAAATGCACCCTACAGTGTCTATGCGCCATGCGCCCTTTGGCGCTGATTTATCTCCTGCAACACCCTTTTCCTGTGCGCCTTACCCATTTAGCCCTGCAATTTGCAATATCATGTGCGCCATGCGCCCTGAGGCCTTTAAATTGCTAACTCTTTCTTCTGTCAAGCATTTCAATGGAAAATCAAGCAGCTGACACAACCTTTCTTCGATTGGGTTTCACGTCTTATTCTTGCAGATCAGCAATTAAGCTCAAAAGAACATATGTCAACATCAAGCAAGAGACCTACCAAATCCAAAGGCAAGGCCAAGCTTACAGAGGAAGAAATGAAATATAAGTATCAGAGGGTCAGAATGCCTGACTCCCAGGCCGAGTGTGACCTGGACATCAGAGACTCAGAGTTGGGTCATATCGATATGGAGGAATTCTGGGTCAGGACTCAGAAGGTCACAAGAAGTCCATGGATGGACAAACTAATAGGCAGTGCCCTGCACTTCGCTGGAGGAATCCCAGTCAGCGCTGTTAACAATGAATTCATGATGGTGGTTGCCCGAGTGCTACAACAAAGACACAAGGTGTGTCGTAAATGAAAAGGGCGAGGTAGTAATCAACCTCACCGCCTGCCACTTTGAGATAATACTCGGCATTCCTCATCACCGGCACTTTGTGGCCGTCAGCCAAGACGATTGCATCAAGGCATGGGACGATAATGAAGATCAGTGCATGCAGCTGATGAACAAAGTCTATCTGAAAAACAAAAAGGTAGTGACCCGATTGGCCACAAATCATCCACCGCAGTGATTTTTCAGAGGAGCTCAGTGACACCATCACGTTCCTGAGCAGAGTCTTTGGGCTTCCTGACGCCCACTTTTTCCACAAATGGATGCTGCGGGTACTTAGAAACGATGAACAAGAATGTGCCCGATCAACGCTTTTGCTGGGCAGAAATTATAAGCAGCACAATCTCTGAGCAGCTACAAAAATTTAATACAACTGGGAGATTCTACATGAATTCCTATGTTGTTTACGCTGCAGCTTCAGAGAGGGACTATCCAGCCCTGATGCGGAGTGGGGTTTGGCCCCAGGTCAAAATATATGAATACTATCCAGAATTGAAGCTGGAGAATAGCATCCCTCAATTTACAAAGATCAACGATGCATTTTTCTACTTCATCATCTGCCTGTTGAGGCCAAATATGACTTACGGTCGCACGACCAAGAGCATAGTAGCAGCCACTGAGAAATGGGGGGCCCTGTTCACCCAATTTCCCACGTTCACTTATCTAAGGGCAGCTAACTTCTTGGGAGAGCCAACTAGACTGCCAAGGTATGTTGGGCCTAAGTTGATTCTGCTGGAGCTGTCAAGACAGCTAATCACCTACCATGAGAAGTGCCTCAAAAGAAAGAAGGGTGGAACTCCTTTCCCCCTCACAGTGGGTAGATATACATGTCTTTCTCACCACAAGGCAAAGGACATGTTCGCAGAGCTGGAGCTGCTCAATTTGAAACATGACTTCCCAGCTAGACCCACCTTCGACCCGAGGAATTGTCTGCCAAGGGCTGAAGCTCGATCCAATCCACATCCCTCAGATCGAGGATATCTACATTGACCTATATCATGAGGTGGAGCTTAGGAGGAAGGACCATTCTCGGTTGGCCTTGGCAGAAATCATCCAATATGGGGTAGCCATCGTCCCCAAAGGCTTCCAAACTACGGAGGACGAAGTAGATCAAGTATATCTTAACACAGGTGGAGACAATTGGCCTTTTGCGGCAATTGATAGAACCAAAGCACCTCATAACAATTGAGGAAAGGGTCAAGGAAACTCTGCGCAGAACAGAGCATTGGTGCCGAATGAACGGGCTCATCTACCTCGGGGTTGATTTCACAACCTCCCCATTGGGTAACGCACCTTCTCGATCTAAACAGCAGCCTAAAGGCAAAGGAAAAGGCAAAGAGGGTGAATCCAGTGCCACTTCCTCAAGAGGAAGCTCCTGAAAGTCCTCCTTCCGCTGCACCCGAACAGGTCATAACTCTGGCTTCTCCAGAGAAAGGAAGTAGAAGAAGATGTTCCAATAGGCCCATCCACTCAGGATGTCGGCACTGCTACAACTACCGAGGTCCCTTCTGTCCCTTCTTCTTCCTCCTTCCCCTCCTCGAGTGACTCAAGCGACCATTCCTTTGGTCATGTCCTCTCCCCCTTCTTCTACTGTTCCTCCCGCTTCTTCGTCCATCTTCTCTTCTCTCGCGGACCTGTCCCCCTCCATTTCTTCCCTCATCTCTGAGCTCCCTTCCCTTCCTATGTCTTCCCCTAGCTGCAGTATCTGTTCCTCCTGTGAGCACTTCTTCGGCCTCCCTCTCGATGCCGCCTCCAAGTGTCTCCACGTTTTTCCCTTCTACTACTGCAGCTGCCCCCTTCTCTATTTCCGGCCCTTCTCCCATAAGTCCAGCCTGGATCTCCCTAGCACTTAAGTCAGCAGAAAAGGAAAGTTCCCATCGCACCGATGGACTTTTCCGTAATCCCGTCTAAAGGGGCAAAGAAGCAGAAACCCGTCACACGCTTCTCTCAGAGTGCTTCGGGAGAGAGGGTAATGGAGATCGCATACCCCAATCCCCTCAAAGATAAAAAGGATCTGTCTCCCATAGATTATACAGTGACCCAAGTCACGATGGGGACATCTTCTGAAAGCCTTCAGGGAGAGGCCCTATCTGCAGTTGACGCCCTCTGCAAGAAGCTTCAAGAAGCTAAGGAAGAGAAAAGGCTATTGAAAGAGCAAAACAAACATCTGCTCCAAGCCTTACAGAAGATGGGCAGTGCACCTCCCACAACTGCCGCCGAGACTCCTGAGCCTCTGAGCCAGGATAAAATTAATGAATACGTGCAAAGATCGGCGAGCAGGGCATGGCCGTTTCCGCTTGGAGGAGCCAGATCCTCAAGGACAGTGAACGAGTAATCCCCAAGTTCTCTTGATTTATATTTGAATATCAACAAGGCGAATAAAGAGCTCCAAGCGTTAGCAGGGCCCATATCAGAAGAGCTGGAACATGCTAGGCTGCAGCATGAGACCTTTCAACAAATGTTCGACTGTTCAGTCGAAGATCTGGTCAAGTTCGGCGTCTTCGGCCATCCCAGGGCCCTCAATAAAGTCATTTCCACTCTGGACTACCGGATGGATCAACTAGAATTTGTCCTTGAAAAGATTGATAAGGTGAAGGAGGAAGCCCTGGACGTGATGCACCAAATGGAAGCAAATCGTTCTCAACATGTCGCCAGGGTTGCTTACTCCTTCCTTCACCTTAAGAAAAGTTGATGAAACATTCAGATCTTCAAAGAGATCGTTTCTCAAGGGCTGGGGCCAGAGGTCACTTTTGACGCAGAGTCCATCAATAACCTGCTGGCCTGTCGAGACTTCATTGGGTTCCTCATAGAAGCAGAAAAAGACTATTCCAAACTCCCAGAGAAGCTCATAGATGAGCGGGAGACTTGCGAGGTGATCAAGTGAGCGACACAAGGATCCTTCCCAGGATCAACTAGGGCCCATGATCAGCAAGTTCATGGAATACCGCTCTCAATTCCACATCTCGTCACCTGAGCAGCAGCAAAAGCAGGCTACCCCTTTCGGCCGCAGGATGACGATGATGAATAGTGGCTTCTTCTTCTTCTTCTTCTTCTTCTCTCTCTTCTTCGAATTTCTTTTAAATATCTGGAGTATGTTGGCACAAACGACGACATCGTCCATGTTGCACCATGGGATGATGTCATCCATCAAGTTGTCAAAAGTCAACATGACTTTTAGATATTTTGTAAATATCTTTGTAAATAGGTGGTTGGCTCCTTTTTGCCTTCTTTTCTCTCCTTCTTCTATAAATACCCCAATACTTGTTGTATTGGCGCATGAGTGAATATCTTTCAGATAGAAAAATAGAAGTGAGGAGAAAAGACTTTGAGCTTTTTGTAACAGAAGAAAAATATTAATACAATATTTAGACTTTGTGCTGAATACATGTGTTATGTGCATTAGATCTTTCTTAAGTTAGATCTGTGTGTTTATTCTGTTGGATTTACTTCTGTTTTATTGTCATTTATTCATCAGTATTGCTTTGCTCGTTTATGCAAGTAGGTTTGGCTCTGTTTACTACCAATCCCAAAACATAAACCTTCTGACCTTTCTGCTTTGGAATTCATTTATTTTCTCCCTTCGGACCTGCTCTTTCTTCATCCTCTCTTTCATTCCTTTCTTTTTGCAGTTGGAAACACCCTACTGGGATGAGATCCCAAACCCCCGAAGGCAGAATATTGTGAGACTTGCATAGATTCCTACTGGTAGAATAGCAATAAACCAGTTTCGCTTTGCTGACTCAAAGAGGGGCTATGCCCTACACACTGTTGGCTCGTTTATCCATAGATTTGCCCAAGCGACAGATTTTCAGACCAACAAACACTGAGTGATGGGATTTTAACTTCAAGGGGTAAGACCACCTCGAAGCCGTAGACTAATTGCTTCAAGATTTGATTCACGTACCTGTAGGAGCATGGATGCTTGTTTGATAAGGTCCAAAGAGAAAATGGGGTAATGGAGATCTTAAATGTCCTGCCTACTTGAATCAACAGTTTGAATAGTGAAGCATCTTTCGATGTAAGTGTCATAGTGTTCAGAACAACCAATGATTTGTCCATTTTTTGATAGGATATTGTCAGGTGAAGCCAAGTTATAGTGACTACCACTGACCTAGTGGGATACTCAAGGCCTTCATCATCAGTGAATGTGGAGGTCAATTTTTTTCCCCTCTACCACAACGAGATAAGAAGTAGTGTGTTCCCTCTTTGTTAAATTCTGTCACAATAACTCCAAAAATGTGCCCTTCATCACAGACTAGTAAAACTTAAGTCAAATTTAAAATACATTAAGATTTGATCATTTACTAATTAATAAATCTGTAAACATGACATATACATGTATGAAACTTGTTCCACAAATTAGAGACTTGGTCAAAGTCATGTGATGTTTTCATATGATCTAAAGATGACTGCAAGTTGTAATGCTGATGTGGAACTTCATATACATTGTCAATTGGAATTAAAGGTCTAAAAATCCATTTGTCCACCCATTGCTATGACTCACATTCATTCCATTCAAAATCAATGCATGATATACAAAAACATGTCATGTCCACCTAATATAAAGAGTCCAAGAATTCACTTCTAAACTATGGAATGAGTGCATATCACTTGATCCTGCAACTGTCATACAATCTTCATAGCTTTCCAAATGTTGTTCACTCTATAAATCAAAAATATCTATGAACTATTGAACTATCTTGAGAGCTCATGTTATTGACACACCAATCAAAAATGCTTCTTACATCTGTAAATTTAGCACCATCCTTGAACTTTAAACCCTTCTCTTGCAAGTTCTTTTTTCACACATGCTCCTACACCCATCATGCTCTCCTTTCCCATGTCTTGCCTCAGTAAAACTCCAAATATTAGTTGTACACATGTTTCTTTGTGCATCCTTCTTAGCCAATAAAATTTTCGAACGTGTTCTTGAATTATGATGTACAGATTGTCTAACCAAATGTAAGAATGTGATTGAATAAAATGTTCCTCTCATTCACGTTCGCATAAAACACCTGGAAACACCCTTACACATATTCCATAGAATGTGTTTGATCATCACTGATGTAGAAATGATACTCTCTTAATATTTTTTGATCTTGCTTAGTGCTTTCTGGAGAGTGCAAGAATGCTATATGCACGAAAAGAGAAACTTGCACTGAGTTATAATACTGATTCTAAACCTCCCTTTGTGGCTAACAATGTGTAATTCTCTGTGAAGTCAACTAGTGAAAAAATAGTTCCAAGTGGGAATGTGTCCTTTCTTAACTTGAATTGTTCATCCAACCATCGAGCTCTATGTGTGTTCTTTGCATACTCATAAAAAATTTCCTCTTTGAATTTGACCAAATATTCCCTTATAGGTAACTATTTTGTAATTCAAGCTCACACCTCTTAGATTATTTTCCATCTTTTAATTGATATCCCACCAATTTATATGGTTGTTGAAACCAACCAATTTAAGTTTTCGATTAGTTGACGGATGTACTCTCCTCATGGATACAACTTTTCAGATTTGGCAAGCCACCACATACGTTGCATGTTCCATCCAAATATGCTTTGTTATAAAAAAATTATCTAATTGATTTTTTAGAAAATATTGTAGAAATAAATTCCCTTGAAGATTTTGGTGGGGAATTCAATCCACACTTGTGCAACATGATGTTAGTATGCAAAACACGATGTATTTGACAAAAAATATCATAATGCATTGAAAATTCAACATGATGCCTGCAGCAACAAGTGATACGTGAGTGATTGATTTTTACATAAAAGGGTTTGTGCATTTCAAAGAATATTTGGCTAATGTTAATTTGTGTATTTTCATTCTTAAACTTAGATAACAATTGTGAATAAGTCATATCTAAGAAATGTTTTGCACACAATTCATGATTACGAGAACCTATTCTTCTTTTTATTGTATCTCTTCTATTCAGTGACACCCTTGTGTTCTCATTCCAAAATTTTACAATTAATTATTTTAGAATATCATATGTATTATTGTCTTTTCGTGGGAGGTCTGCTAGAGAAAACCCAATAGTCAGTGTTATTGACTGACTCAAGACTTTTGCATCTCTCCATTGCTTTCATTAGTGTTTTTCTGTTTATCTTCAAACCATTGCTTGTTTTTCTAATCAAATGTTTATCAACTGTTTTATCACTTATTATAAAATTAGTAAGTGCACGTTCATGCAACATTACTATAATTTGGTGCATCTGTGGCACCTACAGTTTGGTATGCTTTATGTATATTTTCAACAATTGATGCATTTTGATCAATAACATTAGATGTTCTTAACCCCAGGGTATTCATTGTAGGTCTCATCTTAATTAATTTCATCAATGTAACAAATAATTGACATCTTTGTGTGTCATTTAAATTCTCAAAGTAATTATCCCAAATTCCCCTAGCTTTTCTTCTCGCATTTCTGTCAGACATTTTGTCAGGAATTGGTTTTATAATGTTTTCATCAATTTCAATTAAATGAATTGGTTTTCTTCACATAATGGAAGGAGATGTTCTAAGAGGTGAAGGTTCATTAAGAGGGTTACTTTCTTCATTCAGTGTTTCCATACAGATTTTAGGATTAACATTTGGATTCTTAGGTATTCAACATTTGCATTATCAGGTAAACCTTCAACAATTGGATTCATATCAATTTATTCATCCATACCAAAATTATCATTCAATTCAATATCAACATTCATAGAAAAATCATTATTCTCAGATACATTAGATACAATAGATGTACCTTTCCCTGCACGAAATTTTTGCATCCTCTTCACTTTCTTAATTCTCGGCTTTTCCAATTCCTCTAGTGTCTTGTTATTTACCTTTTTTACGTCCTTACGTAATTTTTTGTTGCCCATGATTACAGAATTATATATTGTGGGGTAGGGGATAAGATGAACTACTCAAAATTCACAAAGAATGTACAAGAATCTGCAAACCAGACAAAAATACAACAGAAAACCCGTGAAGGAGGGGAAAAGACATTGGGGGCCCATATATATGTAGATAACCTAACATGTGCATGTTATGTAATGTGCATGCGTTATGTTATTCCCATTTTCCAAGCCATTCCTAAAGGCTTGTGATCTGGTTTGGATCTAAGAGCCTAAGGCATGGAACTGCACAAACATATCAAACCACATGTTTTTGCAGGAAAATGCAAAAAAATCCACTTCTACCATGATAAATCAACATTAAATGATTGATTCGTTTAAAAACATTATACCACGACATAGAGAAGAGTTTTTCTAAAATATATTTTTTCAAATTTTATGACTAATATAAGGTTTTCATATTATTTATTTTCTAAATATACCTTTTTTTATAGCTATTTTTTTGAAGTTTCAACATGTCTATCTTTTGTCGTATATCTATTTTTTGGCTCATTAAAATTGAAAAAATATATATACTAGCCCAAACTAGGCCTAATTCTATACATATTAAAAAAAATCTATTTTTTCAATATTTTTTGAGGTAGTTAGGGGGGGCACAGTCAAAACTTTGTTATGTTTTTAAATTTAAAAATCTTGTACTAGAAATATTGTTAAAAAAATACCCACGAAAAAAAAAAATCTTTAAAAAATGGAGCCCAAACTAGATGCTCCTAGTTATCTTTCTACCAAAAGTTTTTCAAAAATATTAAATGGTGCTCAAAAAATGGTGGGGGCACGAAAGTCACTCTATCATGTTTTTTAACAAAAACAAGAGAACCTGCTAGTATTTTAGTTATTTGACCTACTTAAACTTATTCGTTTTCAATAAAATTTAGTAGCTTAGAAACTAGACTCAAAATGCTATGATTCATGTTTATACAACATCTTCCAATTTTGAGTGTAACTATTTCAAAGAACTCATACAAGTTGATGTTTTTTTTTTTTTTTTTTCAGAAAAATACGTCCACTTAAGACCCCCTTTTGGCCCCCAACTTGGTGCACTTACTCATGTGCTCTTGGGCCAACCATTCTTGTGGGATATACATGGCATCTATGAGTCATGACCTCAAAGGGTCATTGTTACCATTGGGATTCAATGTTATCTGATACCCGAGGTCATTCCCTCTAACTCTATCTCCCTTGTCAGTGTCAAACAATGTAAGAAGTTGTGGAGAAAACAAAGTAGTTCGTCATCTTGATGATCAGGCCAAAAACTACCAAGAAAGTTATTACGTGAACCTTGAACACACATTCGGTGTGAAAAAAGAAGTAGATGGACCAAATCATAGCTGAGTATGATTATCTACTCTAGTCACCCACAAGAGTGTCACTTCAATACGAGGTAAAACATGTTATTGATTTGGTCCTGGGATCTCCTCCTCCACCCAACAACCCTGTGTATCACACGTCAATCCTTAAAAATGACAATAGCAAGAGGAGG
This sequence comes from Taxus chinensis, assembly GCA_019776745.2. Taxonomy (NCBI): domain Eukaryota; kingdom Viridiplantae; phylum Streptophyta; class Pinopsida; order Cupressales; family Taxaceae; genus Taxus; species Taxus chinensis. The sequence continues at coordinate 814,316,145 of CM034146.1, forward strand.
AGACTCTACGAATTGATTCAAAAGGGAAACATTATGCCGAGCTCTTCTCCCTATGGAAGTCAAATTATCTTGGCACAAAAAAAAAGATGGAACATGGAGACTTTTCTTTAACTATCAGACCTTAAACAAAATTCCTGTGAAGAATTGCTACCCCCTTTTGAGGATTGACGATTTGTTGGACCAAATCCACGGTGTAAAATTCTTCACTAAAATTGATCTCAACTCTAGCTATCACAAAATTCCCATCGAGTCCACCGATCTCTAGAAGACTACATTTAAGTCTCAGGAAGGTCTATTTGAATGGTTGGTCATGTCCTTTGGACTAACTAATGTTCCTACAACATTCATGAGGATGATGAATGACATCCTACAACCCTACACCAATTTCTTCATGGTTCTCTACTTAGATAATATAATCATCTATAGTCAGACGTGGGAGAAATATCTACATCATGTTTGAGAAGTACTTCAAACCCTTTGAAATCACAAATTGTATGAAAATCTAGAAAAATGCACATTTAAGATGAGGAAGGTTATGTACCTAGGAAACATTATGGATGAAGAAGGAGTTGATGTTGAATTAGAGAAGATTCATGTTATTCATAAATGGCCTACTCCAAAGATTCTTACAGAATTATGTAGCTTCTTAGGTCGTGCCAATTTCTATCGCCAATTTTTCTTGGGGTTCTCACATATCTCTTAGCCACTAAACTAAGTGACTAAAGGAGGAAACAATGCTACATTCCAATGGGGGGATGTGCAGCAGAGAGCATTCAAAGGTTTGAAATAAATATTATGTTGAGCCCCTATTCTATCCTTACCTGACCTACATCAACCTTTCGAATTGATAATAGATACATATGAGTATGTCATGGGAGCTATTATCATGTAACGTGGCCATTGTATTGTATATCATAGTGAAATATTCAATGACACAATCAGGGAGTACCCAACATGTGATAAGGAGCTTTATGCCATCATCTAAGCCTGCAAGCAATGGAAACACTACATTCTGGGAAAGGAGACAATCATCCACATCCACATAGACCATAGGCCATTGGAGTTCCTTCAAACCTAGAGCAAACTAAGGAATGAAAGACACCTGAAGTGGGCCACATACCTGCAACAGTTCCACCTGATAATAAAACATAAGAAGGGAAGTAACAATTCAACAACACATTTCCTGATCCACCCTCCAATTGCAACCCTCGCAACTATCATTGACCTTTGTGGAGATGATACTTCTAGTTAGTGTACTTTGTATGAGAGGGATCCTGAATTTTCTTATACATATCATGCCCTTTGATGAGGAAAGAATGTCCCCGATTTCTATCTACATGATAACCTTCTCTGCCACATGGAACACATCTATGTTTCATTTGGTGAACAACAAAAGATGATATGGGAGGTACACTTTAGTAGGACAGCAGGACACTTTGGCATGGAAAAAACATTGGGATTACTTCAAATGTATCACTTCAAGCACCCACGTACATGGGATGAGGCCCTGCCTTACATACAACATGGATACAATCGGGCCTTGCATAACTCCACCAAGCACAGTCCATTTCAATTTTGTTACGGATTCAAACCTATGACACCCATTAATGTATGCATTCTGGTGCATATAATGGAATACACATCTCATGGAAAAAATGGAGTGGAAAAGACAACAAGGTTTATTGAACAGATTCAGTATACTCAACAACAAGTCCATGATATTTTATAGAAGATGAATGAAAAGTATAAATAATGCTATGATCAACATAGGGTTCCACATTATTTCAAGGTTAGTGATAAAGTCTAGTTACGGATTTAGAAGGAAGGGCTTGCAGGTCCAAATAAGAAAATTTTACCTCTATGGTATGTTCCTTACACTATCACCAAACAAGTAAACAAAAATGATTTTGAGTTGAATCTTCCACCCTACCTTGGTTTGCATCATATCTTCAATGTGGACCTCCTTAAACTATATCACCCACCTATTTTTGGACACCTCAGTCATATCAAAATAGTTCGACATATCCAAACTCAACCCAAAAAGTATTTTCTCTGATTGAAGAAGATCAAATTGTGAACACTTAGACAAAAACCACCAAAGGACGACCTATTCATCTCTATCGGGTGATCAATAAAGGAAATATTAGTCATCAAAATGAGTGGCTCATTATATACCAGATAAAAAAAATTACAAACTTGATGGGTCTCCTTGGTGCAATCGAAACCATTGCTTCTAAAGGGGGAATGGATGATCCGAACAACAACCTAGGTGGCAATTCTAGTGGGGAAACTTCTGGGAGTCATAAATTTTTCACCATAGCTTTGATTAACTCTGTTCAAAATGCATAGGAAATATTGGAATGTAGAATATGGTGGAAGGGTGCATAACTTTGTTAGGCAAAGTTTGACCCCCAAAATTCAGTCTTAAAGGCCTCAAATTGTGATTTTTGTAGTGTTGTCTAAAAATAGTAATTTTATGAAATTTTCGCATATGTAATTCATGGAAGGTGAATCACCTCATCTCCCTCAAGATTGGCAACCTTCCACATTCTTCTATATGTCTCTTCATATTTCTAAAATTAGTATATAAGTAGTTGTAACCTGCAAGTGAAAGAGACACATCTCCTCAAGTAGAGTAATCTATTGTAATCATGGTCTTTTAAGCAATATACATCTATTTTGAGAGATTTTTTTTTTGTTTACATCTAGCACAATTGTTATTATGTGTTGTAATCCCAAAACCCAATTATAAAAATAGCAATAATAATAATAAAAAAAAGGGGTGTGTTTGGTGGAACATAGGGACTGGAGTGTAGTTAGGACACATGCATCCTAAAACCTTTCCGACTTGTCTGCCCATGCATAAATTAATGAAATCATATTTATTAGTATCCAAAACAACGACCAGGCTGGAACCCTCATTAACATTAAAAAAATAAAAAAATTAAAATTAAAATGTTAAATTAAAAGATGGTTGCGTGTTGAATGGAGCATTTTGTGGAGATGATAATGACATGGAATGTGGATTTTTCCTACTAATCCGCTGATGTCCTTCCAATTCTTATCTCTTTCACTTCTATGTTGTGTTGAACCCAAATAATGTTGTAAATTTTAGCAGTAATTGGATAGTTGCAGCGACAACAAATTTAAGACTACGTCAAATGTAGCTCTCACTTTTAGCCACCCAAAATCACTTATTGTGGGTTAGACTTGCCTGCACATGACAACTCTAATGTCTTGTCACATCACTTTTCACAAATTTAACTAACATGGATCTGTATTTGCATCTGAAAAAAGATAGTTTGTCTATCAAAATATTTTCTTTATCCTATCGTGGTTTTGTTTATTTGATGTTGTTATAGTGTTTGACTAAATGAAAGAGGGAGATAGCCTCTCATGGAGTATTTCGGCTATGCATGGAATGCATGGATTTCCTCAGGAGACAGTTTCACTGTTTCATCCATACAGTAAACAGGTCTCCAACCTGATGAGTTTACATTTACCAGCGCACTTCTGGCCTGTGTCAAAATATGAACTCCGGAACAGGATATGGACGTCCACCTAAGAATAATGAAATTTTTTCTATATTGTCAGTTTCCCCCCCAGTGAGCACCAAAATGGGATTTTTTTGCAGATTTTATAGTTGTAAGTGCCCTGGAAGATCTGCCTGCAACTTGTGGAAGCTTTCGAAAGACAAGTGACCTATTAGCCAAAAATTCCTGAGAGGAATGTGGATTCGTGGACTAGAACTACTACAGGGTTCTCTCAAAATGCATTTTTAAGGCTATAGTAGCTTTCAAGTGAATTCAATCAGTATTTTTAGTGCCAAATCTTCTTCTCCATCTAGTATCTCATTTCCCATACAAAAAAATAGCTTGAGATTGCATCGATTTTTGGCTAGAATCATAACAGAAATTAGAGTTTTCAAATTTTTCCCTCAACCTTACCTCATGTTGATGAACTCCCAGTCATCCACAATGGAGACCTTGGACTAAGAGCTGACAATGTGATAGAAAAGGATGAGACTTTGGTGAATGGGAGCATCCACATTACCAGGTTCAACTCTATCGCATATTTTTCTAAATAGAGTAAGAAGACTAATGAGGGTATTAACGTAAAAACAATTAGATGATTCTTTTTCTCTTGGATTTAGTAGTAGACCAGTTGATGGAGCTTACAGGCCTCATTGTTGCAACATCCATAGCAAATGTTTACAGAATGAATGAGTACAGCTGGGTGCTAATTATTTATGGGCCTGACAACAATGGTGGTGATGGACTGGTGGATACACACCACCTTTATCATATTGGATACATGGCATTTGTTTGCTATCCCAAACACACTAATAAGCCTCTTTACCGTGGGCTTGTTACTCAGCTAGATGCACTTTCTATTCCTGTTCTTGCCACCAAAGGATTTTCCAACAGAACTGGCCACTGATTTTGACATTATTTTGGATGCTATTTTTGGGTTTTCCTTCCATGGTTGCAAGCCAGTGAAATCAATCGGTGTGATGTCAACTCCTCGACTTCTGCCTCGCCAATTCATTTCCAGGCATGGTTCACCTCCCCTCATCTCTCATAACTCTCATACTTTAGTTTTCATTGCAAATTAATATAATTTTTAAAATATTAGGATTATAATACTTTTAATTGTTTTCATTTTAACTTGTTGCAAAACAATAAATTTTCATATCGTAACTCACAAAAAAAATCAAAATAATGCTTTTGTATTAAACATGAACTTCAACCCTCATTCTGAGGTGATTTAGAAAAACTCCTACTCAACTAGATCGCTTCAATATGGTTTTATCAATAAGATGAGATTGACTTTCCTGTAATAATGTTGACCATCTCCATGTTTAAATAGTTATTTTTTACATTTTTTGGAGACTCATTTAGTACCCTTCATAACTCTGAAAATGAGATGTTAAGCTTCATTTGCGTACCTTATTTGTGAGGAGTCACCTTGACCTCTAGATTGACCCTAAACGAACATATGTGATCTTTTTGACGCTCTTATAGGAGCCCTGTTACATTGTTTTGTAGTGGTAGGAAGTTGTTAAATCTAGAAAGTTGACTTTCGTTTTGAACCACCATTTGAAACTTGGATAGAGAAATTATTTTCTCAGTTCACAAACCTCTAGTGTTCTTACTAGACAATTGCATGGAACTTTTAGTCTAGGGAAAAACACTTTTCTGGATATTTTGATGACGACATTTTGTAGGCCTCTGGTCACAGTTTGACAAGATCAAACTGGACCAATTAGGACTGGTGGCTTCAGAAAACTTGTTTCCGTTTGAAGACTGTTTTCTAGTTTTGAATTCCATCAACTCTATTGAATTCTCCATCTATAGAGAAATTTGTAGGAAGTTTCTTATTGCACGTTCAGCCATCAAACGTTAATTTTGGACGTGGTTTTCTGAGCCCTCGAGCTAACTTTTGTTCATTTGCAACTGGGTCAACTATGACCAGTGGCCCCGAGAAAACTAGCCGCCAAACGTAAACCATTCACTAGTTTCAAAGTTCTATCAGTTGCTATGAACTCTTGATATATAAATGGACACATATAAATTTAATCATGGTGTGTGTTCTCATCAGAAGACAACTTTTGGAAGTAGTTTCTTAGCCTCCGAGCCTATTTTGAACATTGCTGTAGCTAGTAAGAAAATGTAAAAATATAAAGTTGTGGGACCCTCGTCGGGTTGCCAAACCACCATAGATACTTTTAACACATGTAAAGAACTGTTTAAAACTCTATATTGTAACTTGTTGTGTGAAATAGAAATTTTGACAAAATGGTGTTTTCTCTCTCTTCCCTTCTCTTTCTCTCTCCTGGGTTACAAAATGAAGTAAAATTAAATGTAATGAATACATGTCTCTAAACCTTTTATTTCGATTGCAAATTGTAATTATTATCATATGTAAATGGGAAACTGAAAAATGATAATTATGTTAGATTAGGGTGGATGCCATGCCAGTGATTTATCACTGATTTCATGCTCACATGGTTTTTAGGTTGAAAGAATGATGACGAAAAGGTGATGTGTAATTCATTAATTATCATTTTAATTTATATAGTTCATTGTTAAATGAATAAATGTATTATGTAGTCTCATGTTACAGAAGGTTATGTTTGATAATTTGCTAATATGTATGAGATGCTAGTTTTAAGGAAAACTAGGAAATGTGTATTTAATCATAGGTTCAATTTGATTCATAGTACACATGGTAAAAAGGTTTGATACATATATATATTGTATGTATGTATGTATGTATATGTAGGTATGTATGTATGTAAATGAATTTGAAGTAATATCTTGTAGTGCATACTGTAGTGTTCAATAAATGGTTAACGAGTCATCTTGTGCATTCATACTTTGTAAATGTAATAAAGAGATTTCATTGAAAACACTCTACCCTTGTATCAATGTCGGAGCCTAACTTGTTTTCATGTGTGATACTCCTTACTGTAGAAGACATTGAAAACCATAGAATGGACTTAAACTTTGCACTCATTGGAACCTCCTAATTTGGCAAATCAAGAGTCCAAGAATGGGCTTATTGTCTTAGTCAGTATGTTTAGTGACATTGTCATAAACCTGTCTGATAGGAGTGACACAGCCAAACTTTTCTTGGAGTATGTAGAGCTGACTCCTCCTTCGTAGCCTAGTGGACTACCTTTTCTTCTGAAGATAGATTTAAAATTAAAGTTCTTCATCAAATGAAAACCCTATTGGAATCCAGACGACATAGATGGAGGTTGTGACTTAGTTGTTCTAGGTCTTAAACTCTTGTTAATGAACTCCTTAGCTCCGCTCAGCTAAATGCGTTACCTTGGTTTCTATCAACATAACACCTTGGTCCTCTTCTTGAAGGTGGTTCATAGCATAAATATGTCCTCTCGCTTAAAACTCATATATAGTTGAGGGGTAGACCCTTAGGTGAAGTTGGAATTAATCTAAACCTCAATTGATTTGGATGTTAACTTAGGATTCGTGTGTAGCTTCAAGTCTTCTAATCATTTATGTCTGTAAGAGGTTAGATAAACACTTCATAACTCCTTTTACAAGACAATGCTAATAATAAGACCATAATGTGACGTAGAAAATAAAGCATATAAGAGTAAAAACGAGATTTGAGGTTCAGGAATAATGCCACTCTTGGAGACCTTATATCGTCAATTAAATATAATCATTTTGTTTCAAAGAATATGAATTGCCTTGGTGTGATCAACCTTCGAGAAAAACAAAATACATATATAAATCAAAATGGAATTCCACAAGTCATTAAATTAGAATAACTATGGTAGGGAAATAACTATACCGTGATCGAGGAATGTTTTGTGATAAAAAGCTATCTTGTATTTAAATCTCCATTAAATCTTAATATCACTATATGGATACCAAGTCTCATTCACTTGAGTTGTAAGAGTAAATAAAAAAGGGTAGACATTGAATATATGCTTCAAGAAGAATATTCTTAACATAAGAAAAAGATAATTAAGTACTTTATATGCATTTGAATTATGCCAAATAAGTGTGTAAGTTATGGAAAATTTTGTAAAGAATAAGAAGCCAACTTAAAATGGTTCGAACTGGTAATTTAACTATGGAAAGAACTCAATAGTTTATGTAGGTGGAAAATCGGAGAAAGTTATCCTTGCACAATAATGTTCTTGGAATGTTAATCACAACTAAAATACAATTAAAGAAATGATGTGTTGTGGGTTCGCCATTCCTGTAGTCATTTTTCTTGTGGTTGGGTCATTACTAGTAACCATTCATTGGGAAAAGTGTGGCATCGACATTCCTATGTTGTTTCCATGTGTCTATGTGAGTCAATGACTTATGTGATTGTCGTATGCGAGTCAAGTTTTTATACTTGGAGCCCTTGCTGTGTTGTGTGTAGTGAGCAATGTAAGTCAAAAAAATATTATCCCGGTATTTTACTATTGTAATTGTGTGTGTAAAATGTGGGCACTACACCCCCAAGTTTTGAATCACCTTATTATTTGCAGTATCATGTCACTATGCTTTTTCTAAGTAGCGAGAGTTGGGTTTTTAATGGGCACACATGTGTTTGCAATGTGTTTTAGATGGGGATACATGCATTCAGTTTAGAGAACAACTTTCACTGAGTTCAAACATAGCTAATGTGATTGGATATGAATACAAAATATGAAGTAGAGGTAGATATACACCTGGTTTAAAATTGTGCTTATGTTACTATTGAAAAACACACTACATTTTTCAATAATAACATAATCACTTTTTCATTTTGTACATTCAAAGCCAATCAATAATCCATGTGGTGTAAGGTAGAAGTACAATGAATGTTATTGAATACAAAATAACAAACAAGTGTATAGATGGAGTGGTTTCTGAAGTAGTATTAAGAGGTCACTTCTAGTTGTTTTTCAAATGTTCCAACCTTTTTGTACCTACATTGATGTATAAAATGGTTATTTTGGGTTTTCCCTCCAAAATGCACTTTTCAAATATTTTGAATTCCCTAACTTGTGTTAAGGGGTCTAGATACTAGGTATGGAAGCATGAAATGGTGTAAGAGGTTATAAGGGCCTCATGTAATGTAAATAAAATTTCCTCCCTTCCAAGTGGGGTTACCTATGTTGTATTCTATTCTTACCATGGTTAGGTAACCTAAATTAGTTATAATTGGTTAGGTTAAATCAGTTAGAACTATCTCCATCTAGGTCTACCAAAAAGATATATTCGAATGGATGTTGGGATAGTGAGGTTAGAAAAATTTGGAATATGTGGTAAACATGTGTGAAAGAGCCATGAACGCTCAGAAGTCCGTATGAGATCATGGAAATATTGTAATATATATCATTGGTTGAATAAAGCTTTGAAATTCTATTTAATATGAATGATGAATGAAGAATAGTTGTGTTCTTTTGTATTTTTAGATATGTATGGTTTGATAATGCAAAATTAGTAATATTTTGGGATGGTAGTATTATTAGAATGACATGTTAGACCTTTATTAGGTGAGATTATGGGATATATGGAATAAGTTTCCATATTGATAAGGAAAACTATGTATTTTATGGTTTCATGATTGTATAGGTACAAGGGAATTATCAGTAGGATAAGCATGACATGAAGCTACTAAATCATGAGGAAGACCAAGATAATTCATTCTTGTGGAGGCATGTGGTCTGGGTTAGTATTTTGGATGGTTATGTGATTTGAAGTTTGAAGAAACATTATAAGGAGATGTTGAAAATTAATAACCTTGTAAGAACATGCATAAAATGTTCAATGAGATTATATGGGGGTTTTAGGTATGTAGTAGTAGCCCTAATAGTGATTCAATCGAGAAAATTCTGAAACTAGAAAACTCAGATAACACAATCAATCCAAGACTAGTAAATCGACATTTAAAAGGATTTAAACACAGTTATAAAGAAAATTGTGCTTGAAGGGATTTATAGGAGGTGGAGAGGACCCTTCAGAAGGATTTTAAGCTTTGAAAAATGTCTAGAACCAAGAAAACTAAAAGATAACCTAAACATTTAGTCTTAGGACTAAGAAACCCTGAGTTAGGGTTAAAGAACAAGAAATAAACATAAATTAACATTTAATGAGTGGAAATGGACTGAACTTGGTGATCATGTGGACTTGGGGTTAGTAAAGGTATGGAAAAAAATTTAGGAGGAATTACAAGGTTTTTAGGGAAAATTTTGGAAAACACAGTCAACTACTTTGTTTTTTACAAGTCTATAAGCCAGGTTTGAGAAGAAATCGACCTAAGGAGTTACATACATCAGGGAAGACTTATAAATAAGATTTATCATAATCCATTATACATATTTAAGGATTATGTAACTCTAGAATAATATCTAAAGGAAATAGAGATGAAGTTCCTTAGTTAAAAATCATAACTTCATTGGTGTAAGAATAGTCTTATGAGTAATTGATCTAGTAGTCTAGTTCCATGAATAAAGACTCATTTAAAAGGTATAATATAATTCTTAACAAATGTTCAAGGTCATTAGGAATCAAATAAATGATATAAGATCTTAGAAGTGAGATTACTATATGGCGGTACATTGGAATACATAAGCAAGAAACCAATTTCGAAACTTTGGGCAAAGACTTGTTGAAAGGTGGTAATGGTGTGAGTTATAAAGTGTTATATAACATCAATGCTCACGATATAAAATAGAGAAAGAATATTTTTTAAAAAAATAAGTGCTATTTTACCACGACAGTTGTAAATTGACTGTGTCATTCCTGTTTTGTGCATATTTACATATGTAGTGAAAGGAATGATAAGAAGATTGTTCCAATCTACAAAGATCTCATATGATAATATCAAATCACATTTAATAAGCTAGAGGGAATTTTCCATAATAACCTTACAAAAGGATTTACAAACAAAGAGCTGCAATATCATATATGAAAATCCATCATAATCCATTGAACTAACTCAATAATCAGGATGTACATATAGGAGGAGGGAAATGTAACTACTACCTAGATCAGTGGTGAAGAAATCCCATTAATAGATACTATCAGTTAAGATAATTCAACAAGACTAGTAAGCTAACTCCATGTAACTAGCAAGCTAACTCCACACAACTAGTACACCCAAGCAAGCTAACTCAACAATTGTAGGGATAACCTAAGTGCAAGAATTATCCTAATAAACAAATAAAAGGATAAATAATAACCTACACTAACATCACACGTAATAATAGCTTAGGTGGGTAGAAAAGAAGGTGGGTCATGGAAACAAGGATTGATGAGGTACTCACTTACAATAACTAGGAAAAAAGGAGTTTTCATGTATGAAAAAAACACCGCAAAGTACCCAAAAACCAGTAACAATAAAGTAGAGAGAAAAAACCTGTTACAAGGCATCCCAAGAAGCTCGGCTCAAAAAACTCATACTTTGTTAAAGATGAAGTCGGGTCTGTACTTGGTATGGATCCATTACTCGATCATAAAACTAAAAATCAACTGACACTGTGACATAAAAGAATAGCCCCATACTAGGAGAATTTAAATGCAGTCTTTGACACTGTAATTCAATAGAATAGCTACCTTGCATAAGGAGAACAAAATCAAAAACTAACTAAAGGAGAATTTCAGAGGTGATCTCAAAAGTGAAAGAAATCACAAAATAGAATTTGATCTTCTACTAGAAAAAGGTGTGCCACGAACCAATAACAACAACCAAGGCAAGAACACAAGACCTAAAAAAGTGGGATCAACACCACACCCTCCCATATTACTGAATGGGTGGAGTGACACTGAAAAATTTGTAGTACTCGAACACTGACAGGCTGACACTAGGATTCACCATAATAACTCCATAACCAAAGAGACTATCAACATTCCTAAAAGGTGTTAAAAGTACAGATACAAAATATTTCAAAACACGATATACACTCTACACCTGCTAAATAAAATAGCTCAAAACAAGGAGCATTATAATGCATGAGGAGAAGAAAGTGGAGTAAGACGATGAATGGTGGAGGATCCATGTCTGTACAGTCCTCTCAAGGAATGCTTACATTGCTACCAAAAGTGATCAGATATCCATCCCAGATGAACACGGATGGTTGAAGATGTTTGCATATGATTAAGTGTAAATTACAAAACTAGAGCATGCAAGGAAACATCAAAATGTGTGTCAGTTTAATCATGTCTAACAACTGAAATCTCAATTTTTTAGGCCTGAGTGAAGGTGTATAACTCATTTGTACCTCATGATCCGAAAAATGAGTTGAGCAAAAAAAATAGGATCTTTGTTAATGAGTGATCCTAATGAATTACCTACTCAAAAACTAATGCCATGGGGAAATTCCACTTAACAGGCTGAATAGGTGAAGCAATAACCTGTGAATGTCTTCCAATACCTTCACTGAAAAATCCCATAGAATGGAGCATGAAAGAACTGAATGTAGTAACATGCTTCTCAAAAGAGACATGCATGTGAGAAGAAGCCACTGAAGTGGGATACACATAACGTGTTACTATAATAGGCACAAGTGTGGAAGAAGAACATGCAGTAACAAGCACAAAAGGATTAGAAACATCAGAAGCAGAAGAAAGATCAGAAACTAAAAAAATAAGGTCAATTTGTGCAAGAGCAGTAGCTACAAGTGGACTAGGATTAGGGGTATGAGAGTCCAAAATACAAGGATGATGTTGTAGCTTAGGAATTTTATGTTGTAAGGGGTGTATGAGTTCATCCTTTATGTAAACAAGGTAATGATGAGGAGAGTTTTGATTTTTAAGTGATCTATTTTCTTCCAAAAAAAATTAATATGTCCTCCTAAACTCCACACACTTCGGAGAATAACATCTCATTTTCAGAAGCCATGATAGATGTAAGAATGCAAAACCCAAAAATTTAGGATGTCAGGCTTAGCTGAAAATGCATCCACATGTGTTTACAACACCCCCGAGATTTTGGCACTTTATAAAGTAGTGTGTTTTACAAATTAAATGGTACTGATGGATAAAGGACAAAAAACATTCACTTTTAAATTGAAAAAAAAAGCACTCAATATTGAGTTATGATCGAAAGGTATGAAGGAAATAGTTTCCCATCATTAATGCTCGATTTAAAATAAAATGCATTGTTTTTTTTAATTGTTTGTTTTGCAAAATAAAGGAAAAAAAGTATTGGCCTTTTCCTACAAAGAAAAAGATGTGAATGGGGCTACACTTAAGAACCCACTAGTAGGAATCCACGGCTTTATCCCTCATATGACGACACCATGTGACCAACTACTAGAGAGTGCTAACTCCACATGACTGGCAAGCTAACTCCACACAACTATTACACCTAAGCAAGCTAACTCAACAAGTGTAGGGATAACCTAATTGCAAGAATTATCCTAATAAACAAAGGATATATAATAACCTACACTAACATGTGGATTGTTTGGAGTTAAGGTCGTATTTTGTAAAAAGGGTCTTAACAAGAATAATCATGTGGTGTGTACAAGAATTAACAGTGGTTATTGAATTGACACTCTAAGAAATAAAAAAACCAATATAATTTGTAAAGTTATTAATCTTAAGGTAGGGTATATTAGTATTGGGGCATAGTACAACATATTTTGCAACATTTATTATTGATGAGATATAGATCATAAATGTAAATATTATTAAGACCTTGAATGTTATGTAACATTGAATCATTCTATATGGGAGTCTAATTCATAAGGGATTGACCCTTTAAAACTAGTGTTATACAAGATAATTGAACATAGAGGCAATCCCTAGAAGACTGAGTAGACTAAGCAAGATAAAGGGGGGTTAGTGTGAAAGTTCAACCTTGGAAAAGTTACCAAACAGAAGTTCAAGTTAATGCATAGCAAGAAATAATGAGTAAGGTACTCAATAAATTGAAATTAGAGATCCAATTCAAGCCACTCAAGACATTGAGTAGTGAGAAGCAAGGTGATAAGATAAACTCATTTTACAACATGAATCTGATTATTTGATGGTTTGGAAGTTGAGAAGTGAAAGGATAATAGCATTGTGAATAAGTGAAATAGACCTAAAAGTTTTTTCTAAACAATTTAAGATCTAATGGAACCATTGTTTGCATGTGAATCAAATTATTGTGTTATCTAATCTCGTTGTAGACACCAAATTCGTGTCTCACGACCCCTTGTGACCCGCATCCCATTTCGCAACCTAACCTCATTACCTAAACTTCACACAATTATTTATTAATTACCTTGTAATTGATAAATCCACATCGCCTTACCTACCACCTCACTTGGCCACCTCACCATGACCTAGCCCTAACCCTAAACTAACCTAATTAGGACCCATGACTTGGTCTAGACTCACATCCATAACTAATGCCTCCTTACTCGCACCTAAAGCCGACCTTCTAGCCACTTGACCAAGCCCGCAACTGATCTCTCGGGAGAAAAGCAGGGAAGGTGGGCTATTTTACTAAAAATAGCCTACTTTTTCCTAACCGATGCCGGTTCCTACTCGACCGCCGTCGGTTACGCAACCGCCATCGGTTCCCTGTAAATGGGCTTCCCAAACCAAAACAACGGATCGGAATTTCATTTTGGAGATCAGTCGAAGGATTTTTGAATCAAAGGAGAGTCCAAAGCGATTAGCAGAGTCCAGAACTTCACTTGACCAAGCAGAGACGAGTGAAGAAACCAGAAGAGTTGGCAGCCAAGGAGATCAACTGGCATCTTCGTCAAAAACCAGTAAGTTACATCTTGCATGTCCTCCATTATAACATTTCTTATGCTTTTGGAATTACAGTCCTCCCAAATCCGTTCCTGAATCCATTATCCAACGTACCATTGCCTCTAACTATCATTCCTTAGCTTCTAACCATCCCATTTCCCAATACCATCCAAAAATCAGCCATTACAAACTCCACAACCAGCCCAGAAGATCCTAGAACCCACCGGTATCGGTTATCAGTAACCGCCATCGGTTATAGGTAACCGGCATCAGTTCCTTTGATCAAAACCAGGAAAAACAGCCTTTCCCCTACCCAGTTCAGCCAAGCAATTTGATTGATATTTTACAATATTTTGTGTTAACTCATATTAGCAGGGAAACTGACCACCTTCGAAAGGAAGTTTTACATTTCCTGGGCCCAAGGCAGTTTCCTCATTTATTATCTAATCAAAATCTTGTGGTCTTGTGTTCTTATTTGCAGGTAGTCCTTCCAAGACAAAAAGGAGTTCTTCGCAGTCAGCCTGATCTTTCTCTACGGTACGCGCACATCATCTCGACATTCTACAGGTATTCCTCCTAACCATAACCTTATCTGTTTCTATAAGGAACGAAGCATTTCCGAGTGAAACATTTTGGCACGCCCGGTGGGACCCATTTTGGGTTTTTCTTTATTTCTTGCTTGCTTTTATTATAGGGAACATACTTGCTGTTTTCTTCTTCTAGAGATATTCACAGGGTATTTTATTATTCTGGTAAAAGAACTTGCTTTGTTTTTGCATCTTGCATTAGTAAAAGTCATCTCTTTTGCTTCATCGAATATCACTTTCGATTTGGGTTTTAAAACACATGCATTACATTCCTGCCTGTTGTTTTTCAATTCTAGTGAACATAGATTAAGTAACAGGTCGTACACGTGGAGGTGATATCCACGGTATTGACAGGAAATTAACCTTAGTTTCACTGCACAACACATACCGAATCACTTCACAATTAACACAACAGCTCAAACATCCCCCCTTTTTTCCGCGGTATTCCTCTGCCCGATTGAGGTAACCTTATAAGCCAAAACAACTTGACATTTCCCCTAAGTCTCTTGTTTAGGATTCTGACATCATTCTACGTCTAAAGGCATAAGCCCACAATAATTAAAATTAACCCTAAGGTTAATCTCTGCATTTGCGTGTGCATCTTGCTTGTTTGCTGTTCTGTTTTCTCTGTCATACTCTGTCTTTTGTGATCAATAAGTTGATAAAACTACTCAACGTTGCTAAAAATCAAATTAGCAGCCCCTTTGTATCTTCTTATCCTAGATTTTTTTTTGACACCGACATCGGTTAAGGGACCGACGTCGTTTCCCCTTGACCGACACCGGTTAGTAAACCGATATCGGTTACTGTCTCTCTCAACCCCTGACAAACCAGCAACTTGCCAAATTCACCATTCTGAGGTTGTTTTTGTTCTTGATAGATTGAAACTTTCCTGTGTGTTCTGGTCTATGGTTGTCATCACTCGGAAGCGAGCCGCTGCCATGGTTTCACACGCTTGCTCTGTTTCTTTGCCTGAATCACCCCCTTCACATTCTATAGGAAACCCTACGGACACCAGTGAGATCCCCCAAATTCCTGTAGGAGACAAGGACTTTGCCAAATTTCTGGATGCTAATCCCAGCGCTGTACAATACTATTTGTCTCATACCCCTGACCGTACGCCTGATGGTCAACTCCTTATGGGCATGCCTATTAGTATAGCTGCTCATTTAGCTCCTACTCCTCCTGATAACAATACCTTACTTCCCGCATCACTAGCCCCGTCTCCCAATCCGACAGCGGCAGAGGTTCATACGACCCCGATTAGCTTTCCTTTTGTTAATCTTGGACCCCATGTATCGCCACCACCAACTGCCCCTATCTCATCTCTCTTTCAGACCACTCCATTCATGACTTACTCTCTGCCACCTATTCAAACGAGCTTTCCTTCTCAAGCTCCGCCTACCTTTTCATTCCCATATACGTATCCAGTAACCTCAACACCTTATATGGGACATCCCTATTCTGTGGCACCATCATCTCATCCAACCACAGATTTCATCAAGCAAATGATGGACAAAATGCAAAACCTGGAGGCTTCCGTTTTAGGAAGTCGTAGCTCCTTGACATACGAGCAAGTTTGTCGGGAGCCCATTCACCCTTCTGTCCCCCTTCATTCATATCCTCCTCAATGGGAGTTGCCAAAGTTTACTCGTTTTAACAGTAAAGAGGATCCTCAACAACACTTGCGATCATTTAGACATGCTTGTTATTTGATTGCCCATGATGATGCCTTGTTACTCCGCACCTTTCCCATGTCCTTATCAGGGCCTGCCTTGGAGTGGTACAGTGCTTTAACCCAGCACTCAATCTTCTCTTTTAACCAACTAGCCCAATCTTTCTTGGATCATTTCTCCATTAACATTGCCAAGAAAGTATCTATCACTGACCTCTATGCCATCCGACAATTCGAAGACGAATCTATCGCAGATTTCGTTGGACGATGGCGGGGCCTTATCAACCAACTTACGTATGCCTTGCCTCAAACCGAACTTATCGAACTGTTTACGTGGGCCTGCGCTAAGCACATCTCCCCTACCCTCCAAATTCAAACTTTCCGTACATTCGACGAGGACCTTTACTATGGCTCGAAAATTAGAAATTCGAGCCTTAGAGGAAGAGAAACTGCGGTTGCGCAACAAGAACTCCACTTTCCGAACTCCTGATTCTACCAATAAACCAAATACCACCACTCCTCACGCGTCCACCTCTTCTAAATCAAAAGGAGCTGTCCACGCGGTGATGGTCAAATCCCAATCACCGTCCAATACTCCACCAAAAACCACCTATAAATACAAAGCTGAGCCCACCAATTACACTCCCTTGGGAGAAACTTATGGCGTCATCCTAGAGAAATTGCTCAAAGCTGGGGCTATCACCTTGCCCCCTGTAAAACCTCACTCTGGGTTTGACTCCACCTGCGCAATACCTTCCTGGTACAAAGAAAATGACTTTTGTAACTTTCACCGCGTAAAAGGACATAGTCATGAAAACTGCAAGATGTTGAAAAACATAGTGCAGGAAATGGTTGATGCAGGGGATATAACACTCGATAATCCTAACGCCCCTGCTAACCGAAATCTGAAAATTTTCAACAAGCCATTCCCGAATCACTCGTCCAGCAGCAACGTAAACCAAGATATCTTAGCTGAGGAGAGTGTTCATGAGATCCATGCAGTCTTCGATTCTCAGCCAAAAGCCTCTATCGAGAAAATTTTGAATCAAGCCTCTTCACTAACACAGGAGCCCGAACCTCCTTTACCACCATCAAGCCAAAGCGAAATCGTTCCTTTACTCATAGAAGAGTTAACTGCCTAGGCTTCCCTTCCCATCAATGAGTCTTCTTACACCACATCCCTACAAGACTGTGAGCGGATGCTATCTAATTTATCTATTTCCCAAACGTCCCCTTCTACCACTCTTGCTACACAAGAGGAAGGCTCACCACTCCTTTTGACATCCTTAGACGAGAAATCTCTTACACTAACATCACCACATTCTTTTAACATGACAGATCTCCTCGAACACGCCCTCCTACCTATTAGTCCCTCATCGCCTAAATCTTTTCAACGACCGGTTGACCTCCTGACATCTATTGATACAGTGCCTCATCCGCCTCCTGTGTCACACCCGCAATGGACTGGAATTACAACTCACTTTTCCTCTGTACCAAAATTACAAATCACACCTGGAGACTGTCATTCCACAGAAGATAGACAGGCCCTATGGGAACGTTTGAGTACTCCTGTTTCTACTCAAATGCAAATGACTGATCCTGATGTCTCCACCATTTACCCGAAGTGCTTACAGAAGCTTAAAATGCCCCTGTTCTCGCCTTCACCCCCCCTCACCTCTACCAAACGCCCCGTCCACTTCTATCAACTTAACCAGATCTTCCCCTACGCTTGGGACCTCACCAATGCCCAGTCTAACACACCCGCCTAAGCGACTCGATCTATCCAAAAATAAATCCGTTCCGCCACCTAGGAGACGAACGCAATCTGGGCCTCTATCACAATTAAAACCCTCATCGTCACACCCACCTTCCATATTGGGACCTCATCCCTCCACATTACACCAATATATCATACCTCCGTTGTTTTCTGCAAAACGACCTACGCCTTTTACACCTATACAGAGATCAAAGGGTATCACAACATCGTTACCCCCACGTATCCGGTCCACCTATCAACCCTAAACCAATCCCATCATCAAAGGATTTATTTTCTGTCACTCCCCTTTCTCCGTGGTTGTTTCCTGCTACCATGCCATCTGTAGCCTCATCATCTAACCAGCTGAACGTAACTTCTGTGTCTAAGAAACCACGTTTAGTGAAAAACATGTGTCAGCACCCCTCGGCTAAACCACCACCCATACGAACTAAACACGCCCAAACATTACCACAACCCACACAATCAATACCCTCATCTTCTTCTGATTTTGACCCACTCAAAGGATCTTACGCCAAAATCCTTGCTATGTTGGTGGAGAATGCGACCATCTCCCTACCTCCACTTAGACCTTATGACCCGTCTAAGCCCCGACCTGTGGATTATGATGAGTCTAAAATCTGCGCCTATCACCGCACACCTGGACATGATGTAGAAGGATGCAAAGCTCTAAAAACCATCCTTCGCCAGTCACCTCTTCCGGATACAAAGGTTAAGAAAGACAACTTACGAAGGGAGAGACCTCTAGCGTCAATTCCCTCTACTATACCATCTGTCCCCGCCTCACCAAGATCGATCATTATTACAACCCCACCTCTTAAAGACCATGAATTATCCCAACCATCTTCTTCATCTCAGGTCTACGAGATTAATATGATTAGTGTCGCTACTCGAGGACAGAAAAACAATGGGAAAGCGAAAGAAAACACACCTGCGGCATCTCTTTCTCCTTCAACCATCCCGATTACACCACCACCTAAAGTGGTTATTCGTGGACCCGCCTATCCCGTCTCTAATGGAGTTGCCCACCGAACCATGATCAAACAGCTTCATCAATCGCCCGTAAAAATGACACTATATGATCTCATTCAGACCTCTGAATCTCATCGACAAGCTCTCGTTGAGATCCTTCAAGGGATAGAGGTTTTACCCAACGAAACCCTGCCCGTTACCTCCATTCTAACACCCAATCACGTTGCCTCTCTCACCAAACAATCCATCTCCCCCACCACTTCTGTCTCAAAACAACAAGCCGCTACGGTTAGTTTCTCGGAAGATGAAATTATCGACTTTGGTACAGAAGACCCTGACCCTGCCCTTTTCATTTCCGCTTACGTCCGAGACATTCGAGTACGTCGGGTTATGATTGACGGGGGCGCTAGCCTAAACATCATCTCTTCAAAAGCCTTCCAACAAATGAACATCCCTTCTAGTTGCATGTGTGCCAACCCCATCATGTTGCGATCATTCAATGACGCTATTACTTCTACCTTAGGCACCGTGATCCTCAACATTCGCGTAGGCCCACGTACTTTGCCCGAACTCTTCTATGTCCTTGAAGGAGAGTTCCAATATAATATATTGCTGGGTCGTCCTTGGATCCGGGCCATGGGATGCGTTCCCTCAACATTACATCGATGTATAAAATTTGAGTACGAGGGGAAGTCCTACACTGTAAAAGCTGATCCTCCCCCCTTCAAAACTTGCAATATGTTATACCGCCCAAACGATGTGCTTATACCAATTAAGACACCCATACATTCAACCCAACCATCCTCTTCAAATGTACCTCAACCATCCACCTCAACTGCACCTACGCCTTCAACTGATGAAACCACCGTCGCACAAACCACTTCTCTTCCCGCAGCTAACATCCCAACCTCCGACCCCTTAGTAGATGTTTTTCATCGCCTCACGCTGGGGGAGTACCGCCTATATAACGTTAGTTCTTTCCCTACCCCGCAGGAGTACGGACAATTACATGCGCATCCCACCTACGACCGTCGCGTGGGGGAGGTAATCTCTTACGGACCACCCCATTTTCGCACTAACCTAACGTATGGGGGTGTTGACGCATCCTCCATTACCCCTGAACCTCCTCTTGGTGTGGTTCCCTTCCAATCTGATTTTCAATACTTGACAAATCGTCGTTTCGCCCTCACCTTCTTGACTCGCTGTGCGTGGAAAGGCTTTGGTTTTGGCCTTTACGAACAAGGCCGACATACACTTATTCCCGTGACCACACGCAAACATAATGATCGCAGTGGTCTCGGTTTTTTCCGAAACACCTACACAAGAGACACCTCCTGTCAGCTGTATCCTGGAAGAGGAAGACGTTGCCCCTACCGAAACATCATCACCCACTTTGCCATCATCTCCCACAGAATCGATGGACCCTGAATTTATCCCTCCTAACTTTTTTTTTTTTCATAAATGCTATCTTCATAGGTCCTCTCACTTATCAACGCGATAATGAGGACCCATCTTCTCTTCCCCTTCTGTATCCAGACATGATCGAAGAGGATTCGCCTTTGATTAATGTTGTTGAATGCCAGGATGACGACTCCATCCTCACTTACCTGGGCGCGGATGATTCTTATATTCAACGTGCCTTACCATCTGAAACCCAAACTATGCTGAACGAATCTACTATAGAAATCAACATCCACACGGAGGAAGATCCTCACATAGTGAAGATTGGACAATCCCTTAACACATCAGAACAAGCCGCCTTTACTACCTTTCTCCGTGCTCGCAACCAAGCTTTCGCATGGTCTTACGCTGACATGCCAGGAATTGATCCTACCATTGCCGTCCATAACATCACCCTAAACCCCGATTCCAAACCAGTCAAACAGAAATTGAGAAAAATGCATCCACGCATTGCTCTCTTGGTCAAAGAGGAACTCCAACGACTCCTTTCTGTTTCCTTCATTCTGCCTATTGACTATCCTCAATGGATTTCCAACATCGTACCTGTCACGAAAGCGACGGGGGGACTTCGGATATGCACGGATTTCCGGGATCTTAACCTCGCTTGCCCTAAGGATGACTTCCCCCTCCCAAGTATTGATCAACTTGTTGATCTCACTGCGGGTCATGAAATGCTTTCTCTCATGGATGGCTTTTCAGGATACAACCAAATTTTGGTTGCCCCTGCCGATCAACACAAGACTGCCTTCATAACTCCTTGGGGAACCTTTCTGTTATCGTGTCATGCCATTTGGCCTTAAGAATGCTGGTGCTACCTATCAGCGGGCTATGACCTACATTTTTCATGACATTATGCACACTATCCTTGAAGACTATGTCGACGATCTTCTCGGCAAGTCCAAACATCGTAGTGAACATCTCGATGTTTTAACCATTATTTTTGATCGCCTGTTACAATATTCTGTCCGCCTTCAACCGAAGAAATGTGTTTTTGGTGTTCTTTCGGGAAAACTTCTTGGCTTTATCGTCTCTTTGCGTGGCATTGAGGTCGACCCATCGAAAGTCAAAGCTATCCTAGAAATGCCCCCACCCAAAAATCTCAAACAATTGCGTAGTTTACAAGGTAAGCTCCAATCTATCCGACGTTTCATCTCCCAACTCTCGGATCGGTGTCAACCTTTCCACCACCTCCTTAAAAAGGATATTGCATTCCAATGGAGCGAAGAATGTCACCAAGCCTTCGAAGCTCTCAAATCTTATCTCTTACAGCCACCCGTGCTTATCCCACCCCAAGACAACCGCCCTTTCTACCTTTACCTTTCCGCCACCGACCACGCTGTAGGAGCCATGCTTGCACATCGTGACTCTGAGAATCACGAACAAGCCGTTTATTATATAAGTCGTACTTTGGTGGACTATGAGACTAGGTACACACATGTAGAAAAATTGTGCCTTGCCCTATCATTCGTTGCCACCAAACTCCGACACTACCTTCTAAATCACAAGACTTTCGTCATCACCAATACAGACCCCATCCATTACATGTACGCCAAACCTCATCTGAAGCCAACGCATTGCTAGATGGCTCATGCTTCTCGCCGACCTCGATCTTGAGTTTATCCACCAGAAATCAATCAAAGGACAAACCATCACAGACCAACTAGCGGACGCTCCTGTACCGGGGGAACAATTTACCAATTTCACATTTCCCGACGAACTCATCGCTACTCTTTCCCTCACAGAGGAGTCGTACCCAATGACCCTCTTCTTCGATGGATCTAAATGCCAGCGCGGTGGAGGAGCCGGCGTTGTTCTCATTCCTCTCAACGCTAAACCTATGCCTCTTTCATTCCGACTTGATTTCCCTTGCACTAATAATACAGCGGAATACGAGGCCCTTGTTCTAGGTCTCCAAGTTGCGTTACACTTAGGTATCAAATCTATCAACATTTTTGGCGACTCTCAATTGGTAGTCAATCAAGTTATGGGCGTCTACCAATGCAAAAATGAGGAACTTCAAAAATACAAACACTATGTGGATTCACTTCTAGCTTTATTTACCCACTATTCTATACAAACCATTCCCCGCTCCACTAACAAATTTGCGGATACTATGGCTTGCTTAGCCTCGCAAATTCCCCAGCCGCGCCAACTGACTCTGAATTATTCGTCGTGGTCCAACAACTTTTTGCCCCATCCTATTCAACCCCGGTAGTTTGTATGATAAATACTGTGTCTACTAATTCACAGGATACCTGGTACCACCAATTTCATGACTACCTTACAATCTCTGTCCTCCCACCTGATCTTACTAGTAACGGCAAACGTGCTTTTCTTAAAAGTGTTTCGCGTTATGTTGTCATGGGGGGACTCCTCTATAAACGTGGCTTTGATGGTATCCTCCTTCGCTGTCTAACTAGCATGGAGGCCACTCATACCATCCAACAGGTCCATGACGGTATTTGTGGTGGACATTTTAGCGGCCTTGCCGTGGCCAAACGAATCCTTCGCCTTGGTTATTATTGGCCTACTCTCAATAACAACTGCTACGAATATGTTAAGCGTTGTGTTATGTGTCAGCAACATGCCAACCTTCAACATACTCCTAGCCACCCGCTCCAGATCGCTCGAGATCTTTGGCCTTTCTCACAATGGGGTTTAGACCTTATTGGTGAGATTCACCCAACCTCTTCACAACGTCACCGTTGGATACTCACAGCGACCGAATATTACACAAAATGGGTGGAGGCCGTTCCACTCATTTCAATCAAAAAAAGAAAAAATTGTCGAGTTCATTAACCATCACATTATCTGTCGTTTTGGTATTCCTCACCGCCTGATAACAGATAATGGTAAATCTTTCAAAAATAAGTTGTTACGAGACCTTTGTGACAACTTTGGTATCAAACTTAGCTTCTCGTCGCCTTACTATCCGCAAGCCAATGGGCAAGCCGAATCTTCTACTAAAACACTAACCAAAATCCTCATGAAAGTCGTCAATGAATCTGGAAGAAATTGGCGCGATCACATTCCCTTTACCCTTTGGGCTTATCGTACTAGCATTCGTACTTCCACTAATGCCACACCTTTTTCATTGGTATACGGCACCGAGGCTGTTTTGCCTCTCGAAATACAAATACCCTCCCTTAGAATATCTCTTCAAGATATTCTCACTAACGATGATTTCCGCCAAGAGCGGTTAGCCCAATTAGAGCTTCTTAACGAACGACGTCTTACAGCTCTCGATCATCTCCAAATCTATCAACAACGCATCAAGCGTGCTTATGATAAGCGACTTCATGAGCGTACCTTTAAGGTTGGTGATCTCGTCCTCAAAGAGAATCAACATGTAACCAAACTAGGAAAGAGCAAACGCGGAAAATTTGCTCCCAATTGGATTGGGCCTTATATAATCACTCACACCTATGGATCAGGCACTTATCGTTTAGCTTCGCTCAATGGTAAACCTGAGCCTGAACCCCTTAATGCCTTGCATCTTCGACCATTCTACTATTGAAATCTAGGGTTATATCACTCCTTATCCGCCTACTGCTCGTCCCTTGAGCTCACATACCACCACATACACTTTGTCTCTCTATATCTCGAAATAAAATCAAAATCACTTCCCTCACCTCCCCTTGATAATGCCTTCCCCTTTCTTAGTCTAGTCCATGACTTTAAAGTATTAAAATAAGCCGTATTCTTATGGGATTTTCTTGAGTCAAACTTCCTACTAAACTAGATGCTTCATGCCAAAAGAACATCTAGTTATCTAAAATTAAATATAGACTGCTCCCTCGAAGGACAGCTATATGCCAAACTATTGCTGCTACTATAAATAGACTGCTCCCCTGAAGGACAGCTATGCACTAAAATCATCGCTGCTTACTATAAATAGACTGTTCCCCCGAAGGACAGCTATACACAGTCAGCCTTTATCCGAAGCTTCTCGCATTGATCAGCTTCGTGAAGACCTCAAGAATAATACAATCAATATCCCTTATAGACTTCCCGCTTTGATCAGTCTATCATTTAGTAAAATACAAGCCTCCTGCAAAAGAACTCTTTGGGTCATGGACTAGTCTATTTAGGGTAGGTTCTCTTTCGTTGTAACAAGTTCTTTGTACCTCAGCTATATCATCCACATCACCTCACCATTTGTTTCAACTCAAGGGACGTAACGTACACCTGATATATTGTGATCATACAACTCTTTTCAACTATGGACTTCTCGTCTATACACGGCACTTAGGGCTTCAGGCTCGTTCTACGTTGTGTGGTTTGTTTAGCTCTTTTCGCCTATGGAGCACTCTTTCTGCTTTGCCTCGCATCTAGAATTGTGTGTTGATCTTAATCAGGACACTATTCCCTACTACTTGGGTATGCTAACCTTTGCTTTACCTATACCTACACCAACAATATTATCCTACCAGCACCAACACCATTACCCTACCAACATCAAATTTTTTTTACCAAACGACAAATTGCCTAAACCATACCAAATTGCCTAAATTCACCCCTCCCTGATCCTAAGGGAGAACTACATCGGTCTGAGGCCCTTCCTTGCTTTGTGCAATGAGCTATGTAGGCAGCACTTCGGAGACATGGGGTCTCCCAAGGTTAGCTCAACCATCCCCTACCATAACCTATCTTGTGTGGTGAATATAAATATTTTTGTGTATTTTTATTTTTATCACATTTCTCTTTACCCTTTTTCGAAACACCGAAAATCAAAACACTGATAATCTTATTATTATCATAACTCAAATCAACATACATACTCAATTTTATTTAGATGTTAAACAAATACATCTTCTCTATCATCGACACGCAGGTCGGCATCCTTATTTATTCTTATACCTCGCTAACATATACTCAGACCATCACAACTCATCCCGAACTAGGTGATGATCGTGATCGTCGACCCCTCTCACCAGGCCTCTCTGTCCTCAAAGGTACCACGGCTATTGGTACCAGCCCACTGATCTGCCAATCTCTCCTATAACATATGAATACGCCCTCTCGCATGGAGAACTCCAGCCTCTAGTCTCGCCGCCCGTGACTCCGCAACCACTAACAATCCTCTTGTCTCATTCACCTGCGTTTGGAGCTGCTGAACCAAACGCTGCAGACGATCCCTCTCTGTTGTAATCACCACTGTGTCAGGGCGTTCACGTACACCTCGCAGTTCTGCTACCCACCATAATCTATAGGCCTCTGTCATTCCTGCATCCATTACCCTGTGATTGGCTGCTATCTTCCTCAGGCCCTTCTGGAGGTGTTGGCCGGGGTGGTGAGAATGCTGCCTCGGCATCGACCCTCATATATGGTCTATAAGCCTGTGGTATGTCCTGCACAAATCCAAATTGTCGCCGCACGCGATCTATAGGAATCCTCTCATATTCACCTGGCCTGTGCCCCGCGATCCACCTCAATCGCTCTACACCTCTCAACTCCTCATCTATGTTCTCGGTTACCATATAAATCCCGTAGGGCCTCCAACAGATATCCGCAACCGTCAACCTCTCCCATACCTGCTTGTAATACTCAATGTCACCCCGGCACGGCCTGAGATCTTGCCTCTTCTTCTGTCTAGACCCATCGTCAGAATCCCAACCTCTGTACTCCGGTCTCTCCTGCCTGGATGGATCGGCCTATTGGTCGCACACAAACAATGTGCTCATAGGCCCAACAGTGTAATAAGTATGCGCAATCCAACGTTGTCCTGTGATTTCGCCTACAAGCCCATAAACCCCTATATAGCTCCGCCAAATATGCAGGTGCCCATGCAAAAGTCACATTCCTTTCTATCATCTCCCAAATAACACACATCAATGCCTTTGGAAATCTTCCCCCTTCCACCCTCGGTAATGCATAATAGCCTACCGCTATCATTAATAGCACTGCTAACCTTGTCTCCTCAGGGTGTGCTGCATACATTACCCCATATGTGAATGACAAACCCCGCTGTGTTAAGTCTCGTGCATATGGACCAAACACTTCTGTTATCGCTGCCCGCCCCGCACTAGGTAGTGCCTGATAAACATGGTTCTCCTGTAATAGGGAGTCTCAAAATCCGAAACACATCTTCCAATGTTACTGTCATTTCCCCTGTTGGCAGATAGAAGGTATTTGTCTCAGGATTCCATCTCTCAATCAGCGCCTGTAACATACCATGGTTACGTGCGATTCGTGAATAATAACAGATTCCACTTAACCCCAAACGATTTATCAATGTCCATTCCGCTGGTGTTACATCCGCTCGGATTCGCGACAACAGCGCTGGCACGCTATCATTCATCCTCAACCCTGTCTCTGCCTGCATACACCAAAACAACAAACAACCATTCACTCCGTTAGGATCTTTTTCAAACATTCTGGAAATTTCTCCAGTAACCGGTACCGGTTACACGTAACCGATATCGGTTGCATAACCGATACCGGTTCTCCCTAACCGCTACCGGTCACTGTCAATTTTATACACCTTCCTTAAAAACAACCACCTACGACAATAATTTGCTCGTTTCTTCGTTTTTATACATATAAACATACCTGGAACCCCTGATTGCCTACCGTGTAACACTTAGCTCACCTGCAACCCTTGTTATCATGTTTTCTCTCTCATATCTACCCACCTACTCTCCCCCATCTTACTCACGAAACATACAGTAATCAAATCACAAACAAAAACAATACCTCTTGAGTTGCAGCAGCTTGCGGTGGCCCTTGTCTGCCCTCCTGTCCTTGCCTGCTGGATGCTTCTCCTCGTTCTGGCCATGATCACCACCCTTTTTAACTTTGTCTGTCTGCCTTCTGAACCTCGGATCACAATTCACTTTCCTTGTCTCTTTCCTTCTTCTCACCCAAATCTCTCATGCAAATCCCTGTCTCAGTCGTCAAAAAGCGTCGCGTTCGCGTATTTAACCTCTTGCATGGCTCTAAAATTAAAACTTAAGTTGCCACCCTAGCTTTTCTATTTTTAGAAAAGCTCATACCTAAATAACTGGTATCAGTCATAGAACCGATATCGGTCATATGACTACCGATATCGGTTCCCAAACCGATACCGGTTATGCACCTGCCTTTTTAAAACAGGTTTCTTTTCTTCACTTCTCCTCTAAATTTTTTGTCGCGCCCCGCCTCTTTGCCTGCATAAACAACAGAATTTACCACATTTGTTTATCCACCACACATAGCATTATAATTTCATTAAACATCATTTCTACCAATACACAACCATCAACTACGAATATCAAGAAACTATCAATCTATACATCATTTAGATCCAACTCATCAGTTACATAAATTACACTGCCACAAAACCACCAATTTATCACATAACCTGTCATTCATATATACGCACAAATAAACAAAAACATCAGCATCATCTATCTATCAACATGTCAATTAAACTCATCACACATTCTATATATTACCAAACCATTAACAAAATATTTCAACACATTTTAAACACAGCATGTGGATCAAAACATCATCTCTATATATATATACATATCCCAGTTTTCAACAATACAATGTGCCCTACATCGGGGCCTCTGTGATCACATAATATACCAAAGCCGGCACGCAGGCCGCAATACCTACCACAAATATCGACTCAGCTCGCAGGCCAGTCTCTCATATCAAAAATATACTCGGCTCGCAGGCCGGTATCAAATGTACAACCCGTACTCGGCTCACAGGCCGGTATATAATAAATAAATAAATCAAAACAATGAATAAATGTAGGCACGCAGGCCTCTATCAATACAACCGGTTCGCAGACCGGTGCCCGTGTCCCTATACAAAAACCACGTCGGGGATCTATCAGCTCTCCCCACCACCCTCGGCACCTCTCCCCGCTGGTCCCTGTGGCGCCTCTCGCCTCCTGCCTGTCACAGACACGCCAACTGTAGCTGCCCCTCCCTGAGATCTCTGGCTGCGCGAGGTCTCCGCTCTATGAGCTGCATATGCCTGATAATCGACTCCGCTACTATCAAGAATATCCTGATAATAACGGGCCTCTGCTCTAACCTCCATATAGCGATCTCGCACCACTGAAGGAACTGGGGCTGGTCCCCTGGCACCCAACACCAATATCCCCTGAGCCTGTACCTGCAC
Source organism: Taxus chinensis (assembly GCA_019776745.2). Classification (NCBI taxonomy): domain Eukaryota; kingdom Viridiplantae; phylum Streptophyta; class Pinopsida; order Cupressales; family Taxaceae; genus Taxus; species Taxus chinensis. The sequence continues at coordinate 814,344,945 of CM034146.1, forward strand.
CTGTGGCCGTGGTGCTGGTGGATCTGGGCCTGTGGCTGTGCTACTGCTGGTACGCACTGCCTGTACCTGTACCTGCACCTGTGGCTGTGCTGCCTGTGCCTGTACCTGAGCCGATACGAGACCTATGCCGGTGCCCCATGTAAAACCTTACTCTATTTTTATTTTCTTTTCGACCGATGTCAGTCAGCCTAGTGACCGACATCTGTCACTTGTCCACTACCCGAGCCGAACCCGCGCACTGGCCCCCAAAACTCATTTTTTACCTATTTCTACCCATCCACCCACCCAAAAACCCTAAAATTTTACACACCTAGCCGCCTTAGCCTATCTAACCTATCTACCCTCTCCCTTTCTCAAATTACCTCCATTTACCCATTATTTCCTACAAAACTACCAATTCCTACCCAAATCCCAAAAACAACATAACTCAACCAAACCACCAAAATAAAGAGTTTAGAACCTACCGGTACGACAACACGTCGTCGTGGTGGGATGGGTGGTGGCGGTCCAGCTGGTCCAGCCCCTCCAGCTCCTCCTGCCTGTGCCATGGCTCCAATCCTGATCTGCTGGGTCCCCGGCCAATCACCTGCCGCCTCCTCAACTATTCGGGCCCACTATCAACTCTCTCCGCCAATCAAATAGCTCCACCTCACTCAATACCCCTCTAAATCAACTCTCCACGTCAGACAAGTCAAAATTTGGATTACAAAAAACAAAAGTGACAATGACAGGCCGTATATTCCTTTTTATAGGTTTTTCGACTTAAACCGATGTCGGTTTCCTTTTGCCCTAGGAAACCGGTATCGGTCCCTTAACTGATATCGGTCATGATGAATCGACGTCGGTTTGATACCTCTTTTACCCCATTCTTTGCCGTGCCTTACTCCTTGCCTCTTTTTTACCAATATCGCCTCTGTCCACCTTTGTTGCACAACATTTGTTCCCTGGTCCGGCCCGACCCAAGGCCTCAACCTACCAATTGGCCCGACCCAAGGCCTCAACCTACCTATTTGGCCCGACCCAAGGCCTCACCCCACTTATTTGGCCCGACCCAAGGCCTCGCCCTACCTTAATTGGCCCGACCCAAGGCCTCAACCTACCTAATTGGCCCGACCCAAGGCCTCGCCCCTACTTATTTGGCCCGACCCAAGGCCTCGCCCCACTTATTTGGCCCGACCCAAGGCCTCGCCCTACCAATTGGCCCGACCCAAGGCCTCAACCTACCTATTTGGCCCGACCCAAGGCCTCGCCCTACCTATTTGGCCCGACCCAAGGCCTCGCACCTACCTATTTGGCCCGACCCAAGGCCTCAACCCACTTATTTGGCCCGACCCAAGGCCTCGCCCCACTTATTTGGCCCGACCCAAGGCCTCAACCTACCTAATTGGCCCGACCTAAGGCCTCAACCTACCAATTGGCCCGACCCAAGGCCTCAACGCACTTATTTGGGCTGACCTATGGCCACCACCCAACAACTTGGCCCGACCCAAGGCCGCATCACTTCCATACTATACCCACAATCAACGTTTTATTTTATCCATCCATCTTGTACCTTGTGTTCAATCGAGCTCACTTGTTCGTGTTTTAGCATGATTAGGGTCCTTGACTTGATCTGTCGACCAACTTTGTCTAGACCTAGACCGTGACGTTTATCTCAACCAAACCAACCATTTGGTACTGCCGAACATGCTTAAACGTTCCTGTACCTTACCTGTTATATACCCTGGAGCTACTTCCTATGCCTTGGATACCAGGATTATATCACCCTTGTTTGGATAAACTATCGACCTTTGCCTATACATTGCTGGTTTGCTCGTCAAATCATGTACCCTAGTCGTACTATTGCATTTCAACATGCGTCTGCTTCCTTGGACCTACACCATCACCTTACCATCCTCTCTACCACATATACCCTTTATCAACCCTATCCCTGATTTCTCGTTCACTCAATCTGTGATAGATTTGAGGGGGATTACCTATATCTTTAACATGAGAAACCACTTCATATTATTGTCCGCGCAGCTTTACAGAACAAGCTACACGACAATAAGGGGCTAATGTAGACACCAAATTCGTGTCTCACGACCCCTTGTGACCCGCATCCCATTTCGCAACCTAACCTCATTACCTAAACTTCACACAATTATTTATTAATTACCTTGTAATTGATAAATCCACATCGCCTTACCTACCACCTCACTTGGCCACCTCACCATGACCTAGCCCTAACCCTAAACTAACCTAATTAGGACCCATGACTTGGTCTAGACTCACATCCATAACTAATGCCTCCTTACTCGCACCCAAAGCCGACCTTCTAGCCACTTGACCAAGCCCGCAACTGATCTCTCGGGAGAAAAGCAGGGAAGGTGGGCTATTTTACTAAAAATAGCCTACTTTTTCCTAACCGATGCCGGTTCCTACTCGACCGCCGTCGGTTACGCAACCGCCATCGGTTCCCTGTAAATGGGCTTCCCAAACCAAAACAACGGATCGGAATTTCATTTTTGGAGATCAGTCGAAGGATTTTTGAATCAAAGGAGAGTCCAAAGCGATCAGCAGAGTCCAGAACTTCACTTGACCAAGCAGAGACGAGTAAAGAAACCAGAAGAGTTGGCAGCAAAGGAGATCAACTTGCACCTTCATCAAAAAAACAGTAAGTTATATCTTGCATGTCCTCCATTATAACATTTCTTGTGCTTTTGGAATTGTACAGTCTTCCCAAATCCGTTCCTGAACCCATTATCTAACGTACCATTGCCTCTAACCATCATTCCTTAGCTTCTAACCATCCCATTTCTCAATACTATCCAAAAACCAGCCATTACAAACACCACAACCAGCCCAGAAGATCCTAGAACCAACCGGTATCGGTTATCAGTGACCGCCATCGGTTATAGATAACCGGCATCGGTTCCTTTGATCAAAACCAAGAAAAACAACCTTTTCCCTACCCAGTTCCAGCGAAACAATTTAATTGGTACTCTACAGTATTTTGTGTTAATTCATATTAGCAGGGGAACTGACCACCTTCGAAAGGAAGTTTCATACATTTCCTGGGCCCAAGGCAGTTCCCTCATTTATTATCTAATCAAAATCTTGTGGTCTTGTGTTCTTATTTGCAGGTAGTCCTTCCAAGACAAAAAGGAGTTCTTCGCAGTCAGCCTGATCTTTCTCTACGGTACGCGCACATCATCTCGACATTCTACAGGTATTCCTCCTAACCCTAACCTTATCTGTTTCTATAAGGAACGAAGCATTTCCGAGTGAAACACTCGTGGTTTGTGTGTGTTTATATTTTTTCTACATCACAAGGCATAGAAAAGGAGATCCAAAAAACATGGCATGATCATAAAGTAAAGAACAAAACTTTGACTGTTGGACCCAAAGTACTACTTTATGACATGAAATTTTCATGACACCTATTAAATTTAAAGACACACTAGTTGGGCCAATATGAAATATGTGCAATTTTTCCAACTGGGGCATGCAAATTAAAGGATTCGAATGGGAATTTTTTACTAGGTCAATTCAATGGGAGTAGGCTAAAACCTTACTTCTAGTGAAGGTTTTGCTTTTGAAATTGAATAAGGTGTATGCCATTAGGATAGATGTTGTTTACATTTATAGCTTAGTTTCTTTCATGTACTTACGATAGTTTGATTCATACATTTTATTTTGTTGTATTAAGAAAGCATGTTGTGGCACAAGACTAAATTCCTTATAGTATATTCAAAACATGTTCTCAAAACAACTATATGTTTTCTCCTCGAAATTCCTCTATAACTCCTTTAAAATGGCAATTGACATATTTAGGCATGGAGGACCGTGTGCATAATTTTTGTGGCAAAAGAAAGATGGTGAAAAGAAAAGCTAACAATGAGATAATACTTCAAAATTTGCCTACACTAAACGACGAAAAAAGGGGGTATTTTGCATATGGTCATGTTCTAGAAAATGGAGCATCAAACTAGTGTGGGGTACACATGAAGGAATTAAAAAATAATGTGTGGGAGAAAATAAAGCACCTAGATAGGATTTCAAAACTATTTTTTGTAAGAAATTTAATATGATTGGCGTGAAATATTTATTGAAGCACAATAGACTATAGTCCACTGGACAAACTTGATTAAGGAAAATGGTTGAGAAGCATGCAAAAATATTGAAATTTATAAGGTAAGGTTTTTTAAGAAGGCTATGGGGCAAGGAAGTGTGCAAGAAAAGGGAGTGCACAAGGAAATGTGATGTGGCCCAAAAACATAGCTACTTATTGTGGCTAGAGGCACAGGGATAAAACAACACAAATCCATGAAATTCATGACACATACATGCAAGTGGATGATTCATTTATGGCAAGTTTGAAATAGATAAAAACCGTAAAAAAAAAAAGTGGATAACAACTATCAACCACTTGGTATTGAATACGGTTTATAAAATAAGTGAAAGTTCATACATGCGAATGAAATAAATTCGGCTTTTATCACATAGGTTTAGAGGTATAAAAGGAAGGTAAGAAGTCATTTTTAAGTTACCAAGCATTTGAATGAATGATAGCTCAAAGTGAAAATATAAAATATAACCTGAAATATTATTCAAATCATGTAAAAACAAATTTTTTTCTGTCATTAGAGAACCAGATAAGCTTTTACAGGTACCAAGGCCAAAAACAGTGATGAAGAAGTAACAAAAGTAACCAATAATGGGGAAATTGATAGGTTTCGTCGGAGGAAATTAGTTATTCAAGCTCTCAAATTCCTCTTGTCTGTGATTAACATGGAGGCCAATCTCCTCTGATAAAATGAGGAACTTTGGGGCTCTAAACCACCCCAGAGTAAATCAAAGTTGATTCTAAACCATACAAAGCAAGAAAAGTAGACCAGAGGAGGCGCGTCAAGAAAGGGTTGCACAAGAATCTAGTTCTTTGAGCAATTTTAGTTCGAGTAGTTCTATTTAATATGATCCTAAAATCTTATATTTAAATAATAAATTAAATATAATTCTATAAACTTTAGTTTGTAATTAATAAATAAAAATATGAATCTATTTTTAATATTTTTATTTATTAAATATAAACTAGCATTCATTAATTGATTTTTTATTTATTAAATATAAACTAACATTTATATTAATTGATTTAAAATCAATTAATGAATGCTCCTAAAATAGTATATTTAAATATTAAATTAAATATAACTATGAACTTTAATTTATAGTTAATAAATAAAAAATATGAATATATTTTATTTATTAAATATAAACTAACATTTATATTAATTGATTTAAAATCAATTAGTGAAAAGGTGTATTTTGGGAAATCACATGGAATCACTCTAATTTAAATAAGGCACATGGGGCCCGGTAAACAACATGGGATGAGAGATGAAGTGAGGTGAAGAAGAGTAAAAGTTACTATACATGTAAAAAGTTGTTTCTCATATATGGAAATTTATATTTTTTGATGGGTTTTTTTACCTCACAAGAGGTTTTTCCACTATAAAATAATGTGTCATGTGTTTTCTTAATTTAATTTAATATTATAATGTTAATGTTAATTAAATACATTTATTTATATTGATCCTCTCGCATGGTACCACAACTAGTTAAAGTTTAGGGTAAATTTAGTTAAAGTTATTCAATTCCAATAAAATTAAGGTTGGTAAATTAAATAACTTAATTTATTGAATGTTCGATGATAAATTCAGCTGGGATAGTTTTACCCACGGGTATAAAAGTGGGAATAATAATATTTTTAAAGGTCTCATTGGTGTTTGAAGAGGACCCACCAGAAGTCAAGTTATTTGTGTATAAATAAGTTTTTTAAAAAATATTTTTTAATGAATTATTGAAGCTTTACTTTTATTATCAGAGAAAGCACACAATTTATAGCAATATATAGAAATTTATTGCTATTAATGAGAATTTTTTAAATATGTCCAAAAAATTCCACGACTTCCTGAATAAGGCCTTCCTTGCAAGGTCATCAAGCATTTCCATATCATTTGGATCATACATCACACTAATATCTTTCTTTTATTGTGGGATGGAGCTAGCACTGAATGTTCTATATTTTCAATGTTACAATTATAATCATAAAATTGCCAATGTCATCCTCTGCTAATCTCAATCTCACAACATTATGTAAAGAAGACCAATTAAAGGAGGTGCCACATATTCTGTTTACTACATACAAATATTTTTTTCAAAAAAATCTACCCCAATCAACTCGCCATATGGACATACAACCGATTATAATCGAAAGGGGACTTTGGTGAGATGTCATATTCATAAATGCCCTTTAGATATGTGTGTAGAATGTGCAACCATAGCGAATGTATATGAAGTATTTGACAAAAAAAGGTAGTTTCAAGCAATTAGATATGTGTAAAATGGTGTTTTTGAAGAGGCTTCAAGAATTTTGGATGCAATGCTTTCATGTTTTAATGAACACACATTCCCACATTTGCATACATTTCTACAAGTGTACTTGCAACCAACGCAGTTCTACAACATATGAAACACATTGGACCTTCCATCATTGCTCCTTGTTGGATGCCATGTGATAGTAATCTAGATTGTTGATGAAAGATTCAAGCAAGGAATGACCTCTACGCACCAAATTATCTTATTTCAAATGTATCCCTCCAACGTATCAAATAAAAATAGAGCCCAAATACTCGTATCAACTCCACACCGCAATCCTAATGCAATGTGCTACTATGACTCCAAAAGTTTTTTTCCCTTTTAAATAATTCCCAATTTTATTTTCCAATAGGAAATATCATATTCTTGCAATTTTAGTGACGTCTGATGGCTTTATCATAAAAAATCAACAATGCCCACCTGGTGAAATGAGGCAGAAATGCAAAAAAAAATGACCCAGATGGCCTAGATAGAAATTTATTTGATGCAATGGTTAAGTTTGGTTACAAGAGACATTCCAACAATAATAATATAGTTGCGGAGTTTAATGGATTAGAATATTTGGGGTATGAAAAAGAAGAAGAAGACATGGTTTTTACATACTACCATCCTAAATTGTGTGGAGATCTCAGAGAAGAAACACGAAATTCAAATATATGTCCTTCCAAGGTTTATTATGATTCAAACCACCATTTTTTCAATGCAAATCTGTTGTAGTTGCTTTTGTGCTTATATTGTTAGTTTCAAATGATGCATAGTCTTCCACTAGTGATAGTTGTTATTGTTGTTGTTGTGACAACTCCAATGAAGAATATGAAGAAGAAGAGGTGGATAATGAAGGTGAGTCATGTTCTTCATCTTCATCTATTTTTTATTTGACCCAAAGTTTTATTAGCTATATTTTTGAAACATCTTATGATGATATAGGATCTCTCATCTTGAAGTTATAATGGGAAAGTGTTTCATTGATATCATGATTCATATTCTTGAAGGAAGACCTTAAATTAATTATTCTTTTACCCTAAAAGGAAAATTAATCAATTATTGTTGATATTTTAATACTTGTGCACTTCTCCTAGGAGAGATTCAATACCAATAACAAAGGGAGGGGGTACGTAGGAAGGGACACAAATGTGGGCCCACATTTCCATTTAGGAATCTGTATGATACATTTCCAAGTGTTATGAAACCTAGTCAAGTTTGTATATTGTATTTAAACTCTTCACTTTAGGACACTTTAACAACAATTATTTTGAAGAAAGCAAAATTTTCATTCATCTAAGGCTTGTGAATCAAATATCTAGAACATATAAGAAAACTAATCTTTAAACACATGAATAAACATAAAATATTACAAATATAGTTTTATATGTATAACTACTTGTAGACACCTTAAATGTCTATATGAGAAATTAACATTAATCATGTACCGCATTTTAGCCTCATCTCCATTTATTTGCTACCAATCCATTTTAATCCATTTACCAATTTATCATTCGTTTTATTATTATTATTATTCATTATATACTTCATCACGTTACAAATTCCATTAAATCCCCTACATTATTAATAATACCATTATTCATATAATACCACATCATATCCTATATAAATCCCACTTAACATTTATAGGAATTTAATATTCTTATACCTCACCTACCCTACACATTCCTACCACCTAGATTTTCCACGAAATCACGTCCCTAATCATATTTATCTAACCTAATCTAATCCTAATCATGTGCACACCCTCACACCTCTAAATCTAGAAGCTTCTCTATCTTTCCCTCTTATTTTCAAATATTCAAATGAATCTACACTATTCTATTGATTTTTTTATTCAATGGAGAGTCCTCACAAAATCTAGAATTCTCCATTCTAGAATTCTCTACAAATATCTACACAAATCCAATCTTCTCATCAATTTGCAACCCTTGGATTCAATCCAACATGGATTAATCCTCACCCTCCAATTTTTCCACTCACAAACTATAAATTGATCTCTCCTCCTCCATGAGAGCCATCTTATAAATCCATATCAAAACTCGGCTCTTTTTATTCATCCAATCAATCCATTCCATCATCATGATATCAATCTATCTATCTACAAATCAATCCATTCTTCATCCAAGCATCCAAGAATCAATCATCAAAGGGGAGGTGTTGTCCAAGTCTTCCCACATCCAAATTTGAAGCAATCTTTCCAATCCACAAGAAAATCCACCATCAAGGAAGGAGAATTGCATGTTAGATGGTAAGTGTAGGTATAATTCTCCCTCTTTCCATCCTTGCTTGATCTGAGGTAGCAAATAGTAGTGTTAGTTTAGAATTTAAATCAATTTATTTCCTAGTTTGCACACTAACACCATTATTTTGTTTACATTTTTGGTGCCCACCATGGGGCTTAACCCCTCAAATATTTTTAATTTCCTGTTTATTATCATCTAATCACCAAGCTGTCCGAAATTTGGTTTCATAAAAATCTAATTTGCATCCTTAAATTTTGAATTTTCATCTTTTATTTTTGTTTCAACGCATTCATCCCTGTGAAAGCACATTTACCCAAAGTAGCACAATTTGCCTTTTTTTCTAACCATGTGCATGCATGAAATATTTTAGTGCATTTGTACCATCATGCATGTATAAACTTTCAACGCATATACCTCCTGCTTCAGCGTGTTTATAAAACTTTGACATTCTGCTTTTGGCTTCTGTTCGCATAACAACGCGTTTTTCACTTTTTCAGCACTTTTATCTCACTATTTTAAAATGTGTTTGTGAAACTAACTATTTGTGCAGGACCAACTTATTTTGAAACACTTATTTTATGCATTTGTACCCTATTTCAATGCTTCACGTCATGTTTTAGTGCACTTGGTTTAATATTTGTCCTAAACTTTTGTGCAAACTAATTATATTTGACCCAAGTTTTGTACTTCGAAACAGTTTATCTCCAATTTTAGCGTGTTTGACCTCTGAGTAGTGCCTATTGTAAGCTAACATATATGCATAGGTTTTGTAAGTTTGGCAATTTAGACCTTGTTTCAACATGTTATACCTTTGTAACAATGCGTTTATTCCAAAGAGCATTTTTCATCTTAATATTAAGTATCAACTTGCATATTTATCTTTTTTAGCATTTTCCTTGAATCTAACATTCTGTTTTGCAGGTTATCTATCTCAATCAAAGAAAAATCCATCATTTTTGGCTTACAAAATTTTGTTTCAATCCAAAACTACTAACCCCTTTGTTTTGTAGCACATTTGTCCAAGAATTGGGGTTATTTTCCAAACTACTAATCCACTTTTTTGCAGGGCCTCCTCTTGAAGACCCCTTTTGCATTTTTTTTTTATCATCTTTTATCATTTAAAATTTTTTTAAAAATAAAAAAAAATCTTTATATCTTGCATCTTTCATCTTTTGCATGTTTGCTTGTTAAACCCGAAGGTTGGATTTCGTGTATGCTCTCCTCTCACGTCCTTGGATGATCTTGAGGATCAAAAGTGGTCCACCTTCTTCCCTTTTTCATTTTTAGGGGCAACGTGACATGGATTTCATCACCACGCACTTGTCATAGTCCTAGGGGTCTCGTGACTGTGGGCTTCATCTCCACACACGTAGACACACCCCATGTTCTAGCGGGGTATATAAATTCAAGGAGAACTGTCATTATTGGCTAAGCGTCTACATGTTTTAAGTGTGACGTGAAGTGAGGGGCTTCCACATCCCAACACCCAGGCCTTAGACAACATCCTTGCAACATGGATTTGGGCCTCACATACCGAAAGGTATATAGAGGATGCCCTTAGCAAGCCTTGTTTATCCTAGCATAGGTAGCCTTCGGCCACAATCAAGCTATAGTGTAGGGGAAGGAACCACAGAAGATTACTCGCTATCGATCACACATCGATGTAAAGGTGGGCCAACTTAGTGAGCGCCACTGTCATGTGTGGTATTGAAAGTGGGCTATAGCTTGTGTTGCACACCCACTTGACTAGCTAGGTTGTGTGTTGCATGTGTGTTTCTTTCTTACATATCATTTTTACCACACATTAATCAACCAATCAAACATTAATCAAACAATCAAATCAACCCCCCCATCCAAACATAATCAAACCCAATCCATCCATCTAATTATCCCAATCTTATCCCCTTTCCTAATCCATCCCATCCACATCTAATCCCTCCATCTTAATCCTATCTTACCTACATCCTATCCATACCCAATCCTATTCCTAAATCTTATCTAAACCCCCATCCTCATCATGGCTCCCATCAAACTCAAATCCCCCACCCATCAACCTTTACCTTCCCACTTTGATCAAAACATCCCTATTACTATCCAATCTTTAAAAAACCAAATTATGACACTCACATCCTCTATCCAACAATCTCCTAACCCATCCCAAGTTGATCCCACCATCCTCACAACCATCCAAAATATTAACCAACAAATTCTTGACCTCTAATCACACCTTAGCCAAACATCTTCTCAACCATCCTCCCTCACATCCACTTATGATAGTGAGGACCTTATTGACATCGACCAAGATGATCCCCCATCTACACAACCAATCACACCTAATCATAAATCCACATCATCCAACATCCCTAACCATCTTCCTTCTTCACACACAAGTAATTACATCAATTTTGATCAACTCCAATCATCCCCTTCCACCAATAAAGATCTCCTTTTCAAACTTTACCAAACTTTAACCAACTATGATTCGTCCACCACATCCACTTCCAATAAATCCAAATCCAAATCTAAATACAAAAAAAAATACATCAAAATCTAAATCTAAACCAAAATCCAAACCCAAATATCCCAAATCACCACCACCACCTAGTGACCTTCTTTTACAATTTGCTAACCTATTATTTGAGCCTAATCCTTCATCACCACTATCCACCCCTAAATCCCCCATTCAATCAATCTAATCCCCAACTCCCTCCCATCAAAACATATCATAACGTACCTTATACATACCCATCCACATCCAATCAAGATCAAACCAAACCACAATCCTTATCCCCTACATCACACCTTAGTCTTAAATCCTCATCATCCTCATCATCCCAACCTCATCCCATGGACTTTCTCCTAGATAGTCCTAAGTCCCCTCCTCTAACATCTACTTTGGCTCCTAAGCCTCCATCACTTACATCCAACCCCATCCAATCTAGTGTGACTCCTAAGTCACCCACATCCTCTTCATCCCCTAATCCTACTTCATCCAATGTGGCCCCCATGCCACCTTTATCCTCTCCATCCACATCTAATAAATCTACCAATAACCAATCCAATCCCAAACCATCCAATGTGACTCCTAAGTCACCCCCATCTCCTAACTCTAATCCTAATTTCCCCCATCCCCCAATCATATCACATCCAACGTGATTCCTAAGTCACCTCAATCTCCCAAATCCAATGTGGTTTCCACACTACACCCCCCCTCTACCTCAACTCAAACATCACATTCAACCCATCTCCCTCATCAACATCTACTCCATCCTTTAAATCCACACAATCTACCTCCCCCAAATCCAACCAATCTAACATATCCTCTTCATCCAAATCTAACACATCCTCTTCATCCACCCTACCTTATCCACTCCATCCCAAATCAAACCATCTAATCCTACACAAACCAACCCTACACCATCCACCTCTCCCAAATCAACCAAATCCAATCCCAAGCCAAAATCCACTACCAATCCAAAACCAAACCAACCTCCTAAAGCCCCCAAGGCTAATCCTTCCATCCAAATCCCAACCATCTAATCCACATCCTAAACCTACATCCAAATCACATCAATCCAATCAATCTTCTCCTATCCTACCCACTCCTACACATATCCTACCTAACCCACCCTTATTACCCACACCATCTCTCTTACCAACCCCAACCGCCTTCACCTCCTTAGGTGAAACCCTGACTACCATCTTCCATCAGCTTAAAACCTTTAACATGATCATTCACCCACCCATCAAACATCATGATTCTAACCTTCCCAAACCATCTTGGTATAGGGACCATTATTATTGTGACTTCCACCGCACCCATGGACATTCACTTAATCGATGTCTACAATTCCAATCTTACGTCCAAAACCTCTTTAACCAAAAATTCTTGTCCTTGTACCTCTTTATCCATCATCCTTTTATCCTCATCCTATACCTAACCATCCCCTATCTAAATCCCCATCCTCTCTTAAACCCCATCATCATAAACAATCCAAATTCAATCCATCCCAACCATCCACAAATCCAAACAAATCCAAAAATCCAAAACTCCCCCCCACCTAAACATCCAAATAAATCCAAATCTAAACCCCCATCTTTTGTTAAGTATGGCCTCTTAGCGGATGAGAAAACAAACATCCCCCAATCTAATGGTGACAACATCGCTTCATCCTCTTCCATATCCACTTCCTTCCATATAGTTGAAAAGATGCTTGCCAACATCAAACATCATGGTAAAACTTAGGTATCCATGAACAAGGCATCCTTACTCCCATCACCCATCCTCCCAACTCTGGAAAATCAAGCTTAGGCTATAAACCTCTCACTAACAATACCCAATCACAACCTGATCCTACCAATTCTCTTGATCATCCCATCAATCCATCTACCAATCCCCAATCCTCTAATCCCCCTACACATCCCAAACACCTAAAATCAGATTGAGCATTTAGGTTGTCCTTTGCACACGGATGTTCTTTCCTCATCCCTCCATCCTCATTCCAATCCAATCCATCTTCACAAATGCTTCAATTGACTTAATCACACATGATGTAATTCATTAGTACCTATTACACTTGTGTGACCTTGGTTTATCCTTACTTTCAACATCCAAGAACGATCATATCTTAGAGATCCAATCACTTAAATCACACATCTTAATTAACTTGTGGTGAAGACCCTTGGGTGCATTCTATGACACTCTAGCCAATGTCATCACCACACTCATCTCCATCCCCCCATCAAGCCACTGGTGATTCTTAACCCCTAGAGGTCTTAAGAGAGTGGATCATAAAAATATCTTTCAATAAAAAATAAAAATCATATCAAAATTAAAAATATCAAATAAAATCCACCTCAAGAATCTCTCTAGGGGTGTTTCCAACAACTCTACTGGGGCTATGGATGCCTGGCTTGGTAGTAGAGCAATGTTGTGACAAGAATAGATGTATCTCCATCGGGGCTATGGATGCCTAAATGGTAGCGGAGCAATGCATGACTTAACCTTCCATTCACCTTCCATCAACCTACTTGACTTAATCACTCCCTATACATTGGCTAGTTTGTCTTTACATACTACCCATTGAGTCTTCACTTCAAGCAGTAATTAACTATCACTTTTGCACACACTTTGATCTCGAAGAGACATCGCGCTTGTATGTTGCCAAGTATTGCTTAGACCTTGGTCACACTTTTGTTTTAGTCCTACTTATTATTTTACAACATGTGCTTTTAAGCTCATATTTTGTTCATCATCCATTACAAACCATCCATCCTTTGCATCCACATCCTTTTGCATCCATCATCCGTGGGAAATCGATGATCCTATTGCTTTATCCATATCCCCCTTTTTGCTTCCTTTAACCCGTCATCATTATGACTGGGGGAAACTTTATAATCCACTAGGGGCACCATCCCTTACTTTTTATTCTTCCTTACACTTGGGGGTGCACACAAACTAGATTATCATCCACTTCATCCCACCCTTTACTTGGGGGCCTATATCCTTATCCAATCATCTCGCATCCTACCTTATCAACAATCCCCTCATCCTATCATCACCTCCTTTCCCATATCCTACCTCATCACATCCCTCATCCTATCCAACCTCCTTTATCTTATCCAAGACAAATCCCTTTATCCCACATCCCTTATCCTATCCAAAATCCCTTTACATCCCTGAATCCCTATCCACATCAACCTTGGGACTTACAGGAGAAAGTCACCTCCTTTCAACCCGCCTATCCCTATCACATCTTCATCCCACCACATCTAAACTATCTTAAAAATAAAAAAAATAAATAAATCTTAAAAATCCATAAAAAATCAACAATGCACATAAAATCTAAAACACTTTTGCATGCATTTGTGTGTGTGTGCTTGTTGCTTGTTTATATTTTTTGCATTTACATCATATTTTGGCCTGATGATATGAGGCCTCTTTTTTTCTTTTCTTTTAGCACTTGGCTGATGATATGAGGCCACTTTTTTATTATATCTTTCTATTGCAGGTCCAATGATATGAGGACCATGGTTTCTTTTTTTTTGGTCCAATGATATTACTTTGTCCAATGATATGAGGACAAGGGCATCTAGCAATTAAAACATCATGGTCTTTATACCATTGGTGCATCTTGCTCTATGCCACATCTTAATAAACTTGCTAATGATGATAATTGTGGGCACTTTATGATAACACCACCCCTTTACATCATCACTTATCCTAATCATCATCACCTTATCCAACCAACCCTTCATCAATCATCTAACATCCAATCATCAAATTTCATCCAATCAATCTATCCAACATTTTCAATCAATCCTATCAAATCCTATCATCCAAACATCTTTCATCCAACATCCAAAATCCAAATCCTTACCCCTTGACTGGGGCATCCAAAATCCAAATCATCAAAATCCAACATCCAACATCAACAACAAAACAAACATCAACACCCAACATCATCCTATCTAATTCTACCCCATCCTGCCAGGGATAACAAAACATCCAAAATCCAACAAGAATCAAACATCTCTACCCCTCGTTCACTGGGGCATCAACATCCAAAACATCAACCCCTTGATCCAACAGGGCATCCAAAAATCCAAAATCTATCTATCTAAACATCCAAAACATCAACCCCTTTCCTGGGGCATATTACTAATCAAAACATCCTAACCTCTGTCCTACATCTGGGATCTCCTATAGTCAACATCCTCTCATCTCATCCCTCAATACTCTCATCTTCTCACTCGGGCCTCTCCTCTTTTCGAGTGGTTACCTGCCTCATTCCTCCCCGCCTAACCCCTCAAGGGGGCATCATATTACCATCCTATCATCTTCTACTTCTTCTTTGAACGATCATTGCTACGCAATAATCCTTCAAAGAGGGGCAAAATGTAGACACCTAAAATGTCTACATGACTAATTAACATTAATCATGTCCCGCATTTTAGCCTCATCACAATTTATCCGCTACCAATCCCATTTTAATACTATTTTAATTTTAATCCATTAATCAACATTATCTCATTAATTTCATCATTTATTATTAATATTCCATTTTATCATTTACATCATTAAAAATCCCATTTTATTACATTTCTCCTTCCATCATTTATCATTTATCTCATTTCATCCTTAATCCCGTTTATTTCATTATTATATCCTATTATCATTTCTAATCCTTCACTTAATTATTTCTAAGAATTTAATATTCCTATGCCTCACCTACGCCTAGTCTACACCTACACCTACACTAGTTTTCCAAACCACATCCCTAATCATTATTTATCCTTAACCTAATCTAATCCTAATCATGTGCACATCCTCACACCTCTAAATCTAGAGGCTTCTAAATCTAGAAGCTTCTCTATCTTTCCCTCTTATTTTCAAATATTCAAATAATCTACACTATTTCTATTGAATTTTTAATTCAATGGAGAGTCCTCACAAAATCTAGAATTCCTCCACATCTAGAAATCTCTACACAAATCCAATCTCTCATCAATTTTCAACCATTGGATTCAATCCAACATGGATTGATCCTCACCCTCCAATTTTCCACTCACAAACTATAAATCAAAGCTCTCATCCTCCATGAGAGCAATTTTTTGGGAAATCCATATCAATACTGCTCTATTTTATCATCTCAATCATTCATCTTCCTTTCATCTTTTGATCATCAATCATCATCTCAAGCTATCAATCCAATCTTCATCCAAGCATCCAAGAATCAATCATCAAAGGGGAGGTGTTGTCCAAGTCTTCCCACATCCAAATCTGAAGCAATCAATTTCCAATCCACAAGCAAATCCACCATCAAGGAAGGAGAATTGCATGTTAGACGGTAAGTGCATGTATAATTCTCCCTCTTTCCATCCTTTCTTGATCTGAGGTAGCAAATAGTAGTGTTAGTTTAGGATTTAAATCAATTTATTTCCTAGTTTTCACACTAACACCATTATTTTGTTCACACTACCTATACGAGCATAGCACTTAGATAAAAAAATCACCTCAAAATTAAACAAAACTAATTATTCAAGGTCTATAAACCAAAATAGCATTTTAAAACCAAGGTTGCACTAGTAATGACAAATTTCCCTACTATGATAGATATGTTTGATCATCACCTCTGACAGTTGTGTTGTGTATTCCATACTTATTTCCATTTTGATGTTGTGGGTTTGAAATTCCTGTATGATTGATGAATTTATTTAGTAACAGAGACAAAATAGAGTTCATTTGTTTTCAAGATTAGAATCATCACTAGGCTCATGTCTGAATTAAGATTATGATCATGCTCATACTTTGGAGTTCTAGGAACACTAAACAGTAGATTCATGCTCATGTCATATGGATTAATCTTAGGATTTTCCTAAGAGAAAGGTTCATGTTCTTCATAACACATATTGTAGACAAAAAATCACACATATATTACTATTTTACTATACCGCCAAGTATGTTGTTATATGTATGGATCTTAAGTAAGGAAAGTATTCATTGGTGACACACCTCCTAGTCCATTCACTTGCTTTCATTTTTTCTATCTTCTTTCTCTCTCGCTTTTGTCACTTATGTACCTAGTTCTGGTTAGGTCACAGGGACCCCTTTTTGTTGGTTTCTTCACATTTGTCGTCAGTTAGCTTAGGACACCAACACCCAATCTGGACACTAGCGCCTAAGAATTCATGTCATCTTTGTTCTTGTTCACATTTTTGACATTTGTGGTCGGCCTTTTAGGTTTTATTACTCCTATCCCGAGGTCCTAGTCAGTACATGTCGTGTCACTATTGTCAAATTTAAGCAAGAGATCCCTATATATACACAACATACATACCATTATAAGGGGCAGAAAATTATCAAGGGCTATCTTATCTAAATACTATCAAAGGGACTACATTTTTGGGTTTCTTATTCTGCATACACTGCATAGGAAGGGGAATTTCTAAATTCCATCCCACACATTTGTATTCTATCTAGCTATAGCCTACTATCTTGGCGTCATCGGCACGAGGGAAACCTAAGGACGCGATTTCACACACAAGCACATAGAGCTACATGGAGTCTGAAATGTAGTACAAGGCTCGGTTGAAAGTTCACTCTGTTAGGTGACCATCAGGGTCAATCCAACTCCCACTTTGTATCTTTCTTTTTTAGGATTTGATTGTATCTTTCTTTTTTAGGATTTGATTTAGTTTGGGAGTTTTCCAGGATATCATTTGTTTTGTAGGTTACCATCGAATTCAGTGATCATCCAATAACATACATGTGACCAATAGTGAAGGATAGTGAATCCCTAGCGACAAAAATAAAATTAGATTCTAACCCTCTGCGCGGTCACAGGAGCCTATAGGAGGTCTCTGGTGCCTAGGCGCCCTCGCCCTAACCCCAGGAACCTGCGCCCCAACTAGTCTACAAGTCCCAAAAATTTGTATCAAGTATTTCCAGCACTCCTTCCCATCTTGTTCATCAGTTGTTCTAGTTCAGATATACTTCGGGATACTAAAAAATCAGATAAGTACCCTATCTCTCTCATTTGTTTACACGGTTGCATCTTTAGATTGCTTAGCTTTTTATTTTTTTGTATATCATTATAGTGACTCTGAAATCAGATTTGATACTCATATTTTTGTTAAAGCATTTGGTGAACCCCTCTCTTAGAACTTTTTTCCATAGGATCCACAAAACCCTAACGACTAAAACTAAATCTTCCTCTCCTAAGAAAGTTATGCATCATGTTAGTGTCAATCATATCCTGTTGAGGCTAAACTCCTTGATCTTTATCACAATGTTCGATTTGATGTCAATGTTCAAAAATTGCTTCTTGCTAACTAACCCAAACTTCCTAGTAGTTTCTGCAACTCTAGTCTCGGTATTGTTTCACAACACCAAAAGTTTTCTGGGTGCACTCCTTTTTTCTTCCATAGTCACCAAGGATTCTCCACCACCTTCTATTTATGTTATAGCACATGATGATGCTCTTATAGATTATATGTTTGGTTTTGATTTTTCTAATCTAATTTTTCTTTTCCATGTTCAACATCCCAAATGCAAGCAATTTGTGGAAATTCCTTCCTGATATATTCTAACATGGATAAAAATGTTTCCTAAATAATTTATTCTTCTACCATAGAGCCCTCCAGATGTGCTAATTGCTTTACAAACCCCTTTAGGATATTTATGTACCCCTTTGGCCAAAACATCCATCATGTGTTAACTACACCTACCATTTGAAAATCATTGACAAATTCAATAATATATGAGTTTGAGAGTCAAAGAACAAGGTAGGAAGTTCCTTTTCAAACTTGTAAACAATATCTACAATATTGTATTTTTCTTGTTCAATCCTTGCTTTAGATCTCTCTTTTGACGAATTTTTTGAGGTAATATTATTTTTGTTTTCAACTACAACTCAAACTATTGGCATGAGAAACATTATTATACTAACATGCATAACTACCATTGTTTTTTAAATATTTTATCAACAGTACTGGCCAAACAAAGTAGCTAGTTGACATATAGGAAAAGGGGACAACACCATCCATTACCAAACCAAACTATACATTGTGTGACCTATCTTTAAATTTTTTTAGATCGTAACTGCTCAATGTTCATAATTGCATTTAAATATAAATGAACATGTCAAACTCCATCACTAGATCTATTCTTGTGATGTCATGACATTAACTTTGCAAATGAATTATAACGGAAAAGATACATGAGTCTAGGAATTATTCAAAAATGTTGCAGTACATTTATTTGGAATGTTGAGGCCTCTCACTCCTTGTTGAAATTGTGGTGCCCCGTAATTGGTAAAACTCACCTTATTCTCATATTCCTTCCTAAATTTTGTGCATGCATCATAATTGATGTAGAGAACCCCTACCCCTAGATTTGATGATATTTTTTTCCTCTCTATATGGCGAGGGAAATGTGTTCTTTCATGCAACAAACTACTTTTGATAGGCTACAATAACAAACAAAAAGAAGGCAAATCATAGACAATGTAAAAAAAATGAAATATATATCAAATGTAAAGTATAGTTATGAAATTGTTATCTAACCTCAATAAAACATTCACACTGATGTTTGACCAATCAAACCTACTTTCAAGTCCATCAATACTAATATAGCACTCAACAATGATGTTCTGGACTCTCCCGACATAAACAAATGAGTTTGAGAAAATTTCAAAATTATCGCATCTTGTTCTTAATCCTTTTTGATCATCATCATCATGTTGTTTTTCATCACCATCATTTTGTTATTCAACATCATCTTCATGATCATGATCATGATTAAATAAATGATGTACCATGTTTTGAAGTTCAATGCCCTCTTCCATTGGAACATCCTCATCACAATTCCCAGGAAAAGGTATTTGTTTTTCCTAACACCCAATCAATGCATCATGGTTCATTTTAAGAACTCTCCCCAAAAAAAATTCCTATAGATTCCTTGGCGAATCTGTGAAAATTATTTTTGAAATAATTGTGAATCTGAAGAAAACAGGTTTCGAAGAGTTTAATAATGGTTTCGGCTCGGTAGCATTTTTTACTAACAATATATGTTGTTCGTTGACCGTATATGATGTCGGCCAAAAACATATGTAAGTTTTTCAAAACTCATTGCTGGACAATAACAATTAAAGTGACTGGTTCGACGAGAAATCTCTCCTCCCAAAATATAGGCATAAAGAAAAAAAAATTTAAAAAGTGATTTTTTTGTGAAAAAAAATACAGATTTCGCTAATTTCGTATGTGATTTTTTTTTTTTACTTTTTTGATGTTAGCAGTTAAAATGATCATCTCAATAAGAAATATGTCCTCCCAAAAATATGGCGTACAAAAAAAAATTCTCATACTTTTTTTTTTTCTAACGACATCATTACTAGCCGATAGTAAGGAAAAATGCTACTAGGTGGGTGGCATGGAAGGCATGCTACTCTCATGGATGTTCTCGCCTAGTAGCTTTTTACGTTGTCGCATAGTAGCGTTTCTACGTTGCCACACGGAAGCATATTTTTCCTTGTAGCACAATACCATTTTGGTGGTTGACACACGGTAGAATTTTTTGTGTTAACACGTGGGTAGCATTTTTTTTGTTATCGCGCGATAACATTTTTTGCATTACTGCGCAGTGAAGTAGTGTTTTGCGTTGATGCAAGGATTGTACTTTCAGCTTTTTAACAGGTCTTATTCACTTTTACCTTCGTATTTGAATTTCAGATCTCAAACTTAACGAATTTTAGAATTATATTGTATTACTACATTATGGAGAATTAATTATATATATATAATAATGTATTATAACGTAATGGCGAATATACCAACATCGGCCGGCCCTTAGTGAAATAGACAGACGAATCTAAGGTCAAATTTATTTATGACCCATTAAATTTTGGTGAACCTGCTACCATACAGTAATGAAAAAATAGCCAATTTCAAATTTCAAAAATCCTAATATTAACCATTTTACGAATATTAGCCCCTAAAATGAAACCCTCCAATACATTTCATCATTGGGATGACATAGTGGGGAGATGTACTTTGACTTTTTCTTTATTTCAACATCAAGTCACTATTTGAATTTTTTAGTCTCATCTACATCTTAAATTAATATTAATGCAATATCCATATAAAGTGCATCAATACTATTGATGCCACAACCATTTCTTAAAACTCAAATTTCAACCATATTGAAAATTTTATTTCTCTTAACATGTCTCCTAGGTTTTCATGAAAACTGGACAGCTTGTTTATGAAACATAAAGCTAAAAACCCTTTAAATATTAGAATAACCCGAAATATGAAAGTGAACATATAACCTGTTCTTCTGACACGTTTTGCTACATTTTGCTGTCTTCAAATACCAAACATATACCTTTATTAAAAAAAAAAACATAGTCTCTTTCAATCACTTCAGTGAAAATGACTCTCTCTTCTTTACGTCATTTCTCAACTTCATCCACAAATCAAAACCAAAAACTATACAGTCAATTATGGAGAGGCATATAAGCATTTGTTTTACCCACATACATTCTGCATTTGTAATGTCATAACCTTAACTGTCTTCAAATATTAATGTTACTCAAAAACATATTCAGGCAATCATTCTCTTTAACTGAATAGAATATATTATCTTACCGAATAGATTACTCACTACACTCCTCAGACAATTGTGCCCAGCTCTTCTTCCCTGTGTTGCGCTGCTGTAGGGATTATGGCATAATTTATAATTCACCATAAAACTATTTGAGTGCAACCCTCCCAGTTACAAATAATAATATTGTAATCAATCTTCATGCACAAAAGAATTCATCGACCTTTTCCAGCAATCTTAATATAAATCTTTTAGAAAATTAAACCTTTTGGTTACTCTCAATATTCAGATCTCTTCCTATAATGCAGTAAAGGCTCGTAGCTTATTAGAAGATACTCCAGATGAATTGCTTTGCCGTAAAAATGCTTAGAAAACTAAATCGCTCCAAATGTCTTTTGCAATAAATCCTCAAAATTCCCAAAGAGATTACAATACAATTATTTTCTGAAGTAGCGGAAGGAAGAATAATTATAAATTCATAACATCACCAGATTCATGTTTATCGGCAACAACTTGAGGAGAATAGATTAATATGACCATTTCATCGCCTAATGCAAACTCGGCTCTTCCAGCACTGATCTTACGAGAAGTAATGCATGCAATATCCAATACACACTACGAAGAATATAAATCGGAATTAATTTAAATACTTATCTGTTTCAACATGCATGCAGCACTCCGGAGATATACTTCTGATATCATTCAATTACTTATGTAGATAACAAGGGAAAACAAACAATGCATAAAATCGTGAGGAGTCTGCAATCCCAGACCAAACAATGTTGAACTAAAGCCTTTTCTGTAGCGTAATATTCAACTCTATTTACGAAAGACACACCAACCATTCACACATTAGACAAACTATCTTTATTAATCTTGATGCACAATCCTAAAATGCAGGCCTGGAAGACCTTTTCTTTTCTTTTAATCACTCATTTCCTGTCGAACAAAAACTATGATTTCGACACTCACACAAATTTATTGGCTTTATTTAACCCCCATCCTCGTGGCCTAAAACGTATTCATATGCATAAATTTAGCTTAGTCCTATATATGGGACCATGGTTTCCTCAACACCCAAGATAATTTTAAACATATTTGTTTGTAGCCGTGATATATACTTGTTTGTAGCTGTGATATAGGCTTCTAGACATGTTTACGCCGTGAGGCATTCTTGTTATGGGCTGCAACCTGTTTTCCCTGACAGGTTTAGGGCATCGGACGGCTCTATTTCGGGGTCGTTGAAATCCAACGGCGGAGGAAACCCTGGATTTCGTTTGTGTGGAGGAAGCGGGTTGTTGGAAGATTGCATGGGTCGTTAATGTCTGCTCTGCTTCACCGGTTGTTCATCATTACACTTCGTGGTTGGGGCCGGAATAGCTCAGGAATAAGCGCATGTTCTTTGGTAATGGACGGATTATGTTGTGCGTGGCAGAAATATGAGAGGGGGGTGCTTCGTAGTTGGGGCCGGGATAACTCTGGAATGCGTGCCTGTTCTTTGGCAATGGATGGATTATGTTGTGTGTGGTAGAAATATGAGAGGGCGTTTGCATGTGGAGAAGATTTGGGTGCCTATAAATGCCTGCTTTGCCTGCTGTTTGCATTCCTGAGGGTTTCTTTTCATGCTGGTTTAGATTTGCCCTGCAGTGTTCTGGTGGTGTGCTGTGCAGGTGGGTTTCGTGAAGGGCATATTCTCTGCAAGGTATTCGAAGGTATGAAATCTCTTTGATCACACCCTTTTACTCTGTTTTGAAACTCTGTTAAGACTGTTCTTTGATACAAATTAAGTGTATTATGAATTTTAGCAGAGTAGTGCCCTGTTGTCTGCATGCTTGTTTGTTATCTAAATAACTTTCAAGTAAATTTTACCTTAAGCATTTTATTACTTTGGCTGTGTCTTCAAGTTTGAGCTCCCTTGCACACGAGTCAAAAAATTGTTTATGTCAGTTTGATGTTCCAGGTAATAAAAAATGTCTTTAGAAAGTGAAATTGGGTTCTGAATGGAATAGTTTCAGCATCTAATCTATAGTTAGCATTCAACTTTAATGGCCATTGACATTCTATTGTTTTGCACATTCCTCTTAGGTTCTGCTAACTTCTTCTCTGGCATACTAAAGCTTTGGATTGTAATACAAGTTCAGTATACTTCTTAAAATTATTTCTTTGTGGTTACTATCAAGGAGAGCTAGGGTCAAGCTTACGGATGGAGAGCTATGCTCAGATTTGTAGTAACTTTTTTTGATTTGTTACATTATATAATTTATTCATTCCATTTTCAATCTGTTGAACCATAACTTTAAGGGCTTAACCTGGGTTTACGAAGTGTAAAGGTGTATACAACTGTACCTTTTGAAATACAGACACTAGGCTAACAATTTCATGATCTGTTTCTTTTTCCTTATCTGTAATTTCAATCTGAACAATAAAGATTTATGGATGATAGGAAAGCATGATCTGTATAAAAAATCCCAAAGTAAGCAATGGAATTCGGTGGGTGGACTGAATTCTTCTTCAAGTTGTGATCTCTTGATAGTTTTAGCACTTTGGGTATTCTGATTCTATCATGAAAATTGGCCCGCCATATGAAATTTGAATCCATGTTTTTGGTGTGCTTGATAGGACTTGTTGAATTATTCGCAATGGTTACCACTTCTCATTTCAAAAATCATCTTATGTATTACCTTGAATTGCGTATATAACTAAAATTTACAAATCTATAGACTCCAGAGAATACCTCAGGAGAAATATAGACTATAACACCATCTTAGAGACTATAGGACTGTATTTTGTGCATTCTCTCTCTTTCTTTTCTTGTTATGGGATGAAGAAATTACAAGGGACAAACATTGAATGACAGATCTTAACAATAGAATTGACTTACATGCCTAAGATAATAGAACCTACAAAAAAGTAGCCAGACAGCAGTAAACACAAGTTGTTGAAAGAGTAGAATAAGTAAAATAACAAATTTCATGCAGCGGCCTATAGACTCCAGAGAATCCCTCAGGAGAAATGTAGAGATTATAATAGCATCTCAGAAGTATTGGACTGTACTTTGTGCAATGTCTCTCTATCTTTTCTTGTTATGTGATGAACAAATTAGAAGCTCTGGAATCATTGTGCTTTGTATCTCCATGATCAAGTTTTATGCAACTGACACCCTTTTCTTTCCTTCTCTGTTAACAACAAATGTCACCTTAAGCAATCCTGACAGCTGAATAGGTAGATTGATTGACATAAATGTTTAAGATTCTCCATTCCTATATATGATGCATTTAACTGAAAATAGAATAATTTTATACAGAAAGGCCTTTAAATTTAATTTTGCGTTTTCAATTAGAATGCTTGTTGCTTTATATTCAAATTACAGTATGAATGTTTTGACAGGATTTCATTCAATTATCGATTTCTGTTACAAATTTTCTTTTTATAATTCTTTGGAAAAAAATTCGTATCTTTTAAAATGATTCCCTGTTTGTTTAATTGGTGAACTGTCATGTCTGCTCCCGATGATTGAGAAACCTTATAATATCCCAAGATTCTTATGGGGATATTTCATGGTAGAATCAGAGTTGTGCTTTTCCCCAAGGTGGCATTTGATAACAATGTTTTGCAAATTAAACTGAAAAATATATATGCAGTGATTACTTTATCTATCTTTATTGCTTTCCTATGAAACCCGACATTAAATGGAAAACTTCGATTTTATCTGAATGCTTTTGTGAAACAATAAAGGAAGATCTCTGGATTCCAATGATTCTTCAATGGTGACCTATATCCACTATAAATGTTTCTCACAACTTCACGCCATTGGATGTATTGTGCCTCTTTTGAACTTTAGGATGAAATGATGCATTGGTTATGAGCTTTTGCATGCCACAAATGTAAAAACAAAAGCTATGATATTGGATGGCTTTGTGTTCTGCTGCTGACTTATTCTCTGATTGGTCATACCAGGTGAAAAAGGCAGCTGTGGATATTGTTCAAGGACTAACTGGTTCTGAAGAGGGACTTCTGAATTTGGCTAATCATTCAAATACTCTATTGGCTTCGCTTTTGCATCTTCTAGGCGATAAAAAGGTTCTTATTCATCTGGTATCTATGTTAAATTAGAGTATATAGTAAGTTAGAATAGTGTATTGTAAAATACTCTTAAATTTTTGAACCCAGACTGCAATTTGATTATTGTGCATGTGTACTATTATCAGTGCATTTTACGGGTCTTTTCCCTTTCTTTGCATTGTCCTCAAAATGAAAACTACCTGGAAGTTTCTTAACTTTACGTGGAAATGATTCTGTGTTGCTTCTCACTTCTTGTCATCTTATTGAAATGTTGTTCAGGCGTTGTCATGTAATTCATTTTTAAGAGCCACTTCTGGCCTTAAGAGTGTTATTATGGGGGCACCGAAAACCTTAATTCTCACCAAAAGCCTTAAACTAAATGAAGATCTGTGAAGGTAAAGTAAAAATACCTAATATTAAAAGACCATTTGGTAACAATAATTGAATGTGAAATCATATAATTGTCGGCAAGGTAAAGCTGCTACCTGGTTACAGCAATAAGAGATTAGAAAAATAAAAACTGTATCTAATAAAGTTCCCAATAGCAGTGTTGAGGGTGCCCGGAATTCTGTCTGATTGTCAATCTATTTCAATTTATAAATATATGCCGTTTTAGGAAAGCCTTTTTTTCCTGGGAATCTGATCCCTTAGGGAATGTGACCAGGTTCACGAATCACATTAGTTTTCCTCAACCAAAACTAGATTGTTTCTATAAAAAAAATGAAATTCAATGTGAACTAATTTCACAAAGAGGATAATATTTCGTCACCAATTCATGTACTTTTCATATTCCTCTACACATCACCTTAGCACACATCTACTTTTAGTAATAAGTAATAACTATCATTGACTACCTTGATTACTGCTATTTCCAACATAGTTTGTCATCTCAGAGAAGCTGGATTTGCTGGACACCATTCTCTGTGGTCTCAAATGTTTTCTGCTGCATTATTCTGTGGAGCTTGAGCCTTCCAGGTTTTGAACCCGGGTCATCGGCAACAAATGCTCCAACTTACCACTAGATCACAACCCAACATACTCCATGCATAACATATTTATTTAGCCTTGGATAGCATGCTTTTTAAGCAGTCCTTAAATTGTTTATGTCGGTTTGATGTTCCAGGTAATAAAAATTGTCTTTAGAAAGTGAAATTGGGTTCTGAATGGAATAGTTTCAGCATCTAATCTATAGTTAGCATTCAACTTTAATAGCCATTGACATTCTATTGTTTTGCACATTCCTCTTAGGTTCTGCTAACTTCTTCTCTGGCATACTAAAGCTTTGGATTGTAATACAAGTTCAGTATACTTCTTAAAATTATTTCTTTGTAGTTACTATCAAGGAGAGCTAGGGTCAAGCTTACGGATGGAGAGCTATGCTCAGATTTGTAGTAACTTTTTTTGATTTGTTACATTATATAATTTATTCATTCCATTTTCAATCTGTTGAACCATAACTTTAAGGGCTTAACCTAGGTTTACGAAGTGTAAAGGTGTATACAACTGTACCTTTTGAAATACAGACACTAGACTAACAATTTCATGATCTGTTTCTTTTTCCTTATCTGTAATTTCAATCTGAACAACAAAGATTTATGGATGATAGGAAAGCATGAAATTAGTGTACCTAAATTTTAGTGAATCTGTGACATTGCAGTGTTAAGTTCTTTATCTTACTGCTAGACCATAACCCAATTGACTCCATGGATAACATATTCTGTTTCTTATCTGACAAATTCCTTTTTCATATTCCCTTGGAGGGGTTACTAAACTCCAATTATGAATTGTACCAAGAGAATGGATTTGTGGGGAGAATGAGTTTGCTAGGGTTTCGAAACTTGGCTATCACAGCCGTAAGTGTACTTACCACTAGACCATAAATTGACCAACTCCATGGATACCGTCTTATGTTTTTCCCCTTCATATGTCAACACCTAATATGCATTACCTTGGAGATGGTACCAAGCTCCAGTTTACAAACGTCTTTTATTTGTTACCTTAGAGAGGGTATTGAACTTCATTTTGCCAATTGTGCTGAAATCATTGCATTATTCTGTGGAGCTTGAGCCTTCCAGGTTTTGAACCCGGGTCATCAGCAACAAATGCTCCAACTTACCACTAGATCGCAGCCCAACATACTC
This sequence comes from Taxus chinensis, assembly GCA_019776745.2. Lineage (NCBI taxonomy): Eukaryota > Viridiplantae > Streptophyta > Pinopsida > Cupressales > Taxaceae > Taxus > Taxus chinensis. Next base: position 814,372,922 of record CM034146.1, read on the forward strand.
CATGCATAACATATTTATTTAGCCTTGGATAGCATGCTTTTTAAGCAGTCCTTAAATTCTTCAAGCGATTGTCTAGCCAAGGATGAAGCTAAAGGGTTGGCCTTCGGTACGCCTTCCTCCACTCCAAGTAGAACCTAGCCAATTTGCCAGCGTATAACTAAACTTACAAAAAGAACTAACAAACTTGAAACTTCATATGGTACTTGTATTGCCACAGGATGTATTTGTTGTTTCTATAACATTGTCTTTTTATTTTATTTTTGAGTTGTCCTAATTTTGAAATTCACTATCTTCTTGACTCTGTGAGGATGCAATACTATGCGAGGAATGAACTGATAACAGTGTACCTGATGGTTAGGAAGTCCTTGTCTAAGAAAAAGCTCAATCAAAAAATCAGAATAAGAAAATTAAAAAATTGATTAAGAAGTAAAATTGGCCTTTGAACAACATCATTGAGGGAAAGGTTGTTTGCTGCTTCCCAGTCAGAATGGAAATAGTACTGAAGAGATTTTATTTTGACATATCGAGGTGGAAGGTTTAGTGGGTGTTTACAGTGCGGCAATCCCTGCTCAGGGGGCCGAAGGAAACTCCAGAGTCCCCTGCGAAACCAGAGGAATTCAAACCACATTATATAAATAAAAAAAATCAACAAATTTCAACAATACCCACAATAATTGCAGCTATTTAGGGTTTAAAGAGGTTGCGGATTCTTGTTATCTCTTCAGGTCAGGTGGTATAATGCGTGTGAATACACTTTTTTTAAAAAAAAGTTTTTTTGAAAACAGATGACATAAATTCTTTTCAAAACTGTGAATTTTTAAGGCTACAGCTGTTAAATATGTTTATTCTGTGTTTATTCTTTGTCTGTGTAAATGTACGATGTTTTTGGCTTGTGAGTTTTTTAAGTTTAGATAAGTATTTACTACAATGACTGACATTTGTATTTATATTCGCTTGAAGTATAGATAAATTTTACTTAGTGAAAGAAAGAGTGTATCCTAAACCAAATACAGAAAACGGTTTTTTTTTCTCTTTTCAAATTGTTTAGGTTAATTAATTTTTAGATATTTCTATTTTTTAAAAATCCTTGGAATAATGTTTTCAAATTTTATACTTGCTGGAAAAAGTATGTTCTATATTGTTTTTGCTTGAATTCTTTTTTATTCTGTCAAGAATAATAGTATGAATTTTGTAAAGATTATATACAGTATCATGCCTTGTGGTTTTGTTAAATCTAGATGGACATGTAGGGGCATGTGCCCTGCCAAAGTCAGGAATTGGAGTGTGCTGAGAGATTCTATTTCTCTGGGAGGCCACTTCAATACGCCCCGTGTAGGGCGTTAGACTGCGCTTTGGTAGGGCTATTTAAGCTGCCTGTCTTCAGTATTTTAAACCTCCTTTGCTTGCCATTACGGTACCTAACGTTTTCTTGTTTCCTCTTAGATTGCACTAATGAAAACACGAAGTCAAATTTGCATTCCCCCTGTTGGTATTACTGTCACAACACCACAACTACGAAGGCATGAAGAATTTAAAAGAACTCAGTTTGTAGTCAATGTGTTCCATCCTAAACAATTGCGCCCTGAAAAACCACAGATTGCAGAAATTGTGAAGGCACGCCTTCACTTACCAGTGGAATCTGTCATCTATCTTTCAAAATTTCAGACGGTGGATTCATTATCGAAAGGCTTTGGGCTGGCGTACGACACAGCTGCTGATGCAGAGAAGTATGAGCCCCCCTACAAATTGAAGAAGATGGGTGTCTTTGTTAAGAAGGGGAAAACAACATTTAAAAAAGATGACCGTGCCAAGAAAATCCCCTATGTGCAGCAGAAAGCTTTTCAGAAAAAAAAATGATGTTACGCATTGGGCACATTCCTTTTTGACTTTGAAAATACTTGATATATATATATCATGCTGTAATTAAAGCTTATGTTTTGCGTTGTAAATGCTATTTTTGTGCTTCGAAATTACTTTATATAAATATCATACTCTAATTACTGTTGGTTAGTTTTTTGGCAAGCTGGAAATACACAATGTTTATCATGCATGCATGCATGGCGGCATTCAATGACTTCAGTTTATACTCTCTATTTCAGAACATCAATAAAATAAAGCTTGATAAAGGCCATGCTCCTGACAAATCTGAATACAGTACTTATCTTGATGGTTATTTTGTTGTGAATGGTTATTTTAATGTTCTCACACATGACATTGTTTTGTTCTTAGTAGTTAATGTAAAGGAATCATTGTTGTCTACTGAAAATACCATGGCTTCCATAAAAGAGCCACAATATAAATTTTACCACAACTTGACAAAACAAATAGTTCAATGTCTTGACTAGGTGTAGAAGGAATCACCCCAGCCCTGCAAAATGGAATTATGGCTAAATGAAAAATCAAAATAATTCAACTTTGCGTAACCTGGCAAGGGGGTTTGTCAAACGCACTTTGGTATCGGGTTCCATACTCTCAGAAGAGCATGTGCATGGGACTGAGGTCAAAGGGGTGGTCTGGTTTTGTAAACAGGTAAATTGAGTGGCCAAAAAGATCTGGTTTTGCAAATTGGTTCATTTTTATTTGGAGGCAAGATGAAGAAGTTATAACCAAATTTAATTTCCATTTTTCAGGTTATTACCACCATTCAATTTAAGGAGTTCATGAAAAATAGGCTTAGCAATTATTCTATAATCATAATATTTTCTTGGTTCTAAATTTTTGAGCCCTTTGTTTCGTCAAACTTCTTCCACCTATATTTAAAGTAATATTTGAATGGAAGTATACTCCAGACAATTGGAGGAATTCAAATGAGCAATCAAAATGGAGTTTATCAAGATTGATTTTCAGTTACATGATGGATTCAATATCAAGCATTCCTTTCTCATTTCTAACAAGATTGATTCGCTTACATGATTGATTTCCATTGTATTGGCTTATAGACTGCAGCCATGTTTTTCACTTGATGCAGGCACTTTTATAGAGCATGACTAGAGTCTGCAGTTCTATTTTGAGGAATATCCTGAAGGCAGTACTGTTTATGGATTTCTCACATGCTAATGGATATTAGGACTTTCCTTATATCCAGAGTTGCACAGATGCAGATATATATATATATATATATATATATTACGATTACGACAAATATATTTATAATTACTATCAATATTATATTAAAAAAAAGTATATATATTAGAACTAAGTTGCTGCTAGGTTTAGGTTACGGGTAAGTATATGAAGTATACTAATACATGGATACAGCAAAAACAAATTGCCACATATACTAATATATGGATAATCTATATAATGCCAAATGAAATGTCACAAATGTCATAATAAATATTAAAATTTATTATTACATAAAAATGCAACCAGGTCTGAATCTTAATGTGATCGTGAAAATTTAAAACGGAGTGCATGTATATCAAGATGTAATAATCTTATTTTCTGCTTTTATAGCAGCATAAAACTGAAAATCGGATTTGTGTGGGATTTAGATTTACTGTCACAATCATTCCTTGTCCAAATTTGAATTTTCCTGCAAGTGATCAGATAAAGAGTAGTTGGGTTGCTTGAGCTTGTTCCCTCATGTTAAGATTTGCTCCCAAGATTAGCCCCTGCTGTTTTTCAGCATTTCAGTGTTTAAAAAAAAAAACTGTGCCATTTTTTGTTTCAATGTTGAAAAAGATTTTAGAAACTTGTTTTTGGCCCTGGATGCAGCCTGGGCAGGCAAAATACTGCCGAATGTGTCTGCAGACATCCAGCCATATCCAGTCCTTTTTTCTGCCGAATCATTACCCAAATATTAGACTTTTACACTCTACAATTTTTTGTAACTTTAAATCAGATATATTCAGCTGTATCTGATACAGCCCAGTTGTGGGTTTGTATCTGTCTACATCCACGTACAGTATCCAAGCCATGTCTAAGCCAAGCCCTACCCATGTACCATCATTCAAGATCTGCATCATAGAAACTGGCTGTTGGATGCTTTTTTATTTTTTGTAACCTTGCACACATCTGACATCCACCTTTACCATTCCGACAATCAATAGAGCATATAAGTTGAGTTGATGTAAAGAGCTAAGTATTGCATGCTACTTTAGATAACATTGAGACATTCACTTGAATGTTAATGTAAGAATGAGCTAGGCCTAGGGTATTAGGATTTTTCCATACGAAATAACATATGGATGAAAAGTCGAACGGAGTGCATATAGAATTTGTCCTTTGTTGGAAGATACCCATGGGACTGGGAGGTCCCTTAAACAGTATCCAAGTATAACAGAGACGGAAGTCTTTGGTAGAAGAGAAAACACCATAAAAAATTAGGAAATAGCCACCCTGACCAATAAGGTGAACAAGAATCATAAAATGAGAAGCACTTACCAAAGTTACAAAATTTACACTGTCATGGGTATTAGGAAAGGAAATAAATTTTACATTCTAAACAATTTTTGAAATATATATATATAATTCAACAAGAGCATTGGGCAGCCTCTGAAAAACAAAAAAAAAAACTTATATTCTACAGACATCAACAAGAAATTAACTTCAAATTGATATAGCATTCACATCCTCTGTCAAAAAATACCACCCATTCCCTTCTTTTCAACCACCATTTTATAGACAGGGTTAGCACACACTTTACAATGATATGTACATTCCGATATGTTTACATTTCATGTAGACCTCACATCCTGTTGTTGAAATGTACAAAATTTATACTCGAAAGCTTGGATGTTGAGGAATTGGACTTAGCATTTCGATCAGAGCATATTATTGTTCAATCCTTCCATCGATGACGACACTCAGGATTGCAGCAAACATAAAAGAGAGACATATCATCTCCTCTTGTTGATGCCTGCACGTTTCAAAGGAAACAGTCTCAGCCCTAATCTAAGTCTTTGCAGATTATTCACAAGGTTTAATAAACAATGAATCAGAATTTTCTGCTAATCAATAATATATTTTAATTTTATAAATAGCAATGTCTGCCCACTCAAAGCTAGGAAACAAAAATAATTCAGATAAATGATCAAATAAAATTTGAGGGCCGTTTAATTTGTTTATTAGTTATTACAAATTCTGATAATAACTGCGTAAGCACCACATCAGCTATATCAACAGCCAAATGTGCTAACCTAGAGTATATTTTGAGCCCTCAAGAGATATAATCTGAAAAATACCTGAAGATAAATTAAAGTAAACAACTCCAATGGATGAGATAAGATATAGTCTATCCCTGAGTGAACTCTCACATGGATTAGTAGTAGATTTCAAACATATAACTTTAACAAAGTAATGTAATATTTTACAACCAGTTGATACATTAACCAACCTGCATAAAAGCAATCAAAATAATTCTTTCTAACTAGAAGTTTCCTATTTTGGAAACTTGATAAGCTTCATTTTATAGTTGCGATTGATGATGGGTTGAGAAGTTGCAGCCCGAAACCTCTCGTAATAACTCCAGAGGTGATCCCAAAGTCCATCTTTACTACAACGGCTTGACATATATTAGAAAAAACCACTGCCGATTGTATACACAGGTAATCCTGAAGTCCATCTCTAAGCATCCAGAAATAACCACAAAATGCTTAGGAATGTCAGCTTGCCTTTGGATGAATGATCGATCACATATAATATCATATCATTTTTGTCAATGTACATGAAACAAAAAAATAGAAAATTCGCAACATTCTCCAATCCAAAAAGGTAGCCTTCATATGAAGCATTTAGGCTTCCTTCTGCATCTGAAAAGGAAAACAGATTTGTGGGATGGTAACATCCAGCAAATGCAAAATAAATCAGCCCGCTGGACCCATCGACAGTTTTCTTTTTCCAGAAAAATACTTCTGAAATCTGTCTTACAAGCTGTCCTGCTCTATTTTCAGCAATTGTTTTCTCTTCCCACCCAAGTTACAGATTTTCTATTAATGTATTCCCAACAGCAGAGCCAATTGTGTTGAATTATTAATAGAGAATCTACAACTCTTGAGAAATATGCTCGAGTGACAATTCACAGTGTGCTATAATATTTTGACCCTTGTTTCGGGTCTCTCTACAAAACCCATCATCAGGGATAAGATCAAAGTCAATGCTCAAAGCATACGAGAAAGTAATGTCCTCATAGATTTGAGCAACAACAATTTGTTCTTCATTAAATCTGCTTTGTCCTTGACAGTGTCTGATTTTTTCTTGAGCATTGAGCTCATGGCAGACCATAAATGTTTCAGAAATGTTGTGGCCTCCATTTTTATTTCACCCACTTTGATCTTCATTGCTGACAAATAATAATAACTCCCTGGCAATGGATACTATTTAAAGGACCTAACCTGGAATGTTTTTGGTTTTCTGTGTAGGAAGATGAAAGCCTAGATAGAGTATATAATATTAAATTCCTGCAAGATTACTTATACAGCTCAGGAAATGCAAAAGTCTTGAGAATCTTTCATTTTTGCAGGTGGTCCTTCCTAGATAACGATTTTGGGGTGTAATGGATTTATGCCAAAGCACCAATCCATGATGAAACGTCAACATGGATTGTTGTTGCAGACCAAATTTAATGATATTTTTGGTAATATAGAGGATATTAGTTGTTTTGGTGAAAGCGCAGAGCTGTACATAGCACTATAGAGGTGCAGGGTTCTGCTTGCTTTGATCATTTTTTACCAGATAGATATGAATCATCATCAGCTACTCTGCATGGATGTTTCTTTGACCATAACGACCTTAAGAATCCATCACAACTTAATTCTTTTGTTAAAAAAGCACTAGGTGAGGGTACTAACAATATGGAAAATATGTACTATCAGAGGTAAAGTTTTATGTTTCATGATGGGGACCGTTGACATAAATTTGGATTTTAAATTCTTAAGTCAGTAATTTTTTTTATTATTTGTAAAATACTGTTAAAACCAGCAGTGGTGTTATTTGATTGGGGTTTGAATCCAAATATGAAATATAAATTTTGAATTGGAACCACTACTGTGTTTATGCTATAGCATTAGTTGTACAAAAATATCAACTCCATTTTGTGTAAGGTTTGAGCATGACTTCTTTAAAACCCTTTGGATGCTATTGCTATCAGTATTTGCTTACCTAAATGTTTTATACCATCTTGCTTTCCTCATTAGAAACCAAATTCAACTCTATTTTGTTATTATAATTTATTCTTTTATTCTTCTGTTAAGATTCATTATCTTATTTTTAGAAGGCAATTCAAAACGTCCATACAAGTTAAAGTTTATTGCAAAATTCTACTTCTTGCTTGTGATATGTTTTTTCCTTGTGCCATGCTGGTTTGTATACGTATAGCTAATTTGTTTTAATTTAAAAAAGGAATCCTGAATGTTTTATTTCTGCATTTGTAAAGTTCAAGGCACAAATAACTTCTAATATTTAGCAAGTTTTGCTGGAAACAATTGTTGCGTATTCAAATTGAAAATCGTTGCACACACATTTTTTAGTGAAAATGTTATTCTAACAATTAAAAGTTTAGTATAATTTTCTGGCATAACAAATCTATTCCAACAAATGCATTAAAGGATTTTACTTACCTCAATGTTTTATAGCCAACTTACTATCCTCATTAGAAACCAAAGACAACTTACTATCCCTTTGTTATTATAATTTATTCTTTTATTCTTACTGTTATATTCATTATCTTATTTTTAGAATTCGCCCGCAATTCAATAACGTACTTACAAGTTAAAGTTTATTGCAAAACCTCAACTTCTTGCTTGCGATGCATGTTTTTTCCTTGTGCCATGCTGGATTTGTATACGTATAGCTAATTCTGTTTTAATTTAAAAAAGGAATCCTGAATGTTTTATTTCTGCATTTTTAAAGTTCAAGGCACAAATAACTCGTCTAATATTTAGCAAGTTTTGCTCGCAGAAACAATTGTTGCGTACGCTGTTTCATTGACGACAGCAGCTGCTACAAAAGTAATTGAAGTGGATCTATTGCGGCATTGTCCTGGATTGAGGTGATTTAAATTTTTTGAGCATTTATAACTACATCGACCTGTGCGCTATATCGTCCACATTGTTCCCTGCCTCAATACATATAATGTAACTCAAACTTTGCAAAGCCTGAAGAAACAACATTAACGACTTATGTTAATTGCATTTGTTGGTTGCAGTGCTTGCATAATACATCTTTGATTGAGCCAAACGCTCCTGCATTTATTCTCAAATCGCTTGCGCTTCGCAAAAAGGTAACTTTCTGAGGTTATGAAACGTCACACCATCTTCTAAGGTCATTAAAGGTAGTTTATGTTTTCATCCCATTCTGTCGCTGAATTACAACGAGCCCCCATATTTCAAATTGCTAGGAAAGCTCAAACTTGCATTTAACAAAATAGAACTTCTCTTTTCTTTTCCATATGTATTCCATTAATGTCCATTACATAACTATAGTGAAGATAAAAGTAAAAAATATGTACAGAATAATACTAATATGCCCATTGATTAAAATTAAATACTCTAGACAAATAAACTAAAAAGCCATATGACAACATAAAAAAAAGGGACTAAGAATAAATCAACAAATTTTCGAACAGGATTGCAACATTTCCGAAAAGCTAAATAGTCTTACACATAATGGAGATAAACTTGACTGAAGGAGGTGTGCTGAGTATCATTAAAGAATCCCCCCATAACGGCTTGACACTACAACTACTGAACTTGTCACCATTGCGTTCATCGTTCAACTCTGCAATTCAACACCGAGTGGACCTGTCAGACGGAAATCATATTCAACCTGCCCTGCTTCCCTCTAAGTTTGCAGGCCATGTACTCGACAAAATATTGCAGGAAGGGTCCATTGTGCTGCTCCGAAAATATGTCTGCAGAAATTATAATAAAGATCTGTAAGTTGCATCTACGTCATTGTTTGAGTTTTGTAAAGTCTTATTTTCTGATTTTGTAATGTTGACTATTCTTTCCTTGTGTTATAGGACGGTTCTTATTACTGACATGGACAATATTGTCTCCACCTGGCCAAGGCAAGGAACACCTGTTCCCGTCCCTGAACATATTTTACGAGGGAAAGAAACAGTATGCGAGTCAACGCCCCCCGCACACACTCAGCTGTCTCCAAACACACCCGCCTGCGATAGATACACTACTGCAAACAGTGAAAACAATTGCACAGACATTTCTGGTTTGACTTTAACGTCAAGGATATGGACTATAGAAGGCAGGGCTCTTGCTAAAACAACTCTCAGAGAGTACCGAAATACAAAGGGCAGTGGCGTCATCTTCGCCTTTGATTTTGTGGACAAAAAAGGTGCAGAAATAAGAATCACTTCTTTCAATGATGTTGCAAAAAAATTCTATGCACAAATAGAAAATGCAGGACTATACAGTATATCTAATGGCAGAGTGGGTAAAGCAAATCGTTCTTACAACCATTTAAATAACGAATTAGAAATTTTCTTGCTTCCCTCGTCTACTGTCACTCCTGCAATTGAACTACAAAACGATGTTCCCCTCCATCACTTCCACTTCAAAGAAATAAAAGATATACCGTCCATGCCTGCACGCTCAATGGTGGACTTAATTGGTGTTGTGATGGCCATTTCTCCTTGCTCGACCATTCGTCGCAGAGACAATTCTGAGGCTATAAGGAGAACACTATTAATGCGAGATATGTCCGGCTTCAGTATCTCCGTAACCTTATGGGGCCAACATTTACACGATCTTTGCGAAGAGTTGTCAGAGATACTCTCAGTTCCAGATTTTCCAATCTTGGCAATAAAATATGGCCGTGTTTCAAATTTCAATGGCACAATTGTTGACACCATTTCCGCTTCAAAATGCTACGTCAACCCTCCAATTTCCTGAAACACAAGCTCTCCGCGATTGGATATCATCGCCAAATTCACATGTTCCGTGCCCATCTGTCACCAGCAAAGATGGGCCTCCACAATCTATGGTTGCCAATGCTACTTTGTTACAAATTTTAGAGATGGGAAATCTCGAAACGAATGAGTGGGTAACTGTTGAAGCTGAAGTATCGAACATCAACATGGATAATTTCTTCTACATGGCTTGCCCAAGAACAGTCAATGACAAACAATGCAGAAAAAAGGTTCAGGAACAAATTGGTGGTAAATGGTTTTGCAAAAAATGCAATATTCATGTTCAAAACTGTAATTACAAGTACGCTCTGCGTATGGATTTGAAAGATGCTACAGGGGAGCTGAAAGGGGTTACTGCTTTTGATGACACTGCAGAAATGATAATGGGAATTTCAGCCGCAGACTTGCAATTTCTTTGCATTGATAATGATGCCACACAGGAGATTTTTGATCATGTCATTGGACATGCTTTCCTCTTCACTCTTTCTCTTAAAAAGCAAACATACAATGGAACAACCCAATTAAAATGTGTTATTCTTAAGTCAAAGACAACATGACATATACTGCGAATTCCACCATATGGGTGTTCTACATTTTGTTAATGCACAGATCCTCCCTCCACAACTACGCTCTTTTTGCATTCCTTTTTTCCCATAGTACCTTTTCCAAGTTCAGGTTTTTAAAAAGAATATTGTAACTTCCTTGCTATATGTATTCCAACAATACAAAAAAACAAATAGTATTTTCATAAATCAACTACAGTCATCCACTAAGTTTTTATTCCTCTGCAATATTTGTCATATCTCCCTCTTATATGGTTATGAAAGAAATTATTTCATGTTGCTCTTGTCCAAAATCAATCGTTTGTTATCATTACCCATGTGTACAATTGCATTTGTTACTATCTTCTCGACCAAAATTTAATGTTTGCATGTTATCATGCATGAACATCTATATTTACGTTTCTGTAATTACTTATACACTAATTACTTTTTGCTCATCAAATTTCTTGCAGAAAACTCCAACATTCAATTTTGTAACGTTCAAATGTCTCCTCCTCAAACAAGGGAACGTAAACGAGCGTATTATGCGAAAAACAGGCTACACATCACTGAGCAGCAACGTCGTAGATACCACGCTCGCAGGCTGGCGAGCACACCTCAAACCTCGCTTCATCCGCAACAACCACAGATTCAAGCAACCCCGCCAAGTATTTCTGCTTCCACCTCCTTTTCCAGCCCACCTTGCCCCAATCTGCAGTGCATAAATGATTTGCCCAGCAGTTGTAGTTCCCATACACATTCTTCCCCATGTTACACCTCCACTTCCACTTCAGCCACCAACATTTATGCATATACTCCCTGGCCTTCTACCACACCCAAAATACCATTGACACTTCCTTCCTTTAAGCAAGCACAACAATCCTTCCGTAAAAGAATAGATACCTTTGCAAATATGAATACTTGCTCTATCTGTATGGAAAGCTACCCAGGAATCACCGGGAAAATGAGAGACCAGAAATACGTATGCAATAGATGCTTCGCTGAGAAAAATGGTCATCGCTTCTCTACATCGAACAACATGAATCCAGGCCATCAACCTGCAATTCTTAAATGCCTTACACAAGTTGAGGAAATGCTTATTGCAAGAGTCAATCCAATCTTACAAGTTAGCCAAGTTCGTGGGGGACAATACAAATACACTGGCCACACTATCAGTTTCCCACAAAATATTGAATCTATTGTTAAATACCTTCCGCGGCGTCTAGGCGAAGTGGACATCTTGCTTTTACAAAGAAAAGGACATAACCAAACAAAGTATGATTTCTATGTCAGCAGATCACGTGTTTGGGATGCTCTCCAGTTCAAAATTGCAAACGACCCTTACTACAAAGATGTTCTGATCGACTACGAAGCCTTGTCCTCTTTGCCGATTGAACAAACCAATGTTTCTTCCATCTTGCAAACAATTGAAATAAATTATCCCCCCCCTCAAGAGGAAATTCCCCTTGTATCTGATCTAGAAGAATTTACATCTCCCAATAGTCAATCCCTTCCATCATCCTTTGTCCCAGTTTTCCCTAATTCAGGTACTGAAGAGGAAGAAATTCAACGGTTCTTGATTGGTTCAACAAATGGCTCACCCTTATCATTACCTTGGCCTGAAATTGGCCTTTCCCCAATCAATGAATACAACACAGAAGGCTTGTTTTCCATGGCTTTCCCGACCTTGTTTCCCACAGGTTCAGCCATGTTTAAACAACCTCGCATGAAGGAGGTCCAACTTCATGAATATGCACTGCACCTACTCCGTTACTTTGACAACCGCTTCGGAGCACACCCCAGGTTCAGGTACTTTTTGCTCAACCTCATCATGCGGCATCGTAGCCAAGCAACAGCTTCTGTCTTCATGAGACAAGATATCCTTCAAAACATTCCAACATCTATAAGTGACTTGCGACAACGCCTTCAAGCTAATCCAAATGATGCACTCCCACAAAATCTCATGCGTTTTGGCGCGTCGCTTCGCGGAACTAGGTCTTTCTGGTTGAAAAGCAGAGGTGAACTTTCTGATATGGTTGAACAACTAGCAACACCGACTTTGTTCTTCACTTTAAGTGCTGCTGACACCAAATGGCCGGACCTCCATAGTGTAATGCCTGACACTAGCCCTGCAGATCCTCGTGAAGCACAACAATGGAGGAACCATAACATTATCTCCAACCCTCATCGAGTTTCTGCTTACTTACACCAAAGATTCACAGTATTCCGCGAAGAGGTCTTGCAAAACTACTTAGGAGCAACAGACTACTGGTATAGGTAAAAAATGTCTCTTCTTTATTTCCTCTTCCAGAAAACTTCCTTATATTTGTTCATCTCTTTCCACGAATGAATGGCATCATAACCCTTCCTCTTACTTATTCATCTCTTTCCAGGTACGAGTGGCAACATAGAGGATCCGCACATGTCCATGGGTTCCTTTGGCTTCCAGAAGCACCAAATGTGGAGACAATTGACTGGAGTGACACGTCTGCTATCAACCAAGTTAGAGAGTACTTCGACAAACTTCTTTCCGCATGGAATCCCCGTTCAATTTCATGTAGATCAGAATACATTCACCGTCCACTCCAAGATGATCCATGCTTATTAAAGACATCTGAAATATTGGCAACCGATCCTCTTTTAGACTTAGAAGAAATTCTAAATCGAGTGCAAAGGCATACCAAATGCTCTGAACGTACATGCCTGCGAAAAAAAAAATGGCATGGAATGCAGGTACAAAGCACCTTGGGAACTACTTCAACAATCAACACTAACAGTCAATGACACACACAAAGTCCAATACATGCCTGCCAGAAATGATGACAGATTGAATATCCACAACCCCGCCATGCTATCCATCTGGAGAGCCAATGTTGATTGCCAGCCTGTACTCTCTAAGCATGCAGTCCTTAAGTATATTGCAAAATATGCTTCCAAAGCAGAGCAACGCTCTGAATCATACCACCAAATGCTCTCAAGAATATCTTCAACAGCCGATCCCCATCAACCAGCCAAGGTTGCCTTCCGAAAAATGCTTACAGATAGTGTCGTTGATCATGACATAAGCGCCCAAGAAACATGTCACATGCTGCAAAAGTTGCCTCTTGTTCTTTGTAGCCGATCCTTTGTTTCACTGAATGTTGGAAAGAAAATTTTGCGTCGCATCCCTCCAACCAATCATCCAAACTCTGAGCCAACCAATTTCATAGATGCATACATGAAACGCCCAACCCATATGGAATCAATTACACTGATCGAAGCAGCAAGAAGCTGGTCTCACAACAAGCTCCGAGCAGGTGAAAAATGGAAGCAACGGTCAACAAATGCTATTGTACGCGTCTCCCCTAGATTTTACTCCATCCCCAATGACCATTCCCCTTCCTTTGAACTCTTCTGTTGGAGTGAACTTCTTCTCTACAAACCTTTTCGCAACATCCCCGCAAACATTGGAACCACATCAGAGCAAGTCATTTCCAACTGGCTATTACTCAAAGACTTTTATCATCCTTGGCATGTCAAACGCATATCCATATCAAATGATTCCTCTTCCTCTGACGAATCCCCTTCAGATTCTGAAAACTTAGCTCCCACTCCATTACATGCTGAATGGGAAATTTTATCCCGATTACATCCGAATACTTCCATGTGCCTTGACAAGTTCAACATGCTAGGCCTTCGAGACTTTGACTTACATCACAATTGGCTCCAAAATGGCGTACCGCTTCATTTACATGACATTGCCCCGTCATTCATCGATATGTCCAAAAACACTACACCAATCCCTTTCCACATGCAAAATTCCACATCCAGCACAACACTTTTCTCTCCAGAACAACACCAGGCTTTCAATACTATAGTCAACCATTACAAGCAAGGAACTATTTCACCCCCTCTAAAAATGATTATACAAGGTACTGCAGGCACAGGTAAATCTTATCTCATAAACAAAATCCGCAATGCATTATCCTCAACAAGCCTGCAACAACCATCTCCTCTCCTGGTCATCGCACCTACAGGAGTGGCCGCATTCAACATTTCCGCATCGACCATACATGCTGCGTTACGCATTCCAATAAAAGAAATAAAACCTCTCGAAGGCATGTCACTTTCCACTCTCCAACAATCCCTACAACATGTTCGCTACATTCTCATTGACGAAATGAGCTTCATAGGCCCAACACTCCTTGCAAAAATTGATTTCCGTCTTCGTGAAGCCTTCCCCCACTTTAAATCAACCACATTTGGAAACAGATCCATCATTCTCGTTGGTGACCTTGGCCAGCTACCCCCAGTCAATGACGTTCCACTTTACGTCGGCCACACCTACGGAACAAACCTATGGTTTAGTTTCACAACATGCATCACACTTACAACAATATTTAGGCAACAAGGTTCAAATGACGCCCAAATTTCCTTTCGACAACTACTACTAAATATCAGAGATGGAATCCCACTCCTCCACGACTGGAAAAAACTTATCCAACGAACAAACTCCCAAATACCTGTTGCCGACATAACACCCTTCCTTCTAGCTCCACATTTGTTTGCAACAAATGACCTTGTCGACCAACACAACCTCAACATGCTAAAATCCCTCAATTCACCAATCGCACGCTCCAACGCTGAACAAACAAGGCGTAACTACTCTGAGGAACATGATGAGGAGCAACTCGAACCAATTATTCTCCTCTGTAAGCAACAAAAGGTTATGCTCACCACAAATTTGTGGGTTGAAGCTGGCCTTGTGAATGGCTCCATTGGCCCCATTATCGACATTGTCTACGCCCCATCATCATCCCCTCCTGCTCTTCCACTTTTTGTTGTAATCGACTTCAACAAATACAACGGCCCTCCTTGGAATCCACATTTCCCCACCCATGTCCCCGTACCCCCAATCTCAAGAGGCAACCGCAGGCAACTTCCTTTAAAAATGGCCTGGGCACTTACAATCCATAAATCGCAAGGGCTTACTTTACATAAAGCAACTGTGGATATAGGTTCTTCAGAACGACCAGGGCTTACTTTCACCGCATTTTCTAGAGTCCCCTCCTTAAAAGACCTGCGCATTTCACCCCCCTTCTCTTTCGAACGCTACTCCAAAATGTCCCTTTCCCGACACCTCCTTCAAAGAAAGGAGGAGGAATCAAGACTACAAAATCTTCGTTTCGCCACATCCGTACCATAATCCACCCCAACCCATCCCCCCCCCCCCCCCCACATTCAATCACATTGTCACTCCCCAATGCTCTGCTTCCACTCTCAAACAAGTAAGTAAACGTTCCAAAACAAATTGGTGTCGATTACAAATTTCTAAAAAATTAGAATAAATTACATTGCACTTTACTTAACAATTGTGCAATGATGCCTACAGGTTAGGGTCGACTGGTGCGGACGGTAAAGGCTATGGAGCGGTGGCTTGCAAAAAAAAAAAAAAAAAGACGACAAATGCCAACACCTTTCTTTTTTTCCTTTATGTAAATTGCCTTTCTTTCTCATGTACAGCTTTCTCCCGATCTATAAACAATTCACTATGTAAAAAACATGTTGTTATAAATGACAAATCAATTACTTAACATTGTAAATAGAAACAACACAAAAAAACGTCTACAACAACGTATACTTCAGAACTAAAGGATTTTCAATACATTCGTAAAAAACAACATGCACATTAATCAACCCAAAAACCAACTCCATACACTTAATACTGCACTTCCTACCTGCATCATACTACACACCCGACCCAATAATAACCCTCATTTTGGAATAAAACACCCGCCCATCCCTTACGGCGTCAACATTGCATGCTTCATCGTGCGATTGCTAGTTAATTATGATGTCTTCATTTGAATGTAATATATTAATAATTAAAACTAACCTCAAAGAAAGAACTTTGTGGTTCCAAAATTGTATTGCCAATACATTCCCCTCCTCTCTCGCTTCTTCTGTTTTGACTGCTACCTCAACTACGAGGCTTTGATGACTCCCCCTATACATAAAATAAATAAATATATACTTGTTACTAATTAACTAAAATGTAAACATATGTACTATAGTTAATCTAAGATATGAACAATTGTAAATGATGTAAATAAATGTAGTAAAGAAGTATGTAAATGACCCAAGCAACTAAACAAATGTAAACAGAAACCCCTAATGTGCAAGAGAGGAGAGAAGAGAAAAGAACTCAGGTGAATAGAAGATGTTCACAGGACTATGTCGCAAAGGTGATTGTGGAAACCGAAAAATGGAATGACTGTGTAGGAGCCCCAAAAAGGATGGATCTGGGTTGATTCTATGGACTGGGGCACCTACAAGCGCTCTGGTCTGCAGAATGGGCGCCTCTGGTATGTGCAAAAGCTCCAAAACTAATCTTCACAGGTTCAGCAGGGTGGTCTAAAATCCTCACTGTGTGTCGCATCAGATTCATTGTACTGCGTCAGAGTGTCAGTGCTAATCCAAGATGAAAGGAAGATCTGCAAAACCCTAAAT
The DNA here is from genome assembly GCA_019776745.2 of Taxus chinensis. Taxonomy (NCBI): domain Eukaryota; kingdom Viridiplantae; phylum Streptophyta; class Pinopsida; order Cupressales; family Taxaceae; genus Taxus; species Taxus chinensis. The sequence continues at coordinate 814,389,821 of CM034146.1, forward strand.
AAGCATCAATCCCTAAAAAAGAAAAATGCATATGATTAGGGTCGGAGCTGACCTTAGCTACCACAGTAATGGACTTACTAACTGATCGTTGCACTACATTCCAAACCTAAATGTAGTTCTTTGTATGTGTGAAGCATGCCCTAGGCTGCTCTTGTGTTAGTCGCACTTTGCAATGTAGCGAACTAATTATGTGTAGAAAAATGTAATAGAATTGTGCATGGAATAGAATAGAATCCTCCCCCTATGTTGTGTGTAATGTAGATGTCCTAGCCTTGTGATAGAGCTATGTGGATCCAAGTGATCTCCAATATAATAGATGGATGCAACTCTAGGTGAATGATAGTATATGACTAGTTTTTTGGTCCTGTTAGCGTTGAATCACAGCACCCATGAATGGCCTGGGTGTGGAGTGGGGCATTCGGTGTGATTACACAACACGGGACCATCTCTCAAGCTATGGGACTTACAAAACTTGAGATGGACCTTTAGACAAAGTCGTTTATTGCTTCCTAATATACCTGCCACAAGCTAATTCAGTGCATGCATAACCTATTATATCCTAATCCAACCATTCCAAGGGGACAGAGAGAGAGGGGTGGTGAAAGAGCCTACACTAAGCGGTGATACACCATAAAAGGAATTGGGTTGAATCACAAATCCGACTGCCTGAAGTGGAGAGAGGTGAGCAGAGGAGAGAGGTGGACAGAAATGCACCACAGACCAGAGATAGTTTTTCACACAGAGCAACACTTCGAAACCCATTAGGCACAGCCCCCAGAATCTGTAAAAAACATTAGAATATGCACAGTATACCCTGCAACAACGAGAGGTGAGAAGAGACAATGAAATGAGCCAAGGATGGATAGGATGCATCATGAAACAAATTTTATTGCTCCAAAAGTTACACGGTACATCATCAAGTGTGGCAAGAGGAAGGAAAATTCCCTTATAGATCAATGGGAGGAGGCTTAGAATCACATTCTACCATAAGGAAGAAAGAAAAGGGGGGTGCAGGAGAGAAATTATCAACCCTTTGAATATGCCCCTTCATTACAATATATAGGAAGAATGAGAGAGAGGAGGGAAGAATGAGAGAGAGGAGGGGAAGAATTTGAATCCGGATTCAACCACCTTGAGATATGCATCGAATCCTACTTTGAAATTTTGACCACCATCAATCCAATGCCCCCTATTAAATCCACCTACAATATATCAAATCTGGTTCCCTATGTCTGCTCAGCATGTTGAAGAAGGAAAACAGCGGATCGAATCAAATCAGATCTGGTAGTTAAAGAAATCCGATTATGTATTAATGGCCTAGAAGACATTTTCCCATTTTTCACCTACTAAATCCTATCAAGAATGATATTTTATGTTTTCATGGAGTAGAGGGTGTCGAGACATTTCCAATTATTCTTCTCTCGCCCAAATCTGAGTTTCCAGCCAAAATATATGGCCATTTGAAGTTTCGGGTCACGGGAGCGCCATATTTAAAGAGTTTGTCCATACAGGGTCCATTTGGGCGCCTCAAGCATCTTGGAGATATGACTCCTTCCTTTTACTTCAGAAATAGTGTCAGACTAACACATGGTGGCTTTCGTGGGCTCCACGGTGTTCCTTTGTATTCTTCCTAATTTCTTTGCTTGGTGGGGGGCCAAAAGTCTGACCCTAGACACGTGGACGCCTAACGCTTGTTGGAAACCCACCCCAAATTTTACTTTTGAAATAGTGCCAAAATGGCACGTGGCGGATTCCACAGGCCTGCCCTTGCTTTGCTATTCAACCCCCGATCTTCCCTTTTGTTTTTGGACTGGGACACGTGGGCGAGCCCTCTCCTCCCCCCATTTGAAAACCCACTTCAGACTTTACCTTTGAAGGAGTGTCATTAAGACATGTGGCGCCTTCGACAACTCTACTAAATATCAGAGATGGAATCCCACTCCTCCACGACTGGAAAAAACTTATCCAATGAACAGACTCCCAAATACATGTTGCTGACATAACACCCTTCCTTCTAGCTCCACATTTGTTTGCAACAAATGACCTTGTCGACCAACACAACCTCAACATGTTGAAATCCCTCAATTCACCAATCGCATGCTCCAACGCTGAAAAAACAAGGCGTAACTACTCTGAGGAACATGATGAGGAGCAACTCGAACCAATTATTCTCCTCTGTAAGCAACAAAAGGTTATTCTCGCCGCAAATTTGTGGGTTGAAGCTGGCCTTGTGAATGGCTCCATTGGCCCCATTATCGACATTGTCTACGCCCCATCATCATCCCCTCCTGCTCTTCCACTTTTTGTTGTAATCAACTTCAACAAATACAATGGCCCTCCTTGGAATCCACTTTTCCCCACCCATGTCCCCGTACCCCCAATCTCAAGAGGCAACCGTAGGCAACTTCCTTTAAAAATGGCCTGGGCACTTACAATCCATAAATCGCAAGGGCTTACTTTACATAAAGCAACTGTGGATATAGGTTCTTCAGAACGACCCGGGCTTACTTTCACCGCATTTTCTAGAGTCCCCCTCCTTTAAAAGACCTGCGCATTTCACCCCCCTTCTCTTTCGAACGCTACTCCAAAATGTCCCTTTCCCGAAACCTCCTTCAAAGAAAGGAGGAGGAATCAAGACTACAAAATCTTCGTTTCGCCACATCCGTACCATAATCCACCCCAACCCATCCCCCCCCCCACATTCAATCACATTATCACTCCCCAATGCTCTGCTTCCACTCTCAAACAAGTAAGTAAACGTTTCAAAACAAATTGGTGTCGATTACAAATTTCTAAAAAATTAGAATAAATTACATAGCACTTTACTTCACAATTGTGCAATGATGCCTATAGGTTACGGTCGACTGGTGCGGACAGTAAAGGCTATGGAGCGGTGGCTTGCAAAATAAAAATAAAAAGACGACAAATGCCAACACCTTTCTTTTTTTCCTTTATGTAAATTGCCTTTCTTTCTCATGTACAGCTTTCTCCAGATCTATAAACAATTCACTATGTAAAAAACATGTTGTTATAAATGACAAATCAATTACTTAACATTGTAAATAGAAACAACACAAAAAAAGGTCTACAACAACGTATGCTACAGAACTCAAGGATTTTCAATACATTTGTAAAAAACAACATGCACATTAATCAACCCAAAACCAACTCCATACACTTAATACTGCACTTCCTACATGCATCATACTACACACCCGACCCAATAATAACCCTCATTTTCGAATTAAACACCCGCCCATCCCTTACGGCGTCGACATTGCATGCTCATCGTGCGATTGCTAGTTTTTTAATGATTTACATTTATAAGGATAAATATGAAATGTGAATGTAGTATGCTCCTGCATCAATTATGATGTCTTCATTTGAATGTAATATATTAATAATTAAACTAACCTCAAAGAAAGAACTTTGTGGTTCCAAAATTGTATTGCCAATACATTCCCCTCCTCTCTCGCTTCTTCTGTTTTGACTGCTACCTCAACTACGAGGCTTTGATGACTCCCCCTATACATAAAATAAATAAATATATACTTGTTACTAATTAACTAAAATGTAAACATATGTACTATAGTTAATCTAAGATATGAACAATTGTAAATGATGTAAATAAATGTAGTAAAGAAGTATGTAAATGACCCAAGCAACTAAACAAATGTAAACAGAAACCCTAATGTGCAAGAGAGGAGAGAAGAGAAAAGAACTCAGGTGAATAGAAGATGTTCACAGGACTATGTCGCAAAGGTGATTGTGGAAACCGAAAAATGGAATGACTGTGTAGGAGCCCCAAAAAGGATGGATCTGGGTTGATTCTATGGACTGGGGCACCTACAAGCGCTCTGGTCTGCAGAATGGGTGCCCTGGTATGTGCAAAAGCTCCAAAACTAATCTTCACAGGTTCAGCAGGTGGTCTAAAATCCTCACTGTGTGTCGCATCAGATTCATTGTACTGCGTCAGGTGTTAGTGCTAATCCAAGATGAAAGGAAGATCTGCAAAACCCTAAATAAGCATCAATCCCTAAAAAAGAAAAATGCATATGATAGGGTCGGACTGACCTTAGCTACCACAGTAATGGACTTACTAACTGATCGTTGCACTACATTCCAAACCTAAATGTAGTTCTTTGTATGTGTGAAGCATGCCCTAGGCTGCTCTTGTGTTAGTCGCACTTTGCAATGTAGCGAACTAATTATGTGTAGAAAAATGTAATAGAATTGTGCATGGAATAGAATAGAATCCTCCCCCTATGTTGTGTGTAATGTAGATGTCCTAGCCTTGTGATAGAGCTATGTGGATCCAAGTGATCTCTAATATAATAGATGGATGCAACTCTAGGTGAATGATAGTAATGACTAGTTTTTGGTCCTGTTAGCGTTGAATCACAGCACCCATGAATGGCCTGGGTGTGGAGTGGGGCATTCAGTGTGATTGCACAACACGGGACCATCTCTCAAGCTATGGGACTTACAAAACTTGAGATGGACCTTTAGAGAAAGTCGTTTATTGCTTCCTAATATACCTGCCACAAGCTACTTCAGTGCATGCATAACCTATTATATCCTAATCCAACCATTCCAAGGGGACAGAGAGAGAGAGGGTGGTGAAAGAGCCTACACTAAGCGGTGATACACCATAAAAGGAATTGGTTGAATCACAAATCCGACTGCCTGAAGTGGAGAGAGGTGAGCAGAGGAGAGGGTGGACAGAATGCACCACAGACCAGAGATAGTTTTCACACAGAGCAACACTTCGAAACCCATTAAGCACAGCCCCCAGAATCTGTAAAAAACATTAGAATATGCACAGTATACCCTGCAACAATGAGAGGTAAGAAGAGACAATGAAATGAGCCAAGGATGGATAGATGCATCACGAAACAAATTTTATTGCTCCAAAAGTTACACGGTACATCATCAGTGGGCAAGAGGTAAGGAAAATTCCATTATAGATCAATGGGAGGAGGCTTAGACTCCACATTCTACCCTAAGGAAGAAAGAGAAGGGGGGGCAGGAGAGAAAATATCAACCCTTTGAATATGCCCCTTCATTACAATATATAGGAAGAATGAGAGAGAGGAGGGAAGAATTTGAATCCGCTTCAACCACCTTGAGATATGCATTGAATCCTACTTTGAAATTTTGACCACCATCAATCAATGCCCCCTCTTAAATCCACCTACAATATATCAAATCTGGTTCCCTATGTTTGCTCGGTGGTGTTGAAGAAGGAAAACGAGCGGATCGAATCGAATCAGATCTGGTAGTTGAAGAAATCCGATTCTGTATTAATGGCCTAGAAGACATTTTCCCATTTTTCACCTACTAAATCCTATTAAGAATGATATTTTATGTTTTCATGGTGTAGAGGGTGTCAAGACATTTCCAAAAAGTCTTCTCCTCGCCCAAATCTGAGTTTCCAGCCAAAAGATATGGCCATTTGAAGTTTAGGGTTCACGGGAGCGCAATATTTAAAGAGTTTGTCCATACAGGGTCCATTTGGCCGCCTCAAGCATCTTGGAGATATGACTCCTTCCTTTTACTCTCAGAAATAGTGTCAGGACTAACACATGGTGGCTTCCGTGGGCTCCACGGTGTTCCTTTGTATTCTTCCTAAGTCCCTTTTCTTTACTTGGTGGGGCCAAAAGTCTGACCCTAGACACGTGGAGGCCTGGCGCTTGTTTGGAAACCCGCCCCAAATTTTACTTTTGAAATAGTGCCAAACTGACATGTGGCAGATTCCACAGGCCTGCCTCTACTTTGACTATTCAACCCCCTGACTCTGTCCTTTTTTGGACCTGGGACACGTGGCGAGCCCACGCTCATTTGAAAACCCACTCAAGACTTTACCTTTGAAGGAGTGTCGTTAAGACATGTGGCGCCTTCCACCTACACTCTATACTTAATCATTTTGGGCCCACTCTCCTTTTTGACCTCTATTGACCATTGGCCACATGGAGGGTTGGTGAAGTTTGAGTCTCTTGCCCAGAATCCCACTTTTGAATGTGCACCATTTGGACACTTGGCAGCCTTCGCTGACTCTCTATACTTAGCCAATTTCAGGCTCATTCTGAGTCATTTGCAGAGCCCGAAGACTTCAAGCCTTCGTCATTTCTTTTCCTTTGAGCCTCTGGTTCTTTGACACTATTTCTTCTCCCCGACCCTACTATTCCATTTTAGAGCCCACCTATAACTTGTCTGTTGGATTTGAAGCACAGACTCGTTCTACGGGGTTGTTTCTTGAATTTCTTCTTACATGGGGTCGTTTGATCTTTTGCAGGCCCTATCAGTCCATTATAGAGTCCCTCTGTTGCTTGATTGTAGGATTTGAATGTGATTTCTATGGTTTCTTCTGTGTGGGGTCATGGCTTACCAATTTTACCCAAAGGCAAAATTGGGATAACAATTTGGTGACTCACTGGGGCATCTACCTGCTAGATGAAGGGACCAGTAGCCTTGAAGCATCCATTGGGCATGGAGTCAAGAATGATGGCCTAATACTGATCTTACCTCTGATCTGTGAGTCTGACTGTTTGCACTCTCAATTTTCATAAGAAATCTTGAAACAAGGCTTCTGAGAGTAGAAAATTCTTCTGACCTGGGGCTTTCATCTGTCCCTAAATGGACTGTTTCGAAGACGGATTTAGTTGCTCTGCATTTGTTTTATTTTGAAATTTGCAATTGTTACAGGCAACTATGGGTCTTTTTCCATGAATACTGAAGGGCCTGGCCTTGGCATTCTGGAGCAATACGAACAAAACTTATGTACAAAGATAAAAATCATATATGCTTCAAATGAGACATGCAGAGTGTGCACAAGCACTTCTTCTGCTGAAAACAAAATCTACTCCTATTGCTACACTAACCAGAGAAAAGGAGGCTAAACAAAGCCTGCTACAGGTAGGGAGAAGTAGCTTCCCTTTCTCAAAAGGGCAGCCATACAAATGATTTGACACTGAATATGGCTATCTGGATGAGTGAAAAACTGACCATAAGCCGGTCCTCCACCCAAATCATCAAGGTGTCAGCTAGAAACAAGACAAATGCCTCTTTTAGTTGCTCTTCATTTGGATTGAAGAGGCATTACAGCTGATCCTTGGTACATTAGAGCTCATCCTCATGCTTAGAAGCAAGCATGACCGGTTTTGGCTTCTCCCTTGGCTCCAATGAAGTCAAGTATCTTATTGGGCAAGGTCTGATCCTTTGGATGTGCCCCTTACTCTGAATTTCAACTCCAAAAATGGAGTCTTCTTGGTTGACCTTCCTGGGTGGATGGTGTGAGAGAGATGATGACATCCTCTTGCTCTTTCCCTTCCTTCTCTTGTGAAGAACATGGAAGACTCATATCTTCCAACCTTGGTCCCAGAGAGTTGTTATGAAGTGCAGGTTGTTGTCCTTGAATGTCCTCCTTCATGGTAGCAAGCTCATGTGCTTGGAAGGTGGATGATGGAGGATCAAATGATGTAATCTCCATGAGATCTTCTCCATCAAAGCAATCCTCCAAGTCAGATAGATAATTTGTCTCCTTGTTGTCCTGTTACATGTGCTCGACCTCCTCCATGGTGTCCTCCTGATCTATAACTTGCTCACCATGGTTCCCTTCATCCTCCAACATGAAGTTTGAAAGTTCAAACTCTTCTTCAACATTATAGCTTGAAGGGGATGAAGTGGGAGGAAGAACTGAAGGTTCTTTTGTGGCCTGCTCCACACTTGGAGCCTCTAAAATTGTATGGTCCTCCTCCATCATGGGTTCATCAATCAAATTAGGCCCTTGGAATGAAAGAAAAAAATCTTCAATGATGCTTTCTTCATTGAGTGGCTTCAACTATGATTTGATCTTTCCCATATGCTCCTCTTCAATGGGACTTGGAGCTGATTGTTCCTCCTCCTCAATTGGTTGTGCAACTTGGATCATATCAGCATCTTCTTTAGATAAAGTGCCATTAGGGACACTGCATTCATAGTAAACAGACTGTTTATCTTCTTCTTCTTCTTCTTGTTCTTCTACTGCAAACTTAGCCTCAGCCACCACTGGCTCCTCAACCCTGACCTCCTCTATTGGCTTGACCATCAAGGGGATCTTTGTAAATCCAAATTTGGTAGCCCAACTCTTCAGATTGTCTGTCATTTCTCCTCTGTTGGGCTCCACCTCTTGTTGTTTTCCTTGATTGGATTCTTGAGTCTCTTCCCAACATGGGCTTGGGAAAGCAAGAGGAGTGATAGGTTGGGGTTCAACCAGCTTTGACAATTGTTTGTGGTGGGGAGGGAGGTGGAACTTCTTGTTTGTTTAGAGGGGATGACTACTTGGGAAAGAAAAGGGGAGAAGAATTGAAATGGGGTGGAAGATCAAGAGATGGAGAAGAGAAATCAACACTTGGGGTAGCAACTGAGGGGCTTGACTCTTGACACTGTATGAAATGATAAAGATTGAGAAAGAGAAAATGAAGGACAGGGAGCTGGTGACTGACTTACCCATTGATAAGGTTGTCTCACACTTTTCTCATAAGCCTCAATGTCCTCAATCCACTGTGTAAGTTGAGGCAGCACTTCAACCATGAAGTTCAAGCTTCTCTTGAGGGTTGTAATGTCTTGGAAAAGGGCCTCCCCATGGACAAGGTGCCCTGCAACCAATCTTGAATGCCTTCATTTGTGCTATGGCTCTTGACTGAACCATGACAGCCTCCATTTTTTGAATCTTCTCCAGTAGATTGACCTCTTCCATTTCACTGTTGTCATCGCATGCATACCCTTGTTCTTGATAAGCTCCATAGCCAAACTAGTTTTGTAAATGCTCATATGGGTAAGCATGATTATTTTGGATCTGATAATAATGTTGATCTGGAGGAGTTGGGAAATGCATTGGAGGTGGACTGCACTGCTGTTGTAAGTGTGAGTTCCGAGAAGGAAATGAAGTCATGATTGCACAACTTCATGAAATGGAAGAAAATGAAAGATGTGGAAAGAAAGATGAATGAAAAATGGATGGAAATGGATGGAAAAGGTCTATAACTCAGAGGATGGGATTATTTGACCAGATGGAGTCGCCAGATGTTCTTGCATGTGCCTCAAAGGCTGAACCTTAACAGGAACACACCAACCTGCTAAGATGAAGTGGTAAGGTGCTTCAGACCTCTCCCACTAGGTGTGCTACCAAAACTATTAGTGCAGAATCACAACACCCCTGAATGGCCTAGGTGTGGAGTGGGGCATTCGGTGTGATTGCACAACATGGGACCATCTCTCAATCTGTGGGACTTACAAAACTTGAGATGGACCTCTCGGAGAAATCTGGTTCTTGCTTCCTAATCTACCTGCCACAAGCTACTCTAGTGCAGGCAGAACCTATTCTATCCTAATCTAACCATTCCAAGGGGACTGAGAGAGAGAGAGAGAGAGAGAGAGAGGGTGAAAGATCCTACACTAAGCGGTGATACACCAGAAAAGGAAGTGGTTGAATCACATATCCGACTACCTGAAGTGGAGAGAGGTGAGAAGAGGAGAGGGTGGACAGAATGCACCACGGACCAGAGATAGTTTTCACATAGAGCAACACTTCAAAACCCATTAAGCACAGCCCCTAGAATCTGCAATAAACATGTCAGAATATGCACAGTATACCCTGCGATAACGAGAGGTAAGAAGAGATGATAAAATGAGCCAAGGATGGACAGATGCATCACGAAACAAATTTTATTGCTCCAAAAGTTACATAGTACATCATCAGTGGGCAAGAGGCAAGAAAAATGACCATTACAGAGCCATGGGAGGAGGCTTAGACTCCACATTCTACCCTAAGGAAGAAAGAGAAGGGGGCAGGAGAGAAAATATCAACCCTTTGAATATGCCCCTTCATTACAATATATAGGAAGAATGAGAGAGAGGAGGGAAGAATTCAAATCCGGCTTCAACCACCTTGAGATATGCATTGAATCCTGCTTTGAAAGTTTGACCACCATCAATCAATGCCCCCTCTTAAATCCACCTACAATCTGTCGATTCTAGTTCCCTATGTCTGCTCGGCGTGTTGAAGAAGGAAAACAACGGATCGAATCGAATCAACTAATCTGGTAGTTGAAGAAATCAAATTCTGTATTAATGGCCTAGAAGACGTTTTCCCATTTTTCACCTACTAAATCCTATTAAGAATGATATTTTATGTTTCCATGGCATAGAGGGTGTCGAGACATTTCCAAAAAGTCTTCTCCCGCCCAAATCTGAGTTTCCAATCAAAAGATATGGCCATTTGAAGTTTCGGGTCACAGGAGCGCAATATTTAAAGAGTCTGTCCATACAGGGTCCACACATCTTGGGATATGGCTCCTTCCTTTCTCGTGCATCTTAGCTTGAGATAGTGTTCCTTTGTATTCTCCTTCCTTTCACTCTCTGAAATAGCTGGCCGAACTGACAAATGCATCAGCTTCACGTGGCTCCACAGTGTTCCTTTATATTCTTCCTGAGTTTCTTTTGCTCAGTGGGGCCAAAATTCTGACCCTAGACACGTGGAGGCTTGACGCTTGTTTGGAAACCCGCCCCAAATTTTAGTTTTGAAATAGCATCAGACTGACACGTGGCGGCTTCCACGGGCCTACCTCTACTTTGACTATTCAACCCCCTGACTCTATCCCTTTTTAGACCTGGGACACGTGGCTATCCTGCGCTCATTTGAAAACCGCTCAGGACTTTACCTTTGAAGGAGCATCGTTAAGACACGTGGCGCCTTCCACCTGCACTCTATACTTAGTCGTTTTGGGCCCGCTCTCCTTTTTTACCTCTGTTGACCATTGGCCACATGGAGGGCTGGTGCAAGTTTGAGTCTCTACCCAGAATCCCACTTTTGAATGTGTGTCGTTTGGACAGCTTGGCAACCTCCGTTGACTCTCTATACTTAGCCAATTTCAGGCTCATTCTGAGTCATTTGCACAGCCTGAAGACTTCGAGCCTTCGTCATTTCTTTTCCTTTGAGCCTCTGGTTCTTTGACATTGTTTCTTCTCCTTGACCCTACTATTCCATTTTAGAGCTCGCCTATAACTTGTCTGTTGGATTTGAAGCACAGCTCGTTCTACAGGGCCGTTTCTTGAATTTCTTCTTACACGGGGTCGTTTGATCTCCTTCACAGGCCCTGCCAGTCCATTGTAGAGTCCCTCTGTTGCCTTGATTGTAGGATTTGAACGTGATTTCTCTGGTTTCTTCTGTGCAGGGTCGTGGCTGACCAATTTTACCTAGGGGTGAAAATTGGGATAACAGGTCCCTCATTATGGTCTCATAACTTTATATTTATAGGGTTTTCTTGATCTAATTTTGTAATTAACTCGGAAATGGCCGACCACCAAAAATATAAAGACCTCAAAGGGCTAGAAAGAGCCCAAAAAGTGGCAGGAAAGTTCAAAAAGGATAGGAGTGCCCCTGGTGGGACTGGGTCCCAGTGCCCCAGTACTAACCTAGGCACCCCAGTCAAAGCTAAAGTGTTTCATGATAGGAAATGATGAAAGTTAATTGGGCATGTGTGTGGTGGAGTTTGGGAATGACGATAGAAATCAAATAAAAAATGACCAAGAGAAGGGGGTTAATTAGTACTTTCTTCACTCAAAAAACCTCTAAATAGTAGTATGATACCAGGACTAAAAAATGTCTAAAGTGCATGATTTTGTGTCTACATTTTCCCTCACTTTATGTTGGTGAGCTGAAAGCTCGGTAACATAAAGTAGAAAGAGATGCATACCTAATGACAATGTAGAATGACAAATAAGGCATGTCGAAGGAATAGATAAAGCATGGAGTGATAAAAATATGATGGAGCGTGGAAACTAAAGATGAAAAATGCGCATAAAAATAAATGATAAGAGTGAAAATAGGGCAGAAATGTGTGTGTGATGTTGTTGTGTGTAGTGTACCTTCATGGTTAGTATGTGAAGTGTGTCACCGCGAAATGTTATTGTATGTTGTTGTTATTTCCCCCATTTAACTTCTTGTTTCTCATATGGTCGGAACTGTAAGGAGAAAATGATCAAGTAGTCAAATATATATGTATATGTAAGTGTAAAAATGCAATGTAGAAGATGCATGTGTAATAATAAAAATCACGTAAAATGTAAAGTAGTAAATAAAGGTAGATGGAACATGTACACCTGATCCATGTCGAGAGAAAGAGTGTAGAAAGGATATCATTTACTGTCAGGGTTTTTTGGGTGATCCGACGCCATAGGCCAAAGAAGTATAGGGAGGAATTAATCTTATTTCCTCCAACCTTTACCTGCTTCCCTGAAATGTGTGTGAAGAGATCTTTGTACTGTCCTAGTTTTTTGGGAGATCCGACGTCAGTGCAGTAGAAGAAGTATTGGGAGGAATTACATTGTATCCTCCAACTAGTTAATTGCTTCTCCTTGAATGTTAAGGACTAACCATGTCCTGTAAAATCCATTATGTATGGAGTTTGTAGATTAGTCTGAATTCAATCACTGTATGCAACCCAAAATGCCAAGGAAGGAAAGTGCATATAAAATAAACCAGTGTAAATGTGCTTTATAGACTGTAAAACCCCAAATTATGCCCCCCTCTTTGGGGGCACATGCAACATCGCTGATAGGAGAATACAGCCCTAAAAGAAGACTAATTTCATGAACTCTATAACTATTCCCTACACGGGGAAGGGAATGCAATTGATAGAAAACAAGGCACACACAAATAAGAAGGCTAGCCAAATCAAGTTTTAGTACGAAAAAGAATGCATGTAAAAAGATAATGTGTAAGCTATGCAAAACAATGTGTAAGATACCAAGAAAAGTAATGAAAACACGCAAGAAGAAAAGTAATCTGCAAAAGGTGGGTTGCAAACATGGGACATCACTCATGATATTGCAAGACACACAAGGCCATCATGGATGCAATAAAAAAATAAGTTTGGGCACATCAAACATAAGGTAAATCCCACAAACAATAGCAAACAATAGAAGACAATATAACAAACAAGTATGGAATAAAATATCCTTGCATAATAAATGTTATACATGAAGCACCCGTTAGCATGTTAGAAATACAACCAGTATGTCAAAAGTGTGTATAACCAAGTTATGTAAATTGTTAAGTACAAAATGAAACAATATCACCTGTTAGAGACAAATTTGGATTCCCCCAATGACCAATGTAGGTAGGGTAGAAGGTGAGCATCCATTATGTATGTAAGAGACCTATATCTGCGATCACAACTAGAACAAGGATATGAACATTCATGTGTGGATGATCTAGATAAGTAACATACAAGTAAGCCAATCGAGCATGTGTAACAAAGTGACCATGAACATGCAGAAAGTAAGTAAGAGTAATTGCAACCATAGATATGTAGTATGTTGTGGATGGATGGAATGGAATGTCAAGATGGAATGATAGGAGCCATGTGCCCCCAAGTTAATGTAAATGTATGTGATGAGATTCATTTGGTTTTCCCCCCTCAGCAGTAAAGAATGAATTGTAAACAATAGTGTGTCATCGAGAAATGGTCAGAGTGTGTTTGTTGTGTATAACATGTTCTAATGAGTAATGTATGTGTGTATTGATGAGATGTGAAACCTAGAAATGATGTGTGCATGTTAACCCTATAGCCGAAGCGTATATCATGGCATGATGAATGGATTAATGATGATTTATCCTTAATCGTATATCACTATAAGATGAATAAACAAGTGATGATTTAGCGCTAAGAGTATATCGCTACAAGATGCAAGGAGGGAGTGACAAGTTAGCCTATAATGTGTGTCACTATCATAGAAATGTTGCAAGATGAAAGGTCAAATTGTAAACATGTGTGGTGAATGTAAGGTCCATTTGATTTTTAAACCCTCAGGTAGTCGAGTATGGACTGAGGAACTAAAGTGTTTCATAGGGTAGTGAGTGCAGCGCGTAGAATATAATGTAGTATATGTGATGAAGATGAAATATGACCATGTGATGAGTATAATATGTAAATACAGAGATGTGTAAAATGAAAATTTTACTCTCATGCAAGATGTGTATAATGTGGATTTAAAGTGAGTATGATGTATAAAGTGGCATGCAATGAATTTAGAGAAATATGTCAGTAATGCACAGTCGTATGCAAGATGAAATGTATATTATGATGAAGAATAGTATGATGTATGATGTACATGTAAATGTGCAAATGTCAAAATTGGATAATATAGAGTCTTCTAAATGTAGAAATGTAGTGTATGATGTATTCCACATGACAATGTGGGAATAGATGTATGTGTAATACCTATAGTGTAGTGTGTGGGGTTCATGTGTAGTAATCCCTCAACAGTCAAGTGTGAACCAAAGCACAAGAGTGTTCATCGGCTAATAATCACATTTTGGTAATCTAAACATAGTATTTCTTAAGAATGCATTATATTGAGTGGATTTTTTGAGTGGTTTACCTAAAAGTGTGGCGAGGTGATATAAATCAGACCACTTCTAGATTTATCTATGATAATATATGGACCAAGGCCAATTGGGCTTAAATTTTCCTTTGAGAGGTGCCTCAACATTTGTATTTTTTTATTTTCCTTCAAGACAAGATCACTGATATTGGAACTCTTGAGAGTGTTTTTTTTATTGAAGGCATGTGTGATGCGAGAAACATTGATAAGCATGAATATGTTAAAGTGCTTGGACACGAATGCATGAATCTAACATTTCTAGTTTGTGTCAATGGTTTTCACGATTTTCATTATCTTTAAGGATGCCTTTGAGAGAGATCCTGCAACAATGGTATTTTGAGCTCAAGTGGGATAATGGCATTGACATCATAAACCAAAGAAAAAAGTGTGGTATTAGTAGGTGTACGAATATTAGTACGATAAGCCCATAGGGCATAGAATAGTTGGCTATGCCAATCAGTACCACTAGAGTCAACATTCTTGTGTAATATTTTTACAATGGTTTTGTTGGTGGCCTCAGCTTGACCATTTCCTGGTATGAGGATAATAAGGTGTGGAGAATGATTGTTTAATTTTGAATTTTACACAAAACTTCTTAACATCCTTATTTTTTAAGGAATTTCCATTATTAGTGAGTATAGCAGAAGGCACACCAAAATATGTGATAATATGTGTGGTGAAGAAAGTTACAAATATCTATATCAGTGACAGTTTGTAGGGGAGCCACTTTGACCCACTTAGTAAAGTACTTTATAGCTGTGATGATGAATTTATGTCCATCGGTAGATGCACAATTGATCATACCAATGATTTCAAATCCCCAAAGGGAGAAAGGCCAAGTAGGTGCAATAGGCTGGAGGTCATATGCGGGTGCATGATGGAGATTGCCATGTTTTGAAAAATTCAAAATGAGTAGCATAGTTCAAGGAAATCTTGTTCTATTGTAGGTCAATAATACCCTTGGCGTAGAAGCTTTTTGTCAACCACGACATAGCTTTACCCAGAGAAGTGACCACCACATATGCTATCATGAATTTGTGAGATGGATGTGGGAATAATCTATCAAGTGAATGGCAACGAAGAAGAGTGACTATATAGCACGTTTGAATACATTAGGTCAGAACTCTGCTTTCCACTCTAATAAGTAGCATATACACTTACGTACCATTTCATCAAGAGCAAATTCATGAGGAAGCTCTAGTTGAAGCTGTCAGGGATGGATTCATTCCATTCAGAATCCTAAGTACATAGTGAAATGGTCACAAGGTAAAAACTAGTTGTGTTCAACTGCGTTGGTCTTCACGGAAGATAGTGAAGAGGTTGAGAATGCTCAAAGGATAAAATAGTAGTCCAAGTGCATAGATTTGGTTGTGGAGCCTGTTTTCACGCTTGAACAATAAGATGTCCCAACGATAACAGTTATCTAGCGAGTAGCCTCACAATGTGAAATACTGGTGAGCTTCATGAGGATTTTTGCATAAGTGTCATGGGATAGTTTACTTATATAAGTAATTATAAATAGGCATGAACCATTCAAGAGATTTGTACTTAGAAATTTTGTTTGTACAAGAAAACTATGATACGTGATAGTGCAAGCTGCAAGAGGTAATGTAGAGATAAAGGGATATCATAAGTGCGTAATTATGAAAGTATATTGTTTGTTCATGATGTCTTGTAGGATGACCAATGTGGCACTAGCCATAGCATCTGCATGACGATTATCCTTATGAGGAATAGTGGTAATGGAGCAGGACTTGAAAGTATCTAAAATATCCTTTACAAGGGTGTTGTATGGAATGAGATGTTCCTCTTTTGTATTATATTTACCATTAACATGATTTATGACTAATCATGTTGTGCCAATAAAGTGCATAAGAATGCAAATGTAGTCAGAGTATGAGCAACAATAAGTCGATTGTGAACCTGTACTCGAGCAGTTGTTTGTACAAGAAAACCCTTCAATTGAGTAGTTCTATCCCAGAAAACCTAAAATTGTCCGTGAGGGCCATGCATAATTGTGCAATGAAATTGTCACGAATAGCTTGAACATGATGCACCGATGAAGGCATAATTGTCTTGATGATTATGCCTTGTGGAAATGCAGGAATAGGAGGTAACAAACAGACAAGAATGGGATCATTCAAATAGTATTCGTAATGGGTTTTTGTTATAATATGTACCCCAATTGTTAAGGAGATAATGTCACAATTTTTCTACAACAAAGACAAGACCGAGGCACAACTTTTCAATGTAGCTATAGTTATATTCGTAAGAAAGTAGAGTACAAATAATATAATATATGGCTCTTTAGTGCATTGAAGAATCATCATGTTGTGTCAATAAAGTGCCCAAAGCATGCAACGTAGCAGAGATATACAACAAGAAATGATCAATCAACTATGGGAGGGACTAGAACATGTACGGATTCAAAAAGTAGGCTTTGATATGGTTAAAGGCTTGTTGACATTGTTCATCCCAAACAAACTTAGTATCTTTCTTCATGAGTCATGTGAACAGTTGGGTCTTATTTGCAAGTTGTTCAATGAAGCACTAGATAGCTTGAATTTTACCCTATAATGAATGTAATTGATAATGTAGGTTCTTGGGTAGAGGCATATTAATAATGGATTTAAATTTGTTAGGATCAATCTCAATGCCACGTTGGGAGATAATATATCCAATAATTTTACCTGATGTGACCCCAAAAACACATTTTTTTGGATTTAAATGCACACGATATTGTCATAATCGTTCGAATAGTATTCATAGATCCTTCGCATGGGAAGATCATCGCCTAGATTTTCCAAGATGTCGTCGACATAATCCTCGATAATTTTGTGAATGTAGTCATGGAATATATGTGTCATTTCCCTTTGATAAGTAGCCCCGACGCATTTTTAAGGCCAAAGGGCATAATTGTATAGACAAAATGTACCCCATGGCATGGTGAAGGAGGTTTTTTCTTGGTCAGCTGGGTTGATCTTGATTTGATTGTAACCCACAAAGCCATCCATAAAGGAAAGAATATCATATCCGGTTGTAGAATCGACAATAGCATCGATGTGTGGCAAAGGAAAACTATCCTTAGGGAAAGCTTTGTTTAAATCACAAAAATCAGTGCAACAATGAACCCGACCATCTAGTTTCATTACTGGGACAATATTAGATACCCATTCAGGATAGTTGACAACACGAATAAAACCTGCATCTAGAAGCTTTTGAATTTCTTCTTTGACTAAGAGGGCTACTTTGGGGTGCATCTTACAAATTTTTTGTTGGACAAGTTTGCACCTAGGTTAAGGACAATATTATGCATTACCACAGATGTATCAATACCTAGACATATCACTATAATCCCATGTGAAAATATCTGAGAAATCATGAAGGACTTTCTTGATATCCTTTTGTTCAGCAGGGGTGAGAGAGGCGGCTAGCAAAACTATGCGTGGATTTTCAGATGTGCCCAAGTTGTATTGTATTGTTTCTTCATTGAGAAGGGTTGAATGATCTTCAATATACAAATCAGTAGGAATAGTTTCAGGTGGATCAGCATTGTCAGTGGTGACATCAGATTCTCCGAGGTAAACCATATTAGTGAAGAGATAAAGGATGATGCCTCTTATGGTGGAAAGAGGGAAGATGATCATAAGCACCCATATAATCAAGTAGCGTGTTATTGGTAGAAAAATTATCGAGGGTATCCCAAAGAGTAGATGCATCATCACTAATGAGTTTCAGATGCAACAAGGGAAGTGAAGTAAACATGAAAAGTGGTATAAGTATGTGTAGGAGGTGTAGAAGGAGGTTGATACCCTAGCCCAAACTTGTGTGACCATGCGGGGAGGTCCTAAAGCTCTGTGATTTTATGTTCTTGTTGATCTACCTATGTATCAAAGAAGCCAAAGTAGTGGAAATATTCATACCCTAACCCATACCTAGAAATGTCCTGAGTAATATCAGAGGAAGTAGGGATATCAGTAGTTTTGTTCAACAAAGTTACAATACTCAAAAGGTGATGGATCAATCACACATCGTAAATAGTTCCTTGATGACAAAATTTAAGTCATGCATATGTAGTGTAGAGGGGACCACATGCATAACATGGATCCAAGGTCTCCTAAGAAGAATATTATAATTAAGGTTATTAGGCATGACATGACATGGAATATCAATTGTACATGGATCAATAGTGATTGGTAAATGAATAGTACCTAAGACATGCTTGGGGATGTTATCAAAGCCATGAATAGAGATGGACGAAGGGGCTAAAGATGCTTCTGAAATTCCTATATGTTGAAGGAAAGTGATGTTACAAATGTTAAGGCCAGATCCATTGTTGACTAAAGCACGTTTGACTTTGACTTTGTTAATACAAACTTGGATATACAAGGGAGGGTCATGTTGTAGTATCTCTTGAGAAGGTAGATCATATGTTGTGAAAGTGATTTGATCCTCATTAAGGGATAGAGCCAAAGTGAACTTATGATATACATAGTCGGGTGAAGTATGAGGAGGAATGTAATTGGTAGCCAAGTACTTCTTAAGCTTATTGATACAATCAGGGTGATTTTGTAGATAAGTGTGAATAGAGATGTTCATGATGAGAAAACTATAGGATAATGGATGAAAGAAAGATGAAAGAAACCCTATGAATGATAAGAAAAGGAATGAAGAACCTAAAAGTGTGAATGAAGGAAGTGTTGAAATGTGGGTTCACCAAAATGATTAACTAAAATGTAAATATATGCACTATAGTTAATCTAAGCTATGAATAGTCATAAATAAAGTAAATAAATGTAGTAAAGAAATATGTAAAATGACCTAAGAAAACTAAACAAATGGAAATAGAAACCCTAATGTGCAAAAGAGAAGAGGAAAGAACTCGGCTGAATAGAAGATGTTCGTAGGACTATGTCACGTAGAGGTGACTATGGAAATCTAGAAGCAGGAATGACTTTGCAAGAGCCCCAAAAAGGATGGATCTAGGTTGATTCTTTGGACTAGGGCACCTAGAGAAGGATTGGGGTGCCTATGGGTGCTCTGGTCTGTAGAATGGGTGCCCTAGTCTGTGCAAAAGCTCTGAAACTAAATCTTCACAGGTTGGGTAAATGGTTTGAAACCCTCGTTGTGTGTCAGCATCAAGATTTGTTGTACTATGTCAGGATGTCGCTGATATTCCAAGATGAATAGAAGACCTGAAAAAAACCATAAACAAGCATCAATCCCTAAAAAATAAAAATGCATATGATAGGGTTAGACTGACCTCAGCTGTCACAATAGTGGGCTTACTAATTGAGTTGTTGCACTACATTCCAGACCCAAATGTAGTTTTTGTGTGTGTGAAACATGCCCTAGGTTGTTCTTATGTCAGTCACACTTTGTGATGTAACAAGCTAACTATGTGTAGAAAAATGTAATAGAATGGTGCATGGAATAGAATAGAATCCTCCCCCTATGTTGTGTGTGATGAAGATGTCCTAGCCTTGTGCCTTGTGATGGAGCTATGTGGATGCAAGTGATCTCCAATGCAATAGATGGATGCAACTCTAGGTGGATGATAGTAGTGACTAGTGCTTGGTCCCTCATTATGGTCTCATAACTTTATATTTATAGGGTTCTCTTAATCTAATTTTGTAATTAACCCTGAAATGGCTGACCACCAAAAAGATAAAGACCTCAAACGGCTAGAAAGAGCCCAAAAATTTGCGAGAGAAAGTTCAAAAGGACTGGGGCACCCCTGGTGGAACCAGGGTGCCCACGAGTGCCCCAATACTAGCATGGGTGCCCCATTCAAAGCTAAAATGACAGGAAATGACGGGAAATGACTAGGCATGTGTGTGGTGGAGGTCAGGAATGACGATAGAAATCAAATAAAAATGGTGCAACGACGGGGGTTAATTAGTAATTTTTTCACTCAAAAACTCTCTAAATGGTAGTATTAGACTGGGACTAAATAATGTCTAAAGTGCATGATTTTGTGTCTACATCTACAACCAAGAAAGAAATCACAATAACTTATATTAACATAAAGTTAAATTTTTCTATGCAAAACTTTTTGTCACGATGTGTTTATAATGATTCTAGAAACAATATTTCTTCATCCTTTATCATATTATTCATTGTTGGACCTGCACATAGATCAAACATGTTATGGAAATCAAAAGATCCCACGGATACTCCTTGCATCTTTTCACCATGCCTCGGGCATGTTGTCCAACTCTTCATCATTCCTTGCATTATTTTCATAGCTTGTAATAACACAATGGGATATCAAAGGTCCATTCTCAACAACCTTTACTATTGCCATAACTTGTTTTGACAACTCATATAGATTTGTAGCGTCACTCCACCCATTCAATGGTATGGGAGGGGTGTGGTGTTGATCATGTTTTCTTCGGGTCTTGTGTCCTTGCCTTGTTACCTTTGGTTGTTCTTGGATCATGAAACTCCTATTACTTTGGATCTTGTGTCCTTGCTTTGTTGCCTTGGTTATTGTTCTTGGATCGTGGCACACTTATTTGTAGCAGTTGATCGAATCATGCTTGGTATTTTTTTCTAAAGATTTTAAAAAACCGTGTCGAGGTCTGGGGATCTTAAAATCTTGTGCCGGCATGAAAGGAACAATAGTAAGATTGTTCCAATCTATGAAGATCTCATATGATAATAACACACCACATTTGATGAGTTGGAAGGAATTCACCAGAATAACCTTACAAAAGCATTTACAAATAAAGAGTTGAAATATCATATATGGAAATTCATCATAATGTCATTATCTCATTACATGACTTAGCTCAATAAACAAGATGTACATATAGGAGGAGGGAAGTGCAACTACTACCTAAATTAGTGGTGAAGAACTCCCCCTAACTGATACTAGTAGTTAAGATGACTCCATAAGGCTAGCAAGCTAACTCCAAACAAATGGTAAGCTAACTCAACACAACTAGTAAGCTAACTCCACACAACTAGTATACCTATGAAAGCTAACCCAACAAGTGTAGGGATAACTCAAGTGCAAGAATTATTCTAATAAACAAATAAAAGGATAAATAATAATCTACACTAACAAACATGTTATGGAAATCAAAAGATCCCACAAATACTCCTTGCATCTTGTCATCATGCCTCAGACATGTTGCCCAACTCTTCATCATTCCTTGCATTTTTTTCATAGCTTGTAGTCACATGATGGGATATCAAGGGTCCATTTCTCAACAGCCTCTATTATTGCCATAACACCACTCTCCATTTCATTGTTGGCATCTACCCACAAAGACGGTTTTCACCCTCAATCTCCTTAAGTGCATTAACTAGCACTTCCTTCATCTTCATGGTCTCCTTCATGGAAACATGGAACTCTCCTTTGATATCCTCTTCATTCAATTTCATGGTTTCCTTGTGGAAACATGCAATTCTTTTATGTTTTCCTTGATCATTTTTCCTTGTAAAGATGAAAACAAAATTTGTTCACATTCTTTTTAAATGATATACCAACATCTTC
Source organism: Taxus chinensis (assembly GCA_019776745.2). NCBI lineage: Eukaryota > Viridiplantae > Streptophyta > Pinopsida > Cupressales > Taxaceae > Taxus > Taxus chinensis. The sequence goes on from CM034146.1 coordinate 814,411,752, forward strand.
CCACTTAGGGGATAAAAAAACTCTTCCCCGTCATCCAACAATGGGTTCCCTTCTTCAGGTTTGCAAATCATCACCTCTACATCCTCTTTCATGAGGATTTCTCTTTTTACAGGTTGCTCATAACCCTCTCTCTTTGTTGTCCTGCAAAACAAACTTGGGTTTCCAACATGAAAAACCTTACTCTCTTGTTACCTTTCAAGGCAGTGTTCTTCTCTTCATTCTTCGCAACACCCATCTGGAATAACCTCCTTCACTTCTTTCATTTTCTTGCTATTTTTCAAAATAGATTTGAGTTTCTCATATGGAAACTTCCCTCTCTTATTGCCTCTCGAGGCAATCTTTTTCTCCTTACGCTCAAGCCTCAATAATTAAATCTTCTTCAACCATTCTTCTTGCATTCTAAGGTCACAACGTTACCCATTATCTTGGAAATCATATGTTGTCAACTCTTTATCTTCCTCTTTCCTTTTTCTTTTCTCTCTTGGAGAATTATTCAATACATAGTTACAACTCCACACAATCCAATGCTTGCAACTTCAACCCTCATGAGGTCTTTAATACTCTTCTCTTCAAAACAACACTCTAGATCTAATATCCATCTCTTGAACTCTTCAGGATTCTCTTTAGCTCAAAACAGAATTATATTGCTAGTGAGATTACCTTTCTCTTTCACTAATACATTTGTTGGTCTCTTTCCTTTACATATTGGTTCTCTCTCAAAGATATCCAACCTTGCTATAAGGGATATTAACATCATCTTCAACTCTTTTTATCTTCATTCACATCCACATTAAATTCTTCATAATGTGTTGTCTCTAATGCGTTCAATCTCACTTCGATTTATCTATGGCAATTCTTCTATTGCTTGTGCTCTTCCTCTTTTAAGAGATTTTCCTTTGGGTGTTATATCTTCTCACATAAACAGACTTCTCTTTCACAACCTACAAGTCTCAAAGCTCAAATAAGTTTCTTTTTCACAACCTGCAACTAACAAGCATGTTTGTCTTTCACAAGATGTATATAGACTCAACAAGAGCCTCTCACCAAACCCAACAAGGAAAACCTTACTCTGATACCAATTGATGTAGTCTAAGTTGAGGGCCAAATGAGTGGCAACCGAGCCCTAACAACCAAAATAAAAAATTTATATGGATATCTCACCCATTTCATGCCATCTAATGCCTTTTGGTAGGCATTCGCTTGAAAATTGTACTTTTTTGTTTTTAATGGGAATTTTTAACTAATAAGCTAGTGAATTGCACTAAGCTTAGAATTTTTGGGAATGGGGGATGATATAAGGCGCACGAGTGCTTAGAATGAATCTCTTGGCCTATTTAAACACGTTCACAACCTTGGTTTAGGCTTACACCAGAAATGACTATTGTTTTTGGTTAATATCCAATTTGTAGGCCTCTTTAAAGCGAACCCACATATACATAAACAACACAAAACTCCATGGGATGAACTTAGCTTTCTAATTACATGAATTTGAAGTCATAAACAATCCAAATGGGCCTATTGGAAACCCAAAAAAAAAAAAATTGGATTACAACACTTTATAAATGCCTAGAAACATTTTTACAAACACTTAGGCCTATTTTCAGACCTGTGGTACTCTCTACAGACAAGGAATTTCTTTTGGACATTTTTTTGTTGCGCCTTAACATGAAAAACCCATCATAAATATGTATTTAGATTCTCGATGTTGTCACAATTTTCCTATCCTATACCTCTCCAAAACACCCCTTTCCCTTGCTCTTCTTTCACTTATTTTCTAATTCTTGTGAGGCTGCCCTCTCCATTCCTTTGTTGCATGTTTCATACCTCTTAGGCGTCCCAAAACTCCTCCATGAGAACTTGAGTAACCATTCCAAAAAATGTTTTTGGTCTTGTCATGAGTGTCCTTAGGTGATTTTCAAATGTATGTAACTCTCTAACCTCAACCTTCCATCCCCAAACAGTTTTGGCTAACACTGTGTCCTTCCAAAACCAAGCAAACCGATATGATTTGTTTGTGCTGAGATGTTTCGAGGACTTTCAACCAATTATTTATGCATGCTAAGTGTTTGACAACATGCCAACAAAGGACAATGAAGCCAATTTTTTAACAAAATATTGTTCTTTTCCCTTATGATACCAAGATTTGCTTGAACCCTTGGATTCTCCCCGATCACCTAAAAAGATGGGAGAATGCATACGGTACATTTCTATTACAAATTACAGGAAGCAACCCCAAAGTAAAATATTTCAAACAAATTTTCAAGCAAGAAAAAAAGTCAAATAAACAAAATCATTCTTCATTCTTTGTATTGGCAATTAGGAGTTCATATTAAACCTAGGGCAATCCAAAGTCTTCAAGAATCTCAATTCTTAAGCAAATGGTAAAGGATAGATTAAGCAACTTTCTTGACACCTTATTAATCTACAACATCATCTCTCCTACTCCTCTAATAGATGCCATTCGCACTTCCTCCTCTCCAATTTTCAAAGAACACACTAAGAATGAAGCTACCAAACCAAAAGTCAAATACATAGATGACACAACTCATAACATTTTTTCCCTTGCAAGGAAATGACGTTGTATTTTAACTATATCTAATCCAATGACCTCGCTTATCATTACATCCTTATTACATGTAAGAGCTTTGACACTTAATGTGAACTCCCTTTGCTATTTCAGGCTTTGAATGTCTCTCCTTAAGCTCAAGTGAGACATTTTGATCACAATGTTGAGGGGGCAATCCCAACATGAGTGGTCCGGCCTCATAAGGCAAGCATGTGCTACAAAAAAATATTACAAAAATTCTTGATAAGCTTCTCAAAATACAATAATCCCTAATTGTCATTGGTATCATAAAGATACCTTATAATAAACCATTGTCTCTTTTACTCACAAGTTATATATGTTTTATTTTCTCATATGGGTCATATTTGGGAACTAACACAACTTCCTTTGAAAAATGAAGCCATTATATTGGTTAGGGAATGTGATATTTTCATATGGATTGCAATGACTTTATACTTCTTCCAATTTTTTATTATCTTCAATTGAGAAACTCCTCTTTTATCGATTTGTGAAATCAATGGCCCAATTCCTGAACCTCTAATGAGTTGTTCCCTTAAATGGGAACCTTGATTAAGGGTTTCTTTGGGAATATGAGATGAATTGAGAACCCTATGCAAGAGATTAGTCTCGAAGTGTCTCCACATGTCAGCTGAATCAAAACTTTAGACTATAGAAGGATGCCTTATGCCACTCATAGAGGGTCAATATACTTTATCATCTGATACAAGATCACAAGTATATCTTCTTTCCTTTGTTTTCTCCTTCCCAACTCCTCCTTAAGAGTGCAACTTTTGTCAAGGGTTCAAGAAAAACTTCTCATTCTTTCCTATTTATTGAAGGGTTGTCTCTACATCAAAAAAAAATATAGATATAGCAACTCTTTTTACCTTCCAAAGGAGTTGTAAATTTTTGTCTATTACATTACAGGTTTGCAATACATTAACATTAAAAATCCATATTTTAAAAGAACTATGACATTTAGTACAAAAAATTGAAAATATATAATAAATAAGACTTTTTAATGTCATACAGAAATTTAAAAAACATAAAAAATAACCCCTTCAAAACAACTTTTTTGTTACTATAATTGAGGTACCATAATCATCCCTTCTCACTTCTGCGACCTAATTTTTTTTCACAAATAAAATTAATAATGTGGCACAACTGCCACGTTAGAAATAAAATTTATAAAAAATGAAAGAAAAACAAAAAAAAAACATAAACAACGCAAAATCCAAAAAAAAACGTGCCGCCATTCACAATTTATGTATTGGTTATTATTGGACCAAAACCATGAGCCTTTACTTTGGTGGAATTTTATGTTGAGTTTGTGCTATATTTGTTGTCTTATTGTTGAAACGTTCATTTCATGCAACTCTCCTGTGATTTCATATTTTAATCCCCTTATGTAGATTTGAACACTCTTGTGATATTTGGTATCATAAATCTGTTGATTAATGTTTTTGGCAAATTAATGTCTAAAACAGAAAATCTTTAGTGTCAAACATTAAACAATCAAAAATATAAAATAAATTAAGGGTTTTTTATACGTATGATGCATATACAGTAACTCACCCCTTAAAATTGCCCTAGTTTATAAAGCAATAACTGCGTACTTAGGCATAAGAAACAGAGTTAACAAAAAACCATTGATTTAGCAGGCTTGTCTTATATTCCTTCATATCAGCATCATCATCAACATTATCCGCAGCTTCGTTGTTGTCCTCCTCCAGGTTGATATAGGTATCAGCACCAGAAGGTGGCAGCGGTGGGCATGAATATGGTGCGCTAATTAAAAACTCCAATTCATGCATTATGATAAATAATCAAATTGACTGCAAATTCTAAAATCATTTATCCGACTCTGATATTTAGTACATCAACAGGATTTCAAAATAGTATAAAACTTAAAATATAGTCCTATGATGAGTTTTGGCTCCCCCAAAAAGCAAGTGCTAATATTTCTCTCCACTGTTGTAAAAGCCCTTGATAAAGCTTACCCCTGGAGGTATATTTCCCTTAAAAGAAAGCAATTTCAGGGTTGATCAACCAAATTGTTCTTGTCACTGCTGACAATGCATGAACTGGCCTAATCCTTAAGAAATAATGCAATCCTCTAAGACAAATGTACCCACCAATTTAACTTTGGCCTTGATTGTGTTCAGAAAACAGACTAGCTGATCTGGTTTAAGCCGACAATGACAAATGCATGCTTCTTGGCATTAAATGTAAGTTGAACATTCTTTCTTTTACTTTTAGTCAATCCATCATTGTTGCATGACAAATCTGCTATATGATAGGCTGTATGTATGTGTATATAAATATAAAGCTTGACACTTAGGGAGTGGTCATTTAACTTCCACATGCCCTTCCAACGAATAAGAATGCCATAAATAATCACACAAAAACTTGCTAGTTCACATCTGTAATATCCATCTTCATATGTATTCATTTTCCCTCATCGAGGGCCAAAAGAATAAAAAATGTCAGTAGCTTTTATTCTATACAAGAGAATTTACAATCTACATCCTAACAAGTCTATACTTCAACCTCATTAAGCACCAATTGTACTAACTTTGCAGTCTGCCAAGCTGCATCAGCAGAGTAAAAGCCTCATCCGTTTAGTATTAACGAATCCACTGTCTTGCAAAATAGTGGATCATTTCCTTCAACAGACCATCTTCGGAGCAATATGGAGGACACTGGGAAGACAATTTAAAAATGAGATAAATTTCGAGTCACAGTAAATTCTGAAGATTGATCTCTTCAAAAGCAAAGCATAGGGCCTGCCAGTCAAGTATAGTGAACTATCTGCGTAGTTATATGAAGCTTCACACGAACCAAAAGCACTGCCAGTGATAGCACACTTGGTGCTGATGAAAATAAAAAATCAATCTTTACCCAAACTATGTGACAATACTCGAGTGCCCTTACACATACTATTTCCTCGAGATCCGGATCCAATTGAAACCTTTCTCTAATCGTCATCTACAAATTTACATCAGACTCAGAGTTAGCTAAAAATAATTATGTGAGCGTTTCATCATTGAAGACAAGATTATTGTATAGGATTTATCCAACACTGTTGGGAAATATCTTATATGTTGCAGAATCTTCAGGAAAACAATTGTTTCATCATAACCAATTTATTTATTTTAAATTACTACAGTAATTTCTGACCACTTATTTTTTAAAGAAAGCGTCAGATGCATGCATTGAGATGATGAGCAAACAAAGGAGATCTGCAATTTAAAAACAAAACCAGTAAAAAGGAAAAGCAGATGACCTGTTATTGGAGGCTGATCTGAAATGGATCAGGATAGTCATTCCTAAGATAAAGATGTCATTTCACATAGGGTACAGTAAGAGATAGCAAGAAACAACAGTGAACGGCTTGTTTGCAACTACTGGCCAGATACCATTCATTGGGGGTTTCACACCCAAACGGAAACATGATGTATTGAATTTTTATACAGTGGCCTGCTACATCAGACATGTCAGAGAATCACTCCCTGTAGTTTGAGGAAAATCTGAGTGGTTCTGATGGATTTTTTCTTCACTAATGGTGAGAAATGGCATGGAACAACAAAAACATTCATCCAAAACTAGGGCAGTCTCAGAGCAGAAGCTATAACTCCAGAATCCATTTGATGTCAGAATGACCTTAAATTGATATGGATTAGCCAGCCAGCCAATTCTATGAGCTACCAAATTTCAGTGACTGGCTGAAACAAACTACAACCGGTGAAAATGAACATGCAACCAGCAGAAATTAACTGAGCAACTAGTGGAAATACTAGCTTACATTTTGCTCCAAAAAAGGGGAATCTGACAGACCAAACAGCACCCAGGAGATTAGGAAATAGCTAGGGGAATGCAAAACTGTCAGGAAATAAAGCGAAATGGAAATTATGTGCACAGCATCATTTACAACTCTTCCATAGTTGAGAGGGGCACTCATTGGACATACTTCCAGAAGTTGTAATTGAGAATAAGAATTTCTGCAGAGCAGAGGAGTCTTTAGCATTATCTGTACATCTGATTTTTCAAAGGGAATAAAGTCTATATTTTCCCTCAAGAGAGTTTTCACCACATAAATACTGGTGTTATATGTGGCTTGTTTTGTTTTACTTGCATTGATTTTCATTTTCACTTTCATACTACAGCAGTGCAATATTTTGGTAAAGTTTGCTTTTAGTTACATGTTGTTCTGCTAGATGTAGTATTCTAATAACATGTTCATTGAATGAGCAACATATAACTTGAAGCATATATAAATAATTACAATAGCTCAAGTTGTACAATGCAAATCAGACTCGAGAAATGATGAATTGCAAAATATAAACTGTGTCCAATATCTTTGCAAAGAGAAAATAACTATGCAAACTTGCAGAGCATGCATGCGAAATTATTAGAGAATGATAACACAAGCAACAGTTGAGAAGCACTGCCCAATAGCTCTCCAAACAAGATCAGGACAAACTCTACAGATATTTTAACCTTTTGCAATAATTCAAACTTTACATAAATAAGGCATAAAATTTAGAAGAAATTTCTTGTAATTAATTTCTTTAATCAAAGATAGAGCAATTTTTCCTTTCTTTGTTAATATGAATTTCCTATAAATTCTAGCCAAAACCCAGTACATGCTTCAATTAATTTGTTTTCCATAAGCTTATAAGGATCCAATGATGAATTTTTATTTTGGTAATTACAAAAAAGATTGTTTGTAGCTCCACCTGGGGTAGAGGGAGAGCTATAAAGCTTGAACCAGTTACACAAAATTTGTTCACGTGGTTAAGGGTCACTGCTGGCCAAGATGATATCCCCAAAAACGTTTGGACTCCAGATAAGAGGCAGTTTAAATTGAATTTTTAAGGAGATCAAAGTAGTCCTGGCATTGCAAGATGTGGCAGCTACAGATTTATAAGAGAGCATATGGGCCAAGTTATCTTAGCCTTCTGCAATGGACTGGGTGACATAACTAATAATATTACTGAAATGGAAAGCCTGTTTTGAGGTCTCAAATATGCCAGTGAATCACCTCCAACGCCTTTAGTTGTCAACCGTGACCAAGGTGACTATAGGTTCTTTGCAGGGATCATGTAATTGCTTCAATTGGAGACTATAGCAATTGTTCCAAGAGGCAAACGAGCTTATTACTGTTTGTGACCATATAGCCTTTTGCGTATTCAAAGGAGCTAATCATAGGGCAGACAGACTAGAGAATTTGGGGTTTTTCCTACTGGTAGCTCTTCTCGGATATCCCATTTGACCCAAAGGAAAATTAAAGGTCTGTACTGAATAAATTATTAAATAGCATCTTAACACCAATGCTATCATAAATTTAAATTTGACAATAAAGAAATGTCCAATATATATCCTCGCCATTTGAATATTGATAGCTACAGAGATTCTGAAGCATTGAAGAACAGACTATTAATTTTTTAATTAGCCTTTATCCCGGAAATATGATTACATGTATCATGGGTGAAGGTCATTTTATTCTCTGTTGAGATCGTTGCTTCTGTGATGTGGGTTTTTTGGTGTTATCAATTTGTATTTTGCCTGCAGGTGGGTTAATACTTAATTCGTGTTTGGAAAATGTATGCATCCAAATTAAGAGGTCAAATACCCTGTGAGGGCCACAGTGCTGACAAAGGCTCTAAACCTGGAACACTAAATATGCTGAAGCCTTGCAACTTCTCATTTCGAATCTTCAATTCAGCATGAGGATAAATAAACTCTGTTTGTAAAGGTGACCCAACACATTAATGAACATCAGGAGATGAAAGCTGCGGATGAAATTGTGAGATGAGGGAAGATGTGATTGTGGAACTGGAAACAATGAAGAAGAAATCAGAGGGTGCCTAGCATAATTCTGAAACTACAATGGATAGGCAAAATATATTCACCTTTACCACCTATATGGCAATCAATTGAAACTTGAAAGACATCACAGTTGGGATTTCTCTGATATTTCTAGGGCAACATGAAGCTCAAGCCTGTATACTTCCTGAGATTCAGTTGATGAAGAGTTGTGTGCCAATGTTGGAAGATAACTGGCCATGGAAGAGGAGATAGGGTGGATGGTTTGTGATGAGATTCAGCCACTTAATTTGGAGATGCAGAAGGCATCTTGAGAGAATTTAGTGAAGAGAGGGGCCCTTTTTCATCCAGCTACTGTAGCAAGGGCTAACAGGGATGGGGAGAGCAGCCCTGTGCTGGAGGGAGGGGAAGAATACTGACACCATAAGGCCACCTTTTCTGTTTGCTATTCCAATCTAATTCGGCTCAAGCTGGAGTTTAACCTGATGATCAGAAGAGTGCTTTGCCACAACTTCAGTTACCACATGGATTTAGATGCTATGGCTATGGCCATCCTTGCAATGTATTGGGATACACTAGCTGCTTTTGATTTGGAGGTCGTCCCCTTGATGGCAAGAGTTGGTTGTTAAAAGCCCAATTTTGCTTTACCTCAGTGCTAGAAGATTTTGGAAATGTTAAAAGGTAGAATTACTTCATTTGGGGCTGACATCTGTCATGGTAACCTATGGCAAAAGAATCATTATACAAGATGATGCTGTGAATACTGGAATTTATTTTCTATATACTCCGTTTTCAGAGCCAAAAGACAGTAAAACAGGGTTAAAGAAGGTCTAGGGTCTATCAGATCAAAACGTGGTGAGAGGATGCATACAGTATAACTATAGACTAAAGAGGGCAAAACATGAAATTTAAGAAGGTGATCCAAATAACCATTCAGGACAGAGTTCTGAAAATTACAGAAAAACTATTTTTTGGTATTTTTTATGTTTTCGTATTTTGCATTTTTGGGGCCCTTTGGAGCAGAATTTGGCCCCTGAACTTTGGCCAAATGCTCCATAAGAGTTTCCAGATGCATCTCTGAAAGGCATCTAAAGTAATTATTTTCATGAGCTTTGCTTACTGCAGTTTCACATTTTGAGCAACGATCAAGGAGATATGACCCGACAAGTGGCGCTCTGTTGTGCCCAAACTTTTCAATTCACTAAAAAAACTCAACAATTTGGTCCAACAGTCCAACATGTTCTTTGTGTAAAAATATACATTTTCATTTTGCAGGCTTGAAGGAAGAATGTGCATTTTTGGCTACAAAAGGTTGAGCACATTTCTGGAGAAGAAGAGGAAGTGTGAGAATGGGAAAATGTGCGTGCAAGAGAATAACCAGAGGTTTGACAAAGTGTGAAAAGTGTGCAGCATGCATGGGATGCAGCGAAGGAAGCACTAGAACTGTATGGCATACGTTACTTGCATAAGAAGCAGTGCTGAAAGGAGCTGCGCATGAAGCGGATATGGAAATACAAAAACAAGTTGGCGGAAGAGGCATTTTAGCACTGCGAAAACAGGTTGGCGAGACATTTTGGCAGTGCAAAAAACTTGCAAGCACCCGCGCAAAGAAATCTCGGAAGTTTTAAGTGGTGCGGCATGAAATTTTGGAAGTGCAAAAAGTGGAGCAGAAATGTGCCCCGAGCATTGGATCAAAAAAGCAAAAAATCATGTTTTCCAATGGCCACGAGAAAGCCCAAATTGTGCTTGGCTTCAGGGACTATGTCCCTCAACCCCGCCTTGTACCACAACAAGGAGCGCGACGGGGGCTCTGCCCCCAGATCTCGAGAGGGCTCCACCCCTCGACCTTGTTGGGGACTGCGGCCCCCAAACCCGCGCTTCCGGAATTAAAAGAACAAAAATTCATGTTGGGGGAAGCAATGCAAGCAATAAGGTGGCAGTTCTACAGAGGAATATCATGGGCATTCTCACCATGTTCCGGGGTTTGAAAAACTGAGGTGAAAGAGGAGAACGAATGCCAAGCTAGCTCCAAGTAACCATTGAGCAAGGTGCTATCCCTTAGAGAAGGCTTCTCAGGAAGTTGGTTCTAATTTCAAGTTACTTTTCAAAATAGAAAGTAACTTAAAGAGATTTCTATATTTGTATTTTCCATGTTACTTTTGAAATAAATTGTAAATAGAAAAGAATGTGAAAGATCAATCAAGAATTGGTTATCATCTCACATTATAAATACAGGTTGCAACTATAGAAAAAAGAGTTTTGATGCCATCCAAATTTTTACTGAAGAGGAAGAAGTACAAGAGACTTTGTACATGTTCAATAACAAATACAAGGATATTTGCAAAACTGTGTCTTGGAATTTCTTTGATGATGTCATTTAGTCTTTATGGTAAATGTATGCCTTTTTTTTCTTTCTTGAATGTAAAATTCCAACATTAAACTATCAATATTATTTGTTTATTTTCCCGCACATAGGGATAAGATACATTTCTTTATTCAAGGGTGCATCTATTTCCATTCTCTCCCATTTCTCAGCTTTCTCTGTTTTCATTTTTGCTTCCTTTTTGTGCTTTTTGGTTTGAAGTACACAAAAACCCAAAAAAACACCTATCTTACGAGGGAGCTGCCCCTCTCAAATGCAAGGAAAATCACGCATTCCAATGGTGATTTATCCAATGTTGCATGACTATGCCACTGCCCATTGGGAAAATCAATGAAATAAGCAAAAAACTGAGCGACATAAATTTCCACTAACACACTCTTAAGAGTCAAAATAGTAACGTTATCAACAAAAATATAGCTATTTGTCCTCATGTGGCCATCCCTTTCCCCTTCCAAAGTGGATTGATGTCATCCTCATGTGTGGTGACTTCAATTCTCAAGGAGAACCCTTAATTTACTATTGTTAGTGACTATTTAATTCCTACATTTTATACAATATAATAGATAGTATTGAATGAAGAAATCAGAGTTCAAGGCATATATATTTCCTATAAACATTTCCCTCTTTGCATACATTCATTTGCAAATAAAAATACCGTTGTTTTTGCAATTTCAGTTCTGTCAATTTCAGTTTGCTCCTATAACACATTAAGCACCATAGCAATTGTGTTGTTCACCTAATTGCACACACAATTTGGATCACAAGGCTTGAACTTTGATTTTGAAGAATGGGCATCTGCAAGGAAGAAAAGATGAGCATGCACCAAGAGAATTACCATCTGGTTTAAGGACCAACACTACAACTAAGGGAGCTTCAGGAATGAGGGAAATGAGTAGATTTAGTAAGCTAGGTTAAAAAAAAGTTCCTCTATTGTTTATGTTGAGTTCCACATGATCTACACATCTAATGAATCATTGTCCCCAAAAAATGACCCATTTCTCTTTAAAATGTTAACATCAAGAGAAACAGGGTGGTATTCCCCATATTGAGGCAAGCTCGAATGTCATGTCTCAAATCATGCACAATCATCAGTTGGTGGATGTACCTACTGTTAATGGTATGATGACATGGTCTAATAGAAGGCAGGGTCAAGATTGTATCATGGAAAGATTATATCGTTTTTTGATCTTAGAAGAATGGTGGTTAAGGGGTTATGCAGAGGACAATGATTGTCAATAATAGTGGCTCAGATCATTGGTCGGTATGCTTAGAAATGGGAAGAATTTCTCCATGCAAAGCCCCTTTTAGATTTCAGCTCATGTGGCTTCGTCATAAAGATAATGGTAAGTATGTTCAACAATGGTGGATGGAAGGAAAGCCCAAGTTTGGAACTCAAATGTTTATCTTTGTCAAGAGATTGACCTACGTAAACTTCAAGCTAAAAGCTTGGGATTGGAGTGAGTTTGGACATATTAAGAGAAAAAAAAAAGATTCTAGATCAGCTGGCAGATTAATACTCTCCATCGACATTCAAGTTTCTCTTTGGCCCTTTTCAAGAAGGAATGTCTCCTGAAAGCAGAATTACAAGAATGGGAGATTAGAGAAGAAATTATGTGGAAGCAAAAATTCAGGATTCGGTGGTTAAAGGAGGGAGATAAAAATTCAGCTTTCTTCCATAAATTTGTGTTAGCTAGGAGGACCCATATTTATATCCACTCCTTGTCCAAAGGAAAAGGTACAAAGGTATATTCGACTCAAGGAATGCAACAGGTGGCTAAACAATATTTCCAGCTGCTATTCACCTCTAAATCTCTGGATCTGGACTCACAGCAGCAACTTCTGAACATATTACCTAGCAGTATTTCTCCACAGGATAATGAAACGTTGACTCAACATGTTACGGAAGAGGAACTCCAAGGTATTGTCTTCAATATGAAGAAAGGTAAAACTCCAGGTCCGGATGGTTTCCTGATTGAATTTTTCCAGGCCTTCTAGGACACTATTAAAGGGGACCTGCTACAAGTGGTGGAGGAAGTAAGGATGGCTAAAACTATGCTTAAAGAGATAAATAAGACTTTCATTACTCTCATTCCTAAAGTTAACGAAGTGGAGGATTTCTTTGGTTTCCGACCTATAGCCTTATGTAATGTCCTGCATAAAATTATCACCAAAGTCATAGCGGAAAGACTAAAACCCCTTCTTCATAAGATTATTTCTCCTGAGCAAGGAGGATTTGTCCCTGGTCGCCATATTCATGATGAGATTGTGCTAGCTCAGGCAATATTGCATTCCATGGATATTCAAGGAAACCCAGCAATGTTTATTAGACTGGGTTTATCCAAAGCCTATGACAGAGTGGATTGGGGTTTCCTGTGCAGAGTTTTGGCTCAATTTGGTTTTTCTATGGAATGGATTCAATGGTTACAGGCATGTATCTCTTTTGTCTCCTTTGTTGTTTTAGTTAATGGCTCTCCTTCAGATTTTTTTGAAGCATCCAGAGGCATTTGACAAGGAGATCACCTATCACCTTTCTTATTCATTATTCTCACGGAATGCATGGGGAGACTTGTCAATAAAGCCTGCCAGGAGGAAAAAATACATGGAACACAGCTGGCTATTGATTATTACTCTAGTTTGATGGTTAGACTTTCTGTTGCGGAAAATAGACAGAGGTCAACCAGTATACGGCCAGGCTCAACATTTCTACTATATGACTCGTTATGACTGAAAATACAAAACCAGCCATTCGGGAAATGACTAAAATAGTGAGCACTGTACGAAAATGAATATTGCCAACTTCCTTTCAACATCACCTTTTCTTGACTATAAAACGTTAAAATACCCCTTAAATAGGAATATTGAATAGTGAAATGGAAATATAAGTACAAAAAAATCAAGAAGATAGATTGAACATTGGTTTTCACTGACTTTTAGGAATCTTTTTTATACCTAAAAAATAAATTAATAGAAAAAAATGGTGGTGAAAATCAAGAATCTCACCACTTTTAGAATCAATGTGCACAAAGAAGCTTGCAGCAACTATCAGGTAGCATAATATCAACATCAACCCTTTGAAATAATTTGATGTGCCTTCCTGCAACACATCCAAAATAAAAAATCAATGGAAATTAAACTTTACCCAAATGAGCCTCTGTAAAATATGCATTTTGAGACAGGAAAATTTAACATTAAGAATTCATGGTATGCTATTTTAAAAATATATTACACCCTACCAGTAACAGTGTATCTTATCAAACAATGCAATATCACAATATCATAGAAACATGAACAATATATCAATATCACAATATCATAGAAACATGGACGATGTAGCAATCTCAATGTGATTTATGTCACTAATTATAGTTGCAGCTTAATTTATTTCACAAGAAAAGTTTAAAAGTGTGATGCATATATTTTATTATTTAATAAGATTATAATCAAAGGCTTCTACAAAGGTTATGCATTACAAGCTAATGGCTATGTTTACTCACTAGCAATAGTGGATCACTGAACATCTGAGTATTCAGACATGTTACAGTGGAACCTGCCCATTCTGCACACAAGTAGCTATCAAGGACATTGAAGGTTGCATGATGCTTTACACGCATAGGAATGATTTTTTTTATTGGTAAATTGGTGTAAATGCATTTAATTAATGCATGGGGGAGTGCACTGTCAATCTTAGATAGCCATTTCGTTTACAAGCTGTAAGATGCTTTACATGTATTTAAATAACAAAACAGCAATATTTTTTTATCAGTAAATTGGTAGACTTGCATTTATTGAATGCATGCGAAAGTGCATTGTCAATCTTAGATAACCATTTGGTTTACAAGATGCACCCAAGGGTTAACAATTCAGTAGAAATTCACCTGACTGTTGCACCCAGCATAGTCCCTGTCTTGCTCACATTGATAAAGTTGCTTTAACAGGTGCAACATGCCCAGCAGGGCTTGAAATCAAATCATCTTTATGGCAACCACTCCATTTTTCCACTAGACCGCAGTGCGCTGGACAATTTCTAAAAATGTACTTAATCCCCTTTTGTTTGGTGCTTTGTATATAGTATGTCATACAGCAAGAGGACATGCATGCCCTTCAAATATTAGTTTCCTCTTGTTAGTTTATATGGGCAACAGGAGTAATTAAGAAATCACTAAGTTTTTTTCACCGTAATAGTTTAGAGTTTAAGGCAGGCAAAAGAGTAAGGTGACCAGAGCAAAAACTGAAAGTGCTAGAAGATTAGAGGATCTCACAGAATTGGTGCATAGCTTTTGCAGGAGTTGTATATTTGAATTTGCCTTCAATTGTGTATACACATGGGATTTTCACTTAGATATTCATATGAATTTCAATTACATGAATGATTAAGATGCGTATAAATTTCATGATTTTGCTACTTTAAGATTTTTCTTCTGGACTGAAGTCTAGTGTTGAAGAATAGCCTTTGGGGGTCCTCCATCTGACTTCCCCAACAAATGCTTTTTGAAATATAGTTGATATAGCCTCTCAAGGAAATCCAAGCAATGCCAGCAACAAAGGATTTATTCATGGGCATAAAATATATTGGATGCTATTAAATCTAGGGGTAGGGGTTTCCACCAAAGAAGAACAAATCGACTGATCTATGAGGGATCATAAATAATAGATTGGAAGTGGATGGAGACTTTCCCACATAATAAACTGAGATTGCAAAAGATACAAATGATTGAAGTTAAAAGAAGTTGGGGTAGACCCAGAAAAGTGATATTTGATATCTTAATCCCAGCACCAAAGCTTTTTCAAGATCTGATGCACAATTCATTTGGTGGGTTCCCTCAAGGCCTGTTTTGTGGAGTTAATTCTCAAATCAAGCACACCAACAGGTAGTGGAGAAGCAGGCAGTGAACTCAGAGGGTATGGGAAGAATACAGCTGGTCACCTTAAACAAAGTGATCCAGATCCCAGGAGGTCCACGAGACAACACTCTAGATGAGGATCTCAATGGGTTGTATGCATATGCAGAAGCAATATTGAATACAATGAGACTAGAGAAAGTAATAGAACTGGCATAACAAGTTATAGTAATTGTGCATTCTATACATGGCATACTCTTGAGAAAGATGTATGGCTGTCTATTTACTACTATTTGTCTACCATGTAATGCTACAAATATATATATATATTACAAAATCGTGAATGCATCAAGAACCTTTATAGAAGATGAATCTGTAATGTCCCCTTTATCCAAATCTGTAATGTCCCCTTTTTCCAAGCTAGTTGCTACGGAAGACCTTATCCCATTCCTTCCTCGAGGGGACTAAGGATTTGGAGCTAGAGGAAAGTTGTCAGATGATATCTGGATTAGTTTTACGAAATATTGCACTATTTTATGTTGTATTCCTATTGATGCCTAGCACTCCAATAGATGAAATAAATTACTTAGTTAATTAGTTGTTTGGTGAGCATATATGCTCAAATTAGAAATAGACTTTAATATTATAAGGTCGGTCATAAGTTATGATGTAGCACCCCTTATGTTATAAAAGGACAATGCTTGGCCATTATGTCATATGTTGAATCTTATTATTTCTTCTTGGTAAAGGGTTGTACCTTTCCTATCTCTCTTCAATGACAAAAACTCTTGTTTGAGATCCCTTCAAGGACAAAAACCCTTGATGGTGGAACTCGCCTTGGGGACAAAAACCCTCAAGGAAGGATATTTGGAATCATCGAATATCTTAAGGTATTTGGAGCTGATATCTTTATATCTAGCCCTAGGCAACTTGCATCATGAGCATTTTGGTGGTATTTTGATCGATGTGTGGTTCGATTCTTGCATGGATGGACTTGTACTAATTTCTAAAGGTGAAAGCAATTATTTATTTGCATGTTGAGCCAATAATTCAGCCTTTCCAAGTGGGACAAATTGCATAGGAGTGGTGTTTGCATTTATTTGAAGGGTTTCTCCATGTTTGTTTTGCATCATTCAATCCTTCATAATTTGTAAGGATGAAATCTACAATTTGATGATTTTAGGAGTTGTCTAAGAGCTATTTCCAGCCCTTGGTTGTGGCTTGCACTGCTACTGTCATAAAATTAATTGCAGCTGGGTGGAATCACTTGTTTTCTCCATTTCTTTGATGTAATTGGATTGATAAATGTTGTTGTGCTTGGATTAATTATTTAGAAGCATTTTCAACGGTTATTACATAGTTGTATGATGAGTTGAAGTCCCTATACAGTTCACTGCTAGGGTTTTCTGATATTTTTAGATTTGCTGCTATAAAAATCAGATTACTCTCAAGTGGGATTGGTGTTGTTTCCTATTTTTCAGTTTCAGTCCTAGAAAGGGACATTACAGAATCACTTGGGCCTCAATGTAGGACTCTTCACCTTTCAACCATTATGTGGCTTGGCTGTCACGTTAGCAGTATATTATCAAATGTTCTGGTATAACACAAGTTCTAGAGGTGTCATTGGACATGGCACTGAGTGTCAATGTGTCTGGGTGAAGTTTGGGGGCCCTTCACAAGTGCTGATTTGTGCGGCATGTCTGCAAGGGGCTTGGATACATTGTGAGGATGCTGTGAGTGTTATGAGGTGCTATGAGACACTGTAAGGAAGCTGAAAGATGTTGTGAGAGACTACAAGGATGCTACGAGATTTTACAAGCGAAGCATGATTCTCAAAAATTTGGCTCAAGGCGTTACCTCTCAACCCCACACTAGATGAAACTTTATAACTTACATGCTCCACACCTATTGGATGGAGTCGTGGTGTTGTCTTCTGAATTGTGGTATGTTCCCTAGTACTACACAAGAGGTGCATGATGCAAGGGGTCACTCGCACATGATGCGCAAGTGACCGAGGCACTCAAGGTGAGAGCACAGGGTTGCACGACTACACACAAATCATTCACCCTTTCTTGAGAAGCAATCTCGATTGCATTGGGTTTAGGAAGCTTGGATTCTAGTTGTGTCTTGGTCAACCATTTTCCCTTGGGGTCACTGTACGAAAGAAAATCGACACGCGACCTTCAATCGCACTCAACCTCCCGAGGTCGTGCCGGGACAGCCAATGTGGAAATGTGGATCGCTAAATGTAGCGAATATGCGATATGTGGACGAAAATATGTGGGAAGGGGCGCGAACAAGCTATCGAGGCAAAACAATGTCCTCAACGCGCAATATTGGGATCTGCTCGTCAAGGGCAACGAAGGCCCTTCTAAACTGAACTAGTCTGATGGATGGGTCAGAAAGAATGGCGACACGGAGACTCCAATCGATATCAAGCTCCGTGGAAATTCCTTCTAGTGGTTGTGGGATGCGTGGAAAACCAACGGGTGCCTTGTGATGATTTCCAGACAAGGTTATGGAATAAGCGAGAGAGGCGTGGATCTGTTAGCTCTATGGACGGTTGGCGGGTTCAGTCCAAAACGCGAGGGCTCAACGAGCTTCTTCGTTGAGTACGTTTAACTGCCTAGTGATATCGAGTGGTAGTGGAGATGTTCTAAAGACCAATGCTCATAATCCGATGGATGTCTAATTGGCCTTCAGCCCCGTTCGGTTGGGGGACCGTTGGATCACAACTGTAAATTCTCTCTGATCGTGGTCCTTGTATGGTCATGCGTAAGATCTAGACTCTATTGACAAGGGCAGTCCAAAAATCGTAAGCTTTATCAGCTTCGATGTTTAGCACGTTTAATTGTTCAATTTTCTCAACGTATCGTGCTGGTGTTCTAAGAACAAGAAGACGGAGTCTCGTATCTATATCTATGATTAGCTCGGGACCGTTCGGTTATGGTACCCGTGGATCACTTCTGTAAATGTGTTCTTGTTGAGGACCGTTGATGGTCATGTATTGCAAAGATCTAACTTAATTAAGCAAATAACAACTAATCTAATTGAATTAAAACTACTCTATGTTTTTGGTATTTTCAAGATATAAAAACAAAAGAAATTTTTTTGTGCTTTTTCTGGAATTTAGGAGAAATAAAGAAATGAAAGCTTCTAATTTCTAATTAACAATCCTAACCAAGAAAATTAACCGGATGTAGTTAATTGCTTGTGCAACAACGTATTTAATCTAATTTAACTAAACAAAGCCTTTGTCTAATAAGTAATTGTGAATTTGTTAAATCCTCTCCAATCTCGGATAAACGGGAAGATTGAAAGCTTTAGAAGCTTCTTCCCTTGCAACCTCCCGGATAGGATATGTGAGGATCTAGGGGAAATCACTGATAACTTAAAGATTCTTTGAAATTGACTTTAACTATTAGAAATAAAGGAATCACTTCTACTCTATAAAGGAATCACTTTAACGTAAAGATTCTTTTGGGAACTCGTTTTGAGTTGTCCTCGCTCGCACTTTGTACATGGTTTGGGCTGCAGTCCCATTGACCTACTTTTGTGGTCATTCATTGGACATTAATGTATTTATCTTTTCTTACTCTATTTGATATATATGTATGTGTATGATTCTGAAACAATAATATGAAGAAAATAAAAGAAACTAACATCAACCCCAACCTAGAAATACAGAGTACATGTGGCAAATCGAGTTGTGTTATGTTTTGTCCCGTCAACTTGTCTTTTAAATCTCCTCTGTTCACGTGAGTCTGAGGGTTTAGGAATGTAGTAGAAGCAACAGTGAGAAAGTGTTGGAGCAGTGGTAGCTTGAATGGCAGTATGGTAACAATGCAAGTGGAAGAGAGATAACACAAGTGAACAGAGTTTGGCTATGCAATTTCCAGCAAGAATGAGGCAGCTCAACTATACAAGAATACGCAAAATGATCTTCGGCCCTTTGCTCTGAGAACAAGCGATGAATTTATAGAAGGTTGGTTGGGTTGTGCATATTCACACTCAGCAGCCATGGGATGTCACATCAACAATGAAGGGGCAGTTTAAACAATCAATCGCAATTAATTACAAATTACAAGTGAAGAAGAGAATGCCACAAGGCAATCAGGCTTGAAATCAGCTAAAACGGTTCACAAATGTTAAAATATAGAGCATTATATAGTATGTAATGCAGTTATGTAGTTGTTCGGTTGGTAACTGTTCAACCAATCTGTAACCACCTCTCTACGTATAAATAAACCTCTGCCTGTGTCATTTGATCAAAGCAGTTTGCTCTCTCTAATTTTTTCTTCTCTTTGCATATGATAACAACAAACGTGCGCTAAAAGTGAACTTGAGTGGGGCAACACGCATCTTAATGGATGTTGGAAGATTCTGGAAAAAACGCAAAGGACCGCCGCCCTGCACAGGACGGCGATTACAAAATCGCTGCCTATGTAGGACAGCGGGTTTTGTAACTAAAAGCCAAAACAGTTGGAAAAACATAGCGGGAAGCTACAGAAAAGAAAAGAAATGGCTAAGTAAGGCAAACCAGGCTACAAATATAAGTTGCAAGGAGGTTTAGGAGCCCGAACACCTTTGGAAAAAACATGAATCATCATTGGGGACCCTTCTATACCGTTTTCTGACAATATAGCATGTGCAATTTTGGGTGCGTACAATAACTTTGGCTTGCCATTTTCCCTTGGGGTCTCTTTGGCTCAAATTCTCAAGTGTACGTAGTTTCTAGAATCTAGTCTATTTTTACCAGCTATGGTTGTGCTGCCAGAGGCAGTGTTGCCTACTTATATGGTGATACTCCAGTGTACTCACCATGGTGGTTATGCATGTATGCATGTTGAAGGATTATATCACAAGCATCAATTTCCCCCACATCACAAGCTAGATCCTCTCTGAAAGGATGGATGGCATATGAAAAACAACATTGGTACAGAGTACGTATACCATTGGTGTTGCAGGAACTTATCCCAAACAATAGGGATGTGGACAAGGCATGATTGAAAAATTCAGCAGCTTGATGCTAGCTTCAAAGATGAGATTCCTCATGCTACCACCATCGAATAGGAAATCCAATGGCTGCCCTTGCACAAGCATCTGCAAATGGAATAGGCATTATGCTTCAACATCTTCCATTGTTGGTGCAATTGATGTGTTGAGACAAGTAATTTTGAGATCTATTTCCTTTACTTCTCGGAATGGTTGGTCTTCAGGATCCTCTTCTCATGCAACCACAACCAAGCCTTTCTGCACATGTCACTCTTTGTTGGAGTGGTTGCAGCTTTTGTGTTTGTCACACCATTTACCTATCTTAAACAGTCGGTACTCATTTGAAGGTGTCTTCTTTGGTGCAAACATTGTGCGTTGACTATCCATCTGACTCTTCCTCAATTATGACTACAAAGTGATAAGCTTCTCCCAATGTGTCAACATTGACAAGCTTCAATTTGAATTGAATGAATGGTCCCCGGCAAGCATAGTACTTGAGAACTCTATGCTAATCTTAACTCGAAGAAGCCCATCTTCACATACAAGTCATGGAAGGCATCACTATAGGATAGGACTGATTGTTTGTCACTACGTCTACACAACGCGTCCTTCAAGAAATCATGGAACTTGTACCCTTTCTCTCAAAGAACAAACTATTTGCACATTTCCCTCCTCTCATTCTCTGCACAATTCAACTTGTTGTTTTCTTGGGCCTCTTCACAATGTTACTTAGCCCCTTTCTGCGAGCTCTTCATTCCTCAAGTGTGTGCGGCATCGCTTGCATCTCAACTTGATTAGGCAAATTATCCCCTTTGCACGTGACATTAAAGAGCCTTGCGCAATAGTATTGTGCGGCATTCCATTGCCCGCACAATATCATGCAGCCTCCTTGTTTTCATTGGAGAATTCTTGACTTGCACACACCTTTTCCGCGCACCCCTACATATATTTTAGCACAACCTTTTTCATTGTCCCATTGCACACGGTTTTCATTTCACCCTACACAATTCCACTGCCCAATATCTTCCAACTCCATGAGCCATCGCCTTCAATCCGCAACCTGCGCATAACCATGCGCAATGTCCTACGGCATTGCTATTTGTTGTCCATTATTCACTTGAACCCCGCAACATTACACGATCTCCCTACATTCATTCAAGTCACGCACTTCATTACACATCCATATAATGAGTCTTGTGGCCTCCCAATGCTACAAGGCACCCAAAATTTCCAAGAAACCTGTCATACACTGCGCACAATCCCAAACACACTATGTAATTCATCGTCGCAATTGTAAATTGAACAAAATATAGCCCATTTAGGAAAATCTAACACCTAACACTTGGTTTTCTCAAGCTTTGTGTTGCACAAATAATATACACGCATTCGTGATACACCAAAGGTTGCACAAAGAAAGTGTTAGAGATTCTTCTGAGGAAGAAATTGTGCATAGTTTGGCACACAATCATTTGCGCAGCACAAACTGTGAAATATCAAGAGCGCGCTCAAATGCAGGAAAGAGAACAAAAAGTAAAAGTGTGCACACTGTGCACGCAACGTGGTAATATTTGAGCTATGTGCTTTACGTTTGTAATATTACCTTTGCACTTTTTCATGTGCTCCATAGGAATTGAAGGTATCATTTGCAGAAGTTCCAAAAGGGATGCACAAAAGTCAAAGAATATCACTACGTAGAAGGCAAAGATGATGATTGTGCAAAAGTACTATCCCTACCCGCGGCGTAAAATGAAGGCACGAAACCATCAAGTTAAGGTTGCTTGTTACCAATCACCTAGTGTGTATAGCATGCAGAAGAAAAACAGTGCTTGGTCGTTAAACATCAAAACTAGTCGTAAAAGTCAACAGAGCAGCCATTTCTGACATAATCTTGCACGAAATTGTCATTTTCATCAAAAATCAGATCTCGTCCACTTTGCTGACAAAAGAGGCCTGAGAGATCTCCTTGGACACTCCATGTCAGAAAGCAGGGTCCATAGGAATTTAATGAAGTATTGACTTGCGCCTCAAGCTTGCTCCTTCGCACCACAAAGCATTGAATGTTGCTTGAACCAGACTAAAGATCAAATCTGATATTCTACTAGATGACCTAAGGGGCATTCAATTTTATTCAAATGTGTAACTTCCACCACATAATTTTTCTAGGTGTGTGTTCGCAATCAGTGAAAGGCTACAGCCAGATTGTAATTGCACACCATGTCAAACCTGCAATGCACAATGTTGGAAGAGGCCGTTTATTATAACACATAATTGTGCCCAAGTAAGTTGTGGTTTTCCTATAAATACCCAACTAAAAGACTATGTTATGGTCGGATCCTTGTAGAAAGAAGTTTCAAAACATTTCAATGCATTTGCCTTAGTTTTCTTGTTTCCACGGTGTGTTTCGTCTTGAGTTTGATGTCCGTGTGCACTCTTTCCATTTGACTGAAGCAGATCCCATTTGTTTATTAATAGACTTATCATTTGAACGTTACTTAAGGTTAATGTTCGCTTCCTACACGTCCAATGGTGTTGCATCCCTCTTTTCTCTATAAAAAATTCCTCAAACTCTTGCACCTGCTCACATCTCAATCGAGTGAATGTTCATCTGGACTTATGGGTTTCGGATCTACTTCATCAACCAACAGGGGGTCTCTGCCACAGCATCGAAATCATTTCTCTTTCTTCCTTGCCCTTCTATATTTTGCACTTTTTTACACCCCATGTTAGACTAGAGTTAATCTTATACTAAAGCTTGCAATTGATTATATTGCTAACTTTTATGATTGCAGGTGATACTCATTACACAATATCCCTTGCCAAGGAGACTATCATGCACAATGAATGAATGATCATCAACGTCATGCATGCCCGTGCTAAACCCTTTAAGGTTGAATACTATGAGTTTTTCCATTGCGTAATCAGTGTGCAATCACACTAGAACTAACCAACAAACCAGCAAACGACTATAAAAATCAAACACCACTAGCCACCTTGAGCTATTCCTAGCAAACTTCATGGCCATCAAGACCTAGTGAGAGTTAACCTTGGAGAGATCTCTTCCACGCGCAATCCATTGCGCAAGCTATTCCCCCATGAGTGCAATCCAGTGCCCAAGCTATGCCCCTGCACACGCCCCCTTTCAAGAGAGGAAGAGCCCCACCCGTTTGCACGAAGCTCCAAGTTACCTGCACTTGTGCACGCCCCTATTTCCTTTATAGTATCAACATCTTTAGTGCGAGATGGGAGAGAGAGGTGTGTCACTCGTGGAGAACAACATTTCTCACACTAGGAGGGTTGTTCTACCGTGACATAGCACAATCTTTTTTGCTATGTAGAAAACATCCCAATAGGGGTGTGGTTTTTGAACTTTTACTGCATTCCTTATGAAAATCCGCCCAACCCATCATGGTTATGGCTTGGTTGGGTAAAGTTCACGATGCCATAGCTATCTCTGGAGTCCAATATGACCTACCCGAAGATATTTGGGAATGGCATCTAAAGTGTGTGCACAAAGGTGACACTGATGCGAAGGAGCACATCATGACCTTCACAGACACTTTGAGCAGAAGATCTTTTATCCATGAAAACGTTGCTTGCCCCTTGTTTTCTTGTTCCTTTGGTGAAACAGTCTACCAGTGGTTTCTCTAGTAGCCACATGGATCAATCACATCTTGGGGTACCTTTGAGACTATTAAACTATTTTGAAATTCACATAGATCCCACAGTCTCGTTGTTCCATTTTGCATCTTCTCGTAAAGGAGAAAACGAACCCATGGGTGTTTTCAACACTCCTCTCTATCAAATGTACAAGAGGTTGAGGGCAGGGTCCGCCTTCCCTGACCATGTTGTTGTAGAAATTGTTTTGTAGGCATTAGATCCCCTCTTTTCCATGTTCAACATGAAGGACCCTAGAGTCCTGAAATATCCCTTATGGGATATCACTGTAAAATATGCAAAAGACAGACAAAACACAGCCAAACAGAAATCTGGTTTTTTGCAGAAAATTACAGCTAGGGCAGCGAACAGTAAAATATGAATAACTCCCAAAATATCCGCTCAAATCACTTGAAAATTTAAAGAGAACTAGATGATAATATAAAGAACACAAAGGAAATATTTTTGGAATTTTTCAGTCAATATAACGCTGCCAGAAAATTACAGCGTGCCTAAAACAGCTGGAAAACTTCTAAAATTCATATCTTCCTGATTACAAATGCAAAAATTATGAAACTTGGGAAATAACATATACAAATATAGAAGATGACTTTCCAACCTTCAAATCTGAAAACGGCCAACTGGAAACCCTAAAAATTAGGGCTGCAATCTCCCAAACAAGTCACCCTCTTTGATAGATGACCAAAACCCTTGTGAAAATCTCTGTAGATGATGCCAAACCCTTCCTTTATTGCTGCCGTAGGTCTGATCCGAAATCCAGCTGAATATCTCCACCAAAACTCACCAAAACCTTCAAAACCCTATCTCTGAAAACCCTGAAAATATCTCTATAAAACAACCCTGAAATCAGCTCCAAATGACAAACTAGGGTAGATCTCTCACTACCGAAGAATGTCCTGCTAGCTAGGGATGGATCTCTCACCACCGAAGCTAGGGTTCCCGTGGGATCTTACTCCACAAGCTAAATAGTTGCAAACAGCAATTGCACATGAAAGAAATATAAGTGTATGCATGAATGAATATCCTTTCACCCCTCTTCTCCTTTTATAACTTTTTCCATGCCAAGGAAACCCTAAAACCCCCAAGTCGCACTTTCTACTAGAGAGGGCCCAATTAATAAAGTAACTTAAAGTTAACTTTTTCCCCTTCAAGGCGCCATGGCCCAAAAAGGTGACCCCAACGCAAAATTAGAACATTAGGAGTTAAGTGGCCCCACCCAACGATAAAACATAACATCTAGTCCCTTCGAAAGCACTTTATAACCCTGTCAATGGAAAATAATAACTGGACTAGATATTCATACCCAATAGCTCATAGCGTCCGTAACCCCTTGGGCATGACTAGGGTTAGGACTCGCGCTGGCCCTCAGGCCTTGGACGAGAGAAAGGGGACATTACAGTCCTCCCTTCCCAAAATTTGTTTGTCCCCAAGCAAATGCAAACTAGGATGCTGTAGAATTTGTTCTCCTTCCCAAGTAGCATCCTCATGAGGCAAACCCTTCCATTGTACCAAATATTTTGTAATATCTCGGCTTCTGAGCTTCCTCTATCTGACCTCAATAATAGAGTCTGGTTCTAAAACTAGCTTCCCCTCCTCATCCAATGGTGGCAACTCTGTAGAAGGTACAATGTGTTGTCCTAGGGCCTTCTTAAGGCATGACACATGGAAGACATTATGTATCTTACTGTGCTCTGGAAGATCCAACTCATATGCAACTGCACCCACTCGCCGGACTACCCTGTATGGACCATAAAACCGTGGTTTCAGCTTTTCTACCCCCTTCTGCTTGAGTGACGACTGTCTGTACGGTTGCAGACGTAGGAACACCAAGTCTCCTGCCTCGAAGGACATCTCTATCCTGTGCCGATCCGCAGAAACCTTCTGTTGATTCTGCACCTTCTGGAGGTTCTCCTTAAGAGCTCGCAAGATATCTTGGTTCTCCTATAACCAATCCCGAGCTTTGGGAGCTCGACTATCTGATAATACCAAATCAGCAAATGACATGGCATCGTATCCATACAAAGCTCTGAAAGGAGTCATGCTGATACTCATCTGATATGTGGTATTGTAGCAATACTCGCCCATATGCAACCATCTGATCCATGCCTGCTGATGTCCGGTCACATAACTCCGCAAATAGCCCTCTATCCATTTGTTGACAATCTCCGTTTGCCCGTCAGTCTGAGGGTGGTAGCTCGTGCTAGGAGTCAACTCAGTACCGGCAAGTCTGAAAATCTCCTGCCAAAAGGTGCTCATGAAGATCTTATCCCTGTCACTGATAATATTTTTAGGCAACCCATGTAGCCTAAAAATCCCTGTATAAAATACCTGAGCCACGTCAGCTGCCTCATGCTTCTTAGGTAGAGAAAAGAAGTGTGCATACTTGGTCAATCGATCAACTACCACATAAATGCAATTGTGCCCATGCACCATAGGGAGTCCTGTGATGAAGTCCATCGATATGCTCTCCCACTTCTGCTCAGGGATGGGAAGAGGCTGAAGTAACCCTGCAGGAAAAGAATGCTCTGATTTGGTTTGCTGGAAAACCATACACTCTCTGACATGATTAAGGACATCGTCCTTCATCCCCTTCCAAGTGAATCTCTCCCTGATGTACCTGTATGTTTTGAAATATCCGGGGTGTCCAGCTAGTGGTGTGTCATGTACTGCACGGAGGATCTTGTCCTTCATCTTAGACCCCGGTACAAGGAAAATCTGATCCTTGTAGAAAATGAGATCATCTACCACCCTGTATCGGTCATCTTTGATAATACCATCCATGATCTCGCATGCAAACTGATTCTTGGAGTACTCAACAAGTATGTGAGCCTTCCAATCTGCTGAAATTTCGGACATAGAACTCAACATAGTAGTAAGGTAAGGCCTCCTAGATAAAGCATCAGCAACAACATTATTCTTACCTCTAGTGTATTCTATGTCAAAGTCATACGTTTGTACCTTGTTCACCCATCTCTGCTGGCGGTCGTTGAGATCCTTCTACCCCAAAAAGAACCTCAAACTATTGTGATCTGTACGTACCACGAACCTGCTGCCCACAAGGTACTGTCTAAATTTGGCCAAAGCATGCATGATGGCCAACATCTCCTTGTCGTAAATCGAGTACCCCCTCTCCACTCGGGCTCAATTTCCGACTCTCATAAGCAATGGGATGCCTATCCTGCATAAGCACCGCTCCAACCCCCTCACCTGATGCATCACACTCTAGAACAAATGGCCGAGAAAAATCTGGTAATGCAAGGACAGGGCATGAACTCATCACCTCCTTGAGATGATCAAAAATTTGTTGTGCCACTTCTGACCAAGCGAAAGCTCCCTTCTTGGTCAAATCTGTCAGTGGGGCAGTCAACCATGAGAAATTCTTCACGAACCTCCTGTAATAGGTGCACAGTCCCAAGAATCCCCTCAAATGTGTCAATGTCCTGGGTGGAGGCCAATCCAAAATTGCCTGTATCTTCTCTCTGTCCACCTTTACTCCCCCTCCACCAATCACATATCCCAAATATAACAACTCTGTCATGCCAAACTCACATTTAGAAGCTTTTGCATATAGCAAATTAGCTTCTAATATTCCCAATATCTTGTCAAGGTGGCGGATATGGCTCTCCCAAGTCTCTGTTGTAGACCAATATATCATCAAAGAAAACCAATACAAACTTCCGCAAATGGCAGTTGAACACGTGGTTCATGCAAGACTAGAATGTAGCTGGTGCATTAGACAATCCGAATGGCATCACTAGAAACTCAAAATGTCCATAATGGCATCTAAAAGCGGTCTTATGCACATCCTGCTCCCTAACCTTGATCTGGTGATATCCAGATCGCAAATCTATTTTAGAAAAATAGATTGCCCCCTGTAGCTCATCTAGTAGCTCATCAATACGCGGCACTGGATATTTGTTCTTGATTGTCTTCTTGTTCAATGCCCGATAGTCGATGCACATCCGCATGGTCCCATCCTTCTTTTTCACCAACACCACCGAAGAAGCAAAAGGACTAGAACTCAGCCTAATGTGTCCCATGTTAATAAGCTTATGGATGGTCCTCTCAATCTCATCCTTAAACCGTTTGGGGTGACGGTAAGGAGTAGTAACTACTGGTCTAGTGTCCTCAAGCTCAATCACATGCTCAAATCCCCTATCTAGAGGTACACCGGGTGGTATGTCGCTAAAAACTGTACTGTGCTTGTCCAATAGCCCCTGTATATCCACATGATACTCTGGCTGTCCATCCTTTGATTTCTTGGTAGAAACCAAGCATTGTACTGCCCAATCAACCCCATTGTGTATGTGAATCCTCTCGATCCTCTTTGCTGAAACAACCCTGGGTGCATCTGAAGATAAACCCCTCAAGGTTACATTCTTCCCCTCGGACTTGAACTTGAGTTCCATCGTCTGAAAATTAGTCCGAAATTCTCCAAGAGAATGGAGCCACTGTACACTGAGCACAAGGTTGGTCTCTCCAATACCAACCACATAGAAGTCATCGGTGACTGTATGGTTACCCATGGTGATACTCAACTGCGGAACTCGCTGCATGCATCTCATGGACTCACCATTGGCTACCACTACATTGAAACCCTCAAAGTCTTCTGCCTGTAATCCCCGCTTCTCTACCAAAGATGCATCAATGAAATTGTGGGTTGCCCCACTATCAATGAGTACTACTACTCTCTAACCCTGTAATATTCCCCTAACTCTAAATGCCTTGTACCTCGGGGTACTCGACAAAGTACCAATAGTCTCATGGGGAAAAGTCTCCTCCTCCTGTTCAACCCCTGCACTATCCAATGCCTCCTCATCTTCATCCTCTAACTCCTGAGTGTACCGCTCCTCTTTGTTCTCACTCTCCTCGAAGACCTCTATGAATTGGCCCTTCCCTTTTCCTCTACAATCATGTCCTGGAACCCATGGTGTGCCGCAATCGAAACATAGTTTCTTTCGCCTCAACTCCTCCCTGTCCTCTCTCGATACAAATGGTCTCCTTGCGGTATCCTGCCTGGGTGGGGGCCCCTTCGGCTGTGAACCATCAGCTCTCGAAGGAAATACCTTAGGCTGAATTCGAGGGGGAAAACTCGATTTTGGAGTGGACAACTCCAAATCACGTGCTCACCTAATCGCCTCATGTAGGAAGGAAGGCTCAAATGCCTTCACAAATCCTGCTAAAGTGTCAGTCAATCCTGCCATGAAGAGTGAAGTCAACCTCATCTCTGAAACATCACATACCATCACTGATAACCTCTGAAAATCTGCAATGTACTGATCTAGAGAACCTGTCTGCCTCAAATGGGTCAATTCTCTGAAGTGCCTATCTGGATCCCTCCTGTCGAACCTGCTCATCAATCTCTGTGTAAAATCTGCATACGTAGTGATATGCATGTGCCCCTGTGTGATCAATCCATGATGCCACTAGTCATGGGCATCTCCCTCGAGGTGTAGGATAGCAAACTTAATTCCATCTTCTTCGCGCATGGGATTCAAGTCGAAGTAAGTCTTCAACTTCTGAATCCAAGACTGGGTGGTACACTTCTTAGAGCCATCGAAGTGCCGAATAGAGATTTGTCTCAATCTCCTCTGAAACTCAGGTATCTGTGTGTGGTAATCTCTCCTGGGCCTACTACCAATCTTCATTTTGCAATACTCCTGAAATGGCATGTTGTCCCGGAAACCCTCACTCAATGTCCGGTACTTCTCCCAGCAAGATTCCTCATCCACAACGTCTGCGGGCTGTCATGTCTGCGAAACTTCCGAATCCTTCAAGAAAGAAAGCTCGTGGAGTCCCAAGGGCCTGGTAGACGCATGAGGGGACCCTTGTCCCGAATGTCCACTCTCACCTCTATTACCATGTTATCCCATATTGTTGGCTTCTCCTTTCTCCGCATGAGCCTCAATCCTACCCTGTGCTAACCTCTCAATAAGCTGTGCTCAAATAGAGGTTGGTAGTCTCCTACTGCTTCACCATATTGGTGAACAGTTGTTTCATCAGATCTACTCCCATCTCTTCACTGTCTCTGTCTCTGTCTCTGTCTCCCATCTTTCAACCCCAATAGGCTGGAGGAACAACAGCTCTGATACCACTGAAATATCTCTTATAGGATATCACTGTAAAATATGCAAAAGATAGACAAAACATAGCCGAACAGAAATCTGGTTTTTTGCAGAAAATTACAGCTAGGGCAGCGAACAGTAAAATATGAATAACTCCCAAAATATCCGCTCAAATCACTTGAAAATTTTAAAGAGAACTAGATAATAATATAAAGAACACAAGGGAAATATTTTTGGAATTTTTCAGTCAATATAACGCTGCCAGAAAATTACAACGTGCCTAAAACAGCTGGAAAACTTCTAAAATTCATATCTTCCCGATTTCAAATGCAAAAATTATGAAACTTGGGAAATAACATATACAAATATAGAAGATGACTTTCCAACCTTCAAATCTGAAAACGGCCAACTGGAAACCCTAAAAATTAGGGCTGCAATCTCCCAAACAAGTCGCCCTCTTTGGTAGATGACCAAAACCCTTGTGAAAATCTCTGTAAATGATGCCAAACCCTTCCTTTATTGCTGCCGTAGGTCTGATCCGAAATCCAGCTGAATATCTCCACCAAAACTCACCAAAACCCTCAAAACCCTATCTCTGAAAACCCTGAAAATATCTCTATAAAACAACCCTGAAATCAGCTCCAAATGACAAACTAGGGTAGATCTCTCACTACCGAAGAATGCCTTGCTAGCTAGGGATGGATCTCTCACCACCGAAGCTAGGGTTCCCGTGGGATCTTACTCCACAAGCTAAATAGTTGCAAACAGCAGTTGCACATGAAAGAAATATAAGTGTATGCATGAATGAATATCCTTTCACCCCTCTTCTCCTTTTATAACTTTTTCCATGCCAAGGAAACCCTAAAACCCCCAAGTCGCACTTTCTCCTAGAGAGGGCCCAATTAATAAAGTAACTTAAAGTTACTTTTTCCCCTTCAAGGCGCCATGGCCCAAAAAGGTGACCCCAACGCAAAATTAAAACATTAGGAGTTAAGTGGCCCCACCCAACGATAAAACATAACATCTAGTCCCTTCGAAAGCACTTTATAACCCTGTTAATGGAAAATAATAACTGGACTAGATATTCATACCCAATAGCTCATAGCGTCCGTAACCCCTTGGGCATGACTAGGGTTAGGACTCGCACTGGCCCTCAGGCCTTGGACGAGGGAAAGGGGACATTACAAGTTCTTGCCTCTCCGTGCATAGTTTTCCATGAGGTTGTCCTAGAGGAGCAATAATGCAATATCCAACCAATCCCTCCACTTGCATAACCAAGTGTTTACTATCATATGCCAGTGGTCAATCCCACTTTTGCACAAAGCACCCCATTCAATTCCATCCCCAACCTTGTCTATTTGACATACAACCAAGTTTGTGCTCCCGCACAATTACCCCCGGACTACCCTATTCAAGATGTTCAAGTTGAAAACATGGAGACAAACCAAGCTTCAAATGTCGTGCATGACACTAATCCTCTCATTTTTCAAAATAATCATATCGTGCATTGTAATATTGGTTGTGCATTTTCTTTTGATAGTTCTAACTCTTCTTATTCTAATTCTAACATTGACATTTTTTGTGCAAGAGAAGAAGCGGGAGTACGTGAAGAAGAAAAGGTATTGGATGAGATACCAAAAGTCATGCATTATGAACCTACGCAAAGTGTTAGAGTAGGTTATTATTTATCCTTTTATTTGTTTATTACGATAATAATTGCACTTAGGTTATCCCTACACTTGTTGAGCTAGCTTACTAAGGTGAACTAGTTGTGTGAAATTAGCTTACCAGTTGCGTGGAGTTAGCTTGATAGTCTTGTGGAGTCAGCTTAACTATCAATATCAGTTAGTGGGATTTCTTCACTACTGATCTAGGTAGTAGTTGCACTTCCCTCCTATATGTACATCTTGGTTATTCAACTAATTCATGAGATCAAATGGCATTATGATAGATTTCCATACATAGTATTGCAACTCTTTGTTTCCAAATCCTTCTGTACGGTTATTCTAGCGAATTTCTTTCATCTTATTAAATGTGATTTGTTATTATCATCTGAGATCTTTGCAGCTTAGAACAATCTTCTTATCGTTCCTTTAACAAAGTGACGCGCAACCCCATATTGAATATCACAAAGTGGTGAACAAGTCGCCTGAAAACCACCCTTGCGCACAAAGTGCACGCAATAGTTGAGATGAGTCGGATGACGCAAGTCTCACACTTGTTGACGACGCATTTGACCTACTTCTCAAGCTAAGATGTGATGCCCTTCGTGGAGGCGTTGAGTGTTAGAGTTGGCCATACCCAATTGGTGTAAGATTCAAGATGAATCACACGTGGAGAGCACTTGTTTAGTGTTCCTATCAACTATGTGCATTGTGAGGAGTGAGCTACTTGAAGCCCGACACCGCCTCAAAGGAATCAAAGGGGACCCTTTGGCTATGACACCACCCAATTCACTGCACCATGAGCTTGATTAAAAGAAAAGCGGGCTTCTCGGAGGAATTGAGGAAGTTAACACAAAGACTTTCGAAAAGGAAGAGTTCCTAGAGGAAACATAAAGGATGCAAGAAAATCTTGCAACTAAAGAGTGTTGCACAATCATTGTGCACCATGAGGAATCAACCTGCTTAGAGACTTTTATGCCCCTCGACACACTCAACACAATCATCTAGGTAAAAGGAGTTTTGCGCCTTCACTAGGGTTGACTTTTAGGTAACAATCTTTCCCCTCCTACATACTCAAACTCCATTTTTGGCATCACGGGTAATAATCATGTACATCATAAGCGTAGCCTATAGGAATATTTTTGAATTTGATGTTTTAATTGATTTATCTCAAAAATTCAAGGATGTTCCCGTGCACCTCAAGACAAAAAATGGGAAGAGCTTACTATTGTCCTTGAGTGGAATTTGTTTCACTCAAAACTTTAAAATCCATCCTCCCAACCCCAACTGTATATATTGGTTAGTTTAGGCTTTGATTTTCTTTCATTAGAGTAGTCGCCTTTGTTCCCTGCTTTCGTTAGTTGTTTTCAATAAAGATGAAATTGCAATGTGCAGTCTTCATCCCTGCTTCTTTTTGCTTATGCCTGACCATTGGTTTCCAATTTCCTCGTGCACAAATTGTTTAATTTGTCGAGAACCATGGGCATGTTGTCTCGCATGCAATAATGGAAAAATGTTGTTTTATTATAGGAATGTTTGAATTTTGGAGGATTTGGTAAGACTTAGAATGAATACAATTAATTGTGCTCAAGTGTTTTTCCTTTTCAAATTAAATGCTAAATCTTTGTTTTGGAGTTACCTCGTAGATTTAGAACCGTTTTTAATACTAAAGGAAAGTCACCCGCACTTTATCAATGAACGAATTGCCTTTTGGGTGTATGTGAAAGCACAAGAAGAAATCATTCGCACTCCAATTGGCCTGACTCATCCTCCAACCCGGTTATCTTGGTTCCCAACCCATGCACCCTAAAGAATAAGAAAGAAAAATTACTCAAGTTTAAGTTTTTCAAAAGATTTCTCAACATAAGGGTGTTTATGGTAATCTCCACCAAGGTCATGGATATGGTAATCTCCACCGGGGTCATGGACGTCCGGCAGGTAGTGGAGCAAGACCATGATCGGAACCAAAGGTATCTTCATCAGGGCTATAGATGCATCGTTGGCAGCAGAGCAATTCCTTAGCCTTCCCCCCATCCATCCCATCAAAATATCAAAAATACAAAAAGAAAATAAAACCTCATCAACAAACAAGCCAAGTGATC
Source organism: Taxus chinensis (assembly GCA_019776745.2). Classification (NCBI taxonomy): domain Eukaryota; kingdom Viridiplantae; phylum Streptophyta; class Pinopsida; order Cupressales; family Taxaceae; genus Taxus; species Taxus chinensis. The sequence continues at coordinate 814,445,869 of CM034146.1, forward strand.
ACTCTTTGCATTGAAAAGCCCAAAGGCAAGGTAAATAAACTTCACGCGCACACACTTGACTCTCTATAAGTATAGAAGCTTAATATGATGCGCAATGATACTAAAGCATTTGATTTTGCTTTTAATTTGAAAATTTAAAGCTTTTTGAGATTGTTTACTTGTGTTTATCTTAATGTCAATCAATGATTTCGGGTTCTAACTGCTTTGCAAATTTGAAAAATGCTCGATTTTCCAGAGTCACCATTTGTTGTTGTGTCTACACAACATGCCCTAATTCCTCTTCAAGAAATCAAGGAACCTTTGGTCTTTCCCTGAAAGAATGAACTGCTTGCACATTTCCCTCCTCTCATTCTTTGCACAGTTCAATGTGTTCTTTTCTTGGGCCCCTTCACATTGTTACTTGGCCCCTTGCTAAAAACTCTTCATTCTTCAAGTGTGCGCGGCATCACTTGCCTCTCAACTTGATTATGCAAGTGATCCCCTTTGCCCGCAACATTAAAGAGTTTTGCGTAGTAAGTATTACACGGCATTCCATCGCCTATTTAATACAAGATGGCCTCCTTGCTTTCATCGTGGAATTCATGTCTTGCATGCACCTTTTCCGCATGCCTCTTTGTATCTTTCGACACAACCTTTTTCGTTGTCCCATTGCATGCGGCTTTAATTTTACCCTACACAATTCCATTGCCCAGTATTTTCCAACCCCGTGCGCCATTGCCTTCAATCCGCGGCCCGTGCATTGCCATGCATAGTGTCCCATGACATTGCCATGCACTTGGCCATTATCCACTTAAGCCATGCAGCATTGCGCAATCTCCCTACATTCAACCAAGTCACGCACTTCATTACACATTCACATCATGAGTCTTGTGGCTTCCCAATGCTCCAAGGCGCCTAAAATTGCAAACCAACCTACCATACATTACAAACAATCCCAAACACCTCAAGTCATGACTTAGTAACTCATTGCCACAATTGTAAATTGAATGAAATATAGCCTATTTGGGCAAATCTAACACTTAATACTTGGTTTTATCAAGCTTTATGTTGTGCAAATAATATACACACATTCGTGATTCTTCTAAGGACGAAATTCCGCATAGTTTGGCATGCAATCATTTGTGCTGCATAAACTGTGAAATATCAAGAGTGCGTGCAAAGTCACGCAAGCCAACATTAAGGAAATGCACAACATGGTAATATTTGAACTGTGCGCTTTACATTTGAAATATTAACTTTACGCTTTTTCATGTGGTCCACAAGAATTGAAGGCATCATTTGCAGAAGTTTCAAAAAGGGCACGTGAAAGTCAAAGAATCCCACTAAGAAGAAGGCAAAGATGATGATTGTGCATAAGTACTATCACCGCCCACCACGCAAAACCAAGGCGCGAAACCATCAAGTTAAGTTCGCCTGTTACCAATCACCCAATGTGCGCAGTGCGCAGATGACAAACAATGCATTGTTGCTAAACAACAAAGCTTGCCAAAAAAGAGAACAAAGCCACCATTTCTGACATAATCTTGCACAGAACTGTCATTTTCGTCAAAAAAACAGATCTTGTTCACTTTGTCAACAAAAGAGGATGGAGAGATCTCCTTAAACACTCCATGTCATAAAGCAGGTGTTGTATAAATTTAATGAAGTATGACTCTGCCTCAAGCTTCCTCCTGCGCACCACAGAGCATTGAATGTTTCATGAACCAGACTAAAGATCAAATCTGATATTCTTCTAGATCACCTAGGGGTCGTTCAATTTGATTTGAATGTGTAATTACCACCACCTTATTTTTCCAAGTGAGCACACACAATTGGTGAAAGGTTACAGCCAATTTGTAATTGCACGCCATGTCAGACCTACACTGCACGGTGTTGGCAGAGACCATTTATTGTAACAGATGTAATTGTGTCCAAGTTGTGGTTTTCCAATAAATACCTAGCTAAAAGACTATGTTATGGTCAGATCCTTGTAGAAAGAAGTTTCAAAACATTTTAATGCATTTGCCTTAGTTTTTTATTTCTAGTTTGTGTTTCATCCTGAGTTAGATGTATGTGTGCACTCTTTCCATCTAACTGTAGAAAATCCCATTTTTTTTAGTTATCGGTAAAGGGGGCAATTAGCACGGGCCCAACCCTGTTACATCGAAAAGGCCTTTAAGCCCAGATAAAACATGAAACCCAAGTACAGACAGAAGGAGACAAAACATACCAAACAGCAACAGAACCGCAAAGATACAGCCAGACTATAGCACAAGAACAACAGAAAATAGTAGGAAAGAACCTTAGCAGATCCCATTTGTTTATCAGTCGACGTATCATTTGAATGTTGCTTGGGGTTAATGCTTGCTTCCTCCACGTCCAACAGCGTTGCGTCCTTGTTTTCTCTATAACAAAATCCTCATACTCTTGCAATTACTCACATCTTGATCAAGCGAATGTTGGTCTGAGTATATGGGTTTCAGATTTGTCTTCACCAACCAAAAGGGGTCTCTACCGCAGCATCATATTTATTTCTCATTCTTCCTTTCCCTTCTCTCTTTTGCATTTTTTATACCCCCCTCAGAGATAATTTAGGACTAAAGCTCGCAATCGATTTAAATTGATAACTTTCATGAATACAGGTGATACTCTTTATGGAATATCCCTTGCGAAGGAGACCACCATGCGCAATGAATGAATGATCCATCAGCCTCCTGCACGCCCACACTAAACCCTTTGAGGTTGAATCCTATGAGTTTCCCCATTGCGCAATCAATGCGCAATTGCACTATAACTAACCAACTAACCAACAAACGCCCTTCAAAATCAAACACCACCAGACACCTTAAGCTATTCCCAACAAACTTCATAGTCACCAAGACCTGGTGAGAGTTAACCTTTGGGAGATCTCCTGCACGCGCAGTCCATTACGCAAGCTATTCCCACACATGCACACCCTTCTTTCAAGAGATGCAAATCCCACCCATTTGCGCAAAGCTCTGTCTAGGTTGCCCACACACTTCTGTTTCCTTTATAGCATCAACATCTTTGGTGCTAGGAGAGAGAGAGAGAGAGAGAGGTGTCACTCACGGAGAACAACATTGTTCATGTCCTTTTCGTAGTTATTATTCATCCTTGAAGGATTCCAGGAATGTTTCCCAAATTGGCTTAGATCTTCTCATTGTCTGGCCTTCTTCCCACGAAGTATGGGCTTGCCACCACTTCTTGACAGGGGCAGAGACTTTCAATAATGCGATCTTGATCTCTTCATTATAAAATTCATTCAAAGAAAAATATGGCACTAATCTAACTAATTGTCTATTGCATCTACATATATATTTCCCCCGAACACAAAAAACATCTAGATTTACTTGAACCTTGGAGGGACTCAACCACCAACAGCTTTACCTGATGTGTGAGCCGATGAAACCACCCATTTGAGGACTTCTACAAATTGGTTGGATAGAAATGTCTTTTGTTCTTTAAGAGCCTTTGCAATCTGACTCTTGATTATCATGTTGACTTCATCTCATGGTTCATTGTCTCTCTCCATTGAACTTTTATGAAACAACATGGTAGATAATCTGAGGGATATCATAGTTTGACGTCCACCTTCAAATACTCCAACCTCATTTGATGGGTCATGCAAGATGAACCGCTCTGATACCAACGATCTGGATCCTAAGAGGTCCGAGGGACAACAATCTAGATGTGGATCTAGATGGATTGTGTGGTTATGCGGAAGCAATATTTAATAGGATAGAGACTAGAGAAAGTATTAGAGCTCAAACAAAAAATTGTAATAATTTGTGCATTCCGTGTATGGCACACCCTTGAGAAAATGAATGCCTATTTGCTTTACTACTAGTTGCCTGCTATCTAATGCTACAAATGTGTGTGTATTACAAATCCACGAAGGCATAAAAAACTGTTACAGAAAATGAACCGCTCAAGCTTCCATGTACAACTCTTCACCTTCCATCCGTTACATGGATTGACTATTAGGTGTGTGGTTAGCTATCAGATGCTCTAGTATAACACAAGCCCTAGAGGTGCCACTAGGCATGGTGCGGAGTGTCCATGTGGCCAAGTGAGGTTTGGGGGCCATTCGCAGGAGTTGATTTGTATGGCACATCTGTGACATGCTGTGAAATGCTTTGAGATGCTGCGAGGGTGTTGTGGGTGCTAAAAAATGTTCTGAGACATTGTGTTGACTAAATATTGGCTCAATATTTTCCATTCTAAGATAAGATATATAGTGAAGCAGGGGGAGGGGGGCAGACAGCTTCAACATTATATTCCAACCTCCATTCTGAGTGGGATAGGAGTGGGAATCGCATAACGGATGGATGTATCAATCATCAATCAGATTACGTATGTAATACTTATGACTCAACCCAGATAGATTTCAGTATCTATCTAGATATGGAGCATGGGGGCACTGGTAAGGAGAGGAGAATTATCAGGGCGAGTGAAATACGAGTGCTCTCAATCAGTATGGAGTGGGATAGTAGGTTGGTCCATTGCCTATTCTACTAAATCAGATTGGAATGCATTGGATGGATGCCATGCGCTGTAGAATGTTTCTGGCATTGAGAGTGAGAAAGAAGGACGTAAAGGCCTATAGTTTTCTATGGGGGGTATTGCAAGTGCTGTAAGACACTACGAGGCTGCGACTGCTGCGAAATGCTGTGAGGATGCTGTGAGTGTTGTGAGATGCTGCAACACACTACGAGGATGCTGTGAGTTTTGCGAGGTGCTGCCAGGTTTCTGCTAGCACTGCAAGATTCTCAAAAATGTGGCATGTGTCATTGCCCTGTGAAAGGGGGAGCAGCTCCTCAATTCCGCACTAACTAAGCTTTTGAAACTCACACACTCAAGGCCTATTTGGTGGAGTGTGTGATGTTATCTTTTAAGTTGTGCAGCATGTTCCCTGGGGCTGCACAAGAGGCACACGATGCAAGGGGCTTCTCCCAGGTGAGGCACGAGTGACCAAGGCACTTAAGATGAGGGCGCGGATCTGTGCAGCTGCACATGGATCATGAAGAAGACTAATATTAACTGGTCTTAAAGGGGAATGATAATCTACTAAGAAAAGTTGCTTGGAAACACAAACAATATCAACAGCCAACAAGCAGAGATCAAGCTGAAATGCACAACCGTGAAACAGGCTCATTAAGCAACTAGTCTGGCTTTTTTGTGTATAATTTTTTTACCAGTCCATATTATATGTTAGTCATTCTGTTGTAGAGTAGAAAATGCCGCAAACTTGACCCAAACTACTATCTTCTGTAGCTTGATTTTCTTCTTCTTCAATAGATGTTTTTTCTATATTAATGGTGGTTGTATAAAAGAAATGTACAAAGACTAATAGTTATTCTGTTGCAGAGAGGAAAATGTCACAATGTTGGCCAAAACTGCTATCTTCTGGAATCTCTGTTTCTATTCATTTTGAAACCAATTCGTGTTAACATTAATGGTGGTTTTCTAAAGGATATGCATAAGAATGTTAGGTAGGGAACATAAATGCCAAGAAGAAGAGTATGCTTATGACTGGTCAAAAAAGCCTCCACAAGCAGGCCTCTTTTGTAGATCTTGTATACTGTTTGTAATAAAAAAGATAACCCTTAGGCCTTCTTCCTGAGCACAAAAAAAAAACCTCCAACTTGAGAAAAAGAAATTGCACACATAGCCAAATCACCTTAAAGATTCCAAACAAATTCTTCAAACTATTTTCTCAACTGGCTTGTATGTTCAAGGTCCCACTTTGACAAAATCAAGCCTTTTTGATTGCATCTGTTTACACAAGACGGTATATAAAGTGACTGTCTTTACTTCGAGTTTCATTTGCATAAGGTTGGTTGCAAGGGAATGAGACAAATATTGATCTCAAGTTGAAAAGAAATGCGCCTGAAAACCATAATTGTGTTCAAACTAACCATCCTATAGAAAGAAATATATCAAGTTGTTATAACCCTAATGGCTGACCTGTTGAGACATCAAGGAGCACATGAATAAATATAGATAAATATATCAAGCAAACATAAAACCAATTTCATGGAGTTAGGGATTAACCTGAAGCATAAATGCCACCACAATAACTGTGATAAAGAGTGTAGCAGTCTCAAAAATCTGAAAGTTCAGATCCATGGGTTGTCCCATGATCCAACCAATCACCACACAGAAAGGAATCTGCATCAAACAAACATATATTTTATACTGTTTACAAAGAAGAGACATGCCTTAGAAAATACTCCGTAAAATATAGACATGCTTATAGAAGGTAAATTATGTTTTGAATATCTTTCTAAAAGGTGTTTTTTAATTGCAATACAAATGATTCAGTGCGGAATAAATTGAATCTTCATGAACTTGATACATCAAACCAGAATGCATCAACTAGTGCATGTTAATTAGAACAGAGGTCAAAAGTTAGAATACTATAGCAGTCACTTTCAAATTCCCAGAAGGTTATTAAAATTGTGAAGTGAATAACAATAGTACCAAGGATTCATTTTTACGGACAACAATTCAATACAGAAATGTCAATACAACTATACATCCCCTGGCCCCAAGATAAGAACAATAATCTGTGAATCCTGTGTTCTTAGCTTCTCAATAAGGATAATATCAGCAACACTCAAGCATTCACTGCAGTGAATGATATACTCCTTTTCGACAGGTTGTGGCCAAAGATTTATTAAATATATATATTTCAGGGATTCTTTCATATCGCACACCTTATGCCACATTGGAGGCCAAGTTCAGATGTCTTGAGAAAGTTAATGAACAATAGTTGATACTCTATTTGTTAAGTTTCCTATAACTTTGCCCATGTAAATCCAGGATCACTTAAAAAAAAATCATTTCATACTGGACATAATTGCATATCAACCTAGAATTTAGTTTTCATTTTTAACTCATCTCCATTGAGCCTTGTAATATCATTTGATCATGTCTTGATTTTATAAATTGCTCTTGGCCAACTTATTTACATGTGGATCATAAACTGTCTTGCAGTGAAAAATCTGCAATGGAACTATAATAAATGAAGGAAATGTAGAGATTTGTGAATAAGCGTTTGATGTAAAATCCCGATCTATAAGGAATCTTTGTCATATGGTTAAGAACAAAGAGCAGAAGAAAACCAGACCACATATGCATAAACAGTCTCTTAAGATTATCAGTGCAGGTCTTGACTCTTACCACAAACATTGATATTTGTGTGGAAGATCCAATTGCAACACCTAATGTAATGTCCTGCAATAAGTATTATAACTAGAAATAATCATATAAATGATAAATGTTTACGCTTAAAAGATTATTGGAAAATTAAATCAAATGATGCAGTCAACATTATACAAAGATAAACAAGTACTGTTTACCAGTTTATCTTTCATAGCAAACATTACTGCACTTGCATGTTCGGCAGCATTCCCAACTATTGGGAGTAATATGACGCTTATAAAAGCAACTGGCATATTCCAGCTCTTAGATGCCCCCTGTTTAAAGTACAAGCATATCAAATGAGCCATTTAACTAAATATAAGGGCTTAATACACATTTCTAATAGCATACTATATCAGAGAAATCTCAAGCTAAGATGACCACAAGATCAACTATAATGCATGTCAAGCACTGGTAAATGAAGCCTTAAACTGTCTAATTTAGTACTTAAGTACACTGTTATTTTAACGCATAGCAGACAGCCAGAATATTAATTAACTTTAAACATGTTACAAAAATTGAAGTGAACATCAATGAGTAAATAACATACTTTCAACAAATTAATTTTGTTTACAAGTTGAAACTGAATGATCAGTGTCCTCCTGTGACTGAAATCAATCCACAGGAATGTATATTATCTTGCCGGAGTGATTTGAGAGGGAAAAAAGTGTTACAAGGATAATGTAAGCAGACAGAGAATGCTCCTTAAGATGGACAAAGAAATTGGACATGCAAGTGTAATAAGATAAAGAAAGCATGCTTTATAACAGAATAACTTCACAAGGAACAATAAGGCAAGCAGCTCTAAATGAAAATTGATAAAAAATAAGCATTAATAAAGGATGAGACATATACTGAAACTTAACTTAAATTAGTAAAAAGGCATACAAAAGGTAACTTCATAAGACCAAATTCTAATAAAGGACAAAACGCTGCATAATGCATATTTAATGACCTAAAACCTGAGATGGCATGCAAGATTAAGATATCTGTAGAAACATGGGCTTGCAAGTGACCTAATGTGTGGAGTATATTCTATTTCTACCAAACTACCAAGTGAGTACAATTCCATTTTATGGCCAATTTATTTCCCTTTGAAAAGTCTGAATGAAATTAATTTATTAAATAAGACAAATATGCAATTGGGACAAACTGCACGAAAGCCTATAAAATGTGATGACAGAAAACAGTTAAGTCGAATCACATGGATAGGGAAAGTCATAACTGTATGTATGCCATGGGATGTGAACTGATAAAATGTATTGTACTCTATGGTTCAAAGAGAATGAATGAAGAAGTTAGTTTATTGAGGATATCATTCTCTCCTGTTCATGTTTGCATATCGTTTCTTTAATAGTTTATTTATTGACATCAACGGTAGGCATACCGTGTTCATGCTATGAACCTTAAAATATTATGTGCAGTACCAGAGCTAACCTTCTTGGCTTGTGCTGATGGAACCTAAATAATATAAACCCCCAGTTAAAATATATACACGCGCCTGGATAATGAGAAAAGCTCATACCAGTCAATGAACGAGATGTTATATTTATGCCAACAGTCTTATGAGGTAGATGAGTGTAAAGATCAAATAGAGGACATGGAACACTGGCGGGATTCAAAGCACTCAGATGAATTGGATATTTTACTAGCAATTAGTCCAGTTGTTTATTGTTGTTGCTAGGAAAGATATGATGGATCAGACAGTCATAGGAAACACAAAGGAAATGTACCATCCAAATAATAGTCAAGCAAGTTGTAAAATAATGAGATGGAGGCTGCTGAGATATTTTACAGACAAGGCCTAGCACAGCTGTAGATGATGCAATTTGACAAAGCCATGGAAGCCTGTTGGATGGAGACCAGACAGCAGTGTGAAGAATGTTTTGAATCAGATGTGACCAGGTCACTATATCAGTTATGTTGTTCATCAAATATGTTCTTATAGGCAATAGTTAAATTATTTAACTAACAATACTTAAGAATTTGCTTGAATACATTACATAGATGAAATCTCGTGTAACTATGAAAGTAGTAGTGAAATTGAGAACCCATTGTCCAATAAAGAAATATATGGAAACTAAAATAATAAACATTAAAGAAAGCCTAAAACATATGAAGACAGAAGATAAAAGTACCTAAATAAACAAATACAAAACTGGTTTAGGAGATTCTTAATAACACAAAGTGGCTTACAAAACAATCAGGTTCAAACTTTGGTGGAGAATGTATCTTGACCATAATGATTTGAGGTTAAATAAGGCAAATAATGTTTTCCTCAAACATCTGCTGGGGAATAGAGGGTCAAATTTAAGGAAGCAAACTTGACTCTTCAAGAGATTGCCTAAAGATGGTGGCAAAGAATTGGTGCAAAGATTGCAGCTCATATCTCATTACCATAAGGAAGGTCATATAAGAGATAATATCTTCATGTAATTACCCAAATGCATGTAAAGATAAAACCTCCATTTGTTAGGCATCAATGACATTGATGAAGTTGAGGAATTTAGACACCAGGCTAAATTCAGCGTAAGCTTAATTACTTTGCCTATGGAGTATATAATAATGAAAGCAATAAGAAGAAGAAAAAGCGGCCACTTTCAATATCCTAGTATGCTGATGTATTTTAAATCATATTTGCGTGTCATTATTATTAGTTACTAGTAACTACCTTAAACGCGTATGGGAGGAATCCCATGTTTAGGATGAACGAACATAATCAACACAACTTTATCTCATTAGGTGATCACATAAGTCTTTGTGATTTAAGTTATTGTATTTCCACATGTATATTCAATTATGTCAAAGCCAATTAGTAAATTACAGAGTGGTTTCATCGTGACAATTGCATATTATTGTTGCATCCTCCTGATCAAGTTATACGCCATTCTACACGTTCTTGAAATTAAGTGTTAATGTCCCCAAAAATTGTTAATACAGAAAACAGAATATCAAAGAAGACAGTTATCTCATCACCTACTGACTCGTGGAGCTTGTTAAGAAATCTGTAGGCAATGAAGTAATTCAATTATATGCTATACTGTGTCTTGATTGGACTAATGTTTGTTCCAACCTCTAAAGTTGACATAAAGATGGATTCAATCTCTCAGGCAGTTTTTTTATGGAATATAGAAGTTTAGAACCTTTTTGCATTTAATTTCTATAAGATAAACATCATCTTGTAAAACTTGGAGCAATGATGGGCTCCAAAATTTTCAATCCTCCTTTCACAGAATGGTACTATACTCTAAGCTTCTTCCCATACAGAGTATGCATGAGCATATTCAAGCGGAGGATAAACATAGAACAAAATGTGTACCAGTAAATATGTAAAAATATTTTTTTCTCACATGCACAGTATAGCTCTGTCCAAACCAGACATTGTATGTTACTCATAAGAGAGCCATGTCAATATCAGTTTTCAGATTCTCCCAATAGCTAAGAAATATCATGCTGAGTCCACCTAGCACCATGTTGCTGGTGAAGAGTAAATATTAACAAAGTCCAAGTGAAACAAATCGATAAATTTATTTTAAATTAAGCCCCATTTGGATGTTAGACTTAGCACTCAATCGTACTTGCAATTCCTACGAACTTTGGAGGAGGGGTTAAGGGGTTTAAAGGGATCTATTTTCCATATTTTTTTTTCAAAACACATTGTCTTTCCCACTTCTAAAGGCTGTCAATAATCTTGACAGCATTCGTAAGCCACTATAAAACATAATACCGAATTCATTACTATAAAACATATTCTTCATTACTCCTAGAGATTTGAAACCACTCTCAAACACCATGAGTATATTTACAAAATTAACTTGAAGTATAAGAATATAGAATTTCAAGATATAAAATGAAAGGTAAAACTTATACTTAGATGTGTAGTTTATAAATATAATATCTGATATAGTCTTCCTTAACTCTTTCGCTAACCCCTTTTGAATTGTTTGCTTATAGCCAATGTCATCGGCCCAACAGATGACATACTAATTTTATTCCTTTTTTTCCAACGTCATCAGCCTGGCTGATGACATCAGCTAAAACAACACATGACCTAGGAGCTTGTACCCCTATTTATAGGATAACCTTGGTCATTTCTTGAACAAATAACTTCTTCTCTGTTTGCGCTTGCAAATCCCCTTACGGAATATAAAGATGAATTCAGTAAAGGACTTCACTGAAGTAAGACAAGATGTTACAAAATTAACTTAAAGTATGAGAATACAGAATTTCAAGATATAAAATGAAAACTTATACTTAAATGCGTATTTTATAAATATAATATCTGATATAGTCTTCCTTAACTCTTTCGCTGACCCCTTTTGAATTGTTTGCTTATAGCCAATGTCATCGGCCCAACCGATGACGTACTACTTCTATTCCTTTTTTTCCAACGTCATCAGACCAGCTGACAACATCAGCTAAAACAAAACATGACCTAGGAGTTTGTACCCCTATTTATAGAATAACCTTGTTCATTTCTTGAACAAATAGCTTCTGTTCTGTTTGCCCTTGCAAATCCCTTTAGGGAATATAAAGATAATTCAGTAAAGGACTTCACTAAAGTAAGACAAGATGCAATAAAGGCATTGAATAGGAGCTCTGCTAGCAAGGTATACCAAGTCTTTGGAGTCCCCAGCTGTGGTCTGCTTGGGGTTTCTCGTATCCATCTTAACTCCACTAACAACCATCTCTCGCAAAGTGTTTAAAGCCAAGGGAGAGATTAATAATACCATCCCTTTTCCCTACCTCCTTTATTTTGTGCATGATTTGATTATGTATGTTGTAAGTTCCTTTTTTTATGTCATAGCACATGCTTGTTACCATTTACTTTATTGTTATCATTACACAGTGAAATATCCCTGGCTGGGATCTTACAACAAGATGGACAAAACACAGAAATTTGCAGCAAATACTAAATCTGATTTTTCTGATTTTTATGCAGAAAATTACAGCTAGGGCAGTGAACAGTAAAATGTGAATAACTCTCAAAATATCTGTTCAAAACACTTGAAAATTTAAAGAGAACTAGATAATAATATAAAGAACACAAGGGAAATATTTTTGGAATTTTTCAGTCACTATATTGCTGCCAGAAAATTACAGCGTGCCTAAAATGGCTGGGAAACTTCGAAAATTAATATCTTTCCGAATACAAGTGCAAAAATGATGAAACTTGGGAAATAACATATATAAATATGGAAGATGACTTTCCAACCTTCAGATCTGAAAACGGCCAGCTGAAAACCCTAGAAATTAGGGCTGCAATCTTCCAAACAAGTCGCCCCCCTTGGTAGATGGCCAAAACCCTTGTGAAATCCTCTGTAGATGATGCCAAACCCTTCCTCTATGGCTGCCGTAGGTCTGATCCGAAAACCAGCTGAAAATCTTCACCAAAACTCACAAAAACCCTCAAACCCTAATTCTGAAGATCCTGAAAATGCCTCTGTAAAACAGCCCTGAAATCAGCTCCAAATGACAAGCTAGGGTAGATCTTTCACTACCGAAGAATGCCCTGCTAGCTAGGGATGGATCTCTCACCACCAAAGCTAGGGTTCCCGTGGGATCTTACTCCACAAGCTAAAAGTTGCAAACAGCAGTTGCACCATGAAAAGAGATATAAGTGTATGTATGCATGACTATCCTTTCACCCCTCTTCTCCTTTTATAACCTTTTTCATGTCAAAGAAACCCTAAAACCCCCAAGGCGCATTTTCTTAAAGAGGGCCCAATTAAAAATAACTTAAAGTTGTTTTTTCCCTTCCTAGGCGCCTTGGCCCATAAAGTGACCCCAATGAAGAAATATAACATTTAATGCCATACATATCCCCTCAAGTCGCCAAAAAGGGACTTTAAGTGGCCCCAATGAAGAAACATAACATGAAATGCCAAAAGTGTCCACTTAAGTGATCCCAACGACAAAATAGAACACAAAGGGCCCATTAGACCCTCCCAACGCCCAAAATATAACAAAAACATAGTAGGAAATTAGACAACCATCCCCAATAACCTCTAAAGTCGTTAGTCCCTTGGGAATGACCAGGGCTAAGACCAAAATAGGGCCGTTAGGCCAACTGCTCGGAATTGGGGACATTACACACAGCCATTGCATGTTACCACGGTCCTTGATCTAAATGCCATAGTTCTAGCTCGTCATCTAGTTAATGTCGGTTCTAGTAAGGTCTTCTACCCTTCTCTTTAAATAGAGGTTGCATGTGTAGGTGCCTATTACTAGATACATCACAACTCTTAAGTATAGATTATTTACTACATTACGCAATAGCAGCTTCTTGCCTACAACCTACGCACCACGTGGTGAACTATCATGTTTATGCATTAGATCTAGAACGACCTCCTACCTTTACCCATTTGGAGGTTTGTATATCAAAAGACCCATTTCTAGGCCTAATACAAGCAGTAGATCCAAACACAGAAAACAGGTTTTCCCCAAGACCTTGAAATCAATCTGGTTGGCAGGATTTAAGAGGGCATAACCTCAATTATAATGTATTTCTCTTCATTTCTGAAAGCTTCAAAGCATATTTATAAGGGGGTCTATATAAAAATTTAGTTAAGGAAATGACTACAATTTAAAGCTAAATTTTACAAGGGAAAGTCAGAACCCTTGATAACTTCCAATGTGCTCTACAATGAAATCAATTAGTAAAATCTGTTATAAAGGTTGAGTGCATCCAAAAGTGGAAACTTAAGTATTCTGATGGGGTATGACTTGCTAATTTTGCATCACTTCTCTGTACTCTATTTTTTGTTGTAAATCTTAAAGTTTCCATCATTTTTAAACACAAACAGAATGCATCCCTAGAAAAGTCCGAAGGAAAGTATGAAGATTTTAATTTTTGCAAAAGCAATGAAAATATAGGCAAATATGCTATGGGAGCTTAAAGCTCAGAATCAGATGTAACCTTCCCTCTCTTCATGTCAAAGTTAAAATCAAGTTTGACGTTCACTCGTAGAATGGCAGTTGTGAACGAAACATGTTGGGTAACTGGACCGTGGACATACAGACATAATTCAACTTTAAGATTACATTTGATATCCAGAGACTAGCTTCACAAAGTTGACACCTATAGGAGTCACAAGGACATTGATCCTTAATAGAAAGGATACATTATGATTCAGAAATGGGAGGACCTAAGGAAGTTATCTATCTACGTATTTACATTTTACACATCACACAGTTTCATCTCAGGTAGGCTTACAATCAGCAATAATCAGCCGATGCGCAGAAAGGAGACCAAGAATTTGAAAGAAAATTGGATAAAACTCTAAATTAATACTGTAATCGAATTAATCTCAATTCCAGAAAAGCCTCCTGTCTCATATATATCAATAGCTCAAATTCCATAAGGTTAGCACATTGAATGGATTCCCTCTGATATAGCTTGTTGAAGAGAAACATCAAGCAACTAAGTCATGAGACCGCTAAATAGTAACCAAAGATGCTCAAGCTTGAAGAACATCCAAATAGATGGAACTCCAATTTTCTATCATTTTTTCATGCTGCTAGAAGCCTAGAAGATTCAACGAAAGAAAATGATTTACTTTACATTGTAAAAGCATGACCATGATAAGTGAAGTGATTTGTAATAGGGCAAAAAATGGGAAAATAAAAAACCAGTTTGTTATATTCAAATTCAAAGTATAGTTTCTCAAACGCAAGAAAGTTGCTTGTATGGGAAATCTTCCCATGAGCCCAAGGGACAGTAAAATAATGTAGTGTATTTGAACAATATAGAGAGTTCAAACTTCGAATCTCCCATGGGCTCAATAGACCCATAGCTTTTGGATAGATATTCATATCCAATACATTGGAAACAACAGGAACGTAAATAATATGTGCTTTCTCTTTGGCACTGCACCTGAAATCAATAAGTGACAAGCATGCACTGTTGTGATGCTTGGGAAAGTGGATCAATTGAAATGAAGAGCAAGGTGTGATTGATTCAATAGCACGTATATGTAGACAAAAAAAAAGTACATTGATTGACTTCCACGTCTCCAATTCAGTTATGAAAGATAAGAAAGCCAGTGAAGCAGTCAAATTAGCTCGTAGCTTAGGTCTAGTTTTCATATGTCAATAAGATCAGTCATTGTCCTCTTCTGAAGTTGACATTAATAAATCTCCAAAAAATATTGTCGCATGGTAAAGCAGTCTATTGTCTCCAAAAGTTGTAGATATGTTTCAAAGCAGATCTGTGTAAGGAATTCATGGAAGGAATTTCATCAGCTACAAAATAACATCTTTATGAGACAAGTAGATTTAACAAATCTTTATGAGACAAATAGATTCAACAAGATAACCAAGTCCACCCCTATTTGACAACAATTCATACGCTTTTTTTTCTGCTTTTCTTCAATAAAATTTGGAAACACCTAAAATTCCCTTACCGACCAACATAAGTTCCCATTGAAACAACTTATGTTCTCTTAGTTGTGCTTGCTTTAAAATGCAGTTCACTGTCATACCAAAGTCCATATCAAAATAATACAGTCCAACTCATAACAACCACAAGGAAAAACACACTGCAAATACAATTTCCTCTAGAACTCAAACAATGCACACAAGTAAAACAAGATGCTTTTCAAAAAAAATGAAAATAATTCATCCGCCATTCCTTATTTTAACATTAACCACTTCAACATGTTTGAAATTATCTACCTTTGAAACTCTAAGGCTTTTGTGACACCTACTAATAATATATGGTCAACATGCAAAAAGCCATTATTAGTTTATGTGACACATGCATAGTCTATTTTGTGACACATGCAGTGTCCAAACCTCTCCTAAAAATAGAAATCGAATAAAATAAAATTGAATTCGATCATCTATACCTAGAAATGGCACCCCAGCTCTTGGGGATGAATATATAATGATTTGACCTCAATTAAGTGCACATCCAGTGAACTGCACTCTAACTGGCACTTCCAATCTAAATGCAGATGATGCCTAAGGTCTACAAACGGATCTTCGTAGCTCAAGTTTTGACATATCCAACACACTTTCAACACTTCATATCTTGTGGGTGAAGAAAGAATATTTTCCTCAATGGGAAAACCAATTGACTTGACATCAAATACATTGTGAATTTTCCTCTTGTTCTTTGAAGCATTAGGCTCCAACAATTATTAATTTTGCACAAGACATTGGTTGAAACCTAGGGACCTGGGTACACATATACAGGCTCCGGAAAAGCACCCAGTACGTGCAAGTGCCCAAATACATAGGGGAAATGTCCCGGGTACGCAAAAGCAGTTCGGGGTATGTCCGGGTAAATCAATCCGTGAAACAGTACCCAAATACGTCTAGTATTGTTTTGCGGTCCCTAGACAAATTCGCCATGTAGCCACAATAAAAACAGTCACACAAATGTTTTTTTCCCTTTTTGGTCAAAAAAGTCAAAACGACTCTAAAGAATAAAAAATAAAAATCTCAACCCTAAAAGAAACCCCCAAAACTCTTTTCTAACAACAATGCATTTACCTTACATTGCATACTTATTTCTCTTTGCACATTTTCTCTCTCACCTTCATATTTTCAAATGCTTAGGGCTGATCATACAAGCAAGTAGAAGCTAAGTATTGGGATGTAGACCCAAAAACTCCAAACTCGGAAGCATCCATTGGCCACCTTTCATTGGTAGACTCATAGCTAGAGGGTAATTCATATCACCAAGCTAGCAAGAGCGGCACTGCTACTCCTTGCGGTTTTAATGAATCACATGATGGTTCTACTTCTAATGAAGCACATGATCGTTTTAATGATGCTCTCACTGAATACATTAGAGAGCTTTATGATTATGAATATGCTGATTTGTCTTTATTTTTGTGTATACATCGTAATGTTTGTACAATGTACTTGTTCTAAGTTCGACCAATGAATATCATGACAATTGGCATTGAATTATCAAATTATTTTGTGGTTATTTGACTCGTTGTGTTTACCCTATGCATATTATATGGTTAATATTGCTTATTTAGCTATATTTTTTAATATCTGATCTAATTTTTGTACGACAGTAGCCAAAGCCATACTTACGCCTCAGAAAAAATCGCTTTACTGACATACTGGGTCCCATACCCATATTCGTACCAGCTACCTAGGATACAACTTAAAATTGTATGTGTCAGTGTCCTATTGTCCACAAAGTTGTTTATTTACACTTAATCATCACAATTCACATTCGTAGAACTGTTGCATGCCTAGGATAAGTTTATATCAATGTCCTAAGGCCCACTAAATCTTCTCTTTATTTTGTAATCCTACTCCTATACATAGTTTTAAAACTCGGACTTGGCAAAAACTCGGTAGCCCAAAATATATATCAATTTGTTGAATAAATTTAAATGACACACAAAATACTCTTCAGAAGTATAAGAAATGAATTCAGAGAAAACGGGTATATTTTCAGTTTTGGTCTTTTGGACCAAAAGAGAGTACAATGCACATCATAATATCGGGACAGTTGAACAATTGCTCATATATCCTTGAAATCCTTAACAAGGAAAAACTAATTTAAAAAACTTCTGCTGACTGGCAAGTTTTTCCCAGACTCATGAGTACTCACGAGTTTTTCTAGGAGAACCTTGTCAAGTGCTCACCAAGGTACTTTGGCTCACCCCCACAAGTTTTAAAACTATGCTCATATATGTCATTGCGATGATTAATTACCATTATTCACCTTCATGTGAGGAATGCAACCTAGGATAAGTAATCTAGTAATTTTGATTTGGGATACCATCATTGGGTGGTTGCCAAAGTAGAAATTTACAATTGGTAAGTTAGTTGCATTTCCACTCATAAATATTTGTTTATATCAATGCTACGTGGAAATTGCTTTTCTCACTCCTGTAAGATTTGTGCATCTGTACTTCATTTACATATCAAAATGAAAACACAAGATTAATAACCCTAAAAAAAATATGCCTTGAAAGTTTGAGCAGCTGGCTTCTGTGGACAACAAATAACAGCCTGGAAATAAAATGAAGAGCACATGCACCTATTACAATTCAAACAGATAAAACAAGGCAAGTATGGAAAGAAACCACAAACAAAAAAAGATAATGGCATGCCGCATAAGAAATCATGTCACTATGGCACTTCTAAGTAAATGCTGGTGATGAAAATCCCTATCTAGACAGTCCACAGAAATTTTTAAGCCCAACTTGTATAGATGCCTCCATGTGCAAAGTTTGTTCTTCAATGGCCCGAAATAGGGTAGGGACAAATCTGCAAGCTAAACATTGCATTGAGAAAAAACACAAAAAACTCGCTAGTATCTCATATGCCTTTTGGAGAAAATAAAGATACCTTAATAACCCACACGTTCTGTTTTGTGCGATAAAGGAACACTTCTAATATCTAATGTCTTTGATGAAAATTCCAAATACCAAATAACATGTATGAACGTGGTTGGAAACAACTCAGTGCTAATTTGGACTCAATTCCTTGGATTGTATATCCAAAGACTTAAAACTGAAAGTTATTATTTTACCTCAATTAGCGCTGCTGACTAGATAATCTGAAAGAAAAGAAACAAACGCAGTCAGGATAGCCAGCCATATTATTGCTTCCCAAAATATTAGCTGTGGAGGATACTCTTCATCTAAACCTCCTTCATTGTCACCCTGTAAACATATGCCATGCCCTCTATTAGAAAGACCTTCAAGAATAAAAATCCATCAAAACTCAAATCATCCATTTCTAAAGATGATTTAAAGGGGAAGAGGGGAAAAAACATTTAAGGGCACTAATACGCTTAAGTAAATCCTTCAATCACAATAACCATCTACATGAACACTACCTCTAATAGCTCAAATAGTACATGATACTACTAAGATCCATTGAAATAAAGCAAAAAGATAGGCCGCCTAAAAAAAATAGATGACAATAAAACTATAGATGTTTGCCTTACACTTGTGTCATAGTGGACATAGATAGCTTACAAAAGACGAGAATGTATGTGTTTACAGTATAGTAGAGCTGAGTGCCAGTGTAAGCATCTCAATCAAGAAAAATACCCCAACAATAATAATTATAAAATAAGAAAAACAATTAAACTGTCCATTTGATAAACATAACAAACAATAAGAATTTGCTTGACAAACAGAGCAAAGTCTCATCATAAATTTTCTAGCTGTCCATTTTATACTGTCTTCCAACATATGGAGAAATACGAATCCACCACCATTATTTCATGCGGCTTATCCAACATCTTTATTTTCTCATGTTCTTTAAAATGTTAACCAGGCTTGTTGTCGTTTCTTGAAAGGAAGTGGTTACATGGAAAAGGGGTTCCTAAATTTTCTTCGCAGGTGCTACAGACTAGTTTTACAAGCATTTGTAGTAAAAATGGTTCCATGGTATAAAAAATCCTGAGGGCATGCTGCAATTTTTTGAGAAATGATATTTTAAATTGTCATATTTTTATTTATAAGAAAAGTTTAAACCAAATTCGCCCTTCATAAATTGAAATTTGGAGAAATATCTTCCTACATAATAGGATCAGGTATGGGAACTTCCAGCCCCTTCTTTTTTCCACAAGCTCAAACTTTCCACCAAAAAATTTGCCCACTCTTTATTTTTAGAAAAAGATTCTGAAATTTCCTGTTTCCATAATTTTCATTTTTCATGGGGTCATCCACTCATTGAAAATAAGGGCCATAGACCCATCCATGAGACCCCTTCTTAAGCCTCTCCTGTCCAAATATGATTACCATTCTGCATGCCTCCCATGAGTTTTTCACAAAAAAGAGGGATTAGAAACAGGATATAAGAATCCAATTATGTTCTGGCTTGAAATCCGTGTTCCATGTCATGACTGTGAAAAGATGATCGATATGTGTGTGTGTACACACACATATATGCACACACCCCTATGTTCATACATATTAAGACACTACAAAACCCACATAAACAGTGACATCCAGACTCCATTCTCATAGGTTAACTTAATAATGCATTTTATTAAAAGGAATATATCTTTTTTTAAAGTCTATCAAGCCTATTCTTAAACAACTTAAGCTTCATATCTGTACATAGATGTACTAATGGCTAATAAAAGTAGATTCTTTAGCAACCAAAACAGCATCCTGACATTTATATTTAATGTTGTGTGCTATTAGTTCTGCATTTTAAAATAAAAATCACCAGTTAGTATTAATATTCTTCACCTAGTAGTATTTTCTTATTATTACCACGCTAAGAATAATTTTAAATAGATATATTTTATGTCATAATTGATGTTAATTTGTTCCAAGATGTACATTTTACCCACATCGTGTTGGACTTTTGGTTTTGTATGTGTGGGAGGATGATGTGTGGGGAACATTGAAGGCCAGCATTGAGATAGATATGTAACTCTCAACAATAATAATAAACTTTTCAAATATTGTAGCACTTTCAAGCCTCAATATAGATTTGATATGTGTCGAGAGGTATCCAAAAGACTCAAGGTGGAGATCCCACCACAACGTATCAAGATTTGATTTGCATATCTCTCAGCAATACCAAATTCATGTAAGATAGGTGTGCACTAGTTTATTTGCGCAGAGAGGTGCATTCTACACCCCACATCAACTTGGACTCTTGGTGTGGGTGGGCAGATATGCAGAGAACATTGAGGACCGTTGTTTTAAAATTTAATAGATATGTAACTTTTAATAACTAAAAAAAAAGTCAAAAAATCTAGCAAGTGTTTTTCCAATGGGACGGGTGCTCCAATACCAAATTAGGCAGAACCTTGTGAAAGGAGTGATGATGGACAACAGAGGCAGCATCCCCAAGCTAGAGGAAATGGGGGTGGTGATGAAAAAAGGGTTAGGGAAGAAGGTGCCGCAGCAGTTCGAATCTAAGAAAACGACTTCAAAGAAGAATACAAGGCATCAAAGAAGAGAGCTTTGTAGTATTGGCACACTAGTGTAGTACCCTAAATTTGGTCCGAGGCCCTTGACAATTGTATCTTTATAAACATTTACTCCATAGATACATAGTTGACCTTATTCACACATATTTCTCTATTCCAAACACTCTTTAATCCACTAGGTTGACTCCATTCATCAATTTCACATCACCATAACAAGTTCAATCTATACAAAAGCCGACTTGCATTCTAGAATCTAGACAGACGTCACACATCTTTCAATTCTAAGTTTTATGCCTGTTAGACGGGTTCGTGGGCCCCAGATAGGTTCAGCCCCAAACATGTCCATGTGTCATGAGCATATCCTTCGCTTGTCCAATGGTCACAAATTCAAATTGGTAACTTGCCTTAATTGGCCTTAGCTAGATTTTAGGGTTGGTTGAGTGGGAAAACTAACAAAAGATCATCTATTTAAACAAAGGGCACTCTAAGCCATTCAAACCATCTAGGCATCACCTCATCACTTGGAGACACTATGCAAAAGAGCCAAATCTTTCGGGAGCAGTCCTTGATCAGCCAAGAGCATAAATCTGAAGTACACTAAGGCAAAAGCCATGTTATCAAATGCAAAAGTCAAATTGAGGGATTCTTATTTCTATATTGCTATTTGCATCTAATCGTAGGCTTATAGGAGAACAACATGGGTTTGAGGCTTCTTTGGAGTAGTGCTATGTAGGAAACGCTTAGCCATTGGGGGGTGGTTGGAGCTAGTCCAACCCAACATGCAAATCCCTTTTTAAGATTTCTCAACTTTAAGACGAACAAAGGTAAGGTTGTCACAAAGGAGAAGGCAATTCAGCTACACCGCAAACTCATCGCAGCATTCCAATGTCAAAAATCAAAAGTACAAATCCAAGTAAACTTGCATTCAAGAATACGACTCTACAGAGTCACTCCCAAACAGGTTTATAACCTCCACAAAGGTTAAGACCCAATGCATCCTGTCACAGATAAGTTCATTCACAAACCTTTCTGCCCATTTTGAACCTGCCCAAATCACATTGCCAGCTCCTGAATTTTTCTGAGTGCCTTGACAATGATCTGCCTTGCTTTTGTTCAACATCTAAGCATCTTGTTTCATCATTTGTCAACCTATACTGGCAAGTTTGTTCCATTTCTATGTCCTAATTGATGTTTTGCTATCTTTTAGAGTGATCGATATCATTCAAACCTCAAAATTTCACTTAATTCATATTACATTAGGACTACCCTTTATTAGTCTAGATTGATATTTCAAGTATTACATAAATTATTCTCATAGCTTCATTTTGGTGAGCCTGATCTGTTACTTTTGAATACACAATCTAGGTTTATTTTCACCCCTTGTGGTTTCAGATTTTACAGTTGATTCTAAGTTTTAGGGTTTCATTCAAATGTTAATCCCTACATCTATTAGGTTATTTATGATCTTTGAGTGCATTTGTGATTTCATCTTATGCCACCTAGGCAAGCTAGATCCCTTACAACTATTGTACAAAGTGTTGAGTTGAGTAGTATATCTATTGATCATAATCAAATCCCTTTAACTCAATTGCATGCAAACAAAATGGCAAATAATTTTGATGTTAATGCTAGTTATGTAATGGATGCAAATGTTATTCTTGATGTTGATGCAAATGTTCATGATGATACAAATGTAGATGCAAATGTTCATGATGATACAAATGTAGATGCAAATGTTGATGATATCGTTTATGTAAATGGTGATGCTAACAACATAACTAAGCATTGTTGTGATTAATACTATACCTGGCCATGAAACCGATACACGTGAATGGAATAACAATGATTACTATGAGATTCATGTCCTTACACAAGTTGCTCCCACACGATTTACCCAATTTTGCAAAGATTTGACACAAACCCCTACGGATATTGAGGTGGTATCAACTGTTTTAATAGAGGCTTGTACAGAACAATACACTAAGAAAGCATTTGCTAGAAAAATCCCCACTTAAAAAACACATTGGACCATTGCATAATGCAAATCCCCCTTCTAGAGGCTCTTTTTCAGCATTGGGTTCTCAGATCAATGTACCCATGATGCATAGCAATAGACCTACAACCAACCAACCAAGTGTTGCCTACACCTAGTAATCCTATTATGGGGGCATCACAAGCTCTTCCGCAAGCCACCATGGTTATCCACACATAGATGTTGCTTCTCTTTCACCTCCTATGAATAAAACTAGTTCTATGCCTTCCCTACATGGATCATTCCCCAACATGGGATGCATTTTAATGCTTCCACGCATGTCGCTACAAATCCTTCCTTCAATGCATATACCCAACAAATTCAAGATGTATGAGCTCAAATCCTTGCTATGAAACGAGGTGCTAACAAGTTACATGCTATAACAAGTTTTATTGATTTATTACTAGATCAGTTAGTTGCAGGGATCCTCACCTATCCTCTACCTACACCAACCCAAGTTTACCTTATTTGATGGTAAGTTTACCTTATTTGATGGTAAGACTGGTATGAAACAACATCTTCAAGTGTTTGTTGTTATAAACATGGATTATGCGGGAAATGACAAACTATTGACCAAGATCTTTCCATGAAGCCTTAAGGAGTGCGCATTAACATGGTTCTACAACCTTCCAAAGCAATCTATCCATTCATTCCAAAGTCTATCTAGCTGCTTTCTAATTCAATTCGCTATCAATATTGATCAACAAGTCTCCTTCGCTCAAATTGCCCAACTTAGACAAGGACCAAATGAATAATTTACAGACTATGCACTTTGATACAAAATAATGTTATCCCAAGGTCCCAAACACATTGAAGAAGATGAACTAAACGAAATATTCATTAGGACTCTAGTTCCAATCCAAAGCTAAAGAAAAAGGTCATGTTTTCTAATTACTCATCCTTTAACATTCTTTGCCAAACAATAAAAGGTCTATGATACTAAGCTCCTTGCAGCTAACATGCTCAAATGATTAAAATGGTTGTCCAAGCCAAATTTGTTGAGAAAAGAGCATGACAAGCCAAGGCCCTTAACCTTCAGGTTTATGGCCTGTCTAAACCTATTGATAACTTGCAACTCAGGGAAACCTTTTTACAGGAATCCCTAGACTTGACCAACATCTCCCTCAACTAGGCATGGATGACTCTAGATAACACTCTTATTATCAAGTTTCGATCAGCAAGGGATCGTTTGAGAGCTCTGAAATCTAAAAGGAAACTCTTTTTTGTCCCCAATAGAGTTTATTCAGATGTTGATCTTACTAGACTCCAAGTGGAGGAGCTTTAGAAAACTAGGGCCTTGGTTGTTGCTGCTAGAAAAGAAAACAAATGACCTGTCCTTTGGGATTGTTGGGATATGATTCGTGTTTTCCCACCCTCGGGGTGGTCACATCTTATACCATCTAATTGATGGCACACAGAGGTCTTAGACAGTGATAGTGGCATCTACATTGCTTATTGGAATTGTAATGGTACCCTATGGCCTTCTCCAAGTACCTTCCAAGATGTGATTGCAATGCAAGATCTCATCTTCCTTACAGAGACACATGAGAGCCCAGAGAAGGGGCTCCCTCCAAGTATAGGTTATTTTTGGGTCTCATCTTGTCGCCGTGAGACCTGTAGATGAGGTGGTCTTCGTGGTTCAGATGGAGGGTGTAATGTCCCCAATTCCAAGCAGATGGCTTAGGAGGCTTCTTCATCTATCTTAACCTTGGTCATGCCCAAGGGGCTAGTGAAGTTGATCGTTATTGGGTATGGTTTGCACCTTCATTTCACTTATAGGTTATGTTTTGACGTTGGACACATACTTTGAGGTGAATTAAGTGAAACAAGGTTGTTGTATGCTTTTTGCTTGTGAAGTAAGATCCCACAGGAACCCTTGCTTCGGTGGTGAGAGATCCACTCCTAGCTAGTAGAACACTCTTCGGTGGTGAGAGATCCTCTCTAGTTTGCTAATTTGGAGCTTCATTCAAATCAGATTTTCAGATCAGAGTTATTAGAGAATTTCAAGGGTTTACTCAGTGCCAGAGACAAATTATTTGGTCCATACTTCAGCCATCTACAGATCAGATTATTTGCAGCTTTTGAGGCAAGCTTGGCAAATTCCCAGGAGGAGTTTCATTCAGTTTGGGCTTTATTTTTAGATCTACTTACTTAGGGTTTTGCAACAGTGTTTTCTAGGGTTTCTAGTTTGATTTTTTCAATTTTCCAAGTTGGATTTGATTCGTAATAATTTAAATATATTGTTGTCCAAATTTCAGAATTATAGAAGATCATTTCAGCTATATGTGAATTTTTGGAATTTTTAGGCAGTTTCAGGCTTCAGCAATTAAAATAAATAAATAAAATCAGATTTGAGAGCTAAAAATTATTTCTCTTGTTTACTATTCTACCTATTTTTCTAAGTCATTTTAGGCTTCTGGGTAGTGTTAGAAGTCATTATTCTGGAAAATACAAAAATTTCTTTATTTCTGCATATTGCTTTCATAAAAATCAAAAAAATCATAATTCAGTTCGTTGTTATTTTTATATATTTTGTGAATTTCAAGTGATATCCCACAAGGGATATTTCAGAGGGGCTTGCATCATTCGTGACATCCTCATTTCAGTGTGTCATTGGTATCTTCCAATGTCTGTTCCAAATACTTATGGTTGCATGTTCAAAGGGGCACATCTCCTATCCATTAAGTCTTCATCACAATATGCTACTTCCTCCCTACTTCATTGCCCTTTGTTGTACATGTTTATGGGGACCCATACCTTGACCTTTACCCCAAGATTTCCTATTATCCCTCAAGGGGCGATGTTCTTCTGTTGGGAAACTTCAATGTCTGTACCGGGACCCACCAGTCATCTATCCATGATCTTTCACAAGACAAGTTATGCCTTCTAGAGTTAGATCTTGAGGAGTTTGGCTTACAAAGAGAATCAGCTGATCAGAAACACCAGTCACAACTTATTAGAGGCACCTTCTCCAGATGGGGGAATCAAAGTCTCCACATTCTCGATGGGCTTCCTTGTTTCCTTAATTCCAGTGGATTCACTTGTTGAGAATGGGGGGGAACGGGCTTAGTACACTATGTTCTTACTTGCAAATATCCGCTCCCCCAAAACCGAGGCTTCCTTTTTTCCCGTCAACTCCCACTTGTCAGCAATGTTGCCTTGACTTTCACCCTGCATGTTGCTTCTCACTCCTATCCCCAACCACCTCCTATCGTGCCCCCCAACGCTTGCCACACCAAGATCAACTTTGATGATGAATACACAATTAACTATGTTGCCCGGATCTCCCAACTTGTCTGGATACTATTCCTTTCCCTACTCCACCGTAGAGTCCATGTATGATTTTTTACATCATGCTCTCTAGGGTGCAGCACTTGACTCTTGCCCCCACATTGTGCACTACTCTAGCTCAGCTCATCCCCATGGGTCCTACCCTCTGAACTATTTGTACCATGACCCTCCCTCCGTACTTGCCACTTGTAGAGATTATTGTTGACTTCTCCAACAAAAGAAACGAACATGAGTTTCTTACATCTATATGACTTACTCTCCTTGCTTCCCTCGACCTTTTCCCTAAGACCTTTTGGTGGACTCTCCTTTCTAGGAAGACCCTTGCTTTTGACATTGATCCAAAGGCATGGGTTTCCTCACTTCTCTTCACCTTTCCCCTAACACCTTTTAGTGAACTCTCCTGCCAAGGAAGACCCTTCCTTTTGACATCAATCCAAAGGCATGGGTTTCCTTGCTTCTCTTCACCTTTCCCCTAAGACCTTTTGGTGGACTCTCCTCCCAAGGAAGACCCTTGCTTCTGACATCAATCCAAAGGCAGGGGTTTCCTATGCTATCTCTCTCTACAACATCCCAAAGCAGCATGTTGTCATTGTCTAAACCTCACCATCATCCTCTATTGTTTTATCTACTAGTACAGTAGGAAGGATATTCAAAAGTTATGTACAAACGAAGCAGTGGATTGCAAGGGCCCTTGGCTTAAGTTCCTCGACTATGGTGTGAATTCCTTTTCCTTCCCATTAGATAAGATTTTTAACGAGGTTACCTTCGTAGGCTTTCCTCGTTCTATGTCCTAGCACATAATCCATCTCATTCTTAAGTCTAGGGATAGCTCCAACCCTAGCAACTACATGACCATTACAATTGGGCATATGGTTGTGAAACATTATGCCACATTGTTAGCAATGAAGCTTTCAAAGCACTGGGAGGGGTAATCTAAAAGAAAGGGCCAGGCCGACTTAAGGAGGGATTACAAGCTATTGATCACATCTTTACACTCAAGGCTATCATTGAGGAGGCTCATGATCAGTCTTCCAAGTCTTTTGTTGTTTTGTAGACTTCCAAAAACCTTTAACTCGGTTCCACGACATCTTCTCTTGTAGAAGATTTGTGATGTCGACATTCCTAATTCTCTTATTACTGCTACTTGGAGGTTCTATAAGATAGTTGACAGACAATTTTGTACTTCTCACGGTATTTCTAGCTTTGTGAAGAGTATCATTGGGGTCAAGCAAGTATGCCCTCTCTCACCAGACCATCTTCAGCATTTACACAGATGAGATAGAGGATTGTCTTCAACAACATACCCGTGCAGATGATGGTTGCATTTTACATGAAGTGGTTGTCACCATACTCGTTTTTGTTGAGGGCATTTTTATCCTCTCCTAATGGTTTCTAGATACAACTTGATGTCCTTGCTTGTTACTGTGAGCTTTGTCAGTCGGTGGTCAACCTTAGTAAAAACTAAGGTCATGGTATCCAATGCATCCAAGCATTCTCTTTCCCAATTCCAATTCCTTTACAGAGGAGAACCTTTAGAGATCACATTGGCCTACAGTTGCTTGGGGATCTAGTGTTTTGGACCATATTTTAGTATGAAGTTCACCTCTCGGTCACACCTTTGCAAGGGATATGCCCCCCTTAATTTCTTGGAGCACCAATGCCTTTAAGATCCATTTCAAGGATATCCCTTCAAAGATGTGCCACTTTGATACAATCATTGAGCCTACAGTTTTATACAAGTCCAAGGTTTGGGGACCTAGTCTAGAATTTGTCAATTGGGCTTCTATTTAGAGTGTCTAGACTCTCATGATTCAACATATGATCTGTTGCAAATGAATTGTTCCTCAGTGCATTGTCCCAACTGAGTTTGTCGCCTAGCCTCTGAGCCTTGAGACTTTTTTTATAGTTACTTTCTACATTCATAGACTCATAACCATTAAGGACTCAACTTCAAGTTGTGCAGGGTATTCATACTTCGGATTTTTTTCTTCAGAGAAGATTACATCTTTGGGCGCTAATAGATGTCGACGTTGTCGGTATTTTGAGACTAGTTCCATCCTATCGACATCTCTATTGATACGTTACCCCCTTTCAAGTACTACTTAGATTCCCCTCCTCGACTTCGTCCCTTAAAGGAGGTTATCATTAGAGCCGTCATAGAGGATATCTACAAGCAATACATCCAAGTCTCTTGGACCTCTTTGTCTCAACCACTTAGCCCAAAACTTACCATTTACGTTGAGCATTTATGGTACGTAGTGGATGGTGTCATTTGTCACCCTATCTCCAACATCAATGGTACCATAGCTCAAGGTTTTCTCAATTCCAATTGAGGGTCTGTTCACACCATTGTAGGTCAATACGATCATCATATTCCACATGGAGACCAGATTGTCTTTTCACCCTCTTAAAGGTGGAGACTAGGGAGCACTTCATTTTCAGATCGCCCAATTTATTGTAAGATCTAGGGGAGATACCACTGTCTTTATAGAGACTCGCGCAACTCTATATCCACTTTCCTTCAATAGAGGTTGTCAACCTTTGACACAGGTACTTGCAAGGAACCCCTAGAGCCCCCAAGCTACTTCATTCTTTCAGCTCCTCACAGATTTTGGGGACATTAAGTGCCCTTTGGATATTGATGTATCACACATTGAGGGGTTAGATCAGTGAGGTGCCTCTCATCTCTACACAACACTAATCCTATCATACGCCAGCATGCAATCTCTCGGTGATAGGAATTCACTCATGTTCATCATCATGGACCTACTTCTCGATGTCGTGGATCTACTTCTTCATGACCAACTCCAAGTGCACATTACAAGTTTCTTTGCTATCACATAAGCTTCTTCAACCTTGGATGTTAGGAGGGTTTCTAGGGATTGTTTTGCGTCTTCCTAGGATTATCCAACCTTGCCCCCTCCATCCTAGACCTTCCTCGAAGAGCATTGTCAAATCCTTTATTAGCCCTTTCATAGTGACGGATAATGACCCATATGATTTCTCTATCCCGAGCATGATCGAAGATGTTTGATGAGACTACCATCCACTATTTTTTACTTTCGAATTTCATTTGCCCATGCATTTTGGGGTTCTTACTCCCCCCACATGGTTATTTGTATTGCTACCCTAACTGCATGGGTTGGGAGGGTTTACCGTGTTGGGTTAACCCCACGTTTACTTTCAATGCTTTTGTTCTTTTTCTAGTTACTCATTGTTCCTCAGGTCCTTTTACCCTACCACTTTCTACTATATTTGGGTGTTTTCTCGAGTCTCGTTGATCTGTTTTTTGGCATTCATGGATATTAATATAATTTCTTTCTTTCTTAGTCCCCCTTTTGTCCTTGTTAAGCAGATTTATAAAATCCCCATCTATATTATATTTGTATAAACTGCCAGTTAAGCTAGATAACATGGAAATGGTGAAATCGATGGTTGGTGTTGTGGGGAAGTTCACCAAGGTGGAAGAGATAATGGAAAGGATAGGTGATTTGCAAGAATGGTGTGTCAAAATTAATCCTGGGAAGCCCCTTGCCCATGTTGTTCACAAGGGCTCCTCTATTGGTTCATGGATTCAAAACTTGGATTATTAAGGTCTACCCTTACGGTGCTTCCATTGTAGACAAACTGGACATAAGGATTTCAGGTGTCTCCTCCAGTGCAATAGAAGCTGAACACCAAATACTCATATATGGAAGAAAAAAGGATGGTAAGCCCAGCTCAGACTACATCTGGCATCATGACAAGATTTATGATCAGCAATGGATAGACAAAGGTTGTCTTGAGAAAGAGGCCTTTGGGGGAATTTCAGGAGCAGAAAATGAGGACTTAACCAGCCCTCCTAAAGTAATTCATTTTCTGTCTTCAAGCAAAGAAGCCTTGGTGGCCTCAGATTCCATAGCAAAAGATTGAGATTCTGCAGCAAAAACTTCATGTTCTGCAACAAAAACATCAGGTTATACAGAAAAATCTTCAGGTTTTGTGGCAAAGGCCTTAGGTTCTATAGCCGAAGCTTCAGGTTCCACAGAAGAAACTTCACATTCTGGAGCAGAGGCTTTAGGCTATATGGCTAAGAGTCTAGTTTCCGCGCTAAAAGCTTGTTTCTGCAGCAAAGATTTCAGGGTCTGCATTTGAGGGTTCAGGTTCTGCTGCCAAGGCTGCAGATTCTGAAATCAAGGATGCAGATTCTGCAGCAAAGGGTTTACTTATGTCTCCTTTGAGGCAGAATATAACCTTGGTCGCCGATTTGGAGATGGAAGAATGTGTGTCCCAGAATAATCCAGTCATCACTAGCCCATGTGGGATTCTTGAAACTCATTTGGTCTATTTGACCTCTCAAATCAAGAAGAAGCAAGGAAGAAAAACTATGTTGGAGAGGTTACTGATGGAAGCTTTGGAGGGCATTCGAGAAGGTTCTCATATGACCTCAGAAAAGATGTTTTCTAGTCGGGGTAGAAGAGCCTCAGCAGCATACTCCTAATAGCTTTTGTAACTGTTAAGGAGAGATTTAGAAGTTTGGACTATTTGATCTATGTTTAAAGGTTTCCAAGGTTTTGTGGGCTTGTTAGATTTCCTGAAATGCTGTCTTGGGTTTTTGGTACTGTCAACTTGCTGTGAAAATATTTTTTTGGCAGCAGAGCTTAATC
Organism: Taxus chinensis; assembly: GCA_019776745.2. Classification (NCBI taxonomy): domain Eukaryota; kingdom Viridiplantae; phylum Streptophyta; class Pinopsida; order Cupressales; family Taxaceae; genus Taxus; species Taxus chinensis. Next base: position 814,476,923 of record CM034146.1, read on the forward strand.
ATTATTACCTTGTTTCTTTCTCCTCTTGATCCGCCTGGCTAGTACAGCTGAATTTATGTAAGAAGTTATTTTTGAAATCGGTGCAAAGGTGAGGGATGCAGCAACCCTTTTTTTACTGATCAAAAAATAATAATAAAAAAGAGACATATGACACATGCAAATTATGTTTTATCTCGAACTTCTCCAAGTATTTTTTTTGGTAGTGGAGGTTAATCATTGTTACCTTGTTTCTCCCTCCTCTTGATGAGCTTGGTTGGTACAGCAGAATTTAGGTATGAAGGTTTATTTGAAATCAATGCAAGGGTGAGGGACCCAACAACCCTCTTTATACCGATAAAAACATAATAATAAAGAGACAAAAGCAATGTAATATCTCAAACTTCTCTAAGAAGGTAGCACATTGAAGACTCAAAAAATTAGGTTAACTACAAGTCAATTGTCTCTATGGACTGAGGAAATGAACGAGCTAGGAAAAGTCTATGAAATGGAATAGATTAACTATGTCAATTTATCAGCATAACTTTTTTATTCGACTTTTATAATTATAAGGTTTTTACTTTTCAATGGAAAATTTAAATTTAAAATAGATTACAAAGTTTTTCTTTTTTTATCGTGCTTATTAAAATATATTACTTAACACTTAATGAAGTATTAGTTACCTGTAAACTAATGTTTGGTTATACACTTCCCTAACTACAGTGCAACTTCTTCCAACATAATTAAATGACAAATACACACATCTTAATGTCTTTCATTCTCTCAGAAGCAAGGAAATGCCTACAAGGGTGCCGCTTCTTGGTTAAAACGTTTCGGAAACGAGAAACGGAACTGAAACGCCACCGAAACATGCCAGACATTTCCGAAAACGTCTAGCACGTTTTCATCGGATTTTTAAAGTTTCAAGCATCAAAACTTTTTTAAAAATAAAAAAAAATAGCATTTAATAAACCTAACCCTAATCTACCTACCTAGACTTGCTAAAGACACTCACTAAAAGCTATATAATGACCTCTTGGGTCCATTCTAAATCACACTCTCATTTTTCTCTTGTTAAATTTAGTTTTCACTAAACTAACATTTACCACTGTGAAGAGCAAAGAGACATCAAGGAACGGCTTGAAGGAAGAGTTTAGGAGGGGGTGCTAAGAGCAAAGAGCATCAAGGAGGAATTTCAAAACAGATTTGGAAGCTTCAAGGAAGGAGAAAACCAGGCATTTTTCAAGTTTTTTTTAAAGAAAATGTTAATGTGATCAATGATCACGAATGATGTGTGCATAATGCACACTTCATTCATGATCATTGATCACGATATCAATATGTAGTTTTAATTTAGTAATTTTTAAACTCTATGTTAAAAAAAATAAAAAAATTGTAACATTTCCTTTGCGGTTTTTAAATAAAAAATCATATGTTGTTTTTTTTAATTATAAATATCATCCAAACTCTGTGTATGCTCTCACCTCGCACCTATATGGTGACCTTGGTGATCAAAAGCAAAATAGGATGCGTAGGTTTTTTTTAGCTATTTTAAGAGATTTTTTTGTATTTATTAAATTAAAAAAAATCCGAACTCTGTGTATCTTCTCACCTCGTGCATATACGGTGAACTTGGTGATCGAAAGCAGAATAGGATATGTATGGTGTAGTTCTAACTTCTATTTAATAATTTATTGTTATCTAAGTTTATGTTTTTAAAAAATTCAATGTAGGTTTGATTCTTTGACTCTTGAGATATAAAAACATAAATGGCATCCAGTTCAGCTTCAATGGGAGGGCATGGGGAAGGGGAAGCAAGCCAAAGTGGGGGTGTGGATCCTAGAGCTCCTCTTTAGAGACGTGCAAATTGTGGAGAACCTTGTTGGCGGTGGCTCTCGAGTTTGGGTATGCAATCATTGCAATATACAATACAAATCCTCTTACACCCGCCTCAAAGCTCATTTGATGGGGAAAACGGGAATGAGGATTAGAAAATGTGCCAAAGTTGAAGGGAAACATATATTGGCATATATAAAAGAGCAAGAGGAGGCTAATTTGGAAGCTTCAAGAGCTAGATTTAAAACCGCTCCTTTGTAAAATAGGGGTTCTGTAAAACCACCTACCCCATCAAACCATCCTTTTATCCAAGTTGTAGTTGAAACTCCATCAGAGGGAGAGTGCTTGTCACAAAAGAGAAGAACCAAAGGCCCATTAGAGCAAGCATTTGCAAATGACGAAAGGGATGTTGTTGATGAGTTGGTTGCTCAATGTGTTTATGCATGTGGGTTGCCCTTCAATGTGTTACCATTTGACTATTATGTTGTGCCTGTGACTGGCACTAACACAGATCCAACTTAATCGTATAAGCCCTGAGATGCATCCAAAAGACTCAATATCAATCCCTATGTTCTTTTACATATGTTGTAGTGAGATTGGCACCTCAAGTCTTTTGGATACCTCTCGGCACATATCAGATCATGTTAAAATGGAATTGTGCAAGATCGATCTGTGCTAGTTATTAATATCAATTAAAAAAACCTAAAATTTACTAGGGCATGCATATGTATGTATACACAGTCACACACACACACACACAACCTTCTTGAGACAAGTATGCAGATAGATACAGGTCAATGCACTCACACATATTACATAGAAGAAGGACCACCGCTAAACATTTGCATGGATAAGAGTACTAGTGAAATGCGTACTATCATTGCAAAATTCATTCAATAAAGCAGGTACTAAATGGAAATTTTGTTGTGGTAAACTTCTGAATTCTCCGTGGCCTCAGAAGCAGCTTAGCTAAACCACAAAAGGCTGAGTCTTTAAGGTTGAACTACAGCATACTAGATATAGTTAAACAGATAGACACTTGTCAGTGCACTCCAACATGTTACAGAAATAAAAAGTGCATAGATACACATCAGTGCACTCACATATACTACAGAAATGAAGGACTATGTTCTAATTTATCATATACAAAACCCTAAACATTTCTATACATAAAGTTCAGTCTTTTAAGGTTCTTGAACTATAACATGCTTGATATAGATAAGCAGATAGACACTTGGCAGTGCACTCCCACATATTACAGAAATGAAAAGCAGATATATACATGTCAGTGCACTCACATATACTCCAGAAATGAAGAACTATAGTCTATATTTTAGATTTTCATATACAAAACCCTAAACATTTCTATGAATACAGTGCCTTTTGTGAAATGGTTAATATCATTACAATTCATTCAATCAGTAATCGTTAAATGCAACCTTGTTTTAGTGAACTTTGTATTCTCCTAGACCCCAGAAGCAGCTTAGCTAGTTAAATGCGATCTTGCTTTATTGAACTTTGGTATACTCCCGGATCCCAAAAGCAGCAAAGTTAGGCCACAGGAGGCTCATAGTTCTTTAAGTTATAATATGCAGTGGCTTAGATAGCCCACAGGTTGCTCATAGGTTCTTGAGGTTAAATAATAATCTTACAAAGAAAAATTCTTGAGTTCCTCCAACTTCACAAAATCAATCTTAATTTGCATTTAACTGTGGGGGTAGGAGATTATACTATATGCTAGAAAATAAATAGTACATGACAGTAGCAATAAACCTTGGTAACTGAATATACCTCATTACTGCATTCATAGAGGTTTCGATGACTCTTCAATTGAAAGAACAGATAGACTGCATATGCAATGAGCATGATACAGCTGCTAAACCTTGAAAGAGCTAATTCTGATCGGCCAACATGGAGCTCTGTGTGGGTGAAGTGGAGCACAGCTGGGAAAAGCAGTCCCATAACAGCCATCAATAATAATCCTGAGTTAACAACAGCGGCTGCCTGTATAAAACATGACAACCACACCATCAATTTCGAACTAAAAGTGCAAATGAACTGCTAAATCTGCAAAACTATGGCCTTCATGTAACATGCATTGCATAGTAAACATATGAGAGCACAATGTACCTTACAAAAAGTTTGGTCTTTTTTATTGTGAATAATGCCACCGGTAAAAAAGGCACATCCAAGCACAAGCAACATATTTGAAAGTATGGAACCAAGCAATGATTGTTGTACGACACGAATCATCCCGTGTTTCAGTGCATATATAGAAATTATCATCTCAGTGGCATTTCCAAAAGTGGCATTCAAAAGCCCTCCAACTGCAAAGACATCAATCATATTGTCTATGTCACTGGCAGCACTTCGTGTACAAGTGAACTAACCAATATGTATTGTCCACAGATTTATTTACAAGAAAAATATAACAGAAATAGAAGAAAGTAGCAAATGCATATTTATCATAGTAAACATACTAGAAGAACCTCCATGCAAAGAATGACAAAAATAAATGGAGGAGGGTGAGATGAGGAGAACAGAACAGTATGCTAAGAAGAAAACATACAAACTAAGATATACAAAGATTCTGCACAAAAGTATAGACCATGTTGATGCATGATGTACGAAATGAAATAAAGGATATACACCATATGTCATCTATGCCATGTCCTACGCCGGTTAGAAGTATTATCATGAATAACTAATACTAGCTGTTACCGATCAAGCGTTTGTGATACTCTAAATAACTTGAATCATTTTGAGCCAGCCAGTTAGTAAAAGTTAGAACATCACTTAAAGTTTGAAAAATCAAACAATCCAGATTTTCTTTGCCAAACATATAATACTGGAAAGAGTCATCAAGAGAAAAATGTACCTGTAGGACCAGTGTAGAACGTTAACTGCCTGCATTACAAGTGTTACAAAAATGATCAGACCATGCTATCACAATTATTTGCCTGTTTTATAATAACACATTATGCAACAAGACTGGTGTTCATTTTTTTTTTTAAATATGGTCGCCATCGCTTACTCTGTCAGAAATCCCAGTCGTTCGGCCAAAGGTGCTATACCCAAAAGGCTGAAAAGAAATACCCAACCCTGCAATGCTAACAAATATTATCTTATAGCATAGATTAAGACCATGAAACAGAACATAAGCAAAAGAAAGGCATGCATTCTGATCTTTTATTAGCTCTCGAGATAGAAGTTCACAGGCCTTTCCTTTCAACATCCTCTTGACCATGAATGGAAAAGATTAATGTAGAAAAGCAGGTGAAGATCGTTTATCACTATTAGGGCAGAACACTTAGACAAAGATAAATATGGTAAACATATAGTTGTTGCATTACATGTTTCATATTCCATGAAGCTGCAATAGCAGCAACAGGTCCAAAAGGAAACAACAAGTTGGTTTTGTTTTGGAAGAACACCACAACTATGCTTCTCCATATATGACATCTTAATACTTTGAAATTCCAATACTTCTGCAGATCATCCGGTGGCCTATCTGTGATACTCTTAGATTTAGGAGCTTTGGTGGCAACATTGTTCACGAGCCTTTCGTTCTCGCATTCACTTTCTTCATGTGCGATATGAAGTATCTGCAGAAACCATGGTAAACTTGAAAATCAAAATAAACAAACATAAATTTTACTGGTGCAACAAGGCATAACTTATATAAACACACTCCTTCAAAGCCACAAACGTTGAAACAGAACTTGTTCTCATAAGCACCTCAAAAGCATAAAGCTTACATGGGGAATGAAATAAAAGACTTTTAAATGTAATAAAAATATGGTGAAAGGGTATAGAAGAAAACTTGATAGTTTTGTACACAGCACAACACAATAAAGGGAAGATCAAAGAAATTAATTTTATTCAGGTCTACGATCCAGCTACTCAAATCAAAAGAATGTTGGGAACAGATTATGTTAAGATCCGCAATTGACTAAAATTGATAATCTGAAAGGCTAAACCACACAATACGATGAAGCTAACAAATAAACGCAAGTGTTAGAAGTTAGAAACATATCCACCAGGATAACAAACTCCTCTTTCCCTAAAATTCCTCTTAGAATTAGGATGCATGAACCGTACCTTATGAATCTTCAATCTAAAATAAACAATAGGCCTCAGACTCGGCAAACAAAATTGGATGAAAGATAGAAATTATCCTTCCATAAGACTTAAAAACCATGAGCAGTGGTTACAACTTACAGATAACGTGCAACCCAAAAAAAAACACTAAATTTTAAACCAAAAGATCGTAAATACCCGAATTTGACACACGCATATCAAAATTGCCAAATGAAACCCAAAACATCGCTATATTTAATACTCAAAAATCACAATCGCCTAAATTCAACATCTAAAGGATCAAAATTAGACCCAGAGTGATTATACCCAAGTCATTGGCCGCTTCAATTATTTTCCACGGGCAAGTGTCTCCTCTGTTCAAGCTGTTTGAAAAAGGGAAAAAGGAAAATATTGCGAAAGCACTTACATCAAATTGAGGAGTTGCATAACCATTTGTATGGGTTGAATCCGGCTCGTTTGCCATTTGTACAGGATTTGCTGCTGTCTCTCCGTCCAGCGTGTCACTCATTCCCTGCCAAAGTCCGTGCTAAAAAGATCAACAATCGAAATCCAAAATTTATGAAAAGAAGAATCATTGCACACGTGCAACAAATCAATCCGAACAAGAAGTTCCTCTTTGGCCAAAATGAAGCTAAATTAACAAAGGCAGGTCACGAGTTCAAACCCCACGAGATCATATTTCATAGCACATCCCCTGTAACGACTGAATATGCCGATCCTCTAGATGGCAAATTAATTGCCAACGGGAAGTAGCGAGTTCGAACCCCATCCAGTAAAGGGAATCAAAAAGAACAACAAAAAATAGTATCTCTGAATAGAAAAGAGTAGTACCCGAATTTTGTCGATTCAACTGACACATGAAAAAATCGGGACAACCCTGTAAACTGGAAATATTAAGACACGTCCATTTGACAAGCGTAACTTGGATCTAATAACAGGCATTTCAAGCGTATATACAGAAGAAAAAGATCCCACGCTTGAAAAATATCGGAAAAAAAATACAAGAAATTACGCGGAAGGAACCTCATTCAAAATCTTCTTGAGGAGTATAAATTCCAACAACTAAATACCGATAAAGCCGGCATTATATCGTAAGTAATTCGTAACAATATCTAATTTCACTAGAATTTGGTCGATGCTTACGTTTTTCTCCATGATTTCCAAAATGGTGGGCCGGGTGGCACCACGTTTTCGGAGGGTTTACCACCATGCATCTCAGATTCAAATGAAGAGTTAATTTTTATTCCACATATACAGTGTCTAGGTGCGGGTGGTTACTTGAGAGAAAATTCCGAGTATGTTTGTTTGCTTCACTTGGCAGTACACAATTTGGTTTTTGTAATACTCGTGTCTTTGTGTTGTTTGTCGTTCTTATAATCTTTCTCTATTCCTCAAGTTACTCGTGATGGGAAAATTGTTTTATGCTCGATTGTCCGCTCGTCCTCGTGACAGCGGCGAATTTTATGGTTTGTAAGATAAGGAGAAGCTTCCTTCTTATGTTAAAGTCCGCCGGTTTACTAATTTTGTATTAATAATATAAGTTAAACCTCTGGCGGTTTACTCGGGTCATTGTTGGTTGCAATGGTTAAACAATTGTGACGTGGAAAACGCCATATTTCATTTAATTTTTTATTTTATTTTTTTATATATTATTATCCACCAAACGTTGAGATTGGATTAAGAAATTGTAAAGGGTCCTATAGGGATCATTGAATCAATTGCAATAAGATTTGTTTGAAGAGGTTCATATACGAAACATCTTGAAATAATACAGAGGGAGATTCGATCAATCGAAATTTGGACGATGTAAAGAAGATAGAGGGAGTGTGTACCGGTACATCTCAGAGATTGTGAAAAGAAAACTGAAATGGAAAGTAAATGTCCCATGGACCAAAAGATCAAAGAGCGGAGTGCCCCGGTTAATGAGATGGATCTTGTTGCTTTGGAGAAACACATATGATACTCCAGGTGGCAGAATAGTGCGTGATGGGTGTGAAGCCATGTGAACCATTGAGTCTGTAATGCCTCACAGGTGTACCACATAAGTTTTCAAGGTAGACACAAGGCCTCTTCATACTTATGATGTGAAGTTGGAAGTGGGATGTCATTACCGTAATGTAGGGCTCCCTTAGGAGATTTATGTCATAAAAGTCATTAGCAAAGGTCAAACATCTCCCATAAAAAAGAGAGATAAGGATCATTGGTCTTTATAAGCAATTAATGTCTAGAAGATCTAAGAGAATCTTTAAAGAGGCAAAAGAATTGTCCTCGTATCCCGTAATAAGGAGAGCATCTGAAAACAAAATGGTCCTGGCCTCTGACTCCAAAGAGAAAATCTAAAAAATATGACACTCGTAAGGGATATGGTGGTTTTTTGTAATGTAAAGTTGATGAGAGATGTAGACACAAAATCTATGCACTTGGGTACATTTCTAGGTCCTAAAAGCATGCTAGCATTTACATTATTCATAAGCGATAAAACTAGTAATTAACAGTTCCCTTTGGCCTTTTGCTTTGTCTTCTGCATTTTCATCGGCCTTATACATCTTGCACTCTTGTGGTATTTGACTGTTTTATTTTTCAATGGACTTGAACACTAGTGCCCAGTTGGAACAATAGTGTCAGGCGCTCATGCCCTTCTTTACCTTTTTCTTATCCTTTTTGGTCCCCTTTCGCTTCTTGATTACTTTTTACTACTTTGGTCGCCCTTCCAGTTGTCAATTATGAAATTCAAACAAGGGAATCATATAAATACATAGTTATGCTTTCAAAATGAGGGGCCAAGCACTAGCAGTATCTACTATCACCTAAGCTTGCATCCAAAGGCACAAAATCATTACAAAGTATCCATCTAGCACATTCACTCAAGGGACAAGGGTTGCATTCTTTTGCATACACAACATATGAGCAGAAGTTTATTCTATTTCATCCCACATATGTATACATTTGCTACATTCTAGATCTAGCCCGCTATCATTGTGCAACTTGCACAAGGGCATCCTAAGGTATCTTTACACACACTTTCACATAGAACTACATGAAGTCTGAAACGTAGTGCAGTGCTTGGTACTAAGTTCACTTTTTAGGTGACTGTCAGGGTCAATCCGACTCCGCATTCTACATCTTTATTTTTAGGATTTGATGTGGTTTGTGGGTATGTGCAGCTAGACATTTGTTTTGTATGTTACAAGTACAATCAATGACATTGAGGTGAAACTAGAGTGAAAATCATAGACTAACAGTGAAGCTCCTCCCGCACAAAAAAGATTAGGATCCGAGCATCTAGACAGACACTAGCGCCCAAATCTAGTAATCAACGCCTGGGAGCTCCTATCCGCTTGTGGGTGCTTTTGCACTGCATAGTTTCGTGTCTTAAAACCTCTAGTGAGCCTTGACGACGTTATTTTCAATCTGTTCTAGCTATTCACCTACCCAAATCATTTCCAGTTTGTGCAAAATCAAATAAGTCATCTCCTCTCTCTCTCTCTCTTTCTTAGGTTTTTATATTATTGAATGCTTGTGACTTGTCCATTTACTATATTTTATCATTTTGTATATCATTAATTACAGTAGTTACTCTACAATTATATTTAATTCGATTTATATTAAATCATTTGTTGAACCCGTTCCCTCTAACCCTACCATTTATTTTAAGCATTCTTTTGATTTTACCTCCATGGCTAATACTCATGACACCTTTACTGAAGAAGATCTTCATGACCCCCAAGCCCATATTGTTGAACATCCTCAATATTTAGACCTCTTATTATTTGTTTCTCGAGAAGAGGCCACTAATTTAGCCGAGATCAACCTTCCACTCTCTAATGACACATCTCTTCCTATTACAACACAACCTCTTAATTCCACTCTTCCACCTACCTCCATTGTTCCCATTTCTATGCCTACTCCTACCAACCATTTCACCCTACCTATTACTTCTCACATGTGTCAAGTCTCTTCTTCAAGCACTCGTGACCTAGCTTCTTTATACCAAGACGTACAAATCCAAGTTCGCCAATTACAACAAGCTACTTCATGCTCATCCCCATCTCTAAATTCCTCACTCCTCCATATCCCTTTTACACCAACCATATCCTCTTATCCACTTCCTTCTAACTTCATTGTACCCAAGCTTCCAACCTTCAATGGCCATGGCGACCCTCGGGAGCATCCTCAATATTTTCATGTGGCATATCTTGACTATGCGGATGACCTTTCAATAGTAGCTAAACATTTCCTAGAGGCTTGCAATATTATGTTATGTGTTAGTTCTATAATCTACCTTTTCACTCGGTAACCTCTTTTACATACTTAGCCGATGCGTTCCTTGCACATTTTTCTATCAATATTGGCACCAAGATCTATTATGCACAACTTGTTCAACTTAAACAAGGATCTAACGAACATCTAACAGACTACGTTTTACACTATGAGAACAACTTTGTTAAGATGAGTAATGTACTCATTGATTCTGAATTGTAAGATCTCTTTATTTAATGTCTCTTAACTCCACTTCAAGAGAGTGTCATCTTTGAGACCTCTCCCTCTTTTGATCAACTATGTCATACACTCAAATTGTGTGAAGGCAAAATTTTAGCTACGGGGAAATTAAAATACTATGATACTTTGCCATCTTCATCTTCTACTTGGTTTTGAGAAAAATCTACTTTCAAACCATCTCCTAAGCCCACTGAAGCTAAGGCAACTGTTAATGTTGTTTCTACACCTTACAAGCTTCAATTGCAACCCACATGGCATACTTTCACCAAACTCCCTTATGTACCTCGACTTTTATTACCACAACTTATCGAAATCAATCTTATCACTCTTCCACCATCGCTTAATCTTGATCCTTCTCACCCTCGTGGCCGCAACTACGATGAAAATACACATTGTGACTACCACCAAGCATTAGGCATTCTATTGATCGTTACTTTAAACTTAATCATCTTATTCAGGATCTCATTGATAATAATGCAATCGAGCTCCCTGAACCATCTACTTCCAAACCACTCAATGATAATCAAAAGCTTAAAATTTTCAATGACCCTCTACTAAAGCATGACAAGAAAACTATTGATTCTTTGGCAAACCATGCATATCGTGTTGTGCCTCCTCCTTCATCGAGTCCTCTTGAATTTCTCGTTGCTACTACAGAAGTACCCCCGCCAATCATTACTTTCTCGGATCATGATTATCGCGCTACATTCTCTTCTAATTCATTCCATATCAATGCTTCTATTAGTACTTATACTGTCAACAATATTGTGGTCTATTCATCGGTAATTACCAATGTATGTTCCGTAACACTCCTCTGTAATATCCCCTTCCCATTCGAAGACCTTTGGCCTATTTTTCCAACCTGACAGCCAAAGGAAACATATAAGGGTGACTTAAGTCATTTTTAAGTTATTATTAAGTGTCGTTAATAAAAGAAAAAATATATAGAGAGAGCACTTATAATAATTTATATGACTTAATAATTATTAAATTAAGGATATAAAAGACCCAAATATAAGTTGTTATCCATCTTAGGTAAAATGGTGACTTGCCTTAGAAGGAGGATTGGGAACTTAGAAAGGATAAACGCTCATTTCACTATGTATTCCGTCTAGGAAAAATGCGACCAGCTTTGGGAGGGAAAAATAATTATTAAATGTCTTTTGTATTCTCCCTAGAGAAAATCATTGCATAGAGAAATGGAGGGTAGAAATTGCATAGAGAAAATCATTGTTCCTTATTGGCAGGAAAGAAGGTCACTTTGGATCTCTTCTTCCTTTATGTTGAGTTGTGGAGCTCAATTACTTCATTTTAGCATGCAATTGGAACTTGCTGAAAAACACAGTAACCGGCATCGGTTAAGGGCAGACCGACATTGGTCAGGGAAGACCGACATCGGTCAAGGGCAAGTAGGAACCGACGAAGGTTAGGCAAAACTAGCGTCGGTTACCTGTGTGACGAAGTTTTAATTAACTCTCGGGAATTATATCTATTTTTAGCATTAAACTAGATTTATTCATTATAATTGCATGGCTAAGTGCCCTAAGTCTATAAACCGCTATATAAGCACAAAAGCTAAGGTTTAGAAGTAATGATAAACAAGAACTTGAAAAAGGTTGTTGAGAGAGAATTCTTGGTGGTAGAGCAAAAGCTTGAAGGAAGAAAGTACTAAACATCTGAGAGGTGTGGAAGATTGTAAATCTTCATTGTATATCTTTTCAAAGCTTTGGATAATAGATTGGCTTGTTTCTTGGTGGACGTAGCCCACACTGGGTGAACCACGTTAAATATGGTGTTGATTTATGTCTCTTGTTTTGTATATTTCTTCTGGTAGAATATCCACAATCGGTGTGCTAACCCCAACACTTTATAAGGAGAAGTCAACTTGAGGAGAAGGTATTCTATTCTATGATCATTCTATAATTTCTGATTTGTGTCTTAAGCTTGTAGATTTTTCTTTAAAAAATTCTAAGGACAAAAACCCTTAGTATTTTCCCTCTTGTTGATGAAAACCCCAAGAGTATGGGAGGGATCTCCACTCAGCAGATTCTATTGTGCTTACACATATTTTTAATCATTTCCAACAATTGTATGAAGGAGTTTTTGGTAGATTTATGTAGCAAGGATTTAAAGAAATATTGCAACAGTTTTTATGTTATTTGTCTCTAGTTGACTGACCCATTTTGTAGTTGATTTGTGTTGAATGCATGACATTCCAAGTCTGATTTGTAACGTCATTTGTTGATCTGATTCTTATGACTCGAGATAAATAGTTTTCAGAATTTTTGGAGGGTTTAAGAGGTATTATCAATCATATTTGTATGCAGATTTCATAACTATTTCGCAGTCATTATTTGCCTCTAGAAATCAGATTTAATGCATATTTGGGCTGCTAAAATTATAGTGATCAGTTTATGATTGGAATAAAATTATTCGATTGCTATTTGTGTGGGTTTTCTACTCAAACCCTAGTCATCATTCTAGAAATATATTGCAGTAGTTAAAGTTGAGTTTGCATGGTCTATTTTATCATTTTTGGGTCTAAATTGGCTCACAAAAATCTGCATATTGTTTTTGGAAAGTGAATATTATCAACTGATACTTTTTTGTATGAGTTTGTGCCAAAACCATAGTCACTTTTTCTCGATTTAATTCAGATCTGAATAATACTTTAATGACAATTTGTCTATAGTTGCATTTTTAGTTGAGGTTTGCCTAAAATCCCATCGGGGGCAAAAATATGTCCATTAGAAACATTACATCCTCCTAGATATAAAGTTCCCAATGTCTATTATCACATTTTTGGCTCCTAATATTTATGGTCATGTAAATCTTCCCATTACAATTGGTCCCCTTACTATGTTTGTACTATTCCTTGTTACATATTTAATCATCGGTTGTGACATGCTCTTAGGTATTCTTTGGCTTTGTGCTCCTAATCCATCCCATCCATGCATCACTTATGTCTCAAGTTCATCCATAACAAACAAGTGGTCATTATCAAAGGTATTCCACCACGTACACAATTACCTCGACCCACTTTTGTTGACATCTATGCACCAGTCATGGCATCTAGACCTCTTATGTCTCTCAAGTATAAAGCCACTTCTGCACCTAGCTCTCCTATCCACACAAAACCTTGTCATCATCATCACTCCATTAACACATCTCATCGTCCTAATTCCCCTACTCGAGTATCCCCTTCATACATGTGTTCTCCACCTCCTTCACCACATAGGTCTCCTTTACACGCACATAATTACTATCCTATACCACTGATCTTAAAGCATCATCACATGCCTTTGTCTCCTTAGATATCAAGTGGAGGGCCCTCACCTTTCACTATTTTCAAATAGCCTATTATCCCTTATAGACTTGGGGGGCATTTCAATTCCCCTCCTCTTCCATAACTATCAGTTTTCTCTAATCTCGGCACTTCCACACCTTTGGTACGCACATTGTACCATAATTACCAGATGATGCAATCTAGTGCTACGGTTCACACTTTACTATTGAGGGTACACTTCTTTCATGAACCTCACATCATCCATACTTTACGATTTACACTTCACAATACATCTTTATTAACATATACTCTCACGCAACACACTCATTACTTGATGGTGCACTCTCCTGCCACGGTTCACACTTGATTGTTGAGGGATCACTTCTTTCATGAGCCTCACACCATATACACTTTATGACACATCTTTCAATAATACGTATTACTCTTTCACTTTGTGCCTCATGTCTATATTTTCAAGCATCACCACATCATTGGTTTGCACACCTTACTTCATTACCCGACGACGCACTCTTGTTCTATGGGTCGTTCTTGAGTGTTGAGGGTTTCTATAAATGAACTTCATCTCACACGCATACGTTGGGGGGCAATACAACTCATCCCATCTTCACATTTTGCATATCACATTATCACATTCATACAACATTTGCATATCATGGTTGTATTTACTCTTGCTTACTTATACTAATTACATGTTGCATTTTTTTATTATGTTAGTCAGATACTTAGTATGTCATTCTCTTTTTATATACAAACATGCACGTTCACTTGGTCTCTGGAGGTGAATGTAGATCTCTTACATCTTTTCACACGATGCAATGATGATTAACATTGAATCTTTTACCAATCCAAATGAGGATCCTAGGGGTATCTACCTTTACTACTCGCACACTTAACAAGTTCTATTGTTTCATCATTTACCATTTCTCATTACTAGCACTTACTACTCGCTGATACATATACGCTTTGACACACTATTTTTTTTCTAACATGCTAATGGGTGCTTCATGTGTAGCATGTGTCTTATAGGATCAATACAACCATGGATATATGTCACTTATTTTGTTACTATTGTTTTCTTTTGTTTGCGGGCTTTTCCATGTCTTGTTTGATCATTGTATGCTTTTGACCGCTTCGACCCTGATTGTATTGTGACATTGTGAGTGATGTCCCATGTATGAAACCCACTTTTTGCGGTCCATCTTGTCTTCTTAGTTGCATGTTACATTGTCTTATCTTGCATGCTAGCTATTTTTACTACTAATACTTGCTACTAGCCTACTTTGTTTGCATGTGCCTTGGTCTCTACCATGCACATCCCCTACCCCTATAGGTATCCATTTTAGATCAATATCAAGTCCTCTCCTTTGGACCACATGCTCCTACAATCGTCACATACACCCCAAAGGAGGGAGGGCATCTATTGGGTGAACAAATCACCCCTACAACAACTCAAAGTTACAGTACATATCATCACAATACAAAAATGTCATAGGAACACAGTTACATATTGGCCCAGAATCAGACTTGGGTCTAAAACATAGAGTAGACACTAACACCTAGACCTGGACAGTAGTGGTGGGCACTTGTGTCCCCTCTGGGCATTAATGTCTTGGGGGCAAAAATAATCACTTCATCACTCCAACACATTTTACAACAGTTCTCAAATCAATTCCATAGTAGCATGCACTTGCCTCCATGTATAGAATTCAGTCTATCAATTATAATCAGTTATAGTCAGAACAAAGCGGAATGTGCCATTTATAGTGGCACTTTGGGAAGCATTCATGTAAGGAGAGAAAATCTAGACCTCTCTCCCCAACACTCTTCTCCTTTGGCATGAGATCGCCCAAAAAACTCTCACTTGATGTGAGATTGCCCAAAAAAATCACCCTCATCGTGATATCACCCAAAAAACATGCCCTTCATAGCATTTCAAGATATCTTTCTATCCTTTTACACTCTTATACATCAGGTGCAACACTTGGTACTAATTTCACTCTTCAAGTGACCATTGAGGTCAATTCGGCTCCACATTCTACATCTTTATTTTTAGGATTTGATGTGGTTTGTGGGTATGTGCAGATAGACATTTGTTTCGCAAGTTACAGGGCAATCGACAACATTGAGGTGAAACTAGAGCGACAATCAGAGACTAACAATGAAGCTCCTCCCACATAGAAAAGATCAGGATCCGAGCATCGAGACAGACACTAGCGCCTAGATCTAGTCAACAATGCTCGAGAGCTCCTTTCAGCCTATGGGCGCTTCTACCCTGCACAGTTTCGTTTCTCAGAACCTCCAATGAGCCTTGATGACATTGTTGCTAATCTGTTCCAGTTAGTTACCCATCCAAATCATTTCCAATTTTTGTAAAATCAACTGAGTCATCTCCTCTCTCTCTTGCTTAGGGTTTTATATTATTGCATGCTTGTGGCTTGTCCATTTACTGTATTTTATCATTTTATATATCATTAATTACAGTAATTACTATGTAATTAGATTTAATTCAATTTGTATTAAATCAGGAGAAAACTATGAGCTTAGTAAGAGGAATGCTCAAACTACAAGGTAATTATAGTTTTTTGTACCTCGGGGGTGGGATGAACGTATCACTAAAGCAAAGATATAAGTTGAAGTAATGTTGAATTTTTTAGGTGAGTAGCACTTTAGGTTGAGACCATGTTGAGTGGAGGTAGGCTCTATAAATATCATCGTGAATGCCATTGTTTATATCTCTCTTGTTGATATTAGGAGCATCCAATGACAAGATATACATGGGTACATTATCGCTATTAAGATCAATAAGGTGAACCGGTAAAGAGGCTTTGTATACCAACATGAATCAACCCCATGATTTTCCCACCCCACAAAGGATCTCAGAGTAAGGTATGGATTACTTAGGTGATCGATCTAATATGTAGCTCTAGTATGGATAAATGGATCAGATTTGTAAAGTATGTTAGTGGGGATGTCAAAGTAAAGTTTAGGTTGTTTGTTGATGTGTTAGTTTCGTTTACATTATTAGTTAATTTAAGGTAGTTTTTTTTGTTGTAATAGATACAATTCAAGAGTGATGTATTTGATTTAATTTAATTTGAATTAAATCTAAATATCACAGAGTCACTACTAAAACAAATAGTGTGTAAATGTTGGAATATAGAAATGACACAAGCAAGCTAATATTTAAAATATGAAACCCTAACCAGTAGATAGAGAAATATGACTTAGTTAATTTACAATTTGGGATTGATTTGGACTGGGAAAAGTGTTGAATATGATGGATAAAATTTTGCAACCGCTCATAGTAAATTCTGGGATGTAGGAATAAGGCCAGACATGGGCGCTTGGGACAAGGAAAGGGCATCTGAGGGTGTTGGAGACTGCTTGTGTGCACATTTGATTGCGTAGGAGCTCAGGATGTGATTTATCATGTGTCGAAATTGTTCCTTATTGATCGCTTGCTAGTCGCACTATGATCGCCAAAGGTGCCTGTAACTTGCAAGACAAATATTTACCTGCACAAACCACATCAAACCTAAAAAAGAAAAATGCAGAATGGATATTTGAACTGAACCTGAGAGTGAACTTACGACCAAGCACTGCACTACATCTTAGACTCCATGTAGTTCTTGTGAGTGTGTGTGAGAATGATGCCTTGGGATGCCATTGTGTAAGTTGCACTTGATAGCGGGCTATAGCTAAATGTTGTAATGTAGTAAAATGTGTGGATGGAATATAATGAACTTCCCCTTCCTATGCAATATATGCAGAGTTGATGCACCCCTTGTCCCTTGAATGTATTCTAGATGGATTCTTTAGAGTGCTTTAGGTGCCTTTGGGATGCAATCTTAGGCGATGATAGTAATGTTTAGTGCTTGGTCCCTCATTTTGAACACATAACTATGAATTTATATATTCCCTTGTTTGGATTTTGTAATTGACATCTGGAAGGCCGACCCATAAGTGAAATAGGTTCCCAAAAGATAAAAGAGACCCAAGAGAAGTGAGTAAAGGTGAAAAAGGATTAGGGGCACCCAGAGGGCACAAGGGCGCTTGGGTGTTGTTGTCTTGGTTGAGCACTGGTGTCTGGAGTCATAAAATATAAATTAATAAAATTATGGCTAGGTTGTATGGTGCGTAAGACCAAATAGAAAATAAAAAACATAGAAAAGAGACCAAAGATAGTCGTCAATTACTAGTTTTCTTGCTTAGAAATCATATGAATGCTAGTATGTGTTTAAGACCTAGAAATGTACCCAAGTGCATGATTTTGCGTCTACAATATTGTTATGAATATATAGACATAATTGTCAATAACAATGTGATGGGAATTATATTTCAACATTATATTTATTGTAAATGCAGAGTAACACGTTTGGAACTTAACTTGATATCCTCTTTGTATCTCATATGCACATATTTATTATATTTCATCATTGCATAACAGTCAAATGTAAATGCAAGTGAGGTAGGTCTACCAATAATCGAACCGAAGTTGTAGTGAATGTCAATCCTTCTCAATATCCATTATTTCCTTATTTAATGTCATACCTTCTTACTTATGCATTGCAAGTTCCCATGCCATTTTGAGTGGTCTGTTTGACAAAAATTACGTAGGTAACTTTTTTGTTTGTCAAATAGAACCATTGGCAATGGTTGGATGAATACGAGTATCAATTAGAACCTTGGTGTCATTGGAGTCAACTCTATGAATTGTGAGGTTATATTATGCAGGTTGATTGATACCTTATATTGTTTCCAATTGTGGTCTTCGTATAAGTCGTAGAGCCCTAATATGTACAGGTTATTCATTATTGAGGTGTTTAATGGGTGCATATAGGACAATAATTTCCATTCATGTAGTTATCTTTCTATTTGGAATTCTCCATGTATATCACTATCACCACTATTTGTTTCAGCAATGTCTTCAACTTTTATAGTTTTTCTCTCAATATGCCATATATGGTAGGAATTTTTTATTTGTTCTTGATGTACTGAACAATTTATTGTTTACTCACACTAATATTTTTCTATATGTCAGGATGGTTTGCAAAGTAAAATCTAGAACCAATAAAATATTTTGTAAGAAGTTAATTAAATGATAGGTATAATATAGTAATATGGGAATATATGAACAATTTGTTTAGCCTTCCTTTATTCCCATTGATCTCCTTGCATTTAACTATTGAAATACCATGTTCTTGTAGCCTCAATGAGTTCTCAACAAACACCATAAGTGTATGACACCATGGAAAGACCAAGTATCAGATTCTTTGAGCTCAATTGTTGCAAATATCTATAGTTTAAGTTCCCATAATGTTCATAACATCGTTTTCTCAAAGAAATAACATGAGCAATAAGAGATGAACCTGAAGAAAACTCAAAACCATAAAAAATAAACAAACATGAACCATGATCTACAACTCTTGAAGCACTCGCTATCTCAAGATGTTGTAACTCTTTGATCATGACTCTATGAGGAGAGAGTTTCACACTCTTTCCAGGATGAAAAATTTAATATATTGAAAGAATAATATCATAAATATTAGGAACAAGAAGAACATCGTTGAGGCATCCATCTTGTAACTCAATTATTCCTAAACCTAAAACATCCGTATGTGAATAATTCCCAACCGCAATCTATGAAGTACTGCTAGTAGTAGGAGAAGTAAGAAGATCATGTGATGAGAAACACCTAAATCTAATATCCAGCTATTTGGAGATGTAATCAATGCTCTAGTTGAAAGTGTCTTCCCTTTTCCTTTCAAATAAGAAGTAGAAAAGGAAGAAGAAGATCTATAGTAAGCTTGTGTTGTTTCCTTGCTTCTTCCAAGGCTTCCATTCGTTTCCAACACTTATTTTTAGGATGACTGGGTCTATTACAAAAGGGGCATGGATTAATACATTCTTTTTTTTTAGAGGTAGACTCATTGGATTTATGAGTTTTTGGCAAGAACAAAAAACCTAGATGCTTTCAATACCAACAAGCTAATATGCCCAAAAGCTTACAAAGAACTTGAATACGTATATGGAACAAAATAAGAAGTGAAAAAATCTTTGATATCATAGTTACCAATTAAAGGAGTATTGCTCTGAAACCATGAAAGAATAAGTGAAACCCATGAATCTATTCAATTTAGACTCACTCCATAAATGCTAGAAGATGTTGAAAATAATAAGAATAATAAAAATAGTGTACTACCGCTAAATCAACTAATGAATGTGATATCAACAAAATTACAATTTATAAATAGAAGTGGTGTATATATAACAAAAGAAAGAGTTGGGGTCTAAATTTTCTTTTGACTATATGATAGACATGTACGCAACAACCTCCACATGAATAACCACACATGACACAATTAATCAAGCTATGGGTTCCACTTGTCCTAATCTAAGCCTAAGAGGTGTGCAAATTAGACTAAGATAACAAAGCTTAAATAAAGCTAAAATAACACTTACACCAAGAAGAGGTGCAATGCTACGTCGATAGTTAAAAAATGAGGGTTCATAGAGTCGTTAAAGCAATTTCAAGATGCATTGAATATGTATGTCTAACATGGGTGGTAAGGCACATAAGATTTACATATTCATAGAACTAATTCCAAGGTGCCTCAAATTTGTAACAACAAGGCTATTTTTCATCACCACCTCTTGTGGCATCGACAACATTTCCCGAGCTAACGAAAAAATCTAGGATGTCACCATTAATGACATACTATATTGGTGAGAGGGCCTCCTCCATTTCAACGTCACCCCTATTGACGTAAGGATCACAATAAACTATGACCATGGCTAAATCTTTGTGACACCATCTATCACCTAACAATAAAAAACACATAAATAAAGTTATTATATTATTAATTATTTAAATTTAAAAACACAAAAACCTGTAAACGACCCCCAATGTTAATTACAAAAAATTCCTCCTCACCTTTTGACATATCAAATGAACAATCCCAATCTAAAAAAATAGAAATAGATCCTATTATGATTGATTAAGTAAACAAATAACACAAAATTAATAAAAGATAAACATTAATGGTCACTGGGAGTAATTTCCCCCTTGAATGCATAGTTCTATAACACTTAATTGACATGTGTAATGTGATTTGGGAAAAGAGGAACAACATTGTTATGGGCACAAAATGATTTGGCATGGTTGGGAGAGGGGACACAACAAGTGAGGGGTGACACTACCGCGACTTTGACAGAAGAAGATTCAATAGGGAGAAAATTTCATTGCTCCAAATAAAGTGACATCCACCACCAATCTCAATCTCTAATTCAAAATTTCATGTACTAAATTTCATTTGAAGGGGTGTTACATATGTTTCGTATTATACATATCCCTTGGGATCACAATTACCAAATACGGTCGACTTTTACAAATTTACCATATTTTTTTGTTTTCCTCCCTTCACCAAATGCAACTTCGAAAATTTCGGGATTTGGTAGTTTAAAATTCAGAAAAAGGAAAACCCAGTCCCGCGGCTATAAATAATTAAAAATTTACCAAATTTGTTTCCCAAAAAGCAAAAAAAAACGACTAGAAATAATAGAAAATCCACTTGAATCTGTTTGGAACTGATGTTGTTATATTTATAATAGCTCGTTGGTATTAATTAAAGGCAATGCAAAAAGTTGCAGTTTATAATTTAATAATACATTACAAAGTGAGAGCGTATAGCGAGCAACACAAGGTAAAAGCAATTATTTTCTAGAGGTTTCAACAGCAGAGAGGTGCTAACACCGTTCAGAAGATTTCATTGCAGCAACACCTGTATGGATATAATTTATTCTAAGCGCAATTTATTTTTATTTTTTTAATGGTTTACTGTTATTCTATCCAAAAAAATATTTCATTCATTTATTTTAAAAACAAACCCAACATATCAAATTCTAAATCAAAATGAAATTCATCTTAAAATCTTACACTTCTATTTCAAAACAAGGTAGATATGGCACAAAAAAGGTCCACAACACCTGAATGGAAATACATGGATTGGGACGATACATAAAAGGTGCATAAATGCACATTTTGAAAATCTAGAATGCAAAATAATTTAAATAGGATTTGAGATCATCTTCTTGGAAATTCAAACCAAGTTTCTAGTTGCCTACATATTGATAAGGATACAAAACAAAATAATTTAAAACAATTTGAATCCAAACTGGAGAATGTGTCGCCTACGTGGAAAGGATTGGGGTTTGTCAATTCGCTCATTACCCTAGTGCATGTCGAAATTGTTGGCACCTTTGTGCTTAAGAGCATTTGGAAAGCTTGAGAATGTATTAAGCCCTAGATTTTGTGGAAGGGGGATGGATTTTGAAATGGGCTCTTTGTCAACCAGCAATCTCTCTGGTGGTCGCCAATTTTTCAATCTCAAGATAAATGTTTAGTAGAGGTCCCGAAAATCTCCGCGCTCAAATTCTTCAAATGCAGGAATTCGTACCATCGAGGAATTATTCTACAAAAATTCTAAATCCCAGTTCTCTTGGCCAGATTTCAAAACTATATTTCGGCTTTCCAACCAGGACTAGGATACTTTTACTAATGTGATCAATTTGGTTCATGACCACATATTGCATAAGATTGTTGTGCATTCCTCTCGCCCATGGTGGATGAACTAAAAGTGGTATGCAGATACCCCATTATGTAATTACAAAGCCAACAAACGCTATCGTTGGCTCTCACCTCATTTACCCATGGTGGATAAACTTAATACACATTGGGGAATTCAGTCCACACTGTCTACTTGGAATAGGTGATTTGAAACTGTTTGAACTCCTGGTGCATATTTATTCATATTTTATTTTATTTTCTTTATTCTCTTTTGCACATGCACATGCTTGTCATTATAACTTTTTATACATTTTCCTATGTTCTCAAGCTCCATATGCTTGCACAGGTCTATTATTTATTATTTATTGGATGTTTTTTAACACAGGTCTACCCTCTTGATTTTAGTGTAGGAATTATTTCTAATGCATTGGATGTGACATATAATTGCATGTACTTTGGGTATCCATTTCTTTGTTTATCTTTATCCAGGTAGGCTACAAAGTGGCTATATACAAGACTTTGAAAATTATCCATGCATTGCATGCATATCTACCGGTGTATTTATATTATTGACTCTTTGTTACAATGTGTCTTCTTGACTCTTCTTATCTTCTTGGAGGTATGAGATCCTCCACGTGCTGACTGGAAATAGATTACAAGATTTAAATCTTTATTAATTTACTAGTTGATACATTTATCCTCCATGCTAGATACTATGTGACTACGTGTTGTTATCAGCTTCTTCACCATCCGTTGTCAGTTGTTCACAGAAAATTGGTTGGATAGTGAAATGAAATACTTCCACTTCTTTATTTATGTGAACATGAGATTCTTCCACATGTGAGAGAAATGAAAAAAGAAATTTTAGAATAAATAAATTAGTTATTTCCTCTTTAAAAGGTTAGCCTCATTTACGGGAAGTGTAAATTTTAATTATAGGAATGAGAAAGAGAGAATGGGGAAAAGTGGGGAAGAGGGTTACATTTGGCCAAATGCCAAATTATACATTTGGAAAACTTCCCCACAAACTTCCTGAAGAAAAATATCAATGGTATGATTTGCAGAAAGTGGTTTAATTCTATCCAATTGTCGAGTTCTCCAAAAGGAGAAGTGGGATTAATAGCCCACTTTACCATCCACTCAAATGCTAGTTTGACTTTTAATTAACATTTTTATAAATTAATATTATTAATTTAATAATTGAATTTGAAAATTAATTAATAACACCATTTTATTATAAAAATAAATTAAAATGTTAATTAATTAAACTTTAATTTAATTAAATTACTTAACATTAATTATTTAATAACTTGAATTAAATAAAATTACCAATTAATTAAATTTAAATAATTAAATTAAAATCATTACAAAACATTTTGTGAAGTCATACGAGGGTTGAAAGAAACATGAGATCAACAATGGTAGAATTGTAAAAATGTAGTATTACAATAATCGACCACCGGGTTATGAAGATCACGACATACAAACAACATCTCAAAATGATGTGGAAAGATGAACTGGTTGTAAAAAAATTCAAAATGGCAAATTAATTGCCAACGGGAAGTAGCGAGTTCGAACCCCATCCAGTAAAGGGAATCAAAAAGAACAACAACAAATAGTATCTCTGAATAGAAAAGAGTAGTACCCGAATTTTGTCGATTCAACTGACACATGAAACAATCGGGACAACCCTGTAAACTGGAAATATTAAGACACGTCCATTTGACAAGCGTAATTTGGATCTAATAACAGGCATTTCAAGCGTATGTACAGAAGAAAAAGATCCCAGGCTTGAAAAATATCGGAAAAAAAATACAAGAAATTACGCGGAAGGAACCTCATTCAAAATCTTCTTGAGGAGTATAAATTCCAACAACTAAATACCGATAAAGCCGGCATTATATCGTAAGTAATTCGTAACAATATCTAATTTCACTAGAATTTGGTCGATGCTTACGTTTTTCTCCATGATTTCCAAAATGGTGGGCCGGGTGGCACCATGTTTTCGGAGGGTTTACCACCATGCATCTCAGATTCAAATGAACAGTTAATTTTTATTCCACATATACAGTGTCTACGTACTGGTGGTTACTTGAGAAAATTCTGAGTATGTTTGTTTGCTTCACTTGGCAGTACACAATTCAGTTTTTGTCATACTCGTGTCTTTGTGTTGTTTGTCGTTCTTATAATCTTTATCTATTCCTCAAGTTCCTCGTGATGGGAAAATTGTTTTATGCTCGATTGTCCGCTCGTCCTCGTGACAGCGGCGAATTTTATGGTTTGTAAGATAAGGAGAAGCTTCCTTCTTATGTTAAAGTCCGCCGGTTTACTAATTTTGTATTAATATAAGTTAAACCTCTGGCGGTTTACTTGGGTCATTGTTAGTTGCAATGGTTAAACAATTGTAACGTGGAAAACGCCATATTTCATTTAATTTTTTATTTTATTTTTTTATATATTATTATCCACCAATCGTTGAGATTGGATTAAGAAATTGTAAAGGGTCCTATAGGGGTCATTGAATCAATTGCAATAAGATTTGTTTGAAGAGGTTCATATACGAAACATCTTGAAATAATACAGCGGGAGATTCAATCAATCGAAATTTGGACGATGTAAAGAAGATAGGGGGAGTGTGTACAGGTACATCTCAGAGATTGTGAAAAGAAAACTGAAATGGAAAGTAAATGTCCCATGGACCAAAAGATCAAAGAGCGGAGTGCCCCGGTTAATGAGATGGATCTTGTTGCTTTGGAGAAACACATATGATACTCCAGGTGGCAGAATAGTGCGTGATGGGGGTGAAGCCATGTGAACCATTGAGTCTGTAATGCCTCACAGGTGTACCACTTTTTCAAGGTGGACACAAGGCCTCTTCATACTTATGATGTGAAGTTGGAAGTGGGATGTCATTACCGTAATGTAGGGCTCCCTTAGGAGATTTATGTCATAAAAGTCATTAGCAAAGGTCAAACATCTCCCATAAAAAAGAGAGATAAGGATCATTGGTCTTTATAAGCAATTAATGTCTAGAAGATCTAAGAGAATCTTTAAAGAGGCAAAAGAATTGTCCTCGTATCCCGTAATAAGGAGAGCATCTGAAAACAAAATGGTCCTGGCCTCTGACTCCAAAGAGAAAATCTAAAAAATATGACACTCGTAAGGGATATGGTGGTTTTTTGTAATGTAAAGTTGATGAGAGATGTAGACACAAAATCTATGCACTTGGGTACATTTCTAGGTCCTAAAAGCATGCTAGCATTTACATGATTCATAAGCGAGAAAACTAGTAATTAACAGTTCCCTTTGGCCTTTTGCTTTGTCTTCTGCATTTTCATCGGCCTTATACATCTTGCACTCTTGCTGGCATTTGACTGTTTTATTTTTCTATGGACTTGAACACTAGTGCCCAGTTGGAACAATAGTGTCAGGCGCTCATGTCCTTCTTTACCTTTTTCTTATCCTTTTTGGTCCCCTTTCACTTCTTGATTACTTTTTACTACTTTGGTCGCCTTCCAGTTGTCAATTACGAAATTCAAACAAGGGAATCATATAAATACATAGTTATGCTTTCAAAATGAGGGGCCAAGCACTAGCAGTATCTACTATCACCTAAGCTTGCATCCAAAGGCACAAAATCATTACAAAGTATCCATCTAGCACATTCACTCAAGGGACAAGGGTTGCATTCTTTTGCATACACAACATAGGAGCAGAAGTTTATTCTATTTCATCCCACATATTTATACATTTGCTACATTCTAGATCTAGCCCACTATCATTGTGCAACTTGCACAAGGGCATCCTAGGGCATCTTTACACACACTTTCACATAGAACTACATGAAGTCTGAAAACGTAGTGCAGTGCTCGGTACTAAGTTCACTTTTTAGGTGACTATCAGGGTCAGTCCAACTCCGCATTCTACATCTTTATTTTTAGGATTTGATGTGGTTTGTGGGTATGTGCAGCTAGACATTTGTTTCGTATGTTACAAGTACAATTAATGACATTGAGGTGAAACTAGAGTGAAAATCATAGACTAACAGTGAAGCTCCTCCCGCACAAAAAAGATTAGGATCCGAGCATCTAAACAGACACTAGCGCCCAAATCTAGTAATCAGCGCCTGGGAGCTCCTATCCGCCTGTGGGTGCTTCTGCCCTACATAGTTTCGTGTCTCAAAACCTCTAGCGAGCCTTGACGACGTTATTTTCAGTCTGTTCTAGCTATTCACCTACCCAGATCATTTCCAGTTTGTGCAAAATCAGATAAGTCATCTCCTCTCTCTCTCTCTCTTTCTTAGGTTTTTATATTATTGAATGCTTGTGACTTGTCCATTTACTATATTTTATCATTTTGTATATCATTAATTACAGTAGTTACTCTACAATTATATTTAATTCAATTTATATTAAATCATTTGGTGAACCCGTTCCCTCTAACCCTACCATTTATTTTAAGCATTCTTTTGATTTTACCTCCATGGCTGATACTCATGACACCTTTACGAAGAAGATCTTCATGACCTCCAAGCCCATATTGTTGAACATCCTCAATATTTAGACCTATTATTATTTGTTACTCAAGAAGAGGCCACTAATTTAGCCGAGCTCAACCTTCCACTCTCTAATGACACATCTCTTCCTATTACAACACAACCTCTTAATTCCACTCTTCCACCTACCTCCATTGTCCCCATTTCTATGCCTACTCCTACCAATCATTTCACACTACCTATTAATTCTCACATGTGTCAAGTCTCCTCTTCAGGCACTCATGACCTAGCTTCTTTATACCAAGACCTACAAATCCAAGTTCGCCAATTACAACAAGCTACTTCATGCTCATCCCCATCTCTAAATTCCTCACTCCTCCATATCCCTTTTGCACCAACCATATCCTCTTATCCACTTCCTTCTAACTTCATTGTACCCAAGCTTCCAACCTTCAATGGCCATGGCAACCCTCGGGAGCATCTTCAATCTTTTCATGTGGCATATCCTGATTATGCAGATGACCTTTCAATAATAGCTAAACATTTCCTAGAGGCTTGCAATATTATGTTATGTGTTAGTTCTATGATCTACCTTTTCACTCGGTAACCTCTTTTACATACTTAGCCGATGCGTTCCTTGCACATTTTTCTATCAATATTGGCACCAAGATCTGTTATGCACAACTTGTTCAACTTAAACAAGGATCTAACGAACATCTAACAGACTACGTTTTACGCTATGAGAACAACCTTGTTAAGATGAGTAATGTACTCGTTGATTCTGAATTGTAAGATCTCTTTATTTAAAGTCTCTTAACTCCACTTCAAGAGAGTGTCATCTTTGAGACCTCTCCCTCTTTTGATCAACTATGTCATACACTCAAATTGTGTGAAGGCAAACTTTTAGCTACGGGGAAATTAAAATACTATGATACTTTGCCATCTTCATCTTCTACTTGGTTTCGAGAAAAATCTACTTTCAAACCATCTCCTAAGCCCACTGAAGCTAAGGCCACCGTTAATGTTGTTTCTACACCTTACAAGCTTCAATTGCAACCCACATGGCATACTTTCACCAAACTCCCTTATGCACCTCGACTTTTATTACCACAACTTATCGAAATCAATCTTATCACTCTTCCACCATCGCTTAATCTTGATCCTTCTCACCCTCGTGGCCGCAACTACGATGAAAATGCACATTGTGACTACCACCAAGCATTAGGCATTCTATTGATCGTTGCTTTAAACTTAATCATCTTATTCAGGATCTCATTGATAATAATGCAATCGAGCTCCCTGAGCCATCTACTTCCAAACCACTCAATGATAATCAAAAGCTTAAAATTTTCAATGACCCTCTACTAAAGCATGACAAGAAAACTACTGATTCTTTGGCAAACCATACATATCGTGTTGTGCCTCCTCCTTCATCGAGTCCTCTTGAATTTCTCATTGCTACTACAGATGTACCCCCACCAATCATTACTTTCTTGGATCATGATTATCACGCTACATTCTCTTCTGATTCATTCCATATCAATGCTTCTATTGGTACTTATACTGTCAACAATATTGTGGTCTATCCATCGGCAATTACCAATGTATGTTCCGTAACACTCCTCTGTAATATCCCCTTCCCATTCGAAGACCTTTGGCCTATTTTTCCAACCTGACAGCCAAAGGAAACATATAAGGGTGACTTAAGTCATTTTTAATTTATTATTAAGTGTCGTTAATAAAAGAAAATATATATAGAGAGAGCACTTATAATAATTTATATGACTTAATAATTATTAAATTAAGGATAGAAAAGACCCAAATATAAGTTGTTATCCATCTTAGGTAAAATGGTGACTTGCCTTAGAAGGAGGAATGGGAACTTAGAAAGGATAAACGCTCATTTCACTATGTATTCCGTCTAGGAAAAATGCGACCAGCTTTGGGAGGGAAAAATAATTATTAAATGTCTTTTGTATTCTCCCTAGAGAAAATCATTGTATAGAGAAATGGAGGGTAGAAATTGCATAGAGAAAATCATTGTTCCTGATTGGCAGGAAAGAAGGTCACTTTGGATCTCTTCTTCCTTTATGTTGAGTTGTGGAGCTCAATTACTTCATTTTAGCATGCAATTGGAACTTGCTGAAAAACACAGTAACCGGCATCGGTTAAGGGCAGACCGACATTGGTCAGGGAAGACCGACATCGGTCAAGGGCAAGTAGGAACCGGTGACGGTTAGGCAAAACCGGCATCGGTTACCTGTGTGACGAAGTTTTAATTAACTCTCGGGAATTATATCTATTTTTAGCATTAAACTAGATTTATTCATTATAATTGCATGGCTAAGTGCCCTAAGTCTATAAACGACTATATAAGCACAAAAGCTAGGGTTTAGAAGTAATGATAAACAAGAACTTGAAAAAGGTTGGTGAGAGAGAATTCTTGGTGGTAGAGCAAAAGCTTGAAGGAAGAAAGTACTAAACATCTGAGAGGTGTGGAAGATTGTAAATCTTCATTGTATATCTTGTCAAATCTTTGGATAATAGATTGGCTTGTTTCTTGGTGGACGTAGCCCACACTGGGTGAACCACGTTAAATCTGGTGTTGATTTATGTCTCTTGTTTTGTATATTTCTTCTGGTAGAATAGCCACTTTTATTTTCATGTATGCTTAGATCTGATATATTGTCTGTACAACCGGTGTGCTAACCCCAACACTTTATAAGGAGAAGTCGACTTGAGGAGAAGGTATTCTATTCTATGATCATTCTATAATTTCTGATTTATGTCTTAAGCTTGTAGATTTTTCTTTAAAAAATTCTAAGGACGAAAACCCTTAGTATTTTCCCTCTTTTTGACGAAAACCCCAAGAGTATGTGAGGGATCTCCACTCAGGAGATTCTATTGTGCTTACACATATTTTTAATCATTTCCAGCAGTTGTATGAAGGAGTTTTTGGAAGATTTATTTAGCAAGGATTTAAAGAAATATTGCAACAGTTTTTATGTTATTTGTCTGTAGTTGAGTGACCCATTTTGTAGTTGATTTGTGTTGAATGCATGACATTCCAGGTCTAATTTGTAACGTCATTTGTTGATCTGATTCTTGTGACTCGAGATAAATAGTTTTCAAAATTTTTGAAGGGTTTAAGAGGTATTTTCAGTCATATTTGTATGCAGATTTCAGAACTATTTTGCAATCATTATTTGCCTCTAGAAATCATATTTAATGCATATTTGGGATGCTAAAATTATAGTGATCAGTTTATGATTGGAATAAAATTATTTGATTGCTATTTGTGTGGGTTTTCTACTCAAACCCTAGTCGTCATTCTAGAAATATATTGCAGCAGTCAAAGTTGAGTTTGCATGGTCTATTTTATCATTTTTGGGTCTAAATTGGCTCACAAAAATCTGCATATTATTTTTGGAAAGTGAATATTATCAACTGATACTTTTTGGTATGAGTTTGTGCCAAAACCATAGTCACTTTTTCTCGATTTAATTCAGATCTGAATAATACTTTAATGACAATTTGTCTATAGTTGCATTTTTAGTTGGGGTTTGCCTAAAATCCCATTGGGGGCAAAAATATGTCCATTAGGAACATTACATCCTCCTAGATATCAAGTTCCCAATGTCTATTATCACATTTCCGGCTCCTAATATTTATGGTCATGTAAATCTTCCCATTACAATTGGTCCCCTTACTATGTTTGTACCATTCCTTGTTACATATTTAATCATCGGTTGTGACATGCTCTTAGGTATTCTTTGGCTTTGCGCCACCTAATCCATCCCATCCATGCATCACTTATGTCTCAAGTTCATCCATAACAAACAAGTGGTCATTATAAAAGGTATTCCACCACGTACACAATTACCTCGACCCACTTTTGTTGACATCTATGCACCAGTCATGGCATCTAGACCTCTTATGTCTCTCAAGTATAAAGCTACTTCTGCACCTAGCTCTCCTATCCACACAAAACCTTGTCATCATCATCACTCCATTAACACATCTCATCGTCCTAATTCCCCTACTCGAGTATCCCCTTCATACATGTGTTCTCCACCTCCTTCACCACATAGGTCTCCTTTACACGCACATAATTACTATCCTACACCACTGATCTTAAAGCATCATCACATGCCTTTGTCTCCTTAGATATCAAGTGGAGGGCCCTCACCTTTCACTATTTTCAGATAGCCTATTATCCCTTATACACTTGGGGGGCATTTCACTTCCCCTCCTCTTCCATAACTATCAGTTTTCTCTAATCTCGGCACTTCCACACCTTTGGTACGCACATTGTACCATAATTACCTAGATGATGCAATCTAGTGCTACGGTTCACACTTTACTATTGAGGGTACACTTCTTTCATGAACCTCACATCATCCATACTTTACGATTTACACTTCACGATACATCTTTATTAACATATACTCTCACGCAACACACTCATTACTTGATGGTGCACTCTCCTGCCACGGTTCACACTTGATTGTTGAGGGATCACTTCTTTCATGAGCCTCACACCATATACACTTTATGACACATCTTTCAATAACACCTATTACTCTTTCACTTTGTGCCTCATGTCTATATTTTCAAGCATCACCACATCATTGGTTTGCACACCTTACTTCATTACCCGATGACGCACTCTTGTTCTATGGGTCGTTCTTGAGTGTTGAGGGTTTCTATAAATGAACTTCATCTCACACGCATACGTTGGGGGGCAATGCAACTCATCCCATCTTCACATTTTGCATATCACATTATCACATTCATACAACATTTGCATATCATGGTTGTATTTACTCTTGCTTACTTATACTAATTACATGTTGCATTTTTTTATTATGTTAGTCAGATACTTAGTATGTCATTCTCTTTTTATATACAAACATGCACGTTCACTTGGTCTCTGGAGGTGAATGTAGATCTCTTACATCTTTTCACACGATGCAATGATGATTAACATTGAATCTTTTACCAATCCAAATGAGGATCCTAGGGGTATCTACCTTTACTACTCGCACACTTAACAAGTTCTATTGTTTCATCATTTACCATTTCTCATTACTAGCACTTACTACTCGCTGATACATATACGCTTTGACACACTATTTTTTTTCTAACATGCTAATGGGTGCTTCATGTGTAGCATGTGTCTTATAGGATCAATACAACCATGGATATATGTCACTTATTTTGTTACTATTGTTTTCTTTTGTTTGCGGGCTTTTCCATGTCTTGTTTGATCATTGTATGCTTTTGACCAGAGCTTCAACCCTGATTGTATTGTGACATTGTGAGCGATGTCCCATGTATGAAACCCACTTTTTGCAGTCCATCTTGTCTTCTTAGTTGCATGTTACATTGTCTTATCTAATTGCATGCTAGCTATTTTTACTACTAATACTTGCTACTAGCCTACTTTGTTTGCATGTGCCTTGGTCTCTACCATGCACATCCCCTACCCCTATAGGTATCCATTTTATATCAATATCAAGTCCTCTCCTTTGGACCATGTATGCTCCTACAAGCGTCACATACACCCCAAAGGAGGGAGGGCATATATTGGGTGAACAAATCACCCCTACAACAACTCAAAGTTACAGTGCATATCATCACAATACAAAAATGTCATAGGAACACAGTTACATATTGGCCCAGAATTAGACTTGGGTCTAAAACATAGAGTAGACACTAACACCTAGACCTGGATAGTCAGGCGGTGGGCACTTGTGTCCCCTCTGGGCATTAATGTCTTGGGGGCAAAAATAATCACTTCATCACTCCAACACATTTTACAACAGTTCTCAAATCAATTCAATAGTAGCATGCACATGTCTCCATGTATAGAATTTAATCTATCAATTATAATCAGTTATAGTCAGAACAAATCGGAATGTACCATTTATAGTGGCACTTTGGGAAGCATTCATGTAAGGAGAGAAAATATAGACCTCTCTCCCCAACACTCTTCTCCTTTGGCATGAGATCGCCTAAAAAACTCTCACTTGATGTGAGATTGCCCAAAAAAATCACCCTCATCGTGATATCACCCAAAAAACATGCCCTTCATAGCATTTCAAGATATCTTTCTATCCTTTTACACTCTTATACATCAGGTGCAATGCCTTGGTACTAATTTCACTCTTTAAGTGACCATTGAGGTCAATTCAGCTCCACATTCTACATCTTTATTTTTAGGATTTGATGTGGTTTGTGGGTATGTGCAGATAGACATTTGTTTCGCAAGTTACAGGGCAATCGACAACATTGAGGTGAAAACAGAGCGAAAATCAGAGACTAACAACAAAGCTCCTCCCACATAGAAAAGATCAGGATCCGAGCATCAAGACAGACACTAGCACCTAGATCTAGTCAACAACGCTCGGGAGCTCCTTTCAGCCTATGGGCGCTTCTACCCTGCACAGTTTCGTGTATTCAGAACCTCCAATGAGCCTTGATGACATTGTTGCTAATCTGTTCCAGTTATTCACCCATCCAAATCATTTCCAATTTTTGTAAAATCAACTGAGTCATCTCCTCTCTCTCTTGCTTAGGGTTTTATATTATTACATGCTTGTGGCTTGTCCATTTACTGTATTTTATCATTTTATATATCATTAATTACAATAATTACTATGTAATTATATTTAATTCAATTTGTATTAAATTAGGAGAAAACTATGATCTTAGTAAGAGGAATGCTCAAACTACAAGGTATTTATAGTTTTGTGTACCTCGGGGGTGGGATGAACATATCACTAAAGCAAAGATATAAGTCCAAGTAATGTTGAATTTTTTAGGTGAGTAGCACTTTAGGTTGAGACCATGTTGAGTGGAGGTAGGCTCTATAAATATCATCGTGAATACCATTGTTTATATCTCTCTTGTTGATATTAGGAGCATCCAATGACAAGCTATACATGGGTACATTATCGCTATTAAGATCAATAAGGTGAACCGGTAAAGAGGCTTTGTATACCAACATGAATCAACCCCATGATTTTCCCACCCCATAAAGGATCTCAGAGTAAGGTATGGATTACTTAGGTGATCGATATAATATGTAGCTCTAGTATGGATAAATGGATCATATTTGTAAAGTATGTTAGTGGGGATGTCAAAGTAAAGTTTAGGTTGTTTGTTGATGTGTTAGTTTCGATTACATTATTAGTTAATTTAAGGTAGTTTTTTTCGTTGTAATAGATACAATTCAAGAGTGATGTATTTGATTTAATTTAATTTGAATTAAATCTAAATATCACAGAGTCACTACTGAAACAAATAGTGTGTAAATGTTGGAATATAGAAATGAACACAAGCAAGCCAATATTTAAAATATTAAACCCTAAGTAGTAGATAGAGAAATATGACTTAGTTAATGTTATCCAAAATGAGCCCCCTGCACATTTTGTGGCTAACTCCCTTCATTCTTCCCTCTCTTGTGCCTCAGTCATAATTTTTGCTTTTCAGGCACTGAAGAACTTCTGGAAATGGCACCATTGGATAGAGATTCTTTCTCAGCTTTCCAAAAAGGTAAAGTTTTCCTCCTAACTCCATGTATTTTTGAAGTTATGGCTTGGCGGAGTTTTTGTGGGAAATTTTCCCCTGAGAGGCCCGCAGCCAGTAATATGGTGCCTCGTGTCCTCGGGAGTGGCGGAGGGCAGAGGTAAACTTGGAATTTTTACTAAGTGATTCAGAAAGTTTTCAAAAGGAACATTTCACCTCGAAGGCCCGCCGACGAATGAGATGCTGCCATGTGTCCAAGGAAAGAGAAATTGGAAAATTTTCTAAGGGTTGATCCAAGCAAAAATTTTTGATGCTAAGCCCACATCGAATCATATTGTGCCACATGTTTTGAGAGGAAAGGAGTGGCAGATGGTGGAGTTAAAATGGAAAATTTGACTAAGTGTTGGTGCCGTAAAAAATCTCCAAAAGGGCACAGGCGAATCAAATGATGCCACGTGTCTCAGGACCGGTGCGAGCACTGGAAGGAAGATTTAAAAATTTGGCGAAGTGTTTTGGTGAGAGGAAAAAGGAAAGTTTTTGGCCTGCAGCCAATGATATTAGAGCTGCCATGTGTCCACGGGGGGAGACTGGCAGAAGCACGGGGGAGATTGGGAATTTTTCCCAAAGGTAAAGCGCAGAGAGAAATGTTTGCCCCAAGGTCCTGCATTGAATGGGAGCTCTGCCACGTGGCACCGGAGCTTCGGAACGCGGGGGAAAAGTTGGAAATTTTCCCAAAGCAAAACAAAGGAAATTTCAAAAGGAAAAGTCCACCCCCCAAATGCGAGCCAATGGCATCTTGCCACGTGTCCAGTGGTGGCAAAAAATACAAGATAGGCCTACAGGGAAAAAGGAGGAAGGACCAATGGGGGCCACGTGTCCAAGTAAGAAAAATGGTCAAAAAAGTGATGGAAAAAATCTCAAGGGGAAGGGCCCATGAATCATGCCACGTGTCCTCAGATCATTGGCCCGGTAGAGATTTTTGGAATTTTTTTTCCAATGGTCAAAATGATGGAAAATGAGGCATCAAGAGCCCGCAGCCAATGGAATTGTGCCACGTGGCACCTGAGAATGATGGAGCACGGGGATTTTTTGGGAAATTTTCCCAAATGCAAAAAGTGGGAAAATTTCAAAATTTTTCGCCCGCCAATCTGTTTTGGCCCTGTTTTGCCCTAAATTTTCAAACGCCATAACTTTCGATCCAGAGCTCAGTTTTTCGCGTTATTTATATCAACAGAAAGCTGGTGAAATTATCTACAAGATTTCTAGGGCTCAATTTTGTATTTTGATGGAGTTTGGAGAGAGAAAATTGAAAAATTCCTTGGCACATGGTAATGGAATAGAAATGATGTTTCAACCACCATTTTTAATGAAGAATGGCTCGCATTCTCTCCCATCCTGGTAAAAAAATCAGGGAATGGACCTGTAAGGATTCCCATGTTGTTTTATTGTGTTTTTGGTTGGTGGTTGAAGCTCTCCCATGTTTTCCCACATTTTTCTCTCCTGGGGTCGTTTCTGGCATGGTAAAATCCAGATTTGGCTAATTTTTGAAGGGTTGAACATTTTTCATGTATTGCAGGCTCCCTCTTTCACCTATAAAGTGATTTTGTGGAAAAATCAAACCTCTTCCAAGACTGCAACCTTTTTTTTGCCTCTCAGATGTTGTAATGCATGTGTTTTGATAGTGGAAATGACAATGCAGGCTCTATGAATGAGTTTTAATCCTTTGTTTGTGTTGTTTGATTCATTTCTGACCTTTCATTACATTTTATCAGTTTGTGAATGAAGTTTTGTTGCATTTCTATGATCTGTGTCAATTTACAGAAGTAAAAAATGTTCACCACTCCTTTGGTGCATCACCTTATTAGCATTAGTTTCAGTTTTTTTTGCATTCTCTATCTCTGTCCCCTTTGGAATTTAGAGTAGGATCTTGAATTCAAACCCTCTGTAACTTGCAAGTAATATACCTGATCAGAGGAGTTGAGGAACCAGCCTCTAATCTGGAGATTCTTTTCCCATTTTTACAAGTCCCACACTTGGGGAAAAGATTCAATGTTGTGCAATCACACTGGATGTCCAAAGTGTCAAACTAGAAATTTGATCAACATCCAGGGGTGCTGCTGATTTGCACCAACAGTTTTGGCATGCCCGGTGGGACCTTAGAGGTCTTCATCTTCATTGCAACAAAATTGATGTGCATTTTTTGCAAGTTTCTTGCTTAAAAGAGCCCTAAATTGCACATCTGGCGACTCCAAGGAAGAAGAATCAGCTGGTTTTAGCAGTGCAGACCTGAAAACTCATGAGAAGAATCACCACAAGGTCAAGAGTTGGAGAAGAAGAGGTGTTGTTTGAGTATCTGCAGTTATCTCCAAGAAGAAATCAAAGAGGGAGGAGAATTCAAAGGTCTCCATCTCCACCAAACAGAACTCTATCAACTCCTCCACCTGGTAGGCCTTTTGTTCAATCAACAAGGGTTCTAAGGCCAATCATAATGGCACAACACAACCCCTATGTCAATTTCACTGGTAGCAACCCACTTGCTCTCAATGCACAAAATCCAATCCCAGTTGCAGCATTGAAGAACATTCCATACTTTACCAGAGAGAATCAGACCACTCCTGGTGATCATGTTAAGGATATTGCTAATATTTGTGCAATCCATGATATTAATGAGATGCAAGTTGCTGTAAAACTACTAGCATCTTCATTCAAAGGGAAAGGTTTGCAATGGTTCAGGAGTCTTGCCTTAGGTTCTATTCAAAATTGGAACCAGCTATGTATAGCTCTCCATGAGTAGTTTGGAAAAAAGGGAGATAACTTATCCCTTTTGGAACAACTGACCACCATCAAGAGAGCTCCCAATAAGCAAGCTAACTGACTTCAACTTCAGATTTCAAATGACGTGGGAGATAATTCTAGTGGCAGTAAGGCCAGTAGCAGAAGATGCTTTTCTATATTACCTTAAAGCTTTAAATTCTAATATTTCTATGTTAATTCAATCCATGGGAGGCTCAACTATCCTTGTTGCTTATAGCATTGCCATTAGAGCTGAAAATTGTTTGATTCAAGCTAGAAAGCTAGCTCCTAGGCCTCCAATGCCATTGTCCAAGTCCAAATACTAGTCAAGTGCCTATTTTAGCTCATATTCCCACTCCTAGAAATCAGAATTCAAGTGAAGCTTCTACTTCATCTTCTAGTGCCTCAAATGAACTTCAAGAAGTCATGAAGTAATTGTAGAATATAAGTAATGAGCTGGTTACACTCAAGAGGTAGAAAGCCCAAGGTTTTAGACCTCCTTTCCAACCTCAATCTTAGCCTAACAAGTAGCCATACCAGCCTCAAAGACCACCCAATGTAGTTGCAAATAAAAATCAAACAAGACCTCCTGCCAACAGACCATTTCAGCCCTATAATCCCAATGTTACATCTGCCTCTAAAGCCATAGTGCCAGTGCAAAACAACATAGCTCAAGAGTATGATTGGTGTTTCCCATGCAATGAACCTCACAACTAGTCTATGTGTTTCAACTATGCCTTAAATCAAGCATTAAAGGTGACTACAACTGGTGTGGAGGGTGAAGGGAGTCAAGGAAATAACCAACAACTAGAAACATTCCAGCAACAATCAGCTCTAAATGATGCCACACTTGTAAACTGGCAGGTAGAATATTTTTGTGGCATGAATAAAACGATTCCCCAAAGTGTTGTAGCCAACATAAGGTCAAAAAGGAGAAATTTCGGTGAAGAACATCCATTGGCTCCAAGTAATTCACAATCTTCTATCACTCCACAAATTATTGGAAAACAAAATGCAGTTCCAAACACGTAAGGACTGCCTAAAACAGATCCTAGGCTAACTCAAATGCCAGTTGCTACTACCCATGTGCAAGGAATGAATGTGCAGGCTAAGGGACAGCAGAGAGATGCTTCATCTCCATTCAACATCATTGATCAGATGAAGAAGACAAATGTAAACATATCAATGTGGGAATCAGTATCTCTCCCAGGCCAAAGAGATTTACTACAAGCTGCCATGAAGGACTGGTCAACCTCAAATCAGCAAGTCCAAATGCAAGAGAAGGTACTCACAAATGCTACCCAGCCTGAGGGGAATCATGGAGGACATCAAGGTAAAATGTTGAAGCCCCCTCCATTCTATGTTTCATTGATCATTGGAAACCAATTAGTACACAATTGCATGATTGATTCCGGGGCAAGTAGTTCAATAATGCCCAAGAAAATAGCTAATCAGTTGGGAATTCAATATGAATTCATATCCAAAGGGGTAGTGTAATTGGATGGGACAACAGTAACAACGGTTGGAGTGATAAAAAACTTGAGTCTTACTTTGCATGCATGCCCTAACGTTTTTGTTTTGCAAGATGTCTCGGTAATAGACCTTCCACCACTCTTTTCCCTATGTCTGTCAAGAGATTTCACAGCCAAGATTGGAGGTTACTTATCTACTGATTGGTCACACATGTTGTTTAGAACAAGATATGGAGCTAAAGCCACAATACAATCTGAGCCTATTGCAAACTTTCACATTGATCCTTACACTCCAAGCCAAATCAATACCAATTGTTCAGCATTTGATCAAGAGGATTATCCAAGCACTGATGAAGCTGACACCAAGGTTGGAAGTATCCTAGATCTAACTCTTGAAGAATGGGAAAACAAGGTGCATGCTTTTGATCCTTATCAAGAAATAGAAGAATCTAAGTTAGGAGTCTATTGCATGCTTGAAGAAAATGAGCCTATCCCTAGCATCACCAAGCCAGACCATAAGGATGACAATGAGGTATGGCAGTTGTTTTTTGATGGATCAAGGAGTAGATAAGGTGCAGGAGGGGGAGATATGCTTGTTTCACCTCAAGGAGTTAAGTATTATTCAGCTTTTAGATTTCAGTTTTCATGCTCTAATAACACTGTTGAATATGAAGCCTTGATACAAGGATTGCATTGGTCAATCAAGAGAAGAATAAAGAACTTGCAAGTCTTTGGCGACAGTGAGTTGATTGTCAACCAAGTTAAGGGACAACATGCTGCCAAGAATGATCTGCTCAGGTGTTACAAAAACAGGGTGTGGGACCTCATTGAATATTTTGAGGTCTTTGGCATCAAATCCATTCCTAGAAAAGAGAACCAAGTTGCTGATAGGCTTGCAGCAGTTGGGGCAGCCTTTGACATTGTTGAAAGCATCCAAAAATACAAGGTACAACCAAAAATCCATGTGATTGTAAGGCCTTTAGTGCCAAACAACAATGTAAGTTGGCAAGTGTTTGAAAATGATCAGCAAATCATCCATTTCTTGTAAGAAGAGGTTGAGTTCTCATCTAAAAATCAGGAAAAGTTGGAGCAGCAATATGGTGACCAAGTGGTAGAGCTGAGAACCAACAAACTACCAAAGGGACTTATTACTTTGGAGTCTATTTTCAATCCTAATGATCAGCTTATGAAGGAGAAAGCAAACATCCAAGTCAAGGGAGAAGATTCAGTGTCCATCTCGGTGGAAGAAGGCAAATCACTCCAAATTGGTAAGATGACAACTGAGCAAGAAAGATGTGAGTTCATACAGCTTTGTCAAGAATTCCCATGATGTGTTTGCTTGGAGCTATGAATATTTGAAAGGTTTCAATCCTGAGTTAGCTCAACACACCATTGAATTGGATCCAAGTACTAAACCCATCAGGCAAAAATAAAGTCCAGTCAATCCACACATGGAGCCTCTCATGAGAAAAGAATTGAATAAGTTGATAGAGTCAAGAATCATAATCCCTATCAAGCATTCTAGTTGGGTGGCCAACTTGGTTCCAGTTACAAAGAAGAGTGGGGAGATCAGATTATGTGTTGACTTCAGAGATTTGAATAGAGCATCTCTCAAGGATCATTATCCACTTGTTTCCATGGAGCAGATTTTACAAGTTGTTGCTGGCTCTGAGAGGTTTTCATTACTTGATGGCTATTCGGGGTACAATCATATCATGGTAAAATAAGAGGATCAGTTCAAGACAACCTTTACAACCAAATGGGGAACTTATGCATATAGGAAAATGCCATTTGGGCTGTCCAACGCTAGAGCTACTTTCCAAAGAGTAATGGACATGGCGTTCAAGGATTTGATTAACAACGTGGTGTTGATATATCTTGATGATATCACTATTTTTTCAAAAAATGCAGCAGACCATCTCTTTCATTTGAGGTAAGTGTTCCAAAGGTGCAGAATATTTGGAGTATCCTTGAATCCTAAAAACTGTATTTTTCTAGCCCATGAAGGAAAACTCCTTGGCCACGTTGTCTCCAAAGAAGGATTTGCAATTGATCCAGAAAGAGTTAAAGCCATAAGAGCACTACCATTGCCGAGCCATAAGAAGGCCCTTCAAATTTTCTTGGGGAGAATAAATTTTGTTTGGAGGTTTGTCCCGAATTTTGCAGCCCTAGTCAAGCCTATCACAAAGATGTTAAAGAAAAACATGGCTTTCAAATGGACAACAACAAAGAAAGTTTTGAAGAAATCAAATAAGCCATCTCTCAAGCCCCAACTCTCATTAACCTAGATTTCTCCAAGGATTTCATCCTCTATGCATTTGGGGGTGATGATACCATTTCTGCAATTTTGGTACAATAGAAAAAAGACAATGATGAGCAGCCAATTGCTTTCTTCATCCAAATCCTAGAGGACTATGAGGTGAGATATTCTTTCATTGAGAAGCATGTTCTTGCAGTAGTCAGGAGCTTGAAGAAATTCAAGCATCTAGTTTCAAACAACAAGGTTCAATTGCTGGTTTCTCATGTGGGAGTTAAGGACTTCCTCCTCAATAGAGACTTGAATGAAAAGAGAGCAGGATGGATTACTCGTGTCATGGAGTATGACATTGAGATCAAAGTCACCAAGTTGGTTAGAGGAAAAGGGTTGTGTGAGAAGCTGGTCTTGAACAAACACAAGGAAACATGCAATAAGAAGGAAGTTGTTTTGGCATTGCAAGACAGCCATGAGAAAGGAATCACTCAAAAGGAAAATGATGGTGTCCTCACTCCTTGTTGGACCCAAGACATAATGCACTTCCTAAGCACAGGTCTATGCCCTTTAGAGATGAACAAGACCAAAATAAGACACTTCATATTGCAGGCTATCCCATATGCCCTTGTTGATGGTGTTTTGTTCAGAAAGGATGTGAATGGAGTGCTGCTGAGATGCATTGGTACAAATCAGATTCATAGGGTGTTGGAATAGTTACATGGTGGATCAGCTGGTGGTCATTTTGCACCAAGAGTTATAGCTCTAAATATCATGAGGGTTAGGCTATTATTGGCCCAAGATTTTCATTGATTGTTATGCATGGATCAAGAGGTGCAAGAATTATGCATTCTTCACAGGTAAAGAGAGGCTAGCTGCCCTTCCATTGCATCCAATTTCAGTTGACCAGCCATTCATGCAATGGGGTTTGGACTTTATTGGATTCATTAATCCCAATTCAAGCCAAGGGCACAAATGGATTTTAACAACAACAAATTACTTCACCAAGTGGACTGAAGCAGTAGCACTCAAGGAAGAAAATGGATCTAGCATCCTAGATTTCTATGAGGGAATAACAACCAGATTTGGCATACCTACTACAATAATATTAGATAATGCAGTGGCATTCATTGGGTCCAAGGTAACTGAATGGGCTGTCAAGAATGGGATCTACCTAAGTACTTCATCAAACTATTACCCTCAGGGTAATGGCCAGGATGAATCTACAAACAAGAGCTTGTTAAGGATCATTAGGAGGAATCTTGATGAAAATCATAGATCTTGGCATACTAAGTTGAAATCAGCCTTATGGGCTGATAGGATAACTCCTAAAAGATCTACAGGTAACTCCCCATTCAAGCTTGTTTATGGAAGAGAGGAAATTTTGCCCATGTCACTTGAGTTGCCAACATTGGAACTTATGAAACAGTTGGAGTTTGAGTTTGAGCCCATGGAGGTTAGATATGCAGAATTGATGGAGCTCCAAGAAATCAGAAATCAGGCATCCCAGACTATGGAGAAGGATCAAGCTTTGATCAAGAAGACCTTTGATAGGAAAGGCCAAGGATAGATCTTTCCAATTAGGAGATCTAGTGTTAAAATGGGATGTAGATAGAGCAAAGTTGGGAAGGCATTCAAAATTTGATGCCATTTGGAGTGGCCCATACATGGTCACAAAGTGTAAGGACAACAATGCTTTCCAATTGTCTACATTG
This sequence comes from Taxus chinensis, assembly GCA_019776745.2. Lineage (NCBI taxonomy): Eukaryota > Viridiplantae > Streptophyta > Pinopsida > Cupressales > Taxaceae > Taxus > Taxus chinensis. Next base: position 814,519,465 of record CM034146.1, read on the forward strand.
GATGGTGAAGAGTTACAGATTCCAGTTAATGGAATCCATCTAAAGCATTGCTAATGAAGAAACTCTCCACCTTGTACATATTAGCTTAGGTTTTCATTCCTCCAAGTGCTTGTGCACATTGTTTTGTTGTAGATTAGCTTTTCTTTCCCTAAGTGCTTGGGCATAAGCTTGTTGTTCTAAGAAATGTGTCTTACAGGCCTTGCTCCAATCAGATGGAGTTCTACCTTCCATCTTCCTCCTTGTAGTGTTCTAGCTAGTTAGGGTACCAAGTAGAGAATTTGATGACTCCATACATAATGGATTGCTTCAGGTAACTGGTAACTTCATCCAGCAGGAAGATGACCCCTCTGAGTCGCCAAAATTGTTATCCAAAATGAGCCCCTTGCTCATTTTGTGGCTAACTCCCTTCATTATTCCCTCTCTTGTGCCTCAGTCATAATTTTTTAATTTTTAGGCATTCAAGGCCTTCTAGAAATGAAACCATTGGATAGATAGTTCTTTTTCAGCTTTCCAAAAAGGTAAAGTTTTCCTCCTAACTCCATGTATTTTTGAAGTTATGGCTCGACGAAGTTTTTGTGGGAAAGTTTCCCCTGAGAGGCCCGCAACTAGTAATATGGTGCCACGTGTCGAAGGAAGTGGCGGGGGGTCGGAGGAAAAATTGGATTTTTTACCAAGTGATTCGGCAAAATTTCAAAAGGAATAATTCACCCCGCAGGCCCGCCGACGAATTGAGATCCTGCCACGTGTCCAGGGGGAGGAAAATGAAAAATTTGACTAAGTGTTGATCCAAGCAATTTTTTTTGATGCTAGTCCCACATCAAATCATATTGTGCCACGTGTTTTGAGAGGAAAGGAGTGGCAGAGGGCGGATGTCCAAATGGAAAATTTGCTTAAGTGTTGCCACCGTAAAAAATCTCCTAGAGGGCACAGGCGAATCAAATGATGCCACGTGTCCCAAGACCGGCGGAGTGCTGGGGAAGATTTGAAAATTTGGTGAAGTTTTTTTGTGAGAGGAAAAGAAGAAGTTTTCTGGCCCGAAGGCCTGCACCAACCAGTGAGAGTCCACCACGTGTCCACTGGGGGAAGGACCGGCAGAACACGGGGGAAGATTGGGAATTTTTCCCAAAGGTTAAAGCAACGGAGAGAAATGTTTTCCCCCAAGGTCCTGCATCGAATGGGAACTCGCCACATGGCACCAGGAGCTTCGGAAGCGTGGGGGAAAAGTTGGAAATTTTCCCAAAGCAAAACAAAGGAAATTTCAAAAGGAAAATTCCGCCCCCCAAACACGAACCAATATAATCTTGACACGTGTCCAGTGGTGGCATAAAATATAGGACGGGCGCGCAGGGAAAAAGGATAGGAAAATCCCACAACCAATGGGGTTTCGCCACATGTCTGAGTCAGAAAAATGGTCAAAAAGTGACGGAAAAAATATCCAGGAAGGGCCTGGGTGAATCACCTCTTGCCACGTGTCCTCAGATCATCGGCTCAGCGGAGATTTTTGGAATTTTTCATCCAATGGTCAAAACGATGGAAAATGAGGCATCAGAGAGCCCGCGGCCAATCAGTAACTGTGCCATGTGGTACCTGAGAACGGTGGAGCAAAGTGTGGGGATTTTTTGGGAAATTTTCCCAAATGCAAAAAGTGGGAAAATTTCAAATTTTTTGCCCGCCAATCCGTTTTGGTCCTATTTTGCCCTAAATTTTCAAATGGCCATAACTTTAGATCCAGAGCTCGGTTTTTCACGTTCTTTATATCAACGGAGAGCTGGTGAAATTCTCTACAAGATTCCGGGCTCAATTTTGTATTTTGATGGAGTTTGAAGAGATTGAAAATTGAAGAAATGCATCTAGGCACATGGTAATGGACAGAAATGATGTTTCAACCACCATTTTTAATGAAGAATGGCTCGTATTCTCTCCCAGCCTGGCAAAAAACATCAAGGGAATGGACCTGTAAGGATGCCCATGTTGTTTTATTGTGTTTTTGGTTAGTGTTTGAAGCTCTCCCATGTTTTCCTATGTTTCTCTCTCCTAGGGATCATTTCTGGCATGGTAAAAGCCAGATTTGGCTTAAATTTTGAAGGGTTGAACATTTTTCATGTATGGCAGGCTCCCTCTTTCACCTAAAAAGTGATTTTGTTGAAATATCAGACCTTTTTTTTCCAAGACTGTAACCTATTTTCTGCCTCTCAGATGTTGTAATGCATGTGTTTTTGATAGTTGGAAATGACAATGCAGGCTTTGTGAATGAGTTTTAATCCTTTGTTTGTGTTTTTTTATTCATTTCTAACCTTTCATTATAATTTATTAGTTTGTGCATGAAGTTTTGTTGCATTTCTATGATCTATGTCAATCTGCAGAAGTAAAAAATGCTCACCACTCCTTTAGTGCATCACCTTATTAGCATCTAGTTTCAGTTTTTTTACATTCTCTATCTCTGTCCCCTTTGGAATTTAGAGTAGGATCTTGAATTTAAACCCTCTGTAACTTGCAAGTAATATACTTAATCAGAGGAGTTGAGGAACCAGCCTCTAATCTGGAGATTCTTTTCCCATTTTTACAAGTCCCACACTTGGGGAAAAGATTCAATGTTGTGCAATCAAACTGGATGTCCAAAATATCAAACTAGAAATCTGATCAACATCTAGGGGTTTTGTTGATTTGTACCAAAAGTTAATTTACACTCGATTTGGGATTGATTTGGACTGGGAAAAGTGTTGAATAGGATGGATAAAATTTTGCAACCGCTCATAATAAATTCTGGGATGTAGGAATAAGGCCAGACATGGGCGCTTGGGACAAGGAAAGGACATCTTGGGTGTTGGAGACTGCTTGTGTGCACATTTGATTGTGTAGGAGCCTAGGATGTGATTTATCATATGTCGAAATTATTCCGTGTTGATCGCTTGCTAGTCACACTATGATTGCTAAAGGTGCCTGTAACTTGCAAGACAAAGATTTTCCTACACAAACCACATCAAACCTAAAAAAGAAAAATGCAGAATGGATATTTGAACTAAACCTGAGAGTGAACTTACGACCAAGCACTACACTACAACTTAGAATCCATGTAGTTCTTGTGAGTGTGTGTGAGAATGATGCCTTGGGATACGATTGTGTAAGTTGCACTTGATAACGGGCTATAGCTAAATGTTGTAATGTAGTAAAATGTGTGGATGGAATATAATGAACTTCCCCTTCCTATGCAATATATGTAGAGTTGATGCACCCCTTGTCCCTTGAATGTATTCTAGATGGATTCTTTAGAGTGCTTTAGGTGCCTTTGGGATGCAATCTTAGGTGATGATAGTAATGTTTAGTGCTTGGTCCCTCATTTTGAACACATAACTATGAATTTATATTTTCCCCTTGTTTGAATTTTGTAATTAACATCTAGAAGGCCGACCCATAAGTGAAATAGGTTCCCAAAAGATAAAAGAGACCTAAGAGAAGCAAGTAAAGGTGAAAAAGGATTAGGGGCACCCAGAGGGCACAAGGGTGCTTGGGTGTTGTTGTCTTGGCTGAGCATTGGTGTCTGGAGTCATAAAAATATAAATTAATAAAATTATGGCTATGTTGTATGGTGCGTAAGACCAAATAGAAAATAAAAAACATAGAAAAGAGACCAAAGATAGTCGTCAATTACTAGTTTTTTTGCTTAGAAATCATATGAATGCTAGTATGTGTTTAAGACCTAGAAATGTACCCAAGTGCGTGATCTTGTGTCTACAATATTGTTATGAATATATAGACATAGTTGTTAATAACAATGTGATGGGAATTATATTTCAACATTATATTTATTGTAAATGCAAAGTAACACGTTTGGAACTTAACTTGATATCCTCTTTGTATCTCATATGCACATATTTATTATATTTCATTATTGCATAACAATCAAATGTAAATGCAAGTGAGGTAGGTCTACCAATAAATGAACCAAAGTTGTAGTGAATGTCAATCCTTCTCAATATCCATTATTTCCTTATTTAATGTCATACTTTCTTACTTATGCATTGTAAGTTCCCATGCCATTTTGAGTGGCCTGTTTGACAAAAATTACATAGTTAACTTTTTTTTTTGTCAAATAGAACCATTGGAAATGGTTGGATGAATACGAGTATCAATTAGAACCTTGGTGTCATCCAAGTCAACTCTATGAATTGTGAGGTTATATTATGCAGGTTGATTGATACCTTATATTGTTTCCAATTATGGTTTTCATATAAGTCGTAGAGCCCTAATATGTATAGGTTATTAATTATTGAGGTGTTTAATGGGTGCATGCAGGACAATAATTTCCATTCATGTAGTTATCTTTCTATTTGACATTCTCTATGTATATCACTATCACCACTATTTGTTTCAGCAATGTCTTCAAATTTTATAGTTTTTCTCTCAATATGCCATATATGGTAGGAATTTTTTATTTGTTCTTGATGTGCAACAATTTATTGTTTACTCACACTAATATTTTTCTATATGTCAGGATGGTTTGCAAAGTAAAATTTAGAACCAATAAAATATTTTGTAAGAATTTAATTAAATGATAGGTATAATATAGTAATGTGGGAATATATGAACAATTTGTTTAGCCTTCCTTTATTCCCATTGATCTCCTTGCATTTAACTATTGAAATACCATGTTCTTGTAGCCTCAATGAGTTCTCAACAAACACCATCAGTGTATGACACCATGGAAAGACCAAGCATCAAATTCTTTGAGCTCAATTGTTGCAAATATCTATAGTTTAAGTTCCCATAATGTTCATGACATCGGTTTCTCAAAGAAATAACATGAGCAATAAGAGATGAACCTGAAGAAGACTCAAAACCATAAAAAAAAAGAAAATCATGAACCATGATCTACAACTCTTGAAGCACTTGCTATCTCAGGATTTTGTAACTTGTTGATCATGACTCTATGAGGAGAGAGCTTCACACTCTTTATAGGATGAAAAATTTTATATATTGAAAGAATAATATCATAAATATTAGGAACAAGAAGAACATCGTTGAGGCATCCATCTTGTAATTTAATTATTCCTAAACCTAAAACATCTATGTGTGAATAATTCCCAACTGCAATCTATGAAGTACTGCTAGTAGTAGGAGAAGTAAGAAGATCATGTGATGAGAAACACCTAAATCTAATATCCAACTATTTGGAGATGTAATCAATGATCTAGTTGAAAGTGTCTTCCCTTTTTCTTTCAAATAAGAAGTAGAAAAGGAAGAAAAAGATCTCTAGTAAGCTTGTGTTGTTTCCTTGCTTCTTCCAAGGCTTCCATTTGTTTCCAACACTTATTTTTAGGATGACTGGGTCTATTACAAAAGGGGCATGGATTAATACATTCTTCTTTTTTTAGAGGTAGACTCATTGGATTTATGAGTTTTTGGCAAGAACAAAAAACCTAGATGCTTTCAATACCAACAAGCTAATATGTCCAAAATCTTACAAAGAACTTGAATACGTATATGGAACAAAATAAGAAGTGAAAAAATATTTCATATCATAGTTACCAATTAAAGGATTATTACTCTTAAACCATGAAAGAATAAGTGAAACCCATGAATCTATTCACTTTAGACTCACTCCAAAAATGCTAGAAGATGTTGAAAATAATAAGAATAATAAAAATAGTGTACTAACCGCTAAATCAACTAAATGAATTTGATATCAACAAAATTACAATTTATAAATAGAAGTGGTGTATATATAACAAAAGAAAGAGTTGTGGTCTAACTTTTGTTTTGACTATATGATAGACATGTATGCAACAACCTCCACATGAATAACCACACATGACACAATTAATCAAGATTTGGGTTCCACTTATCCTAATGTAAGCCTAAGAGGTGTGCAAATTAGACTAATATAACAAAGCTTAAATAAAGCTAAAATAACACTTACTCCAAGAAGAGGTGCAATGTTATGTCGATAGTTAAAAAACGAGGGTTCATAGAGTCGTTAAAGCAATTTCAAGATGCATTGAATTATATGTATGTCTAACATGGGTGGTAAGGCACATAAGATTTACATATTCATAGAACTAATTCCAAGGTGCCTCGAATTTGTAACAACAAGGGTGTTTTTCATCACCACCTCTTACGGCATCGACAACATTTCCCGAGCTAATGAAAAAATTTGGGATGTCACCATTAATGACATAATATATTGGAGAGAGGGCCTCCTCCATTGCAATGTCACCCCTATTGACGTAAGGATCACAATAAACTATGACCATGGCTAAATCTTTATGACACCATCTATCACCTAACAATAAGAAACACATAAAGAAAGTTATTATATTATTAATTATTTAAATTTAAAAACACAAAAACATGTAAAGGACCCCCAATGTTAAAAAGTAGCTGAAGTAATTACCAAAAATTCCTCCTCACCTTTTGACATATCAAATGAACAATCCCAATCTAAAAAAATAGAAATAGATCCTATTATGATTGATTAAGTAAACAAATAACACAAAATTAATAAAAGATAAACATTAATCGTCACTGGGAGTAATTTCCCCCTTGAATGCATAGTTCTATAACACTTAATTGACATGTGTAATGTGATTTGGGAAAAGAGGAACAACATTGTTATGGGCACAAAATGATTTGGCATGGTCGGGAGAAGGGACACAACAAGTGAGGGGTGACACTATCGCGACTTTGACAGAAGAAGATTCAATAGGGAAAAAATTTCATTGCTCCAAATAAAGTGACATCCACCACCAATCTGAATTTCTAATTCAAAATTTCATGTACATACTAAATTTCATTTGAAGGGGTGTTACATATGTTTCGTATTATACATATCCCTTGGGATCACAATTACCAAATACGGTCGACTTTTACAAATTCACTATATTTTTTTGTTTTCCTCCCTTTACCAAATGCAACTTCGAAAATTTCGGGATTTGGTAGTTTAAAATTCAGAAAAAGGAAAACCCAGTCCCGCGGCTATAAATAATTAAAAATTTACCAACTTTGTTTCCCAAAAAGCCAAAAAAAAGACTAGAAATAATAGAAAATCCACTGAATCTGTTTGGAACTGATGTTGTTATATTTATAATAGCTTGTTGGTATTAATTAAAGGCAATGCAAAAAGTTGCAGTTTATAATTTAATAATACATTACAAAGTGAGAGCGTATAGCGAACAACACAAGGTAAAAACAATTATTTTCCAGAGGTTTCAACAGCAGAGAGGTGCTAACATCGTTTAGAAGATTTCATTGCAGCAACATCTGTATGGATATAATTTATTCTAAGCGCAATTTATTTTTATTTTTTTAATGGTTTACTGTTATTCTATCCAAAAAAATATTTCATTCATTTATTTTAAAAACAAACCCAACATATCAAATTCTAAATCAAAATGAAATTCATCTTAAAATCTTACACTTCTATTTCAAAACAGGGTAGGTAAGGCACAAAAAAGGTCTACAACACCTGAATGGAAATACATGGATTGGGACGATAAATAAAAGGTGCATAAATGCACATTTTGAAAATCTAGAATGCAAAATAATTTAAATAGGATTTGAGATCATCTTCTTGGAAATTCAAACCAAGTTTCTAGTTGCCTACATATTGATAAGGATACAAAACAAAATAATTTAAAACAATTTGAATCCAAACTGAAGAATGTGTCACCCTGCGTGGAAAGGATTGGGGTTTGTCAATTCGCTCATTACCCTAGTGCATGTCGAAATTGTTGGCACCTTTGTGCTTAAGAGCATTTGGAAAGCTTGAGAATGTATTAAGCCCTGAATTTTGTGGAAGGGGGATGTATTTTGAAATGGGCTCTTTATCAACCAATAATCTCTCTGGTGGTCGCCAATTTTTCAATCTCAAGATAAATGTTTACTAGAGGTCCCGGCAATCTCCGCGCTCAAATTATTCAAATAAAAAATTCGTACCATCGAGGAATTATTCTACAAAACTTCTAAATCCCGGTTCTCTTGGCCGGATTTCAAAACTATATTTCGGCTTTCCAACCAGGACTAGGATACTTTTACTAATGTGATCAATTTGGTTCATGACCACACATTGTATAAGATTGTTGTGCATTCCTCTCGCCCATGGTGGACGAACTAGAAGTGGTATGCAGATACCCCATTCTATAATTACAAAGCCAACAAACGCTATCGTTGGCTCTCACCTCATTTACCCATGGTGGATAAACTTAATACACATTGGGAATTCAGTCCACACTGTCTACTTGGAATAGGTGATTTGAAACTGTTTGAACTCATGGTGCATATTTATTCATATTTTATTTTATTTTCTTTATTCTCTTTTGCACATCCACATGCTTGTCATTATAACTTTTTATACATTTTCCTATGTTCTCAAGCTCCATATGCTTGCACAGGTCTAATATTTATTATTTATTGGATGTTTTTTAACACAGGTCTACCCTCTTGATTTTAGTGTAGGAATTATTTCTAATGCATTAGATGTGACATATAATTGCATGTACTTTGGGTCTCCATTTCTTTGTTTATCTTTATCCAGGTAGGCTACAAAGTGGCTATATACAAGACTTTGAAAATTATCCATTCATTGCATGCATATCTACTGGTGTATTTATATTATTGACTCTTTGTTACAATGCGTCTTCTTGACTCTTCTTATCTTCTTGGAGGTATGAGATCCTCCACGTGCTGACTGGAAATAGATTACAAGATTTAAATCTTTATTAATTTACTAGTTGATACATTTATCCTCCATGCTAGATACTATGTGACTATGTGTTGTTATCAGCTTCTTCACCATCCATTGTCAGTTGTTCATAAGAAAATTGATTGGATAGTGAAATGAAATACTTCCACTTCTTTATTTCTGTGAACATGAGATTCTTCCACATGTGAGAGAAATGAAAGAAGAAATTTTAGAATAAATAAATTAGTTATTTCCTCTTTAAAAGGTTAGCCTCATTTACGGGAAGTGTAAATTTTAATTATAGGAATGAGAAAGAGAGAATGGGGAAAAGTGGGGAAGAGGGTTACATTTGGCCAAATGCCAAATTATACATTTGGAAAACTTCCCCACAAACTTCCTGAAGAAAAATATCAATGGTATGATTTGCAGGAAGTGGTTTAATTCTATCCAATTGTCGAGTTCTCCAAAAGGAGAAGTGGGATTAATAGCCCACTTTACCATCCACTCAAACGCTAGTTTGACTTTTAATTAGCATTTTTACAAATTGATATCATTAATTTAATAATTGAATTTGAAATTTAATTAATAACACCATTTTATTATAAAAATAAATTAAAATGTTAATTAATTAAACTTTAATTTAATTTAATTACTTAACATTAATTATTTAATAACTTGAATTAAATAAAATTACCAATTAATTAAATTTAAATAATTAAATTAAAATCATTAATCAAGTGTTACAAAGCATTTTGTGAAGTCATACGAGTGTTGGAAGAAACATGAGATTAACAATGGTGGATTTGTGAAAATGTAGTTTTACAATAATCGGCGACCGGGTTATGAAGATCATGACATACAAACAACATCTCAAAATGATGTGGAAAGATGAATTGGTTGTAAAAAATTTCAAAATTTTAATGTGAAAAAATGTCGGGATAACACATTGAAATGGCATACATGGGGCCCTGTTATAGGTAATCTCCCATAGATAACCTAATCCTAAGAAATTTTCCCGAAAAACTAAATTTAACTCCATCTGCAAGTATGACTTGAAATTCTGGTGTTGGACAAATGAAAAAATTTAAGCGCATGACTAACTTAAGATAGATGAAATTATGATTACTTCTTGAGTCAATTAATACTCTCACCCTTTGAACCTAACAACCTTAAGTGTTTGTGGGCTATGTATTCCTCAAATGGCATGAAAACAAATAGTTGGTTAATATTCTTCAACCTCGATCTCAGGAGCCTCTTCCTCTACATCAGTTTCTTCCTCCTCATCTTCTTCCTCATTTAGACCCTCAATGTAGAATAAATTCTTCTCAAGAAAGTTTAATCCTTTGCTCAACTTGTTATCACATTTATAACATAGTCCTTTACTTGTTTCTCTGTAATTTTCTTAGGAGTCAATCATGTCAGTTGGGGAAAGGATGGTGCTAGATTCGTGTGTTCCTTGTGATTAGTGAAGCTCCTTAATTTTATGATATCTATTTCCTCCACATGCTGAGAAATGATCACGGATTTTGATATCAAACCTAGATTAAGAAGGTGAACATCATGTTGGATGTTATCCTTGAGTCCACCTAGGAAGAGATCATTTAGATAATCCTCTGAGATTTCATTCACTCGTAAGGATAGATTTTGGAATTGTTAGATATAATGTTTGATTGAACTTTTTTTTCGTAGCTTGGCTATCTGGATAAAATAATTATCTGCAACACTACTATTATAGTGTGTTTGGAGCTCATCAATGAACATAGACCAGGTAATAGAGAGAACTTTATTTTTATTTTTCTCACAAATCCATATAACCAAATGAATTTTTATAGTTCCAAGTAAAAGGATGTCATTACAACCTTCTATCCATTTGGGACTTGATCTAGATGAAAGAAAATATGGATTTTGTTCATCCAAGTGATTAGATCATTCTCATTGAACTTACACATCTTTACTTTAGGAATGATGCTACGACATTGGTTAGAAGATCTAGTGGTTTGTGTAGAAGATCCACCCTGGTTGATGTGGTTTGAATTCTTGTGGAACCCATGTAACTCGAATGGAAACTATTGCTAGACTTCATACATGAGCTTAATTGCATAAAATCCTTATTCAATGAATAAAATTATAGTTTCATGTCACCCTTCACTAATTTCAATCCATTATCAAATTTAAACATCATAACACCCTTAATTATGATCAATTTATGACCAAACTTGGCCTGCACATTTCTCATCCGTTTCTTTAACATGTCCTTAAGTTGGGAGATTATCTCTAATGTCCCCATAGCTAAATACATAAAATTCACATATTCCTTGCTAGAACTTTGAGTCTTCCATTGTCATCCAGTTGATATCCTTGTCATGATATAGGGTTTTTGCCATGGGATATGAGGGTTAGGGTAGAAAAATACGGCTTTGGATTTTCTATGATCATTGACCAAGCATAGATAAACATAGAAAACAAACCTTAAATAATATTTGACAAACCACTTCAAAATATAAGAAACTTAGAAAAAATCCTAAAACTTCATTATATATAGTGAATTAATGAAAAATCCTAAAATTGATATAAATTTTGCAAAACAAGTCAAAAACCTTGAAATTTGGAGAGGAACTTACTTGAATAGGTTTGCAACACCAACAAAAAAAGACAAATTTTTTCTACTATTTTTAGATATATTTGAACCTTCACAATCAGGGTTTTGACAAATGTCTGGACAAGATAAGGCTCTGATACAACTTATAATGAAATTACTTTTATAGATCTGAATATCAGCATAGAACACCAAAGAACACCAAAATATAGAGAAATGATCACAATATGCAAGTAGAATAACTTTCCACTTCGAGGGGAAATCTCCAAACCATAAAATATGACTAGAGTGCTCAATATGATTATAATATCCAAATCTCTATCTCCTATACATACCCTACTATAATATCCAAAGCCTTAAGGTTGACCCACTAAGCATATAAAGGCATAAATAATTATGATATGACATGATAAGAGATTATGTTAGCCACATGTGGGCTATCCATATCCCAATATATGAATTAGGGTTAAGAGTGTAGTGTATTTTAATGACAACATGAAGTAAGGGGATTTCATGTCCCAATACCCATACTATAGATAGGATATTATTGGAAGCACCCTCCATTTTTAGTCAAGCTCCATTGAAATAGCTGGAGTGAAGGAAAGGAGGGATTTGACCCTTTGAACATGTTAGCATATAAAATGTCAAGGCATTTTACTTGACAATCCCATGAAACATTTTTTCATTTCTTGTGAAGGTTGGTCAAAATTGTCTCTTTGTAAATAACGACTTGTATGAAAGGCTTCAGAAGCTTTGGGTGGGTTTAGAGTAAAGATTGCAGGCCTTGGAAAGGTCCCTAAGTTTACTTCATTTCATCATGATTTAGGGAATATTTTGGGATCTTTGCACTAGTCTTAAGAACATATTCAATTTTGGTGCTTTTTGAGGAAAAGGTGTTCTCAGTCATTGGAGGGAGATCAACTTATGCATAAGGTTTTAGGAGTCTCAGGTGATTTCAAAATTATATACCATAGTCATTATAAATATTCCAAGATCTACTATATGATGTCATATTCAAGATAAATTTTGGGAAGCATTAAGAATGGAAACATTTCAAACAATGAGGCATGTGATTCTTTCTTAAGGAAATAAATTGCACGGAAGGGTTCAGAAACCTCATATGCATTCAAGAGCCTAGTTTTTTTTCAAATTTAATCTCGTTGAGTTACCTTGATGGCCCAAGTGTTAGTTTTGTTCATACTCATCTCAAGATCCTGTGACAACTCATCTCACTATCACACCTTCTTAAGCCAAAAGGGTGAGTTGGCTCAAAATTAAAATATAATGCATTTTGAAGATTTATAAATGGTTATATTCAATATTTTAACCCATTTATAGTCAAAATTACATATTATTTTCCCCATAAATGTCAAGTTTTGGTCTACGACCCAAAAGTTCTTTTGATGCTCTAATTCTTCGTTGAGTTGCTAATGTCAACAACTTAAGTGACCTTAGTGCAATTTTGGAGCATGGTCGAATTTTGGGAGGTGTAAAACAAAATTTTCAATGTTTTTTATGAATCCCCACCTCTATAAGTGTTCATTTACCCCATTGGTCCATAGTAAAAGAAAAGAGTGACTTCAATTTAGAAGATAGGCTTGTGTGGAGTGATAATTTGCAAACCCCAATGCCTTGGGCACATTTTTGGCATCTTCCATACATGGCTTCACTTTTAAATTTTTATTTAACTGTATCAGTGTGAATTAAACCCATTTGAGCTCACCCTTTGGGAATGGAGGATGCATAGTTGGTATATTTTCATGTTTATTTGAGAAAGGAACAAACCCCACCTCCACTTAAGTCAATTTTTTGAAATCTTATTTTCCCTTAATAAAATCCCAAAATCCATATGATAAAAATAATACAAAAACATATAATATTGTTAATTAATTCCTTCAACCTCCATTAAAACTAGCTTTGTTTCCTAGGTATGCTCAAACCACATTTTCTCATATCTTGAACTCTCATGGTTGAATCCCCTTAGCCCTTTGCACAAATTCATCTCCAAAACTTCTTTTTTTGAGATATCACTTAGGGGATATTATAACATGGTTTTTAAAATTATTTTGTACTTTCCTAGTGACTCGGCAAGTCAAATTGCCTGAAATCTGTAGAATATGTTCCTCTTAAAATAATATTTAAATTGAGCTATCTATTACATGATGAGGTGGGGTGTTTTTGGAGATATGGACGACTTAGGTTTTTCATAGTATTATACCCTCTTGATTGGATTTTGCACTTTCTAGATGATCCTGACAAGAAAATTATCTCAAAATTGGAGCATCTCTTCCTCTTGGAAACATATTTCAAACGAATCAATGATCATGTGATTTGGATAAGTATTGCTCCCATTGTGACTAAAACCATGTCGCATCCAAAAGAGTCATCAAGAACTAGTGTAAACACCTTAAAAGAAACAAAAATCATTTGCTAACATGAGTCAAGGTGCACAACAAGATTTTTGAGTATGAAACATCTAATTGAATCATTCAAAGGATTTCATGATGCGAACCATGGTTTTTTTGTATTCTCAATATCCTTACCATATTTTATTCTTCAATAATTCATTTCAGTTAGTGCTTGGTTCCATCTCACAAAGAGGAAGTGCTTCCATTAAGAGGATTGTTATGTTGTTGCTGAGGATCCTCATAAATCTTTAATATTGTCAAATTCAAGAGATCTCATAGTGTGTTTTTTTGTATCAAATATGGGGCATGTGTGATGTGATTGTATGCTTCCTAATTATTGTAAGATTAGTTTTTTCGCATGTTGGATACAAGAGATCATGTTGGTGAAAAAGAGTTGAGTTTTGTAATCTATCATTTCTCACAGAGATAAAGAGTCAAAAGAAAGATTTATGGACATGAAAAAATATGATCATTGTGAGTAAGTTGTGGAACATCATTTCCAAGTCCAAGAAAATACATGCCCTAATCAGAGAAGCATCCAATGAAGATTTTATTTAGTTGTGACATTCATCACTACAATGAGAGAAGAAAAAAACTTTGTCCGAGATCATCTTCTTTTGATCACATATTCTCTCTCTTATTTTCTCTCTCTAACATTATATTTCCCCATTGAAAAATAGATTTTTAAAAAGTGATTTAAGTCACTTAAAATTTCTATTTATTCATTGATATTGCACTTTCAGTTGAAGATTCCCATGGGAATGTGAAGGGTCACTGGTTTTGGCTATAAATTGGAATCTTATCTCCATTCCAAAATAACAATTTTTTCCCTCTCTATAGACTATTGTAATTATTCTATTTGCCACTAAGTAATTTTCCTCCATTCTCCTTCTTTTCAATCAGCTGAATGTATGGAAATTTTTTATGGACAAAAAAACTATATGCCAATTGAAAATGTAATGAAAATTAGTATTTCAAATTTTTGTCAATCTTTATTTCTATTTCATATTCTTTATATGAATTGCACATGTTTTCCTGTCTATTTTGATTGAAATTGGAAAGTTATCTTGATTTTAATTAATGAAATATTAGTTCAAATCATTGATGCAATTATCCTCCTCAATTTTATCCCATCGCTTACATACAAATTTATATCTCTCTTAGATATTGTTGTAGTCACAAAAAGGGTATTTATGCACATTCCACAATCTATGATCACTGAAGAGATAATTTAGTTTATAATTTTCCTAGCTTTTAATAAATGAGATTCAATACTTCTTGAAGCGGAGGAACATAATTGTGTGAGAATTGACGAAATCTATATTTTATCCTTGACAAATATTTTGCCAACATTTTTTGGCACCCATCATGGGGTAGATTTTTCATTCCTGCACCCTATATCAATCCATAAAACCCTAAAAATCATATATTCTAATATATTAAAAAGTAAAAGATTAAAAAAAAATTAAAATTATTCTTGATTCCCATACATGAATAGAATGCTATCTCTACTACAAATGACCATCTCTAGTAATGACCCAATGTTTTAACCATGTTTTTCTCTCCAAGATAATAAAAAAGATATAGTTGTAAATTTTAGGTGTTCTATTTGGGAGAATTGTGAAAAAACAACCAATTTTATTTTGCTTCATGATTTCTACATAGTAAAGAAGAGAAGGTTGATTTATTGTGAAGACTCTAACTGGATGAAACGTTATAGATTCAATAGAGAGGAGCATAAAGTAAAAATTGGTGGATAAAAAGCACACCAAAGGTGACCAAATAAGTGACATTGTAGTATTTCATAATCTTGTATTTGAGTTTCAACCAAAATATGATTTCATACTTGATCCCATATGGATTCCAATAAAAATTCCTAAAGATCCATTTAAAGAGCCTATTATTAGTCCAGTTGCATCTCCCATATCTCCACCACCACTGAATATTCTTCCTTGAGAGGTGGTTGTACATGTTCCTTGGGGATACAACAATGGTCCATTTGATTCAACTCCCGCACTTCATGAATTATACATAGGATCAAGAAAAATATTTCCCAAATTCCATTAAGATGGAAATCAACATCAATATGAGCACATTATAACCTTTATCATAACATGTGATGTTATCGGAGTATAACATGAAGATGTTGTTATTTGTTTATTCATGAAATAATAAAAATATGTCATTGCAGAATAGTTATACTATTTTCATATTGCTCAATCATCGATTGTCAAGATATGAACACTAAATTTGACAAAAAGTTCAAGTTGGCGGAAGATTCTCATGCCCTTCTTACTCAGTTGGATCAAATGAAGAAGGAAACACAAGAACCCATGAGATAAGTTTTGACCAAATTAAACAATTTGATTAATAATATCCCTACAAGTGCCCATCCTAATATAGAAAATAAAAAGAGGTTCTTCATAAAATTTAAGTCTCTTGAAGTTGGGTTCATATTGTAGAGAATTAAACCAAATACTCTTGATAATGCTCAAGAAATTTATATTGAAGTGGAAGATGATCGTATCATGTTAGGAAATCTCAAGATCTATTCAACAAAAATAAAGTCTAGAGTTCCCAATATGAAGGAACAGATTCATTTCTAGAAAAGTTGGTCAATGATATGACTGCACTAAAGAAACAAATGGCTCAACATTCCCCATATCAAAACCAAATTTGGAATCATATTTTTGGACCACCCCAAAGGATTGGCTTGGAGGATCCTCCTTTTAATGCAACTTGTGGAACCCAAGAAGATGAAATTGTTGAATCATAACCCGAAGGAAAATAATAATTTGGATATGTAAACATTGGGTATTTTGAGCACTCATCTTATGAACATCACAAAGAGTCCATGGATGATATGAATAACTACTCTTGTGCAATGTTTAGTCACTCACAAACATAGAAAAAATCCTCTTCATTCTCTTCCCAAATAAACTATTTCAAACCTCGAAAGGAAACTCTATAGAAAAAAGAGGATCATCACTTCCTACTTCTATGGAGTGAGCCAAGAGTAATCCCAAGAAAACCCCAGCCAAATCAACATCTCCTTCTTCAAATAGGTCTCTTTATTTTCCTCTGGTCAAACAAGTTTTTGCTTCTTCTTCTCTTGTTCATAAGAATATAAGTCATAACCTTTTCAAATCTTGTATTATCCTTAAAGTGTCCACCTCTTCATCCTTTGACATCATTGATCATGTGAATAAGTACCAAAATCCAAATTCATGAGTCTGGGTATCTAAGAAATCATCTCAAGAAAATTCATAAACTTGTCCAGTTTATCAAAGGAAGTAGTTTGAATTTATGTTCCATCAATTCCACTACCAAAGAAACACTTCTCACTCTAAGTAAGACTGTTTCTCAGAACCTTCTTTCCTTAACATCCTCCACTTTTGATAAAGTAGAACCATTCTACCTCTCCTTGTTGATCAATATATATAAATTGAATAAATGTATCATTGACTCTGATGCCTATGAAAATGTCATACCCCACAAAAGTTTACAAGGATCTTGGTCTCACTCTCACCCATGACGTTGGAAAATTTTACTCCATGGAGAATGGAAAAGTATCCCTCATTGGTTAGGTCAAAGATTCTCAAGTATGATTGGTAGGTTTTCTTGACAACAAAATCAAGATCAAAATAGTTGTGGTAGACATTCCAACTTCATGTGGGATGTTGTTCAGCCAAAGTTTTTATGAATATGTAAGTGGAGATATACATATAGAATGGTCATGTGCTACCATACCGGTCAAGGGTAAAATGAAGAAAATTCTCCCTAAAGAAAGATGAGGTTCACTGTTAAAAAATAAGATGACCCATGGAAGACATTTCATACCAAGATTAAGGATATGTAAACTATTTCATAAATTCAGAGGAAGATGTTGATCTTCCCATATTGATGGAGTACGTAGATTTGATCGATTCATTTAAGAAATAGTATGCTGACTTGATTGAACCTAAATTTTATGGTGTACAATTCTCATTAAGTATGGATACATGTTATCTACGTGGTGATGATGAGGATCATGGATATATTGACTCGCCAAAAAGCAATATTGAGATGATACAAAGTGTGGATCATGAAGACAAAGTGATATCAAATGAGTTATGGAAAAGTAAGACACAAGTTTCAGATCATCTCCTCAAGATCTAACATGAGGAATTACCCAATGAATATGACTATTTCTCTTTTCCATTTGGATATGAGGACCTTATTAGTGAAGAATGGATAAATCTAAAGGTGCTTGAGTATACTGAGGCTGATTCAACTCAAGAAGAAGATATATAGATCATGGATATGACTAATGTAGCTCAAAAAGAACAAAAAGTGTACATTTAATGTTAAAAAATATGCATATTCGTTGAGGTATACTTCCATGAAGTCATGGATGAAATCCTTAAATGCAGTCACTACAACACAAGAGAAGATTGCATATGCATTATTTAATTTAAATGGAATTAATATCTATTTAAATAATCCCCATTACATATAAAAATTTTATTTGAATTATCTAATTATTTAATTTTGACATGGTGATAGCCACTAAATCTATCCCAAGTGATCTGATCCTACATGTTCCCTTCCTAGTAAATTACATTAATGTTAAACTTGTTATTGAAAAATAAACAACCATCTAGAAATTATTCTACCCAATACTAAATTAATCACAAGGTATCACAATGATTATTGATATTTGAAAAATTATAATGGTTTTGCAAGTAACTATTTCCTAAAAGTTTGTAGTTCTAGGATCATTTCCATTTCTTCCCTCTCTCTCATTGTATAGTCATTTTTTACAGACCTGACAATTTTGGTATAGGATGGTCAATAATTCCTTCCCATGGTTGCACAAGTATTTACCTTATGTCACTTCTAGATGTATCCATATGGGCTTGAAATGTTTTACTCTAATTTAGACATACCAATATAGGCATAGTGACTAGCTTATATGTTTTAAACTACATGAAAGTATTATAGAATTTTGTTGCCCATTTAAACTTATCCCTTTTTAATAGAAGTTTTTACATGGGTTGCACAATATTGGCATATCTTATGATGAGATTTATATAATATCTTGTGTCCAAAAAAATGTACACACTTTAAATGGGTTTGTGTGAGGTTCAAGTCTAGTTATTAGTACAATCTTATCTTGGTCTACTAAAATTCCTTCATTGCAAACATGTTTGAGAAACACTCTAAAAGGTGTAAAAAAGAAACTTTTTTATAAATAAAATGTAATACATGATGCTCTACATATCTAATAACATTAGATGTTCCTTGGAAATATTCTCCTTAAACATGGATAAGACCACCTAGTCATCGAGACATACTTCTTGGAAGTCATGGATGAAATCCTTAAATACAATTACTACAACATATAAGAATAATGTAGGTGCATTATTTAATCCAAATGAAATTACTCTATATGAAAAGTTTCTATGGTCACTATATCACGCATTTAATATGTACATATGGCCTCTTAATACTTCATTTATATGCATGATTCCTAAGTAAGAAATCTAGTCAAGTTAACAACACTTGTTTTGCTTTGACATTGATTTTATGTTTCTTATCTTTATTGCTTGTTGTTTCTAGACTTACACCTCATAGTTTTTTCATACTAGAATAAATATTTGTCAGATATAAATTCACTATTTTAAATTTTAAGTTCCTTTTATAGAACTTCCCATAGGGATAGGAGCACCCGAGTGTTGTTATCCCCTCTGGGTGCTTTTTGTCCACTTTCTCTCTTTTTATGATTTTTCAGATGTTACTTATTTCTTGTATTTTTTATCACCATAGGTCAATTTTTCACTTATTACTGATGATATTTAAATGAATTAACCATATATATACATGAATTATTTAATATCATTAAGGGAAAAAGTATTTTCATAAGGAACATACTATTTGATTACAAGGACCTAATATACTACATCAAAGGACTATATTATTCACTGCATAGGGGGTGATTATTGTTAGTGTGAGTTATCCTATATGTCCTCCTCTCATGTTGGAGGGTCATCTCACATGGGTTAGGTTTAGGGTTAGGTTTAGGGTTTCATATGTGTCATGCACTAGGGTTACTCAGCACCCTATATGTACCCCTTTTCTATTCATTTATGAGCATGCCAAGACACTCTGCTATCTTTCCTCTATGCAAGCTTTGTTTCTGTTGAGCAAGTTCTTCCATTACTGATCA
The DNA here is from genome assembly GCA_019776745.2 of Taxus chinensis. Taxonomy (NCBI): domain Eukaryota; kingdom Viridiplantae; phylum Streptophyta; class Pinopsida; order Cupressales; family Taxaceae; genus Taxus; species Taxus chinensis. The sequence goes on from CM034146.1 coordinate 814,539,354, forward strand.
ATTTTTTCCTTGCTATCGCTAGAGCTTTCACGATTCCGTTGGAGTGCAACTACTTCGTGGTGCCTCATTTCCAATTTGATTCTCGCAAACTCTTTTCATGGTATCAGAGCTACACAACTTGCCATCACACCAAAAGCTCAAACTTATGGTGGAGAGGGATCTCATCATGTTAATCAGTTGCTACACCAATACCCTCTCGCACGATGGAGCCGGGTATACACCCAATCAGGCCCAATGGCATATTAAGAGCAAGTGACACTAGGAATTTCCAGGGAGGTCACCCATCATAGCCGCTACCCCCAGCTTCGATGAAGGGGGCGTGTTAGTGTGAGTTATCCTATGTGTCCTCCTCTCATGTTGGAGGGTCATCTCACATGGGTTAGGTTTAGGGTTAGGTTTAGGGTTTCATATGTGTCATGCACTAGGGTTACTCAACACCCTAGATGTACCCCTTTTCTATTCATTTATGAGCATGCCAAGACACTCCACTGTCTTTCTTCTATGCAAGCTTTGTTTCTGTTGAGTAAGTCCTTCCATTACTGATCAATTTTTTCCTTGCTATCGCTGGAGCTTTCATGTGAATTCCGTTGGAGTGCAACTACTTTGTGGTGCCTTGTTTCCAATTCGATTCTCACAAAATCTTTTCAATTATGAATTCCATACCACATATTTTTCTTTGGGAGAAAGTAGTTGTATCACTCTATTCTTTGTGTCACTTATACTACGGAATCCTAGCTCAAGAGAACCTATTCTAATCACAAACACTCACACACACTAGAACTACATTGAGTCTGAAATGTAGTGTAACACTTAATGACAATTACATTGGTGTGACCTCCGAGGTTAGTCTTACTCAAGCATATACATTATTTATTCATCTAATGTATGTTTGAGTATTTTCCAGATAACTAGTATTTATTTTGCAGGGACATGGATGACTGAGAAGACTTTAACAAACGTGATGTGACCTGTAGTAAACTAAATTTGAAAAGAAGTGACACTAGAAGAACTGAAAAGAGTTTGCGAGAATCGAATTGGAAATGATGCACCATGAAGTAGTTGCACTCCAACGGAATCGTGATAGCTCCAGCGTAATCGTAAGGAAGAATCGATCAGTAATGGAAGAACTTGCTCAACAGAAACAAAGCTTGCACATAGAGGAAAGACAACAGAGTGTCTTGGCATGCTCATAAATGAATAGTGAAAGGGTACATATAGGGTGCTGAGTAACCCTAGTGCATGACACACATGTAAACCCTAAACCTAACCCATGTGAGATGACCCTCCAATATGTGAGGAGGACACATAGGATAACTCACACCAACACCCCCCCTTCATTGAAGCTGGGGGTAGCGGCTATGATGAGTCAGACGGAAAGAGAAGACACTCCTAAACAACTAAGAAAGATGTGTCAATGGGGCCCGACAACTAAAGGCCTGATAAGGTGCCCATATACAAACACAATCTTCCTAGAAGAAGAAGAAGAAAAGAAGGACTACATAGCCTGAAGAAGATGAGCAGCTGCAGAAGACCTCACCCCAAGAAGAGACCGTAAGTGAAGAAACTTCATCTCAGTGAAGGGCTTGGTAAATAAATCTACAATCTGATCAGTTGTCTGAATGTACTGAATGTCGATGATACCATCATGAATAAGCTCTCGTATGAAGTGCATATGGATCTCAATGTGCTTCATCAGCTGATGCTGAACCGGATTTCTACAAATAGAGATTGTGCTTGTGTTATCACAGTAGATAATGGTAGGCTACCGAAAGTGGATGCCAAACTTTGTCAGAATACCCTGTAGCCAAATAGCTTCTGTGGCAGTGTTAACTACTCCTCTGTATTCTACCTCTATAGATGATATCGCAATTACATTCTGCTTCTTACTAGACCAACTAATAGGACCCAAACCAAGAGAGAAACTATAGCCAGAAGTAGATTTCTGATGATCTAAGTCACCGGCCCAATTAGAATCTGTGAACCCAATTAAGTCAATATCTACCCCTCCATGATAGTGAATGCCATCAATATAAGTGCCATGAACATAATGAAGGATCCATTTAGTTGCTTTCCAATGCAGCTCATGTGGCTCCTGCATGAATCTGGACATGATCCCAACATCATACGATAAATCTAGTCGAGTGTGAGTCAAGTAAATCAAGCTCTCCACCAACTGTCAATAAAGAGTACCATTAACCAAGGGAGTAGAGCAATCTAAAACCAACTTAACCCTCGGAAAGAAAAGGAGTAGGAGAAGACTTGCAATCAGACATCTAAAAATGAGCTAGAAAATCAAGAGCATACTTAGGTTGTGAAATCAAGATTCCTAAGTTAGATTGTGAAATCTGGATCCCAAGGAAGTAATGAAGCAGACCTAAGTCAGTCACGGAAAACTTGTTGGCCAAGGTGATCTTCACAAAATCAATAATAGAGGAAGAGTTGCCTGTGATCAACAAGTCATCAACATATAGAAAAAGAATAAGTATGGAGTCATCTTGCCGTAGAATATAAACATTTGGATCAGAATGACACCTAGTAAACCCTGATGTAAGTAAAAAGAAGTCCATCTTGGCATACCAAGCCCAAGGGGCTTGTTTAAGGCCATAAAGAGACTTCTTTAACTTACAAACGAGGGAGGGATCTTTGACATAACCTAGAGGCTGTTCCATACAAATTTCTTCCTCTAGGTCACCATGAAGGAAGGCACTCTTAACATCCATTTAATGAAATTTCCATCTGTTCGCTGTGGCAATGGCTAGGGTCAGTCGAATAGAAGTCATCTTTACAACCAGAGAAAAGGTTTCAATATAATCAACCCCAACTATCTGGGAGAAACCATTAGCTACTAATCACACTTTAAACTTTTCTACATCTCCATCTACTCCATACTTTGTTCGGAACACCCATTTACACCGAACGATTTTTCTTCCTTTCGGAAGAGGGGTGAGATCCCAAGTATCATTCTTCATGACAGAGGAATACTCCTCATCCATGGTAGAATCCCACTCAGGAATACTAGAAGCTTGCCAGAAAGACTGTGGATTAGAAGCAGAGGTGAAGAAAGAGTGGGGTCTAATGAAATCTAAGCAAGTATGTCTCATATCCAAAGTATCTCCAACTAAATCTCTAGCACTTTGCAAAGTTTTCCTAGCCCAAAGAGGACAAAGAGGATCAGGATTAGAGTTAGAAGATTCGTCACTTGAGTGAGAAGGGACATAGTCCTCATCATCACTAATGTCAGAATCATAATACTCAGAGGTCTGATGATCGAGAGGATCTGAAAGAGGAGCACGCTCAATAGTATCATCATCTGATGAGTCAGAATCTGAGTCAGCAAACTGAAGAACCTCAATAGGTGGAGAAGTAGAAGTCGAAGAAGACTCATCGAACTTAACACTTCTCTCAATATACAACTCATGAGAAGTAGGATTCATCAATCGATACCCCTTCACGCTATCATGATACCCTACAAAGATACAAGGTTTGGATTGTGGTTCCAAGGCCTTGCATTTCTTCTTGGGAATCTGAGCCATAGCCTTGGATCTGAAGACTCGAAAGTGCTCAACATCAGGCTTGCATCCAAACCAGGCTTCAAAGGGTGTCATCCCTCTTACTGCCTTGTGTGGAACATGGTTTTGAATGTAATTTGCACAATTCATTGCTTCGGCCCAATACTACAGAGGAAGAGACTTCGAGTGAATCATACAAGTGGCCATCTCCTTAAGAGTACGGTTCTTTCTTTCTGTGACTCCATTCTGCAAAGGGCTATAAGAAACTGTATGCTGCAAAGAGATCCCTTCAGAAGTATAGAAATCCATGAACCTATTGTTTACATATTCACCTCCATTGTTCGGTTCGAAGAACCTTGATAGACCGTTCTGCCTGTTTCTCAGTAAGAGCCTTAAAGTCCTAAAAATGTTCAAAGACTTCAGACTCAAGCTTAAGAAAATATACCCAAGTATATCGCGAATAGTCATCAATGAAGGTTAGCACATAAAGAGCTCTAGTAAACGAAGGAGACAGGAAATTGACCAGAAACATCGTTATGAACAAGATCCAAAGGATGAGTGGCTCTCCAGGATTTTCCTTTGTCAAATTTCTTTTCAAGATGCTTTCCAAGGGTACAACCCTCACAAAGACCCTTAGAAAACTTGACGCGAGGCAACCCATTGACCATTTCATTTTGGCTCAATTGTTCAAGGTAGCGATAATTTAGATGTCAGAAATTCTCATGCCATAGCTTACTAACCTCATTTGAATGAGTGAGCAAGGTAGTGGGCGTAGAATCAGAAGTAAAGTGGGAAAAGGTATATAACCATGAATGGTGATTAGCCTTTCCCTCAGCCACTATAGTGTCATTGTTAAGCTCACGAATAATCACTGAGTTAGGACCAAATTCCACTCGCATTCCTTCACCAAGGTGAGTAATTTGGTAAACTGATAGGAGATTGGTAGAGAGATCAGGAACACTCAACACTTGGTTAAATGTTCCCCATCCATCTCTACTACTCCACTACCGGAAATTGACATTATCGTGTCATTACCCATCATGATTTGGGACATTCCACAAGGTTAGATGTTGGAAAAATCAACATGCAAAGAACCCATGTGGTGTGAGGCATCACAATCTATAATCCATGTCGATGAAGGAAAAACTCTGGCTACAAGGGCTTTTCCTTTCTTCTTATCATTTTTAGCACCTTTTGCAGTAGAAGACTCGGCCTTTGGAGCACTTTGTTTTATGGATTCAGGAACACTTATTTTATTCTTCTCAAGTAAATGAGATAAGTGATCAATCTGTTTCCAAAAATAGTGTTTCTCTGTCGTGACCACACTTCTTGCAATAGGAACACAAATACTTGCGTTTTTCTGTGCCTTAGGCTCAGAAGTTGAAGTGTTTGTGTCATTTTTAGGTTTGGTCTTGGTTTCTTTCTTAGGTTGATCCTTTGTTTCTTTCTTCTTTTCATTCTGCTTTCCCTTGCTAGTACTTGCTACAAGGGCATGTGACTTGGACTTGAGAGACCCCATTTGAATGAGTTTGTCCTATTCTCGAATGAGTTGGGACGAAAAATAGTCAAAGGAGGGCATAGTCCAAGTATCACCCAAAGTAGCTTTTGTAGCGTAAAAAGTTGACATGAAGACAGAATATTCGGGACCTAGCTTAGAGAGAATTGACAAGATCAGTTGAGAATCTTTCTTCTCTACTTGACATCCTTTTAACAATAATCTAATGTGAACATTTTTTTGAGAAGAAAGCTTGTAGGTTTTCAAAGTCACTAGGATGTAACCCTATTAGTTCATTTACCAACTCATGCAGCTCTCATGTCATCTAGTTGTCCAAACATCACATCCAACATTTTCCACAGCAGATTTAGGTGTTTCGGACGCCTCAATGTGGAAGAGCAAGTCAGGAGAAACCGACATGCAAAGAAGACCTAAAGCTTCATCACTACAGTTTAACCAATTAGATTTTTCAGGTTCATCATCTGGTTTAGTCTCAGTTCCCATGGTGATGCAAAATAACCCTTTACCCCTTAGTTTCATTATTATTTTCGATCTCCATTCGAAAAATTTGAACGGCGTAAGCAAAGGAATTGAAAGTGCATCCATAGTGAGAGAGAGAGAGAAAGAAAGAAATGCAGAAAAGAAACACAACCACCCAAGACAATAACAACCCCCTAACTTTCGACACTTTATAGTTTAGTGCATTGATTACAATCGGGTCCGTGCATGCAGTTTGAAACACTTGGTAACTCGTCTTGCAATCAACGTAATAACGTGCAAGAGAGGATACCACAACAGTGTTTCGTGGAGCACAAAAAATAGGACACCATAAACAAGCACAAGAAAAAAACAAGGAAGGAGGTGAAAGCCAGATCCTGGTTGTGAGAAAAAATGTCTCAAGCTGCAAATGAAAACCCCCTTGCTGCAGACTATGGCGGATGTGCTCACTAGTCATAAGCAATAATAAGGGGTAAAATACAAGTGATTAAAAGAACTCAAGGAGTTCAGAGAATCTTTTAGACACTGCCAAAGAAGTGCCTCGGAAGGAAATAAGGTGCTCAAAGTGATGTTGCACACTTGAGCGCATGATTAGAAAAAAGAAATCGACAATAACGTTGTTAAAGGATTACCATTTTAAAACGTCCTATTTAGCTAATTTGAGAGCTAGAGGAGTTTTAAAAAATGATAAAGAAGGTAATTTAGATGCCGATAATTAATATGGGTTACTAATCATAATAAAGGAATTTTAGAAATTAATAAACTAGATTTAATTAAAGTAAATCTAATTAATTTCAATTAATAAAAAAAAACTAATTAAGGAAATGAAATCCTAATGAATATTGAGTTGATTTAAAATAAATCTAAGAAGATCTATTAAATCAAAAAATAAAGGAACCTAATTAAGTTTTATTAATAACAATTAATAAAAAAAGTTACAGTTAAAAAAAACTATCAAAATAAAACACTTTCCGTTGTGTTTAAAAAGAAAAAGTTTAAAAACTTATAAAAAAAGAATTTAAAATTTTAGAAACATCCCCACGTTCCTTTTTTTAAAAAACCCACTAAAAAATAAAAAAACATACCAAAAAAAATGTACAAACTACGGTAGTTGAATGAAATAAATGGAAAAAAAACTTACCGTGTGTGGAGGTCGTTAGAGCAAAGCCAAGCTTTGTGGAGGATCCCAAGTGTGGAGGATACAGTTCGGGCACGGGAATGTGGCGAGCAAGGTGAGCGGGAGTAGTCCAGGTGAGCATGCACATGGGGCAGGTAATGCGGTCACTGCAGAGCGGGAGTCTGAGCAGGACAGGGAGGTAGTGTGGTTGCGGTAGAGCGGGAGTCCAAGCGGGATAGGGAGACAATGCGGTCGCGGCAGAGTGGGACAGGGAAGCCAAGGACAAGCGAACCACGGAGGACGTGAACCATGCTGTAACAAAAAGAGGTGGACCAAGCAAAATGCACAGCCATAAAAATGGCTCGGTCAGAGAAAAACGTGAGCCATGGAAGAGAAAAGATGGGCGCTAAGGGGTTGAAGCTTGAGACGGCTCGGGGCAGAGCCAGAACAACATGTAAGGCAAAAAAGACCTGCAAAGAGCTCACAGGTAGGGAACCCAAAAGAAATACCAAAACACAGAATTTTTACTTAAATTGTTGCAAAAAAACACAGATGAAACCAAAAAATAGAGATAAAAAATTCCAGTTTTAATAAATTAAAAAAAAAAAAAACTAGAAAAATACTCTATTTTGGATTTAGCTATAGCCAGCTAAAAATGGCGGCAAAACCCTTGATTGCTCAAGGTATGATGAAAACCTGCAGATGCACAAAAAAAGCACAAAAAATGACACAACTTTCTAAAAAATCTTGTTGGATACGTTAGCAAGGAATTAACCATAAAATAGAGATTAAAAAAAAAACTTGAACACGGAGTAAAAGAATGAAACCAACAAGAGTAATCATAACTAAAAAAACGAGTGCATGTTTAACTGATCTTAGCTCTGATACCATGAAAAGAGTTTGTGAGAATCGAATCAGAAATGATGCACCACGAATTAGTTGCACTCCAACGGAATTGTGATAGCTCCAGCGTAATTGCAAGGAAGAATCGATCAGTAATGGAAGAACTTTCTCAACAGAAACAAAGCTTGCACATAGAGGAAAGACATCAGAGTGTCTTGGCAAGCTCATAAATGAATAGTAAAAGGGTACATATAGGGTGCTGAGTAACCCTAGTGCATGACACACATGCAAAACCCTAAACCTAACCCATGTGAGATGACCCTTCAATATGTGAGGAGGACACATAGGATAACTCACACCAACAAGAACCAGGATCAAAATGATCCCATAGAAACCGGTGCCCAATAGGTTGTGTCCTATGCCAGGCTCTTCTGTCTTTGAGAACGTCACATTCCAATTTATGGTATAGAACTTGAATATTCCAGAATTATCCTTTATAGATCAGTTACCAGCCTGGAATTGGTCCAGATCTATAATTACATGCTGAATCATCTTTATATCCTATCTTTCACTCTTTCTTGTACTTATTTAGCTAGATCTTGCTTGAATAATTTTATATTTATCTAATCAGTAGTGTCCTTACAATAGATTTTAATTTTAATAAATCATTTGATGAACCCGACTTAAATCAAACACACAACCTTATTGATTTACCCTTCCAACAGTTATATATAATAGTTATATAATCACAATTTACATGAAAATAATAGTAATCAGTCATAAAATAGGGACAAAAACAAACTTGGCCAAAATCCACAGTTGGGACAAAACCAACCAATACATATGGGAACAATGGGTGCTAGTGTCCCACCTGGGCGCTCCTATCTTTGGGAAAAAATAGTTAGAAAGTAGTTGTTTAGTAGTTGCAAAGTTACAGTATTCTCTAGTTTCAAAAGTTACATAGTAAGATTCAAATTACAATTAGTTACTACCACGAACTAAATAAGGAACTAACTACTTACTTAGGAACCAAAACAAACAACCAAAGTATACAAAAATAACGAAAGTGGAACCTAGGGCATATACATGATAATGATATGCCTGGAACAATGTGTCACCCAAGGAAAGTTACAAATCAGATTTGTGATCATCTACAGTGACACTTATCCGTGGGGAAGTGTTGATGGTTGGAGGGAAAAGTCTATGAGCTCTCCTAATACACTTTACCTTAGTGACAACATGACGACTAAATCCAAATTTAAGCATCAAGATGTTCAAATCCCTAGTGTGGTGACATGAAGCATGAATCCTTCGTGTTATTCCAGCCAGCTCCTAAGCAACAAGTCTACAAGCAGGAAAAAAATTCTACCCCTTTCTCTTTCAACATTTTAGGTGTACTTTAATCCCTTAGTTTAAATTTTTCAAATACACATTTCCAATTTTACATATTGTTCAAGTTACAAATCAAATGCATTTACTTAGAGCATTAAATACACTTGTCTTCTTTTGCAGGTCCTATCCTATCCCAACAAATGGAAAGAACACAAAAAACCATGAATCAAATCTCAAGCATGCTCTGAAAAAGATGATATTCCAAATAACTAAACACACACATCATTATCACTCCTCATATGAAAAGGCCACTGTTAACGCAAAATCACAACACCCTCAAATGAGCTCTAAAAATATGTTTTTCTAAGGCAGACTCATTTGGTGTGATTTGCATAACATTGGACCATCTCTCAAGCTGTGGGACTTGCGGACTTGAGATGGCCCTCCAGAGAAATCTAGCTTCTTCTTCCTGATCCTAATGCTAAACTACTCCTAATGCAGAAATGACGTCTAGCTATACCTATCCTAAAAATGCCAAGGAGACAAGGAGAGAGAAAGTGCATAAAGAGGGAAATCCTACACTAACAAGGTGATAGCACCAAGAAAAGGGGAGGGCTGGTCACAATCTCAGCTATCTGAAGTGGAGAGAGGTGAGCAGAGGAGAGGGTGGACAAGATGCACCATAGACCAGAGATAAATTTCACACAGAACACCACTTCAAAACCCATTAAACACAACTCCCAGGACCTGCAACAAACATCATAATATGCACAGTATACTTTGTAACAATGAGAGGCGAGGAGATACAAAAAAATAAGCAAAGGATGGACAGATGCATCACAAAAAAAATTTATTGCTCCAAAAGTTCACACAGTACATCGTTAGTGGGCAAGAGGCAAGAGAATGCCATGTATAGAGTCATGAAAGGAGGTTCGGACTCCATTTTTGACCTTGGGGAAGAAAAGAGAGAGAGGGGCAGGGAAGAAGAATGAACAACAACCCTTTAAAATGAATCCTGCCCCTATATTTATAGATTCAACCTGAAAGAAGAAAGAGAGAGAGAGAAGCGGGAAAAGCAAGTCAGAGCTCAACCAATACTGTTAATGCTTCTGATAAAATCTTTCCCCAAATCCGTCTTTATTGCATCAATCCTTAGTTCGACGCCTTGAAAGAAGAGGAAACAATAGAAAAAGATCGAATCCAATCTGGTTGTTGAGACAAGTGGATCCTGCATTGAAGTCTAGAAGACATTTCCTCCATCTTCCTTTACCCGACCTCCTCAAAATTAAAGCTTCAGACCTCCATGGTGTAGGTGAGGCCGAGATCTTTCCAATGGTGTCATATTTTCAATATTTTGAGCCCTGAATTGAAAGATACGCCCCTTCAAAGTTTGTATCAAATCCATACGAATGGACAGGGGAAAACAATTTGAAAATGGGTCCCCCTTTTGAGATGGGACACGTGTTAGCTAGATTACCAAGCAAAAATCAGGTTTGCAGGTCTGAATCGTTTCCCTTCATGTTTTCTTTATGTGTAAGGCTTGTTCTGACCAAACTTTTTGGGGGGAAATTTGGGATAACAACCACCTTTAGAATTATTATCCTTCCCTTCCTTTAGAATTCTACAGTACACATTTTTTATCATTGACATGCTATAAAATTCATTGGGAACATTATTGTGCACAATATTATTTCAACTCCAAAAGGTACACTTTTCTTTTCTACTTTATGTTATTGAATCTTTATTCACCAGCATAAAGTGGGGGGAAACGTAGTCACTAAATCACACACTTCCTATGTACATCTAGCCTCTAAATACTTCATTTATATGCATGATTCCCAAGCGAGAGAAATAATTATTAACAACACTTGTTTTTCTTTGAAATTAATTTTATCTTTCTTATCTTTATTAATTGTTGTTTCTTGACTTACACCTTATAGTTTCACATACTAGAAAACATATTTCTCATCTCTAATTTCAGCTGTATTACCTTTTGATTTCTCTGTACAGAACCACCCATTAGGGAAAGGAGCACCCATGTATTACTATCCCCTATAGAAGATTTTGTCCACTTTCTATTTTGTCTTTTTGATTTTTCGGATGTTACTTCTTTCTTGTATTTGTTTATCACCCTAGGTCACCCTTTCACTTGTTAATGATGAAACTTAAACGAAGGAAGAATCTATACACATGACTTATTTAACCTCATTAAGGGGGAAATTATTTTCAAGAGGCACATAATATTACAAAGAGCTAATAATTTCTATCTACTACATCAAAGGATTGCATTTTGGACTATACAGGGGGAGTTATTATCCAAAATTACACCCTATGTAATTTTGAACAAATCATCAAATGGGCTTATCCATTTCTTCTCTCAATAACATTTATGATAGACTAAATCAATGTACCATAGAATACAAGAATTTAGTGTCCCATGAGTTTTCACAAACCCACAGAACAAAGGAATGAACATTTCAATAACATAGACAATTTTGGGTCATTAATCCGAGGGATCGATTAAGTCAAAGGAAGACACAAGGTGTAAAAAAAGTCTAGTTGGTCGCACGATAATGAAACAAAAGTTAGAAAGAGACCAAGTTGAAAATCCATGAAAGTATTAGATAGTGTTCGACATGTATGATGGTTATAATGCTCCATGGGTTTCCTAATCAAAGCCATAGAACAAAGGAATCTAGTAGCCGGATAAAAATGTGTGGATTGAAGGCTTATACACTTATAGGTGACGCAAGGTACTTCCACTCTTAAAATCATGCGGGGGAAAAGTTTTGGGATTCTATGGATTGAAGAAAAAATTAGAATACCACGATAAAGGCAGTGGGCCAAAGTAAAATTCACGGATGGTCTCAAGGCCATGCCAAACTGGAACTAGAGAGATATCCAACCCAACCAAAAAAATTAAAGAAGTATGGTCATTGGTGCCATTCTAATCAGTTGGATGGCATGTGATAGAATCAAGGAGTAATGTTGTGGTTGTTGGCTGCATTTGGATGCATCCATGCCTATACTACAAGAAACCTTTGCAAGAATTCATGACGACCACACTCATTCAATGCATTTTTAGAACAATAAATTCTAGCTTGGTGGTCCTTTTCCATTCTCCCTCATCTCTCTCATCAACATGAAATTGTATAAATACAAGTGCTTGTGCACTTTGTAAGGGTTATTCATCTCCCTTTTCCCTTCGTTAGCATGTTTTTGATCCCTTCTTTGTGGAACTCAAATTTCATGTTGTTGATTTATGTAATTTGTGAATGATGATTTTATTGCCTTGGGTTTGTATGCAATCTCTAAATATTGATTAATGTAAGTGTGGTTTCCTTCCTTCCTTTGAATACATAGTGTTTGATGTTAATGTTTCACCCCTTTGAATACTTCATATTCTTCTATCTCTGCATCCGAAATTCTCAGTGTATTTCACAATCCCAACTTCATGATTTTATATCTATGTCATCTACATTTGGGAAATTTCCCCTTTCTTTTGGTTCTAACGCTGCCCCTTAGGTTAAGATTTACCTTTCTTGCATCTCTCTCTTTCCTTAGAACCTTTGGAATTGTTAGTTTAGGATTTAGTTTTAGGAGTAGTTTTTAGTGTAATAAGTAGGTTGTGTTAGTTTTCCCAAATCTGTGTAATAAGAAATTTGAACTTCTATGGAGGTTTTTCTCAAGCCACAAGTTCCACACTTGGAGATAGTCCCATGTTTAATCAAAATAATGGATCTTTGTGATTTAGGCCATGGTGTAATTTTGAGATCCAATAGTTTTTGCACATTTAGTGGGATAACTTGATAAGACTTAAATTTCATTGTTACTAAGTTTTGGTTTGTGACTTGGCGATTTTAACCTTTTGAGGTAGTATTTCAAAATATCTGGTGACTCCGTTGGGGATTTTAAATCTCTGATTAAACATCCCAATTCCTCCTTTTCATGAGAAGAATATAGAAAAGACAAAGTGTACCCATAAATGAATCTTTTGAGTATTTATAGTTTTCACCTAGAAGAATAAGAAAAGTTATATTAGTTCATAAATCACAGTTTCCTCCCAATATAAATCTTTCCACTCCTCATGTTGGTAGGTCATTCTTGTCGTCTTTAAGGGTTTTAAGACCTATTCCATTCATGACACAACAAATAAAATTTCCTTTTGTCAGCTTCAATGGTGGTATTCGCTTGAATCTAAATGTTCAACATGGCACACCCGTGTCTGCCCTTAAAAGCATTCCCTCCTTCACTGGTGAAAATTCTACCACTTCGACTGATCATATCCAAGATATTGCAAATGTGTGTTTAGTTCATTTTATTAAAGTAGATGATGATGTAGTTAGGATTCTTGCTTCTTCATTAAAAGGTAAAGCACTTCAATGGTATAGAAGCTTGATGTATGCTTCCATTCACAATTGGGATGAACATGGCACAATTAGGGTTTAAATATTTTCCCTTAAAATCTATCCTAAAGTTTAGATAATTAATCCTAAGATTTACCTTTTACTTCATAGGGTTCACATACATTATTAATTAAATCTAGATGAAAATATATATACATATAATATGGGATTTGTTACATACTTTTCTTTTTCTAGTGGAGGGTTCTCTCACCTTATATGTTTTACTTGTACTCCATCTCTTCATCGGTTTTCAATTTTTTCTCTAATGTCCCTTTTGTCATATTTTTTTCCTTTATCCTCTTCCTTTTTGTTGTCATATATCTTTTTACTCTCCCCTTTTTTCATCTTTTTTACTCATAATATAGTTCTCTTCCCCTCTTCATTTTTTCTTCTTCTTTCCTCCTGTGATTGTTAAAATGAATCAAAATATAGTGGGAGGGAATTTTAATATCCCACTTTATGTTTATTTTTAAGTTAGAGGTGATTTTGGTGCAACTATGGTGCAAAAGTGATTTTATTTACACCACATTTGTGCCACCCCTGACATTTACCAAAAAATTAAAATTTTAATTTATCTAATTACCTATTTATCTACACGGAGTAATCATGGAGATGAAGTATGGAAACCTAGTTCAATGAGTGAGATATTCTATAACACAAGGTTAATTTTGACGTTCATCCCTATTCATTAAGGATTTTTTATGAAAGTTACGCAATCAAAAAAAATTGAATGATATTTTTCTTTGGTATTATGAACCCAAAAAGGAGGAGAAGGGAAGGTGTAACAAGAAAACACACTAATGTGGTAATGTAACCAATTAACACTTATGTTAATAGGAGAACCACCTCCATTGTGGTGTTAACCCTATTGGTATAAGGATCAGAACTTAATTGAGTTAGAATTATGGGGATTAAAAATCATAATATAGGTCAATGAATCACATAATCCTCTAGCATAGGGTTACATTTGATTATCAACCCTACATATTAAGTATTTTTATGTGAAAGTGACGTAATCAAATAAAATTGAATAAGATAACAAACTTAGTTTTAATTGTTTGAATGAATGAGAATTTTTGATTCATAGAAGAAACCATTAGATGCACTTACAACAATATCCCACATGGTGTAGCAAGGAATTTTTTAAATACATAATATAATGGGTATTTTTGGCATCATGAGGTTATAGAAGAGCGGAGTACGAGGTCGAGAAATTAAACATACCTATCTTGGAACCAACAAAACATTCATTAGTGGAAGGAAATAATTGACATTATAATGTCAACCCTAATGACCATATAGGGATCATAGTATAAAGGAGTTAGGATAATGGAGATTAAAAATGAAAACAAAGGGATATGAGTGAGGCACTCCTTTTGAACAATGTTAAATTTGACGATTAACCCTACCTAGAAATGAATTTTTTCTGTGAAACTTATGTATTCAAACATAGTGGAATGATTATTTTAATAGATTTATGCCACTACCATTATGGTCTCATCCTAATTGGTATAAGGTTCATGGTATATTTGAGATTCTATGATACCCGAAAAAAGTGTACCATCCAATATGTGATTAATTATTTGAATGAATGAGGATTGCAGAGTTATGGAAGAAATTTTAAGATGTACTTAAAGGCATATCCCACATGATGTAGTAAGCCATGTTTTTAATAATAAAATATAATGGGTATATTTTGGTATTAGATGCCACATAAGAATATGAAAAATAATTTGTTAGATAGTGGAATGTTTCCATTATGATGCTCACACCCTTAGTGTAAGGATCATAACATAAAGGAGTAATTATGGAGATTGAATATGGAAACACATGTGAATAAGTGAGGTACTCCTCAAACACAATGTTAAATTTTATAGATGCCCTTACTTCTAAGGGAATTTTTATATGATGGTTATTGCAAACAAATGGGATTTTTCTTTTGATATTGTAAATATAAAAAGGAAGATAAGGGAAGTTGAAATTAAAAAAATACACTTATCTCATAATGTAACCAATAAATCCACTAGTAAACACACCCATTGGTGTAAATATTACTATGATAGATATTTTAAATAGTAATAAAAAGGATGCTTGATATTGAATAAGAACAAGTTCCTTTTGCAACATATGACTGTGTACTATTTTAGTTCAAGGGCCCACACACTCCCATATGAAAAATATGTTTAATTCTAACCTTTCAGTAAATAAAGTCAATTCAAATAATCTTATTATTAAATCCATATAGATATCAGAATATTTGATAGAACATATTCACATGTTTATCCTTAAATAATCAAAGAAAAACTATCCCTAAAACAAGGATCTCATACCCAAATGTTCAATTTAGATCCAAGTATAAATAAAATTAGTAACATCCCCACCCAACACACACATACTAATGATATCTTTAAGATGGTTAAACCAATACGAATCTAGATCCTCAACACCTTGCATATATACACTTTTAATAAATAACTAACCATGAAGGATAGTAAAAAATATCACCACAAATGATACAAAAACTAATGCATTTCTATAAATATTATAATCATGCAAAGTGTACTTACAAGTTTTTAAAAGAGATAACTAGTCTAATAAGAATACCATAGTCAATGATTTTTTGGAACTTATTGAATTTGTTAAATAAATGAAAACATGTTATATTAAAACTAAGGAAAAAAAGTATGACAGTTATATATATTTATGGCCACAAAATAATAACAATGTCATATTACAACCCATGGGTAACATAAGAAAAGATGAATATATAAATCCTTTATCTTTAACTTTAGCCAATAATATTACAAGGACATTTGTTTCGTTGAGGTGGAGGTCGTGGTATTCCTTCCTTAATTTATTCGATGAATTTATATCATGACTATTGTGGTCTAGTGGTAAATTACTTTAAATGATATATAATACATATACGTAGTGTAAATTGTAAAGACAAAACCCTGTAAAATAATTTATCGAAGGAGTGAAAATAGACTTGAACATTTCCAACTCTTGTTCCCATGGTGTTTTTACAAGGGTTTGGAAGTGAAACATGTGGTGATGCTGGAGGTGACGCTAAAGGTGGAGGATCCTTATCAAAGTATAAAGATAGTAATGTTATACAACATAAATAATTCTTCAATTTAAAAAAAAAAAAATTCGGCATGTTCATCATATTTATATACAAATAATTAGACCATATATCATTAAATTCTTGAACCTTTTAAAAATAGTACAGTATAAAAGAAAGAAAAAATTACATAACATAAAAAGTATCATATTAGTTTTTTTCAAAATACTATAGGAAGCTCAATTGCAGTGAAGAATGGTTGCGCGCGCGCACACACACACACACACACGCACACGCACACGCACACACGCACACACACACACACACACGCACATGCACACGCACACGCACAAGCACACACACACGCGCACGCACATGCACACACGCACACGCACACGCACACGCACACGTGTACACGCACATGCGCACATGCACACGCACACACATACACATGCACATGCACATGCACACACGCACATGCACATGCACACACGCACACACACATGCGCATGCACACGTGCACACACGCACACACACATGCACATGCACGCACGCACGCACGCACACACGCATGCATGCACACACACACACACACATGCACGCACACACACGCACACACACGTGCGCACGCGTGCACACACACACACACATCATTGTTAATTTTTTTCCCCTTAATCTTGATGGTGTCACACACACACACACACACACACACACACACACACACACACACACACACACACACACACACACACACACACACACACACACACACACACACACACACACACACACACCTCAATCATCATTGTTAATTTTTTTTCCCTTAATCTTGATGGTGTTGCTTTTCCTTTAACACTATAGTTAATTAAAATCTATTGACAAGCTTTTATATTTTTTAGTTCTTCCACCATGACATAAAAGATGTAAAATTGGACCTTAAATTTCATATTCATTTTCATGAGTACACTCTATTAATTGACAATTGGGAGTGTATAGTCAGAAAAGTGGTACAATATTGACAATGATAAACATTTATAAATATGGAGCACATTCTTTGTAGTTTTTACTTTTATAAAACTTAATCAGCTATACACAAGATTTATATAATATATAAGATACAAGTGAATGCTTTCATAATATGACATAGTGTATATGAGTATATCATTCCTTCTCCAGTACACTTTTCAGACTCCAATGCAAGAATAGTCTTTGGGGGAATGGGTATCCTTCTCCCTTATGAAATATCAAAATTTATTCATCCAATCTCATTAGTATAACACCTTATGGGGGTGTGTAAATGTTCATTCCTTTCATGATTTGATCTTACTTAACAATTACAATATTAAGAACTTGGACCTATATCCATTTGCAGTGACATTATATGTGGGTTTTATGGAAGGTGTTGAAGTAGATGAATACTTTGTAGGAATTCCTTTCTATTCTCTCACCATATCCTCAAATGTGGAAGGTATAAAAGTAGATAATTTTTTCTCAGGATAAATTTCCCATTTATAATGTTTCAAAAGGGGAAAATTTGGTTCCTCTATGATTTCTCTGGTGTTGGGTTGCACCAAGCATTCTAGTATCTCATTTGGCACACATTTTGGATTGATGACACCCAATCCTACAAAATTTGAGAAACAATTCCAAGTCTTATAAATAAATGGAAATAACGAGAGATCCTTCATCTGTAAAGATAAACACGTGTATTCCTTCCATGTTTCACATCTTCTTTACTTATTTTTTCAAAGTTCAAAGTTACAATCATTATCAATATATTGAGTCATGGTTCAATTATTAGCATATAAATTAACTACACTACATGTTGTACGATTCATCATGGAACATGCCAACACCAACATATCAAAGAACCACTACTCTGAAAATAAAAATAAAAATTTTCACACTCAAGTATGCTTTTAATTTAAGCATGCAATTCTAAATTACATACTTGAAGGGGGGAAATGTAGACATTACATTTTTGTAACATTTTTGTAGTATCAAGTTTGACTATGATCCATTGATAAGAAAAATGCCCACATTCTAAATCCAATAAATATATTTCTCTAACTCTTTCATGAATTTATTATATTTACACTTTTCTTTGTCATCAATTCAAAAGAATATTATCATATTAAAGAATAAAAACAAGATCTGTACTTCATATTTAATTTTTCATCTTCTGTATCCATTTGTGGGGTCCATTTGTGGTCGACATGTATGGTCCCACCCCTTTGTTTTCAATAAATGTAATTTCAATTTAAATATATTAATTTGGTCATTTCATATTCCTAGGGTCATCCTTTTAAGAATATTTCACATATAGAAGGTTATATAAGAAATTCAATGTCAATTCATAACTCACCCGATACTCTTATAAGATCTTATTAAAAAAATACGATTCCAAAAACACTGAAGGATTTCCTAAATCAGCATGAATAAGGTACACATCAATTAAAGAAGTCCCTAATATAACTCGAAAGCACTCAACCAAGTTAAAGTGTCTATCTTGGACCTCAACTTCCAAGCATGCAAAGGTAGTATGGCCATGTGTTAGTAAGATAAAAGTCACTCCATGTATTGTTCAATGGTTTCAAGGAATAAATGGTTAGTTCACATAGGTAAGGCATACCTCATCACACTAATACCATGCTATGTAATTTTTATACTATATAGTTATACCTTTATCTTGTTTTCAAGAGACATGAGGGAACCCCTAAGGGATTAGATAATTTGCACTCACATTTATTCAAGCATCTAAGAGAAATACATGAGGATTTATCTTATAAAGAGGGCATGTAGTGTAAAAATTGGATTGGTTCTATAGTCGAGGAATGACCATCAAGGGTAGTTCAAACTTAACCACACACACATGTTTTCTACATTTGATTTTTTAATACTCTAATGAAGGGTTATACAAGGTTTTAGGTTATAGGTGATTACAGGTCATCTTAAAATTTTATGAGAAAGAGTGACATAAAGAAAAGGTAATTTCCCTAGCAAAAAATTATCGAAGTATTTTCACACCCAGAATGCCGAAGGGTCCAATTCCATACATATCTAGATTAAGAAAATACAATCCTAGTCTAGATTTTATATAAGTTCTACAATCCTTCCTCTTCTTAGTTTCCGATTCTAGAATCTATGTTGAAGCATTTACAATCTCTAATCTCCCAGTTTCACTAGTATGTACATCGATATTCTCCCTTCTTTGACATGTATAGCTATTTTTCCTTCTTCTTTTATCTATCTCAGCTATTACTTATCGTTTTATTGGTCTCTGCAAGTTTTAATGTATTATTTTGGTTGTAAATGGTCAATGTTGGAATTTAATTATTCATAATAAATCCTTGTACAAAAATCTACATCTTTCCCATTTTCATGCATTCTCGTAACACATATATATACTTATGGTGTTAACACCGCAAGGTTTGTACCATTATCCATGGGTTATTGTGTCAAGTTTTTTACTACTATGGAAAATTATATCTCCCACGGGGTGATCACATATTATTTTATACTTGACCATTCTTGTTTTTTTATCATCACTCATTTATCATTTAAAAAAACTTAAATTTTCTTGCACATTGGACATTTGTGCATATTTTCGTACCTAGTTATTAGACTAAAGGTTTTTGGATATTTCCCTTTTGCATTTAGGTTACCATATTAAGTTAATACTAGAGGTATTCTTATTGAGCTTTCTCCTTCTCCACCCATAGTGATTCCATCTTGATGTTGGTCTTTGGGGAGGATTATGCATCAACAATCACACTACATGTATCTCTAACCCTTATTTGTAATTTGTTTGCATGTTTATTTTTGTGTGGATAGCTGGTCATTAATTTTTATACATTAGGTGAGATGTACTTTTTATTTGATATATTTTTGGTATTCTTATATAATTACCCTTGGATTTATGCATCTCTTTATCTAATCTTATTCTAAATCCTAGTAGGGATACCTCTTATTTATCTTAGGTATAGGCCTTAAAAACATACAACTACCTTAAGGTTTATAGTCACTATCCTATAGAATTATGACAATGGCACTCCTTGAGAATGTTTAGTATCTAACTATTTTGTGAAAGCCTATATTTGATCCATAAACATTTCAGATCATAGGAATGGGTCCATAATATTTATCAAGCATGAGGTTTCAGAATTCCTAAATAAATGAGCTAGCATTCAAGAGCTAAACCTTGGCAAATAAGACACTAAATGAAATGAGAAAGATTGGGTTCCAAAATCATAGAGTAGATAGTAAAAAATATACATTTCCCAAAATGTGCACAAGATTGTAGATACGACTGAAAAAAATCAACTTATTCACCATGAGAAACTTGGGTATTAGAAATTCGTAGCCATTTCTAGGTGAGTAGTTTGGAAAAGTTTAAAGGTGTATCTGGAAACTATTTCTAAGATTTTTATTTATGGAAGGGAAGAAGAATACCCAATTGTATGCATTTCCTCTGAACTAGTATCCAAAATTGGATAGAAATATTCGCGATCACAAGTGGCCAAAGAGAATTTGAGCTTATCTTTTTGCCATGAAATTTAAATTTTGGGCTGATTGCAATTGACATCCCACACTGTGTGAATTCCTCATCTAAATATATTAAAGGCATGCATCCATGGTACCTATGATAATGAAACATTATGGAATTCAATAATTTAGAATCACCTCACCAAGTGATCATTAATAGAAATCCCATTTATGAACTCATCTTCATTCCACAAAAATCTAAGGTTTGATTTTTTCCCAATACTTCTAGATGCTTTCAATAATGAATGAGCACATTATTTTCGTTCCATCTTTGATGATGATTAGGTTCTGAAATCCCAACCCTTTCCGAGTCATATGCCTTTTTGCAGAGCCTTCCAAGTTAAAAATTATGCAGAAGGATTTTCCAAACTTCATTCCCTTCAATAACATGAATGATCCATTTGGTGCGAAAGGAAGTGCCTTGACACCCAATGTCCAACAATCCTAGGCCACTAGACTCATTGTGTAGGAAACAAAATTTCTAATGATGTCTATGAAAACATTTGTCGAGCTTCAAGCTAGCCCATAAAAATTCTTTCAACAATTCCTCAAGTTTTTTAGGAATTGGGGATCCCAAGAAGATGAGTAATAAAAATGATGGAAGGAAGAACATGGCAGAAAATTTAAAACTTACTAGCCAAGAAAGGGGGTTTTGTGATCCAGTAGGAGATCTCCTTCTCCACTCTATTAACTACATATTTATGAAGGAAAGATAAGGTTGCTTAAAATACAAAAGGTATTTCTGGAAATTGGAAGATTTCTCCATGTTAAATCTAATTAATCCATTAAAAAAAATCCAACTATGGAGGTGGAGGTAGAAAGGATTGTCTATTACATTGGGTATTCTTCCATTGAATGTTCAATCTAGAAGTTAAGCAATAAATGTCAAGGAAGTGCATAGCGTGATGCACAGTATTCTTATGTTCTTGCAAGGTGAGAAACAATTCATTAGCGGAGTCATTGACAAGTTGTGTGGGACAAAATCCTAGAAGAGAGATTCCCTTCACTACCCCTTTCTTAGAAGCATTGGCTAAGAGATAGGCAAATCCTTTGGTGGTTAAATCATACAACATAGGTACAAGAGGGAATACCTGTTGAATTGAATGAAAGAGGAAAAACTAATAAGAGATGATACCAATATCAAAGATATAAGACAAAACATTAGATACAAATATTGATGAGTGGATAAATGTTGACCTAGAACGAAGTGGTTTGAGCATTTCTAGAATTAAGTACCATTTGATCATGTCAAAGGATTTCAAAGAATTAATTTTCATAAATAAGGATTTATGTTGAGACCAACAAGCCCATTCCATACATTCCCAAAGAGCAATAATATTGTTTAGGATATATTTTCTTTGAATAAACCCTTGTTTTTCTAGACTAACAATTTTATGCATCAGCTGTCGGGTGTATAATGCTAAATCCTTGGAAATTATTTTATAAAAGACATTCAACAAGGTGATTGACCTCCAATTGTAGATAAGATTTGGGTCCCCCATGGTTGGAATGAATTTGATATGACTGTGGTTAATAAACCACCTAAGAAATTTGGAGTTAAAATCATTAAGATAAATTTGGAATAGGTCTCTTATGACAACATCCCAAAGGGTTTTATAAAATTCATAAGGCAGGACCATCCTATCTAAGGGGTTTTATCATTAGCCATGTGGGAAACCGCCTCATAAACATATTCACTTGAAAGAATTATGTCGCCTGCCACCCTTTGAGCTTGAGAAATCTTGCAAGGGGACAACAACAATGCATTGATCAAGTGCTTCCTGTCACTTTGGAGAAGGTTCTTGAGATTTAAAAACCTATGGATAATGATGGAAGAAGGCATTTACTATATCCATTTCTTTAGTAAGGTGTTAATTTCCTTCCTGAACGGACTTGATTTGCTAGTGTGAGTGCTTGGATTTCAAGCGTTGGAATAATTGTTTGGAAAATTTATCTCCCACTTTGATACTAGTGAACTTGAATTTGATCTACGCACCCCTAGCATTGCAAGCATATGTGATTTAGAGGAATTTCCCGACATTCTCCCCTTGTGATTACAAGGGATCATGAAAGGGTGCTTTCCATATAGTGGCTAATGAATGACATAACTCGGAGGTGGGTAGCGAAGTAGGCTTTGTGTTGAATGAATGCTAGCTAGTGTTAAAATGTGGAAAGGAAGCAAGTCACCTACTAAGATGTTACGTCTCTAGTACTCTATCCAACTTATTGATCCAGTTGGCCTTTTCACTAAGCTCCACACTTGCTTGATATGCTATAATGTGGGGCCCATGCTGAAGAAGGGTGATATTGAGATAAAACTACATGGTGTAAATTTTATGCTGATGAAAAATCCATTCTATTGAAAGAAGATTGGAAAATGATCGAAGAGAACCTGACAACACTTCCATCGGCAACTGTAAACAACTGACAAAGGGAAAAAAAAGGTTGCATTGATAACATATCATGATCTTGCCTTTTAAGTACTTTGCATATCCTTGGTGGAAATTAGACAGAGCATATCATATTATTTAATATGAGTGACGGTTGTAATTTGGGTAGTAAAACCCAAATTTATTATGCATGCACAAGCAGAGGGCTCTTTTGCTAGCTATCCAACAAATAGAGAGGTGAACGATTTTGTAAACCGCTAACTCTACCATGTTGAAGTCATCATTCGTCCCCTACTAGTATTAGAATAAATACTTGACGGATCAATGTAATGTTTTTTAATATAGGGTCAATTATATGGTGCTTAATTTTCATTGATTATCATGACGTGGATTTGCCAAAAAAGTGAGGAAGGTGGCATGCGAGCTTAATAAGGATTAACAATATTAACATTAAATGAAAGAAGCCAACATAAAATGTTTACTTCAGCCATCCACAAAGGTCCAATATAAACAAATATATGTCATAATTTGAATTCTATATTAAAATTCATTTGTTAATGAAAAATAACAATAAAATTTCCCTGTTTGCGGGATCACGACAGGAGCCGAGCATCATCAGATCGACACTTTTTGATCTCCCGTCATGCGTAGGTTGGTTAAACCTCAATTGTTTTCTTGTCATTCAATGCTATGCATTGTCTCTGCATTTTTTGGCAAGTGTGTCCCCATCTTTTACAAGCTTTGTTTCATTTTGGATAATTATCAGCGTGAACAATACATGCAGACTTATCTTATTTTCGGCAGCAGTTAGAATTTGAAATATGGGTTCCGCAGTTAATACAATGCGCCAACATCTCCGCAATTGAATACAGACTTTCACTAGCTGCATTTGTATTTACATATTCCTTAAAGTTATGTCGAGCAGAGACATTGCCGACAAATATAACGTTGAGAACAAGCAGCACCGTCACGATTTTGATAAACATTGCTGTTGCCATTTTAACTTCTTCCAGAGATGCCTTCGACAATTAATCTGTTCAGGATACAACTGAATAAATCAACAGAAAGAGAGCTGGGTGAATAAGATAGCAGGTGAAAATGTATTACTGTTTAGCAGGTGAGGATGGAAATGAAGAATGAAAGAAAGGAAGGAAATATTTATAGAGGGATGCCATGCGGAAAGAATAATTCAATGTTGACATTCCTGACGCGTTTTATTATATTAATATGTGAAAATATTTGAATTGAATAACTTCAATTTGACGCGGGGAAAATCTGTTAGTTGACCTTTTCTAAGTCAGGATGGATGTTATTCAAAAAAATCAAGTCTAGTGGTGGCTCGTAATCAAAAGCCTTATTTGCGGCTGTTTGAAAAATAAAAGTCAAAACAGATGAAAAAACAAAATGGATGCATACATTTGACTCACTCAACCTTGCATTTGTTCAAATTAGTGAAGAATTTGTGTTCTTGGGTAAGGAAGTTACGAGTTTGAAAATTTCATAGGCATGTTTTATATTTGAAGGTGCACCATATATACTATATAAGCTAATATGAGGTTATTTATGTTATAAATAACTTGAAAAACTTAAGCAAAACATTCAACATTATGGACCTTAAAAGATCTTTTCCATTCCATTATTTTTGTAGAATTTTATATAACGTCTCATATTATATACAATGATAAACTTTTCAATAGTAATAATGATATTGTAGGACACCATCATTCCAAATTCTGCTATGAGACTAGAAACAATTGATTTGGTGTTAGTATATTTCTATTTCTATTTATTATAGGTCTAAAATAGGCTCTTGTTTCCATATGTTATTTGAGTTTCTACTCATCTTTTTCCACATGGGCTTCACATTCTATAAATTATCCTATGATGTACACTCATAAAGAGGGTTTTTAAAATGTAAATCTTTTAGCCAATATGTTGGCATGTAATAAGGGGTGAAGGGGAATTAATTGATGTAACCGTGTCTTTTAAAGTTTTAGAAACTTGGTCTCTAAATTCAAACTCTTTGGTTCTCCCTTATGCTGATGGAGGACACTTGGTTGTCCATTAGTGAAACCATGTACCACATAGGCCCTTGAAATTTTGATCCTTGTGCAAGGGTTAAAAACTATAGAAGACTAGTGATGGAAACTTGTCAAATATCGATGTATTACATTATGTGAAGTTTTGATCTTTGGATTGGTGTGTAAAATGTTTATAAACACCTGTACTCTTGACTCATTAATCGTGTACACTTGTCCCAAATCAGTGTTCGACATACCTGGAAGCTATTGAGTTTTTTATTCTTGTGCAAGGGTCAAAACAATTTTGTGACTTGCATAAGCTAATGTTTAATAAATGTCACCAATCGATGAAACTTATAATCAACACAAAGTTTGATGTTTATTTTAAATTTGACTTCATCATTCTAAAAGGTCAATAGATCTCAACAAAAATGAAATGTTTTAAAAATAAAAGAACACATTCAACATGAAAGATATACAAATAATGAGTATTGAAAATGTCACAAACAAATATGTATATGCAATATTTGGTAATGAAAGGGGTATTTATAATAGGAATGGTGTATTGGGAGGAGTTATTAATAATAGAATATTGAAAATTAGAACTTGAAATAGGGGTATTATATAGTATCCTATGAATGAATGTGATATACCACAAGTTTACTTACTGAATCCCCCATGCCTTTTGTGTTATTGGCATCTTCGATCTTTCCTTATCCCTCTTGACATTGTTTTCTCTCTCTTCGACTCTTTATTGTTATTTGTTTGTCAATGTTTCAATCTACAGGGGGTTCATTAGTCAGGCAATATTCTAGCACATGAGTTCATATTGAGGTAACTAAAATTGAAAAAAGAAAAGTCAATATACTAGTATAAATGAGGGGTGAAAGGGTTTAATTTATTAATATTTTAAATTAAGTATTGGGGGTATGTTATAGAGGTGGGCCAGAGGAGATGAAGTGTTTTTTTAGCATAAAACCAAAACATTTGATCCCTAGTTTTAAAAACAAAATACTTTAACATTTCAAGAGTGTGGTCATACAATTAAATTATAATCTCTTGCTGAATAAGGAAATCTCAATTAGGATATTTTTAACCAAGAAATAAGAAGATGATAGAAAATTAAGATTGAGTATGCTTTTCATGATAAATATTTGAATAACTATTGATAAGTGATTAAAGCTTAACATAAAGGTAATTGATACTAGGTCTTGAACATCTTCAAATTGATATATTTATAGAGAAAAGGCGTTAATTAAGAAAATAATAATTGAGTGGGAAACATGATGTATCATTTGTCCATATATTAGTGTATTAATAAAAAAGGGTAAATAAAATTGTAATGAAAAAATGGATAAGAATGGTACATAGAAAAAATAGGGGGTATTTTCATTTTAATAATATAATGGGAGGGGGTATTATCAATTGAATAATTAGAGGTAAAAACTAACATTAAGGGTATTCTTTAATACCCTTCAAACAAATTTGTTATACCATACTTTCACTAAGTGTGCCCATGTGTTTCAATCTCTTACTTGATTTTCTTTCGTCCCATGTTTCTCACATGGTTGTAATAATTTTCTGGTTCCTTACTATATGGAACTAGTTGTCACCTTTATGTGTCCTTTTCCCCATATTTTAAAATTTCTCAAGGATTTGTGTTGACTTTCTCACACCTTGTGTATTGTATTTAACGGTAGTAGAGTCCTTAATTGACCCTTGAGAACTAGTAGAAACCTAATTTGATGTCAAGATGTCTTTATAAACGTGAATCCATTAGTGTAATAACAACATAATGAGATTTTTTTTACACCCTAGTTATATTTTAGAATATTATTGTACAAAAATTAAGAAGGATGTAAGGGTTATTAAAATTTGGATTATCTTGACCTAATTAACTTCTAACATCAATTATACATGACCAAAATAATGAGTTCCAACTTGAAATGAACACAACAATTGATAGATGATAAAAAGCTAGTTCAAAACACAAAGGGAGAGATAAAAATTAAATATAGATTATACATTAAAGATTATGGAACTAGAAAATATGTAGATTCAGGACTGTATGGATTTTGTATGGCCTAAGAAGGATCTATACGGTCTAGGATAGGAACTGTACAACTTTGAACCCTGAGATAATCTAGATATATAACTTCCTTTGTTCTTTATTTTATTTGGCATGGAGCTAAGTAGATTTCACTCTAGCTCGTTGATCAGGTTTGGATGAACCATTTAGTAGTTCATGTACTAAAGTTTAGTCGTTATGTAAACCTAAAGAATTGTTCATTAGAATACTAGAATAACTTCATGAGAAAAGTATGTATTGTGTGTAATAATGGAGCACCCTTGGATTTGAGAATTCTTAATAAGTCCGCCAATATGTAAAATCCTGCACTTCATGATCCAAACAACTTGTAGAACCCTAAATATGGGTACAAATAGTTCTATAGAAATGCTAGTGGTCAAGTGTTAAGTGGACCATGTAGCTCCCTACATGTATCTGTGCACTGTCTCTTATAGACCAGGCCTAACAAGATCCACATTACATACTATATAATGTACCTAGAAATGTGTAGTAGTGATATATGGATGTAACTCTAGATTTGTAAACTAGGCACTTGATTGATTGAAATCCTTGTGAAATGACTTGGACATGTATTATGTAGACACTCAAATGTTCGGCACATCTATCATTTGATATAAGTTGCATGCTTGTACGAATGGATGGAGATAACTTATATGAACTAAATGCACTGCTTTCAGATCTGTAGTATTCATTGCACTACCATCTTTGCACACATGTATTGTCAACATATTTAGGAAGAGCGGTTTTGGAATACTGTTTGCAAAATAACCTCTAGTAATCATCCATGCTTAGGTCCATAAAGTCAAAATTACTTGCTTATATAGTCCCTCCTTAGGCTAAGATCTGTCTAATAAAGCTTAGTCTAGGTTGTATGAAATGGAACAAATACTCACCCTGAAGTTGAAAACAGTTTTTGACTGACATGTTGCTAGTAGTTTAATTATTGGCAATTCGATCACATTTTTCATGAACATCTAAACCCATTATGGTATGGCATTTTACGATATGAAAGAGAAACATCTAAACTGAAGTATATAAGCAATTCAAATATCATACTCGTTTAAAAAACCTTGCATTTCTATAAACTCGATGTAAATAGATATTCCTAGCATGAACATGAAAGCACTCATAAGCTCCGTAAACAAAGAAATATCTTAAGTTGTTTCATGGATACAAGAAATTAAGAGATTGGACCCATCACAATGTGAGAATTTTGTATTAGCAAGTGTATAAGGCCTAAACTGAAGAATTATCACAAGGAATGATTGTCTAAATTTTAGTCTCTGCATCCCCCCTTTAATTATGTAATTGAATATTACATTCCTAAAAGGAAAAACATACCTAAGTGGTTTTAACCCTCTTCGAAGGTAGTGGCAATGATGTGGTGGTGTTACAAGGATGTCCATGATGAAAACTGTAACATAAAGTTAGTCAATGGATTTGACAAAACTAACACTTTCATAGTTTAAGGGTATTGAGCATGAATTGTAACTTTGATACATTCGGAAAAGGTGACACAAACCGAGATGCAAGAACATGGAAGTGAATGCACATATATTTTTCTAGGAAGGGTAAGATATCTAAAAAATCTGTCATGACTCAAATTCCGAGCAAGTTGTAATATCATTTGGAGATATCATAGGGTTGGAGACTTTAAATATGTTATCTAATGAGTTGTATGGTTTT
Organism: Taxus chinensis; assembly: GCA_019776745.2. Lineage (NCBI taxonomy): Eukaryota > Viridiplantae > Streptophyta > Pinopsida > Cupressales > Taxaceae > Taxus > Taxus chinensis. The sequence goes on from CM034146.1 coordinate 814,568,349, forward strand.
GAGATAGGCTTAGTTTCGAGTTAGGAATTGTTATACTAACACGAACCCATTGTGGATTGATCCAAATATCACCTTTTCTTGCATTTAGACAACCTAGATTCCTCTAGGTCCACATATCAATCAACTAAATGCACTCTGGTCCCTTATATTTTGACAACTTTCCTTAGATTACTGAGTCATGGTGAGAGAAAAGGATTGATCAATGTCCATAAAGCTTGCAACATTAATGTTAGAATTCTTTCCATTAAATTATAATAAGCCACATTGGTGAACACTGAATTCTAGGTCTATTTTTGTTTATGTTGAAGTAAAACATTCTAGAAGTTAAAAGGGGTGGAAGATTTCACGCCCTATAAGGTGTTATCGTGTTTGAAATCATCTATGTTAAATCTTGTAAGCTGGCTGATCCAGATGACAATATGGAGGACACATTTTTCCCTAAATCTCAATCAGGATCACTATAGTATGGAAGATCACTTCGTGAAGAAGCTTTCCGAACGACTCATGCCCTTGTAATCCACTCGAAATTATGGGGTCCGTACATGCAAATGGTGGTTAGTCAAAGTGTGGTCAATATTTGGACAAAGTTGGTCAATGGATAAAATGAATAGAATTTTGAAATCATCTGAAGTTAAAACCATTGGGTAGGAACATATGCCAAGAGATTTTTGACTCGTTTTGAACAGAACATGGTCCTGAGCTTGTACTACAAAAGTTATCAATTGGTATTTTAGTTCGGTCACATTGGTGGTCAACGTGAGTGAACGATTTTATGAGGATTACAGCCAAGTGTGAAAAATAACATGGTGACACTATGGCATATCAACATATTTTCACGTGGATTGTGGCCACATGGACCTTGTTAAAGTGCCCCATATATGGTAGTACTCACGTGAAAAAGGTTTTTGAAACATTGTTATATTAAAAAAATAAAAAAATAAGAAAAGGTCCACGGTGGCCATATGTTTAAGAAGGTTGTATCAGAATCCCTTAAGAAGGCATAAAGAATATTTATCTCCCACCATATGTGGGATATATACCATGTGAAGGGAGGAGGTTGTTTGAAGACTTAAAGCGGTCAAATACCAATCAAGTGCATATAATGGGATTAAGTCTATGTCAAAGGTAAATAATGCGTAGAAAGTATTGGTAAAAAATTATGTAACCCCTTAAATTTTTTTACAAAGGATATGATTTAAGATCCTAATCATGTTCGTGTCTATGGAAGCCTATAACAAGGCAATACATAAGCATTCAATATAAACTAAAAACAGTATAGTAGTAGAGCTTCCAATATGCATTAAAGGTAAGCCTGAGGAGGATTTTGTACAAGCCTTTTAAAGGCATAGTGTGAGGCATAAAGACAAAAACATGGGACATTTAGAATGTCTCAAGATTTTTGTAATTAAAAGGAACAATATGCCACCATTAAATAGAAACAAGTATATGGGGGAGTATAAGACCTATGGATCTTTTAATAGGGTGCACCCATGGTATAATTGAGATATATTGCAAAACTACCCAAATGGGCCGTATAACACCACACTATTTACTTGCATCAGCAATGGAGTGTTGACCAGAGTGTCATAGGGCATCCATGTAATAGCATTTGGAATTGTCGATAGAGTGAATTAACATAAGGATTTTGTGACACCAGGATAGGTGGAGAGACAGTCCTTGAAATACCATCGGTGTTCCTTCAACAGGTATATGGAGCGCTAATTTATGAACTACCAAAAACACATGTGGTCCATCTAAGTATTGTATTCTGATAGATAGAACTAATAGTGTGTACTGTAATCAAGTTTTGACTACTGGAACGGTTCTATAAGAACCCAGAGATGTAGTCTATTGGAACTAAAGAACCATAATCAATCTGTGTGCAGTGTGATTTCAATTTTTACATTACTTTGAGTTGATCTAGATCTCAACAACAAGTAGATTTTATCAAAGTAATTTTTAAAAAGCCCATATTGATATCTAAAGTCAATTTAAAATTTTGTGCTAGAATGACTTAGATCACTTGGCTTAGAGGGATTTCATCTTGAGTACCATTTAATGCTTGAACTAAAGTTCTCAGAGTGTTTTACACCTGTATAGGGGGTTACTATCATCTATATGTCCAATGTTTCTTTTATTTTAGGCCAGACACTTATGCCCACCTTCTTTTGGAGTATGAAATTTTCTAATGAAGGACATATGATAAGAAAAAAGTTTCAAATGTAAGCCAAATGAGTTTATCATTTACTTATCTTACATACACTTTTTATGGGTTTATTTTTTCTTTAAGACTGCCCATCCCATTTAAAAATAATGATCCATGAGGTAAGTGCATGGAGATGGGGGACAAAAAGGGGGTAAAAAAGGGACACCTTTTTCTTGAAATCAGCAAAACCTGAACTTCATCAAATAATTCGGCATGCCTAGGCTCAAAATTTGACAAAGTGATAAGAATAAGTACCATAGAGCTCGGAATCTAATTTCTAAACTACTAATTTTTTTGAAAATGGTTGAGATTAAGAGGGTCAAATGTGGTGCGCACACAAAGTATGTCTATTTTTTGTGTCAAAAAGATAAGAACCTATTGTGTGTGCAGCCCCCCCATTTTTTGAGTTCTATAAATTTTATTTTAAATCCCTTTGGTAGAAAGTTAGCTAAGACCATGTATGAGGTCCCATTAATTTTTCATAATTTTTGGATGAATATATAATTTTTTATTAATTTTCAAAGTGCACATATCCCGAAAATGAAATATTTGTGTGTGCACCCCCATAACTTTGAGAAAAAAAGTCATTTTTTAGTTTTATTTTTTTGAGTGCGTGTAGAATGGAGTTTATAAAAAACCACTCTTTTTAAAAAAAAATTGGATGAAAAAATCATAAATTGTGCACCAAAATGTATGCATAGGTTTTTGCAAGAAAATAAGGCACTAGTAAAAGAAATTATGGATGAAAGCCTTAAACTAATCAGATTTTAGAAAGAATTATATCGTCATCAAGGTAAAACTGAGCTTGACATCGTAGTATAATTTATTTTTGAATATTATGTTTTAATGCATGAGATATTGGGGTGCACACGTGAAATTTTGATGTTTTTCTGTCAAACATGATTTTAATCACGTAGAAACAGTCCAAACCTTTGGTTTGGAAATCCAAGGCAAATCCAAGCCTATGGATTGGGAATTTCAAACCCAAAAGAGATATGAAATGACGGTGTTAGCACATGCTCGCGTTATAACGCACTCGCATTTCAATGTGTTATGTGGTATATGTGTTTGTGGCATGTTTCTATTGACTAGAGGAATGTCAAAATAGTCTAATGTTATAAGTTTTTCTTTTATTAAATTATTTATATTTTATTATTTCTTATACTTTAAATTTATTTTAGTAAATATAAGATGTTAGGGTCACTCTGCACCTTATAGAACTAGTCTCATAGCTCCATCTGTCATGGTTTAGAAGATAGTTTTTCAGATTCTAATCTGGTCAGTACATAGGTATTTTTCAGGATTTCACATTCAACATTCAATCTTTTAGGGTTTAAATTATACAATCGATATCTGTTTTGTGAAAGAATATAGTCATTGTTTAGGTTTTGGGGCCTTTTGGATTGGTTATTGACATTTGTAGGAGTGTTTAGGAAGATTTAGGAAAGGTTTACTCATTCAAGGGAAATCTTCTCAACAACGAGTTTTCTAGGTGCAGGGAACAAACACTCTAATGGTGAAATTTGACTTCTTCGGATGATTTTGGGAGCTCCGTAAGGAGTTAGGAGGAAAATAAATAGGCACTAGAAAGATATGTGAATCCTATACATGTTGGTAACATCCATTTTTCTCTAAGAATTTAAGGTTTCATGAATAATTTCAAGATAATGTAGCTACCTCTTTCGGTTCCAGACAAAAATGGCCCTAAATTTGTAAGTACTAAAGATATGATCACCACATGGTGATAGGTTAATATTTGTATAATGTTGATAAGTACCTTTGGGAATGGGTACTATCATAAATAGACTATTGTTTACCATGGGTAAGGATCTCATGAGGATGAGGCCAATTTGTTGTGAGTTGAAAACACCTTCCTAACACCCCATATTGTGTTTTTGAGTGACGAAACTTCTAACATGAACTTTAAACCCTAAACCCTAAGACCTAAACCATAAACCATAAAATTAAACCCTAAACCCTGAATCCTAAACCTTAAACCCTAAGACCTAAACCCTAAACAATAAACCCTTAACCCTGAGCCCTAAACCCTAAACCCTAAACCCTTAACCACTATGGGGGCCCTAAACCCTAAACCCTAAACTGTGAACCCTAAACCCTAAACCCTAAACCCTAAACCCTAAACCCTAAACACTAAACATTCAACATGAGATGTTCTTAAACCCTAAACATTAAACCATAAACATTTAACCCATAGCCCTAAGCCCTTAAAAACATGAGCCCTAAACCTAAACCTTAAACCCTAAACCCTGAACCATGAGCCCTAAATGCTAAACCATAAACCCTAAATGCTAAACCCTCAACACTGAATCCTAAACCCTAAATCCTAAACAATAAACCCTAAACTTTGAACATTAAACCCTAAACCCTAATCCTTGAATAGTTCTGAGCTAATCAAACACCCTTTAGGATAGTTCAAGAAATATATTAAGCATCTGGAGGTGATGTCAGATAGAATCTTTGGAAGTGTTGGAGGTAATTTAGGAAGATTTAGGAATATTGTTTAGGGAATAGGGTTTAGGGTTTAGGGTTTAGGGTTTAGGGTTTAGGGTTTAGGGTTTAGGGTTTAGGGTTTAGGGTTAGGGCTTAGTGTTTAGGGTTTATGGTGGTAAAAATAGGGTTTAGGTTTTAGGGTTTAGGGTTTAGGGCTTATGGCTTAGGGTTTAGGGATTAGGGTTTAGAGTTAAGGGTTTATGGTTTAGGGTTTATGGTTTAGGGTTTAGGGTTTAGGGTTTAGGGTTTAGGGTTTATGGACTAGGGTTTAGGGCTTAGGGTTTAGGGTTTCAGATATGGGTTTAAGGTTTAAGATTTAGGGTTTAGGGAACAAGATTTAGGGTTTAGGTTTAAGGCTTAGGGTTTAGGGTTTAGGGTTTACGGGTTAGAGATTAGGGCTAGGTTTAAGGCTTAGGGTTTAGGGCTCACTAGGTTTAGGGTTGATGGTTTAGGGTTTAAGTTTTAAGGTTTAGGGTTTATGGTTCCAGGTTTAGGTTTAGGGTTTAGGGTTTAAGGATTAGGGTTTAAGGTTTAGGGTTTAGGGATTTAGGGTTTTAGGGTTTAGGGTTCAAGGTTAAAAATAGGGTTTAGGTTTAGGGATTAGGACTTAGGGGTTCAAGGTGTAGGGATTATACCTCTCCAGGTGCAGCTCCCCTCTTGAGGATCATATTCATATTCGATGTATCGCCATTCAAGAGGGAAACTACCCTCTCAAGGTGATTATTGGAATATGATCGAAGATGAGTAAATAAAATGAAGTTGGAGAATTATATTTCATTGGTAATTAGTACTAAGTATCAACAAGACTAATATGGCTTCTGACTACTTGACTAGGAGGGCATGACAATATTAGGACCATATTTCCTAGTCTCGTGCCTAGAACCATCATTGAGTCTACTTGTACAAAATAAGCATAACAATAGGAGTATGACTAAGAACACAAAGGGGTTATCAATCACCTAGTAAATCTTTCTTGTTTTAGTTTTGAATGAGAGTCAGTTAGCCTACAACTTAGTGACATTCCATTCATTGGTAATTCCTTCTATGATAAACCCATGGATGCTTTCAAAAGTGCCTTAAAAAAGATAGGGTAGTCATCAAGCCTAATGAAGGGTGTGATGTGATGTGTCAAAACTATATATTCACAAGAACATCTTCTTCCTTAAAAGTGCCTTATTTGTCTCAGTAATGATGTCTCCATGTATCCAAGGATCAGAGGACTACTGGGGTCTGTGGCAGGATTAGACATTCAAGAATCATCAAGTGTCTGAATCAAAATGTCATTGCATCTGGAGAAACATTCTCAAACATTGGAGTAATGCATCTTGGAAAATAAAATTGAACCTCAGAAATCCTCTCAAATTTCTAGTCTAGGTCCTGGTCTAGGTCGTGTTCCTGGTCCTATTTCTATTTTCTTTTTTGGTTCTGGTCATGGTCATCGAATATGGAAGTTTTAGGAAAGGAATCCACACTAGAATAATTATTCCCATTTAGATTGTTTGTAATGCCAATGGTAGTGGCAGTGCCTATGGAATTCAGCTGGTGGAAGGTGGAGTTGTGCCCTTATTGGTTTTTCCCCATGGACATCATAGGTAGTCTTTTTAGTATTATTGGAGAGAACTCCCCACACTTGTGTGATAAGTTTAAAATATCCCTTGGCTCCTTGGTAACTTATTTTTATCAGGATGCAATTGTAAGGCTAGTTTTAATAAGGTATTAATATAAAAGGAAAACAAATTTGATTGAAATTACTTATGAAATGCATTCCTTCGCTTCGAGCTTATCTTTATAAATGCAATTCAACTTTCCAAGTTCTCTCATATTTTCCAAATTTGGGTCGAATTGAAATTTTGGACCTCTAAAGGCGTGAAGTAAAATGATGAGTTCATTTCCTCCAACCTTTCTTGAAGTGAATTTAAATGAAATGAAATTTGGAATTTGGAGGTGACATGTGATAGACATTGATTGTCCTGCCACTGATTTTGAGTGATGAAACTTCTAACATGAACTTTAAACCCTAAACCCTAAACCCTAAGCCCTAAACGATAAACCATAAACTTAAACCCTTAACCTTGTGACCTAAACCCTAAACCGTAAACAGTCGAACCCTTAACCTAGAGCACTAAACCCTAAACCCTGAATTCCCTAAATCCTTGAGCCCTAAACACTAAACCCTAAACCTTGAACCCTGAACCCTAAACCCTAATTCCCAAAATTTGAGCCCTAAAACCTAAACCCTGAACCATAAACCTTGAGGCCTAAACCCTAAATACTCTCTTAAGACCTAAGCCCTAAGCCTTAAACCCTAAAATCTAAACCCTAAATCATGAACCCTAAACTTGAGCCCTAAACCCTAAACTCTAAACCCTAAGCCCTAAATGGTAAACCATGAACCTTAAACCCTAAATATTTAAAACTTGAACACTAAAAATTGAGCCTTGATCCCTAGACCCTAAACCTTGAGCCTGGATTATTGATCCCTAAACCCTAAACCCTAAACTAGTAACCTCGAACATTAAACCATTAGCCATAAACCCTAAACCCTTATCCATAAACCCCAAACCCTAAACTTTAAACCGTAAACCATAAACCCTAAACCCCAAATTCTAAACCTTAAACCATACACCATAAAAATAAACCCTAAACCCTAAACCATGAGCCATAAGATCTGAATCTTGAACGCTAAACCGTAAACTCTAAATCCTAAACCCTAAACCCTAAACATTTAATCTTTAACCTTTATCCCTAAACCCTTAACCCTAAACCATAAACCATAAAACATAAACTATAAACCATAAGCCATAAACCCCAAGCACTAAACCCTAAATCTTGAGCCTTAAGCCCTAAACCTTGAGCCCTAAGTGCTAAACTCTAAACCATGAACCATGAACCATGAGTCCTAAATGCTAAACCCTAAACCCTAAATTGAGAATAGAAATTCCAGTTGTATTTTTGGGTCTAACATATTAGGATACTAAGTAAATTGTATTGTATTTTATGCTCTTTTAAATAATTGTTTTAGTGGGAAGCTATCGAGAATGAATAATTCATTCAAAGAACATAGCTTGATATGTCAAGTGCTTGTGTAAGCAGGAAATTTGAGAGGATTTTTGAGGTTCAATTTTAATTTCCAAGATGCATTACTCTCATGTTTGAAAATGTTTCTCCATATACAACAACATTCTGATTCAGACACTCAATGATTCCTGAATGTCCAATCCTACCATAAACCCCAGTAGTCCTCGATCCTTAGATATAGGGAGACATCATTACTGAGACAAATTAGGCACTTGCAAGGAAGAAGATTTTATTTTAAATATATAGTTTTGACACATCTAAAACTCCTACAAATTTCAATAATCAATCAAAAGGCCCCTAAAATATTGAAGGTTAAATGCCAAAATCCTAAAAAATACCTATGTACTGACCAAATTAGAATCTGAAAAACTATCTTCTAAACCATGATAGATGGAGCTGTGAGACTAGTTCCATAAGGTGCAGAGTGACCCTAACATCTTATATTTACTAAAATAAATTTAAAGTATAAGTATAATAAATAATAATAAAAGAAAAACTTATACTTAAGCATTTATTTTAGTCAATAGAAACATGCCACAAACACATATACCACATAACACATTGAAACACGATCACATTATAATGAGAGCACGCTATAACACGAGTGCATTATAACGTGCTTGTGTTATGGCTTAGGTTTACTAAACCATAACTTGCTCGCGTTATAACGTACCCCTAATTTTTCTCTGTCACGTTATAACGTGTCCGAGCCATAACACAAGCATGTTATGGCCAACATGGCCAAAAAATGGATTTGTGTTCACTTTTTTACACCCCATATTTTTGCACTTTACCATGCCCCCAATGTTGGTCATCACTAGATGTTGCTGTAGAAATTATTCATCTTCCCATGTTAAATCTTCACTATTCATATTCTTCCACTTGATCATATAATCAGTAACGAATCACCTCCTCAATATTCTGGTGTATTTTTGAAGGATCCCTTCTGGTTCTAAGATGATCCTTCCCTCTTCATCTATTTTAAGAAGAACTGATTGGGTTGAAACAAATTACCCAATGAATTTATTCAAGTAAGAAACATCAAAGATTAGATGTATTTTAGTTCCTTGAGGGAGATCCACTTTATATTCGACACTACCAATTTTCTGCAAAACTTAGTGAGGAAAATAATATTTAGGTGTATTCTTATTAAGCTTCTTATGTTGTTTTAAGAAAAATTTATTATATGGTTATAACCATAAAAAAAATCATCCCACTTCAAAGTGTCACTCACTATGGTGCTGATATGCCTATTAATTCATGCGGTTTTGTGTCATTGCCAAATTCTCTCTAAGTCTAGAGAGAACCTCATGTTGATGTTGAATGTGATATTTGATTGTCTTCACATTACGTTTGACCTTAAAGATAGAGATGAATGATGGAGGATGGTACTCGTATAATGCCAAAAATGGAGACATTTTGGATGAAATATTATACCACCATTATGCAAGTGTCAACCATTACAACCAACATTCTTGTTTATCTAAAATAAAACGTCAAAGATACTTGTATGCAAGGAAAACTGAAATTAAAAGCAGAAGTAAGCCAAAAACGAAAAGTAAACCACACTTACAGTCTTCTTTCCACCACAAGATGAGATAGTTGAAGTGTTAATACACTTATTGGATCTATTAGATTTGTTTAAATGTGGATGTTCCGATTTGGTCTCCAAATGAAGAAGAAATGCTATGAGTAAGAGTGAACATGAGGATAACCTTTTGGTATGTGAATTTGAATGATAAATGAGCACATATTTTATGCAATTTCTTAAAGATTCAAAGGATTTAATTGCAAAGGAGATCACATGTTATTTATAACTGAGGGAGAGGTCATGGATTATGGATCAAGGTTTATATGAGTTGAAGGATCATGAATGCATTTTCATGAAATAGCCATTTGATTTTCTATGTACACTTGGATGGTTTACATATCCATTAAGGGGAAATGAATATTTGGTTGGAAATAAGATTTTATTCGAGAAGGTGGTTGTACATGCAATATTGTTGCTACCACATTTGTAGGGTTCTATAACTTGAGTGGAGTGAGTTAGCTCAGCTTGAGTGAATAGGATAGTGAAGTGGATCTAAGTAGAGGGGGAATTGGTAATTAATTATTTAATTAATTAATTAATTAATTAAATTATCCAAGATATATACAAGTATGGTTTAAACATGATTAGAAATAATTAAATCAATTCTAAAGGGATGTGGGTGAATACTTAAAGCATGATAGAAGTAATTAATATTAATTCTAATGGGATGTAGATTTGGCATATTATGTAAAGGATATGGATAGCTAAAAATGGTTAGAAATAGGTATGTATTTTTAGGGTATCTACATTTTCACCTCTTTAAAGTGTTATTATGAAGTAATAACATTTTAAAAATAGTATACACATGTATATCAGTGAGTGTATGACTAGGAAACATGGGGTACCTTCTTGATATGCCATGGTGAAGAATTGGGATTCCCTAACGATTATGGATGGTAAGGGAATACCCCCTCAAGTGGATTAGCGATGTAGAAAAAGTGGTAGAAGACTGATTGATAGGAAGAAGGGAAAGATGAAGAATTCAAGGAGTAGAAGGATGATAGGAGGGACTTTTCTCGTAGCATAACCTTCATTGAGATTGTGAAAGTTAGAGAAGCCTTATTTTTATGTTGCACAATAGATTTGTCACCATGATTATTAAATAATTGTGATATGTAACACATTATGTGCATAAACAAACACACTCATAGAAAATAAAAGATAAAATAGAAAACAAACCCAATATACAAAATACATGTATGCATCATGGTTATCAATGAACCATGATGTTAAAAAAATACTTGTAATTGGTCTAAAGTAAGACAACAGATAAAGCTCAAAACAAACTCAATATACATAGTAAAATTATGCACCATGGCTATAAATGAGCTAGGATGACAATGAAATACTTGTAATTGGCCCAGAAATAATAGTAACAATGCAACACAATTGTAAATTAAGACAATTAACTATTCCCCTAATGTGATCCACAGTGATAATTAAGCATATTGAAATTCCCCTAAACAAGGATACTGACATGCAATGGAAATGGATCAGATTAAAAGAGCGGAGTTAAAAAAATCCTCACAACACTCTTTATTAGATCCACATAGAAGATTTATATAAGATTGAAAATGGTCATTTCCCCCAAGTAAGGATACTAAAATGCAACGGATGGAATGAGAGCCGAGATTGCCCCAAGTGAGGATGCACATAAGGGAAATGATTGATTTGACTTGCTCAAACAAAGGATAAATGGAAGGAGCAAGATGATTTGATGTGATAGTCATAAGATGTTTGGAATGATCACTAGGATTGGAGTTGAAAGTTTTATTTTGTTGAGTTGTGTTGATTTGTTGGGATTTATGGTTTTTTATTTTATTTTTTTGATTGTTTTTTATGTTTGATTTTTTTTGTTTGGAGTTTTGGGTTTTGTAAGAATTTTTGGATTTTTGATGGTTTAAAATGTTTTTTTTTTTTTGAAATGTACGAATATCAATGAGAAAGACAAGGCGTCCTTAAATTGTACCAAACATTATATAAATGAATAATATAATTTATACCAAGGGATGGAACATGATGGATGAATACAAATATGGTTGGTGTAACACGGGATACACATCCTAACTATGAGGAAAAAAACAACAAAAATGGTTCGGAATGATGCATCAAGCAAACCAAAATGAAGGTATGAAAGATGTGGTTTTGATGATATGCCCCTAACATGAGGTATAATTTTAGAGGAGGCACAAATATAACTTCTTAAAATGAACCACATTAATGTGTTCTTTAAGCTCTTTTCCATGTTTAGAGGATAGCTTGTATGCACAAGACCCAGATTTAGCGATAATAATGTAAGTTCCTAACTAATTGGGTTTAACCTTTCCCTATTTTTCATGCTCCTTGGTTTTATTCTTTTTATTCTCCTTGAGCAAAAGATTGTCAATTTCAAACTCTCTTGGTTTGCTTCTGTTGGCCATTGTGTCTATTTTTTGTCATTGATGTCAAAGTCCATTTATGGAAAATGTTGAGTTGTGGAGTTGAATTACTTCACAAATAGCATGCTTTATAAACTTGTAGGTTTACACAGTAAGCGACGTTGGTTGGGTAACCAGAGTCGGTCACCTAGGAACCAACATTGGTCAGCTAGTCTGGGAGCTGACATCGGTTAGGGAACCAACATCGGTTTCTTGTGCGTGAAAGTTTTTATTTAACTCACGTGATTAGATACATCCTTTGATTATAAAGGTTATATAAAGGTTGTAAATGCATAACTAAGATGCCCTAAGTTTGTATAAGCTTATATAAGCTAGAAAGTTAGGGTTAGAAGGTAAGATTTACATGTAATTGATTATTATTGCATGTGGAATCCTTGGTTAAGAGGAAGAAGAAGAAGAGAAAGAAAAATGTTACATGAAGACAGAGATTCCATGGAGAGAAGTTGGATAGAAGGAAATTGTAGGTACATCTGAATGGTGAGAAGAGGGCAATGTCTTCTATTGTATTTCCTTTGTATTGTTTTGTCTCAATGTTATGGCTTGCATAGTATGAAAAGCACATATGGCTTCTTCTTATAAATCCACACGTTGTTGTGAAATATTGTATTGTAGATCCATGAGACATGTTGTATTGTTAGTCTATAAAGATCTAGTATTGTAGCTCATTGTATAGCTTGTGGGTATGTGATAGTATCTAGATATTGTAGAGGAGGTTGTCTTCTTATTTGCACAGGTTGATGCAGTGATGGAGGAGAAGACTTACTTCTTACTGCACAGTTATGGTTGCACATTGGTAGACCCATTTGAGAGGTCTTGTTTGTAGATTCACAAGAGATCTTGGTTGCAATTTAGAGATAGCAGTAGTTCCTGGTTATGTGAGATCTAATGGTGGTTTCGAGGAATGGTTTGTAGTGTACTCGTGTAGATCCATTTAGAGATCTGGAGGAGGAGATACTATTGGAGAGATGTATTGTACTATTATGTAGAAGAGTTATTTTGTACTCTTGTTTATCTCATATATATATATATATATATATATATATATATTGAGATCTCTATCTTTGGTGGATGTAGTCCCACATTGGGTGAACAATGATACATCTTGTGGTATGATGTGAGTCCACTTTGTTTTGATACCATCAGTGGATTCACCCAAGTGGACTACATCTACCAAAGATAGAGATCTCAATATATATATATATATATATATATGATTGAGATCTCTATCTTTGGTATGATGTAGTTTGTTACTTGGGTGATACCACTATTCTGCATGTTGTGTACTTCCCAACAACTGATATTAGATTATTCTAGTTAATACTTTCACTACTGTAGATTTCGAGGACCATTAATTAGTATCAGTATTTGCATGGATTTGGTTTGTTATTGAGATCATAACACTATTCCACGATTAGGATTTCCAACAACCAGTATCAAAGCGATGGATTTAGTTTTCGGAGAAAGGGTTTGAGATTAGGGTTTTGTTTTTCCTAATGTGTAAATCGCAGGGAGAGATTTAATATCAAGTGGGAGATGGAAATGTAAGGTTGCTAGAAAATGACAGTAACTGGACATCGGCATGTTATACCAATGTTGGTCAATAATTGTTGCTTAGCCAATGTTGGTATCACAAGGTGACCGTGGTCGGTTAGTTGGACACCGATGTCAGTGACCTATTAAAAAAAAATCACAAATCTAAAGATATTTTGTGAAGATTTCTTCAATGTGTCTTGATTACTGAGGTTTCCCTAGTTCTTGGAGGTACAAACATTTTGGTCAGATTACAGATTTGGATTATAGAGGTATGGTTTTGTTATCTTGGTATTGCAGTGCTTGTATGTTTTGGTTACACATGCATGTTTAGAATTGTAGATCTGAGTAAGATATAAAGGATCAGTTATGCATCCTTGGTGCAGTTAGATGCATGGGCTTCGTTAGAGAGGCAAAACAATAATAGTACAGAATGAAGACAAGGTCTTCCATCAAAGAGGAAAGTACTTTGGTTGTAAGATGCGAGTTAAGTGTCTTGGTGTTGGTAAGGTGATGTATTTCATCTTGGTGCAGTTTTGTTGCAAGATTGTAAAGTGCTTCTTGAAATGTAATATCTCAGGGCAACTACTGGATTTGGTCAAATTAGGCACCTGGTTTGGTGTACTATGCCAATCTATGGCATTGTAGTAGTTCCAGTAGCACTGACGTCAGTCAAGTGAACCAATGACTTCAGTCACAGGGGAACTGGTACCGGTTAGTAGGACTGAGGTCAATCTTTTTTACGGTAAATTTGTACTAGTTTTTTGTAACAAAAGAGGGAAAGTAAGGTTTAGTGTCTAGTTTTGGAGGATCAAGTTTCTTGCACAAAGGGTGTACAGGTACAAAACGAGAGTAGATCACTTCAATGTTTGAATTAGAAAGTCGACGGACTTGTCTCGGTGATTCCAGTGAGACTTGGGTCAGATTCAGGTATCTCTATATGCTTCATGTTTTATTTCTTTCATTTGAAGCAACTGGTATTATGTTTGGATTGTGTACACAAGTAAAATATGCACCATGGATATTTGGTGAGTTTGAATTTTATTTCTGGGATGTGTTGGAATCTTGAGGACAAGGTTATCTAGTCTAAGGATGAGATCCTCAATGAAAAGTCATGTTTAGACATAGTTGTAGGTAACGAGATATGTTGAGTACACATGGATGAAAATAAGGTGGTTAGCCTACTTCACAAGAAGTCCAAACTTCTGTGATGTAGAAATATTCTTTGATAAGAAGGAAATTCAATTTTATATTTTATTTCATTTGTTTTGTTTCTCACTAATATATAGTGGAGATTTTGATTTTAGTGATTAGAGGCAGTGTAGGGAGTTCATGTTGAGTGGGAGCAAGCCATGGTTGTTGGCATTGCAGGTTGGACACATATGCACGTGTAGAGTGAAAGGAGAATGTTACTATTCAGAGTGGCATGAGGCACAAGTTGTTTTGGAGGTCAGTCATGGTTTTGCAGGTATTTTGTGTTTAGTGCATGGTGATGTCACTTCTAGTTTTATTTTGTAGTGCCTAGATATCCTTATGGGATGGTAGTTGATGGTTGTTCAGCTGGGTTAAGAAGAGAGAGAAATGTTTTAGAGTTTGAAGGGTGAAAGAAGGAAAATATGTTTCTTACAGGTTACATGTGTGACAAAATGTGTATTTATAGTTTATTGATGTTGCCCTTGTTTGATTTCATCTTTGATGGTTTTGCAGTATGTTGATGACATTTTTGTTGGTATTTGCACTAGTTATTAGTAGCATGGTTAGCATGGTTTTTGTTGTTGAAATTGATGAGAATAAGATTCATATGTGGCTTTGGAGTTAGTCACTGAGAGACTTGGAGCTTCTGAAGAGCCTAGTAATATGGATGGATGTACATTGTGAGTTTATACACGAGGCTAGATTTTGTTTTGTGAGTCCATGATGATGCAAATATTTGTTTTGCACATGGATTGCCTATGAGCATGGTTTAGATTCCCTTGAGCATGAGTAGGGGATGTTTGTATTTACTCTTATTACTATGTTACTCCATGATATATATGTTTTTATAGATGGTTGTTTTGGACATGCAAGTTGTTTATGCAGGGTTGGATTTGCAGAATGAAGTGTTTGGATTCTTTGAGTTATGCAGGTGTTGTGGATTGATCACCCACTAGTTGCATGTAGAAATCATTTGGGTTTTCTTTACCGAGGATCTTATTTTGCTTATGCATATTCCAGTTTGACTTGTCTTTGGTCAGTTGCATTGGTGGTTTGCATGGAGACATGGATAAATGGTTGGAGAACATGGTTGGTTTTATAGGTATGGCTATGGTTGCGATTGAAGCTTAGTATTTCAATTTGAGTGGGAGTTCTTACAGGTGTGTTAGTCATGGTGGCTTGGTTGCATTAGAGGCTTGGTGTTACGATTCAGTGGGAGCTTGATGTATGGATAGCTCGTGTATCATGGATCAGTAGTAGCTTCATGAAGGTATATGGTAAGTCACAGGTTTGTTATCTTCTTTAGTTTTAGAAGATGGTTTAATCTTCCTATTTTTGAGAGAATTGTTGAAGTAAAGAATAGTTGGTATTCATGGTATGTAGAGGATGGTAATGTACATGTACAGGTTCAACAATTTATCTCCAAGTGGGAGATTGTTGGGTTGTGGAGTTAAATTGCTTCACAAATAGCATGCTTTATAAACTTTTAGTTTTACATAGTAACCATAGTCGGCCACATGGGAACCGACATTAGTCAGTTATTCTGGGAGCCGACATCTGTCAAGGAACCGACATCGGTTACCTGTGCATGAAATGTTTTTATTTTAGACTGTGAGATTATATCCAACCTTTTATTATAAAGGTGATCTAAAGGTTGTAAATGTATAGATAAGATGCCCTAAGTTTTTATAAGCTTATATAAGCTAGAAAGTATAGGGTTAGAAGGTAATAATTACATGTAATTGATTATTATTGCATGGGGAATCCTTGGTTAAGATTATGAAGAAGACGAGAAAGAAAAAGGTTACATGAAGACAGAGCTTCCATGGAGAGAAGCTAGACATAAGGAAATTGTAGGTACATCTGAATGGTGAGAAGAGAGTAATGTCTTCTACTATATTTCCTTTGTATAGTTTTATCTCAATGTAATGGCTTGCATAGTATGCAAATCACCTATGGATTCTTCTTGTAGATCCACATGTAGTTGTGAGATTTTGTATTGTAGATCCATGAGACCATGTTGTATTGATTGGTCCATAGAGATCTAGTATTTATCATTAGATAGCTTATGGGTAAATGATAGTATCCAGATATTGTATTGGAGGTTGTGTTCTTGTTTACACAGGTTGATGTAATGATGGAGGAGAGACTTACTTCTTGGTACATAGTTATGGTTGCACATTGGTAGACCCATTTGAGAGGTCTTGTTTGCAGATTCATAGGAGAGCTTGGTTGGAGTTCAAAGATGCAATAGTTCCTGGTTATGTGAGATCTGTTGGTGGTTTGGAGGCATGGTTTGTAGTGCACTCAAGTAGATCCATTTAGAGATCTGGAGGAGGAGATACTCTTAGAGAGATGCATTGTACTCTTGTGGGAAGAGTTAATTTGTACTCTTGTTTATTATATGTATTGAGATCTCTATCTTTGGTGGACGTAGCCCACATTGGGAAAACCATGGTGCATGTTGTGTTATGTGTGTGTTCTTTGTTTTGATTTGGATTATTCTAGTTTATACTTCCACTACTGTAGATTTTGGGGAATTTTTTAGTTCCATATTTGCATGATTTGGTTTGTTATTGAATCATAGCACTATTATGAAGTCATGTATTCCCAATAGAAAATAGTGTGTAGGTTTCATGAGAGACTCCATGAAGTGTTAGTCAAGTTCAAACATGAAGATTTATGGTAGTGTCTTGATTTGGTGTGTTGCTATGGTGTCTTGCAACATTGCCTAGAAGTCATAGTCATAATTTGAGCTCTCCTAAGTTGGCTGAAGGTATTAAATATGTAAAATATGGCTAGTATGATGTGTGAGATATGTTAATGAGTGATCATGGTCATTTCATGGGTTGTCATGGTTCAATCAAGTCATTTGAGGCCTATTCCTAGTCCTAGAGTGTGTACTTTGGCATGGTGGAATGATATTTGGCATAGGGAAGTCCTATCTAAGCATAGGAAAGGTGTTATGATGTTTCATAGTAGGTGTATGGTGAATTATAGGATATTAATCAACTATTTGATGATGTTTCATGGTCCTTGGGGAGTAAGATTGTGAAGACAAGCCAAGTAAGCACAAGTAAGTCACTATGGATGGATATTTTTAAAAAAAATTGAGAAAGGAATTGAGTTTGGATAGTTAGATAATATTTTCATGATGCTTCATGACAAGTTCTAGGTCAAAATTTTGAAGGAAAGTCAAGTTATGTATTTTTTGGTAAAAATGAGTTTAGAAGAACAAAAATTCAACTTGAATTCGCAACTTGTTTTGCTTACCCACTCAATTTTTTTTTTTGCATGGGGATATGAGATATTTGGAATATATAATTAAGTCAGATATTATTATTTTTGAAAAATAATTAGGTGGATTTATTGTTAGGTTTTAATGAACAATCGTTCATAAGAGAAGTTGGTTTAAAACCCTAACAAAAGCCTCCTTCTAGAGAGACTTGGCATATTTATTTTGTTTTTTCTCCAAATGAACTTTGAAATCCAAATTTATACATTCAAGTTTTATAGGATTCTACAGAGATCATTTTGGTGGTGGTTTGGTGTTCTAGCTATTTTGGGAAGAGAGAAAATCCCTTGTTTTGTGGATATTTCAAGTTTCAGGGTCGAGATGAAGGTTCCAGGTTGAAAAGTAAACCATTACAAAATCCTTGGGAGTTTATATAAATTTAAATGAAAATTATAAGGTTGATTTAGTGGAGAAAATGTAATATATAGGTCCTCAAATTAGTACTACTGATTTTTGCATAAAGGGCTAAAATGCTAGTCTTTTGGTTTGAAGTGTGTTTGATCATTTTACATGTTGTAGTGCCTATGTTTTGTCATGGATAGTGGTTGGAACCTGATATGATGTGATAGATTTTTTGGAATTTTATGATGAAGTGGTTTTTGTTGGAATACCTAATGTCCTAGAAATCCCTAGTTGGATTGCTCAAGAAGGTGATTGAAATAGGTGTGTTGGATCATATTTCTCCACATGGCATATGCATGTTAGTGTTTGAAGATGATGTTAAAGTATCCCATGGTGTTTTCGATAATTTTTTTGAGCTTGGAATTTTATTTGGAGGTGTTTGTAATTTTTTCTCTCAATATGTGGAGCCCAATATTTCTCATTTCCTTTGGTTTCTTATTCATCATGGCCTTCTGATTAGGACTCATCTTTTTCAAATTGGGATCCTAACTCCCAAATGTCCTTTATGTGGTCATCTGGAAACAATCTTGCATGTTTTATGGTTTTTTCCCAAAGCTCAAAATACCTGGAACTGGATACATTCAATTTTCATTCCTTTATGACCTCATTGCTTCACTTGGCAACATATCCTTTTGGGAGATAATCCCAAGCTTCTACCTATGTTTACCCAAATTTGGCATGTTTTCAGAGGTGATATTTTGTTTTGGATATGGAAAGAAAGACTTCTTTTTTATTTTTTAATTCTATAGTTGATCAATATTTCTCCATTTATAATAAATACATGGTGATCTCCAATGTGCTTCTGCATATACAAATTCAGGCCAACAAGGTTACGTTGGAGGTGGACCCACCTCCATACCCTACTGCACCACTAGGGAGAATCCGCATGTAATGTTGCTTGAGTCCCTCTATCCCTTACCAGGTGCCCCTTGCCTTCCACCTGTGGTGGTCGGCGCAACCAGTCTCAACGTTATGCTTTTAGTCACACTCATCGCTCCTCGGGCCCTTTACATCAATACAGTTACTCACCAACTTACTGACATGGTCAAGGCTCACTGCCACCTTCATCAGCTTGCCATCGGGGCTGGGGCTTACCACCTTGTCAGCATGGGTGGGGCTCTCCTCTTGCCAGTACTGTACATCATGATGCTCAGCACCTGCCACCTCAACACCTACCACCAGACAAATTCCCCCTCCTCAACCTCACCATTCCTACTCACAGGGAAGCGGACCCGAAGGAAGAAGTTGCTACTAGTTGGGAACTTCCAGATGCTGGAAAGGACTTACCTGGTGTAGATCAAGAATTTTACGCTTGTTACCTGTCCAAGTTAATGTACCAAACTAAACATAAAAGCCTTGAAAAACACAAATAAAATCGATACCTGATAGACAAGATCTGAAAATGTAGACGGAAAAGAAAGCTGATGTAAACAAGACGGGCGCACACAAGTAATCCTACAAAGTAGATCGAAGAAACTTGCAAGACACAGATTCTTGACAGAAAAAGACCATGTTAAAAGATATTTGGGTGGACTACTCGAAAAGCGGGTCCGAGAAGTGATAAGCTCCCTCGGAGGATGTCAGTCCACGTTTTCAATCAAGTAAAGAAGCATACATGATAAAAGATGTACGTAAAGGACTAGATTTTCTGATCAAAAGTAATAAGCAGAATCTAAACAGTAGATAGAAAGCAGCAGGAAATAGGAAATTCTAAAAAAAAGATGTTGGATTACTGTTACCTGAGTTCTTCTACCTATCTGTAGTTTGATCGGCGTCGATTAGGAAAATTGGCGTCGAATGATTCAAATCGGTGTTGACTGATGCAGGTCAGCGTCGACTGATATAAATCGGCGTCGACTTGGGAAAATTTGAAGGAAGATTGAGAAACAGACAGTGGAGACTAGATCATCGATCTCTGCTGGATCTACAAGTGTCGTAAGGATATTGCCAAGGCTCCACCTGCGCTGAATGCAGGAACAAAGTCACCAAGAGATCGATGAGGACTCACGATGTTGATGCGGTAGGAGCAGAGTAATGGTACTCCTCTTAGGGATTGATTTGGACAGGATTAACTCTCACTTGATAGAAAATGCTCAGAATTGATGCTCGGAAAACTCTCGTTATCCTTGTCTAACTCCCTATCTATCTAACCGTTTGACTGTCTAACCAGAACTGAGTTCTAGCCCTGTATTTGTAATCGGTGCTGACTGAGATGAAATCGGTACCGCTCTGAAAAATTAGCATTGACCAAGTACCGGTTAGCGCCGATCAGGGAACAGACTCCCGAAATGGCCAAAAGGGAGTGATTTTTGGAAAGATTAGAATGACCCTGTCCACCTGAAATATGGGAAATATCCCGCTGCTTAGTTTGGGAGGAGGAGAAATAGGGGGGATAGATGGATAAAATAGATATGGGAGATTAGGAATTGATATGGGGTAGATAAGTGATTATAGATACTATGTAGAAAAGGTATAATTAAATAGTTAATATTTAATTATCTCATGGGTAAAACATAATGGGGTGAAATAAACTTAAGATAGAGTGTTTAAATCACAAATTAAATAATACCCTAAGGGAAAAATGGTGATGTAAACATGCCCTAGGTTACCTGAGAAGACAAACGCGCATGTGAGGGACACTAAATTAGATAACCAATTTTAGGTGTCTACATTTTTCCAATTTTTGTCAAGTAACTTGCGATAAGCAAAGTTGCGAGAAAAAAAAAAGGAGAATAGAAGAAAGGAATAAAAAGTGATGATGTGATCCCCCTCAAACTAGGGATGGGATGGGCCCCAAAAGAGCAACCGATTCCTAGTTTGAAAAAGGTAGATGAAAACATAAGATGCCCCACCTAGATGCCTTGAGTAGATCTGATCATTAATGACACACAAAAAAAATCAAAAAGACAACAACCTAAGGAACTCACATTGGTAGGGCAGATCTAGATAGTCTCCGCACGAGACAATGTTAGTACCTACAGACCCGTGAGTGTAAGGAGGGCTACAAAATAGTCTAGCACCTAAAGAGAGACACATTGGTAAGGACAACAAGAACGGTTTGCAAAGCGGACAACGTTAGTGCCTATAAACTCATTAACTCTAAGCTTTCAAAAATGTGAGTGCCCCATGTACAGGGGACAGGATCGAAATGGATGATAATATTGAAAGTATGTTCCAAAAGGCAACATTCAGGGGCACAATAATGACCAGATAAATAAGCCAAGCATCAACACTATAGCAAGAATATTTTAGGAGATGGAAGAAATGGAGGTGAAGAAGAAAAAGTGCTACCAATCGGCAAAAATAGGATGTAAATCAGCAGTCGATCCAGATTAATTGGTATCGACCATAAGAATCGGCACCGACCAAAAAAATCGGCGCTAACCATACCGAGCGCATATAAATATGTGAAACGGAAAACGTGAATGATTTATTTAGACCATAACGATTGATTTAGAGAGAGTCAAAAATTGGATTTGAGTACCATGGAAGCCTCTAGGAGCAGTCAGAAGTAGAAGAGGACACGACCAGGGGTAAGCGAATCTACCCAAACTTCCTTATATACTTTTATCATGAAATAACATATCTAGGATGTCAAATTTTAGAGAAAAAAGGGAATAAGTGGGAAGCAAGAGTGTTTTTGACACTTGGCCTTCCAGTCAGTGTCAATTGGCATAAATCGATGCCGATTAGATGAAATCAGTGCCAATTATCTTCAATCGATGTCGACTATTTTGAGATCAACGTCTGATTTAAGTAAATTGATGCCGATTGGACCGAATAGATCTGATAAGATGATAGAATGTGTTTTTTTGATGTTCTGATTTGGATGAATGGGAAGCTAACATTACTCTTGATGTCGTGGATGTAGGCACGAGAGGTGTTACACATGCGGGATGCTATTCTCAAGATTTTGGAGACCATTCTCCCCAATGTGACTGATGCAGATTGGCACCACCTAGAGTTAGCCAGGCTTGGGGAGCTTTCGGTACTACCAACAAGTGACCGCGAGACGTAGAGTTGCTGCAAGAACTAGTATGACAATAGGACAACCAGACTTGCACTTTTTGGTTTGGGACGGGTGAGATGACCATCACCCATGAGGATATATATACAGGATCTTGAGGTTTCCGATCACCGGGGACCCGATTGAGATTACTGCCACGAGAGCAGCAACAGAGGGCCCTAGGACGAGTTATATGGGGACAGGGTGGATGATTTAGAGATACTATCCGGGTCGAGTGAGGATAGCCTTGAAGTACAGACAGGATGATGCCAGGAGCAGATAGTATAATGTTGATTTAGATGGCTATCTCCTATTTTTCTCTGCCAGATTCAGGAGGTGGGAGATTTCCGTTGTTGTTACTAGATTATGTTTGTGACATCCTGCAGTTTAGACAAGTGTTCGCATTTGTTTTACGATGCCTTGATAGCTCAGATATATTATGAATTATGGATGTACACCATCTGGCAGGAGGACAGGCATCGATGTTAGTTTTGTGCTCCATTTTTGGGCATATGAGCACATAGTAGTTATCAGGCCATCCAGGCTTCCATGGATGCCAGTAGCAGTGGGGGCCATTGATTATGGATTCCGATGATGGCGAGCATGACATGGCGCCAGGAGATATAGGGAGATCCATAGAGTGGTATGCCAAGCATTTCAGGATGTTGACACCAGAGCAGATCATTTGGAGACTATATCAGGTCTATCTGACATGGGCTGGTAAGGAGGCTCACCTGGTGGGGTTAAGACGGAGCAGGGTGGTTAGGGGTCTGCAGGCCAGATATGTGGGAGCGTAGTCCCTGTTTATATGGGTATTGAGGCAGTTTGGCCTAGTGTAGACAGTGTCGATCACCTAAAGGCCATATAGGCGAGACAACTAGAGAGACTGATCTGCCAATTTTGATCCTGACAGATCCGTTAAGGGAGGCCCCACCATCCACAGACAGTGATGATGATGTCCAGAGTGGATGACAGCTATGCGGCACGGTATTCGACAGAGCTTACCATGAAACCTACCAGCATCTATAAACACCGACGAGGAGGATCTAGCCACAGCGTTGGAAAGGCTAGAGGGCGAGCATGCCACCCTGGTGCAGACACACCAAGTTTCCCCCGAGGAGATTAAAGCTCTGACAGATGAGAGGGATGCCCTGGTACTGGAGAGAGACACAGCTCGTCAGGAGCGAGATACAACAATCTGGCAGAGGGATCGCTATTATCGGCATAGAGAGGCCCTCAGGGGCCAAATATGGTGATATAGGCACTATGTCAAAGTCCGGGTCACAGGGTGCGACCGTAGAAGGGCCACCGCTAGCAACACCAGTAGCAATAGTAGTGACATTACAAGCACCTGGTATGGTGAGCCTAAGTACTTATTAGTCTCTCCTTGCATTGAGGTGAGATACTACGAGGACGCCCTAGCATAACATGCCCCTGATGTGCCCCATTACGGTGCAAGGAGGAGATCAGGGACAATTACAGCTAGTGGTGCATCAGAGGGAGGGAGCACCAGGAGAGACCGAGGTGGCAGGTAGGCCCCTAGCAGTAGGTGCTTCGAGCTCAATAGGTGGTGGGCTAGGAGAGATAACCTAGACCAGAGGAGGGTGGAGGAGATAGCGTCTTCCACCTATCAGATTTTAGGATATAGATATTGCTATATTTTTGTACCTATAGTACTGATGTAGCCTCGATTTGAATGCATTTTTGATGTATGATATAGATGGCTTGATTGAAATCCATCCATTATTTTGTTGTATAGACACTCATGTATATATATATATATATATATATATATATATATATATATATATTCATCATTTTCTGTGTCATATGATTGTACTCATGCTTTTAATTTTGAATAGATATGGATAGATGTAGCGTAAGTGCAATGGATATAGACATATGCTGATAGAGGACAAATAGATGTGATTTGATGGACATAGACATAGAGGATACATAGACGTGATGTGATTTTAATGTGATTGATATGTGGATTTAATTTTGATGAAAAATAGATCATAGATAGATGTAGTGTAACTTTGATGTACCTGTTGTTAGATGATTTGATGGATATATGGATAGATGTGATTGATACGTGGATTTAATTTTGATGAAAACTAGATATAGGCAAATGTAGTGTAACTTGGATGTACAAGTTTTTAGATAGTTTGATGGATAGATGGATAGATGTGATTGATAGATTTGATATGTTTAAGATGTTTTAATTTAGTTTTGATGAAAAATAGATAGGTAGATCCACATGTGTTGACAATACATGCTTTGATATATTTTTTGGACAAACTAGATAAGATGAATATTAGATAGATGATAGATTTTGATTAAATTAACATGTTAAATGTCAATTTAACTGGATGAATAACAAATAATAATGGGAAATACTCTTTGTGAGAGCCAAGGACGTAATGAAATAACCTTGATTAGAAATAAAGGAAATACACCTAGATAAGAAAAAGAATGATAATTTAGGACCCTAACCGATCAATAAATAGAGACTTTTAATACGAAACCAAAAGACCATGCATACAAGGCCATTTATGAGGTTAAAATAAACCTGACACTAGCTAGTCACAAACCAGATCTATAAGGTAAATGGAAGGAGAAGTAAGTATTTATCTTGTCAGAATTTACAAAGGATAGAATACACGCTCACGTCTAGGAAAATAGGGTCCTCTATATGATCGACAAAAGGTCTTATGTATCAGCTTCATGATTTTTGTTTTCACAACAAGAGCCAACTGATCAATGCGGGAAGTTTGCTAGATATAGAAAGACTGATTGATACGAAAATTCTTTCAATGATACTAAGAAGCAAACAAACTAGTCAAAGAGGAAGTCTGTTACTAAAAAGGCTGATCAATCCGAGAAGTCTTGGGTATTTCATGAGATGAAATATCTGTCCTTCAAGGGCATGGTCTATAGTTTCATTTAATGATAGCCATCCTTCAAGGGTATGGTCTATATCTTTTGATTTGTTTAATAATGCATGGATAACTATCCTTCAAGGGATCAATCTATCTTTTAGGAATTTTGGATAGCATCTCTCTCTCTATTTTATTTTTTGTGGGGTCCTACTTCATGCCACCTATAGAAAATGATAAAGACCGAAATCTTTCATAGCTGGGATATGAACGGCGCTGAAGCTAGGATTTACCAGTTAGAACGCCAAACACACAGCTTAGTGGGATTTAGACGAGACAAAAGTGAATAATGCCCTCTCAAAGAGACAGTGTAAGAATGAAAGATGATCCTGACGGCAATTTGGATTTACCCGACGAGAATCGTCCGTACAAGTAATCTTTCATAGTTTGTTGTAAGAGATCGTGGAAGATGTAGGTCCATTGGCTCGCTGATGGTTGCTCCTGCATCTTACGACGAAAGGCATGACACGATAACAAAAAGTCCCCAAGGAGTTTATGAAGGAAGTCTTATGTTGTCTCTGGTGTGATGAGAATTTGATTATACCCATCGAAACCATCCATAGAGAAAGCATCTTGAGACCCGCAGTTTAAATCCACTAGTTGGTTGATATTAGGTAGAGGGAAAAATCAATCTTTGGATAGGCAAGATTAAGATCCCGGAAGTCAGTACAAATTCAAATTTTCCCAGTAGCTTGGTTACTGGTACTACGTTTGAAACCCATTGTGGATAATCGATGGTTGGATGAAGTTAGCCGAAGAAGCGCTGTACAACTCTTCTTTAACGAGAAGGGCTACTCGATGGTGCATTTTAGCAATTTTTGGTTTAACAGGGTTTGATGTCGGGGAAAGAGTAACGATATTGTGAACCACAATATCGGGATCGAGTCCTGGCATATCCTCATATGACCAAGAAAATGCTTGACGATGGTTTGGAAAGAAAAGTGTGTGAAGTCTCCTAACTCCTGTGGATTAAGAGATTGGCTAACCTTAATGATGCGAGGGTCTTTAAAAGTCCCTATATTAAGATTGACAGTGGCTTCGTTTAGAAGCGTAGACGTGTCAGAAGGGATGGTTTTAGGCAGATAAGAATCCTCTACCCTTAGATAGGTGAGGACAGAGTCATCATCCGCACAGTGGATAGTGTTGATAGTGGGAGAATCGTCTCCAACTATTTCAGGGAAGATTAATGGTATGGAAGTGGATTTGTCATTATTTTTGTAGGTCAGTGGTCCTAAGGAAATGGTATTGACTAAAAAAAAAGTTAGACATAATGGAAATGGCGTCATCCTCATCAAGTGATGTTTCTGACCTGACGGGAGAAGATGGTTCATCAATGAAAAGAGGCTCATCGAGAATGGTGATGGTGGCCTTTGAGAGGGGTTTAAATCCTAAACCAAATTTCTGATGTGGTTTAAGAGTTGGAATGGATGCGAGGTCATGCACACCTTGTTCATATTTTCCTAGGCCAAATCCCTTCCACGCGCATCGATATAAATAAGTTTTTGCAAACGTGGGATTCTGTAGACAATCAAACCTTGCTGAATAGGGTTTGGCCCTAGGGGGAGAATCTGGGTGATAGTGAGGTGTATCAAGACCATTGTAAATGAAGTTAGTCTATTGATTGGGTAGACCAATGGTGATGATGTGACCAAGACCTGGCTGATATTCCGGTTGTTTTTCTGGTCTACCATACTCATTAGGCTTGAGATGAGCGTCAAAAGAAACAAGAGGAAGTTCTCCTAGCGAGAAACGCTGCAATGTCTCTTCCAGATTTTGGAAATTTGATAATTTAGTTACAGGTAAGGAAGAGGATGACGCCTCACCAGAAGAACAAGCATCCTTCTTTAGAGGGGCAAACTCTATGGTCATATCGCATTGTGCAGAAGGAAAAGGATCTCCTGGATGAGTATAGATTTTTTCCCTCATACTGATATTTTCGATGGAGGGTTGATGGGACACAATGCATTGTACGAATCCAGGAGCATCTAGGATCATATTGTAGTAGAATTTTCCCTCAACAATGTAAAAGAGCTCGTGAAGTAATTTTTTACCTACTCGAATGGGAAAGATCACAGTTCCTAAAGTAACTGCCAGCTGATCGTTAAATGATCGAAGGGCGAAAGGTGGTGGTGACACTACATTCTTAGGTAATTTAAGTTGTTCGAATGTGTGGGAAGAAATGACGTTGAGTGTAGCACCACTGTTGATCATAGTGTGTTTTAATGTAGTGTTGTTGATTTGAACCGTGATAAAAAGAGGAGTCTCTAAATCCTTGGCAGAAAGGGGAGGTATTTCAGAATCCTCAAAAGAAATGGCGGTTGATGGTTTATTCAATCCAACAACCATCTCGAAAGGTTAGGGCTCATCTGAATTCACAGTGATGCGACGCAGATTATCAATTAGAGCTTGGCAATGTTGCGGAGAAGATTGAATGAGGTCAAAAAGAGACATTTTGACCAGAGCATGGGTGAGTTGTTTCATAACACTCTCCTCAACTGACACAGGAATTTGAGCTTAAGGTGAAGCACGAATAGAGACCCGAGGTCTCGAGGCTGACGAGGAAGGAAGAGCTCCTTCAGGAGTTGCATAAATGACAACCCGTGGTTGAGATGTTGTGAATGATGATGGATTGTCATATTGTCGGGTTCTAGTGGTGATATGAATTGTGTCGATTTGAGAAGGCGGAAGATCATCCATAGTGGAATTAATAGAACTAGAGGTCTAAATGGACTGTTGAGGCTCAGATGAAGTTGGGACAACAGCAAATACTTGTTCCTCCCTCCTCTTCCAAAAGAAGATCACTTTCTTCCAAGAGGTTGTTAACGATAGACTGAAGAGCTTTACATCCCTCGGTGTCATGACCCGGAGTGCAATGGTAAGCACAAATCAAATCAGAGTTGAACCAGGAAGGTTTTAATCCTTTAAGATTATAGGGTTTTATCGGGGGAAGGGATATGGATGAAGCTTGGATAAGTTGATGAAGAAATTTCAGTATAGAATCTGGTAGACAAAGATGAGGATAGAGATGACGAAGGTGCCTCTTTTACCTCAACAGATTGCCGAGGTAAAAGAACCTGCATGTTTGGTTTAACAATATTTTTAGGGATCGTCTTAATTTTCTGGACATTACGAGGAGCAGCCTTAAGCACTTGAGATGGAAGTGAGTGATACTAGATTGATTTTGGTGGTGGAGGAGCTCCTAGGATAGATTTGGAAGATGATGAAGATGTAACAAGTGTTGTGGTTTTCAATAAAGAAGGCTGCTTGACCAAAACAAATGATGATTTAGATAATCCCATCATAGATGAGGGAGAAGCTCCTAAAGTATGTCTGATCAGAGGAACAACAGGTGCCCTATCTTTTGGGGACGAAGATGATGATCCTGATAAAAGAGATGACACTTTTCTAATAGGTAAATCCACTTTACGAGGTGCTGGTGAAGAAGGTGTTGTAGAAGAAGATGATGGTTTTTATGGTGTTGTAGAAGAAGACACCTTATCAACGGATAAATCCAATCTTTTATGAGGCGTAGAGAGGGATTTTTGAGGGAAAGCACCAAGAGTCTTGATGGTTCGAAATATGGGTTTTCCTTTTTCAGGGATAGTGACAACTTCAACCGCATAAGGTGACTGTAACCTTTTTGGGGGAAGAAAATGGGGAGATACAGATGATGTATCATTAGATCTTAGTTGTCTCAGTTTAAGTTCAGGAACCGAGAGTGTAGGTGTTGTTACTATTTCTTTAGATTTCCCTTTAAGAGGCAAAATAGTATCAATGACGGAAGAAGTGGATGATGAAGAAGCAGTTCCTTGTGAGGGAGATACTTATGGTATAGTAACTGTGGGTGTAACTACTGTGGGAAAGGAGACGGGAAGAGTTAAAATCGAAGACGCTTCCGTCAAAGTTGGTACAACTATAGGTATGTTTACCAATGGCATAGTTGTAGTGGAAATGGGAGAAACAGAAGTAGATGTAGATGTAGTGGAAACTCGAAGGGATGTAAATGTCTCGAGCACCAAAAGAATGTCCGACGATGAGACAGATGAGGATGAAACTGTCTCAGGCATGGACAGAAGATTAGATAAAGAGGTAGAGGGAGGAGAATCTACCTCCAACAATGTGGGAATACTCAAAGATGGGCTGTCTGAGGATGGTGGAATCCTAGTAATTAGCGGAGTGGCAGGAGGCTCCGATTCTATCGATGTGTTCATAGATGGCTCAGGTTTAGAAGAAGATTCTTCAGTAGAATTGAAGTTGATAGTATGAGTGTTTGGTTTTTGAGACCCTGAAGCATCATGGTTTGGGGAATGATTGGAAAAATGTTATTTAAACACGTCCAGTGCCTGATTTGGGGGAGCATTTGGGTTATCCAAAATGAGCTCGCCTTTATCAATGAATTTCTATACAAGATTCTTGAAGGTCTGACATCATTCAATGTCATGACCTTTGGTTCTATGATAATGACAGAAGTCATTTTCCCTATACCAGAATGGACGTTCTTGGCTTTCATCAAAATTTCTAATAGGGGAAGTTCGATCATGTGAACTTTCAACATTTTTTCCAAGATAGAGGCATATGATTCTCCCAACGAAGTAAAAGATCGAGATGACAAGGGTCCTTTTCGAGATGATGAAGAGTCTTTCTGTGGTGTTTGATTAGAAATGTTATCATCTCGTGGTGTTTTTAATATGATAGCATTGGTGGATCCCTGATTATTGTCTTTAGAAGTGGAAGGGTTTGATTTTGTAAACCAATAAAAATCTAGTTTAGTTTTAGAACAAAGTTTTAACTTCCCTTGTTCGATGGCACGAGATTCAAGTTTGCGTGCCATCGTAAAGGCTTCTTCGAATGTGTGAAAGGTCTGGATCCTTAAGATAGAAGAAATATGATTAGCACAAGATCGAGTAAATAACTTGATCTATTGAGATTGAGGAAGGGAGAAAGACAATTGGTTTATTATCCCTCTCCAACGAGCGAAAAAGTCTGTAATAGACTCATCATCAAATTGACGGATGTTATAAAGATCTGTAATCGAGACCTTATGTGCGATATTTATCGAAATTTTTTCAACAAACATCTGGGCCAATTGAGAGAAATAAAAGAAGGAATGTTGGGCAATGTTATTATACCAGTCTAAAGCAGGTCCTGCGAGAGACATAGGAAAAGTATGGAGCATAAGCTCCTGATCCTGGACTATAAGATAGCAAGTGTGTTTGAATGCTCACAGATGCTGTTGAGGGTCCTCCCGACTATGAAATTTTGAAAATTTAGGAAGTTCCCATTGGGGAGGATAAGGCTTAAAAGCCACTGATGGATGAATCGGTTCATTACATACTTCTTCAAAAGAGTATGAGGGACGAGCCACTTTGGTGGATGCCTCCAGGTCTGTGATTTTTTGAAAAGAATTTGGACCACGTTAGATTGAGGAGGAGGTATGCTAGTATGTCCCATATAAGAAAGAATTGGTGGATTATGTTGTGGTGTTAACGGGGGATTCATCTGTTGGTTAATAGGATGGTAAGAGGAATAACTAGGTGTTCTGGGTGACACCTGGTGAGGTATTTTCCGTGAAGGAGCCTGTGTATAGACAGGCTGTGAGATGACAGGTGGTTGATAAAAAGGTGGTTGAATGAAAGACGAAGCCTGTGATTGATGGGCTCCTACACTTGTTGATTGAATCAGAATGAATTGAGGAATATGGGTGTTGACTTGATTAGACATGGTGGGGAACAAAGTCTAAATGAGGATTTTGATTGCGGGATTGGTTATTAAGGGTGCCGATGCTAGAGGATGGGTAAAGGTTACTATCGTTGGAGCATTGGAAGAAAGATGAGGTGGAGGATGAGAAGAAGGAACCAACTGACTTGCGAAAGGGGGTTGATTCACTAAGAGATACTGACCCTGAGACATAATAGATGGCATATAAGAATTAACAGCAATCTGTGAGTGCACAGAT
Organism: Taxus chinensis; assembly: GCA_019776745.2. NCBI lineage: Eukaryota > Viridiplantae > Streptophyta > Pinopsida > Cupressales > Taxaceae > Taxus > Taxus chinensis. The sequence continues at coordinate 814,599,495 of CM034146.1, forward strand.
GAGCCCATTATAGCTAAGGTAGAAGAATTCTCAGAAGTAGGCTATGGGATAGTCGAGGTAACTGCAACGCTCGAAATAAGCAAGACTATTTGAGAACTAGTCGTCATGGTTGGTGGAAGAGAAAAAGGAGGTACAGGTGCGCCACCCTCTTCCGTGGTTCGAGGTGAGAAAAATGTGGTCAACTGTTCTACAAAAGCCTGGGATGGTTCGCAAAGGGATAATCGTAAACTTGTTGGATTGGTGGTCCCTAATTATATATTTAAATAGACTTATGTACTAGATAGTCCATAAGGGCTACCGGATTGCGATCAAGGAGTGCCTAAAATTCAAGGTCCCCATGAGGAACATACTCTATGTCAAAAGTAGATGATATTTCTAAAGGACTGGGGGAAGCTGGACGTGAAGGGATTACTTTAGGCTGATAGAAAGGATTATATGATTAAGATGGGGAACCAACTAATAGCAGTCCCGAGGAAGATCTGGGGGGTGCCGAAACATCCATGGTAGTGTTGATCTCGGAGGAAGAAGGGGTCATTTGAGCCATTCTTCTAGATTGTAATCAAGTGATGACCGTCATAAACAAACAGAAATATAGCGAGAAAAAATAAGATTGATCTAACTAATGCACAGACAATTCAAGCAGCGTAGGTGATTATCTCTTTTACATTTTGATGCTTTTAAGAGAGAAAATGTTTAGGGAAGGATTTTTAGAACACGGAACTACTCAGATAGCCAAACTAAGGATGGTTTGGGGAATGTTTGGTGAGGAGTCTCGAAGGCACTTCAGTAAAAGTCAGGTACGTGGCTTGATATAGGGGCCTACCCCCACACTTCACACACCGCTGTGATAAGGGAGTCGGGTGCTTTGCCAATATATACCAGAACTTTCGTGAATTTATAGCACGGCCCGAGTACTACGTAGGCTCTTCCTGTTGGATATCACTTCCAAGTAGGCAATGCTAGGGGAGGAATTCTTGTTTAAATGCTTTATACCTAGTGATTTTAGCTTTGTGTGCAAGGGTGAAAAATAAAAATTAAATAGTGTCACTACCGTTTTTGATAAATTTTCCAACCTAATTAAAACTAGATGGAAAACACACAATATAAATGATGAAGAAAGAGTTCCTTTTAAGCACTAAATATGAAGTGTTTGATTTCGATGAAGACAAGTCAAACAAATTCTTTCCCAAATATGATTAAATTCTTTTTAAGAACTAAATTCGAAATGTTTGAATGTGATAGAAAACAAACAAACAAAGTCTTTTTTTTTTCTTCTTCTTAGTTCCTAAAAAGGAGAAAAACACCGTAAACGAGAAATACCTGTAGATTTAGCTCTCCAAGGTGTGTGGACTTTAAAAAGCGTGTTGTTGAGCCCTTCCCCTCAAAAAATCCCATGAACAAGCAAAGTGCTCTACATGAAAAGGGTTAAGCAAACATACAAACCAGTCTAGAAACATATATCTAGATAATAGCAAAATGAAAATTTCTATTTTGGGAACTAGAAAAATTTCAAGGAAATAACAATTTTGCATAAAGAAATGGATCGAACATGCAATCTTGAAATCAAATGAAAGATTTACCAATTTTAGAAATAGAAATTGGAATTGAGATTTGCAAAAAAAAAAAAAGAAAAAAAAGAAAGGATCTAACTTTGTAAATTTAGAAATGAAAGCAGCAAGATTGAAATGATGGAAGGAAATGCTTAAGAACAATTGATAAAAAATAGTGCAGAAAAAGAACAAAGCTCAAAACTGGAAAAGAGATGAACTTACCAATAAGGGACTTTGGTTGGGTCCCACTGGGCATGCCAGAATGTAGATCAATAAATTCACGCTTGTTATCTCTCCAAGTTAATTTACCAAACTAAACACAAAAGCCTTGAAAAACTCAAATAAAATTGATACCTAATAGACAAGATCTGGAAATGTAGATGGGAAAGAAAGCCAATGTACACAAGACGGGCGCACACAAGCAATCCTACAAATTAGATCCAAGAAACCTATGAGACACAGATGCTTTATAGAAAAAGACCATGTTAAAAGATATTTGGGTGGACTGCCCAAAAAGTGGGTCTGAGACGCGATAAGCTCCCTCGGTGGATGTCAGTCCACGTTTTTCAATTAAGGAAAGAAGCATACATGATAAAAGATGTATGTAAAGGATTAGATTTTCTGATCAAAGGTAATAAATAGAATCTAAATAGTGGACAGTTTGCAGCAGGAAATAGGAAATACTAAAAAAAATGATGTTAGATTACTGTTACCTGAGTTCTTCTACCTATCTGCAGGCTGATCGGCATCGATTAGGAAAATCAGCATCGACTGATTCAAATCAGCGTCAGCTGATGTAGGTCAGCGTTGACTAATATAAATTGGCATCAACTTAGGAAAATTTGTAGGAAGATTGAGAAATAGATAGTGGAGACTAGATCGTCAATCGTCTACTAGATCTACAAATGTTGTAAGGATACTGCCAAGGCTCCACCTGTGCTGGATGCAGGAACAGAGTCACCAAGAGATCGATGAGGACTCACGATGTTCATCTGTGGCAAGATCAGAGTAATGGTACTCCTCTTAGGGATTGGTTTGGATAGGATTCACTCTCACTTAATAGATGATGCTCAGACTTGATGCTTGAGAAAACTCTTGTTCTCCTTATCTAATTCACTGTCTATCTCACCATCTAAATGTCTAACCAGAACTGAGTTCTAGGCCTCTATTTGTAATCGGTGCCGAGCGAGATGAAATTGGTGCCATTCCAAAAAAATCAGCGTCAACCGAGTACCATTCGGCGCCAATTAGGGAACAGAATCCTGAAATGGCCAAAAGGAGCAATTTCTAGAATGATGAGAGTGATCCTGCCACCTCAAATATGAGAAATATCCCACTGCTCGGTTTGGGAGGAGGAGAAATAGGGGGGATATATGGATAGAATAGATATGGGGTAGATAAGTGGTTATAATACATGTAAAAAGGTGTAATTGAGTAGTTAATATTTAATTACTCATGGGTAAAACGTAATGGGGTGAATTAAACCTAGGATAAGTTTTTAAATCACAAATTGAATAATACCCCAAGGGGACCATGGTGATATGAACATGCCCCCATGTTGCCTGAGAAGATAAACGAATGTGAGGGACACTAAATTGGGTAACCAATTTTCGGTGTCTACACCTGGTTTGGGGTGGTCAGATGATCATGATCCACCTACCTCGGGCATGTTTTTTTTTTGTTGTTAGATTGTGTTTTTTGTCTACTTTTGGGCTATGCCTATATTTTGTACTGTCCTAGGCTCGACCTAGTTTGAATCACGTTTCTCTAGGATTGGCCTAGATTTTTTTGTGGTTTTGGGGCATGCTCTCATATCACCTGCTTTTTTGTTCAAAGTTATCTTGTATCGTATTGAATTAATATTATATAAGATCCTTTTCATATAAAAAATTTTGGAGAATATTGCAAGGAAACATAAAATACACATTGAAGTTGGATCAATTCAGTCGCATCTAAAAATTTCACCAGGTAAACAAAAATAAACATTAAAGACATTTTGGAATCAAAATTCTAAGGAAGTTGTTGATAGGGCAGCAGGCATGTAGTTTTATGGTGATGTAGTACCTTTCAATCATGTTAGATATCCATAATTTTGCGGAATGTTGCGTGCAATTTCAGAATTTGGGAAAGGGTTTATTATCCCTTCTTATGAGAGTTTAAGGACATCGGATTTCAAGAAAGAGAAGGATGAAGTAATAAAGGAGATGAAACCTATTATAGATTCTTGGAGCAAATCTGGATGTACAATTGTTAGTGATGGTTGGTCAGATAGGAGGCGTAAAACTCTTGTCAATACTTTTTCTTGTTGTCCTCATGGAGCCGTGTTTTTAAAGGTTGTGGATGCTTCAAATGAAACAAAAAATTTAGAATATATTGCTAATGTCCTTGAACAAGCAATTTTACATGTTGGAGTGGAAAATGTAGTTCAAAATTGTGACTAGCAATGCTATAAAATGTGTTGGAGAAGAAAAATTTTTGATGGAAAAGTATCCAGCTATATTATGGAGTCCTTGTTTTGCTAATGTCTTGGACCTTGTTTTGGAGGATTTTGGAAAATTACATTAGGTATCAATAGTTGTGGAAGAAGACACATTGATTGCCAAGTTTATTACAAACCACCAATTTACACTTAGCAAATACATAAAAGAGTGTAAAAGAGAATTATTGATGTCAAGGGACACAAGATTTGCAACCTGATTTATTACCTTGCAAAGAGAAATTGAAGAGAAGAAAGCAATTATAAGTGTGGTGGTTGGTCGAGATTGGGAAAATAGTAAACTTTCATCTATTCATAAAAAAAGAAATTGCAATTATCATTATAGGGGAACAATTTTGGGAGGGAGAAATAAAGACCAATAAAATATTTGAGCCTATTGTAAGAGTTCTTCGAATGGATGATGGTGACATTCCTTGTATGGGAGATATTATTGAGGCAATGAACATGCCAAAAGAGGTAATCAAATAATCCTTTGGTGGAGATTATTGTAATCCGAAATGGAATTATTTATGGTATATGATAGATGAGAGGTGGTATATGATGCAATCTCCCTTACATTCAACATCATGTTACTTAAATCCTCACTTGTTTAGGATGAAACATGGAAGTGATGAGGATACTATGGATGGTTTGTATCAATGCATGGATAAAATGTGTTTAGATCATGATATTCTAAGTAAGTTAGATGTTCAAAAAAATTCATATAGGGATGAGATTGTCCTCTTCTCTCGAAAAAAAGCAAGAGATAATAGAACTAATCCAGATATCACACATGTGCAATGGTGAGAATCTTATGGTGGTTCAACTCCAGAGTTACAAAAACTTGCTATTTGTATTCTAAGTCAAGTATGTAGTGCATCTAGTTGTGACATGAATTGGAGTAAATTTGGACTCATTCATTCAAATCAGAGGAATAAATTAGGGACTCAACAACTATCAAATCTAGTTTTTGTCCATAGAAACATGTGAGTCCTAAGTGCCAATATTACAAAGCAATACTCTTCCACCTCTACTTATCATTCTTTGAATCCTGATGCGAATTTGAATTAGGATGAAAAGTACTATGCAAATGTAAGTAGAAGTGATAAAGAGATATCAGATGATGAATATTTAGAGAATGATATTGTTGTCTATTTTTGCATCCCTTTCAAAAATAGAACAACTTGGACTGCTGCGGACTTAAAATGAAGACCACAGAGAAAATTAAGTATGCCGTGGCTAAGGAGGTTAAGCCACTGAAGTCAAAAAATATCCATGGAATATTTAGAGAATTCTTCAGAGGTCAGGAAAGCCATAAATTGAAGAAAAAGGGTCCACGGATGCTCTAGCAAGCCGCGATACACTAAAGTAGAAAATCGCAGGTAAAAGCAAATAAAGAAAACCACGGATTGAAGAAAACATATCCACAAATGTCAACATAAGACCACACTATGATGAAGGCCAAAAAATGAAGTAGAGAGGTAGGAAAATCTATAACACACAAGGAAGAACTGTGGAAATAAAAAGGCATCCAAAATTGAAAGGAGAAAGCTGTGTATCAAAGGAAAATGAGAGTTTTCTGCGGGAGACTAAAATCACCATATCTTTTGATTGGATGATCTGATTTTTACAAACCTTATATTGATGGAAATATTTCAGTGTCCTCTATACAATGAAAACTAGATTTCTCAAATTTATCAAGGATATATACACATAAATTTGGAATACTTATCCAACATGTAAAAGGTGTAGTTTCAGACAACACAACTACCAACATTTAATATAGTATGGGTGCCCATCTTTTCCCCAACAAGGAAAATGATGTGTTGTAGTGGATAACCAGAGGAATCTAGATTCTTTCAGGGAATTTATTGACTATTGTTGGTGGTTGGAAATTTGAGTTCAATTTTCTAGCCCTTTCTCTTCTTCTTCTCTCCTTCTTTTTCTATAAATGTAAGAGCTCTGCTCATTAAAATAGATCTCTCTTTGTTGTAACGACACCATGCTAAAATGATGGCCGACTTCCCACAGGTTTCAGAAATTGAGTTTGGTCTCTGTGATGTATTTTCACCTTTTTCCATGAATGTAAAATACTACACATCTTTTGATCAATAAAATCAGGTTTTATTGTTATCCCTCTGCCCTAGTCTCGTGTTTTATTTTTTCCTTACCTCTTTGTTCACATTTTTAGTATGTTATGTGTTTCGTCCACTTGCAGGATCCATTTCATGTGTTGTTCATGAAAAGAAACCTGGATCCAAGTGGTTCTCTTCTGTGGCACATCTATTCTACCCTCTCACCTATGTTTTTCCTCTTTATTTCGCCCTTGTGGGGAGTGATCGACCCTTTCCTGGTGTCATTTCCATCCCCTCTTAGCTTAGGATTTTCCCTTTTCTGCATCTCCTTCTATCCCTGGTCCCTTGGTACATTTAGGTTAGGATTTGCTTTCAGTATTAGGAGTAGTGTTAGCATTAGGATAGGTAGAGGAATTCAGCCTTCTTCAGAGGTCTATCTTAGTTCACAAGTCCCACAACTGAGAGATAGTCCCATGTTGCCTCAGAATTCTTGGTCATTCACGATCATATCTAGGGTGAAATTTTGAGCTGCAATAGATACAAATGAGGGATGAATCTTCACGGGGGAGCTTCATAGTTGTGTGCCTATTTTTAAGAATTGTAAACATTTGTTAATACTCATGATGTTAGAGACATATAATATGTTATTTCCATCATTTAGTTAATGTATACATGTTTTAAGTTTAAACCAGAATTCTTTGTCACTTTAATAATTTTTTAATTTGTTGTATAGTGATGTGTTTAATTATTAAAATTACCATATTTTTTTATATCTGCAATTTACGTATTTTTTTTCCATTTTTTTTTCTATGGACCGTTTTTCTTTTCCATAATTAAGTACTCTCCATATGAAAGTTGCTACTATGCTTGGGATTATGTCTACACAATAATAATGGTTGTAAATGAAGATCAAAGAGGTCATCACATCCTGGAGTAGTTCATAATTCAAGGAAGGCATTGTGGTGATATATTCATTGACATATTTGAAAATAAAGAAGGTAGACACAGTATGTAGCGATACAAACTCTACCTTGTTTTTACAAGGCGATGACAAGCCTGTCATAAGTAAGTTATTGATGCTTGTTTGAGGGGCTTCACATTTTATAATTCAAATATGTTGTTGATTCAGGTATTCTAATGGTGTAAGCATTGAAAAATTACCTCCACTTTGGCATCTATAAAGGAATGTAATAGAGACAATACACCACTCCCAAGTAAGGGTAGGGTTGCAGACAAGACATTCCATTCCAACCTCACTTCAGAAAAATTGAGGCTTGTGTAGTCACCATGTGGGGTGTAGGTTGCTCTTTCATATGAAAACATGGCTTATTCTTAGCATAAAAGGTTTCAAACAAGATCCCCAGTTCTATTATGAGGCAATCTTAACTCAACTATCTTTTTTCCTGAATGCCACAACTTGTTGGAATTGTGGACGAAAAATCATGCACTTTAGGCATTATTTAGCCCAATCTTATACTACTATTTAGAAGGTTCTCAAGTGAATAAAGTACTAATTAATCCCACCTTTTGGCCATCTTTTTCTTATATTTTATTTCTTCATTCCACATGTATTTGTCTATACTTATCCACCTGTTTCACAACTGCCCCATCATTCTAGCCCAAAATTAGGGTGCCCAAGCCTCTACTGGGGTGGAGGTGCCCGGGTCCCACCTTGGGTGCCTTGAGTCTATGATTTCTCTTTTCCCACTTCTTTTTGGGGCATTTCTAGCTATTTTTCATCCTTATCCTTTTCTCAGTCAGCCATGTCGAGGTTAATTACAAAATTAAGCTTGATAACCTATAAATATAAAGTTATAAGACCATAATGAGGGTCCTAGCGTCACATACTACTATCACTCCATCTAGAGTTGCATCCATTGACATCACTTGCATCCACATAGTTCATACATCAAGGCTAGGAGATCTCGCATCAACACACACAACATAGGGGGATGGATTCTATTATATTCCATGCACACATGATATTACATTTTCTATAGTTATTATTGTCTCACTACTTCACAAAGTGCAACTGACACGAGAGCACCTAGGGCATGACATACACACATGCACCAGAACTACATCTGAGTCCAAAGATGTAGTGCAACGCTTAGTGATAAGACCACTAGTTTGGTGGCTGAGGTCAGTTCGACCCATTCATTTTACATCTTTATTTTTCCTAGGGTTTGATACTTCCTTTTATATTGCAGGTCGATATTTTATTATTCATCAACATTTAGCGTACTCCAGCGAATCTAGTGTGACAAATAGACATAGTATTAGATCATCTAGCAACCATACAAAATTCACATTTCAAGCATTTATAGAGACCAGGGGCAATCCCAGTACAGGGTGCCCCAGTACCTCTTGTACGTTTCTAGGTGCACCCAGCCAGTTCAGATCTTCTAGATTTGGTCTTCGGCAAGGACTTTTGAGTGATCATCTGCACTTCTAGATTTTATTTTCATACCTACAACAACCTGCGACAGTCTCTTTGAATCGACTAAGTTATTTCCTTTCCTTCTCTTGCATATTTAGGGTTTTATTTCACTTAGAATAATTAATTGGAATTATTCCATACTATTTTAGTTTCATTTATATAGTGTTTTAGTCCTCCTAATTAGATTAACTAGTGACCTATACTTTCATTAGTTTAGGATCCTTTTAATTTTAGTTAATCATTTTGGTGAACCCGACTCCCATTTTTTATGCCCCTTACTTCCCAGTGGTTGCTTCCGACCTCTCCATTATTGTGAACTTATTTTTACTCTTCATTGTTCCTCTAGATAAATGGCTGACATGCCTACCTCTATGACTGCAAATTCCTCTTAGATAACTCTACCCAAGCTCCCCTTCATGAAATTGAAACCACGGATAGTGAGAAGTCCTCATAATGAGGACACTAATGTTGACCAGGAATAACTTGATGTTATTACCTATTTCCTGTCAAGCTTTACGTGAGAATCCCACTCATCTCCCTCATGTATTACATGCTCTACTCACTGCTAAGTTCAGCTTATGAGGCCTTCCTCACCTTTTTCTTCTGCTCCTATGGTCACTACACCACCTCCTTTGTGTTTCCTCTCATCCTATTGAAACCACTACCCCTCTAGGCCACCAATGCATGCTTTTAATATAAAAATTGGTTCCACCTCTAACAATAATAATTTTTCATCAATATACCAAGATCTCCAAAATCAAATCGTACCAGTTGTACAAGTCACTACCTCTAGAGGACCTCTATCACTTGACTCCACCTCCTTGTTGCATACTCCCCCTTTGCACCATCCATCTCTGCTTACCCATTCCCACCTAACTTCATTCTCCCAAATTTCCCATTTTTAAAGGCCACGGTGACCCACAAGAGCATGTCTTCATGCCTTTCATGTCGCATGTCTTGACTACGCCGATGATCATACTATCCTTGCCAAGTTATTTCCGTGTAGCCTGCAAGACTATGTGATGCGTTAGTTCTATGACTTACTAGTCCATTCGATGGTTTCTTTTACGCATCTAGTTGATGCTTTTCTCACACATTTTTCCATCAATATTGGTTCCACACTCTCTTATGCCCAACTAGCCCAACTTAAACAAGGCTCCAATGAACATTTCCCTGATTACATGTCTTACGATATAAGAATAATGTAGCCAAGATGACCAATGTCCTCACAGACTTCGGAACTTCAAGATTTATTTATCCATAGTCTCTTCCACCTCTACAAGATAGTGTACTCTTTGAGACTTTATCATCATTTGATCAAATTTTTCATGCTCTCAAGCTTCGTGAGACTAAACTTGTCTCCGTAGGCAAGCTCAAATATCAGGATTCACCTTCATCTTCTTCCTGCATTCCAAGCAAGACACTATTCAAGGCACCCATGCATAAATCCAACTATCCACAAACTCATTGTTAATGCCGGTCTCCACTACTAGAGAATTGCGACCCCAACCATATCAGGCACCCTCTTGCTAAAATTAGTACTCTGACAAATGTCTTATTGCCACAACTCATTGATAGTAATCTCATAACCCTGCCACCACCTTTACAACTTAGACCCATCCCGACCCAAAGGGTGTAACTTTGATGACCATTCTTATTGTGATTATCACCAATGTGTTGGGCATTCTACTAATCATTGTTTCAAGCTTCAACATAATCATTCAAGACCTACTCGACAATATGGCTCATATTGAGCTTCTAGAATCTCCCACATCAGTCCCTACCAATGATAACCATTAACTCAACAAATTTTTAACAACCCGTTGCCCAAGCATGATACCAAGCTCAAATCGATTCATCTTCTAACTATGTCTTCATACAATGTCTTCTCCCCCTCGACCTCTCACCTTTCTCATTGCTCACACTACTGCTTCGACACCGCCTTATCTCCTTTTCTAAACCTGATTACCACGCTACGTTCGTATCTGATCATTTACATATTTAGGTATCTATTCGACTCAACCTTTATCAACAACACTAAGGTTGATCCATCTTCTCCTATTAGCACATGTTCTTTGTCCTTCTTACGATCTATAGTTACCCTCCATCACAAATTGACTATCCATTCAAGTGACCATATGGTGTTGTTAAGTTACATATCATAGTTGGTCCTCTCACTCTTCTCATCCCTTGCCTTGTTAGTCAAATAGTCAAAGGATGTGACCTACTTCTTGGCCTCAATTGGATTCGTAAATCCCAAGCTATTATTTCTATGAACCACTTGCTGCCTTAAATTTATTTACAATAATCAAGTTCTTTCCATTAATTGATGTCCCTCCTTCATCCCCCTTATCATCATCTTCTAGCCCCCACTCATCCTTGCACATCTCCTATGGTATTTCCCACAATGCATTCTACACATACTTCACTTCCTTCAACTATCCTCTCCACAACCACTCTATGCATCATTAGTCCCACATGCCAACATAGGCCTATTCCTAGGACCATTACCGCATCCCACCATCGATTGCCACCTTGTTTTATTCCATGGATCCTCTCCCCCTTTACACACAAAGTTTCCTCGGATATCCATCTCCCACACACTTTACTATGCACTAATGTGCATTCATTTTACATATGCACCCATCACATACATATCGGCTTCATTCTTCTACGTACATTTTTCTACCATACCACCATTACTTGAGCATGGTCCCATGCTTTCATCATCCCAGGAACCGATCAATTGACCTCCCTCCCTTGACCTTATTGGTTGATCCCTCCTTCATAACCACTTGGAGATGCATAGCCCTTATACAATCCCCCCTTCCTCATATTAGAATAGTTGCATCTCTCATCTTTTCATTCTTATTCATTCATTCTCATTACATTTATCATATTCATCACATGTAATATCACCCTTTACCTGATGACGTACTATTGTGCTTTAGTTCACACTGGACTGTTGAGGTATTACCATTACACTGAACCCCACACACTGCACTATAGGTTCTACACACTTACATTCTATCATAGACATAGTTTAACCTACACCTGTACATCACACATCTTCATAGGATACATTTTTCATATACTACACTAGCTCGTCAATACATATGAGTCTATTTTTCCATTTTCATCCACCTACATTCTACATTTACGCTAGGTTACATTATATATGGGTCTAGCTTTACACGTTATCACTCCATATTCTATCTACAACTATTACCACATATTCACATAGTCTACACACCCTACATTTCCTACATTAAATGATTCACATAGCACATATATTCATCATATACATTCTACATACTACACTAGATTCCCTTACATATGGGTCTAGTTTCATCTTATCATCCTTACATATTCCATTTCTATATCCAATACCTATTGCATCTCACACATCACATATTTTATACACACTACATATCTTACATTGCATTTCCCACACCACACATTTACATACCATATTCATCACTTGTCATTTACACTACGTTGTCTTCTACGCACTGCACTCACTACCCTATGATGCACTTTAGTTCCTTGGTCCATACTCGACTGCAAGGGTTTACCAATCAAATGGACCTTACATTCACTAATGTGACATTTTCCTCATGACAACATTTCTCAGCGTTAGTGACATACACCTTAGGATAAATTGTCACCTATTTGATCATCTTGTCATGGTATATGCTTTAGGCTAAATCACCACCCCCATTCTCATCTTGTAGTGGCATAAACCTTAGTGTACATCACCACTCCATGACTTTCATCATATAGTGACATACACTTTAGGTTACATCATCACCCATATTCATCCTTTTATTTTATAGTGATATACGCTTAGGGCTAAATCATCACTCATCCATTCAACAAGTTGTGGTATATGCTTAGGTTATAAGGTCCATGCACATCTTTCCATATGTCTCATCCCCATACACTAATTCTATAGTGATATAAACTTAGGGATAAATCATCACTCCTCCATTCAACAAAGTTGTGATATATACTTCGGCTATAGGGTTCACGCACATATCTCTCCACATATCACATTTCATCACCATTTCATATACACACTCTCACAGCGCACTAGACAACAACCAACACTACTCGACCATTTCCTGATGACACACTCTCATTTACAGTTCATTCTTGACTACTGAGGGGGAAAAAAAAATGAACCTCACTGCATATGCACATTCCATCCACTCTTGGGGGGCATGTTGCTCCTATCATTCCATTTTGCATTCCATTCCATCCATCCAAAACATACTGCATTGTCTTAGGGGCATTTACTATTGCTTACTAGTGTTTCACATGATCACTTTACTACACATGTTAGATTTGATTTCTTATATGTCATTATCATACACACATGCACGTTCATTCCTTTGTTTAGTGTGATCACAGATACAAGACTTACACGTGGCATGGATTCTCACCTTCTACCCTTCCTATGATGGTCACTGGGGGCATCCACATTCATCTTATCCAGGTGCTATTGTTTCATTTTGTACTTAACATCTTATATTTACTTGATCATACACGCTTTGAAATATTGGTTATCACTCTAAAATGCTAACGGGTGTTCCATGTGCAACACTTGTTTTACAAGATTACATGTTTCCATGACTACTTGTTTGTTTATACTTGTCTGCTTTGTTTTCCATTGTATGTGGGATTTGCCCTTTGCTTTGTGTGCACACTTGTCTGTTATTTGCAGCCATGATGGCCTTGCGTGTCTTGTGACATTGTGAGTGATGTCCCATGTTTACAACCTGCTTTGTGTGGTCTACTTGTTTTCTTGCGTGTTTACACTACTTTATTTGGTAGTTCTTTCTATATTGTTTGTGTATTTTACACTTATCTTATTGCATGCATGTGTTTTTGGACTAACACTTTTTTTGGCTAGCCATCCCCTTTTGTGTGCACCTTGGTATCTACCAAGTGATTTCCCCTTCCCCCCTGCATGGTAGAGTTCTATAGGTCAGAGTGTGGTAGGTCCTCTTTTGGGGCCACATTCTCCTTTCAGCAATGTCGCATGCACCCCAAAAGAGGGGGGCATCATTGAGGTTTTTCTACTAACACAACATATTTACACTGGTTCAGTACAAGTGCACTTTCCACCCTTGGCATTGTGGGTTTACATACAATGAGTGAGTTCAGACTAGTCTATGAACTCCATACACAGTGGCCTTTATAGGACATGGTGTCCTTTGGAAATTCTGGGAGTAGTTATAGGCTTGGGGGTTACAGTGGGTGTGCCTCTCTACACTTCTCCATCTAGTGACGTTGGATCACCCAAAAAACTAGGACAGTACAAAGATCTCTTCACACATTTCAGAAGAAGTGGTTAGAGTTGGAGGACACAAAGCATTTCCTCCCTACACTTCTTCAGCTAGGGTGGTGTGAGATCACCCAAAAAACTCATGACAATACATGATATCCTTCTACACCCTTCTTTGACATGGATCAGGTGCACATGTTCCATTTACACTTTTATTTCAGTATTTTACATTTATGTACTTTACACATTTCTATATACATGCGTATTTTACACAACATTTTTACATACATACATATTTGACTACTTGATCATTTTCTCCTTGTAGGTTATGACCGTATGAGAAACAAGCAGTCAAATTGGGGGAAACAACAACAATGAAGATGGACGACAACACAATGAAAACACACCACTACAAACTTGCCTTTACTAACCATGTAGGTACATTACACACAGCAATAGCTACACACGCGTTTTTCCCTAGGTTCACTCTCATCACTTTTTATGTGCATTTTTCATCTTTAGAATCCACGCTCCTCCACATTTTCTTTTTTTCATTCCACGCTTGAGTCTAGTCCATCGACATGTCTTCTTCTACACTCTACATGGATATCAGGTACACATTCTATCTACTTTATGTTACCAAGCTTTCCGCTCACCAACATAAAGTGGGGGAAAATGTAGACACAAAATTATGCACTTTAGGCATTATTTAGCCCATTCTTATACTACTATTTAGAAGGTTCTCAAGTGAATAAAGTACTAATTAATCCCACCTTTTGGCCATCTTTATTTTATATTTTATTTCATCATTCCCGTATGTTTTTTTATACACTTATCCATTATTTCATAACCTTCCCCATCATTCTAGCCTAAATTAGGGTGCCCCAGCCTGTACTACTGGGGCACCCTGGTCCCACCTTGGGCACCTCAATCTATGTTTTACATCCCTTTTCTACTTCTTTTTGGGCCTTTCTAGTTATTTTTCATCCTTATCTTTTTCATAGTCGGGCCTTGTCGGGATTAATTATGAAATTAAGCTTGAGAACCCTATAAATATAAAGTTATAAGACCATAATGAGGGTCCTAATGTCACATACTACTATCACTCCATCTAGAGTTACATCCATTGCATCACTTGCATCCACATAGTGTCATGCATCAAGGCTAGGAGATCTGCATCAACACACACTACATAGGGGGAGGGATTATATTCTATTCCATGCACACATTCTATTTACATTTTCTATAGTTATTATTGCTCGCTACTTCACAAAGTGTGACTGAGCACAAGAGCACCTAGGGCATGACACACACACACACACCAGAACTACATTTGGGTCTGAAATGTAGTGCAACGCTCAAGTGATAAGACCACTAGTTTGGCTGCTGAGGTTAGTCTAACCCATTCATTTTGCATCTTTTATTTTTCTAGGGTTTGATACTTCTTTTTGTATTGCAGGTCATTCATTATTCAGCTCACATCTGACGCACTTCAATAGATCTAGTGTGACAGACAAGACAGAGTTTCAGATCATCTTGCGACCATAAAGAATAGTATTTAAGAGATTTAACAGAGATCTAGAGTGCACCTTCTACAGACCAGGGCAACCCCCAATACCTTTTAGGCACTTCAGTCAGTTTAGATCTTCCATATCTAACCTTTGCAAGGACTTCTAAGTGTTCATCCCCTACTCTTGGAATCCTGATCTGCGACAACTTGTGACAGTCTCTCGAATCAGCTAAGTCTATTTCTTTCCTTCTCTTGCATACTTAGGGTTTTATTTCACTTAGATATAATTATTTGCAATCATTTCATACTTTTTAGTTCATTTATATGGTGTTTTAGTCCTCCTAATTAGATTAAATATTGTTACTATTTTCCCATAGTCCCTATTTTTAATTTTAGTTAATAGAAGTAGTATTTTTAATCAAAATTAGAAAGGAAAGTGAACACGCATGAGGGTGGTTCAACTCAATTGATAACATTGATAATGACATAGCAAGATATTGTACCTAATAGGAATAAAGTTGTACATTTATAGAAGTTTTTTAAGTAAAGTAATAATAAATGAAACCAATATCTGGACAATATGCAGTAGGATGAGACAGAATGGTCAGTGTAGTTGCTCAAATGGATTCAAGGAGTTGTGTGCCACGATTAGCCAATGAGAATGAATTAGAAAAAGAGTGCATAATAGGGTGATGAGAGCATTCATTATGCATAGAGATAGATTTGAAAAAGATATATTTGAATAACATAAATTAGAGTACGTAGGAGGAGATGAATCTGTTAGATGCCAACATGTTATAGTAGGTGATGTGTTGTGAATATGTAAGTGTATGACCAGAGGTGCTGATTGTAACATAGGGAATGTCTATGTACCTTGTGATGTAAGAGATATATGTCGTTCTGATCACATGGGGTAGTAGGTTATAAGTATGTCAAATAACATAGGGATATGTTATGTTGAATATGTGTTGTAAGAACAATCCATCGGAAGTCTAATATTTCTTATTATATAGTGTTGAAGATGTGTGAAAATTGTGTCAAGTGTATAAAAATTCTATGTAATAAACATTGTGTAATGATTTTATGTCATTTGGTATATTCACCAATTTTTTAAATGTATAAATTGATGCTGAGATTTCCATGAAAATAAAGTTTTATTTGGAGGGGGTTGTATGAACCCTTGTTGAACTGTAATGTTAGTATATAAAAGTAAACACCTAACTAAGGTGTGACAATGTGTATGTCAAACTTGTAGTAGTGTAATAATAGTCATAACATGTTGAAAAATTGATTATATGTGAATAAGATGAGGTATTTGTATGATTAGGAGAGATATGATAGTAATAAGTGTAAATAATGTAAATGTGTCGACTTATGTTGTATGTTGTCTTGAAGGTAGAAAAAATATGTGTAATGCCCAAATGATTTGTAATCAATGTGTAGAAGTAGATGCAAGATATATGTAGCATGGATATATATAGTGATTAATACACCAATTGTTGTGATAAAATGTTATATGAGAGGAAATGTCATGTTTTTAGAACATGTACTTGTCCCTTTGAGAATGTGTAATGTGTAGTATGACTAAGTGATGTTATCATAGATATGTGCCATAATGTGTGAGTGTATAAATGTGCGATATCCAGCTTAAGTATGTGAAATGCGTAGTGTGTAGTGTATAGTGTGTGACAATTCATGTATATAATCCCTAAAATATTTTACTTCAGTGTGAACCATATGAAACAAGACTTTACTTCATCAGGAAGTGATGATACGAATGTATCAAGATGTCCAATTGTAATAAAAGAGAAGAAGTCTCAAGCAGTGGAGCGTCAAGTGCATGATATGATATCAAAATTTGATATGAAATGCAAGCCTTTTAGAATTTATGACATTCCCCCCAAGTATGTAAGAGAAGTATGGTAGTCAAATACACTAAGTGTATTAATTTACTTTTCCTTTAAAGTGATTAGACGTTAGTGGTGATGTGGTAGGAGCCTAACACGGTGGAATTTAGAGAGGCCATCTAGATCTTGGTGGATGTGTAGCCGAGTGGTTGCTTATTTAACATGAGATGACTTGAGAGGTGGAGGAGTTTTATTGATATTGTAGAGGAGGTTTTTGAGTTTTATTTGATAATGATGTAGATAATAGGTGAGAGGAGGATTGTGATGGAAGACAAACCTTAAGAGGTCGTTTCTTAGTTAGAATGAGTTTAATATTTCCACCATGTTTAAATAACCAAATTGAAGGAACATTAGACAGTGGTGGCATGATTCTTCATGTAGACTTTTAGAATGAAGCATATTTAGGTGATACCCATTTCATGTGACAGCATTTGTGATGGGCATCAAAAAAATGTTGTGCAGTGAATATTTAAATTTTACGCTCAAGATGCATGATTCTTTGGTCAAAGTGTAATATCACATTATGTCCATTGATTTGATGATGCCTTACAATATGTGAGACCATTTAGCTGATTCCTAAGGAGGAAAACCATGACATTAGAACAAGATGATTAATTTTTCTTTGTGATGAGCCGCAAAATAATATTTGTATCTTCTTCATCTCAATGTCCCTATGTGATAGGCTCTGGTAATGACACCTTCTATATTTTAGACTAATATGAAGCACTATGTGAGGACATAGAATGAATATTCTTGTAGAAGGAGAACACGCATGTATCTTGAGAAGCGGACTTAAGATGTTGGATTTCAAATTTGAGAGATGTAATTGTTGATTCCCTAGCCTAAAATTTGTCTTACATTGACTATTATTAAAGAATGCAAGGCTTGAATAGAGTCAAACATGGGTTGATTAATATAAATCATAAAGCCATAAGGTGTCATATAGATGATTGAGAAGTTCAATCACTTGATGCGGTTGGCGTATTTCTACTATTACTTCTGCATGATGTACTACTTGGGAAAATTTTTTCAAAACAAATTGACAATTAGGATGCATTTGAATAAATCATTCATAAAGAAATTTGAGAATATTTTCGAGCCATGATCTCAAGATGATGTTCCAAAAAGGATCTGAATGATCCCTGGGCTTCACTAAAATGATTAAGAAAAATATGGAAATATATTCCTAAGGGATTGTTATTGCAGTAATAAATGATTAATCACATTAAGTGGAAATAATTTAATCCAATGCAAAATAAGATAGAAACATATGAAACCCTAGTTGTTAAGAGGATCATAAGATGACTTAGTTATTTCATAATGTATCCTAGACTATGCAGAAGTGATATCCAGGTGAGTAGAGAGGGAAAAATGAAGTAAAAATCCTAAGAAAAATGTACGAGATGATGATCTACCTAGACTGGGGAACCTGGAGAGGGATAGGGGAACCCGCGGGTTCCCTAGGCCCATTTTTGGGAACCTATGTTTGAAAAATGTTCCACAAACCTCCTCTAGATGGTTGCAAGGTGTTCACTTTCCTTCACCTTTGGTATCTTATATGTCACACAATGTTTTCCGAGGTCGTTGGAAACCTACAATGAAATAATGACTTGTAAAAACCTCAAAGAGACATCAAATCCTAAAAATGAAAGATACAAAATGAGGGGTTGAACTTTCCTCAGTTGTCAAATGAGTGAACTTATAACTGATCGTTGCACTACATTTCAAACACAATGTATTTCTATGTGCATGTGTGTGAAAATGTGCCCTAGGTGGATCTTGTGTGTGTCACACTTGATAACAAGAAAATATCTAGATGTAAAAGATGTAAGTAGATGTGTGCATGGTATATAATGAAATTACCCTCCTATGAAGTGTATGCAGAAGAATGCAGTCCCTTGCACTTGAATGTATGCTTGAATGCTATAGAATAGCCTTTAGATACAACCTTATGTGGTGATAGCTAATGCTTAGTGTTTGTTCCTTCATTATGATCATTTAACTTTATATTTATATGATTCCCTTTCTTGAATTTCCTATTTAACTCCAAAAATTCTAACTATGAAAAAGATAAGATGCTCAAATGGCTATAAAGGACCCAAAAGATGTTAGTAAGGTTCAAAGAGGTCAGGGGGGGCTAGAGGGGATGAGGGACACCTGGCGCTGGCGTCCTGGCTGGGCACTGGTGTCAAGAGTGAGAAATGCCAAAGTATGAAAAGACAGACTAGGCAAGGAGTGTAAGACCAAAATAGGAAACATAAATCAAGCAAATGTGGCCAAAGACAGAGATCATTTAGTACTTTTCTTGATTAGGAATCATATGAATAGTAGTATGCAATTAGGACTAGATAGATACCCAAAGTGTGTGATTTAGTGTCTACATTTGACCCCATTTTATGTTGTTGAATGAATGCTTGATAACATAAAGTAGATAAGAGATGTGTACCTGATAACCACGTAGATTGCTGACAAAAAGTGTGCTGAGAAACAAGGAAAAGCACAGAGTGATAAAAAGTGAAGAGTGGAAGCTAAAGAAGAGGAAGTGAAAAAAAAGTGATGATGATGACCCTAGGGTTGGAGTGTATGTGTATATGTCCTATCATACTTATTTTTCGTGTCAATTTTTTTGTGATTGATGATGTGATTGATGTGACTATTGCTTCCAATAAGGATAGACCTACAAAAGAGAAGAATGAACAAGTAGTAAAATACGCATATATGTGATCAAAAATTTGTAAAAAAGTGTGTCAAAAGTCTGTAAAAAATGAAAAAAGAACATGTGCACCTGATCCATGATGAGTGAAAAGAGATAGAAAGGATCCTGAAGATGTTGTAGAAGGATAAGTTTTTGGGCGATCTCACTCTAGTTGTACTGAGTGCAAGTTTTTTGGGTGATCTCATTCCAAGAACAGAAGAAGTGTAGGGAGAAAAGTCTAGTGTCATCCTCCAACCTTTAATTGCTTCCCGAAATGTGAAGACCACTATAGATGGTGTTTAAAATTTTGATTTGGTTCGATCCAACATGAAAGTAGAAAATGTAGTGTAGTGCATGCATGTTGAGTGCTGAAGGACTGTGTGCCCTACATAAAATTCGTTGTGTGAACTGCTGGAAACTGAATTGAAATGAGAAAAATTGTGTAAAAATCCCCTGGTCACAGGCTTCCAGGAAGGTTTAAAGGCACCCAAGAACTATTGTCTGGGTCTGGGTGCTTATGTCTATGGTGTGTTGAGTACCCAAGTCAGGTTTTAGGTCGTTGTTGAGATTGAAGATTGTGTTGAACTATGATTGTAGACTATTGCTCGGGGTGACTGATTCACCCAATGATGCCCCCCTCATTTGGAGTGCATGAAACATCACAAAGAGTATGCAGCCTAAAGGAGAACCAACTGCTAAACTATAACCGATGCCCTGTAGAGGGAAGGAGTGTGCTTAGTAGAAACCAAGGCACATGCAAACAAAGTGGTTGGAAGAAAAATGTTAGTACAAATAAGTTAAACATGTATATAGAAGACAATATGTTAGCTAAGTATGCAAGAAGACAATGTAGACCATGAAAAATGGGTTGAAAACAGGGGACATCACTCATGATGTCACAAGACAATCAAGGCCGAGGTAGTCAGAAATATTTAAACAATTAGAGAACAAGCAAGACATAGGGCAAAGCCCTCAAACAATATCATATAATGATATTCAATAGAAAACAATAACAAGCAATGTATCAGACAACCATGGAAGTAAATAGACCTCCAGAGCAAATGTTGAACATGAAGCACCCGTTAGCCTGTTAAAAAGATATAAAGTATGTCAAAACATGTATAATTTGATATAGTAATGTGCTATGAAAGATAAAACAATAACACCTGTAGTGTATACACAAGTGGATACCCCCAGGAGCCTGATGTGGCACTGGTAAAAGGTACTGCACCAAGATTCCATGTTGCATGTATCGATATGTAACAACTTTGAAAAACTATTATATTTCTCTTTTGCATTGCAAGTGTTGACATGTGATTTTCTTGATGCGGTGTGTTCCTTTGCTTGTTGAAAATCATGCTTGCTAGGGATAAACCATTTCTGCCCTTGGATTCATTAGGCTGAAATGTTGTTGCTTGCAAGAATCCATTTTCACTTCAGATAGGTGAGTTGTAATCTGGTTATGATGGTTGCAAACTTATCTCTACTAACTGACTCCAAGGAATGTTTAAATCTCCTTACCTAGTCTGAATGGTAAGCTGACATTCAAAGGTTGAGAGACATAATGGATTGAACTTTTATATGTTTACAAATTCTTTATTGTCTTATAAGATCGTGCCTATATTCTTTTGTATGTTTTGTGCTCAGATCTTCTTGATTGATCTTAGTGGGACGCTTATGGTGTTAAGTGAAATAAGGCTTGCTTCAAGACTATTGAGGAATAATCTAAGTCCTAGACCTAAGAGATCTATCCTAACGGGATTCTAAACTAAGGTAGATGTACCTATTTTTGTAGCTTTATCTACTGTATTCAGAACACCATCCTTTCCTAAGTTGCATGTTCTAATTAAGGGAACCACCTAAGGTAATGCTAGGCTATTTCTAATTCTAATACCTTATGCTATACGGTTGTGAGTTATGACCTAACCTAAGGTGGCAATTACTTATTGAAATATTTTTAAACCTAAGGTTATTACTTCTAAACTAACCTATGGACATAACCTAAGCTAAATGGTACCTATCCTAAACTAATGAAATAAGGAAAGGGGACCTAAGAGTCGTATGGAAAATGAGAGGCTAGGTGGTGGTTCCTAAGCTATTTATAAGATTTGATTTTTGTATTAAATACCAATGAACTACCAGATTAGGCGGAAGCATGAAAATTTGGTAGAAACTACGTGGAGTCTTCACTAAAGTTGTCCATGCATGTAAAATTTGAATTAGGATTCGCCAATTCTGGATGGTGGTGGCATGGAGAGATAGGCGGGAATTTTGTAATCAATGGCATTTATGAGTCTCATTTTTGGCGAGAAAACCACCTAGGAAAAAATTAGGTTGGATTTTTTGGAGGTTGTTTGGTCTTGCATGCTTTACGATTTTTTCTCTACATGGAGCTTTCTGGTTCTTTGAACCAACAGTTCGATTTTCACTTTGTGGTTATTTTTGGTTTCCCTGGTCTATTTTCAATTCAAGGAAAGTATATGAGGCATTGGGGAAAGAGATGTTTTTTTTTTAATCTTTCTTGGAGGAGAAGAAGAGTTGGAAGCTCAAGTGGAAGTCTCCTTCAAATTGGCAGAAGCACTATTAGGCATGATAGGTTCTACCCATTAAGATTTCCTGCTTTTCTCTAAATGTTTCATTAAAATAACTCTGCTCTCTTGAGATATATGGTTATCTATCTTGTTCTGGTTATTTACTTTATGTTGATGGAATCTCTGTGATTTTTGGATATGAATCCATTGCATGATAATATTAGTTTTCGTTGTTCTCTCTCTGAGCAAGTTCAATGGTGAAATTCATATAGAACCTTCGAGATTTTGTGTTTGATTAGAATTAGCATTCTGGACTGTCTTCCCAGAAAAGAGCTTGAGTAAATGGTTTTTGGTTGAGTTTGAACTGGTAGTATCTTTAGAAATCTTCTCTTTGATGAAACTTTGAGTTTGGAAAATTTGTAGTACTTATGTCTCGGACTGTACTGTTTACTCTGAACATGAACTTGAGTGAAAATGTGTAAGGATATCTTAATTTCTTCTATTTTGGGTAACCCGCATCTTTTTAACTGAAAGTCCTTGATTGTTTTCAAAGATAGGTGATTATACTTTTATAAAACCATAGATTGTTTTTGGAAGATTGTACTTTTGTTCTGAGACTGTATTATATACTTTGTTCTTCTTTATAAGCTTGAACTTTATGTTTTTTTTTGTTATGGAGCTGTGTAAGCACTTGTAGTTGGAATCATTTCTACAGTTTGAATTCGTGAGGAATAAAGAACAATGTTTGACTTTAAACTTAGTGTTGGGTTTTTGTATTCTCTTTCAGATCCATTTGAATGGATTTCTGGATTTTTAAAAGAGAAAGGAGTTAAATACTCTTGTAAATTGTATCTTGTTTTGCTAAGATTTATACTTCTGCTTCGGGACTGTACTGTATACTTTACTCTACAATATGAACTCAAACTTGTGTTAAAAAAATGATGAATAGATGAATGTGGATTTTGGCATTATATGCGTCCTAGATTTCTATTTGTGTATGAACTGGGTTAGTGTTGGTATTGATTTTCTGATAAGGTTTGAATTTGAAAGGAAAATAGAAGTGTTGTTTTCTTTAAAATTCGTGTTTGGTTTTGTATTATCTATTAGAAATTTTGAAAGAACTTCATGATTTTAAATGGGATTTGTAATTCAATTGATAAAACAATGGTGAATGAATTCTAGGTTCGAATCCTCTCTATTGAGTTTCCTTTAACTTTTGGGAAGTTAAGTTTTGTTTGCTCGAACTACTCTGTAGATCAACTCTCTCCCATGTTGTTAGAGTGTTTACCCTCCTAGGCCTGTTTGATTTCTTTAGTTTAGCTCTCTTCCCTTTTGATCTTGGATGAGGTAACGAGAACTCACTCTCTAGAACTAGTTACTTCTTTGTGGTTGTTTAATTAAACTTGTTCCTAGTTGATTGCGGAAATTTTTTGGGAATATTAGAATGTTCGGGAAACTTTTGGGACTTTCATTTTTGGTACTGAGAAAACCAAATCGTCCTCGTTTGATCTTTCTTGATATCGGCTAATTTGTATAGAATCAATTCTCATGTCGATTCGGGAAGTGTACAGCTAAGTCTTTCCTGTAGAAAGGAAAACACAATCATTTCTAGTATGACTATTTTGAATGAATGAGTCATGCATCATTAGGATATTGTTTTCGGATGGACTCCTCTCTGTGCACTCAATAATAAATATGAACCTTCCCTGGAAGGACATGAGTAGGAGATAATCCTTTTGTAAGTCTTGCTTTGATTTATGAAAGGTATGGTTTTAGATCACTAAATGATAACTCCAATAATGTAGAATAATACATAAGGCTTGCAAGTAGGATGATTATTGTTTTATTTCTCTCCCTTGGATTGGTTTGGGATTCTTGTTATCAGATGTTGTATCTTAAACAGTGAATCCTTTTATTGGTTTCCTGGACTGATACAGTAATATAGGTAATTGGTTATGTACTTTCTAAACCTAATTTGTATCTCTTAGATGAATGGTGAATTGTGGATAGTCCGTATTGATTCTTCTTCTTATTTATTTAAGTTTTAGGATGAATCATCCTAAATATGTACTATGCTGAAATAAACTCATTTGTACATGATTTATGGAAACTTGGTAAAATGACAATAAGGTTTCTGGTTCTAAAAGTAACTCTTTTTGTTACATAGTAAAGTTAAAATTCTATATTTCAAATTCAAAAAGAATTATGAAATGATTAAACGACAAGGGTTATTGCTTGATATAAATAAGTAATTGATTGGGATAGTACTTACCTGGTATAATGCAGTAGTTACTGATTATATTATGATTTTTTCTTAAAAGTGATTTCTGATTTACTAATTGTACTTCTTTTATGGTTGTTATTACTTATGCTTATTTGTATGATACATTAATTGTTTAATTAAACCAGAGTTGTTTTAATGGAACAATTAGTGGAATGCACCTCATTTTAATGCTTAATGCTTATCATGCTCAGTTCAATGAACTGACCCGTGCTAGCAATTTTTACAGATGGAATTCGTAAGTGATAAAAGAAGGTAAAAACTTTTATGATGTATTGGATGATGTATGTTGGTGTGTGTGACATGCCTAGTCATTGTCCACATTACCTGGTGAGTCATCTTGCCTTGTGAGAGTCATAGGCCTTAGGAAGTCAAATGAAAAGTGTCAGATTATGTCATAGAATCTGTCATTGCCATTTACGTCAGTGCATCATAGGAGTTACATTCCTTATTTTGGAATTGTAACTCCTCCTTTAGTGGCATCATATGTGTCAGTCACGTCATATGCATCAGTGGCATCATTGATATTATTTCCTTGTTTAGGCATGGGGGTTACACAACACCCTTATTTTTACTTCATTTTTTTGATTTATGAGTATGAGTAGACCTATTTTCTTATTTACATATTCTTTCCATTGTTTGAATCTTCTTATTTATTGCGTTGGAGCTTAACATTACCATCAGAGTGCAACTTCATTATGGTGCATTATTTTCGACATCGGTTCTCACGAATCCCTCTTTCATGGTATCAGAGCTGGTTTCGGTAAAACATGCACTCTTTGTTTATCAAGTTATTTATTACTTCTGGTTTCTTCTCATTTCCTCGTGTAAGTTTTTATTATTATTTTGGAATTGTATTTCTCACCTCGTATTGAGGTTTTAGAAGTTGCAAGTTTGAGGTATCTGGTTGGTTTGCTTTATCATTGTTGCTAAGTTTGTTCGGAATTGCTTCTATTCTTGTGAGCTTGTTTTTACTTTGGCGTGGACCTGTGGTTCCTTCTTGGAGTGTTTGGTGTTCATGGGTTTTCAGAATTTAGGGGGCTGCATGCTATTTTAAAGGTGTTTCACAGCTTCAGGTTTCATATTAGAAGTTTTGGTGCTATTTTGAAGTGTGGGTGTCTTTGGGATTTTTAAAGCTGGTTTAAGGCTAGCTCGGCCCCAGCTTTCCTTTGTGCACTCAATTTCCTACACACTACTCTCTACTACACCATTTTGGCTCGACTCGTCTTTGCATCACTTCCAACTAGGGTTGTTTTCTATGTGCTTTGACCATGTGGTTTGTGTGAGGTTTGGTCTTCGACTCACGTATTACTCATTCCTTCATTGGCATCGCCTTGCTTTGGTTGATTTCATGTCTGCATTCATCTCTAGCTCCCGCGCTAGAGCTTTAGATCCAACTCGGGCCTCATTATTGTCACGGCTTTACTCGCATACCCATATCCTGTTTGCCTACCCTGAGCTTTGTACTCCAATTTTTCGTTGGTTCGTGCTTGTTCTCTATGTTCAGCTCTGGTTTCCACTCGCAAATTGGGATAGGATGTGTTTTTGGATACTCTTGTCACTCTTGGGTTCTGCATTGGAGTGCCTTGGTTTACACTGGGATTTTTTTCGTCTGAACCAGCTAGCCAGTGGACTTAGTTTCACTACCTTGCCGTTTGTTTCCTGAGCCTTTTTTTGGCACGTCTCTGTTGTTCACTATTTGGCCACGCAGTTTCTCCAATCATTGTTTGCCAACTCCAACAACAAGTTTCAACTCTGGCACCTCGGCAGCTGTTATGCTGACCTTTGACTGTGCCAGCTAACTCATCGGGATCTCCCACTCCCACTCGATGGCTTCCTAAGTGGTTTTCCATTCTCCCACAGCCTGGCTCAGTCAAATTCCACTAGCGGTTTTTCAATCTCTCCAAGCTTGGTCAACGTGGGTCCCTTATCCATCCATTAAGATTGATCATAGGTAAATTAATCTTTCCTTTTAAATATTTAAGGTTAAAAACCTTTAATTCACTGGCATTGTAAATTTTTGTGTATTTTTCTTGTTTTATTCAACCTTCCTTTGAGTTCTTTAGAAGACTCACCCTTAGATGATCTTGAGTTTTATTCTATCCCTTTTATTGCTTGTGGACTTGTGAGCACGCCCACGATAGTCTTACAGCAAAGGGATTCTTTCGTGCGATGTGAGACACTATTTCTCACAAGGATTTCTCTTCCCTTTCTCGTTTTCTCTAATTCTTGTTGTTTTCTTACGGTATCAAACTATTACACCCAATGAATATTGATTGTTGTCTCCACTCTTGCGTGTTATTACACTAATTGCAAGGTGAGTGACAAAATGGTTCTCGACACACAGTCACATCTAATTGTAATTAACGCACTAAACTATAAATTTCCTAACTCAGGGGGGTGTGATATTTCTTTGGGGTGGTTGTTTCATTTCTCTCTCCTTCCTTCTTCCTTCATTGGTTCTATCTCTTCATTATGGATATCTCTAAAGTACCGGTGCTCACACCTTTTAATTTCTTTGAATGGAAATCTAAAATTATATTGGTTTTGCGAAGTAGAGGGTTATACCATTTCGCCATGGGGTTAGAGACTGAACCTAATGATGAACCCAAAAAATCTAAGTGGTTCAACCATTGTGATGAAGCCTTAGGTCTTCTCTGTATGTCCAATGACATGAGAACACATGAGTTGGAGAACGAACTACTAGGGTTAAATCCTAGTGACTTTGAAAGCCTGCAGGCCTTCTTCTCAAATTTTGTCCACACTAGACTGCTTCTAAAGTAATGTAAAGTGGAAAAGAAAGAATCTCAATTGATCTTGTTGATTCTTTCTAAATTAGGTCCTGAATACTCTTTCTTCATTTTAACTTTCCACGCCACGAAATCTACCTTTTGTAGTACTTGGAATATGCCCTCCTTTGACATTTTTTCGTCCCAACTCATTCGAGAATAGGACAAAATCATTTAAATGGGGACTCTAAAATCCAAGTCACATGCCCTTGTGGTGAATAAGGGAAATAAAAATGAAAAGAATAAAGAAACAAATGACCAACCTAAGAAAGAAACCAAGACCAACCAACCCCTAGCTAAGCCCAACACTAACACTTCGACTTTTGAGCCTAAAGTGAAAAAGGAAAAGTTTAAATGCTCCTATTGTAAAAATTCTAGCCACGATGAGCATCATTGTCTTCGGAAACAAATTGATCACTTAACTCATTTACTTGAGAAGAATAAAATAAGTGTTCCTGAATCCGTTAAACAAAATGCTCAGAGGGGTGAGTCTTCTAAAGCTAAGGAGTTTAAAAATGAAAAGAAGAAAGGTCAGGCCCTCGTAGCTAGATCAGATGCATCATCAACTTGGATTATCGATTCCGGTGCCTCGCACCACATGGCTTCTCCATAAGTTGAATTCTATAGCATTGAACCATTTCGCATGTCCCAAATCACATTGGGTGATGATACTCATGTGTCGGTTTCCGGTAGTGGATCAGTAGAGATAGAAGGTGGAACATTTAACCAAGTGTTGAGTGTTCCCATTTTCTCTACTAATCTCCTATCGGTTTACCAAATCACCCACCTTGGTGAAGGAATGTGAGTGGAATTTGGTCCTAACTCGGTGATCATTCGTGAGCTTAACTCTGACTACAATGTGGCTGAGGGAAAGGCGGATCACCATTCACGGTTGTATACCTTTTCCCACTTCTCTTCTAATTTGACACCCAATGCCTTTCTCACTCATACGAATGAGGTTAGCAAGCTATGGCTTGAGTATTTTGAGCATCTAAATTATCGTTACCTTGAATAATTGAGCCAAAATGAAATGGTCAACGGGTTGCCCCGAGTTAAGTTTTCTAAAGGTCGTTGTGAGGGTTGCACCCTCGGAAAGACCCCTGAAAAAAACTTTGATAAGGGAAAATCTTGGAGAGCTGCTCATCCATTGGATCTATTTCATACTGATGTTTCTGGCCCCTTTCCATCTCCTTCTTTCACTAAAGCTCTATATATACTAACCTTCATTGATGACTTTTCGCATTACTTGGGAATATTTTCTTTAGCTTAAGTCTGAAGTCTTTGAGCATTTTCAAAAATTTAAGGCTCTTGCTGAGAAATAAGCGGAATGGTCTATCAAGGTTCTTCAAACCAACAATGGAGGCGAGTATGTGAGTAATAGGTTTGAGGATTTCTGCACTTATGAGGGGATTTCTTTACAGCGTATAGTTTCTTATTGCCCTTCCCATAATAGAGTTGCAGAAATAAAGAACCGAACTCTAAAGGAGATGGCTACTTGTATGGTTCACTCAAAGTCCCTTCCTCCACAGTATTGGGCTGAAGCAGTGAATTTTGTTTGTTACATTCAGAACCGTGTTCCACAAAAGGCAATAAGAGGGATGACACCCTTTGACACCTGGGTTGGACACAAGCTTGATGTTGAGCACTTTTGAGTCTTCAGATCCAAGGCTATGGCTCAGATTCCCAAGAAGAAATGTAAGGCATTGGATCCACAATCCAAACCTTGTATCTTTGTCGGGTATCCTAATGACATGAAGGGATATCGATTGTTGAACCCTACTACCCATGAGCTCTATATTGAGAGGAGTGTGAAGTTTGATGAGTCATCCTTGACTTTTACTTCCACTGAGGTTTTTTTTCCCATTGATTCAAATTCAGATTCATTAGATGATGATGTTGTTGAGCGAGTTCCTCCTCTCTCTGATCCTCCTGATCCTCAAACTTCTGAGTCTTCTAATTTTGATAGTAGTGATGATGAGTACTATGTCCCTTCTTAATCAAGTGAATAATCTTACGACTATAAGCTTGAACCTTTGGAACCTCTTTAGGCCAAGAAAAATTTATAGAGTGCTGGAGATTTAGTTGGAGATCCTTCAAATGAGAGATGTACACGCTCAAGTTTCATTGGACCCCACTCCTTCTTTGCCTCTGCTTTTGATCCACCATCTTTCTAGGAAGATTTTGTGATTTCTGAGTGGGATTCTGCTATGGATGAGGAGTATTCCTCACTCATAAAGAATGACATTTGGGATCTTACCCCTCTTTTGAAGGAAGAAAAATCATTTGGTATAGGTGGCTATATCGAACAAAGTATGGAGCCAATGGAGAAGTCAAGAAGTATAAAGCGCAACTTGTAGCTAAGGGTTTCTCCCAGGTAGCTGGGGTTGATTACATGGAAACCTTTTCTCCAGTTGCGAAGATGACTTCCATTCGATTGACCCTTAACATTGCTACCGCTAATAGATGGGAAGTCCACCAGATGGATGTTAAGAGTGTCTTCCTTCATGGGAACCTAGAGCAAGAGATCTATATGGAACAACCTCTGGGTTATGTCCATGATCCATCCCTCGTTTGCAAGTTAAAAAAGTCTCTCTACGACCTTAAACAAGCCCCTCGAGTTTGGTATGCCAAGATGGACTCCTTTTTACTTGCATCAGGGTTCACTCGGTGTCACTTTGACCTAAATGTGTATATTCTATGACAGGATGACTCCATGATTATTCTTATTCTCTATGTTGATGACTTGTTGTTCACAGGGAGATCTTCCTCTATCATTAATTCTATGAAGATTTCCTTGGCCAACAAGTTCTCCATGTCTGACTTAGGATTGCTTCATTACTTTCTTGGGATCCAGATTTCACAATCTGACTCTGGAATTATAATCTCACAGCCTAAGTACTCTCTTGATTTGCTTGCTCAGTTTCACATGTTTGATTGCAAGTCCTCACCTACTCCTTTTATTTCTGGGGTCAAGTTGGTTTCTGATTTCTCTTCCCCCTTGGTTGACGGTACCCTTTATCGGTAGTTGGTGGGGAGCTTGATCTACCTTACTCACACTCGGCTAGATCTTTAGTATGCTATCGGGATCGTGTCCAGATTTATGCAGGATCCTCATGAGCTGTATTTAAAAGTAGAAAATTGGATCCTTCACTATGTTTGTGGCACTCACACAGATGGTATTCATTACTTAGGAGGGACCGAGATTGATTTGGTTGGAATTATAGACTCAGATTGGGCCGGTGATCTAGATCATCAGAAGTCTACCTCAAGCTATAGTTTCACTCTTGGTTCAGGTCCTATCAGTTGGTCCAGCAAGAAGCAGAACACCATTGCCATATCATTGACAAAAGAAGAATACAAAGGAGCAGTTTGTTGGTATCCAAATTGATTCTCCCTCTAAGTCTAAGCAACATCACTGGTTTGACAGGAAGCTTAAAGACATATTAGATCATGGTGAGTCATTTTGTAGCCAGGGATGAGATCTAACTGGCACTTTCTCACTCAAATGTAGAGAAATGGATAGCACCCTCAAGAGTATTTGATCTATCCTCACTATTTTAGGTTATGCCTTTCAACCAGGGTAAGAGGACCCTTTTGTACCTTGTTGTTTAAGGAAGAGATGGGGATATCCTTCCTAATGAAATTGTTAAGGAGACCTTGGAGAAAATATGATCAATGCAACAAAATATAACTCTCACTTGTTGTCACTCTAGATAATGGAGATATTTTATGGGCATGGTTCAGGCTACTAAAGACATTTAAAATCCTAGTTGTTTCTGCATGCTTTGGTAATAGAAATTATGCATTTGTGCACACACAGAACAAAAAAGGGTAGTATGGGTAGGATTATCTGTTTTAAATGAATTTTTTAGTGGGAGGTGGGGCAAGATAAACTTGACTAGCCAGATATTTTAGGAATCTTACAAAATGGAAGGTTGAACTAACAGAATGCCACAAAACAGCTATAGTGTTTCTTTAACCAGAATATGTGCTTCAATGGAGGCCCAAAATAGTACTTTTTCACACAATCTTTGAGATTCTATCACGAAGGCTCAAGTTAGGAAACCCAACAAAGTATCAAGATCTAAGCCAAATCATGCCTAAGGTACACCCAAAGGCTTATAGAAAATCTCTGTCAACAGATGAAAGAAAAGTGATTTTAAATCATTTATTCCAATCCTAGATGAAAGCTCTTCTAAGGAATGAAATTACAGATGCCACTAAACTATCAAAAGGATTGAGGCCTATGTGATTGAATTAGATTTTAATACAAGATTGCAACAGAAACAAGAAAAAATACTCGTATACATTCAGAAATAAAACAAACACATTTTTCTCAAGACAACACAGAATAACTTGAATTTGATTGAATCTATCAGCAGGAAAAATTTTCTAGAAAAGTCTCAGAGCTTGTCAATGGTTGTACACTTGCAACCACCTGGACATGATCAAATTTAATATAAAAGAGATATATAAGCTTTTCAAACGGCTTCTCAAAAATGATGGGCTATGTCAAGATTTTTTATATTAGAAAATTCAGTCCCGACCCCTAACACTCCAACCATTTGCACAAAAAATTCATGCCATTTATAACATTTACAACAGGGACCCCTTTCCCCCTCCAAAATCTAGACCTTGAGTGCTACCAGTGCTTGCCATGATCACGATCGCGATTCTCAGAATCAGATCTGCCAAGATTTACCAGGTGCTCGAGGGGGAAGATCTCATCAAATACCTCCTGCATTGAACTCCTTCCTCTGTTAGATCACTCTTTCTTCAATTCACCAACCACTTCCACCCCTAATCTGTCAAAATTGGCTCCTTGCGTGTTCGGGAGAAAAAAATGGAAAATGTGATTGAGCACGATAGTCAGAACATTTTAATGGTGAAAGATGTCTACCAGATCTTCCCACCAAACTCAGATATCAACATTAACTTCCCTCTCTACTTGGCATGTAGGAAATACCAAGAAATCATGAAGACTTGCACTTCCAAGCGTGTTTCAGTAAAATGGGGGGAAATCAAATTCAGACTCTCTGCTACCGTTGACCTCTACTTTGAATTTGTGCCATCCACGTGGAAGATTCAAACTTAAAAATAGACCTGGGGGATTCCTCTTACTTTTTAGAACTTTTGGAAAAATGAAAAAATTTCACATTTTGTTCCGCACCCCTTCCCTCGAGAAATGAGCCTAACACGTGTCCAAAGGTGGGCCCTAGCGGGACCGCGGCCAAATTCTACCATTTCACCCCCCTTTTGGAAAAGGGAAATTTTTTCAAGTTTTCCCCACAGCTCTGCCCTTGAAAAATGGGCCTGACACGTGTCCCAATGTGGTTCTAGCAGAATTGTGCTTCCCTTTTTACTTTTAACTCTTTTCCCACAAAGGTAAAAATTTCCAAATTTCCTCTGAAGGCCCGCACCTCCACCATTGACTGGAGCAAGCTTTGACCTTTCTTCCATTAGGCGTGTGGGCCATTTTTGATATCTTAACCCTTTTGAGCATAAGAGGCAAAAATTATAAGTTGCCTCTGATGGTCCGCTTTGACGGTCCTTTTGAATTGTCAAACTGCCACATGTCACTATGGCGCACCTTGAGATGGTCCCCAAAAATTGAGACCTTGAATGAGTGCGGGCTCACCATGTGTCTCGGCCTGAAAAAATTTGTTTGAAGGATTGAAGCTCAGTAGAAGGTGCCAAGTGCCATGCTCCAGGGAAATCTCCTTTGGCCATTGAAAATTCTAAGCAAAATGTAAAGTGAGCGGAGGCCTCCACGTGTCCTCCTGACGCTTGTTTAAAATGAAACTCAAGGGCCAGTCCCCAAACATGTGTGGTTCCTCCACATGTCCCAGACCTCCCAAAACCCTTTGAAAAAGACTAAGTATGGGAAGACCCAGTGGAAACCTCCACGTGTCCTCCCGATGCTACTTCAAGGCTAGACTAAAAAGTAGATCCTCAAACGAGCATCGTGCCTTCACGTGGACACATTTTTAGTTTAGGTGATTCATAGAAATTTTAAAGTACCCAGCTGAGCTACATCTAACCAAAAGGTGTCATGTCCCCTGTCGATGCAAGGATGTAAATTGACCGAGAGAAACACCCGTCAAGCTGTAAAATGTAGAAAAACTATCATTTGAGCCCGAAAATGAAAATTTCTCCAAGGACAAAGAATTTAGAAATGTTATAAGCCTTAAATATGTTTCTCAGAGATACATCCATTCATTTTTCTTCAAGTATTTAGGGCAGAAATGACAAGGAAGACAAATCCCGACCGTGGAGAACAAAAAATATGGGAGAACCTGAGTTTTTAGATGAATAGAGAATAAGAGACCCAAATCACAAACCTTTTCCAAAGAAACAAAGAAACAAGGAGCAAACTATGGATCCATAGGTGATCTATGACCCAGGAATAGTTTAAAAACGACAAAAAAGATTAACCAGGCACAACACAGGGAAAATTTAAGTGACGAAGGCCGCAAATCGATAGATTTTCAAAGGCAAATTGGGGCGAGACGATTTTAAGCACCAACATAGTTAATGCTACCAAAGAAGTTGTTTGGTTACAGGGTATCTTGAAAGATTTTGGCATCCACTTTTGGTAGCCTACCATCGTCTACTATGACAACCTGAGCACTATCTTGATTTTTATAAATCCAGTTCAACATCAGTAGACAAAGTACATTGAGAATCACATGCACTTTATATGGGAGCTTATACAAGAAAACATCATTAACATATAGTATGTTCAGACAGTTGATCAGGTTGTAGACATATTCATCAAGCCCTTCACTGAGGTGAAATTTCTTCACTTGTGGTATCTTCTTGGGGTGAGGTCTGCTGCAGTTGCCCATCTTCCTCGGGCTATATAGTCCTCCTCCTCCTCTTCTTCTTTCTAGAAAGACGTTGTTTGTATATGGGCACCTTATCAACCCTTTTATTTGCCGGGTCTCATTGACACATCTTTCTTAGTTATCTAGGGGATTCTTCTTTTTTTTTCTGGCTTACCTTGACCTCTTCCCTGAATTTGATGAAGGGGGGGTGTCAATGTGTGTGACATGCCTAGTCATCGTCCACATCACCTGGTGAGTCATCTCACCTTGCGAGAGTCATAGGTCTTAGGAAGTCAAATGACAAGTGTTAGATTCTGTCATAGAATCTATCATTGTCATTTGCATCAGTGTGTCATAGGAGTTACATTCCTTATTTGGAATTGTAACTCCTCCTTTAGTGGTGTCATATGCATCAATAACGTCATATGCATCAGTGGCATCATTGATATTCTTTCCTTGTTTAGGCATGGGGGTTACACAACACCCCTATTTGTACTTCCTTTTTTCGATCTATGAGTATGAGAAGACCTATTTTCTTATTTACATATTCTTTCCATTATTCAAATCTTCTTGCTTATTGCACTGGATCTTGACCTTACCATTAGAGTGCAACTTCATTGTGGTGCATTGTTTTTAACATCGGTTCTCATGAATCCCTCTTTCAATGTAAAGTCTGGCTCTTTTGTTAAGAATTCCGATTCATTCATGAGTTGTATTGAAAAATAAAATTTGTATTCTTCTATGACCTTAATGTTGTTTGACACGCAGTATGCTTGAAATGCATAGTGTTGTAAAGTGTATAATTTTATCTTAATGAATTGAAAGGCTTGGAGAGTGACTCCAAATTGTTGTGTGAATTCTCTTGTACTTTTTATGAGGAAATTAGAATTTATATTGTTAATATTCTTCGTAACTGTTTGTATAATTATTACTGTTATCACTTAATAAGTTGGATTAAGGGAATAGTTCAATCTCCCTTACTAAGCTGTAACTTGTTAAGTTACATAAGATTTCATTCTCTATCTAAACAATTATAGTATAATTATGGAATGTGTACTGGACACACAATTAAACTATATGAATTGTGAAAGATAAAAAGGTTACGATAACCCTAGCATTTAATCATGTAGAGGAAGACTCTTCCTCTTTCAAAAGAATGTAAAACAAAAGGAATGGTGTTTATGATCGTTAATAATTGTACTTCATTTCCATGAAGTTTACTTTAACTGAACCTATGTGGATGCTACACCATCTTGAGCAGTAAAGATATATTAAACTAACCTTATGATGTTTGCTTCCCTGTTTTTGGATAACTTATTATTATGCCAAGTTAATGAACATAAAAGAAATCCTGAGTTAATGAAGTTCTTAATATTAATCAGATTAAATATGAAAGAAGCGCTTAATGAATGTTGGAATCAGAGTTTTGCAAGGTTGCTGCAATTTGAATCTTAATCCAAATCTAATTATGAGTTAATGACCACCTAGGGGTATGTACATCGTGATGAAGCAGTTCTAATGGATGTTGGAACATACCAACTATAGGACTGTACCTTTGAGAAGACTAAGGACTTATCAAGGATACAGTGTTGCAGTTGACATGTGGCAGCACCCTTCCATATTTGTTTATCTAGATCTACACACATTTGGACTTGAACTTATTTTCTCTCTAGGTCAAGTTAGTAGCATGATTAGAATAGGAAGTAGCTTTCTATGACTTAGGGTACCTAGGCACATTCGGTTGACTTATGTCGGTCAAGTATGCCCATATACCCTAAGTCATCGTGAGTGTCTCCCTATAAACAAATTATGTCGCCAACCTGGGTTAGGGTCAAACCTTGGGCAAGTGTACTAACAGAAGTTAGTAAAGACCATTCTAGATAACAATAGAGTGAGGTGAAGGATGTATTCTAGATCAATGAGTATGTCATCTACGAATAGTAACATGAACAGTATGTTGGAAATCTTTGGCCAAAGTATCGTAAGCTATTGGTTGCATTGTCCTAGGTCACCTAGTTTAAAGAAACGTGATGTTAGATGAATATTTGTAACAAATATTTATATAGGTTCTTTAAATAGATCACTCAGTACCCGGAATAGGGTAGGAAAACCAAGTATACATAGTATACATAAAGTATTCTATACGTAAATAAAAACTTGAGAGATCGGTTAAAAACCGAGTCATGAAATAAGAGATCAGTAATTTACCGAGTCATTTACACTTGCATATGGTTATCTGTTATGAGATTGATTGGCATGGAATGTGTGTTCTAAATGATGTTTTATTTAGAATAAAGAACATTGTGTTAAAAAAAAAATCCCTTGTTTTTAAAGTCTTAAAATGGGAATGTTACAGATATGTGCAAAGTCTGCGATTACAACTAGAAGTAAAATGAGCACACATGTGTATATATAGAAAATAGATAATGACATACAAGATATTTGTCTAGCATGTGTAAAAAGTGTACATGTAAGCATAGGTAAGTGAGAGTAAATATGACAAAGATATGTAGTATGTTGTTGATGAGATGGCATGGAATGCATTGTGAGTGTGATAGGAGCCTTATGCCCCCTGAATGAATGTAAAATAGGATGCATGTGATGAGGTTCATTAATAAAATTCCCCTTAGTAGTAAAAAATGAACCATGAAACAATTGTGTGTCATCAAGAAATATTGGAATTGTGTACTAGAAAGATGTGATCATGAAATCATAAAGCGTAGAGAGTGCGAGTGAGTGAGTTTGGTGCTAGAAAGATGTGTCGTGAATGCACCGAGTGTGAAATGTGCAGTGGGTGAGGTTCATGTATGTAGTATGCCCTCAATAGTCAAGTGTGAACCGTAGCATGAGAGTGCATCATTGGGTAATGATAATATAATGTGTGTATCAAAGGGTTTAAAAGTGCTAAAAAATATGAATCATGGAGCGCAAAGCGTTAAGTGTCATAGGACATGCTAGAAATAATTAATAGTGCTAGAAGGGAGGAGAATTAGTGTGATTCCCCCCAAGGGTGCCAATTATGGAGATCTATGTGGTGACACGAGATGTGATTAAGTGAAATGTGGATTTATATGCCTAATCTAATTATTATTGTAGCAGTAAATGAATTTACAATTAAGTACACAATTTAATCCAAGAAACCTAAGTTAAATAGTATGAAACCCTAAATTTAAAGAAGAAACAAGATGACTTAGTTTATTTCACAATTAATCCTAGATTGCTCCACAGTGCTGACCAGATGAAAAAAGATGGAAAATGTCAGACAAAGCCTCAGAAAAGTGTGTGAGCCAACGATATTCCTAGAATAGGGCACCTAGAGAGGGACATTGGTGCATGCGGGTGCCCTAGGCCTTTTTTTGGGAACCTTTGTCTGTGGAAATTCTCACAAAACCTCCTCTGAGTGGTTGTAAGTTGTTCGTTGTTGCTGCCTTTGGTTTCTATGTGATCACACAATGATTTACAAGGTCGCTGGAAACCTGCAATGAAATAAATGCTTGCAAAAACCCTCAAAGAGACGTTAAATCCTAAAAAAGAAAGATGCAATATGGGTGGTTGGACTATCCTCAACTATCACAATGGTGATCTTACGAATAAGCGTTGCACTATATCTCAGACCTAATGTATTTCAATGTATGTGTGCGGAATCATGCCCTGGGTGGCTCTTGTGCATGTCACACTTGATAGAGAGAAAATAACTAGATGTAAAGAAATGTAATAGTTGTGTGCATGGAAAAGAATTAACTTCCCTCATATGAAGTGTGTATGCAGAATAACTAGCCCCTGTGTCCCTTATATGGTGTTAGATGGATGCAATGGAGCTCTTAGATGCTTGATGCATGCAACCTTAGGTGATGATAGTTAATGCTTAGTGCTTGATCCTTTATTATGATCACATAACTTTATATTTATATGATTCATTTGATTGAATTTCATAATTAACCCTGAAAAGGCTGACTACCAAAAAGATAAGATGCTCAAATGGATAGAAAGGACCCAAAATATGTGAACAGAGTATACCGAGGTTAAGGGCGCCCAGAGGGGACGAGGGCACTTGATGCTGCCATCCTGGATGGGCATTGGTGTCTAGGATGATAAATGTCGAGGTGTAAAAAGGAAGACCGAGCTAAAAATGGTGTGAGACCAAAAGTGCCAATAGAAATCAAAGAAAGGTGGCCAAAGACATGGGTTAATTAGTATTTTTCTTACTTAGGAATCGTATAAATAATAGTATGTAATCAAGACTAGATAATTACCCAAAGTGCATGATTTTTTATCTACATTTTCCCCCACTTTATGTTGTTGAGTGAATGCTCAATAACATAAAGCAGATAAGATATGCATACCTGATAACCATGTAGAGTGATGATGAAAGTGTGCCGAGGGACATGACAAAGTCTGGAGTGATAAAGGTGTGAAGTGTGGATGCTAAGGAGAAAAAAAAGTATAAAAAAGTGATGATAAAAATTACCCTATGGTGGAAACACATGTGTAGATGTCGTGATGTTCATGTTGTCAATGCTGATTATTGTTGTTGATTTTGTGATGTGACTACCGCTTCCCATAAGAATGGTTCTACAAAAGAGAAGAATGACCAAGTAGTCAAATATGCATGTGTATGATCGAGATGTGCAAAAAATTATGTGAAGAAAGTAACACAAATGAAAAAGGAACATGTGCACCTGATTTGTGATGAGAAAAGAGTGTAGAAAGGATCATGTAAATGTTGTAGAAGACCGAATTTTTTGGGCGATCTCATGTTAGTTGTGTCAACCATAAGTTTTTGGGGCGATCTCACGCCAAGTCATGGAATAAGTGTAGGGAGAGAAATCTGGTGTTAGCCTCCAACATTTAACTGCTTCTTGCAATGTAGAACACCACTGCATATGGTGTGTAAAATTAGAACAATTTGATTTAATGTGAAAATGTGTAGTGCATGCATGGAGAATGCTAAAGATTGTGTGCCCTATAAAATTCATTGTGTGGAGTTCTCTAAACTATGCTTAACTACCAAAATGTTGTGTAACTACCCCATGGTAACAAGGTTCTACAAAGGGTCAGGGGCGCCTAGGTCTTACTGTCCTGATCTAGGCACTAATGTTTTTGTTGTGCTAAAGAACCAAGTTTGATTTTAAACCCTATCTGATACTAATGACTATGTGGTATCGGTACTATGCTATATTGTGCGATGATTGTATGACATTATATGGGTGACTTATTCACCTAAATGATGTGTAGATTAAGAATTTCACGCTTGTTACTTGTCCAAGTTAATGTACCAAACTAAACATAAAAACCCTGAAAAACTCAAATGAAATCGATACCTGATTGATATGACAAGATCCGAAGACGTAGATGGGAAAAGAAATCCGATGTAGAAAAGACGGGCGCACACGAGCGATCCCTGCAAAGTAGATCCAGGAAACCTACGAGACATAGATGCTTGACAGAAAAAGACAACGTTAAAATATATTTGGGTGGACTACCCGAAAAGTGGGTCCGGGAAGTGATAAGCTCCCTTGGCGAATGTCAGTCCACATTTTTAATTAAGGAAAGAAGCATACATGATAAAAGATGTAAGTAAATGACTAGATTTTCTAATAAAAAATAACAAATTGAATCTAAACAGCGGACAGAAAGCAACAGGAAACAGGAAATTCTGAAAATAATGTTGGATTAATGTTACCTAAGTCCTTTTACCTATCTGTAGGCTGATCGGCGTCAGTTAGGAAAATCAGCGTCGACTGATTCAAATCAGCGTTGACTGATGCAGGTCGGTGTCGACTTGGGAAAATTTTCAGGAAGATTGAGAAACAGACAGTGGAGGCTAGATCATTGATCTCTGCTAGATCTGCAAGTGTCGTAGGGATACTGACAAGGCTCCACCTATACTAGATGCAAGAATAGAGTCACTAAGAGATTGATGAAGACTCACGATGTTGATGTGGCAGGAGCAGAGCAACAGTACTCCTCTTAGGGATTGGTTTGGACAAGATTCACTCTCACTTGATAAATAATGCTCAAACTTGATGCTTTAAACTCTCTCATTCCCTTTGTCTAACTCACTATCTATCTCGCCATCTAACTGTCTAACCAGAACTGAGTTTTGGGCCTCTATTTGTAATCGGCACCGACCAAGATGAAATCGGCGTCGGCCGAGTACCAGTCGGCACCGATCAGGGAATAGAATCCCGAAATGGCCAAAAGGAGTGATTTTTGGAAAGATGAGAGTGATCCTTTCACCTCAAATATGGGAAATATCTCGCTGCTCGGTTTGGGAGGAGGAGAAACAGGGGGGATATATGGACAGAATATATATGGGGTAGATAAGTGGTTAGGATATATGTAAAAAGGTGTAATTGAATAGTTAATATTTAATTACTCATGGGTAAAACATAATGGGGTGAATTAAACCTAGGATATGTGTTTA
Source organism: Taxus chinensis (assembly GCA_019776745.2). NCBI lineage: Eukaryota > Viridiplantae > Streptophyta > Pinopsida > Cupressales > Taxaceae > Taxus > Taxus chinensis. The sequence continues at coordinate 814,640,293 of CM034146.1, forward strand.
AATCACAAATTGAATAATACCCCAAGGGGGCAATGGTGATATGAATGTGCCCCAGGTTACCTGAGAAGGTAAACGAATGTGAGGGACACTAAATTGGGTAACCAATTTTAGGTGTCTACATGATGCCCCCCTCATTTGGGGTGCATGTGACATCATTGAACGAGTATGCAGCCCAATGGAGGACATACTATTGTGGCTAAACTATGCCTTGTAGGGGGAAGGGATTGTGCTTGGTAGAAACTAAGGCACACATAAACAAAGTGGACATGAGACAAGTGTTAGTACGAGTAAAGTCAAATACGTATATAGAAGAAAAAATGTAAGCTAAGATGCAAGAAGATAATGTAAACACGCAAGAAGATAATGTAGACCATGAAAAGTGGGTTGAAAACATGGGACACCACTCACGATGTTGTAAGAAAATCAAAGCTGAAGTAATCGCAAGAAGACAATGTGCACACAAGACAAAGGGAAAATCCCACAAATAATGGCATACAAAGAGCAATCAATGGAAAACAATGTAACATACAACTATGGAAGAAAATAGCCATGCATAACAAATGTTGCACATGAAGCACCTGCTAGCATGTTAGAAGAATAAAAAGCATGTCAAGGTGTGTATAATACGATAAAGTAATGTGCTATGAAAATGAAACAATATCACCTATAGTGTATGAAATTGGATGCCCCTAGGAGCCGCTGTGGGAATGGTAATAGGTACTACACTAAACATCCATGTTGTGTGTAATAGATTTGTATAACCTACGATCACAGCTAGAAAGACAAGTGAATCTGCATGTGTGTATGATAAAGATAATGACATACAAAATATCTATCTAGCATGTGTAATAAATTGAACATGTAAGCGGAAGTAAGTAGGAGTAAATGCAACCAAGATATGTCGTATCATATAGATGAGATGGAATGGAATGTAGTATGAATGATAGGAGCCGCGTGCCCCCTGAGTGGATGTGTATGCATGAGATGAGGTTGATTTAGTCATGCCCCCTTAGTAGTCGAGAAAGAACAAAAAATGAGAGTGTGTCATTGGGAAATGGTTTGAATTATGTGTATTAGAAATATGTGATCGTCAAAGTGAAAAGTGCAGAGTGTAATCATGTAATTAAATGAGTGAATGATTGAATGTGTGAGTGTGGTGAGGTCCATTTGAGTTGTAGACCCTCAACATTCGAGTATGGACCATGGAACAAGAGTGCGTTATAGGGTGGTGTGTTGTGTTGGATGATTACGAAAGAGATTCATTGTGAGCACGTTAAGTGTGTGATGTATTTTGAATGTGTCAGACTTGTAGCAGGTTGTGTCACATGTGAAAATTTCAAGTATGTAGTGTGTTGTGGATATGTAGATTTATATAAGATTGTTGTGTTGATTGCAGTCAAGAGAGTTGTGTCATGTGATATAAGAGAGGTATGTTGTGAAAGCATTGGGCATGAAGCATGTTATAAATGTGTTGACTGTGTCGTATATTGTGCTGAAGATGTGTGGAGAGTATGTGGTTCTATTGTGTTGATTTTGTATTAAGGAGTATGCACAAGAAGTATGTATGGTTAGTGTGTCAAGTGTGTAGTATGCGATATGGAATGTGTGTTAGAAATAAGGTTTCGTAAGTGTATTGATTGTATAGTGATGAATATAAGTTTTTCAAGTGTATCTTGTGTAGTATGATGTGTAGTGTAGTGTGTAGTGTGTGAGGTTAATGTGTATAGGATGCCCTCAACAGTCAAGTGTGAACCAAAGCACGAGAGTGTGTCATCGGGTAATGATGATTCATGAATGTGTCAAAATGTACATGGTTTGTGCGAAAGTCTAGATGTGAAATGATGTGAATATAAGACGGTTGTCGATGTTAGGGGGAGAAATAGATGTGATTCCCCCCAAGTGTGTGAGGATGAGAAGGATCAAGTGTCATTGTCTAAAAATATCATCATTGTCCTGATTGAAGCTAACTGGAGATGCGTTGGAGACCTGATAAGCAACAATGTGAGGTGGATCATATAAAGAGCCATTGCAACATAGGGTGTATATGGTCATTGCATATTCTTCATCAGTGAAAGGTGCTAGTGAACACCCATGTACGTACCAATGAGTGATATTTTGGGAATAGCCATGAGATGAATCATTACCAATAGAAATATGAACGAATGACATAGGAAAGGTGATATAAGTGTGAGTGGAGTATAAAGTTTCCCCCCAATATAATCAATCCAAAATTTCTCAAGTATCAAAGGAGAAGTACAAGGGGCATGTGTAACGAAGACTACTAAATGGTACACACAAAGACCATAGGCAACTGTAATGTGAAAATATTCATGATACATATGAGGTGAATGTGGTGGCGGTAGGATATCATTGAGTGTCAAGCCAAGTCTAGCTAATCCATCATGTGTGCAAGTAGTATAAGAACAATTATGATCCAATAGGATATGATGCCAATAAGAATTATTAATGAAGAGTGTGCATGTGAAAGGAGGTGGTAAGGACACAGACTATATATACGAAAGTGAAATGACATCCAAAGTATGGATGAACCCTTGATAAAGTACCATACCATTAGTAGAAGGAGGGGTTTTGAATTTCTATTCACTAAGGCCATTAATGACGAAAATGTCATCGAAATAAGAGTCATCGATATCAATAGGAGTAAAATTAAGATTGCACAATTTGTCATCATTGAGTTCAACAATGTTGACTTCATCATCAGAATCATCAGAGTTATCCATTTTAAAATTTTCATGTTTTAGAGTTGTGTCAAGTATGTTGGTAGGTAGTGCATTAGATGTAGGAGCAAGAGGATTCTCAATGAGTTGAGCAGAAGAGTTTATAGGAGCAGACATTTTCGGTGAAATGGTGGTAGTAATATGAGTAGAAGTAGGTGAAGTACTTGGAGCAATAGAAGAATATTGTGAAGTGATTGATTGACCAATGTCATATGTATCAATATTATGATATGGAATATGCTGTGATGGAGGAATATGCATAGCAGTAACAAGGTTTATGTGAAAAAATTTGAATGGATTAGGTTATGTAGTAATGGTATGTTCATATCCATCATGTAGGAATTTGAAGCACCGATGAACAGTGGATGGAACTACTTCCATTGCATGAATCCAAGATCTTCCTAGTAAAAGATTGAATTGAAATGAAACATTGATAATGAAGAATTCTGTAGGGATAGTCTCAGGCCCGACTTTGATATATAATGTGATGGGTCCTAAGTATGTATAGGTAATTGAATCATAACCATGAATAAGAGTATAATTATTAGAAATTATATTGTCCTTAATGTGAAGTTGCTTTAGAAAAGAATGAGCACATAAATTAATTACCGAGTGATTGTCAAGTATGCACTTAATACAAGTAGTGCCGATACAAACAGTGATAAGCAGAGGTACACATGGATTGTTAAGAGAAAATGATGATATGTCCTCATTAGTAAATGATATAACACGCATAATTTTTTTGAGAGACTGGATAAGGTGCATGAATGCCACATAAGAGTTATCACTTTCAATGTGAATAGAATGAAGGGAGGATTCTAGTGTATGTCAAAAATCATGTGCATTGCGCAATAAGTCATAAAGAGTTATTTTTGTCAGTGTGTTCTTAAGTTGTTCAATGATATCATAGCCATTAGAAGTAGGAGGAGGAGCCATAGAAGTAATGGGTGGAAGGATAAAAATGGATTGGGCTGGCAGGAGGATGAGTGCAGTGAGTAGTTATGACATTGATAGAAGGATCAACCATATGCATAACAAATAGAGGAGGATGTTGAGTACGAACTTGCATGAAATCATCAGGAGCAGTAACTATGCTAGAAACCCTCATGGAAGAGAAAGTAGGATAAGGTGATTGATCCATAACTCGATAAGGTGAAGCCATACTCAGAAAGAAGGGTTTGAATGTTCGGGTTCACCAAAATGACTAATTGAAATGTGGATTTTTATGTCTAATCTAATTGCTATTGTAGTAGTAAATGAATATACAACAAAAGTTAATCCAATCAAACCAACCTAAACAGTATGAAACCCTAAGTGTAAAGAAGAGGTAATATGACTTACTTGTTTCGTAATTAATCATGAACTGTGCCGCTGTGCTAACTGGATGAACAGAGATGGAAAAACATCCCACAGAGCCTCAAAAAATTGTGCGAGCTGATGATATGACTTGACTGGGGTGACTATGGGCACCCTAGAATTGTTTATGGGTACCTATTTATGCAAAAATGCTAAAAAAAACCTCCTCTAAGAGGTTGTAAGTTGTTTGTTGTTACCTACCTTTTATTTTTATGTGGTCACACATTGCTCATTGAGGTCATTGGAAACCTGCAATGAAATAAAGGCATGCATAACCCTCAAAGAGACATCAAATCCTAAAAATGAAATATGTAATATGAGGGTCCATACTATCCTTAGCTATCACAATGGTGATCTTATGACTAAGCACTTCACTACATCTTAGACCCAATATAGTTCTATGTGTGTGTGCAGAATCGTGCCCTAGGTGGTTCTTATGCATGTCACACTTGATAGTGAACAAATACCTAGATGTAAAGAAATTTAATAGTTGTGTGCATGGAATAAAATGAGCATCCCTTCTATGAAGAGTGTATGTAGAATAACCAGCCCTTTTGTCCCTTAGATGGTGCTAGATGGATGTAATGGAGCTCTTAGATGTTTGATGGATGTAACCTTAGGTGGTGACAGCTAATGCTCAGTGCTCAATCATTTATTATGATCACATAACATTATATTTATGTGATTCCTTTACTTGAATTTTGTAATTAACCTTAAAAAGGTCGACTACCAAAAATATAAGATGCTCAAATGGCTAGAAAGGACCCAAAATATGTGAACAAAGTATACTGAGGTCAGGGGCACTTTGAGGGGACAAGAGCACCTAACGCTGACATTCTAGCTAGGCGATGGTGTCCAAGATGATAAATGTCGAGGTGTAAAAAGGAAGATTGAGCTAAAAAGGGTGTGAGACTAAAAGTGGCAATAGAAAACAAAGAAAGGTGGCCAGCGACATAGGTTGATTAATACTTTTCTTACTTAGGAATCATATGAATAGTAGTATACAATCAAGACTAGATAATTACCCAAAGTACGTGATTTTGTGTCTACAAGAGGTACCAAGACATTATGGGAGAGCGTCAACTATATCATGATAAGAGAGATTGCCAACAAAATGGTAGGCATAAGCAATAGTAGGACCATGCATGTTGGTGGAGTTTGAAATGGATCTTGAGGATCAAAGTAAGGAATAGTTTCTTTGATAAAAATGATTGGCTACTAAAGTGGTGGATTATTGGATAATATTAAAGAAAACTCAGTAGGAGGAGGTGTTGAAATTATTTTTAGAGGAGATTTCTTAGGTTGACTTGATAATGTTGTTTATGACTTGAGAGGAGGTAGAATGAGACTAGTTTTGAGAGCTGGTTTCTTAACTTGAGTAGATTGCATAGGTGACACTTGAGTGACAGAAGAAGAAACATTAGAAGTGATGAATTGGTTCTCATTAGACATAAACAAATCATATTTAGGAACCTATCGAGATGTAACAAGTGGAGAGGACCATGTTATAAAACATTATGCAGTGATTGAGATAAAGCCTTGACGCTCAAGATTCTTGATTCTTTGTTGTAAAGATAGAAATCATTGTTGTTATGTCCATTGATTCGATGATAATTACAATATGGAAGACCTTGATACTTTGCAAGCTGGTAAGGAGCATAACAATGAGTAGATGGAAAGTTTTTTAATTGATGAGTAATGAGTTGTGGAAGAATATCTTGTTGCTTAGCATTGAGTGAAAAATTGAGAGGTACAGGGAGTGGAAATATTTGAGGTTCACTAATATGAGCGCATGTATAAGACATAAAATGAGGATGTGAAGAAGCAATAGTGTGATCGTGAGAAACATCCTAAAGTTATTGGATTTAATATTTAAGAGATGTAATCATGGATTCGATAGCTTGAAATTTGTCTTGAAATAAATAATGTAAAGCTTTAACTGAATCCATGATGGGTTGATTAGATGGAGGATCATGAAGAATAGGTTCATTGGATAGACAATTGAAAATATCAATCACTTGATGCGGAGATGTATCTCTAGGGATATACATAGATTCTAGGGATTTTTTCAGAACAACTTAGCAATTATGATGCATTTTATTTAAATCATACAAAGAAATTTGAGGAAATTTATGAGTCATGATAGAAAATATGATGCACTACAGAAGGATCCAAAATTATTTGAACATGGGTTCACCAAATGATTAATAAAATATTGAAATAAATAAATGCCTAATTCTAAATATGTAACATCGCAATGATATAAAAAATTAAGTACATATTTTGATCTGAGAAAATGAACAATCTAAAGTTAAAACCCTAGTTACAAATGAAAGGAAAAAATACTTAGCTAATTCACAATTAAATTTGGACTCTACCAAAGTGATGAATTGATGAATATAAGGAGGGAAGTTTCACACTGAGGCTCAAAAAATTACAGGAGTTTCAGAAATCCTAAGAAAATTGGGGAACTAGAGACCTATTATGGGCACCAGTGACTGATCAGAAGCTCAAAAAACTAGTTTTTTTAGGGTTACGAGTTATTCGTTGTCTTTCGCTTCTTATCGCTAGTATGTTACACCAAGTTCACAGATGTCACTTGTAACCTCTAATAAAGAAATGACCCTCCTATGAAGTGTATGAAGAAGAAGCTAGTCCATTGCCTTTGTATGGATGCTTGAATGCTCTTGTAAATTCCTTTGGATGCAACATTAGGTGGTGATAGATAATGTTTAGTGCTTGGTCCTTTATTATGGTCACATAACTCTATATTTATATGATTCCCTTGCTTTAATATTGTAATTAATCCTGAAAAGGATGACTACCAAGGAAATAAGAAGCCCAAATGGCTAGAATGGACTCGAAAGATGTGAGCAAAATACAAAGAGGTCGGGGGTGCCTAGAGGGGATAGGGGCACTTGACGCTAACATCCTAGCTAGGCGTGAGTTTCCAGAGTGAGAAATTTTAAGTATGGAAAGAAAAACTAGGCAAGAAGGAGTGTAAGACAAAAAATGAAAACTAAAAGCAAGAAAAAAGGCCAAATACATGGGTCAATTAATAATTTTCTTACTTAGGAATCATATGAATAATAATATATGACAATGACCTAAAAATGTACCCAAATTTCCTTATTTAGTGTCTATAGATGTGACCTACAATGAATAAGAAGTGATAAGAAGCAACATAAAAAGAACTAGGACTGAAGCTATTTTGCAAATGCAAACACCCAAAACAGACACTAACTCCTAAACGGTCCTGTCCTCTCCTAAGAGCTTTTGTAGCAACCACCCATGTGGGACCCAAACACAAGACAAAAATATACTAGGATACTTTTTTTGACTATCATTACTTGTTACAAGACAATACATGATTTACTCACCAAAATCCACACCACATGTGATGTGAGCACAAACATGAACCCACCCACACAACATGTAGGTAATGCAAATAACAAGACATTAAAAGATGTAGTTCAAAGTCACACGTTTATAACGAAAGGGTACAAAACCCTGACCTAACCAATACTTACACATCATCCATTGGCACCTGCCACATTACCACATTTTCTAGGTTACATATTTATTATATTCATATTTATTTATTTAACCTTAATGATTTAGGAAGTACTTAACATTTATACCTTAAGTTTTGATTCCCAAAATTAGAAACTATGTTTTCTCAAAGATTTGTTTTTGAGAGGGTGAAATCATATCTACCTTCACAACACAAGAAATAATTATTAAGCTGAAAAATAATCTCCATGTTTATTATAATTCATATCCTAACATCACAAGGATACATTCTCAAAACAAAAATAAATTTACAAACTCCCTTTATGAAAAGAGTCTTTTTCACGAATATCTTATAATAAGTGTACAATAATTGGTTCACATTTCAATTGTCATTAATTTACAAAACCCAATGTTAGTTCTAAACATGTTTAACACATATACATCACCCAACCCTCATTCTTAGACTATGGGTTTATTTATTAAAGAGTATGGCTACTCGTCATTTTACCTAGTCTTCATTGTGAGGGAAAAGATCTCATGATGAAAAGAGGGGAGCCTTAAGTTAATATTATGCTTGTGGTACATCTTGGAGATAGATATGATTGGGATAACTTATAAGATACAAAAGATTCATCTGTGGATAGTGTTCAAGTCAAAACTTAATGTTATAAAATATCATGTTCTCGAAGGAGACATCTCATTTTATCTTTAATGTCAGAAAATGGAGACCTAGCAAGGAGTTAAGGAACAATTCACAAATCTCACCTTTCTAATGAGTCAACATCCTACCGATAAAAATCCCATTTCTTAAGGTTTAGATACAAATTATGTCCACGTATTGTAGTCATTTTTATCTACTCTTAATATTACTTTCTACCCCCAAGTACGCCGGCATATCACCCAGTAGCCGTTGGGCGTTTGCCCGAGGCATGCGTGGGCACCGAGACCCTCCTTTATGTGAGAATTGTGAGAAGGTTTTGCCATTGAGGGAGGATGATTTGTAGAATGATAAGTACAAACATTTAGTTAAAAGAAAAGTGTAAGGGGAATATTTCATATCCATATATCAATGCATTACATAAACTTAATAACAATGTAAAAAGTATAAAAAACCAGCTTTGAACCATGACAATCATATAACACTAGGGTTTGCACCCTTAGACATGATATACAATAAACAACCTTAGATATATATATATATATATATATATATATATATATATATTCATTGGTAGCCACATTACATTCAAGGGAGGTAATCATAGACCATACCTCTTAAATAAAATATACTTAATCCCTACAAATCTTTCCTGATGAGAGATCCTAACTATACCCTCCCGTTTAGATCCTTGTTATAGACCCTAATGTCATACATATGCCTATTACATCCTTTAGAACCCTTAACACTAAGTCCTCTAAATCCTAGCATTACTGCAACATTCTATTACTCAACATTTTTCTCTCTATGCATTCTCTTCTCTTCTTTTTCTGCCTTCCTCCTTTCTTCCGAGCATCTCTTTTTATAGGATTGGTACCCACCGACATGCCTTCCCTCCTGAGTAGATCACATGCCAAGTGTCAATGTGGTCCTCCAATGGTGAATTTTTATCCCTTTTCAAGCCCTCCACTCTCTACAATGATGTCTTCCAGGAATATTCCCCGTGTGGAACATCCTTTCATTGACCTATAAGGTTCTAGGTTGGCACCTTATCCACTCAGCATGCCTAGTCAGGTGATGTTTTTCCTCAAGTGCGTCTCGAATGTCAAATGTGGCTAATTCCTTTGAACCTAAGGATCTACCTTCTACGCGTGCCCTAGTTTCTCCTTAACCCTTCTTAATCCTTTCATTCTTGCACGCTTCTCCCTACACGCCCTTCTCCTTATTGGTCCTATGCATGCATGCCCTTTGGTACTTGACCAATATTCCAAGGCCCAACATCACCCCACACTAAGCTTGTTTTCTGTCCTTGGAAACATATTACTTCTTAAAAGAATAAAGAATAGAGGGACCCAAATAATTTGAATGAATAACGAAATAATCAAAGAATGAAATAATCGAAGAACTTGCTATTGCTACAAGAGGAGTGAGAACTCCTTCCTTACTGTCACCTCAATCTTCTCCCAAGCATCCACTTCACCCTACACCTGCTAAAATAGGTCACCCACTAGAGTGCTCACCTCCGTAAAGCTCAATTTGTCACCCTTAGCATTTGGTGCATCTACAATTCCTTTTAGTTACTTACTAAGGTCGTCTAATGCATCCATTATGCGGGTGATTTGAGGATACAACTCCTTAATCTGGTTCTTAATCGATACCCGCAAGGCTTCAATAGATTTTATCTTCTTCTCAACCTCGGATAGGATTTTATCTCACTTTGCCCTATTTCCTTTGTTCTTCTCTTGGAATTATTTTAGACTCGCCTCATCTGTAGCAACTAGTATGCATGTTACCCTATCTCTATCAGTACAGTTATCATACACGGTCTTAGCCATTTAAGAAATGGTCTTCAAAGTGGAAAGGAGCTTGAAATACCGAGTGACCATTTCCCTGATCTTCAGTTTATCTTCCTCCTTCTGCCATGCCAATGCCTCCTCTGTTGATTACAACGTGAGCGACCTCCTTTCCACGGTGAGGATGTGGGTTAAGTCTTCCAAGCATTTAAAGGTTGACTCATATTTTTTCTAAGGCGGGGCCAAGTCTAGGTGCTTTAAGATTATGGCATCCGTAATCATCTCTATCTTCTTGTACTCCTCGTGTACCTTCACCTTCTCCTCCCTCAATTTGTGCCTTAATTACGCATTGATCAGCTCTTCCTACTTCAAATTCTTTTTTTTCTCAATGGTATCTTCGTTCTTCTCCAATTCTTCCTCCAGAACCATTACTTTGTCATTCCTCCCAAAAATTCTCACCTCAACCTCAATCGACACCTTGTTGAGTGTGTTACAGGATTGCTCGTCGGATAATTTCTGAGCATTCACCAAAGTGTTCACTCCCTTCGATTATGGTATCTTAATCAGTGCTTCTTGGTTGACTTCGAACTCCAGCTCATCAACATGGGACTCAAAATCCCAAGATAACATCTTTCTTGTATGAGGGTATGCACCTTCTTCTTCAAATGAAGATCATGCAAGGAGTTGGTTGGAAGGCACAGTACTCTGGAAACATGTGCGCAATACCTTATTTGGATCATTGATATAACCCATTCCTTTCTCCTGCACTGTTACCACACCTTTTCCTCGTGTGCATGCTTCCTTAGGAAAGTTTACTACCAGGATGGGATCTCTACCCATGCTTCCATATTCCTTCTCTACACTTTCCTCCTCTATCTCCATGAGCACTTCATCAGCATTGTGCTTCACATCTTGTTCTACTAAGTCCTTTATTATGCCCATTACCTCCTTTTCTGTAACATCTTCTATCTGCTCCTTGGTCAGGCTTGGGGTCCTTTAATCCTCTATGTTTACTTCCTCACTTCCCCCCTTGCCATGAGCACCTTATTCATCCTCACCCTTCTCTTCATCCCCTTCATCCTCTGAGTCTTGTACATCATACACGGGATGTTTTTTAGCCTCTTTACGCTTGTTGTCATCCTTGTCACCTTTGTAAACCTCCAAACTCTCCATTTCTTCTGAGTTCATTTTTTTTGCTACCTTTTGCTTCTTCCTAACTAATGATTCCAATATAGGAGTTTCTTCCTTATCTTCTTTAGAAAACGACTCCTCCCTTACTAGTGATTCCAATATAGGAGATTCTTCCTTCTCTTCTTCAGCAGGTGACTCCTCCCTTACTAGTGATTCTTCTTTTCTGGGGGAATTTTATTTCTCTGGTGTAACCTTGTCAGGTGTCTTTTATTTTTCCTCTGTGAAGGAATTCTTTCTCTATGCATAGGTGCTTGGATTTACACTTGACTCTTGCGCACCTGTAGATTGCGTTGTATGTACACTTGGTGCCTTTTTCTCCAAAGGCTCCTCTCTCTCCCTCTTCCTTGGCATGACCTTCTTTCTTATGGTAGGATCTTCTAGGATTGAAACATCATTTTCCACATAGGCTCCCTTCTCATATTTTGGCCTTATGCGTAGGTATACCCTTGTTTTGGTTCTTCCAGCAACATGAAAGGTCCACTGGTTTCAACATATGTATGTCATGGAAGACATAATTCTCCACATAGGCATTTTTCTTTGGGTATATCAGAGTCCTCCACAGATTGAGGTAGTCTTGGTCCACCATCCTGAGATTGAACCTAAACCTTTTTACCTCCTTAAAATGGTTGACCTCAGCTTAGAAGTATTACATAGTGAAGGAGAAATGTAATTTTCACCATGGGTTCTTGGTGTTGTTTTCCAAAGTGAACCTCCCAATACAGAAATGTTGGTATACTGCAAACTTGGCTTCTCCTTGCACTGGAGCTGAAAATTGTTAGGGTATTCTCCACTAGGTCCCAAATGCATCACATATTCACTTATACCATTTCTCAAGGCCCTCCTTATGGGTGGACATCATTTTTTCACAAGTATACTTCTCAAATATCTTGGTAGGGGAGGGGTTGTCATCTAAGTACTCACATAAAAATTTGTCTAGCCCATTGCGTACTCCAATTTCTGAAAACACAATGGTAAGGAGGACATTCCCAAACAAGATTTTCTCCTCATCATTTACAACATATGATAATCTCCTTTGCTATGAATGATGAGATGTTATAAATGGTCCACTCCGAGATCTTCTGACAAACGTTCAACCATGCCTTGTTGATTTGGCTTCATCTTTCTTACCTATTTAGTTTTTCGACCAAGCATGCGACCATCCTCATTACAAGGTCTAAAATCGTAGAGATTTCAAAGTACCATGACCCCTTCTTGTAGTCATAGGACTCCAAAATTTTCCTTATGGCCTCCTTGTCATCCAAGTCATCATCAAACAAATCTCCCTCATAGGTAAGACCAGTAAATTTGGAGATTAGTTGGGGAGTTATCCTCATCCTTTGTGCTGTGAAGTAGAAATGGTCTTCATGTATGCATAACATTACCCATTGGTATAGCCACTCAGGTTTTCCAAAATAGGGAACTCATAGAGTTGCAATAACCCGGTCTTCTCCATCTTCACCTTTACTTCATCGTTGTATATGGGCATTTCATCTGTTGTTCTTTTGTCTGTAGGTCTAACCATTTCCAGTTCCATCTCTTTTTTGGTGGTGCTTGTTCGATGGTTATAGTTGCTTATGGCCATTTTTCTCACATATGACACCCATTCCTTTACAAGAAATACATCATCTAGGTATTGCATCTCTACATACCATTCCTCGTTGAAACTGGTGGAAACAAATTATTTCCCTTTTCCCTTTCCCTTCTTTGGTGAAACAATGGTTACTTTCCTTGGTGCCATTTCTCCTGTCAGGGTATTAAAAATTTATTTATTCTTTCTTATTCTGGATCTGCTTAACTTTGTGGTTATACTCTTACATGAAAAATCCCTTCAATCATGTGCCTTAAATGTGGAACCCTAACTTGGAAAAACCATTCCTTCCACAAGATGGCGTATTCCATTGTGGGTTTCGAAAAAATCCAAAAAATTCTTTCCCTCATGCTTGTGTATTGTTTTTCCACCGTGGTTTGTTAATCAAACTCACTATGTACTCAGATCTTCACAACCTTCTTTTGTCCAACTTTTCTCAAGGATTCCCTAGTTAGTAAGAGCTCTTCGATGTAACAATAATGTATCTCAACCTCTTACTTATAGTTTTTTTTATTTTCTGTGATAAAATCAATGCCACCTATCCTCATATCTTTACAATAAAGGTGTGTTTTTCCTCATAAGCTGACCTTCTGTGCTTTTACCCCCGCGCCCAATCTTGCATGAAAAAATTAAACCGTCTGGCACGTAAAAATCTTTACTGACCGAAGATCCTTACGCACGTGCTCATAGCGTCGAAGGCACTTATTCTGTCCTTACCCTGATTTTTGACATCGTCTATCTTGTGTTGTTCCTGTTGTTTTCATACTTGTACATGGTATTTGTAAATCTCTCATGACACAAAACTCCAAATGTCCACCTTTTCTGCGTGCGCTCTTCCAAACTTCATGCTTTTGATTCTTTAATCTGGGCCATCGAAACATAGCTTCTACTACCAACTTCCATTACTTTTTGCATTACTCTACCCCACACAAAAATGGATACAAAGTCCTCTACACATAGAAAACTTTTGAAAATAATAAGTGGCTACCAACACACAATGCACAAAAAACAACAAAACAAAAGGGAACAAGAAATGAGAAGGGGAAACACAAAGAAATAAAATGCATTAAAGGAAACCCTAGGCTAAATGGAAATATTGCCTTATTTATGATTACACATAAGCCTTATTTATAGTAGGGCTTCAGCCTACTCCCATTGAAATGGCCCTGTAACCTTGTCCCATCCAGTGCTTGTAACTAGCATGCACCTGAATCAAGGATGTACGAGATGATATATGGTCCTAACCAATGGAATTTCAGTTTCCTAGTATGGCACAAAAAATTGGAGTCATAAAGCAAGACCACGTGCCCAACCTCTAATTGTTTGTTTCTAATATGACGATCATGCCATGCTTTTTGTCGCACCTTTTAAGTCTTCTAACTCCACTTAGCAAGTGACCACCTTTCGTCCAACTACATTAACTTCTCCATGAGTTCCTGTAGTTCTTGCTCATTAGCTAACCCTCTTGCATGCACAATACATAGGGATGGTAACATGAATTCAATAGGTAAAACTACTTCTGTGCTAAACACCAATTAGAATGGTGTGACCTTGTTCAATTTGTTATAGGTAGTCCTATACACCCATAGTACAACTGAAACTTTGTCATCCCAATCCTGTCTTCCCACATCACAAATTTTTATCAGCATGTGACTCAGAATTTTGTCAAATGCCTCAGTAGTTCCATTAGTTTTTGGGTGATATGGGGTAGTCTTATGGTGGGTGATCATGAATTTTTCAATCAAGATTCTATCTCATTCATGAAATGGGTACCCCTATCACTCGTTAAACTAAGAGGATATCCATATCTACTGATTATATTTTCCCACAAAAACCTAGCTATTGTTTCTACTATGTAATCCTTTGTAGGTAATGCCTGCTACTCATCTTGTTAAGTAGTTAGTGCAAGTGATGATATAGTGCAAACTAGTCCTTCGCGCGACAGGTGAAATTAGTCCTACAAAATCAATGACCCACTTCTCAAATGGTTATGCGCTAGCTATAAACCTCAAGGGCATCTGATCCCTTCTTCCTGGTTTACCAAGGCATTTAAAATTGTCACAGGACTTACAAAACTCAATTCAATACTAGTAGATGCTTTCCCACCAAATCCCTTCTAGTAGAATCTTTCACACGGTGCCATCCCTGCATAGTGTTCTCCTGCAATCCCACTGTGCGCTTCCTCCATGATTAGAAACGTGCTTATGTTCTAACACACACTGATGTAAAACCTCATCGCGGCCTAGTTTTTTTTATAAGTATCCATTGATTAGCATGTAGGTCATGGAGGCATATGGCTAACTGTTTTATTTCCAGAGTCTTCATTCCCTCTGATGCTACACTCATTTTGAGAAACAAAACAATATCTCCCAAATTAGAGGGCATGCGCCGAAACCTAAATAGTTACATGTTTGGCATTGTATCCTATATGCTATATGTGTCCTCCCCTGAGTCAATCCTTGACAAATGGTCAAGCCTTGAGTTACTCTTTTATGGCTTCACAATAACTGTAAAACTCAAACTCTTGGAATAACAAGACCCATCAACGTATGCACCCTTGTGAAATGGGCTTGTTCACCAAAGTACTTCAATGCCATGTGGTCCATGTAGAATATGAAGGGTGTTTCCAATAGATACTATCTAAATATGTGTAATGCGTATATCATTGATAATGCTTTTTGTTCAGTAGTAGTGTAGTTCTACTCTGCTGGTTTCAAATTCTTGCTAGCAAAACACAAGGGGTGGTCAATAATCCCTTCTCCAAGTTGTGTTAATACTACCCCAATCGTCATCCCTGAAGCATCAACATGTACATGGAATGGCTTATCCCAAGAGAGAAAACGTAATATGGGCACAGTGATAAGCCTACTCTTTAATGTATTAAATATTGTTTGTTGCACCTCTCCCTAGTGAAATGCACTTTTGTGTTTTAGTAACTTCTCCAATGGTGCAGTGATCTTGACATACCCCTTAATAAACTTCTGGTAGTACCCCATATGCCCAATGAATCTGGGCACTGTGCTTTGGCTGGTGGGCTCCCCTAACCCCATAATAACAACAAGTTTGGTGGGATCCACCAACAAGCCTTCCTTACATATGATGTGCCCCAACAAGGTTCTAAATGGATTAGTGAAAAGACATTTCTTGATGTTGAGGGATATGCGCAACTATCGACATCTTTCAAACATCAACCGAAAATTATCACAATGGTATTTCACTAGTACATACATTTGTCCAGTCATCAAGGTAGAACTGAAGGAACTTATGGATAAAATCCTAAAATTCCTAGACCACAATGTGCAAAAACATAGTAGGCACATTCTTCAGTCCAAAAGGCATGACCGTGTAGGAAAAAATCACCCATTTAGTGGCAAAATTTGTCTTTTCTTGGTCTTCCTTGGAAATTCTAACTTGATGGTATCCTGAGAATCCATCTATGAAGGAATAAATTTTGCACCGAGCCACTCCTTCTAGGATTTCCTTAGTAAAAGGGGTTAGAAAAGGATCAATTACACATACCACATTGAATTCCCTGTAGTCAACACAGATCTTTTTCCTTCCATCCTTCTTAATGTTGATGATCGTGGGGCTTACCCATTCTGATTCCTATATAGCTTCAATGATGGCTGATGCGATCATCTTATATATCTCCTCCTTGACCTGGACGCGTAAATTTGGATTCATTTAGTAAGGTCTCTTTCAAATTAGGTGTGCACCCTCCTTTAACTTGATTTTCATTTACCCCAAGGAGTGGTGGATACCTTTAAGCTCATGGTACCCACACTGGAATAAGTATTGAAACTCGCGTAATAGGTCAATGATCTTCGAAACCTCCTTTTCTAACTAATAGTCCCCAATCGTAGCCTCCTTAGGTTCCATTTTTGAGCTAATGTTAACTTTATTTTTTCTGAGAGGTTCATGGTAGGCATATTCTTGCTCATCAACACTATCTATAACTTTACACATACCTTCAGTATGGTTAGCATCCAAATTTTCCATCTCTTCACCATCTATGACATAGACCATTTTTCCTTTTTCTTTCTCCATGCATACATGCTCAAACTGCATCTCTTCTGAATCTTCCTCATCAAGGTGCACTTCCAAACAAGGTTCACCCAATAACTCCAGTATTCTATCTTCTGCCATGGAACTATCTCCCATCGTTAGGTGCTTAACAACTTGTAACACCTTATCCACTAATGGCTTGGTACTCCGATATTCAAAATATTGAAGGAGGTTAGCCATCAACTCCTACTAATTTCTTATCTGATGGCACATCTCTGATTGAATGTTCCATGCACATGTAAAACCTTCTAAAGTGGAGTATAACGTATGCACCCACAGAGAAGGTGGTAATTCTTCTGTGCCTTCCGTGTAGGCATTCTCATATGTTTGGATGTGAAATGATGCGGGCTCCTTCCCATGATAGTCTTGTATGATTGTGGATGCATTGCTTTGGGAAATCCTAACAGCGAATGTGATTCTTACTTTACGCCACTCTATAAGGCTATGATGATGTGTCGCCCACCAACACATTGCGGTCTTGAGCAAGTTATAACTGAGAATCCTTCTTCTTTCAATCCCACTCTTCCACTGGGTCTCCATCTCTCATAAGAAAACATCAAGGTTGGCCCCTCTAGAGTAACTTGGAAAATTCCTTCCTCCCAAGCGCTTGACTGAATGTGCCTTCATTACTCTTGTAATAGATCCTCTTAATTTCTACCCAATTAAATCATAAGTCCCGTGTGCCCAATTATCACATGCCACACTAGTTATATCACTCATACATTGAGTGTCTTTGAATTGAATAACTACTTCCATAGGATTAATCACCTCAAGGTCCCTGATAGAGTGCACATAGATCCTATCAAGAATTTCTTTACCCAAGGGATCATTATAGAGTGCTGACTTCCCATCGGTTAAGGGGATGATTACCCATTCTTCCTTATTCTCAAAACTTATATACCCTTTATTGAACCATAGGTCAACATTGTTCCTATAACACCAGGGGTGCCCAAGTAATGCTGGAAAATTGTCCGCCTCGCCTCACGCCAAGACCTCAAAATCTCCAGTGAATTTATCCCCTTGGATATTGATAGCAACATCTTTCAAAACACCAATGGACATCACCTTTGTCTTGTTGGCCATATACAACACATTTGAAGATGGCTGTTATGGGGGCCTTCCCTTTTAGTTCCAGGCATTTAGGGTGATAACATTGACTTCTGCACCTATGTTAATCCGAATATTGATTAGGATCCATCCATCCACAAAAACTTTTAAGGTAATCTCTTTATCATAGTCAAGTCTGTGGGGAGGAAGGTTAGCATGCAAAACCTGCCTCTCCCACTCAGCTTTGACGCATGGTAATCTCTCTCGTAGCCATTCCACTAGCAAAGGAATGGTATTCTCCTACCTCAACATTTTACATACTTCCCTAACCTCATCTAGAGCCTTCTATGGAGCTTCAATGCTCTTCCTTTGTTTTAACCTTCTTCACTTGTCCTTTAGGCACTAGATTTCTCCTTGTAGGCTCTAAATCACATCCACGGTCTCTTAATACACCTCTTTTTGATGAGTAGGGTCCGGATAATTACCATACACAACCTGTTCTCTTGTAATCAATGGTTTCTACCTCAGTGTCTCCCTAGCATGCACAACTTTAGCTCTCATCGTCACCAATACAAGTTCTAGTTCTGACTTGCATGCCACCCTTAGCATCCATTGTGATTCAACCTTCTTTATGCTTACCATTCTGGAACCTTTTTCCTTCCGATGTTGTTGGCTCATATGTTCAAATAGATTTCGACACTCCTCATACTTGTGCTTCTTTCCACACCAAGAGCATTGCAATAGATCAGGGCATTCATGCTTATAGTTGTAACAAGCTCCACACGGGGAACTCACTTCTCCCTCCTTCATGGTTTCCAAAACCACAAAATCCTCCTCTAAAACCTCTTTCATGTGCCCCTCTATCTGTGTGCCCTTCATAGTGATGACCATCATCCTTGGAACTATTTGTGAGGCTATTTTGGTGCGCACTAATATTAATGGTATCATTTATCTGGTCAATCAATCTACAATCCTTGGTGTCATGAGCAGTAGAGGTGAGAATCTTACAATATCAAGACACATCCTTAAGGATCACATGCTGCAATAGTGGATATCTACTTGCATCATGATCTCCATGGCAAATCTCACAGTCCACTATCATGACACATAATGATCTCTGGGGAAAATTTTCCTTTATATGTCCCTCCACCTCACAATATGTGCACTATAGGCCACTCTGAGTTTCATACATCGAGTTCACAGATAACTTCTCCAACTAATTTTCCATTATAGTAATGTGTGCTTGAAGAAAAGGGCTAACACCCATATCCACATTTCCAACAACCTTAGCACACAGGGTAGCCTCCAAGGCCTCATGTGGGTCTTTGAAAGTCTTATGTGAAAGTTCTCCCCTATAAGGTGTTATCAACCCTCTGAAAAAACCACTGAGCATCCTAGGAAGGGTGAATATCATAAGAAAAATTTGATAGGAGAGTCTTAAAATGTGCATCATATTCCCACACACTTTTCGCCATACCTTGTTAAATCTCCTTCACCGTGCTAATTCTCTTCTGTTCAAACTCAGGGATATGAAATTCAGCTAAGAAGGCATTCCACAACACGTTGTAATATACCATTGTCTGATGGGGGTCATACTTTCGGTACCAACTATGTGTGTGTCCTTGCAACATCATTGTAAACTAACTTGCCTTTTATTCTGGGGTAGTGATGCCCTTAGTGTGCCATAGAAGCTCACACTTGTGTACATGCTCTACAACATCCTCAACACCTTTGTAGTTTGGTAGATGTAGAGACATTTCAAAAAATAATTGTTAAGGTGGTTGAGGCTTGTGTCCACTTGATCCAGAACCTTGATTTCCTTTGTTGTTGCCTCCACCACCAAATCCACTAGACCCACCGACACCTACTCTTCCTGATCCATAATATCCTCTAGATCCACTAGGTCCACTAGCTCTTATTCCACTAGATCCACCTCGCATATCTAGTAAAGGCCCTGATGTGGTTGTGCCCAATGTTCCTACTATTGCGTTGAACTGTGCACCAATAATTTGTGATATAACACCGCCACCAGATGTATGTCCCATGCCACTTCCAGATGTGATACCCAAGCTTTGTATACCCATAATTTTCCCTAATGTCATTCCAGACAATATACATCCAGACATAGGAAATGATTGTGTAGCGATAGATGTGCCAAATGAAAATTTATACCTTCTTGGTGCTGATCGGTCACTTCCACCAATACCAACTGGGTTAGCAATACTTATCTCTTGATTTGGAAAAATAAGCACCAGGGGTTGGTCATCAAGTGGATTTATATGCACACCGATGGCTCTGCTTTCTCCAATTGACAAAATATCATTAGAAGCTGAAGGGGTCTCTCTCTTGTATTTTCCAAGATGGGGTAGCATATACTACTTAGGTTCCACGTCCTTCACGTGAACCTCAATTCCTTCCCGTAACATCTGCCTACATAGATCCATCACTCATGTAACCTCGCATTGTCTAGCCAACTCCCTTTCCTAAGCTTCATTATACTTGAGTCATCTTTTATCCCTCTCCTGTTTAGTCATAAGGTCTGCCTTCTTCCTCTACCCTAGCTTCCTTGCCCAACACTCAGAAGAAGCTTAGCCAGCCATAGGAAATGCTTCGAAACTCATGGTAATGATCAAGATATTTATAGCTAAAGGGATAACATGAAAAAATGATTCTCTAGGCTCCCTTTAGAACTCAAACTCCGCAACCTCTGGACAAGAATACGTAGAAATATCATATTCTAGGGTATAACTGGTTAGCACTCTTCTCCACCAATGATCAAAAACATGTGTCCAAGTCAGATCAACATCATGTAGCCTCTGATATTCATCTTAGGTCCACACACGAGATCTATAACACTCAATTAATCTAGATGCATACGTCGAAAGCCATTCATACAAATCCACTAGAAAGCAACAAAAGAAGTATGAAAATACAAATTGGGAAAAGAGTGTAAGACCAAAAAGGAAAAGTGAAAGCAAGCAAAAAGGACAAATACATGGGTCAATTAATACTTTTCTTACTTAGGAATCATATGAATAGTAGTATATGACTAGGACCTAAAAATATACCCAAAGTTCCTTATTTAGTGTCTATAGACGTGACCTATAATGAATAAGAAGTGATAAGAAACAACATAAAAAGAACCAGTACTGGAGCTTTTTCGTAGATGCCAACACCCAAAATAGACACTAACTCCTAAGCATCAATGTCCTCTCCCAAGAGTTTTTGGTAGCAACCAGCCACATGGGACCCAAACACAAGACCAAAATATACCGGGATAATTTTTTTGACTTTGATTACTTGTTACAAGACAATACATGGTTTACCCACAAAACTCCACACCACATGTGATGTGAGAACAAACAATGAACCCACCCATATAACATGTAGGTCATGCAAATAACAAGACACCAGAAGATGTAGTTCAAAGTCACACATTTATAACGAGCAGGTACAAAACCATGACCCAACCAATACTTACACATCACCCATGGGTACCTTCCACATTACCAGATTTTATAGGTTACATCTTTATTATATTCATATTTAATTATTTAACCTCAATGATTTAGGAAGTACTTAACATTTATACCTTAAGTTTCGATTCCCAAAATTAGAAACTATGTTTTCTCAAAGATTTGTTTTCGAGAGGGTGAAATCACATATACCTTCACAACACAAGAAAGATTTATTAAGCTGAAAAATAATCTCCATGGTTCTTATAATTCATAGCCTGATATCATAAGGATACATTCTTAAAACAAAAAGAAAGTTACAAACTCCCTTTATGAAAAGATTATTTTTCATGAATATCTTATAATAAGTGTACACTAATTGGTTCACATTTCAATTTTCATTAATTTACAAAACCCAATGTTAGTTCTAAACATTTTTAACACATATACATCACCCAAAACTCATTCTTAGACTATGGGTTTGTTTATTAAAGAGCATGTCTACTCATCATTTTACATAGTCTTCGTTGCGAGGGAAAAGATCTCGTGATGAAAAGAGGGGAGCCTTAAGCTAATCTTATACTTGTGGTACATCTTGGAGATAGATATGATCGGAAGCATTTATAAGATACAAAAGATTCATTTGTGCCT
The DNA here is from genome assembly GCA_019776745.2 of Taxus chinensis. Taxonomy (NCBI): domain Eukaryota; kingdom Viridiplantae; phylum Streptophyta; class Pinopsida; order Cupressales; family Taxaceae; genus Taxus; species Taxus chinensis. The sequence continues at coordinate 814,662,348 of CM034146.1, forward strand.
AGTGTTTAAGTCAAAAGTTAATGTTACAAAGTATCATGTTCTCAAAGGAGACATCTCATTTTATCTTTAATGTCATAAAATGGAGACCTAGCAAGGAGTTAAGGAACAAGTCACAAATCTCACCTTTCTAATGGGTCAACATCCTACCGATAAAAATCCTATTTCTTAAGGTTTAGATACAAATTATGTCCACGTATTGTAGTCATTTTTATCTACCCTCAATATTAATTTCTACCCCCAAGCGCACCAGCCTATCATCCAGCGGGCGTTGGGCAATCACGTGAGGCACGCGTAGGTTCCGAGCACCTCCTTTATGTGAGCATTGTGAGAAGGTTTTTCCATTGAAGGGGGATGATTTTCAAAATGATAAGTATAAACATTTAGTTAAAATAAAAGTGGAAGGGGAAGCTTTCAGATCCATATATCAATGCATTACAGAAACTTAATAACAATGTAAATGGCATAATAAACCCTATTTGAACCATGGAAATCATATACACCAAGGTTTGCACCCTTAGACATGATATACATAAATAACCATTATATATATTCATTGGTAGGCACATTACATTCAAGAGAGTTAATTACATACCATACCTCTTAAATAATAGAGAGTTAATCCCTACAGATATTCCCTGATGAGAGATCCTAGCTATACCCTCCTATTTGGATCTTTGTTACAGACCCTAATGCCATACAGAAGCCTATTACATCCTTTAGAACCCTCAGCGCTAATTTCTCTAAACCCTAGCATTACTGCAACATTCTATTACTCAACATTTTTCTCTCAATGAATTCTCTTCTCTCCTTTTCCCACCTTCCTCCTTGCTTCTGAGCATCTCTTTTTATAGGATCATCTCCCACCACCATTCCTTCCCTCTTGAGCATATTACACACCAAGTTTCAATGTGGTCCTCCAATGGTGAATTCTTATCCCTTTTCAATCCCTCTACTCTCTGTAATGATGTCTTTCGGTAATATTCCCTGTGTGGAATATCCTTTCCTTGACATCCAAGGTTCCATGTTAGCACCTTATCCACTCTGTACACCTAGTCGGGTCACATTTTTCCTCAAGTGCCTCTAGAATTCCACATATGGCTAAGTCCTTTGAACCTGAGGCTCTACCTTCCATGTGCGCCCTGGTTTCTCCTAAACCCTTATTAAACCTTTATGTCCCATGCGCTTCTCCATGTGCACCCTTCTCCTTAGTGGTCCTGTGCATGTACGCCCTTTGGTACTTAGCCAATATTCCAAGGTCCAACACGTATTAACCTCAAAATTTCCTAGGATTAGTTTTAAATTTATTCCCATTTACCTCAAGGGATCCATGCCCTACTATAGGCCAAAGCTAGCATTCAACAACTTAATCCCCCAAGGCCTTTGAAAACTCAAAGTTGTCCATATAATCAAAAGATAATGAAAAAATTCCACTTCTAAGGCATAATGATGTCCCAAGCAGTGTTCGGTTCCACTATAGAAATAAGGCACGAGAATAAGCTCAAGGGGACCATTCCATACCACAAAGGTTGATGTTTCAAACTATAAGATTGTTTAATGATTTTCGCCCAAAATAGAAACACACACATACAAGTTGTTATATTTTTCTTTGAAGGATAAGATATTTCTTAGGTAAATATATCAGTAGCAGATAAATTAATTACTCTATTACCATATTACTACCTTCAATTTTACTAGAAAAATCACATCCAAATTACGATGGTACAAATAGTTTTAAATAACAGTATATCAATTTTGTTCTCATGATGATGATTTAGCTATAAGAAAATGGATCCTCTTACATCATTTTCCAAAGCAACATGATACTTTCAACTTCATTTACCTAACCAAATATATTGAAATACAACAAAGTGTGGAATTGGTGAAACATGCAAAGGTACAACTTCGTAAGAAATAATACAATTCATCAATATGCAACAATATGGTATACATCATGGAAAAAAGGAAATAATGCATTCCATTCATAACAATATCGTTGATATATTCTATAAAATTACATTACTTTCAGATAACATGCTAATAATAAGACACAAATGTCATTGTACTTCTCCTTGTACGTGTAGCTGCAACCACCGCAGGGTCTGTCCTAGAACTAGTATGGAAATCTCCTACGCTTAAGCATAAATCCACACATTCATCATTTCAAACAATTTCACTCTGAGAGTATGGAGAGGTAGAGATAGGAGAGAGAAAAAGAGTGAGTTGGTTTCTCACGCATTCACATTTTCACATATTTATAGTTTACATTTTTGGTTCTAAAGAAAGAATAAGGATGAGAGAGAAGGTTAAGAGACATTTTATTTTCCATTCACAAGGTCATAACCATTTTCATTTCATTTCAAACCAATTTAAATTTTCCAATTCATTTACGTTTTCAAAATCAACCAAAGTATCATAGTCATTTCTAGAGAGAGAAGAGGGAGGAGAGAGAAAAACATCATACATTCCAAAATCCATTCATACAAGATAAAAGATCAAATAATACTCTACATATACTTGTGAAGGTATTAAAAAGGTCTCACACATGGTTAGAAGTCAAACGAGACATGTAGAAAAAGTTTCTAGCTAAAGTAGCAAGTTGAGAAAACTGACCTAAACAACAAAAGTGCTTACAAATTGGGTCCTGACAACACTCATCTTGAGTTCAAGTACAAACTTGGATTATTCCCACTTATTCCCCAACATACAGAAACTTCATTTCACTTAATGAAATTTGAATACGACAAAAAATTCTCAAGTTACAAGGGTATCTTTGAGACTAATAATCGTAAACGCAACTAAAATTTCCTATCACCCAACGGTCAAAGGATCTTAAAACCCACTCACAAAACTAATCCCCAATAAATTTTTTCATAACTGAGAGTTGGTTCCAATTATTTCATTGGTAGTCTAGAGGTAGGTGGTAGTAGTTTTCCATTTCGCTCAAACAAAGAGGCATTTGCAAGCCATAACTGATCACATTTTATTAAATTGAGCACATCACCACAAGTGGCTGACATACTAAATTGGGCTTCGAAAATTGACTCAGAAAGGCATTAAAAGAGTTCAAACAATAGATTTAAGTTTCCCCACGGTTTCATATGTTACCAAGGATCAAATTAGAAGTTTCCGATTCACAGTACATTTGATTGTGGCCTTCCATGTGCGTGATTTTCAAGACCTATTTTTTCTATGTTTTAAAGGTTTCGAGCTAGGTAAAAGTTATAACATTCATTCTAGATATATTTTATATGATCTAAAATATTGAAACACAACCACATAAGACATGATAGTGTGCATACTCTAAATACAAGAGGAAGAAGAAATCCATACCTATTTCATGCAATTCACCATCATCGGATTCGATGAGACCAAAATATCTTGGAGCATTTCATCAAATAAATTCTTACTCCTTTCGTCTAATCCCACATTTGAAAAATAACATTAGAAAATAATCCTCTTTAAAATAACATTTGGTGGGTTTCCATACTCTGATCTGAAGCCTTACTAACAAGCCAATTGTGTATGCATCCAACAAACATTGTTGGCCTAATAGGCCATAATTTTAAAAGGAATTAGTTTCGCTCAAAATTGTACCCTAGATATGATCGTGAAAGATCAAGAATTATGAGGCAACATGGGACTATCTCCAAGTTGTGGGACTTGCACTATGAGTTAGATCTCTAGAGAAGGATGGTTCCTCTACCTATTCTAATATTAAAACTACTCCTATAGTTGAAAGTAAAACTATCTAATCCTAATTTAAGCATTCATGGGAACCAAGGAGAGAGAGATGCATGAAAATGAAATCCTAAGCTATGAAATATATGGTAGAACCGAGAAAAGGGGGATAAATATCCATGAGGGATAAATGGGAAAGAAATGAAGGTGGGAGAAGGTAGGCAAGTGTGCCACAGATCCAAAACAAACAAATCTACTCTCTCCACACATTACAAAACACAAAGAAAAGGAAAACCTGCATGTATAACTCATACACATCAGAAGGTGAGAGAGAAAGAGGTAAGAGACAACCAAATGCAAGAAAAGAGAAGATAATAGCCATAATGTATAGATTTAATTGCTTTAGATTATACAAAGTTTGTTACATCCATTTTGGCGCCATTGAGAGCATTGCAAGATCCAAAATGCAGGTCTTTAACTCAGATTTTGTTTTATACACCATTTTTGCATGGTGCAATTACAAAAATTAGGAAGGATAATTTTATGATTAGAAATGAGTTAAATATATGTAAGAAGAAGAGGGGAGAGAGGAAATTCAAAATTAAGGATCCTAACCACTTCTTTAACCACTTAGGACCAAACAACATTCAAGTTTGCAGACCCAACATGGGTGCTATCATTATTTTACAGAGCCCATACCCAACAATGACCACATGATTTTTTTTATAATTATGGCTTAGTAAATTAAATTTCCGCAACCCAAAATATCTTCCATCATGTATTACTCTTCAATACCTTTTTAATGGTATAAAGTTTGTATATTTTGGTGTCATGGATCAAAATTTATGAGCATTTGAATTTTTTCATGTCATCCACACAGTTGATGGCCACGAGGCATTCAAATTTAACCTTCTACTAACATGTCAACTCTCCATTGGCTATTGGAGTCTCCATCCTTCATGTAAGAAATTTAAGGGATCCGCATATTTTAAGGACCTGCGGAAAAGAAGGAACCCACAAATTTGAAGGATCCACAGAAAAGGAGGTACTCGTGAATTTTAAGGATCCGTGAAAAAAAGGAACTTATGGATTTTAAGGATCCATGGAAAAAATGAGAATATGGATTTTAAGGATCCATGGAAAAAGTGGAAGATGAGAAAAAGAGGAAGATGCAAAAAGGAGGGAGATGAATTAAAAAGGAAGAGGGGAAAAATAAGAGGAAGAAGGGGAAAAACTAAAAGAAGAGGAAGATGAGAAAATCCCTCATTTTAAAATCAAGTTGTCCAAATAAACATGTGTTTATTTGAAAAAATTTTGGTGACCTCTTGGGGAACATCTTCCTGCTAGATGATGTAGACTAGTAGCCTTGAAGCATCCATTGGGCATGGAGTCAATCCTAACCTTGAATAAAATTGATCTCAAACATTCAATTATGTCCCTAAACTTGTATAACTCATCACCAATTTGAAGCTAACCTCTTGAAGTTTTGAATGAATCTTGAAAACTTCCCCAAAACCTTTTGATTTTCACCATGGAAAATGATTTGAACTAGACTGTGCAACAGCAAAAAAGGGCCCAAAAAACTATTTACAAACATGAAATAGCATACATGTTCCAAGAGGAAGTATGCAAAGTGTGCACAAGCATTTTTTTTTTGCAAATAAACAACATAATCTAACCTACTCTAACCCAAGGCAAGGGAAGCTAAACAAAACCAGCAATTGGTTATGAGAAATAACTCCCTTTCCTTATGAAATTTTTACCATGTAATTAGTTTGACAATAAACATGGTCTTTAATGAGAGTGGAAAACTATCTTGAAACCAATTTTCCACCTCATCCCCCAAAATATCAGCTTGAAAGAGTGTGAATAACTCTTCATCTTGATTTGCATTTATTTTTTGGAAGTGTTGTAGCTGACCCTTGACACTTTGATGATATTCCTCATGTTCTGAAGTGAACATGACCAGTGGAAACTCTATGCGTGGCTCTATACTAGCCAAATATTTGATTGGGCATGGACCAATCCTTTCAATTTTCTCACTTTCTTTGCGGTTAACTCCAAGATTGGAGTTGGTAATTGACACTTTCCTCTTCATGAAGACTATTTGGAAGTTGATCAAGTATCTTTTTTGTTTCACCTTGTGCAAACACCTTTGTTTACACCCCAATGGCCTCATTTTCTCCTTCTCTACTCTTTATCCTAATCTATTTTTATGCCATTAAAAGTGTAGTAAGTTCTAAACATGAAAAACAATGAGGATCATTTCATTCCATTAAAATATCTTGCTAACTTTCATAAGCATTCTTACTCTCTTTTTTGGATGGCACTAGTGTTCAAAAACACATTCTCTTCCCCTCCAATTCCAATTTGATGTTCCTCCAAATCTACCTATTTTATTTTTACATTTAGAACCCCATTTTGCACAATTTTCACATTCTCATCCTCCCAATCTGAGTCATACCAATCATCCACCGATATACAATTTTCATCCTTGGTAGAATTTGTTGGAGAAGAAGCATAAACAAGGGAATACTAATTTTTTTCATGCTTGGGGAAGAGATTTTTGGTACTCAAGAGATCTGATTTGATCAATTGGAGGAGACAAATGATCCTCCAAAACATACTCCCTACTCTATTGATCTTCCCTTTGCAAAACAACTGCATGATTTTGCCTAAAAAATTGTTGTTGGGAGTATAGCATGTGGCATTCCTTCTCTCCAAAAACATAACAAACATCTCATTCTTCCAACATTGTAGGATAAATTGGTTGAGTGAGTGTTGGGTAAAAGGTAGGGACAACATATGAAATACCACAACTTCTGAAAACACTAGTGCAAGGTTTCATGAAGTTGGGTAGTTTCATGGGTGGAGATGAGAGGGAGTTTTCTAAAATATGAGGATTTCTTTGGGCACGATAAGATTGTGGAGCACCAAAAGAATGAAAATGAAGTAAAGGGTTTTCCTTCCTTTAGAAAGGAACAATGGATTTTTCATTCTTTACACAAGGTGAAGGAATAACTGGAGATGGTGAGGGAAGAATTACAAAAATGGAGATGAATTTTCTTTGTCCATCTTAAATGAGCATCTTCTCAACTTGTGATACAATCAAAAAATCTTGAGGAAGATTGTTTCCTCTAGGTATTGAATTAACACAGCTAAATCAAAATCAAAGGACCTTAAATGATATAAGAATGCTATACCTTGTGAGGGTCTAAATTCTTGAGGAATTCCATTCCAAGTCCTTGTAAATCTGATCTTGAAATCAGATATAAACTCCATTGGAGCCCACTGTATTTTGCTGAGATGTTCCATGAGAGAAACGACATTTATATTTTCCTTGAACTGGTTGTGTAGTTGTTCTCCCATCCAATCCCATGTGGAAATGGATTTTGAAGCCAAAATGTTGTAACAATATCTTTCTTTACTTATGAATGATGAAACAAGAAGTCTGAGGCAAATGTTCTCTTCTATGATATTGTGAATGGCACAATGGTTTGCTATATCTTGAATGTGATCAATAAGAGATTGATCTCCATTTCCATGGAAAAGATGGTAGGATTTTTAGGGATGATTTGGGGATATCATCCCATTGCTGCAAATGGAGGGGACTGAAACTGAAATTTCTCTTACTTTCTTTGGTCTTACACACCCTATATCCCTAAAAAAACTTGACTGATTTATATTTTATCGCCATAGACATTAGATCCTAGCTCAGACACTAGTGCCCAGGAGCTTCTTTTCATATTGGGAACCCCTAACCCTTTCTTACCTTTACTCACTCTTTTTGGGTCTCTTTTATCTTTTGGGAATATTTTTCACTTATGAGTCATCCTTTCAGTTGTCAATTATGAAATTCAAACAAGGGAATCATGTAAATACATAGTTATGTTTATAAAATGAAGTACCAAACATTAAGCATTACTATCATCACCTAAGCTTGCATTCCAAAGGAACTAAAGCACTTCAAAGGCATCCTTTTAATATCCATATAAGGTACAATGTTTGCATCACTTATTCATACATTGCATATGAGGGGAATTCTATTCTATTCACTCCACACATGTTATACATTTACTACATTCTAGATATAGCCCATTATCATTCATGTAACTTGCACAAGGTCATCTTAGGGCATTATTTCTACACACACAAGAACCACATGGGGTCTGAGATGTAGTACAATGCTTGGCAATAATTTCACTTTTTGGGTGACCGCATAGGGTCCGTTCAACTCCACATTCTACATCTTTTTTTATTATATTTGATGTGATTTGTGGACATGTATAAGTAGTCATTTTTTTTATAGGTTATAGGTACCCTCAACAATCATAGTGTGAACATCAAGCAACAAATATGGGAAAATAGTGAAACCCTAGTGACACATAAGAAAATAGGTTCTGAACACTTGTATGACCACTAGTGCCCAGATCCAGTCGTCAGCGCCCAGGCACCTCTGACCTCATGTGGGCACCCTTGTCTAGATATGTTCTTGCATTCCTGAATTTATAGTGAGTAGTGACAACCTTTTACAGCTTGTTCAACACTTGCACATACCAAGATCACTTCCTGTTCATTTGGAAAATCAGCTAAGTCATCTTATCTTTTAGAATTTTTTAGGGTTTCACACGTTACATGCTTATTTTCTTGTGTCTTTACTATATGTTAGCATTTATACATCATATATTACAATAGTTACTCTGAAATATAGATTTAATTAAATTAAATCACAAAGTCAACCTTCTCTAGATTTATTTCCCAAGGAGACAAAGTCCTACACCTTGGAGAATTCCCATGTTTCACTGAGGTTTTAAGTCTTGCCTTAATAGGGGTATAATCTCAAGTGACAACAATTTTTGTTCACTGTATCATGCATACATGAAGTTAAAGTTTAATGAAGAGGAGAGTTATATGTGGTTTTTCTTGCCTTCTTGGCATTTAAATTTTTTCCTTTTATTCCTCACCTCAGGGAGAGAGATCCACTTTCTATTTTGATGTAATCACCACCCCTTATAGTTCACTTTATGTTTTTTCCTCATCCATTTTCTCTTGCAATTCATAGATAAATGTCTACTCATAATTGGTGGCTAACATTAAAATAGTTACTGCATAGGAAGATGGTCTTCTATGGAGTTATGTCCCAATGAGACAAAATCCCACACCTTGGATACATTCCCATGTTTCACTGAGGTGTTGAGCCTAGTCTCACTACGGGTGCAATCTTGAGTGACAATAGTTTTTGGCATGTTTGTTGGGACCAAATTGATTCATTTCTAGCTCTTTTATGATCAATTTCACTAATATTGGTGTGTTTCTTAGTGGTACCCCACATTTGGAGGTATCATCTCAACACACCTTGGAACTCCATTGGTTCAAATCTTACCCATTTTCTCATTCACAAACTACATTTCCATTTCTTTTCATATTTTCATGTTTCCGCAACTTCCACGACTCTTCTCAACGATATTTGTATCCCTCAATTCAACTCTATTCCCCTATATTTGCATCAATGGGGGTGAGATCCCCATATTATCCCTCAAAAAATTTTCCCCTCTTTCATGGGAATGGTGATCTAATAATGCACCCTTAATCCTAGGTCATATATTGGATATGTATATTTTTCCTATGGCTAACATAATATCTCATCATGTCATATGATACTCTTTATCTATGATTCTTCGAAGTCTGACAATAAGTTGGCCTTCAGAGCATTGTATATCCGAAGTAAGGTGTGTGTGTGTGTATGTGTGTGTGTAGAACCAACAATGTGTGTGTGTCAAATGTGTGTCATGCATGTGTATGAGATGTGCTGAATCAGAGTTTTATAATAATGTTTTTCCATACCTTGAGCATCTTGATTCTAGATTGTGCACAAGGTTAAGAGGGTGCAAAATTATAAAAGGCTAGAGTCATTAAAATTATTATATGGTGATGGAAGTTAATGGAGAGAAAGGTAGTCTATAAAGAGTGTTCTAAGTATGTTGATAGGGAGTGTGCCTATATGGAGTAATATGGAGAAGTAGAGAATAAGGTTGATGATGCAACCTATAATTTAGCAATACAAACCCAGGCGTACTGGCACATCACTCATCCTAGACTGAGTGCTCACCCAAAGCATGCAAAAAGGTACCAGGACCCTCTTTAGGGTTATCGGTTGTAGGATGTTAGCATGATGAATACTTTAATCATTCAGATCTATAACTAATATATCTTCATACAGTGCATATTCAGACCTAGATCTAGAACATAACAAACTTAACAGATAACCATAATGGAATCAAGCATGCAATACTGAATTATAACCATGATAACACCTTGTTTCAGTCCATAATCTCCATTATATTAATTACAGTAAATACACAGAAGCTTCATTACAATAACAGTAGTATACGCTCATGCGCGTAACAGATCTAGTAGCATAATCTCACTATACCCTAGTTCTCACATGTATATCTATGCTCTCTCTCTATATATATCTCTACTACACAGTTCAACTACATATTTATAAGGGTGGGGACTTTCCCTTCACCACTTATCTAATCCCAAAATAGGTCACATGCTATTATTAGCCACACGCCATTACAAAAATAGGCTTACATGAAAGAGTGTTAACAATAGATCTCTCTTAGTCAACTATCAGTTCACCATTCTATCTTTAGCCTACATCCATGCAAAAGTGCTTCGTAGCTGATCATCCAAAAATAGCCAATGTGTGTCGCGCAAGTCTCCAATCGGTTTGAGTGCTCCACACGCTATCTCCAAAAATAGATCCTCATCATGAAAATGGCTAAGTCCCGAATCTGTCTCTGTTCTGCATTGTGATCCTCTCTGATGCTTCTGTGCCTTTAAATGCGCTTATGTTCTCCCACATGAACCTTCTATATTTTCTTCACTAAGTGCCAGAGTTCTGACTGATCAACATTACCCCACACTAGTTTCATTACTGCACCCCGATAATGGTTGTCTCCAAAAATGAATCAAAGAATATGAATAGAAGAATAGAAAGAATTTGGATGAATGAAAGAATGTCTTCAACTTGCAGTATCTTCTTCTGCAACCTGAATAATCAATTCTGGATATTCCTCTTTTATCTCCACCTCTAAGTTTACTAGTCATTGAGCGTGGCCTCTGCTTTCTTTGGAATATCCACTGCAATTGACTCTAATTCATCCCTTGCAATCTCTCCTTTTTCATTTTGTAATACCAACACAATGTTGGACATGCCAGTCATTCTCCCTTCCAACAAGTCCATCTTTTGAGCGATGAGTTTTCCAAGCTCATCCAGCCTTTCCCTGTGAGGTTCCTGAGTGGCTATAAGGGCCTCGTGCTTCTACTTAACAAGTGCTAACCATTCTGTGTGGCCCAATGTCTCATCCTTCATGGCCTTCAGGACCTCATTTATCTTCTAAAATGGTCCTGGTCCTTATAACAGCCTCTGGCATTGTACAAATATTCAGCACTTGATCCACCTTCTTGAGTTCCTCCTGCAAGCTCTGAAGCAATCCTTCATATGATGCAATCTTCTACATCACTAAAGCCTTTTTCACTCTGCTTCCTGTGTTGGATCCTTTGGCTTAGGCATGTGCAGAGGTTCATCTTCAAGCACTAAGTCCACCAATGTACTCACATAATGTATTGCTAAAGGAAACGTCTTGGGTACCTTTGGCTCTAAGTGTGGCCTAGCCTTCATGACATTGTCACCAATCTCCTCTACCATGTTGATAAACACAATGTTCTTCTTCTGTGCCAAGTATTTTTCCTATTTTAGGTGACGTTATCTCCTCATCCTTAGTCTTGATCTCCTCCCTCAGTGCCCTAATTGTCACAGCTTTATCCATATTCTATTGACGTGACTTCTGTTGAGACTTTCACCAAAGCATTGCTCACCTATTCATCTGACATAACAATAGGCTTTACTGTTATGTGTCTGGCCTGAGGTGTATTTTTCAACCTCCTTGACACACATGACTCCTCACATACATCAAAGTCTTGTTCATCCATGTGTGTGTGCATCGACCATGAAAATTGCTTCCTTGTGCACATTGTCACCATATCTTCATCCATTAACTCCCAGCCGTATAACTCCTTTTGTGCCATTGTGCTCTGGAAATGGGTGCGGACAATTTTACCTGTGTCCTCAGTGTAGCCCATGGCTGGTGGAATATACTCCCCACTTGTTTCTTCTTGATCTAGGCTTACTTAGGAACTTAGGCTTCAAGATTTGGAACTTGTGCTGCTATGTCCTGAGTAGTCTCTGTTGTTGTCTCTTCTGCCCCTTTTTCTTCCTCTTCTCCATCCTTCATTTCCTCATCTTTTTGTTCCTCTACATTCTCTGGAGGTGTAGGAGAATTGGGTACACTTTCCTCCGACTCTTTTGCTTCCTCATTCAACTTTAATTTCCTTCTCCTTTTCTCAGTTGTCTCCTTCTGTGGAGAGAGTCGAGGTGATCTGTGCACTGTTTGTGGAGTAGCACCTTGGGTCCTTGTTCTCCTGAATACTCTCTTGAATCAGTTCTCTCCTTGGACTGCATCCAAGTCCTCATCATCTCCCTCTTGTGGCTGAGGTGGAGTAGTTGTGTGCTCAACTTCATCCTTATTTGGAGGTTGTCTTCTACCTCTATGTTCCAAACCACCACTATCCTCATGCTCCTCCTCTTCATCATCGACTTGAATTGTTTCTGTGGGCTTGGGTGTTGGAACATTTTCCATTGTATGCTTACCCTTTGGTGGCCTTGGGAGTGCAAACTCATTCTCCACATACTTAGTGTTCTCCAACTTGGGTTTGAGTTACAGGTACACAAGTAGCTGCTCCTTAGTGTCCCCAACTACCAAGCTCACAGGTTTCATGCTTATAATATCTGAAATAAGTCTTTCAATGTATGCATTGCACCCTGGATATACATACTTCTTCCTCAGAGTGTGGTAGTTCACAATCTACCTTGTCTGCATTGAAGGTTAAGTGGCATGCATATGAGAACCGATGAACTGATGCCTGGAAATACCTTGTTGTGAAGGCATATGGTAGTTTACACCATGGGCTCCAAGCCCTGTCCTTCATCACAAATCGCGTGATGCAAAAATGTTGGTATATGGAAAACTGAACTTGCCTTACCCACCACTGAAGGAAAATCCTTGGGTATGCGCCACTCTTCCTCGAATGCCATGCAGAGTCTATCATACCACATCTCTGCCCTCTGCTTAATGGTCCACTCATTGATCCATCACACAAGTACTTGCCAAACCTTTCTGTATGTGACTTGTGTTCCATGGGGTACTCCCAAATCTTCTCCTTTGGCCCATCAGGCACCCCATTCTCCATGAATACTAAGGACAATAACACAACGCACTAAAACTTATCCTGTCACATGTCTGTGCTTCTTCTATGATTTTCTTTACTATGTGATATGCAATGTTGTAGACCACTCCTTAAGACATCTTCTTGGTGACGTGTAACCACATTGTGTTTACCTGTGACCACCTTCCTTGGTCATTCAGCTTTGTCACAAGATGTGTAGCTACCTGCACTACTGGGTACTTCTTCAACTTGTCAATGTCCATGTTATGCACGGACCCTTGGTATACCCCAGACTCCTTCCTCATCTCCAGGATTGTGGCTTTATCAGTTAAATCACTATCTAGATCTAACCCTGAGGCCCTTAGTCCTGTCACCATTGAAATCAAAGCAACTGTGATTCTTACCCTCCGTCTGGACGAAGTAGAAGAAGTCCTCATGGACTCTACTCATCAGCCACCGATACAATGGTTCATACTTTCCAAAATATGGTAGCTCATATAGCTAGTAGACTCCATTCTACTTCAACAAATTCTCACCAGCGTCATCGTATACTGGCATATCCTCTGTCGTGCGCTTGTTCATTTTCATACTCAGCAACGCATCAAGCTCCTTCTTATTATCTGATGTTCGATGGTTGTAGTCATTGATTTTACATTGGAGGATATGGGAATCCCATTCTTGTCCCACAATCATGCCCTTTAGATACTGCATTTCTAAAAAATTACTCTCAGGAGCAATCTCTTCTTCCACTTCAACCTTCTTCTTCCCTTTATCTCCTGTTGCAGGTGCTTTCTTTGGTGCCATTTGAAAAATCTCTCTTTTCTTCCCTCTGTAGTTGAGAAAGTCAAAACCCTAGCTTAAATCTTTGTGCCCTAGTGGAAATTACATGCCCTAGCTCATTTGTAACACATGTCTTCTTCACTCAAACCCTTCTCCTATGGTAACGCAAGCTTCTCCTACACACAACCCTTCTCTCCACATCTGGTTTCACACTCTACGCACCTCAACATGATTTCTCGGCTCATTCACACTTAACCCTTTTCAAATTATCTCAATTGCAATGGTAAAAATGAACTCGCATCCCATCCTTATATAGAATTTCAAAAAGTTAGTGCATTTATTACTCCTCCACCTACCAACAATCCTCTCATTAATTGACCATTTTCATTATTTCTGCGTGGTACATCTTCATGCACCAAGCTATAACCTTCTAGCGTGCACCCTGTCCTACCTTTTGGCTGTAGACTTCTCTTCAGCATGCTTCCATCCATGCCTAAGTACCTCATCACTGCACCTTCCACTAGTAGTCTTCCCGGCCCCTACTTACCTCATGTTATACTTGTTTCTTCACTCCTCTCTATCTATGGTCCTTGTGTCCAGAATAAATCTTTTTTTTTTCAATTTTCCAACCTTGAATAACACCCATAGATAGTTCCTTTCATGTGGACTTATTTCCATCAGTCATGTACCTGGATATCAACAACCTACCCCACACTAAGGGTATGTGTAGTCCTCTACGCATAAAAATTCTTCAAATAGTAATTAGCTTCTAGCATGTAAATGTGCTTATTACACAAACACACCAACTAAATTGACAAAGCATAGCAACAAAGAAGGAAACACATTAAGGGAATGTAGAATTGAAAACCTAATCTAAATGGCAACACTGCCTTATTACAAACACCAAGAAGACTTATTTATAGTAGGGCTTCAGCCTACTCCCGTTGAAGTAACTAGGTAACCGTATTCCATCAAGGGCCTCTAATTGATAAGCACCTGATTCAAGTATGTGAGTGATAATATACGGCCCTAACCAATGTACCTTGAGTTTTCCTAGATGGCACAAAAACTTAGAATCATAAAGGAGCACCATCTGTCCTATCTCAAGATTTTTACCCCTGATGTGCCTGTCATGCCATGCTTTCTTCCTGGCCTTTTCTTGTTTTTGACTCCAACGTGCTATGGCTCATCATTCATCCAATTTGATTAACTGTTCAATGCATTCTTCTAATGCTTTCTAGTCATCAGCAAGACCTCCTAGTGCACAATACGCAAAGAAGGTAACATAAATTCCATAGGAAGAACTACTTCTATGCCAAACACTAACTAAAATGGTGTGGCTTTGTTCAACCTTTTATATGTTGTCTGATATGCCCAAAGTACTGTAGATACTTTATCATCCCAATCCTTTCTTCCAACATCACATATTTTTGTCAATGTCTGGCTCAAAATTTTATTGAAAGCCTCAACAGTCCCATTTTCCTTAGGATGATAGGGTGTAGTCTTATGGTGTGCAATCATGAATTCATCCAATAGAAATTTGATTGTCTCATTAAGAAAATGTGTGCCCCTATCACTGGTCAAACTTAAAGGACATCCATACCTTGTAATAATATTTTCCCAAAGAAACCTGGCTGACTGTGGCTGCAATTTACAATCCTTTGTAGGTGATGCTTCTGCCCACTATTGTCAGATAATATATGCAATTTATGATGTAATGCACGATCCATTTCTGCATGCAGCTGGTGAAATAGGACCCACAAAATCTATAGCCCATTTCTCAAACAGTTTGGTACTAGTAATGGGTCTTAGAGGAATTTCATCTCATTGACCTAGTTTCCCAAGGTGTTGACAATGATCACAAGCCTTACAAAATTCCTTACAATACTTTATACAGGGTCTCCCACCATAATCCAATCGAGTAGAATCTTACACGCAGTGGCATCACTGAAATACTAGGCATAGTACCACACCTCCACAATACCACGCTCATGTTCCAATACAAAACGACGCAATACTTCTTCCATAATGATTTTGTGTATAGCAAGATATTTCTTCTCTAAGGATTTCATGTGCCATCCCTAATACACAATGGTGTAATACTTCATCTCTAACTTGTATAATACTTCATTTCAACCTAATTTATACAGGTCACCACTGATTAACATATAGGGGGCTATGCGCATATAGCAAGTTATTTCTTCTCCAAGGATTTCATTCCTTCTGGTGCCATCCCTATTCATAGAAAGACAACAATGTCCTCTAGTTCTAATGGTGCTCATTGTAACCTATATAACTTTGCATCTAGCATAGTATCTTTAATTGCCTGTGCTTCTTCTCCTGACTATATTCTTGGATAGATGGTCTGGTCTAGAATTACTTTTCCCTAGTTTTACCACAACTGTGAAATAAAATTCCTTAAATAAGAGCACCCATCGACATATGTGCCCTTGTAGAATAAGTTTGTTTACCAAATACTTCAATGCCATGTGATCTGTATAAAAGATGAATGGTGTAGCTAGTAGGTACTGGCATAATTTATGTAGAGCATAGATCATTGAAAAAGTCTTCACGCTTTGTAGTTGTGTAATTTTGTTCTACATGAGTCAACTTTCTACTAGGGAAAATAGATAGGATGATCTACAATACCTTCTCTAGGTTGAGCCAACACCTCGCCAATGGTTTTGCCAGAGGCAGTCAACATGTACATGAAAGGGTTGGTCCCACGAAGGAAAACATATAATAGGTGTGGTAGTAAATTTTTCCTTTAATGTCTTGAATGTGCATTGTTGTGGTTCTCCCCAGTAGAATGTTACCTTTCCCTTTCAAGTAACTCTTCCAATGGTGCAGACAATTTTGGCATATCCTTTGATAAAATTCCTGTAATATCCTGTATGACCCAAAAATCTGCATGCACCTCACTCTGAATGGTAGGCTCCCTTAGTCCTATAATGACTGCAACCTTGGCTGGATCAACCAACAAACCCTCCTTGCAGATTATGTGTCCTAACAGTATCCCAAATAGTGTAGCAAATATGCACTTCTTGATGTTCAATGAGATACTCAACTGTCTACATCTTTCAAACATCAAGCATAGATTATCACACTGATCCTTAACTAATCCATACACCGTCCAATCATCTAATATACATGTAAGAATTTGTGAATAAATTCCTTGAATGCTTGAACAACTATGCATGAAAATACAACAGGCGCATTTTTCAGACCAAAAGGAATTACACTATAGGAAAAGCTACCCCATTCTAGTAGTAAATGTAGTCTTTTCCTGATCCTCCTAGGCAATCTAAACCTAATGATACCCAAAGAACCCATCTGTAAATGAATAGATTTCATACACCCTGCAACACCTTCTAGTATTTCCTCGGTGAATGGCATAGGAAAGGGATCAGTCACACATGCAACATTCAGCTCCCTATAGTCCACACAAATCCTGATCATGTCCATCCTTCTTGATACTGATCACCATTGGACTAACCCATTCTGACTCATCAAGGGGCTTGATAATTCCAAGACTTCAACATTTTGTCAATTTCTTCTTTAACCTTTTCGCACAAGTTGGGGTTCATCCTATAGGGTCTCTTTCTAACTGGGTGCACACCCTCTTTAAGCTTTTATCTTCATCTCCCCTAATGATTCATGCACACCTTTAAGTTCATGGTACCCCCTAGGGAATAAGTCCTAGTAATCCCTTAGTAACTCTATGATTTTTTCCACTTCAGATTCTAACCAATAGTCCCTAATTATGGCTTCCTTAGGCTCATCCTCTGATCCAATATTCACCCTACTTTGTCTTCATAGGTTCATGATAGGCACGTGTGGTCTTATTTTCACTGTCCAATACCTCATGCCTACCTGTTGAATGATTTACATCCAAATTTTCTACTTCTTCGTCATCCAATAAGTAGACCATTTTTCTTTTTTTCTTTCTCAAGGCAAGCACATTGAAGTAGTGTTTCACCCAGCCTCTGTTTCTTCAAAAAGATGTGCTCCTGAGTCTCCTTCATCCAATAACTTGCTGAAGGAGTTCTTCATCCTTGGCACTATCTCCCATAGTTAAGAGCTTTATGACTTTCAATGCTTCTTCCACCAGAGGCTTTGTAGAGAAGAAGTCAAATGTCTGGGTCATTCCTGCAATTAAATCCTACCAATTTCCAGTCTCTATATAGAGTTCTGCATATACATAACAAACACACGTGTGCATCCTTGTAAATTGGAATAAAACTTGTACACCCATAGCTGAAGGTGGTAAAGCTTCCTTCCCTTCTATCTAGAGTCTCTCAAACTTCTAAACATGGTTCTGAATAGGTTGATTACCATGATAAGTAAAAATTTGAGTAGGCGCATTGCTCCTGAAGAACATAGTAGTAAGAGTAATCCTTATTTCATTCCATCCTATGAGATTGTCCTTTTAGGCCATCCACTAGTGTGCTGCTTTCCCACGTAGTGTATATGCTAGCATATTTCTTCTTTCCAATGAGATCTATCTATTGTTCCTCCATGGTGCATAAAAATACCATAGGATCTCCTTCCTTTGGTGTAATAAGGCACCAAGTTGTTACCTATTCTCCTGACATAATTTGGTTTTTTACCTCTAGGAAATGTGCTGCTTTACTTCGCGGCCTACTAACTCATAGGTGTTATGAGCCCAATTATCACCAGAAACACTTGTAGTATCGCTAATAGATTGTGCATCCTCCCACTAAATTATTACTTCTTTAGTTGGCTCCAGAATCTATCCAGTCTCTCAGATGATGCATACATAAATCCTTTTCAGATATTGTTCACTTAAGGGCTCAACACAGGGTGCATATTTTCCATATGTTAAAGGGATAATAACTCTTTCCTCCTTGTTTTCAAAATTGATATAGCCTTTGTTGAACCAAAGATCAGCATTATTTTCATAGTCACCAAGGATACCCTAATAGAGTTGGGAAGCTATCTGATTATGTCAGGGCTAAAACTTCAAAGTCTCCAATGAACTTGGCTCCCTTATATAGTAATGAATGCATCCTTCAAAACCCCAGTGGGATTCGCTTTAATCTAATTAGTCATGAACAATACATTAAAGGATGGATGTGCAATGGGGGTTTCCCTATTTGTACCTATGCATCTAAGGTAAGAACATTGACTTTTGCACCTGTATCAATTAGTATATTACTCAATATAAACCCATATACAACATCATTTAGAGTGATTTACTTACATAATCTAGGCTATGAGGGGAAAGATTCTCATGTTGGATCTATCGTCCAGTCTCAATTCTTACGCACATAGTGTTTCCCTTTAACTAATCCCCTAACAATGGAATGATATTTTCCTGAAGAAAAATTTTACATACTTCTCTTAAGTCATCTATATCAGTTTGGACTGTCTCTAATACTTTATTTTTCTCCATCTTCTATGATTGCCTCTTTTAAGTGTTATATCTCACCCTGAAGATTCCTGAGAACTTCCATGGTTTCCTGATAAACCTCCTTCTAATGGGTAGGATCTAGGTATCGTGCATGTAGAACCTCCTCATTAGTGATGGTAGGCTTCTACTACAATGCTTGTCTGGCATGTGCCGCCTCAGCGTGGGTCGTAATCTTCACTTGTAATGCCTCAGACTCTACTTCTAACTTAGGCATCCATTGATTTTCCATAGTGCATTGTATCCTAACCATTACTACACCTTTGTTTTCTTGTTTATGTTGCTTACTAAGATGCTCATATAAGTCCAAGAAATCCTCATAGCTATGGTTCTTTCCATAAAAATAACATGTAATATTCTCAGGACATTCACGCCTGTAGTGGTCAGGAGATCCGCATGTATAACATGTTCCACGAGGGAACTCACTTCTTCCACTACCATGGCCTCATCCTCCAAATCCACCACGGTATCCTTGACCTCTGCCATGACTGCCATCAAAATGCCCTTCATTTCGATCATAGCGTGCCTTATTTTGATCCCGGTCTTGATGCTCGTTCTTTCCCTTAGACTCATTTGAAACTCTTATCTGTCATATACCAATATCTATAGCATCATGGATCTGACCAATCAGCCGGTAGTCTTCCATGTCATGAGTCGTGAACCTACAAATTTTATAGTAGCTTGAAACATTCTTCCTTATCATGCATTGTAATAATGGGCAATGGATAGCATCATGGTTTAAATGGCATATCTCACAATCTAACATCAATGAGCATACTGATATGTGAGGAAAGCTATCCTTTGTGTGACCTTCTACTTCACAATCTATACACCAAATCCCTGTGCACGTCTCATGTGCTAAATTTACTAATAATTTCTCCAACTATTTTTCCATAGCTGTAATCTGTGCTTCTAAAAATAGGGCTCACCCAAGTATCTAACTTCCAACTGCCTCAGCATGTAAAGCTTCTTCAAGTGCTTTGCGCAGATGAGTGTATGTCTTATGTGATAATTCCCTTCTAAAAGGGGTAATTATGACCCCAACAAACCACTGTGCATGTTGTCTTGTGTTTATATCATAAGAAATATTAGATAACAACATTTTAAAATGGGAATCATACTCTCTAACATTCTCAGTAGTGCCTTGATTAATATCCTTGAGTGCACTTATACTCTTCTGCTCAAACTCAATGATGTGAAACTCTTTAAGGAATGCATCTTTTAGAGTTATATAGTCTACGCAATTCTAATCAGGGTAAAACTTTATGTACCAGTTATGTGCACGCCCTTGTAATGTAGTAAAAAATTAGATTTCCCTATGCTTAGAATCTATGATTCCTTTTGCATGCCATAGGATTTCACACATATGCACATGTTTAGTAGCATCTTCTATGCTCCTATAGTATGGAAGATGAAGAGACATCTCCATGTAAATATTTTGGGGTTGGTGTGGACCTTGCCCACCTGATCTAGAACCTCATGTGTTACCCATGCCCCCAGAACCACCAGATCCACTGGAACTAGAGCTACCTATGCCTCTTGATCCCAAACCTATAGCTGGTGTCAGACTAGAAGATGTACTTCCATGTGTCCTGACAGCAAAACTAAACTACACCCCGACAGTCTGTGA
Organism: Taxus chinensis; assembly: GCA_019776745.2. Classification (NCBI taxonomy): domain Eukaryota; kingdom Viridiplantae; phylum Streptophyta; class Pinopsida; order Cupressales; family Taxaceae; genus Taxus; species Taxus chinensis. The sequence goes on from CM034146.1 coordinate 814,683,161, forward strand.
AGTGTTACCACTTCTAGAATTTAGTCCAAAAGTCAACGCGTCTGTATTTTGTGCTTATGATACACTCGAAAAGGTACTCCCATATAACAACGAAGCCATTTGCATTGCCATCGCTGTGCCTCTTATAAGACTTTATCCTACTCTCCCTCTGCTTGAATTAACTTGATGAATACTTTTTGTACTAGATGTTGGAAAACCAAGTGCAAGGGCAAGGTTGCCAGGTGGATTCAGATGCGCACCTGCAGCCCAAGTTGTCTCTATTGATGTGCTTCTACGTGACGCCGAGGAGGGATCTCTATCATGCTTTTCTAGATGGGGGAGTTCCTGATGCTCTGGCTCCACATCTCCTACGTGAGATCCAAATCCTTCATGGATCATCTCTCTCCTCATCGCCATCCACTCTACAATGTCATGTTACTTCTCTACCTCCCTCTCACACACCTCATTATACTTCAGCCACCTTTCCTCTCTCTGCCTTTCTGCTGCTAGGTCTGCCATCTTTCACCAAAACTACTCCTGCCCCCGTGCATGGTGGGGCTTAGTTAGCCATTGGTTTACTCTCCAAATTCAAAGTTACCATTAGGAACTTGATCACCAGTGGAATTCCTTGCAGGTAAGTTCCCCTTGGATATCATAAAAACTGGAATTCAGCTACCTCTGGACACAAATAAGTGGAAATTGAGTACTCCAAGATATAATTGTTTAAAATGCCATGGAACCACGTATCTACAACTCGAGTCCAAATCAGCTCAGCATCATAAAGGGCTTGAAATTATTCCTACATCTAGACAAGTGAGTGATACCTCCAATTCCACTTAGATGCATAATAAATCAGCCACTCGTATAATTCTACTAGAAAGATAGCAAAGACACTCTCATATAAACTGTCATACAGATTCTATTCCACCCATAATCGTGCGTTAAAATTCGATCCAGTGTTGAACCACCGTGCGTATTCTTCTTCTAGATCATGCATCCACTCTTCAACACTTGCTAAGGTTAACCGATATGTCTTCATCATGAACCATCCTGAAAAAAACTAAAAAAGAGGTCCCGACATCCTAGAATTCAGCAATACAAGCCAAGGTGCACTGACACCTCACTCAACCTAGACTGAGCGCTCAGCCGAAGTGCACAAAGGTACCAAGCCCCTCTTTAGGGTATTTTTTGTAGGATGTTAGCATGATGAAGACTTTAATCATTCAGATCTATGGCTAATATATCTTCCTACAGTGCATATTTAGATTTAGATCTAGAACATAACAGACTTAACAAATAACCATAATGCAATACTGAAATATAACCATGATAACACCTTGTTTCAGTCCATAATCCCCATTATTTTAATTATAGTAGATACACAGAATCTTCGTTACAATAACAGTAGTATATGATCATGCATGTAACAGATCTAGCAACATAATCTCATTATACCCTAGTTCTCACTCGTATATCTATGCTCTCTTTACTACACAGTTCAATACATATTTATGAGGGTGGGGACTTTCCCTTCACCACTTATCTAATCCTGAAATAGGTCACCTACTATTATTAGCCATGTGCCATTACAAAAAAAGGCTTACATGCAAGGGTGTTAACAATAGATCTCTCTTTGTCAACTATCAGTTCATCATTTTATCTTTAGCCTGCATCTATGTAAAGCGCTTTGTAGCTAATCATCCAAAAATAGCCAATGCGTGTCGTGCAATTCTCCAATCGGTTTGAGTGCTCCACACATTATCTCCAAAAATATATCCTCATCATGAAAATGGCTAAGTCCCGAATCTATCTCTATTCTACGCGCGATCCTCTCTAATGATTTCACGCCTTTGAATGCACTCTACTCTCCCATGTGAACCTTCTGTATTTCCTTCACTAGTGCCAGATTTTGACTGATCAACATGGTATCAAATCTTAATCTTACAAAGGTATGATGGGTTTTACATTAGGATCTATGCAACACTCCTATTGTACTTCCTTTTTTGATCTATGAGAATGAGAAGACCTTTTTCTTTCATGAAAAATTTCATGGTGGTTAATTGTTTCCTTACTAATTGGAGCTATGTCACATTTATGTTTGAGTGAAACTTTTTTGATGTGTGTGTATTTTGGCTTGATTCTCATATTCACATTCTCTCACAGGCATTACATACTTGAATGCATAGGATGGTTTATTCTGGATTCCATACCACACATTTGCATAGGGATATAGTAGCTATAGCCTGATATTCACTATGCGACTAGTACTAGGGCATCCTAGCTCAAGGGACACTATTTCAATCACACACAGACACACTAGAACTATATTGATTCTGAAATGTAGTGCATCGCTCAGTGACAATCACATCGGGGTGATCGCCAAGGTCAGTCTGACTTAAGCATATGCATATTTTTATTCATCTAATGTGTGCTCGAGTATTATGCATGTAGTTAGGGCTTCTTTAATAGGTACATATGCGATAGAACAAACATCAAATGAACTTAATGTGACCTATAATGAGCAAGAAGTGACAAGAAGAGACCAAGAAATAATTAGATCCTAAGTTGTTCCACATACACCAATGCCTAGATTGGACACTAGCACCTAGGTGACCCTATCCCATTCTAGTCGGTTCTATTCTTTCAATTTCTAGATCACATTTTCAGACATAGAGCTTGCACAACCCAAAAATCCCCTTCTACATAAGTCTCCAGTCTAGAATCAGTTCAAACTTATAGATACAAATTGAGTCATCCTACAAACTCTATCTATCACTCTTGTTTGTATTTCCTTTACTTAATCTTGTTGATTTACTTATCTACCTGATAAATAGTGTCCTTATCTTAGATTTAAATTTATTAAATTATTTTTCATGATGGCTCCTTAGACTTGACACCTCATATGTTGGATCCCTTGTTCCTCCTATCGAGCCTTTTACACATCTATATTAGTTTACTTAACAAATAAATACTACTCGTAGGCATCGTCGCATCTATAAATCCCATAGCCCACCTCACATATGTAACTGTATGCACCCAAAATTACATGTGCTACATTGTCATAAAAATGGTTTCAAAAGTCCCCAATGATGATTCAGGTCCTTTTAATAAGGGTTTTGAGCTCTAATTTCCATTCACCATGTATATTTTTTTCTTAGACGTATTTACTTAGCTTCCAGTGCTTTTTCCAGCTTCCTACCTCTTTCTGTGTATGTTTTGGCCTTTAGTGTCATGACCACTGCCATGCCTGGGTGATAATTTTGAAATCATTGCTCAAAACAGGGCGGTGGTCCTAAAATTGCTGTGTTGTGCAGGGTAGCAGTCCTGCCTGCTTTTTCCAAAATCTCTCACACATGTTTTAACATGTGATGGTTCACTTAATTTTGATTTTTGCATGCATCAGTGAGCCAAATTGTCTAAAATTATCTTTTATTTCTTACTTCTCCTTCCTCCTATTTTTAAATAGATTTAATCAGTTGGAACTGATCCTTCTTGCCTTGATCTTGAAGGAACCTCCCATCCTCCATTCCTATATATTCCATGCTTGTATTCAAGAAAAAGGCCTGAGAATTTTTGTGTATCTTGCATTATATTGCTGCTATGATCTTACTAGGAATTTCATGGCCAAGCTTTGATCTATTGTATTATCTCTCTTCTACTTGCATTGCATCCAGATTGCCATCAAGTTGTCATTGCTCAAGCACCATCCTTCTGCTATTGTTCTTGCATTCCCAATTCCTTGGACTCAAATGAGCACTCGAAGAAAGAAAGGAACATACTGAGGGGACAGATACAGACACAACCAGATTTTCCAAAGTTCTTGCTTGTCCAGGTTGGAATTGTGTGTTTGTTTTCCTTGGTTGTATCTACCTTTTCACACTTACTATTAGGTTCTATAATTACAGTATTTCACATTTTCATTCCTATATTTGGATATTACATTATGGCATACTCTTTACCTTTCACAACATGTTAATGGGTGCTTCATGTGTAGCATTTTCCTTACAGGAATCCTCCTAAACACAGTTGTCTGATTTGCTTATATTTTGTTTGTCATTGTTAACAGGATATGCCCTATGTTTGTTGAATACCTTGTTTACACAAGCCTTAATGGCTCTAATTGTCTTGTGAAACCATGAGTGTTGTCCTATGTATGCAACCAGCTACTTATCATGTCTTTGTTTGTTTTTTCCTATATGCTCTTTCGTAGTTGTCATTTCAAGGTGTATTTATTATTTGTCACTAACACTTGAATGCTAGCATTTTACCATTGTTTTACTTGCATCACGGTAAAATTTATGTGTAATCCCTCTTCCCCTGTAGGATTCCTATATCAAATGTGCACATCACTTTCAACCTTCCTCTTTTAGGCTCCATTCACTTTTGTTCATCTCGCGCACCCCAAAAGAATGGGGAAAAACATTAAGTGAACCTCTTCACCCTCCCAATAGTTACAAAAAGTAGTTACATAAACACAGATAACAAGATCAAAACACAAATTAGTTATAGAACAAGGCCTGAAATAGAGTTGGTAAAAATTCTCACCCTGGACAGAAGCACCTAAAATAGACAGGAATGCCTGGGCACTAGTGTCCCACATGGGTGCTCCTATCCTAGGGTCAAAAATAATTAGAGGAGAAGTTTTAGCAGTTGCATAGTCACATTTTCTCTAGTTTCAATGATTACACAACTAGTTTTAGATTGTAATCAGTTACTAACATAAACTAACTACTTACTTAAGAACCAAAGTAGAAACTAAATAAGGAGGTCACACCTAAGGAAAATGCATGAAAATGATATGCCTAGTATAATTTGTCACCCCGTGCTAGTTGCAAATCAGGTTTGTTATCATTTGCAGTGGCTCTTTCTATGGGGAAGTGTTAACAATTGGAGGGAAAATAGACTGCTCTCCCAAATAAATTTCTCCCTAAATCTAAAGTTTAGCACCAGGATGCTCAAATCCCTAGTTTGGAAATAGGCTTCTAGTAGAAATATGGATTATTCTTCGCAACCTATCCTGATCTACCCAAATACATCGGATGACATCCTCGATACGCTAAGCAAGCTAGTAGTAGCTTACGATTTGATGAGCGACTTAACTAAGATGTTCTCACTCATTTCCTTCTTGGATTTGTTAAAGAATTACCCTACTCGTAGGGCCACTCTACTAGAAGTGTTGGGTCTTGGTCATTTGGCTAATCTCACCCCTCCTCCAGAAGCACAAATAAACCACATGGACTTTGATGTCTATCCTCCAGGACAACTGGAAAGAGATATTGGATTTGTGTTCAATATCAACAAGATTCCCACAGATGTTGAAATAGTTCATAGAGGCGATCCGACGTTATTTTTACAAGTCTTGATTTACAACAACTATGTAAAGAGTGCGATGATTGATGATGGGGAAACAGTCAACATAGTCCCCTTCTCTTTCCTTCAAAAACTAGGGTACGAAGAGACCAATTGCTCTTCAACATGAAATACGTTGAGGGGCTACGACAGCATCAAAATAATTCCAATCGAGACTATAGTGTTTGTCGGTCACCCTTGGACCTAATACCATATTGACTGACTTTTATATTATAGATCGAGAAACCAACTATAATATGATCCTTGGTCATCCTTGGATTCATCGCATGAAGGTGATTCCCTCTACTTTATTTTAGGAAGTTAGGTTCCTGAATTTAGGGAAGGTTTTTATGGCGCAGAGTGATCCAAAACCCTTTGAGATAAACTTAGCCAATTTGAAAAAGAGGCCAGGATTTCACTCTGAGTTTGAGCTTCCTACAAATCAGTTAAATAAACCTAAAAGCTCGGTACTAGAGGAAAATTTTGTTCCTACAATGGAATTACAAGTCACGGGTTTAATCAAAGGCATTCTGGAAGTCAAAGATGAAAGCGTCATCATAGAGACAGTATCGTTAGGGACTAGGGAAAATATTTTCAAGAAATTGGAAAACGATTTACCAATTCTCCTTCCTTTTGATTCTATGGGCATGAGACATACCCTAGGACTCGGTTCTCTCCCAACAAATGAGGTTTGTATGGTTGAGGTGAAGGAGAAGGAGAAATTTTCAAAAGATGACCCAACATCCATTTTTCCAAGTAACTGTTGGACTCTCCATTTCGATGGATCCAAGTGTTGTTTTGGCGGTGGGGTAGGTGTGATTCTCACCTCTCCTAAGGGAAGGATTCTACCTTTTCCTTCAATTTAAACTTCGAGTGAACAAATAATGGGGTTGAATATGAAGCCCTCCTACTTGGTCTCATCATAGCTGAAAGAATCGGTGCTCTTAATATTAGAGTGTTGGGTAATTCACAATTGGTTACGAATCAAGTATCTAAAGTGTATGAGACTAGAGTTGAGCATTTAGAACTTTAAAAAATGGCAGTGCTGAATTTAACAAAGAGGTTTGACTTCATATCAATCGAGGTAATTCCATGAGACCAGAATCTCCTTGCAGACTCAATCGCAACATAGGCTTCTCGCTTTACTCCAAGCAGTAAGTTTGAAGATTCAAGCTTCACGGTCTCAGTTTGCGTAGAACCTTTGGTCTGTAAGACATCGATAACTCCAATTTTGACATACGTAGAGACTGAGAGTGAGTTTTTCATTACAGATAGCATTGACATTGACAAAGTAACTCTAGAATATCTAAACGCTCTTGCAGAGCTACATATTACACATCACGAGGTTAATCTTTCTCTAAGTCCACACTCTTCTTCCTATTTTGGGAATCCCATGATAAAGTCTTCCCCTGGGAGAGAACTTGAAATTTTTGAGGTGGCAAAAGAGGGGGATTTAGAGTTACCTCTGGCCCCACCTGAGTTTGTGGAAGGAAACACCTCCTTAATTAACGGAACAATCAATATAAATATCGGAACTAAGGAAGAACCAAAGATTTTGAAGCTAGCATCCTATTTAAATCTAGAGGAGGTTGAAATACGTACCCGCATTCTCAAGGAGCATCAAAAATCCTTCGCATTTAATTAAAAAGAAATGATGGGAATTACATCACACATATTGGTGCAAAATCTCATCACCAAACTATATGCAAGGTTGATTAAGCAAAAGTTGAGGCCCATGAAGTCAAAGGTGGCCCTCATGGTGAAGGAAGAAGTGATGAAACCCCTTCATATGGGATTCATCAAGCTAGTTGACCACTCTCAATGGGTATCTAACATATTCTCCATTCTCAAGAAAAATGAAAAGATCCACGTCTACATAGATTTTTGAGATATAAATATGGCTTTCACCAAAGATGATTTCCCATTACCATCCATTGATATTATCATTGACATAAAAATTGGTTTTGATTTGTTGTCTCTTGTGGATGGATTCTCTGGGTATAATTAGATTAGAATATCTGAAGAGGATTAAGCCAAAACCATGTTTATAACTCCTTGGGGAACCTACTATTATATGGTCATGTCGTTCAGGATTAAGAATGCTAAAGCTACATACCAACGAGTGATGACTTATATATTTGATGATCTTATACATAAGATTGTGGAATCCTAAGTGGATGACCTTCTGGCTAAGGCCAGAAAGTGTTGTGATCACCCAGAGGTGCTTTATATCATCCTTTCATACTTAATCAAATATGGCATCACATTGAATCCAGAAAAGTGTGTATTTGTTGTAACATGAGGCAATCTTTTGGGGTACATCATATCTTCATGAGGAATTGATGTAGACCCAGCCAAAATCTAAGTTGTGTTGGAAATGATTCCACCAACGGACAAGTCATGGCATCAGATCTTTTCTTGGGAAACTCAGGGAAATCTAGAGATTTATCCTTGACTTGACCTTTGTTGTTCACCCAATCAACAATTTGTTGAAAAAGGATTATAGCATTGATTGTACAGATGAATGCAACGAGGCCTTCGAGGTGATTAAATGATTCTTATTGTCCCCTCCCACACTAATTCCACCTAGATCAGATATCCCTTTGATCTTGTATTCATGTGCTACATATGTTTCACTAGCTTGCATGTTGCCTCAAGAAGATGATGAAAAATGAGAGTGTGCAATCTATTTTATTAGTCAAATGTTGTTTGATTATGAGACACGTTACACCCAGGAAGAAAAATAATGCCTTGTCATAGTCTTTGCGACAAAGTTCTTGAGACATTATATGTTGATTTAAGAAACAAGGGTTATTATTAAATTAGATCACTTGTGAACATTCCTCACACAAGTATCCTTATCTAAGAAGGTCAGACGCTTCATAACTTTGATGATGATGTGAATTTGAGCTAAAGTTTTTTAATCAAAAATCCATCAAAGGAAAAATCATTGTGAATTGGTTAGCTGATAATCCGTTAGATGGAGGTGATATGGTAGATCTAGACTTCCCTAATGAGTGTGTGTACTTCATTGAGACTAGGCCCCCTATCTCTACGTGTCCTTGGTATACTGACACTATTAATTTGATGATGGACCATATGTACCTAGAATGAGAAACGTCTCAACAAAGAAGGTTCTTACGCGTCATTGCCACTAAGTACGTTATTTTAGAGCAAGTGCTCTATCGTAAAGCCTTCGATGGAATGTTGTTAAGATGTGTCAACATTGAAGAATATGAAAAAATTCTTTATGAATCACATAATTGAGCATGTGGAGGTCACTTCGGAGGCCATGCCAATGCTCGGAAGATACATCAAATGGTATTTTTTTCCCACTTTAGAGCATGATGTAGTAGATTTTGCGCGCAGATGCCATAAATACCAATAGTTCTCCCATGAGATCCACATACCAACACAAGCTTTGTAACCAATTGCAACCCCATGTCCCTTCTCCATGTGGTGCTTGGATTTAATAGGAAAATTTTATCCCTCATCAACATATGACCATAACTTCATACTCATGGCTAGAGAGTACTTTACCAAGTGGGTAGAATCCATGCCTCTTACCACTATACCCAGGTATGTGATTGCTAAGTTCATCTTAAACTAGATCATTTATAGGTATGGGATCCCATAAGTCATTATCTTGGATAATGGAACGTCTTTCAAAAATGATGAGGTGCATAAATTGTGTGAAAAGTTCATCATAAATCATCACATGGCTTCTCTTTATTATCCTCAGGCTAATGGATAGGCGGAGGCTACGAATAAAACATTAAAGTCAATCCTCCTTAAGAATGTTAAGAAGAACAATTGAGATTGGCATTTAAGGCTTTTTCCAACCTTTTGGGCCTATCAGACTTCAGTTAGAACACCAACAGGGGTAAACCCCTTTAATTTGGTATTTGGTGATGAAGAAGTTTTACCACTTGAGGTTGAAATACCGAGTCTTTGTATTTCACTCCACATAATCTTAGGAGAATAAGGCTATCGAGAAGTGAAACTCTCTTAGTTAGAATGTCCTGATGAAGTTAGACTCAATGTTGAACAACGACACAAAATTTACGTTGAACAGATGGCTCAGAAATACAATAAGAAGGTTTACGAATGTGAAATATATGAGGGATATTTGGTATTAAGACTTGATAGCTGAATAGAGAAAAAAACTAGCGAGGGAAGGAAATTTAGACCTAGGTGGCTGGGTCTATGTCGAGTAGTAGAAGACTACAAAAATGGGGCATTTCACCTGTGTACACTAGAGGGTGAGGATTTTAATGAATCTAAGAACTCTCTTCACCTAAAGAGGTATTACACATGATCCATTAGCATTTTCATATGTACATCATTGCATCTGCATCGCACTTTCTTTTACCAACTCATTCTATAAAAAATTTTATCAAGGGATTTATTCTTATAGCAACTCCTAAAAACTTGTGAAAATTTTTTGCAAAACATTCAAATCATGTCTCTTTGAATTTTCATGGTATCATCAATTGTTTTCAAATCATTTTATGAATTCAAGCAGGATAAGACAATTTTTTTTTACCATGATCATACCAAGGCCTACATACTTGGTTCTTCTTATAGTCTCTTTCTCGATTAGGTGTCTTTACCTATAGTTTGTTCTAGAAGCTTCATGGTGTCACATATATTCCATAAAAATATATTTGGAAATAAAAACATACTAAAAAATTTTCCTAGATGAATAATTCAAATGCAAATCCACAAAAAAAAATTATTTTACACTTTTCTTTGCCCTACCAACCTTTCGGTGTTAAGCTTGCATCTCTTACTGGTGATGTAGGGTTGTGAAAGGAGAGAAATACCCTTACTCGCCTATTCCTTGTCCATGGTGATGAGCCCGTGCTTCCTCTAGGTAGAATGGGGCAAGGAGTAGGGGGTCTCTTTGATAAACTTGAAAGTTACAAATAATTCACTCAAATGTTGTGAAATCATAAGTCAAAAGCAAAGTGAGTTAGATGTCCAAAAATCCAAAAGAGTTTAAAACTTCAAAACCAAATTTTTTCAACCAAGTAGCCTTCTACAGATCTAAGTCTAGATAAACTGGAAAGTAAATCACATTCTAATCTATGAGGTAACTTGAGTAGGGTGAAGTTGTAGTGTCTCAATGTGGTTCTATCAAACCATTTTCTTTTCCTCATCATTACCATCTAGCAATTTTTTGTAACTTGTGCCATTTTTGGCTCTTGGTGTTGAGCCCTCACATCCTACTAGTTGTGTGGGGTCAGGAGTGGGGAAAGTACATCTTCTTATCATATCACTGTGTCACCATGTTTTTCAAAGAAAATATGAAGTATCAAAGATTGTTTAAAGAAACTAAAGTTCAAACATCACATTGTGTTCACATTATCATACATCAGCATTATAAAATACAAAAATAAATCATTCTGTTATAATTTCACACCCATTGTATGCATTCTGAAAAGCATAGAAAATTAGAAATTCTAAACATCTAGAGTACACATGAGAAACAAACCAAAAGAGAGTCAATTCATATGCAATGTATTTTTGAACCAAAAATAAGAGTCTGTATATATCATAGTAGGTCAAGTTTCTATACAATGCCATCACACACTAAGGCGTGGTCAAAATGCTTGCAATGAGCCCGAAATATACAAAAAAAATTATATAGTGCCCAAAAAAATGGCAACAAAGAAATAAATGGCCGAGTTTCCTATCAATCCCTATAGGATCCCTCAAATGGTACACGACCACATCTAAGGCTCTTGTTGTAGCTACGACGACACTGGGAGTGAACCAAATGGTGCAAGTGCTCGTGACAGTGGCCGCTGGCTATGGTCTCACTATAGGAATGGCTCTACCTCATTAGATGCTCGACGGCCTCATATCTTACCACCGTGGTATGAAAGGAGGTCACCACCTCCACTATCCTCCAAATGGGAGAAAATGCGTCAGTGTGTCTGTCAGAAGCTAGTGGGTGACCCGAATCATTAGTTAGCTCAACACGGGTCTTCCTTGAGGGGATCAACAGGGTTTCCACGCACACCCATCGGATCAGCTCTCTCCACTCTTGTGCAGTCACTACAAAAAGGGAATGAGAAGAAGAAGAAAATTTAGAAAAGTGTAAAATTCAAATCAAAAGGTAATATCAAAACTAAGGTTTCAAATTAACAAAGGTGAGAGTAGAGTGTCAAACATACTCAGATCTCCGGGCATCTAGGTAGGGTTAGTGATTGTTACTGCCAATGGTGTTGGTGGCTACAGGGCCTCCCCAAAGCCAGATGCCAAATGTTGTCTAATCACAGACTCATCATCCCCCTCCTCACCTAGAGGAAATGGCTCCTCTAAGACTAAGGTATCTCTCTCTGTACTATCCTCCTCATGTGTAACTCTCAACATCTCCTGAGTGTCACGCCATTTAGGATCTCTCTCCTCCTCTACTATACAGGATGCCTTGCTAGTCTCGGCATCCCCCCTCATCTTCCTCAGTCTCCTCTCTGACTGACTCCTTCTTCGTCGCATCCCCTATGTGCTCCTCAAAATCAGAGTCTACACTAATGGGATCATCCTCCTCTCCACTATGGGCAGGAAAGGCTGCAATTTGGAGTAAAGACATTTGAGGGGCACTAGCTACCCATCAAGCACGAACTACGCACCTAACTGTAATAGGCACACCTGGATTAACTACTGTCTAGCTGGGGTCTCCTCTAGGGCCCCTTTGAGCCTCCTAAATGGTCTTGTAAATGGGTACCACTAGCGGAAGTATGTCAGCATATGGTAGGCCAAATTATTGAGGAACCTGATCAAACGGGTGAATCTCGAATCTCCCAGCCATGTTAACTAGCTGGCTTGTTGTAGAACAAGCTACCACTGTGGTAAGCTCCTGTCCCCATAACCCTACCATGTCCTAGTAGGGAGTAGAAACCATATATGTTGTGGTAAGAGAATCCATTGGATGATGGCGTGTCCTAAGAATTGACATAGTTTTTCACATCATTGCCTAAATAGCCACTGGGTCCAATACCTACACTCCCCTTCCATAAGGGCTGATATGGTCATATACCCAGCTCATGACAAGAGTGGGGTGGCTCAATGACTGCACCTGTAATCAGGAATACCCTGTATAAGTCATGGTAGGTAGTTCCTAGGATGTGTATACCCCATGCGTACCTATGCCCATGTCCCTCAATCTGTGCGATGATGGGAGCCCAACAGTAGAGGAGAGTGTCACCTCCCTAGTTCTTGATCAATCGTGAGGAAAAGATACCCATAATAAGCTATCTGAATAATCAGAATAGGAGTAGTAGTAATCGACCGGACCTTCATCCCCTTCTTAGAACCAGATGAGACAATGACGTCTCCCATATATGTGGCCCATTGTTTCATCACGGCCCTAGATCCTACTATCTCTAAAGTCAGTTTCATCCCAAGAATTGGGATCCCAAGGATGCGGTATACATCCTCTAGAGTAATGGTCCACTCGCCCCTAACTCCTAGAAATTAGAAGGTGTTTCAATCTGTGTCCAAATAGGAGAACAAGTCACACAATATGTGACTGGTAGGGGCAACATGCGGCATCTGAGAAATCCTCTAGATACCTTCCCCCTGCAGAGTGTCCCTCTTAGTCTGAGTCAGCTGATCTAGAATCCCAAGGAACCAATCACACACTCTCTCTACTCCAGTGGATGTATTCCTCCTTCTGCATTCACCAAAACATGAGAAAAGAGCAAGTTAGTAACATATACAGGAACACAAGCTCACCAAAAACATGAAAAATCCAAAAAAAATCCAAGATAGTGAACGTTTTGGTCATTCTTTTCTGAGTCGCCACCCAGGTGCAGGGTGGCGGTTCCAGGACCGCCACCCAAACAAGATGGGTGTTCCTGTGACCGCCCGCCCTACTTTTGACGGTGGTCTTGAACCGATTTTCCAAACGTGTCCTTAACCCTAAAAATGTTCAAAAGTGTAAAAAAAGACCATTTTTGACAAAATAAAAGCATGCCCTATGGGTGCCCCCCCTAGAGACTCATTTAAGACAAAAAAATGAAAATAGTCACCCCTAGGTGAACTTTTCAACATTTTTACATTTAGGGTATAAAAATACAAAAGTGAAAATAACCAACCTTTGACTGTACTAGTCGATCTCCTGCACGTGGAGGCATGATCACTATTCCACAACACTCGTTCCTGGTTGTACTCTTGTAAGAAATAGTCACTGCGAATCCAGAGCTCCAAATTTTCCAAATCAACCATACACAAATGAATTGAAAAGTGAGTTTGTTTGGATATATATGTTATTTTTAATCTCATTTTGAGTGTATGTGTTTGCAGGGCTAGAGTGTTGGCGCATGTGTATTTCTATATCCCCGCAAAAATGGTAAGTCCTCTTGTCATTTTGATTTAGTGTTTATTTTTCAATATTTTATCTATCTATGCTTTAGTCTTATTTTCTCTTATAGGTAGCGGGAATTTGGGTGGCAACATTTCGACACATGGGGCTGGTGTCAGGTATAACTTCTAACTCCCCTTTTCAGGAATGTCATACTCGAACTCTATGTTTTATGCCTTTTCATGGCTAAAACACTTCTCGGAGGGGACAATTTGCACGCACCCAAAATTGCATGTGCTACATTTTCGGAAAAATGGTTACAAAAGTACCCAATGGTGATTCAGGTCCTTTTAAGAAGGTGTTCGAGCTCCAATTTCTATTTTTAGTGTATATTTGTTGCCTAGACGTCTTTACTAAGCCTTCTCGCACTTTTACCAGCTTCCTACCTCTTTTTGCGCATGTTTTGGACTTTAGTGCCAGGACCACCACCCTACCTGGGTGGCGGTTCTTAAACTACCATCCAAAACAGGGCGACGGTCCTAAAACTGTCACCCCTGCGCAATGCAACAGTCTTACCCACTTTTTTCCAAATTCTCTCATGTGTGTTTTAACATGTGACGGTTCACTTAATTTCACTTTTTGCATGCATCTGTGAGCCAAATTGTCTAAAATTATCTTTGATTGCTTAGTTCTCCTTCCTCCTATTTTTAAATAGATTTAATCAGTTGGAACTACTCCTTTTTACCTTGAGCTTGAAGGCACATCACATCCTCCATTCCTATATATTCCATGCTTGTATTCAAGCAAAAGGCCTAAGATTTTTTGTGTATCTTGCATTGTATTACTACTACGATCTTGCTAGGAATTGCATAGCCAAGATCTGATCTCTTGTGCTATCTCTCTTCTACTTGCATTGCATCCAGACTACCATCAAGCTGTCATTGCTCAAGCGCCATCCTCTTTTTGTTGTTCTTGCATTCCCAATTCCTTGGACTCACAAGAACACTTAGAGAAATAAAGGAACATACTGAGGGGACAGATACAGACACAACCAGATTTTCCAAATCTCTTGCTTGTCTAGGTTGGAATTGTGTGTTTGTTTTCCTTGTTTGTGGAATTGTCAATTTTAAATCACTAGTTTCAAATATAAAATAGAGTAGAAAATCATTCATTTCAATTAAATTAATCAATCACAAGAATATAAAATCATTAGTAAGCTCGTCTCTTTAACATTACCAAGGAAGTTGTGAGGGATTAATAGCCCCTTTCAAGGTCATGATTTATTCTTCACCTTTGAGGTAGGGTTTGAAGGGTTTTTGTTAGATTAGGTTAATTTCTTTAGATTAGATTCATACATTTGCACAAGTAACCAACTACATCCAGCTGATTACTTGTCTTTAGTTTATTTATTAGATTAGAACACATTGCTTAAAAATTGGAAAAGAGTAAAAATATTTCCTTTGATAGATTAGTTTTCTTTTATTGCTTTGATCTGAAATATTGTGAAAACCCTAAAAAAATAGATTAGATTTCCTTCAGTAATTAGTTTACTTCTTAAAAAAATCATTTTATTTCATTTTTTATGACCATCAACGGTCTACAACATGAAAAGACATACAATTGTGATCCCTTGATCCCACAACCCAACGGGCCAGAGTTGATAACTGATATTGATACCAGTTTACGTTTGACAGTCTTGCGCACACCCCATAACTTTTGCTGAGAAAATAGAACAACTCAATATGATAAACATCGTTGCTAATCAATCCTATGACTATTGGACTGCTCCTGACAACAGGGTTTAATTGCGTACATGACCATTCAAGGGCCATAGCCTCCACGAGTTTTTGGTTATGATACTTAGGTCCCACAACCCAACGGTCCTGCTAGTCAGTCATACATTGACACTAGTTTGCGTACATTAGTATTCAAATCTTCACCACTTCCACTAGATATTATTGCACAGCTTTCCTTATTGAACATAACAGTCGATCAGGCTAATACTTTCTGGACCAGACCAAAAAATCAACCATAAATACATGTGGCTCCATCACACCTCTTGTTCTTACTACCATGACCTTGTCTCGAAATATATACGAGGCACCTGCAACTCATTTTCTACGTGTTCAACAACCAACAAACAAAATCTCAGTAGAGCTCGACATTGATTGAATTCTACGAGCAGCTAGTATCTCAGACCGAGCCATCACACCACTTTAAGTTAGGAGAGAATTATTTTCCTTAGACTGGTAGATACCAACATTGCGTGTTGAAGATATAAGATTGCCCAATTAGCTTGATCCCCATCACCACACTCATATTCACACTCATTCTACACTGGCTATCTCAATACGACCTCGAGAGGTTAGGTGCGAAGAAGGTCACGTGTTTATTTTCTATCGTACAGTAACTCATATGCTTCACATGCTCCATCTAGACATATTTCATGCTTTATTTCTCCAAATTCTCGATCTAGACCTATCTCATATACTTGGCCTCATGTACTCTCTAGTGACTATCAGACCCTAGATCATGTTCACATGCATAGTTATTTTACATCGGCTGATCATGGGACCTTTCCTAATACTCTCATTACATAGATAATTTTGGCATTGACATTTGGGGCATCCTCATTCACCCATACCACCCAATGACACACTCTTCTTCTTGGTTCCTACTTGACTGTTGAGTGAATTCTTCATATGGACCTCACTTTACACACACACACACACACACACACACACACACACACACACACACACACACAGAGGAGGGAATCCTTATTCCTCCATTCTTGTTGTTTTCTTTCATATATTTGTAATCAAAAATCCAAAACCATTAGCTTAGATCTTGATTGGATGAATTCTTCCTTGGTTATAGTACTCTATGTTGCACCTTTTCTTACCATGTTACTATGATTCATAGTATACTTTATCCTTTTTTCATACCCACATGTGTAATCACATGGTATCTTTAGGTGAATGCATGTTAGTTATAGGTTTTTACACGATGTATGATGCTTGGTTCTGTACATTACTAGTCTAACTGAGGAACTTGGGGGCATCTACCTTTTCACACTTACTATTAGGTTCTATAATTGCAGTATTTCACATTTTATTTCCTATATTTGGATATTACATTATGGCATACTCTTGACCTTTTACAACATGTTAATGGGTGTTGTATGTGTAGCATTTTCCTTGCAGGAATCCTAATCATGGTTGTCTAATTTTTTTGTATTTTTTTTTTTCATTGTTAATGGGCTATACCCTATGTTTGTTGAATACCTTGTTTGTACAAGCCTTAACGACTCTAATTGTCTTGTGAAACCATGAGTGTTGTCTCATGCATGTAACCAGCTACTCATCATGTCTTTTTTTTTTCCTATATGCTCTTTACTAGTTGTCATTTCAATTTGTATTTATTGTTTGTCACTAACACTTGAATGCTAGCATTTTGCCATTGTTTTACTTATGTTATGGTAAATTTTATGTGTAATCCCTCTTCCCCCTACAAGATTCCTATATCAAATGTGCACATGACTTTCAACCTTCCTCATTTGGGATCGGTTCACTTTTGTTCATCTCACGCACCCCAAATGAGTGGGGAAAAACATTAAGTGAACCTCTTCACCCTCCCAATAGTTATAGAAAGTAGGTACATAAACATAGACAACAAGATCAAAACACAAATTAGTTATAGAACAAGGCTAGAAACAGAGTTGGCAAAAATGCACACCCTCGATAGAAGCACCTAAAATAGAGAGGAATGCCTGGGTGCTAGTGTCCCTCATGGGTGCTCCTATCCTAGGGTAAAAAATAATTACATGAGAAGTTTTAGCAGTTGCATAGTCACAGTTTCTCCAGTTTCAACGATTACACAACTATTTTTAGATTATAATCAGTTACTAACATAAACTAACTACTTAATTAATAACCAAAGTAGAAACCAAATAAGGAGGTGACACCTAAAGCATATGCATGAAAATGATATGCCTAGTATAATTTTTCACCTCGTGCCGGTTGCAAATTAGGTTTGTTATCATTTACAGTGGTACTTATCTATGGGGAAGTGTTAATCATTGGAGGGAAAATAGACCTCTCTCCCAACATAATTCCCCCCTAAATCCAAATTTTAGCACCATGATGCTCAAATCCCTAGTTTGGAAATAGGTTTCCACTAGAACTAGGGATTATTCTTCACAACCTATTCTGATCTACCCAACTACATCATATGACATTTGCGATATGCTAAGGAAGCTAGTAGGAGATTATGATTTGATCAACGAATTAACTAAGATGTTCTCACACATTTCCTTCTTGGATCTGTTAAAGAACTCCCCTACTCATAGGGTCACTCTACTAGAAGCGTTAGGTCTTGGTCATTTGGCTAATGTCATCCCTCCTCCAGAAGCACAAATAAACTACGTGTACTTTAATGTCTATCCTCCAGGACAACTGGAAAGAGATATTGGATTTGTGTTCAATATCAGTAAGATGCCCACAGACATTGAAATAGTTCATAGAGGTGATCCAACATTGTTTTTAAAAGTTTTGGATTTACAACAACTATGAAAAGTGTGCGATGATTAAATATTTTGTGATGACGGGGAGAGACCAATTTCTCTTCGACACAAAATAGGGTATGGAGAGACCAATTTCTCTTCGACACAAAATACGCTGACGGGGCTACGACAGCCTCAAAGCGACATCAATCAGAACTATAGTGTTGTTGGTCACCCTTGTATGTAAATAATCATAGCACGAGGAGTTCCCTAAGACCGTAATGACCGAATTTTTATAATTATAAAGCCTTTTCATATTGTAACACACATTTATTATAAAGTGCCAAAATATGGGGGGGGGATCTTGTTGCATTGCTTGGGGATCTTGTTGTATTGCTTGGTTCTTGCATTTCTTTTGGTGATTTTTTGAGGATGGTGTCTACTTCTGCATTAAATCATGTTGAGCCATTAACAACACATAATCACCACACATGAAAACCAAGAATGGAAAAAATAATTAAGCGGAAAATATTATGGGCTTTAACTTCTTTAGAACAACCAGTGTTCACTAGAGAATATGAGAAATTTCAGTACCAGTGCAAATTTGATGAGTTTATGGGTTGGATAGGAACTTATGTATGTAACAGTCTTTTGTTTCATTTGGAAAAACGTGACTCTCCTTTCAAAATTTGGGATAAATTGGAGGATTTATTTAGTAAGGTGGATCATATGAGAGCCATGCAACTTGACATTGAGATCACCTCTCTTAATCCTAAATATTTTCCAATAATTATAGACTATCTTACCAAGTTCAATAATTTGTTGACATAGTTGAAGGGGAGTGGAAGAGATAATAAAGATGAAGAGTGTGTTTACTTGATTCTATCCAAGTTGAAAGGACCATTCTAAATTTTTGCTTCTACCTTTTTCTCTAGCATGGATTCCTTAGGTGACACATTCAAAATGCCTAACTTAGAAACATTTTGTGAAAGACTTACTAGGGAAGAATCCAAATTGTCTCACCTTGAGTCTTCCACCTCTCAAAAGGAATTAGTTGCATCTAATCCTAAGGGCAAGGGAAAACCAAATAGTAAAACCAAATCCACACCTTCTCCATCTCAAAATGCTCCAAAACCCAAAGAAAACAACTCAAAACCCAAGGATTCTTCTAAATCCAAGAATAAGTCTAGCCGTTCATGTTATTTTTGTGGGGGTAGTAATCATGAAGAACATAGGTGTTATAAGTGAATGCAAGCCTTAGAGGATGTAGTCAAGAAACAAAAAAAATCTATCTCTATGCCACCTCCTTCTAATCAGCATGGAAAATCATTTAATGTTGTTGGGTGATCTCAGTCACCTCTTGCAGATAGTTTGTTTATAGATTCTAGTGCTTCTCATCACATAACTTCTTCCAAGGAGTCTTTTGTTTCTCTAGGTTTGACTTCTACTTCCGAAATTGAGATTGGAGATTCTTCCTTTCTTTCTGTTAAAGGAAAAGGTGATATGCAACTTGATGGTGGCAGTATCTAGGATGCACTATATGTTCCTAACATCACTACAAATTTACTTTTTGTATATCAAATTTGTCATTCTGGTCAAGGAAAAATAGTGAATTTTACACCATATGGAGCAGAAGTACGAATTTTGTTGGAGCCTCATTCAATTATTGTTTAGGGTATTATTGATCATAGTTCTAGACTATATCACTTAGAGGGTTTTGATGACACTTCTTTGATAGGGACATGATTTGTTTATCATGCAAATTCAGAGAGTAAGCTTTGGCATGAAATATTTGGACATATCAATTACAGATATTTGAAAGAGTTGAGCACTAATGGTATAGTAGATGGTATTCCTAGATTTTCTTGTCTTGAGGGAGTTTTTCATGGTTGTGCATTAGGGAAACAACACCAAGATCCTTTTCCTAAGAATTTTTCTAAGAGAGCCTCTTCACCACTTGAGCTTGTGCATAGTGATTTGATGGTTTTTCCTACCCCATCTTCCAATGGAGATAAGTATGCACCTACATTTATTAATAATTTCTTGAGGTGTACTTGGGTTTATTTTCTCAAGAACAAAAATTATGTTTTTTCACACTTCAAATTATTCAAGGCTTTGGTCAAGAAATAATCTTCTAGTAGCTTAAAGAACCTTTGTACTAATAATGGGGGGGAGTACTTCAGCTATGAGTTTTCTAAATTTTATGGCATTATTCACCATCATTATGTTCCTCATACTCCACAACAGAATGTCTTAGCAGAAAGAAAGAATAGAAATTTGAAGGAAATGACTAACTGTATGATGCATTCTAGAGATTTACCTCCTATCTATTGGATAGACGCAGTTAATTGTGCTAACTACATTCAAAATCACACACCCCATAGAGCACTTGAGAATTTGACTCCAGAGGAAGTTTGGTCCAACACTAAGCCATATGTCTCATTTTTTAGAGTCTTCGGGAGCCATGCTTGGGCCTTTGTGCCAAAGAAGAAAAGGAAAGCTTTGGATAATAAGAGAAAACCCTTGATCTTTGTAGGGTATTATGAGGATATGAGAGCTTATCAGATTCTAAATTCTGATGCTCATGACATTCTTTTTCAAACCCATGTTCAGTTTGATGAGTGCTTCACTCCTTGTTACTCTTCATCTTCTTCCGTGCCTCTTTCTTCTTCATCATCTCATCTTGAGGATCCTTTCTTTGAGGAGGTTGATGAGGAGGTTATAGATGTCGTTGAGGATCCTATTCCCACTAATGTTTTCATTATGCCTAAGTGGGCTCGTACTACAGTTTCCGAGGCAACACCTTTCACAGAGGATCTTCCACCCACTAGGCATCATCACACACATTCTACAGGTTCTAGAATTTTGTGTCAGCCAATTTCTGAGGATCCACAATATTTTTCAAAGGCTCATGGGATACAAGAGTGGGATGATGCGATGGCAGTTGAGTATTCTTCTTTGATGAAGAATCATAGATGGGATTTGGTATATCTTCCTAAAGGAAGAAATATGGTTAGGTGTAAGTGGGTATACCGAACCAAATACGTAGTTAATGGGTCCATCGACAAGTATAAGGCTCATCTTGTTGCAAAGGGTTTTTCACAAGTTGAAGGTATTGATTACTCTGAGAATTTTACACCCATTTCCAAGATGGATTATGTATGTCTTGTACTTGCTCTTACTGCATCACAGGGGTGTCTATATACCAGATGGACATGAAGAGTGCCTTCTTACATGGAGATCTACAAGAGGAAATATACATGGAGCAGTCGACTGGATTTGTTCAAAATTCTTCTCTTGTTTATAGGCTCTAAAGGTCTCTCTATGGTCTCAAACAAGCCCCTCGGGCTTGGTATGAGAAGATGGATTCTTTTCTTATATCTACTAGTTTTGTTTGTTGCCACTCCGATCATACAATTTATCTCTAGTATGTTGGTGAGGATATTGTGATACTTGTCTTGTATGTTGATGATTTGTTACTTACTGTCAGCTCTTCTTCCCATATTCAGAGTATTCAGAGGGCTCTTTCTACACAATTTGACATGACAGATCTTGGGTTATTGTATTATTTCCTTGGTTTTTAGATTTCTTAGATAGATTCAGGGATTCATTTGAGTCAGCAAAATTACACCCATGATCTTCTTCAGTGCTTTGATATGGTTGATTACAAGCCAAGTCCATCTCCTTTTCACTCTGGGGTTACTCTTACTTCCACATGTACCACACCACTTTGTGATCCTATGTTGTATAGGTAGTTGGTTAGGAGTCTCATGTACTTGACCCATAATTGCCCTGATATTTCATTTGTAGTAAGGCTTGTATCTTAGTTTGCACATTCTCCTCATAGTAGTCCCTAGCAAGCTGCTAAAAGGATTTTATGTTATTTGCAGGGTAATTCCCACTTTGGCCTACACTACTCTAGGGGTTCTACTCAGTTGGTTGGGTATACAGATTCAAATTGGGCAGGTTCTATTGATGATAGGTATTCCATTTCTGGCTATCTTTTCTATCTTGGTTCTTCTCCAGTTGCTTGGGTGTGTAAAATCAACATGTTATTGCACTTTTATCTTCAGAGGCAGATTACAGGGCAGTAGTTACAGCAAGTCAACAGATTCTCTGGCTTCACCATTTATTGATAGATTTTGGATTCCGATAGGATTCACTGACTATAATTTGGTGTGACAACCAAATTGTAATTCACATTTCTCGAAACCTAGTTGAGCACCAGTGGACCAAGCATATTGAGATACACATCCACTTCATTCATCAGCACATTCAGGATGGAATTCTTTGCTTGGAGTACCTTCTAACTCAACAGCAGGTTATAGACATCTATACAAAGCCTTTTGCATCACCTCACTACCTTGAGTTGCATGGAATGCTTGGGGTTTCAGAATTTTTTCTTGGGGGTATTCTTGAGAACATCTTCCTTCTTCTTCTTTCTCTTTCCTTCTAGTAGGATTCTTTCCTTCTTTTTGTTCTAGATTTCTTCATGGATATATTGTACATGAGTGCCTCATTAAGCCTAGTTGTTGGGACTCATACTGTGGACATGCCACTTCTATTTTGACCCCTAGCTTCACTTGAGAGGGGGTGTTAGAGTAGGTATTTACCTTATCTCATGTTCACCTAGGTACTTTATTTACCTTTATTTTATTTATCCTCACCCACTTATGTGTGTGGATATTTATTTTTATTTATTTAGATATTAGGGGGATAGTATCTAGTTGTTAGGTATAGTTCTTTCCTTTATCTATGGTATTAACTAGTTCTTTCCTTGATCTATGGTCATGACTAGTTCTTTCCATGATTTATGGCTTGATCTATGACCTTGACTGGTTCTTAGATTGTTATTCCTTGCCTATATAAGCAAGTCTTATTCGCATTGTATTTCATTGAGTTCCATAATAATATATAATATTACTGCTCATTTTGTTTTACAAATTTTTATGTAAAGTTATTCTCACGAATTTCTTTCATCTTATTGATCACGATGTTTGATTAGCATCTGTGTTCTTGAATTTGTACGATCTAGTTATCGTTCCTTGTATCTTCATCTTCTACACACTTTCAAAGTAAATCAACTTTCAATGCATCCACAAAACCCAATGAAACTAAAGCCACTGTCATCGTTGTATCTAATACTATAGAGATTCAATGGAAACCTCCTAAGCATACATTTACAAAATTGACTATCACTCTGCATCTTCTATTGCCACAACTTGTTGAGAGAAATCTCATTATACTTCATCCTCCACTCAACTTTGACCCATGTATTCCAAAAGGTCCTAATCACAATAAAAACTTCAGATGTGACTATCATCAATGCATTGGGAATTCTACAGATCGATGCTTCAAACTTTGTAATCTTATTCAAGATATTATTGATAATAATGTAATTGAGATTCCAAAGCCTATGAATTCTACACCAGTTAATGAAAATCATAAGCTCAAAATATTCAACAATCCTCTTCCTAAACATGACAAGTACTGAAGCTTCAGCCAATCATATAAATCACACAATTCCTCTTCCTGCATTAGAGGCTCTTGATTTTCTAGTTTCTCATGCTGAGGCATCTCTACTGATTATTGCTTTCTCTTATCATGACTATCATGCTACATTATCTTCTAATCACTTGTACATTAGTACTTCTATTGGACCCATGTCTATCAATAACACTATAGTTAATCCATCATTTCGCATCAGAAAATGTTCTATCGTACTTCTTGTCGCTATCGGCTATCCATTCTCACAGATTTCATATCCGAGTCCTAAATCATATGGTTTTGTAAAGCTTCCAGCCACTTTCAGTCCTCTTACTAAGCTTGTGCCTTTTCTTGTGGCACCATCAGTTGAAGGGTCTGATATTCTCTTAGGTCTCCCATGGCTCTATGTGATTCGGGCCATCACTTCCATGAATCACTTATGTATAAAATTCATTTGTAACAAATAAGTAATTACTATTAATGGTGTTTTTCCATCCAAAACATGGCCACAAAATCCTCTTGAGGTTTCCTTTGTACTTTCTAGAGAATCTAGGTCCCCAGGACCTCCTAAATCTAAAGTATAAATTACTCCTAGCTTGCCTATTCACTCATGGCCAACTCAATCTCATAGGTTCACTATTCCATCTCACTAGTCTATGTCCCTCATTCAGACAGCTCCTTCACATAGGTATACTTCACCTCCTCAGGCTCTTTCACATAGGTGTTCATCGCATCCATACTCTCTTGCACATAGGTTTCTAACATCTCCATAGTCTCATTCACATAGGAATGCATCACCTTCGTACTCTCCTTCACATAGCTGCACATTAACTTTATGGTCTCCTTCACATAGGCATCAATCACCTCCTAGGTCTCATGCATATTCACCAATATATCATTTGTCTCATGCACCACCGATCTTAGAGCACGGTCACACGCCTCTATATCCAAAATCATTAGATGGAGGAACCTTGTCCTTCAATTTCATCAGATAACAAACTCATCATCATACGCTTGAGGGGCATCGTACTTATTCTCCCTCCCCCTTCTCACATTCTTAGGTGTCTTACATACACTACACTTCACATCTAGTCTCCCACATGCATCTTACACATCTTAATACATTATTATTTTCATTACCCGATGACACATCTCGTGCTACAGTTCACACTTGACTATTGAGGTATTACTACATACATGAACCTCACACACTACACACTTCACACTTCACGCACGCTTGACATCTTTTTTTACAAATTCTACCACAGATTATGCGTATTATTCACTCTAAAACACTTATTTCACTAAATTGGGACTTATTCCAGTCCCAGGAGCTAAAAAATATAGCCAATATCATAATCTAATATTGCTATTTTTAGATTCCAAAATGTCGAATATTGAAATTATTTGCACTCCAAAATCACACATATTGTATTCCAAAATCGCACATATTGGATTCCAAAATCACAAATATTGGAATCTAGAATAACATATATTGGAATCCGAAATCACCTATATTGGAATTAACTGTACTCCAAAATCACATATATTGGAATCCGAAAATCAAAATATTGAAATCCATTAATTCTCCTTCCAAAGTCCAATATATCTAATCACGATTTAAAATTATGAATATGTGAAAAAATGTTTAATGATTTCCGGGAATCCAACATTGATCTAAGAAATAATGTCTTGTGAAACACTTCCAGATTCAATTACTATGGTTTGATTGAACCTTGGGGAAACCAGTGAATTACGAAAGATGTTATGAAGAAACTTAAAGAGGGTGACGATTCAATTTAGGAGAATTTAATTAACTGTAAAACCATTTCAAACATATTTTCATATTTAAAGTTAGATCTCATATTTACCTCATTTATTATGGTGTGATTGAACCTCATCGCAACCAGAGAATTTCTGAAGATGTTATGAAGAAATTAACAGAGAGCGACGATCCGGTGTAGGAGAATGTAATTAATTGTAAAACCATACTATATATATTTCCATATTTAAATTTAGATATAAAATCAACTATAAGAGATATGGCATAAAGTTTTTCATATTCAAATATGGATATGAACTTATTTAAAATTAACTGTAAAACTATCCCATATATATTTTAGTATTTAAATGTAGCTATGAAAAAATTAAAATTCCTTTACTAAAGGTAGGTAGAATTATAATAAAACATTTGATGAATAATTTGAATTTATAATGTAACACTATTCCTAAAGATGGGCTTCCAAATCAACAATACAAATCATAGTAAAGCTCCAATAAAAAATCTCCCTATAATTGTTTTTGTGATATAGTATAATACTGACATCTTTGAAGTCCTTCAATGCTTGCAACAAAGGCCACAACACATGTAATAAGTATGTGTATTCTGACTTGGTATCTATGTTAAATGTTTAAGCAATTATGTTGTTTGCAACATCATTGAAATTGTTTTTCTATAAAGAGTCATCTACAAGCACTGCATTTTTACAATTGTATGATGCATTAACCGTGACCAAATGGAGTTAAGATTCTTGAGATATAATTTGGGATTCCTAGAATCTTCATAATCAGAGCGTTTGGTCTTGATGCAATCTTCTTGTGTAAATATGAACTCAAAGGTTGAAACCTCCAAGCCGATTTTTGAAGGAATGAAGGCATCATGTCATCAACATTTGACTTTCTCGCCAATGTCCATATTGTTATGTTGAAAAAAAAATTCCGCTGTTGTAAGATCTCTTTCACATTAGGTCTAGGAAATTATTTTTTTCGAGCTCGATACCACCAAAATTTTGTAACTATTTAAATGTTGAAGATGCCTTGTGGAGGGTGTGTGCCAAAACACTATTTATATCAAATATAATTAGTTTTATGTTGCATGTGTTCATATCTGCAAATGAAAAAAAAACAAAATCAAATGGTTGAGGGTGGTGAATCAATTAAAAAATAAAAAACAAGTCCCTTTCGATATTGTTATATCAAAAATCAAATGGTTGTAGGTGGTGACAAAGGTAAAATCTAAGGGTGTTCCTCATTTCTTATTGTTATACTAGAAATATTTTTTATGAAGAATTTATTTGAATAGAATGTAATTTTTCAGTGTGATGAGTCTTTACATACCATATTGTATTTATTTCATTTCTTTAGAAAGTGGTATATGTTTTCTAATATCAAAGCAAAAACTAGTATTTAAGCGTGCTCACAATTAATTTAGGAATACATATTTCATTAATTAAAACTGCTCATAGATTTGTTACATTAAAGATTTTCTGTTAATTCGCATTTGTAACTTATACACTCACATTCTGAACTTATAATCAAGGAAGATTTAAATTCTCCCAACTTATAATCATATAATTGTAATTTAAATAGTTACTCAAAACCATCACTAAAACATACAAATGTATTTTATTTACAATTTTAAGTTCTATCATCACAATAAAATTTTGAAATGCTAACTTTTTATTTAGCATTTACTCACTCCAAATATTTGATGCCCTCTACCACATTCAATCCCTTAGACACTATTAGTGATAAGTCTTTGTGTAAATTGGTCATGAACCACATATCTTTTGATCAATTTTCTCCTCTACTTTTCATCCCAACCATAAAATTTGCTGGAGGGTTTCCCTTTACACCTAATGTAATACACATTATGTCTTCAAAATTGTAGGGAACATCATTTCTCCTCCAAACCTTTTCTAGATCTTTTATTCCAATTCCATCAACCATTTTGCAATGTTCTTTTCCCCATGTGATTAATGGATTCAAGTCAGTCTATATTTTTTTATTGAATTCCTTTGTCAACTTTTCAACATTAGCTGAAGTGAGTTTGTCTGACCAGAATCCCATTTCAAATTTTGTTGATAATGACTTTATAATCTCTTTCAGGCCACCTACCACATTGATTCTCTCACTGGGAGACTTGAATGTGATGTCCCCAAAGGGCGATTGGTTTTCTGATACATCAAGCCCTCCAAATATAAAATAAGAAAGTAATTATTGTGGTTAACTGCAGAGAAGTAAATATATTTTTTTAATCGGTCTCATATCAATTTTAACTAATGGAAAAAAAGCAACATTTTAGCTTGTGGCTACCACTTACTGGTGGGATTTACGTGTAGGATTGCATCTTCTTTACCTGCAACTGGATCCTTTTATGAAATATCTATTTCAAACAATATTAATATTAATATCAATATAGCTATTGCTGAGGAAAATGAAAGTGTATTTGAAAAAAACATACTAAACTACGTAGTAAAATGGTAAATTTAATATTAGCACTTTAGGTAGCTATCACATACAGATTGAGCTTCCGTCTTGGTCTGCATAGAACTTACTAGCTATTGGTTTTTTTGATGCAATATGTATTACAAACAACAATAATCAATTTCATGCTATCACAAATGAAAGCATAATTGAAAAGCATACTGGTCTCCGTGGTAATATGGTAACTACAAATCAAAATGTTCTCTTCTGAATGAATTGTAGCACCCACTAGGGTTCGTTTATATTATTGAACCCCCCATTGGAGGACAACACTTTTGAGATATTAATGTGGATTAGCGACTGCTAGGATATGCCATCATTGGCTGAAATAAGGATAGATTCTAATGTCTGTATCATTTTTTCGATACTAATAGTTTATGCAGACAACCTACAACCAGGAAACTACAAACTATGTAGCGTTGGATGCAACCATGAACTTTTGAAATAGGTTATTTGGTAATTCCTTCTTTGAAAATGGTTCCACTTCCAGAATCAGCTGATATCTTTTTCTATAACTATGTGAGACTTAGAAATGGTTATGTTTAAAAATACCCATGGCTAACATACCTGGTTTTGTCTGCATATTCATGTTGGTTACCACCGCACACTCCACTGTTAATTTCTCTAGGTGTTGGTGGTCTACATAAACCATTACTTTTTTTATAAATTTGTGAAGCTTAGTAACGGTTTTTAATTTATAAATGCACACGAATAATATATCTATATTTTCTTGCATATTCATAGATGATGTGACTGAGTTCTCCTCATCTATGGTTAGAGTGTGTGAGCATAGAGTATTGTCCAAAAAATGAGAACAATGGCAATTGAAAACATAGCTCATTAAACATATTTATAAATTGATTGAAGGTCAATCACCATGATGAGTTGGTTGTGTAGCATCAAGGTGAGAGGTTTATACATCAATTCCTATTGTTCTTGGGTTGTCTGCGTAAATAAGAAATGTGTAAGTAGCTTTTTCAGTTGAAAGACTTTTAACATAATCATATGTTCGAGTTGTATTCCAATACCAACCTTTCTTCATATGAGAATAATAATTGTTTAAAAACATTTCATGAGTATGTGTCTCAACAATAAAAACAACAAATTGATTGGATTCAACTAATGCATGTTGTGCGACATTGCTACTGTATAACACTAATACTATATAATCCTAGGAAAAACATTGAGTGAACATCTCAGACTAGAACTTATACGATCTCTCACAAGGAAAAGGATGTTTGTTTCCTTTTAGGCCAATTTATCTTGTAGTTATCAATTATTGTGGCAGTTTTTCCACCCAATCCCTAGTGATTTCTTCTCTTTCATCATTTTTTTTTCATAGTTGTGCACTCCAATTATTGTGTACATAAGATAAAAACTTTTGAATTACGCACTACTATGATAGAGTGTGTAACATCCATCCAGAATTGATTCTTCACTTTTTTAACCTTTTCCATTATGTTTTTACTATTTCTCTCAACATTTTGTAATATTCAATTGATATGAGAACAATAATAATACATTCTATCCCCCTGGTTCTAATAACTGTTAGCAGCTCCATTATTTCTTCAAAATAAATATCACTAGACAAATTACAAAAAACAGTGATAACACATTCTGCATTGAAAGGATTGGTGACAGGAATAACTGATAGAGTTGACAAAAGATGGAACAGATATGCACATTGACAAGTATCTTCTTATGTGTCCTCCATCCTTTCCAATATATTTTCTTCCATTGACACCACATAGTTGTCTAATATTGTCTGAGTCTAGATGGTAAGATCTTCTTCTGCCACCTGGTCCTTTTTTCTTTTAGATTTTTTTTCCCCTATGTGGGAATCATATTTTCTCTTCCCTTTCCTCTCTTCACCCAATCATATAGACAACTGGTGGTAGTGTGATTCATCCAATTTAACCTTTTCAATTACATTAGATTCACTATAGGATGTCAATAGATCAATATCTGGATGTTTGTCTTTAAAATACTATATAATCTTTGCTCTCATTTTTCTGAATCCTTTTATTCTTTGGCAGTAAGAATTAAATCTCTCTTATGTTATTATGCATGAACAAGGCCAATTAACCAGACATCCCCTGATTGTACTTTATCTACTAGTACTGATACTTCTTTGGCGTTCATTCCTCTAGCAGCCCTGAATGAATTGGCTGTGAATCTTTCCAATGAATTAGGCTTAAAGTTATCCTGATTGTATTTAATAGGTGAAAAATAGAGGCCGCCAGATCTAAACAACTCAAATGTTGTAGTCCATTTGGTCCATATATCATCCGACAATAATAGAAAAATCCATTTGTTGGATAGATTGATGGTTGTGTCCATTTTGAAAATCAAAAGGCATTGACTCTCAATGTTATGTATTCAAAGGAAAATTAAATGTTTTATCCTTTTATATAAGGAAGAAAAAAGTTAATAACAAATGCAATAAAATTAAAATACATTACCTTCCATTCCTCTGTTTTGTGTTTTGTCAATCCAGGACGTTAAGGACATCCAAGCAATTTCCAAACTAATCTAGATTTGTACAACAAATCAATAAACTTGGTTTCTATCCAATTTATGATCACTTCATTATGTTGTTTACAAATATTAGTAATGGTTTCGTTAGTTTCATTTACAGAAAGAATGCAAGCCCTTCAAAACTGTAGCCTCAGATGTAAATACTTGTAAGTATCTGAGTCCAAAATATTTATTTTTGCACATATTGTATGTTTGCCATCAAGTATATAAAATTTAACATCATCCCTTTCCAATTCTTTTGGATCTTGGAGCACCACAACCTTATTTGTAGACTCCAAGAAGGGAATAAGAATTGCATCCCTCTACGTAGGAATAAAATTTATCAACATGGAGTGCACAAGAAGGTCAACATTCTCATCATCAATAAGACGATACCGATACTCTTGAGGTGCTACATGGCACCTGGAAACATCAATTGAAAATACTTCACCATTGAAAAAAAATTAATCAAACTACTGCTTAGTTGAAGGTTTTATTTTCGTGAATATAGTGGTTGTTTTTTTTCAGCAACATAAATTTTTAAGTATTCTTTTTCAACCCATGTAACTTTGATTTGGATGCATCAATTGATCTCCAATTTAGCCAAATATGCTCTCCTCGAGCATCAGTAAACAACTTGGCATGTTTAGGTGGTGAAAGAGAACATTTTCTATTTTTAAAATGACAAACATGGAATAGGTTATATAACCTCTATACAATTTTCTAAGTACTACAAGCATGCCATTGTGAATTTCTTATGCATTTGAACTTTCAATTTTGTCTTCATCTACTAACAACCCCAAATCCCATCCATGTGATGAACAAGGAACATTATATTTTGTATTCTAAGGATTTAATTTCTCATTTCCTGAATAATTAAATAGCAAAATCCATATCCACAATAAGACACTTAATATTTTTATTGTCAATGCATTCAACTTGAACATGCAGTGTACTTAAATCAACAAATTCAGATGATATAATCATTTTGATTTCCTCATGTCCGTCATCTACAACAAAAAAACAACCACATAGGTCCTTGTAGTATTTTTTAGGGCCATGAACTTCAACAAACTAGTCGTCATCTCTTTTCGTCCATCTCTCAGCACCTTCAATGAATGGAAGTTTCCAACAATGGATTGTGACCAATGGAAGAAATTGTATCTATGCAATTAGAGTAGAATATATTAAAAATTACTTCTCATATGGATTAATTTTTGTTCTCGCCATATGTTAATGAATGCAAGTATTAACCTTTGTGATCACCAATCTCTATAATACATTTACTTTTTATCATTAGTGAGCAATCAAAGTAAATGTTATCTACTGTTAGGATTTGAGCTAACATGACATCTAACCTTCAACTATTTTACTATAAATCATATTTTATGGATCACAACATTAATACTAAAAACCATGCAAAATTATTCTTAACAATTAATATGCATACATGTATTTTGGAAGGATTATCCATGTTGTCTGACAACCATCCACTTTGTGTAGATTACATGAAAGGAAACGTTTGAAAACATAGATAATAGTGAGAGAGAGAGAGAGAGAGAGGATTTAAGTTTTCATATGAATGGACAATTTTTAATATTACTCATAGGTAATTTACACCAATTAAATGGACTATCTTCAAGGCCATTAAGATTCAATCTCCATAACTAGTAGAAAAGAATAATGTAATGGAAGTTAGGCTTAAGAATTTATTTATTTGAAAATAGCTATATGGTAACAAAAAATGGTCAAGCTTAGCAGCCACTTAAGCTCCTCTAATTAGTGATTATCATTGTAAGAATTATATGTTCAACTGTGGACCGATATTATTTTTCATTGATAGTAATTATATCGTATTGGATGGACTGTTGCTTGTCATACCCAATTGTATCATTACATTTCAACATGACAGATAAATACTTACGTATTTCACCTAAAATATATCTCTATGTAAATTATAATCCATATTCATTCGTATCAAATAGAAATTCTAATGACTGCTTCAAGTTATCTTAATTTCAAAACAACTATTGACTAATAAATCATGGTGTAGCTTAGCATCCGCTATGATACTTTCATTACCTCTAGTCAGTAGAAATCACTAGAAGTACAACTTTTGAATGATTTTTATTGTCAATGACAATAATTGTATCAAATTAGCTGCACGCGTTAGAAGGTGGAGAAAATTGCTATGCACTAATTTCCATTGAGAGGGATCAATATTTTATCTTCGTATCAAAGGAATAACATTACGACTGATAGGAGCACAAAATTTTCTAAATTTGAGAGTATATATATAATAACAAACAATGGTCAAGCTTAGAAGCCGCTGGGCTTCTATCATTACCATTTTTCCATTGTAATCACTATTTTTTTCAACTTTGGATGGTTAGTTATTTTCATTCATTGTAAGTGTAACATATTGGGTAGACTTCACATGGACAGAACCAATTACTACACTAAATTATGTCAAGAGGCATCTAGTCTTATTTATTTCTCCTAAGATATAACTTTGAAAATTGTAATCTGTATTCATTAGTGTTAGAGTAAAAGGGTATCAACCACCACGCTTAATCATTTTCTTAATTCTCAAGATAGCCATGTTGAATAAAAAATCGTGGAATGGCTTAGTGGCCGCTACGACCATATCATTACCTCTTGTCAAAGCAATCACTATCTATAAAAACTTTAGATCAATTATAATTGTAAATGATTAAAATGTTAACAATTTTTGTCTGTGTGTTACCTGTTGTGAAATCCAATTCCTACAATACTTTTCCATCTGAGAGGGATCAATACTTTCTATTCTTATCAAATTAAATGCTTAGTGACTGCCAACCTTGATTACTCATTAAAAGTAAAAACACAGTGAGCTGCTAGGCTTAACAGTGTTTAATTTTGAGAGGATGCAAGACTTATTTATTTCTCCCAAGACATTTCTTTGTAAATTATAATCCATACTCAGTTCATATCAAGGATAAAATTCCTAGCAGGCCGCTAGGCTTAACAATTTAGTCAATTTTCAATTCAATTATTGATTAACAAATCATGTTATAACTTAGAGACCATCAAGATCCTTTCATTACCTCTTGTCATAGTAATCACTATCTTTACATATTTAGATTGATTATAATTTTCAATGATTGTAATAGTTTAAAATTGGTTGCACGTTACCTGGTGGAGCAAATTTTTTACACTACGTTCCATTGAGAGAGATAATCATGACTCTTTAGTTCATATCAAAGAAAAGGTTTAGTGACTGATAAGATCGATTACTAGTTGAAAGGAATAACGTAACATCTACTAGGCTCAACAGTTTCTAATTTGTGAATAGTTATATAATAACAAACAATGGTCAAGCTTAGCGGTCACTAGGCTCCTATCATTATCACTTGTCATTGTAATTGTATCATTTTGGGTGGACTTTACATGGCAGCCCTAATAGCTATAGTAAGTGATATTTTTTGTAGTTTTGATAAGATAAATCATTGCAAAACAATTACTTAATTTGGAAATAGCAATAGAATAACAAATCATTATACATCCTAGCGGTCACTAGCTATATACCAATACCTCTTGTCATTATAAACACTATCTTTACAGCTTTGAGGTGCTTGTTCTTTTCCTTGTTTTAATGAAAAAAATAACTTCTAGGATTTTAGAATTTTCATGCCACGTGTCATCATTTTAATGATAGCTATTTATATTAGAATATCGTGGTTCCATATAGTTTCAGAATATTTTATTATTCATTTCTTTACATTTAATTTTTTTAATAAATGTATCATTTATACTATTTTCTAACTATTAGGTTCAAAACATGCCATGTGGCACAGTATAATTGGATAATTATTTTTCATTTGTGCAACTACATCTAACATTGTATAGGTTTATAGATAAAGCGGGTTGAAGGGACCCCCGTTCCCTATTTACATAACAGAGGCCAAGCCTCGAGAAGTCAGAAAACAGTGTCAAAATAGACTACCAAAAACAGCTGGGTATTACGAACAAAAGCCAACACATTTTTCGAATTAACTATGCCTATACGACTATACATAGGAAGGGAATTAACCCCCCGACTCCATTAAAATAGAGACACACGCCACCGGGGGCGCCAGACCCTGGCTAGCTTCCTCCTCCAGTTCCACATTCACCGTGTTGGCCGCGTCTGCATTAGCCCATCCCAGCCAAAGATAGTCATACACACCACCAGCATCCTCCCGCAAGCATGGCCCACCAGGATGGCACCAGTTCCAGTGGAGAGCTAAGAGCCTGCACATGTTCGGGAGCACCAGGCAAACGCGGCTCGCAGAGCGCTCCCGAGCATACAAAACAAGCTTCTCAGTAAACTCCAACAAAATGCCAAACCTCTTCTCAATTCTTTGAAAACTCCCACTTCCACCGCCGGCGGACCCTGCGTCGAATCCTCCACTGCCCAGAACGCCAGACAACAATTAGCCACTTCGGACGCCAAATTCCTGCAGAAAGAGGGCCGAAGCCAATGCAAAGCTAGATTTACCGCATCCATTTTTGAAGGATGAATAATCAATAGATTCTCCACAAAGACAGAAGCAACCCCACTGTTTACCCACGTGACCACCCTTCCTCGGACAAAAAAACATCCCCCAAAATCACTTTAATGGCTTTTAAGTCTTCCACGAAGGAAATATGAAAGATCCTCTTAAGACGATTATCCGTGATCCTGGTCGGAACGCCATCTCCCGCAAATCACAACTCAAGGCAATGTGAGGAAAATGCGGAACCACCATTGAAAACATAAAATAAACACAAGGAGAAACAATCAAGCGCCGCCTTAAATAGACCCAATCCCTTTGCACAAGCGCACAATCAGACAACAGATCCACATAAAGCCGCTTCATGTGAAACCATCACCTCCAATCCATCCCACTCTTTAACATTAATGGCCACTTTCTCCTTTTGTACTTGCTTGATCCCCGCGTTAGCCAACCTATCAGCGCAATGATTGCATTCCCTAAACACGTGCCTAATACGCCAGGTATTAAACTTCTCTAATTGCCACAAGATTTTTTTGATTCCCAAATCTAGCTTCCAAGACAGAGCTTTCTTTTTAATGATTGCGTTAACAATTACTAAAGAATCACCTTTGATCTCCAAGTTATCCACTTTCAAAGAGGAGGCCAGATCAAGACCCTTGCTTAGAGCCTGTAGTTCGACTAGAATTACATGTGCCATCCCGAAGCTTGAAAGATGCCCCAGCAACTTGACCTAGCTCATTGCGAACGATGCAACCAGCCCCCGAGGCACCAGGGTTGCCCCTGGCCGTGCCATCGAAATTGAGCTTGTGAAACCCTGGGGAGGGGGGATACCACTTAGCCTGTTTGCGAAGCAAAGCTGAAGGAATCGTAGAGCTCCGAGCACCATCCCGAGGCTTAACAATTTTTGGCCACCGCTTCTCAATTTCCTTGTCGAAATTGGAAAAGTGATGAAAGCGGGACCAATTAGAAGAGACAGCCTCAGAGATAGCCCATTCCAACCTGAGAATAACCTGCTCAACCAAATTCTTTTCATTTCTGAAGATTCTTTTATTTCTCTCCCACCAAATATGCCAAAGAAGAAGAACCATGTTGCACAGCCAGATAGAGGAGAGAGCGCCCTGATGCAAATTGACAGGCCACGCCAAAATGGCCTCAGGAAGGGAAGAAGGTTGAACCCAAGGAAGATTGAGCCTGGCGCACAACCAGCTCCAACATTCTTTAGCAAAGGGACAATGCAGCAATAAATGATCCCGATCCTCCTCATGCTTTTCACACAGAAAACAAATTGAGGGCCCGTGAACCCCATACCTATTCCTTCTTTCCTGGGTGAGAATTTTTCCCTTGAAGGCCATCCATGCAAAGAGGCCAGCTTTAGGGGGACAAGAGGAGGCCCAACAGGGTTTCCAAATCTGATCTTCCGCTCTCATTTCAGCATGCAACAACTTGTAACCACAACTCGGGGAATATCTCCCAGAAGAGGCCGCAGTCCAAACAATTTCATCCTTATGACACCCAGAAAGCATAATCTGACGCTCCTGAAGGACCAAATAGAAACTACCTTTGGCTTCCTCGGAGATGTTCAAGTGATCAATGCTTTTCCATTGCATCAAAGCAGGAGTATTTTCAGGAATCTGCCCATAATTAGAGACATAGGGACCCCATTCCTCGACCAAAAGTCTCTTGATTTCCCCAAACTCAGGGAAATCCCCAAGCATGGGGAAACCATTCCAAGGATCGTCCCAGAAAAGTGCCTTGTCTCCATTTTCAATCTTTAGGTAGCATTATAAAGAAATAACTCTCTGCACTCAACCAAGAAATTCCAAATGTGGGAACCGCGAGGGGGGTTCACAATTTGGAGTAAAGATTTGGGAAGGTGGGCACCTAAATACTTTTTTTCCACCACCTGGCTGCAAAGACTATATGGATTAGAAAGGAGATTCTAGACAAGCTTAGCACCAAGGGCCAGATTTTGGAGACCCAAATTGAGAATACCACACCACCAAGGTCTTTGGGTTTTGACAAAGTATCCCAGCTGATCAAAGGAATTTTTCTATCCTTTGATGAACCTTGCCAAAGGAATTTTCTCATAATCCCAATCAACTTCTCCAAAACACCTTTGGGAATTTTAAGAATGGATAACATATAGAGAGGGGAGGCATAAAGGACATACTTGATAAGCACCAATCTCCCCGCCAGGCGACAACCACTTCCCTTTCCATGAGCTCAGTTTCGAATTTACCGAAGAAAGGAGATCCTTCCATAGAGAAGATTTTCCCGAGCCACAGAACAAGGGGACACCAAGATACTTGACTGGAAGAGATCCTTTCTTAAAACCAATAATTCTCAAAATTCTAGCCTCCAGAAGGGGAGGAACATTAAAAAAGAAGATGGAGGATTTAAGAAGACTGACCTCTTGACCAACAGCCGATAGCATAGGCATCCAACAATACCTTCATCTCCTTGGCCTCCTAAACACTGGATTTACCGAACAAGAAGGTGTCATCTGTGAATTGCTGATGGGAAATGGGGTTCAACCCCTCCATAATTTTCAGGCCCTGCATCTTACCTTCTCGAATCCACTTGCAAATGGACTTGCCAAGAGAATCCACCACCAAAATATATAAAAAGGAGGACAGAGGGTCCCCTTGCCTTATGCCCTGATTACCTTCAAAAAAACCTTCAGCATTACCATTGATCAATACAGAGAAAGAGGGGCCTGAAATACAACTGAACACCCAGTTGCAAAACTGCACCAAAAAACCAAACTTCCTGAGCACCCTGATAAGGAAACGCCAATTGATCTTGTCATAGGCCTTGTTGATGTCCAACTTTAACAACATACCCGGAGAATTGTTGCTTGGAAAGAGAATGAATAAGCTCATGGGAAAGAAAAATACCATCGAAAATCGACCTCCCAGGCATAAACCTTGGTTTGCTCCTGAGAGATAAGAGGATCCAACACACTTTTAAGCCTGGAAGCAATAGCCTTCGAAATGATTTTGTATGTTGTATTACACAGGGAGACATGCCTGAAGTCAGCAAAAGAAGAAGGCTGAGTCTTTTTCAGGAAAATACTAATAAAGGAGAAATTCAGTGATTTGAGCACTGATCAAGACCTTCGAGATTCTTCAACAGCCGCCCACACATCATAACCCACAATGCTCCAGAAAGTTTGGAAGAAATCCACCTGAAAACCATCAGGACCCGGCGCTTTATTCTTGGCCATAGAAAAACACAACCTTCTCCACTTCCCCCAGGGAAAAGGGCTTAAGAAGGGCATCATTTTGAACATCAGAGATCAGCGACGAGATATTAGCTAGAAAAGAGGATTGCTCCTCTTCAAAAGAGGCAATTTCGCCACCTAAAAGAGAGGTAAAAAACCAAACTCCCTCTTCCGAGATTTGCTTTTGATCAGAGAGGACCACACCTTCACTATTCCTGATTTCAGAGATAAAATTCGAGCTCCTCCTAGTTTTAACAACAGAGTGAAAGAATTTGGAATTCCTGTCACCATCCTTAAGCCACAACTCTCTCGATTTTTGCTTCCAGTAAACTTCCTCCCTAAGGAGCAATTCACCGAGCTCGACCAGAAGAGATTTCTCCAACAAATACTCCTCCTCCCCCATTCTGGAAACAAATATTTTCTCATTCAACGCTTTCAACTCAACTTCCACTCTAGCCTTTTCTTGGAAGATATTCTTAAAGAAAAACCTATTCCAATTCCGCAAGTCCCCTTTGAGAAGTTTGAGCTTTTGAGCAAGCACATACATTTTTGATCCATCAATCTTATAGGAGTTCCACCACTACTTAATATTACTCTCCAAAGAGGCATCCCTCAACCACATAAGTTCAAACTTAAAGGGGGATTTACGAGGAGAAACATCAATATTAATTGAGAGAGACACCGGAAAATGATCTAAACCAGACCAAGGCAAAATTGAGCATTCTAGAACAAAATTATTTAGAGACCAGTTGGGGCCAGCTAAGAACCTATCCAACCTCTCAGCAATATTACAAAAACCCCTTCTATGATTACTCTAGGTGAACCACCCTTGTTTGGGCTCAATATCAAGAAGGGAACTATCACTAATAAAGGAACAAAAATCTACCTGGGACTGCAGATTCCTTTTTAGACCACCTTTCTTATCCCTCTTTGAGGTAATAACATTGAAGTCTCCCCCAAGTAGAAGAAGATGATCCTCCAATGGAAGTAGAGACCTGGAAAGTTCCTGCCACACCACTCTTTTTCCAATGATGCTATTAGGGCCATAAACATTGAAGAGGTAGAAGGCTGTTTGAGAATGCTTAGGACAGACAAGACCCAACTGCCAACTGAAATTCTGGGAAACAAATCAACCCGCACCTGACACTCCTTCCACAGGAAGCCCAAACCTCCGGAGGCACTAGAGGCATCCGAAAAAACACCCTTCCAACCCTTAACCGATTTACCCCACAATTCAGCCGCCTCTGCAACAGCCATCTTAGTTTCCTGAAGCAACACTACACATGCATCCGAGGAAAAGAGATAACGCTTTAACAAGTGTTGCTTGTCAGGGGTATTGAGACCCCTGACATTCCAAGAGAGGAGCTTCATTTCTGGGAGGGAAGGAATTTTTCCTTCCTGGACACAACTTTGGAAAAATTCAGGACACTCTGCTTACCCGCATCCACTTCCTTCTGGGAAACCTCCTGCTTAGATTTTTTGCCCCGTTTGCCTGCTGAACCACAATTAGCCTCTTTTAAACCTTCCTACCTAGACATGCCATTTTAGATGGAGCCAAAGCAGGAACCAACACATCTAGCTCAATTTCCCCATCCTCCAATTCAGCCACCCCCAGAAGGGACTGAAGCATCTTTGCCTCAACCTTATTCGAAATCCAAACTTGAAGATTATTCAGAGAGTCCGCGTGCCCCTGTTCGAAACCTTCTTTAATCAGGGACACCAGTTCCCCTGAATTCTTATGCACCTCTTCAGTTTCCTTTAGCAAGGAGAGAGGGGACAATTCCCCAACAAGAGGGGCATCTAGGCCGCTAACTTGCACTGAGAGGGGGATTAGATGAAACCTCACCAGGAGGAGGTTCGATTCCAATCAACAAGCACTCCAACTTTGAAACCTCCTTCTGCGAAACAAAAACCTTAGAAACCTTCTCCTTTTTAACCGCGCATTCTTTACTCAAGTGCCCCAGCTTCCCACAATAGAAGCACTTCGCGTTCAGCCCCTCATACTCGATGGAAAAGCTCCTAGGACCAAACTTAGATTGGAGACACAAAGAGGTCGGCAAAGGGGCGGTCAAATCCATATCCACACAGACACGCACACGCATATTTCCTCCAAAAATTCAGAGAAGGGTTACGAATGGGCACAAAGTCACCCAAGAGAATTCATGATAGATTTAAGGACTGACCATTTTTGAAATTCAAAGGACAAGCCATGAATGCTAAGCCATAGCGGGGCCGAGAAATTTTTTCCTTCCTAGGATCAAAATTCAGAGACCAGGGACGAAAGTACAGGCTGGAAGAATTCATGAACCAGGGGCCTCCCTTATAAACCTGTTCCAACAACTCAGGGGAAGGGAAACATACCTGAAAGAAGCCATTGGCAAGAAAGCTAACCCTAGGTTTAGCTTTATTGCCCCATAACCTAGTGACCCAACTCAAAATCCTTCCCTCGAGAGAAACGCGCTCCAACAAACTTATAGAAAATCACCCTCTTCAATCAAGAGTCCAAAAGAGCCTCCTTGGGGAGGGTAGAAGAGACAGTTGAAGGCTCTCTGCTGAAATTTTAAAATCAATTCCCCCAACCTTGAATTCCTCCAAACCCTGCGACCCAAAGCTCGCAACCGAAATTGGATTGAAGGGATCTCCGCAGGCACAACAACAGAGGGCTCGACAGACTCCAAAGCCAAACATTCCTCCGCAAGCAAATTCTCCAACACCGTCGAGCCAAACATAGAAACCAAAGTTTTAACGACCACACTTGGGCCAAACTTATTGACCAACGTGGACACTTCCTCCTCTGCAATTGAAGACGGCTCATTGGCTTGAAAACCCTCGCTCCTTCCGCCACCCACAGCAATCTTGTTTGCACCCGTGCAGATGTTGTAATCTGGCGTGAAACCCCCAACACCCACCACCACCTTATCTTTTGAGAACAATTTCTTTACATTTTAATTTCATAATAAATGTGTAAATTATAATGTTTTCTAACTCTGAGGTTCAAAACATGTCACGTGGCACAGTGTAATTGGATAATTATTTTTCATTTACGCAACTACATCTAACATTATATAAGTCAATTTTGATTTTTAAAAAAGTGCCTATGCATTCGTAAACTTTAGTTCATTTTTTTATTACAATATTATTATTTTTTATTGCATTTCAACTATTTTAAGCTATAGGCACGTGTTGTCATTATATTGGTTACTATTTATATTATAATATCGTGGTTTCATATTATACTAGTTTCTTTACATTTTAATTTCATAATAAATGTGTAAATTATAATGTTTTCTAACTATCAAGTTCAAACTTAACACGTGGCACAGAGTTATTGGAGAATTATATTTCATTTGCGCACTACATTTAACATTATCTTGGTGATTTTTGATATTTAAATAAAAGTGCCTATAAATTGATATAATTTATTTCTACTATTTTATTATAATATTATAATTTTTATTACGTTTCAAGTATTTTAAGCTATAACCAATAACAAAAGGTGTTTTTTCAATATATTTTATTTTTTCAATATCTCGCACCTTTTCTCAATGAGTGGAAAATTTAAATTTTGAATTGCGAATTCCCCCGCATTTTTTGATAATTTGAAATTTCAATATTAACACAATTTCCCTCGCTCTGATTTTCAAATTTCTATATCCCGCAATTTTTTATATTTTTAAAATTTCTAATGTGGACTGTGCCGGAAAAAAATATTAAATACACCGAAGAACTAGTTTTTAGGGTTTTTTTCAGTTTTGCAAAACAACAACTCATGAAATCATAAAACAATACAAACAAGCCAAAGATTGTAAGGCCAAATGCAAGAATCCTTTTCATTTTGGCAAGGGAACAATCAGGAAGTAACTATAATCTCGTTCGTGGATTAACAAAAAGGGAATAATCAAGCAATAATAAAAAGGATGCTCACACACTAGGGAAGCAAAAGGGGTTGCAGAAAAATAGTGCAGATAGTTAGCTTGATGTAGAAGTCGGTGGTTTGAATGGCATCACCAAGCATGAAAAATTCTCAAATCTAAATAAGGTATTTATAAAAATTTATACTATACTAAATGTGTACCTTTTTTATTGTGGGCTTATACATTCGTTTTGTCTTCGACCAAATCCTATTTTTTTAACCTCAGTCCATCCCTGCTTTGCCCTACAAAAATTCACTTTGCGGCCCAGCTATGCTTACCAATTCCTTCAGGTCATTTCGTCAAACCGCTTTGTGAATACTAGTTCCTGTATTTTTCGCATCAGTCCGGCCCTATTTTGCCCTACGAAAACATGATCCATAACCTAGCTCTGCTTAGTGGTTCCTTCTTATCGTTTTTTCACACCACCTTGTTCTTAAAGAAAATAAGGAATATGTTGGTCCCCAACTGAAGAAAATTTAATACCTTTTCAGCTCTATTTTTTATTTCATTTGAACACTTTCAAGTTTCTGTCGATATTTTTCCCCCTCTAGATTTTTTTTCCCAATAATGATGGGTAGTCGCCTAAACACTAGTTTTTAAAAAATTAATTTTTAACAAGACTCAATATTGTTTTGGTATTCGTTATCTCTTCCTTTTTTCCCTTTTAATATTATGATAGAAACAACCCGAGGTAAATATTTCATTGTACATTGTTTATATGGTTTCCGTATTGACTTTGTGAGAAGATATTCGAGGTTAACAAAATGGTATAAAACTATAAAATCATATTAGGTTTTCAATTGTGAGATAATTTTTTGTGCAATGGAAGGTTAAACATATTATATATACGCCTAAATTTTATCTATAAAATATTATAATCACTATGTGTTTAAATTTATATATTAAATATTTCAATCACTATGTATCTATGTATGTTAGTCAGGATGATATAATTCATTTAAAACAATATTATCAGTAGGCCACATATTATTAACGAAAGATAGAGTGTTGGTGCGAGTTTGAAAATTCGGGTGGGCTGCGTGAGGGTTTCGAAAGCACTGTTTCAGTAGCTCTGGCTGCTGAATGTCTTTCAAAGAACTACGATGTAGCCGCTAAGGAACCGGTAAAAGTGAAAAATGTGATCATTGGTGACAGTTTCGGGTCTAGAGCCTGGGCGGAAGTTGTTAAGACTCCTCCTGACAAAAATGCGAGACCTCAGGCTGCATGTGATTTTAAAAGTACAAAAGATGCTGAAGGGGTGACCCACTTACAGGTGCCTGACGGATGTCTGCAAAGAGCTCTGGAGAAAACCAATCTGGCACTTGTCGGAAAATTTTTGGGATCACGACCCAATGTGGACACCATTAGGAAATGGGCCATTCGTAGATGGAAACCAAAAGGGGATTTGATAATCACCACTATGGCAAAAGGTTTTTTTCTGGCCAGATTTAATCTCCAATCTGATGTTGACTCGGTCTTGTTGGGTGGTCCCTGGTGTCTGGGTAATATGGGACTATTTTTAAAAAAATGGTACCCCGGATTTAATCCATTTGTTGAAAATATTCATGCCATACCCATCTGGTGTAGACTCCCAGGGCTTCCTCTGCATCTTTGGGATGATGAAATCCTCCTTCACATTGCCAAATTGATTGGTTCACCTATTGGCCTGGATGGGCCCACGAGAAATAGGTCTAGGCTGGCATTTGCTCGGTTCTGTGTCTCCATAGAAATGGATCTGGAGCTCCCTGATAACATTGTTCTGCAATCCAAATTTGGAGAATGGAATCAGCAAATAGAATATGAAGCTTTCCAGTTACGATGTAGCAAATGCCACAGATTAGGGCATTTTGCCAACAAATGTCCTGAACATACAGTTCAAAAGCTGGAAGATTTCTCAGATATTCCTGAAGATCAAGGACAGAATCAGAGAGATAAGGTGGATAAAGAGCAGATATCTGAACCAGCTACTGGAAATAGGCGTTTGGAGAGGCATTCCAAGCTAAAAGAAAGGAAAAAAGGATTTAAGGCAAAGAGACCACCGGTTTACAGAAAACTTTGGAAACCTAA
The DNA here is from genome assembly GCA_019776745.2 of Taxus chinensis. Taxonomy (NCBI): domain Eukaryota; kingdom Viridiplantae; phylum Streptophyta; class Pinopsida; order Cupressales; family Taxaceae; genus Taxus; species Taxus chinensis. The sequence continues at coordinate 814,727,295 of CM034146.1, forward strand.
GAAGTTGATTGAGTCTCAACAAGAATTAGATCTGGGTCCGAATGAGGAAGAAAACAAAAGGGAGATGTCAGTGGATTCAGTTTTGAACTCTTTGACTCCAAATCTGGTAAAGCTGAACATGGAGATTGATGAAGAAAATGAAAAAGTTAACATTTCTCTCTCATACATGGGAGAAGAGGAAGACAAAATCAGTGCCCATCAAGAGCTGCTAAGGAGCAGCTCATTGGAGAAACTAAAAATGAGACAAGAAAACGGCAAAGTGGATCTAGAATCCATTGCACGAGATCTAAACCAAGAGAAAGAGGACACAGATGTGGAGGAGCTGACTCCTAAAATGGATAAGCAGGCTGATATTACCACAGGAAAGGAGGATGGGGAAATTACCCCAATCAGTAAGGAAAATGATTGTGATAATGATGGATTCATCTTAGTGAAAAGAAAGAAAAGAGGTTCAAAAAGCCTGGAAGAAAAGCAGCTTGGAAGCTGGGAAGCTTCCACCTCAAGAATCACAAGGGCCACTGCTAGAAGAACTGCAAATTTTGGAGTAACCTTTAGAAAAGGCAGGCCATCTAAGAGAGAAGCAAGAGAAAAAGAGACTGAAAAAGAAATTGCAGATGGTACACAGAGAATTCTGAGCCATCCGGCAAATGCATCTCCAAATTTTTTTTAATGAAGGTTATTTCTTGGAATGTCAGAGGCCTCAATGGAGGGCCTAAGCAAAGAATGCTTAAGGAAATTAAAAGAGCAAACAAACCCAACATTCTTCTCATTCAGGAAACTAAAATGAAAAGTAAAGCAGTTGAAGACTTCAAAAGACATTTTTGGCAGAACGCTGCCTTTGCTGCTGTTGACTCTCAAGGGGCTTCTGGAGGCTTAGCGATATTTTGGGATACAAAGATGGTTGACGGTAAGGTACTCTCCTCAACCCAGAATCATTTAGCTATTATCTTTAAAAGCCTTGAAAATAATCATAGTTGGATCCTGTCTAATATTTATGCGCCCAATACTGCTACTGGTAAAAGAAGTCTATGGAAAGAGTTAACCTTGTTCCGAAGCAAGGTTGAAAACATGAACTGGTTGGTTATGGGAGACTTCAATACTCCTTTGAATCCAGGAGAAAAGTTTGGAGGAAGTTCTGAATTCTCCCTTGGTATGGAAGAATTTGCTGACTTCATCTCGACTCTTAATCTTATGGACATAGAGCTTCATGGCAATCAATTTACATGGTCCAACAGAAGATTAGGAGAGAGCTTAATTCAGGTTAAACTTGACAGAGCTCTTATTTCTGCAAATTGGATCCTGGACCAGAATTTCCATCTCTCTACTCTCCCCAGAACGGGATCTGATCATAATCCAATAGTCCTCAATTTCTTCAATTGGACAAAACCTTTTCATGGTAATTTCAAATTTGAGAAAATGTGGTTCGAACATGAAGACATTCTGGACAGAATTAAAGAGTGGTGGGTTTGGGAAGGCACAGGGACGGCCCAATTCAGGCTTCTTCAGAAGCTAAAGAATGTTAAACAGAAAGTTAGAATATGGAATAAAGAGGTTTTTGGAAACATTTTTGAAAAGAAGAAAGAACTTAAGCAACAGCTAGAAGAGCTTGAGCTAAATGTCTCCATGAAAGGTATGACCCTAGAGGATCATCAGTGGGAAAAAAAACTCCTATCAGATCTGCATAATATAAACAGCCATGAAGAAACCTTTTGGAGAATGAAATCTAGAGCCCTTTGGCTTAAGGATGGAGACAGAAATACAATTTTTTTTTCATTTGACAGCCATCAAACATAGAGCTTGTAACAGAATTTCAGAGGTTGCTAAAGGAAATGGAAACATTACTAAGGATCCTGAGGATATCAAAACAGAGGCGCTTAATTTTTACAAGAACCTCCTCACTGAAGATACCTCCTACAATGAACAAGCGGCCTCTTTCCTCTTAGACTCCATTCCTAATAATCTAATACCTGCTGAGAGATTTAAAAGTCTTTCAAAAACTGTCACCATTGAGGAATTAAAAAAGGTTGTCTTTGCTTTAGAAGGGGATAAGGCTCCAGGTCCAGATGGCTTCTCGGCTAACTTTTACCAAAGATGTTGGGAAATATGCTCTGAAGATCTCTTGAAAGCTGTTAATGAATTTTACAGAACGGGAAATCTTATTAAAGAACTAAATAATACACACATTGTGCTTGCCCCGAAAAAGTTGGATGCAAAAGACTTCAAAGATTTCAGGCCTATCAGTTTGGTTAATGTCATTTATAGGATTTTCACAAAGATTCTCACCACTAGAATGCAACCTATACTCATGGAGATCATTTCTCAACAGCAGAGCGGATTCATCCAGGGAAGAATTATCCAAGATGGCATTATCATGGTTCATGAAACTATACATTCTATGGATAAAAGTAAAAAGGTGGGGATGGCCATCAAACTTGACATGCATAAAGCTTTCGACAGAGTCTCCTGGAGATTCATGGATGAGGTCCTATCCAAATTTGGTTTTCAAAGCAAATTCAGAAAAATCATTCACTCTTGCATCTCTACCTCTAGATTCTCTGTGGTTGTTAATGGGGAACCTGTGGGTTTTTTTGCCAGTAATAGAGGTATACGGCAAGGCGACCCAATCTCCCCTCTTTTATTCATTATTATGGCTGACAGTTTAAGCAGATCTATTTCCAAAGCTATTGACATTGGCATGATAAAAGGCTTCCCTCCAACTACTGGTAATCAGATCTCCTCTCATCAGCAGTTTGCTGATGACACTTTGCTGCTACTAATGGCTTCTATTATTGAGGCAAAGGCCATTAAAACTGTCCTTAGATTTTATGAGGAAGCCTCGGGACAAAAAGTTAATTTTGACAAAAGCTCTATTTATTTCTTCAATACTCCTGAGGAGAGGCAAAGAAAGATTGCTAATATTCTAGGATGCACTATTAATTCTCTACCAGCTACTTACTTAGGGTTACCTTTAAGTACTGGCAAGATTTCAGTGGAGGTATGGAATGATCTTATTAAGAGATTTCAAAGAAAGTTGGCTGGATGGAAAGGAGCCGTTCTTTCAAGTGCAGGTAAGTGTCTTTTGGTTAAAAGCACGCTTCAAAACTTGCCTATTTACATACTGTCAATGTTCAGCATGCCTACAGCTGTGATGAACAGTATTGAGAAGATTCAAAAACACTTTCTGTGGCACGGTACTGAGGACAGATTCAGATATCATCTTGTGGCTTGGGAACAGGTTTGTAAACCTAAGAGACTAGGGGGGTTAGACATCAAAGATATCAAACATATGAGTACTGCCCTTACTGCAAAATTAGGATGGAGGCTTATAAAAGAGCACAGACCTTGGACAGAGCTGATTAAGATCAAATATCTTTCAAATCAAAACAAGATTTCCTTCATTTATGATCAGTCCCTTCCGAGTGGTTCTATTTTCTGGAACAACCTTCTGCGCAGCAGACACATTCTCTCTCAGGGGTGCAGCTGGAAGCTTGGAGATGGGCAAAACATAAACTTCTGGACTGATAAGTGGATGGATTCTAACTGGATTTCTGCTTATGATCATATTAAAGACAGATTAATTGCAAAGTATGGACACAAAATCCAGGGATACATTGAGAGGGATGGAAACAAAAGAAAATGGAAGCAGCTAAAAGTGGAGAATGATAATATTCAGGCTGATATTATATCTCTCCAGAATCAACTTTCCCTAATCCATATAAGTAATCAAAATCTTAAGGATGAGCTCATCTGGAAAGATTCTTTTGATGGGGAATACACTGTTAAATCAGGATATAATTCTTTCTTTGCATCCATGGAAAGCGAAATTAAGTGGCACAAGTTGTGGATGCCGGAGCTAACCCCTAGAGTGAACTTCTTTTGGTGGCTAATTATTAATGGCAAGATCCTAACTAATGACAACCTCATCAAGAAGGGATTCATCATGCCGAATAGATGTTGCATGTGTCAGCAAGAGGCTGAAGATATAAAGCATTTATTCCTTCATTGTGAGATTGCTTCCAAAATTTGGCAGCTTGTTTTTGCAAAATTTAATCTGAGATGGATTTTTCCCCTTACCTGCCTTCAGGCTTGGGAGCAATGGAGCTCTCCGTTTAAACATTGCATGGTGAAAAGGCTATGGCAACTGGTTCTGCCCCACACTATGTGGAGAATCTGGAAGGCCCGTAATGATAGTATTTTCAGAAACAATAGACAGGCTTGTAACAAAGTATATAAGGAAATTATCATTGTTGTGCAAGATAATATTGCTAGATTTAAACCCCCTAAAAATAGACTCTACCCGGAGAATGAAGAATGCATTCTGACTGAATGGAATATTGCCACTGTCAATAGAAATAACAATGGTACTGACAGAAACACAGTCCGATGGATTAAACCCCCCACTGATTGGCACAAGTTAAATTTTGATGGGGCCTCTAAGGGCAATCCGGGTGACTCTGGAGGAGGGGGAATCATCAGGGATCAAAGAGGCTGTTATGTTGCTACTTTTTCTGGGAGAATGGGCAGACAGACTAATCATTATTCCGAAGCCATGGCGGCTCTTTGGGGTATTAGACTTGCCAGAGATTGTAATATTCCAAATATCATAATTGAAGGTGATTCTCTAAATATTATCAATCTTCTGAATAAAAAGCAACACCCCAGCTGGTCTATCAGGGATTATATTGAGGAAGCTATTGATATATGCAAAAGATTTGAAAAGGTCCAAATCACCCACACCTACCGGGAAGGAAATAGGGTCGCTGACAGTTTGGCTAACTTCGGTGTTAATAATCCCTTTCAAACTTGGATTGGGGGGGACGTTCTGCCCGCTCATGTCAATAAAGCCATTATCATTGATCTACATGGCAGTGAAAATCATAACTAACGGCTGTATTTTAGACGCTAATGTGCGGATCCCCAAGTACATGATGATGACATCACAAAAGATTTGGATGATTGTTGCGATCTGTGCGGGCTGGACTGTCATCATTTCTTGGCATAGGAGGAAAGCTGAGGAGTGGGGCAATAATAACAAGTGTAGCATAATAATTAAACCGGCTTTCACGGGAAGGAAAGATTCAAATACCAAAATCAAAGTTCGGCCTATCCCGCACATTGGTAGCTATTTTACCGTTGAGAACAGGAAAAGGAGCAGAGGAAACATGGGGGGGCCGCCATGCAAAACCGAACCGACCCACAATCCTGAGTGGAAAGAGAACACGGAGCTTTGGGATTACCTGCAAATCGGGGGCCTGTCTAATTTCATTGAAAGGATCCAAGGCTTCGACCAAGACATCTCTATCAAATTCACCCAGGGTTGGAAGAATAGAATAGTCAAATATAGTAACATGAAAATGGAAATCACGGAAGAGCTCATAGCTCAGATCATGGGCCTCAGCCTGGAAGGCACAAAATTCTTCAATAAGAAGGTAGACAGGGAGGTGGAAACCAAGAAATTTCTGGAAGAGGGGGAGAATCTTGAGTTCGTGACTGCTGGCCTCAAGGTGGCGTCGATCCCTGAACCTTTTGATGAACTGGCCAAAATGGTGGTAAGGTATGTTACCCTTGAAGGAAGATATGTGACTATACCTCAAAAGCATCTGATTTTTCTGAATCATTTTCATAGAAATAACATTATCAGCTTTCCTCACTATCTGATTAACTCTCTGGAGAAATCTATAAGGGAAGTTCAAAGCCACTCTAGGGCTGTCCCTTTGCACCAGGGCCTTATCCTCTTGATTCACCACCATTTCTCCAGCTGCCCTCCCGTGAATCCTATCCCACCTCCCTCCTCCATACCTCCACCTGCCCACACTGCTCCCACTCCCCCCTGCTAAAAAGAAAGAATGAAGATGTTGTCTCCAGCAAGAAAAGCAAGAGCCTCAAAGCTAAAATCCCTGCTTCCCAACGGGTCCTAAGGAGCCACAAAGACTTGGAACTAGCTGAAAACCTCCTGCATATTAGCAAGCCGGTGGAGGAGCCCAAAGAGGAGGAATTGCTAGATAGGGTGGACAGATTAGAAAAGGAGATACAAGAGCTCAAAGGGGCTATAAAAAACATGGAAAGAGCTAAGGGTAAAAGGATCCTTCAAAGTGAGGAGGAAGAGGGGGTTATTGGGGAAGTCTTCAAGAAACTACAGTCCTTAGATGGCAGATTGGGGAATGCTAAAAGCCGAAATGACTGCATATTGTCTGCCCTCAAAAGCATTTATAATTTCATTGAACAACATGTCCACAGTGTTTGCAGTTTAAGTGGGATTAATGAGGACATATGGGGCCCTAAAGAGAAAAGGGACATTGCAATTGCCCAAGCAGATTTGCAAGACTCCTCTCAGGCCACTGCCATTGCCTTCTTCATGTCACTGCAGGCTATCAAGACCAAAATTGACAGAGCCATCAAGTAACGGGCTGTTGTGATGCTGTTTTTTGGCTGCGATGTGGCTGTCATCGGGCGGTTCTGGAGCTGTTTTTTGGTGGAGCTCTTCATGTTGTTTCTCTTTTGGTTTCTTTTTGATCTTGCCTTCTTTTTTCTGGATCTTTGTACGTTTAGATCCTTTTTTCTCCTATATTGTAATATTTGGCTGTTGAGCCTTCCTTGGTTGACTGTTTTGCCCTTCTCTGGGCTGCTTCTCTCATCTTTACTATCTGGCTTTTGAGCCCTTTTGTATACAGGGTATAGTCCCTTCAAAACTATTTGCCCTTAATAAACAAATTAAATTAAGGCACTCTGTAGTTAGTGTAATTCTATTCTGTAGGAGTCAACATAATATTTAAGCAAAAGCTTGCTATAGTATTTTCCATTTTAAATGAAATTGATTTGAGCTTAGCAGCTGCTAGCCTTTACAATGATGTAACAATTTAAGCTTTGCATTCATTATGATTTAACACATAATATTTGGGTCATAGAGGTCACAAGAATTTAAACACATTAACATAAGATTCCAGGAGGCTAGTGTCCTCTAGAATATGCATACTCATAATGTTTGCAAGTTGTCAGTAGTATGCTTTAACAAATTTTGAGCTACATGGCATCTAATTGCTTCCACAATAGAATATTTCGAGCTTGGATATCTCGAGCATTTAATAAGATGAAGAATGGAATTTTTAGCTTAGCATCCACTATCTTATGATGAAACATATTATTTGAAGATATTATGTTGCTAGGATTCAAGTAAAAACATGTTAGATATTGCAATCTTAGTGGTCATTGGGTTATGCCTTGAAAAAAATTTATGAGCTTAGAGATCGATACTCAAGAATGGATATCATGAAGTTATACACCACCAAGACAATGCTGCAACATATTGTTTGGAGCTTAGCGGCCGCTAGGATTTCACAAAATAAATAAATATATTGGATTCTAGTGTCCACTAGGTATTTGCGCAACATATTATTTGTACCTTAGCAATCTTTAGAATTTCACAAATTAAATTAAAGTAGAATGAAATTAGCAACCTATGTGTACTACAACAACATAATATTTAAAAAAATCCTTGTATAGGATTTACCATTTTAAATGAAATTGATTTGAGTTGAGTGTCTGCTAGCCTTTACAAGGATGTAACAATTTAAGCTTTACGTTCATTAGGATTTAACACATAAGATTTGGGTCATAGAGGTCGAAAGAATTTAACACATTAACATTAGATTCCAGGAGGCTAGCATTCACTAAAATATGCATACTCATAATGTCTACAAGTTGTTGGCCGTATGCTTTAACAAATAAAATTAACAAGTTTTGAGCTACATGGCATCTAGTTGCTTCCACAATAGAATATTTAGAGCTTGGAAATTTCTCGAGCATTTAACAAGATGAAGTATGAAATTTTTAGTTTGATGTCCACTATCTTATGTTGCAACATATTAATTGAAGATGTTTTTTTGCTAGGATTGAAGTAAAAACATGTCAAAATATTGCAAGCTTAGCGATCGTTGAGTTATGGCCTCAGAAAAACATTTTTTGAGCTTAGAGATCGGTTCTCAAGAATAGATATCACGAAGTTATACACTGCTAAGACACTGTAACAACATATTATTTAGAGCTTAGCAGCCGCTAAGATTTCTACAAATAAAGAAAGATATTGGATGTCTAGCGTTTGTTAGGTATTGTTGTAACATATTATTTGTACCTTAATAGTCACTAGGATTTCACAAATTAAATCAAAGTAGTATGAAATTAGCGGCCTCTGCATACTGCAACAACAATATATTTAAAAAAATATTTATATAGGATTTACCATTTTAAATGAAATTGATTTGAGCTGAGTGGTTGCTAACCTTTACAACAATGTAAAAATTTAAGCTTTACGTTCATTGGGATTTAACACATAATGCTCCAAGAGGCTAGCATCCGCTATAATATGCGTACTCATAATGTTTATAATTTTTTGGCAGTATGTTTTAACAAATTTTGAGCTACATGTTTTTATCTTAGTTGCAACATATTATTTGAAGATATGTTGTTGTTAGGATTCAACTAAAAACAGGTAGGATATTACGAGGTTAGTGGCTGGTAGGTTATGGCTCAAAAAAAAAATTCTGACTTATCATTCAGTTCCTAACTGATGGATATCATGAAGTGATATGCCACTAAGACACTACCACATCATAATATTTGGAACATAACGGCTACTAGGATTTAACAAAATATAGTACTATATTTCAAATTTAGAGTCCACTAGGTATTATGGCAAAATATTATTTGGATCTTAGTGGTCACTAGGATTTCACTCATTTAATTAAGGTAGTATGAAATTAGTGGCCTCTACATACCACCTCAATGTAAAAAGTTGCACTTAACATTCATTAGTATTTAATGCATAATTTTGAGCATAGCATTCGAAAGGATTAAACACATTACATTATGATTCTAGGTGGCTGGAGTTTTTAGCTACATGGCATCCAGGTGCTTCCACAATATAATATTTCATTTTTATATGTCTCAAAATTTAATAAGAAAAAGAGTGAAATTTTAAGCTTTGTGTCTATAAGCTTATTTTGTAACATATTATTGGAAGATATGTTGTCACTAGGATATTATGAACGCTTAGGTTGTTAAGATACTACCACATCATAATAGTTGGAACATAGTGCCCATCAGGATTTAACAAAATAGAGAAATATATTTTGAGTCTATTGTGCGCTAGGTATTGCAACACCATATTATTTGTAGTTTATGCCACAATGAAATATTTGGAGCATTTGTCTCGAACATTTCTCAAAACAACAAATGCATGTTTAGATAAGTATACCAATTGGAATATATACATGATCATTGTATCAATTATAAATATTCATATATTAACATGTCATAAATATCATAGTGTTTTCTCTCCTATCTCACATACTAATATTTATGATTCACTGTGGTTCTTCCTCAACTAAAGGGTGTTGTTGATCTGAGACTGCAGGGCACGGTTTCTTCCTTAACTGTGGGTTGTTAAATTGAGCCCACGGGTAGAGTTGCTTCTTGGATTTATTACTCTTGTTCAGGACTTATTTCCTCATCTCATTTTCATGCCTCCTCAAAATATTTTTTGCAAATCTGAGAATCTCTAGATATCTTTTTCATTTCAGCAATCGTGCTTCTATATAGCACAATAGACTTGTCAAACAAATCCTTTTGACTACCACATGATTTTTTGGCACTTTCCTTCAGATTCTCTATCTTTTGTATTTTTCCCTTGTTTTAGAAAAAATCTTAATGACATGCAAAGTTTCTCCTTCGTTCACCTTAGTTATCCTCCTTTGAAAACTAACCATGAATTGTTGAAGGGAGGTCGTTAACTTTTCATCAGAAACCAATGCATGGTTTCATTTAAATATTTCCATCACCGAATCTTATATGAAAACATGATTTCCTCTAGAAATAATGTCATCAAACTAAAAATAAATTTTTATTACATGTTCATTCCATTCCCTTAGTCTTTCCTTTGTATAATTAGCATATGTCTAACATATACCAATATAATCCATGGTCATAATTGTAGGGTCTTTACAAATTCCTTTTTCAATGACCTTCCCCATCTGTATTAATGTTTTCTACAATGATGTCATCTGTGTAATTATTTTTTCAATTCTTTCCAAGAACTCTTATGCCTACTTCTTTGCACGGATACAATTCCTTATATTATTATGCAAGCCATGCAATGCCTCTTCTAGATCAGAAATTGTGCCGGGAGGAACTGTGGCCTTTAACTAAGTTTCAAGTTCTATATTTCTAGCACAACCTCCCCTCACTAATTCTACAGTTGCTTCTATTGTGGCCCTTATAAAGGATTGCAAATCTTCCTTATATTGCACCACTTGGGATCCTTTGGATTTCCTTTTCTTTGTAAGATTGAAGAGGTCTTCTGAAGTTTCTCATGTGCTGAATTTTTTTATTGTTTCTCCAACTGATTTTCCATAGTTGTGATTTGTGATTCTAAAAATGGGCTCACCCCAGTATCTATGCTTCCAACTGCATCAATATGTAAGGTTGCTTCAAGTGCTTTACGTGGATCATTTTATGTCTTATGTGATAATGCCCTTCTAAAAGGGGTAATTAGACCCCCAATGAACCACTGTGCATGTTGGCTTATGTGTATATCATAAGAAAGATTACATAAAAGTGTTTTAAAATGGGCATCATACTCTCTAACACTTTCAGTAGTGCCTTGCTTAATATCCTTGAGCGTACTTATACTCTTCTACTCAAACTCAGGGATGTGAAACTCTTTAAGGAATACATATTTTAAATCTTGATAGTCTACGCAAGTCTGATCAAGGTCAAATTTTCTGTACCAATTGTGTGCACACCCTTGTAACATAGTAGCAAATTGGCTTTCCCTAATATGCTTAGAAGCCATGATTCCTTTTGCACACCACAATATTTCACACATATGAACATGTTTAACAACATCTTCTATGCCTCTATACTCTGGAAGATGAAGAGACATCTCCATGTAAATATTCTAGGGTTGGTGTGGACCTTTCTCACCTGATCCAAAACCGCCTGTGTTTCTCCTACCTCTAGAACCACCAAATCAACTGGAACTAGAGCTACCTATGCCTCTTGATCCCAAACTTGTGGCTGGGGTTGGACCAGAAGATGTACTTCCTAGTGTCCCAATAGGAGAATTGAACTATACCCTGATGGTCTGTGAAGCATTACCACTCCCAGAATTTAGTCCAAAAATTGGTGCACTTGTATTCTGCACTGATGATACACCCAAAAAAGTACTCACATATAACAATGAATCCGTTTGCACTGCCATTATTATGCATTTCATAAGATTCACTCCTCCTCTTCCAGTGCTAGAATTAGCTTGACTATTTATTGTACTAGATGCTAGAAAACTAAGTGCAAGGGAAAGGTTGCCTAGTGGATTCAGATGTGCACCCACAGTCTAGGTCGTCTCTATTGGCGCCCTTCTATGTAAGGTTGAGGAGGGTTCCCTATCATGTTTTCCCAAATGGGGGAGTTCCTGAGGCTCAGGTTCCATGTCTTTTGCGTGAACTTCAACCCCTTCCTGAACTATCTTTCTCCACAATGCCATTTGTTCTACAACCTCTCGTTGCTTGTTGATCTCCCTCTCATGCACCTCATTATACTTAAGCCACCTTTCCTCTCTCTACCTTTCTGTCACTAGGTCTATCATCTTTCACCAAACCTACTCCTGCCTCCGTGTGTGATGGGGTTTGGTTAGCCATTGGTTTACTCTCCAAATTCAAAGTTACCATCAGGATCTTGATCGTTAGTGGAATGCCTTGCAGGTAAGTTCCCCTTGGATATCATAAAAACTAGAATTCAACTACTTTTGGACACGAATAAGTGGAAATTGAGTACTCCAAAATATAATTGTTCAAAAAACCACAGAACCACATATCCACAGCTCGAGTCCAAATCAGATCAGCATCATAAAGGGGCCTGAAATTCTTCTTGTATCCAAACAAGTGCACAATACCTCCAATTATGCTTAGATTCATACGTAATCAACCACTCGTACAATTCTACTGGAAAGATATCAAAGAAGATCTCATATAAACAGTCATACAGGTTCTGTTCCACCCACATGCATGTGTTAAACTCAGATCCAGTGTTGAACCGATGCGTGTATTCTTCTTCCAGATCTTGTATCCACTCTTCAATACTTGTTAAGGTCAACTGATATGTATTCATCGCAAACCATCCTGAAAACAACTAAAAAATAGGTCCCGGTCATGGAACCAATGATGCAGCCTAGAATTCACCAGTAAGACCCCAGGTGCGTTGGCACATCACTCAGCCTAGATTGAGCACTCACCTAAAGCGTGCAAAGGTACCAGGTCCCTTTTTAGGGTTTTTGTTGTAGGATGTTAGCATGATGAAGACTTAATACATGGAGTTCCCTTATTAAAACATCATTCTACAGAGCATGCTAGATCTATATCTAAGGGATAATAGAACTAATTATTAACCATGATGAAATCAAGAACATACTAGATCCAAATACACACGAACTAACACTTATATTCATCCAATATCCTCCATTATATTAAATATGACAATTACACATAAGCTTTTTATAGTAATGGCACTCAATGCCCATACATGAATAGATCTGATACAGTAATCCAGTCTTACACACATACATCCATATATATGTCTCTCTCTCATTCTTTTATATGCTCTACTACGCAGTTCACTACATATTGATAAGGGTGGGAACTTTCCCTTCACCGCTTATCCAATCCTAAAATAGGTCACATGTTATTATTAGCTACACACTTTTTACATCCATAGCCCCACATGCAAGTGTGTTAATAATAGACTTCCTTTAGTTAACTGACAATGATAAACCTATTCTTAGCCTGCATCCATGTAAAGTACTTTGTAGCCTATCCTCCAAAAATAGCCAATGTGTGGCATGAAATTCTCTGCCTCGTTTATGTGCTTTGCATGCCATCTCTAAAAATAGATCCTTATGTGCAAAAAACACTAAGTCCTGATATATGAACTTATCCTCCGCATGCATGTTTCCCTTATCCATTCATGCCTTTGAACATGCCCTATTTTCCCGCGTGGACCTCTTGTGTGCCTTTTGTTAAGTATTCTTTTCTCAATAACTTCTAACTCTTATTTGTTGATTTATTATGAGATGAAGAATATCATCCTACTTTCTTTCTCTTTTATTCGTATTTGGGTTTTAAGATAATGTCATATTATCAATCTTTTGTATTATTGATATGTGTTTTATGAATATCACTTCAGTATTTTGAAAGTCTTACATAGTATTATCCTCCATAGTATTATCTTCCATTCAATGGTCAGGTCTACATACCTATAGAGGTATTAAAATGTGTAAGTTTAGTATTCCTTATATTAGAATGTTTAGAAGGAACTTATGCCCTTATACATACAAACAAGCATTTATTTCTTGTGTTGAATGGGAAGATGCCCATTGTCATATACAAATCATATATGAAGGATATAGATAAAATAATTAATTTAAATTATTTTAGAATGTGTAGTTTCCCATTATCATATAGGAATCATATAATAAAAATAGATCAAATTTACTGCTTTTTTAAAGTTCCCCATAATCACAACCTTCATATGTATTAAAATGATTATGTTCAATCTTTTATCTAATAAACAACTACCCAATCCCATTTAGGAATCATAAAAGAAGAATATAGATAAAATCTAATTCAATTTAAAATGGCAAGTTTCCCATTCTTATACTTGTCATATAGTTTTTAAATTGATTAAGTTAAATAATTATTTTATTAGATTGATCTTTGTTTTTCACTCTTATATCTTATTACTTTTCCCATTAGTAATGATCAAGTTCAATATTGCTTGTATTGCAATTATTAGGATGAGCATATGCACATTATCATACAAACAAACATTTCTATCTTAAATAGGTAGATTTCCAGTCTCTTATAGGAATCATAGAAGAAGAATAGAGATTAAATTTAATTTATTTTTGAATGGGAAATTTCCTATTATCGTTTTTGAATCGTATATTAGGAAAAATAAATAAAAAATTACTCTTTTTTTAGAATGGGTAACTCTTCATAATCATTGTCTTCATAGTTATTAAATTAATTAATAAGCTCAATTTTGTATTGAACGAGCAAATGTGAGCTCTCATATAGGATTTATAAAAGAAGAATAAAGATAGAATTGAATTATATTTAGAATGGTGAGCTGCCCATTCTCACAGCCTTCAAAGATTTATTAAAATGATTAAGTTCACTATTGCTTTTATTAAAATAAAAAGAATGGGATAATTCCATGGAAAAATCCTTTAACTAATTTCCTATAATCATTTCTACAGGGAAGGGAACAAGGTTGTTGTTTAACTTGTAAACAGAGGTTAAAGAGGTTGCACTTTTTGTGTCATTATAATGATTGAAAAGCATTCTCTGTCAGTATTGGGTATGAAGGAAGAGTAAGAAGTAATAAGGAGACGTGTTAGAGGTTAGATGATATAAGTGCTTGCATTGGGTTTTAGAAAGGAAATTTGGTCTAGATAAGGGCTTGATAAAGTATGATCATTGATTTTAGAACAGACAAGAAGGTTTTGAACTAGGTTTTTTTTATTGCCATTTTAATAGAGAAACAAAAAAATGGGCGGTGAACTAGTTCGTCTAGAACCTGATTCAACCAATGGGATTAGTATAAGAGTTTAGATGATGTTGGAAAAGGTAGGTATGTCATCTCTATTTTAGAGTTTTAAAGGCCATGAAGAATCCCTGAGAAAGGAATTTGCTACTCGTTGGAAGGATGGTCAAGCTAGTATCAAGGTTTTTTCTATAAAAACTTCTGCAGATTTTATTTCTATATTGGTTATGATGAACAATGAGTGGAGGGAGATTTACAAACCAAATAAAAATGTGATTAGGAAATGAGAAAAATTTTGGTGGGTAAAGAGAAACTAAGACATCACTGTGCAAGTTTGAGAGATATTCTTTACCTAATCCTTTCAATGAAATTGCCCTACACTTGATGCAATTTATCACCTTGGAGGGTAGGTACAAGGTATTTTATGCCCATAGTTTCCCTATGTTATGTCATATCTGCCATGGTATGCATTATAATTTCCCATTCTTTCTCAGTCGTTCCCTACACAAATCAATCAAGAATTTCCAAAAAGGAAAGTTTAAAATCCCTCTTCATCAGGGATTGATGATGGCCTTATTCCATTTGGGTTCTACAGATTTCACCAAATCTGAGAAGTTTAGGGGCTTGTTAAATGATGATGTAAAGCATGTTGAGGATGAGAATTGTATGGAGCAGGAGGATTATGCGGATTCCTCCTCTATAGTCTCAGATGACATAAAAGAGTCTTTTATGCTGTTGATAAACATTATAGATGTTGTTGGTAATATGGAGAGGGAGGATTCAGAGGACCTAGATGAATTTTGTAATTTGGTTGAATGAATGAATAAATTGAGGAAGATGAAGGGTATTGATACTGTGGACGGTGTTTCTATGTCTGATATCAAAGGGGAACCTTCCAAAGAAAAGAAAAGTTGGGGTCTGATTGGAGTATGACATTGGAAAAAAATTTCCTCAAGGCTCTACAGCTAGAAAAGAACATTGATTCCCTCAATGAGTCTGGGGTGGCCATAATATGTACTTGTATGAAGTATATTGAGGCCTCGAAGAAAAAATTTTCTTATCAAAATTCTATCAAAGAGGAACTTTCTGGGCTTAAAAATATGGTTATGAATATTTAGAGGATGCTAGATCAACTAGAGAAGGGAAGCAAAAAGTGTGGGCTTAAGCTTTACCTCAGCAGCTCAGAGGAGGATGAGATGGTGAAGGATGATACGAGGGACATTATTGGTAAGGAAGAAAAAATTGTAGGATAATAACTTTATATGAAAATTATAATTTAGAAACTACATTCTTATGCACAATGTCAGACTCTTATAAAATGATAATATTGAAGTAGTGTTGTTGAGTCTTATGGGTGTCCTTTAAGTTGAAATATAAGTGAAAATTCGATAATAATGTAAGATCTAGGTTATTCAAGTAGAAGTATAGTATGAGTGAATATGAGATTAAAAAATTTTTTTATAATAATGAAGTAACGTTGTTGATGGCTTTGGGTGTCCATCATGTAGCAATCGAATTGAATATATGTTACATTTTCATTTAGTATTGAAAAGACGTTACATTTCTTTTTTATTGAATAAATGTTATATTTGTATTTTGTATAGAATGGGAGTATGTCCTTTGTAATATAGAAAAATAATGAGGAAGAATATATTGCTTAGTATATGAAAATGATTTAATTTTTTTTATTAAAATTGTTGTAATGAGCAGAGGCCCAATCTCATGTAGGAAACGTAGAATGAGACTATATGTTTATAAGAGGCATATACCCATTCTCATATAAGAATCATAACATGATAATAAAGACACAATTTACTTTATTTTAGAATGAAAATATTTGCATTCTCACAACCATTATAGATTGATAATAATACTAGTGAAAGAAACTTTACAATGGGTAAAAATCCATCCTCATACAAACATACTATTTTTTGTTTTTGTCATTATTAATAATTGTATTATACTAGTTGGACTATCCCTGACAGAGCTAAGTGATGCACTACATACCCTTGAGAGGGGTCAAGGCTTATGTAGTTCTCATCATACAATATATTTATATGATTGTAAACATTTTTAGAATGGGTGTTGAGAATGGGAAGTGTGTTTGTAAAGGCAATATAGAATGTAAACATGTTAACTACCTTCAATTTCTCTACAATGATATGGAGTGGCGTGAATTAATTTCCATTAATTTTGTCAATTTTCCTCCAACAAGTGGTCAAATACATGTTTGACAAACAATTACCTTCAATTAATAAAAGGTGGTTCTCACTATACCATGGTCATAAACAAATATAAATATTAAACAATATTGTAACCATGTTTTAGGTATATGATTCCTATATGAAAATTGGCATCTTCCTATTCAATACAAGCAATATTGAACTTAAACGTTTTAATACCTCTATAGAAATGATACCTAACCATTCAATGTAAGATTAAAAAAAAAAAAAAAAATTGTATGAGAATGGGTGTATGCGGATTCTAATCATTGTAATACAAGTAATGTTAAACTTATTATTTTCAATAACTCTATGAAAGATGTGAGAATGGGCACCTGTCCATTATAAAACAAACTAAATTTTATTGATGATCTTCTTTTATGATTCCTATTTGAGAATGGGAATTTTCTCATTTTGGTAGACTGTATGTTGGGAATACTTGACTATGGAATAGTGTTATGATTCAATAACAAACCAAATCATGCAAATATGGAAGTAGACAATTCCCCAAAATCTACAACAGTGGAAGCATATACTAGAAAATCCAAATCAAAAAAAAGTACACACACATAACACAACATGTACCATGGTTCACCCAATGTGGGCTATGTCCACCAAAGATAGAGATATCAATATATATAATAAACAAGATTACAAATCAACTCTTCCCACAAGAGTACAATGCATCTCTTTAAGAGTATCTCTTCCTCCAAGATCTCTAAAAGATCTACATGAGTGCACTACAATTGTGCCTCCAAACCACCACCAGATCTCACATAACTAGGAACTACTGCATCTCTAAACTGTAACCAAGCTCTCCTATGAATCTGCAAACAAGACCTCTCAAATGGGTCTACCAATGTGCAACCATAACTGTGCACCAAGAAGTAAGTCTCTCCTCCATCACTGCATCAACCTGTGCAAACAAGAAGACAACCTCCTCTACAATATCTGGATACTATCACGTACCCACAAGCTATCCAATGAGCTACAATACTAGATCTCTATGGACCAACAATACAACATGATCTCATGGATCTACAATACAAGATATCACAACAACATGTAGATCTACAAGAAAAAACCATATGTGCTTTTTCATACTATGCAAGCCATTACATTGAGACAAAAAAATACAAAGGAATACAATAGAAGACATTACCCTCTTCTCACCATTCAGATGTACCTACCATTTCCTTCTATCCAGCTTCTCTCTATGGAAGACTATGTCTTCATGTAACCTTTTTCTTTTTTTCTTCTTCTTCATCCTCTCAACCAAGGATTCCACATCAATATAATCAATTACACAATTCTTACCTTCTAACCCTAGTTTTCTAGCTTATATAAGTTTATACAAACTTAAGGCATCTTACCTATGCATTTATAACCTTTAGATCACCTTTAAATCAAAGGTTAGATCTAATCCATGTCTAAAATAAAAAACATAAACACATAGGTAACCGGTGTCGGTTCCCTGACCGATGTTGGTTCCTCCCAGGTGACCGATGTCAGTTATTGTGGTTCCTATGTAATCCTTGCAAGTTTGTAAAACATGTTTTTTGTGAAGAAATTTAGCTCCACAACTCAACAATATCCCACTTGGAGATAAATTGTTGAACCTGTACTTGTACATTACCATCCTCTACATACCATGAAGACCAACTATTCTTTACTTCAACAATTCTCTCAAAAATAGGAAGATTAAACCATCTTCTAAAACCAAGAAGATAATAAACCATGACTTACCATATACCTACATGAAGCTACTACTGATTTGTGATACATGAGCTATCCATACATCAAGCTCCCACTGAATCATAACACCAAGCCTCTCATGCAACCAAGCCACCATGACTAACACACCTGCAAGATCTCCCACTCAAACTAAAATACTGAGCTTCAATGCAACCATTGTCATTCCTATAAAACCAACCATGTTCTCCAACCATCTATCCATGTCTCCATGCAACCACCAATGCAACTGACCAAAGACAAGTCAAACTGGAATATGCATAAGTAAAACAAGATCCTTGGGTAAAGACAACCCAAATGAGTTCTACATGCAACTAGTGGGTGATCAATCCACAACACCTGCATAAATCAAAGAATCCAAACACTGCATTCTGCAAATCCAACCCTACATAAAAAAATTACATGTCCAAGACAACCATTTGTAGAAAACATATCTATCATGGAGTAACATAGTAATAAGAGGAAATACAAACATCCCCTACTCATGCTTAAGGGCATCTAAACCATGCTCATATGCATCCATGTGCAAAAAAAATATCTGCATCATCATAGACTCACAAAATAAAATCTATCCACATGTATAAACTCACCATGTACATCCATCCATATCACCAGGATCTTCAGAAGCTCCAAGTATTTCATTGACTAACTCCAAAGCCACACATGAATCATGTGCTAATCAATGTCAACAAAAAAACCATGCTAACCATGCTACTAATAACTAGTGTAAATACCAACAAAAACTTTCATCAACATACTGCACAACCATCCAAGATGAAAGTAAACAAGGGAAACATCAATAAATTGTAACCTATAACAATAAATACACACTGTTGTCACACCTGTAACCTATAACAAACAAATTTTCCTTCTTTCAACCTTCAAAATCTAAAACATTGCTCTCTCTTCTTAACCCAGATGAACAACCATCAACTTCCATCCCATAAGGATATCCAGGAACTACAAAATAAAACTAGAAGTGACATCACCATGCACTAAACACAAAATACCTACAAAACCATGATTTTCCTCCAAAACAACTTGTGCCTCATGCCACTTTGAATAGTAGCATTCTCCTCTCACTCCACACATGCATATGTGTCCAACCTATAATGCCAACAACCATGGCTTGCTCCCACTCAACATGAACTCCCCTACACTTCCACTCATCACCAAGCTCAAAAATCCAATATATATAAGTGAGAAATAAAATAGATGAAAGAAAATATAAAATGATTCCCTTCTTATCAAAGAATACTTCTACATCACAGAAGTTTGGACTTCTTGTGAAGTAGGTTGAACCACCTTCTTTTCATCCATGTGTACTCAACATCTTTCATTACCTGCAACTATGTCTAAACATGAATTTTCATTGAGGATCTCATCTTTAGACTAGATACCCTTATCCTCAAGATTCCAACACATCCCAGAAAAAATAAAATTCAAACTCACCAAATATCCATGGTGCATATTTTACTTGTACACACAATCCAAACATAATACCAGTTGCTTCAAATGAAAGAAATAAAACATGAACCATATAGAGATACCTGAATCTGACCCAAGTCTCACTGGACTCACTAAGCCAACTCCATCCTCTTTCTGATTCAAATATTGAAGTGATCTACTCTATTTCTTCCTGTACACTATGTGCAAGAAACTTAATCCTCCAAAACTGGACACTAAACCTTTCATACCCTCTTCTTTGTAAAAAAATAGTACAGATTTACTGTCACAGAGACCGACCTCGGTTTTTGACCGGTACCTATTCCCCTGTGACTGACGTCAGTTCCCTGACCGATGTCGGTGTTGCTGGAACTACCATAATGACAAAAATTGGCATAGTACACCAAACTAGGTGCCTACTCCAACCAAATCTGATAGTTGTGTTGAGCCAATCATTTCAAGAAGCACCCAAATCTTACACAAAAACTTACAACAATAATACATGTAATAAAACAACACCAAGATGAAATACATCACCTTACCAGCACTAAGACACTCACCCACATCTTCAACCAAAGTACTTTCCTCTCTAATGGAAGCCCTCATCTTCATTATATGCTATTATATTTTTCCTCTCTAATGAAGCCCACGTGCATCTAACTGCACCAAGGATGCATAACTAATCCTCTATATCTTACTCAGATCTACAATCCCAAACATGCATGTGCAACCAAAACATACAAGCACTGCAATACCAAGATAAAAAAACCATACCTCTATAATATGGATTTGCAATCTAACCAACATGATTATTCCTCCAGGAACTAGGGACACCTCAGCAAATCAAGACACATTCACTTCATCTTCTCAAAATTACTTCAGATCTGTGATTTTCTATTTAACAGGTCACCGACACCGGTGTCCAACTAACCAACCATGGTCACCCTGCTGATACTGCTAAGGAATAGTACCGAATGACATTGGTATAGCATACCGATGCTAGTCACTGTCATTTTCCAGCAACCTTTCATTTCCATCTCCCACTTGATCTTAAATATCTCCCTATGTGATTTACACATCAGGAAAAAAAAACCCTACTCTCATATAACTGTCAGTAATACCACTAATAAAACCTTGAAGAAAACCCTTACTCTGAAAACTAAATCCATCACTCTAATACTAGTTGTTGGGAACATAACAAACCAGGATTTGATGCCATTTTTTGGAATAGTGTCTATGATTCAATAACAAACCAAATCATGCAAATACAGAAGTAGAAAATTCCCCAAAATCTATAGTAGTGGAATCATAAACTAGAATAATCCAAATCAAAACAAATTACACACACATAACACAACATGTACCATGGTTCACCCAATGTGGGCTACGTCCACCAAAGATAGAGATCTCAATATATATAATAAACAAGAGTACAAATCAACTCTTCCCATAAGAGTACAATACATCTCTCCAAGAGTATCTCCTCCTCCAGATCTCTAAACAGATCTACATGAGTGCACTACAACCATGCCTCCAAACCACCACCAGATCTCACATAACCAGGAACTACTGCATCTCTAAACTGCAACCAAGCTCTCCTGTGAATCTGTAAACAAGACCTCTCAAATGGGTCTACCAATGTGCAACCATAACTGTGCACCAAGAAGTAAATCTCTCCTCCATCACTGCATCAACATGTAAACAAGAAGACAACATCCTCTACAATATTTGGATACTATCATGTACCCACAAGCTATCCAATGAGCTACAATACTAGATCTCTATGGACCAACAATACAACATGATCTCATGGATCTACAATACAAGATCTCACAACAACATGTGGATCTACAAGAAGAAACCATATGTGCTTTGCATACTATGCAAGCCATTACATTGAGACAAAAAAATACAAAGGAAATACAGTAGAAGACATTACCCTCTTCTCACCATTCAGATGTACCTGCCATTTCCTTCTATCTAGCTTCTCTCCATGGAAGCTATGTCTTCATGTAACCTTTTTATTTTTCTTCTTCTTCATCCTCTCAACCAAGATTAGAATCAATAATAATCAATTACTCAATTCTTACCTTCTAACCCTAGTTTTATAGCTTATATAAGCATATACAAACTTAGGGAATCTTAGCTATGCATTTACAACCTTTAGATCACCTTTAAATCAAAGGTTGGATCTAATCCCGTCGTCTAAAATAAAAAACATAAACGCACAAGTAACCAGTGTTGGTTCCCTGACCGATGTCAGTTCCTCCCAGGTGACCGATGTTGGTTCCCTGACTGATGTCAATTATTGTGTAAACTTGCAAGTTTGTAAAACATGGTTAGATGATTCCTATATGAGAATGGGCATATGCCCATTGTATATCCCCTTCTCACATAGGAATCATAACATAATGATAGAGAAAAAAATTATTTCACAGTTTTAGAATGTAGTAAATTTTATATATATTCGTCTATGATCCCTTAATGTCTATTCTATATGTCCATTATCACATAGGAATCATAATAGAACAATAGAAAATCAAATTTCATCTATATTGATTCTTATGATTTATTCAGAGATGAATAATATCATCTAGTTATTTTGCCTTACATGGTAGTGAACTAGTCATTGTAGAACAAAGTAAAGTTCATCTATATTCTTCTATGATTCATAAATGAGAAAGGGAATATGCCCATTCACATATAGGAAGATTTATTGAAGTAAATAATTTTGAGAGTTATATAAAGGCTGTGATAATGGGGAATTGTCTATTTCGAAACAAATTAAATTTCATGTCTATAAATTCTTGTGATGATGTATGACTTTTGTTTATGTAAAATATTCACTATGAAATGATCTCATTTAATGTTGACATTAGTACCATTATTAGATGCTACTATTACCTTGTTTTCTATACTGATTATTGTTATGATGAATGAATTTTGTTTCTTTCTTATCAGATTTGTAGTTGTCTATATGATTATAAAATTAGGTAGTAAAATTTGTTTTCCAACAAAGATTGCATTATTACCTTGTTCATTGATATTATGTACTATGTAGATAAAAAGGATAGTTAACCATTTTGTAATTTTCATTTACTAATAATTCAACATGATTAGGAGTTGAAAATTCATGCCAGTTCATTGAAATGACATGCATACAATTTTTTTTTTTCGTATGGTAAGCAAGAATCAGAGTAATCATTATGAAGTGATACATTGGATTTGATAAACCCACAAGGGCAGCGATATTGGGTAAGCGCCCATGCTAAACAAAGTAAATGTTATCTCTATTATCTTTATTATACTTATTCACATATCTTTATGATTAAGGTAAATCCAAGTTCTAAAATAAATATTAAAGAGAATACACATGCAATATTAAAATTAATCTTTGAGATACGCTATAACGGATGTGAGAATGAGAATATGACTATTGAATACAAGACTAAAATTCTCAACTTCCCACTCTTTAATACGTATTTAACGGCTATGAGGGGGCATCTATCCATTTTATACAAGAAAAAACATATTTGTTTGTTTTAAAATGAGCATATGCCCATGTGAATCCTTATATGAAAATATAAGATTAAAAATGTGATGCCCATTCAATACAAAACGAGACAATTTTGTTTGCATGAGAATGGGCATATGTCCATTCTAAACATTGTAATACAAAAAATGTTGTAAATGAGAAGGGGCATCTACCCATTCAATAAAATACAATACAAAAAAGCTACATAAATTTCATAGCTCTTTTAACAAGATGTGAGAATGGGTGCACCTCTAAAACAAAGTAAATTTTATTATTCCAATCATAAAGGGCATATGCCCATTCTAAACGTTATAATTCAAGTAATATTTATTTTTTTGAGAGTGGGCATGTGCACAGTCGTGATTGAATACTATTTATTTTATGAGAATGGGCACATTCTCATACATGCAATATTGTTTGTGATTCCTATCTACCCAAACTAAGGATTCCTATATGAGAATGGGCATCTACCCATTCAATTAAAAGTTATGAGCATGTATAATCCATATTTCTTCTTGTATCATTCCTAATGCCCAAGCAATTCTTCTATGATTCCTAAATGAGAAGGGGCATCTGCCCACCCATTCTGAAACACAGTAAATAGGAATGATAATAAATTCTACTATTTAAAATTCCCATGCTAAACAAGCATATGCACATTCTAAACATTATAATATAAGTAATTTTTTTTTTTTTTTTTTCAAAATGGGAATGTGCCCATTCTAAACATTCTCATAAAAACAATATTGATTTTATGACAGAGGGCATGTGCATTTTCTCTACATTCTCATACAAGCAATATTGTTTGTGATTCATATCTGCCCAAGTAGGTTTTTTTAGGATTCCTATATGAGAATGGGCATCTGTCCATTCGATACAAGATAATGTAAAAAATGCTCAATCAATTTCATAACTTTATACAAGTTGTGAGAATGGGTGCCCTTTCTAAAACACAATAAATAGGAATAACAATAAACTCTACTATTTAAAATGCCTATTCTAAATAGGCGTATGCACATTCTAAACATTATAATATAAGTAATTTTTTTTTTTTAGAATGGCCATGTGCCCATTCTAAACATTCTCATATAAGCAATATTGATTTTATGAAAATGTGCATGTGCATTTTCTCTAAATTCTCATACAAGCAAAATTGTTTGTGATTCCTATCTGCCCAAGCAAGTCTTTTAGGATTCCTATATGAGAAAGAGCATCTACCCATTCGATACAAAAAAATGTAAAAAATGCTCAATCAATTTCATAACTTTATACAAGTCGTGAGAATGGGTGCCCATTTTAAAACACAATAAATAGAAACGATAATAAATTCTACTATTTAAAATGCCTATTCTAAACAGGCATATGCACATTCTAAACATTATAACGTAAGTAATTTTTTTTTGAGAATGGGCATGTGCCCATTCTAAACATTCTCATACAAGCAATACTAATTTTATGACAGTGTGCATGTGCATTTTCTTTACATTCTCATACAAGCAACATTGTTTGTGATTCTTATCTGCCCAAGCAGGTATTTCAGGATTCCTATATGAGAATGGGCATCTTCCCATTCAATACAAGGCAATGTAAAAATGCTCAATCAATTTCATAACTTTATACAAGTCGTGAGAATGGGTTCCCATTCTAAAACATAGTAAATAGGAATGACAATAAATTCTAGTATTTAAAATGCCCTATCTAAATAGGCATAAGCACATTCTACAAGTGATTTGTTTTTTTTTTTTAAGAATATACATGTGCCCATTTTAAACATTCTCATAAAAGCAATATTGATTTTATGACAATGGGTAGTCATTTTTACCCATCTACTAACTTCTAACCCCATGTGCATCGGCCTATCACCTAAGCCCCTCCTTTATGTGAGCATTGTGAGAAGATCTTGCCATTGTTAGAGGATTAGTTGCAGAGAAGTGAATATTCATGTAAAAGCACAACATGAGCTATCATATCCTTATACCCAAGCATTTAATAACAAGAGAAACATCATGGCATGAAATACAAAGAACAGATCTACCATAAAATATAAGGAAATAACACTAGGGTTTACACCCCTGAACCAGATATTCAGAACAGAGCCATATATTTATATTGATCATAGTCTCAACAACCACATTACATTCAAAAGGGTCATATCAGACCAAATGTATCAAGACAGGGATCTAACCCATATATCAGAGGTCCTAGCTATGCTTTCTTTATTACAAAAATTTTACAGACCCATCCCTTAGACATGATAACATTCCTACAGTCCTCTAATGAGAACCCCAACTCCTAGGGCCTCCTATATTCTCTGCAGAGCTTCACTCTTCCCATGCTATATGTCTTGGTGTCTCTCTTCATGCCTTCATGTCTTCATCCTCTCAGGTCTGTCTCTTCTACCCGAGCATCTCTTCTTATAGGATCAACACCCACCACCATGCCTTTCTTTAGGAGTAGATCGGATGCCAAGTGTCAATGTGGTCCTCCAATGGTGCATGCTTATTCTGCTTTCCGAGCTCTCCACTTTCTGTAATGATGTCTTCCTAGGAATATTCCATGCATGGAATATTCTTTCCTTGACCACCAAGTCTCCAGGCTGGCACCTTATCCACTCGGCATGCCTAGTCGGGTCACGTTTTTCCTCAAGTGCCTCCAGAATGCTGAATATGGCTAAGTCCTTAGACCCTATGTATTGCCTTGCACGCATGTGCCCTGGTTTCTCCTAAACCCTTCTTAAACCCTTGTCCTATGTGCTTCTCCCCATGTGCCCTTCTTCCTATTGGTCCCGTGTGCTCATGTGCCCTTTGGTACTTAGCCAATATTTTGAGGCCCAACATCACCCCACACTAAGCTTGTTCTCCATCCTCAGAAACATACTGCTCCTTTAAAGAATAATGAATGGTGGAACCTAAAAAATTGAATGAAGAAGTAAATAATGGAAGAATGAAGAATAGAAGAAATGAAAGAATTGAAGATCTTGCTACTACTGCAAGAGGAGTGGGAACTCCTTCCTTATTGTCACCTCGATCTTTTCCCAGGCATCCACTTCACCTATGCACCTGCTGAAGTAGGTCACCCACTAGAGTGCTTACCTCCTCAAAACTTAGTTCATCACCCTTAGCATTCAGTGTATCTACAATCCCTTCTAGCTTCTTGCTAAGGTCATCTAGCACATCCATTCTGTGGGTGATCTGGGGATACAGTTCCTTAAGCCAATTTTTAATCAATCCCCGTAAGGTTTCGATCACTTCCATCTTATTTTCTACCTCGGCTAGGATCTTATCCCTCTCCACCATGTTTCCTTTATTCTTCTCTTGGTATTCCTTCAGACCCGCCTCATGTGTAGCAACTAGTATGCTTGCTACCCTATCTCTGTCAACGTAAGTTATCATACATGGCCTCAGCCATCCATGTGGTGGTCTGTACAGTGGAAAGGAGCTCAGAATATCATGTCATTGTCTCCTTGATCTTTTGCTTCTCTTCCTCCTTTTGGCATGCCAATGCCTCTTCTACTGATTCTAGAGTGAGCAGCCACCTCTCCATGGTAAGGATGTGGGTTAAGTCTTCCAAGCATTGCAAGGTTGACTCATATTTCTACTCAGGCGGTGCTAGGTCTGGGTGTTTCAAAGTGATGGCATCCATGATCATTTCAATCTTCTTGTACACCTCACACACCTTCACCTTCTCCTCCCTTAGTTTGCACCTTAACTGTGTTGATCAACTCTTCCTACTTCAGATCCTTTCTCTTCTCAATGAGTTCCTCCTTCTTCTCTAGTTCTTCCTCTAGGAACCTTACCCTTGTCATTCCTTCTGAAGAGTCTCACCTCAACCTCAACTGATACCTTGTTGAGGGTGTTACAGACTTTCTCATTGGATAACTATTGAGCATTTATCAGGGGGTTCACTCCCTTGGTCTCTGGTATCTTCATCAGTGCCCCCTTGGCTGACCTCAAACTCGGGCTCATCAACATGGGACTCAAAATCCCAAGATAACATCTTCCTTGTTCATGGGTATGTGCCTTCTTCTTCGAATGAAGACCATGCAAGGAGTTGGTCTGTAGGCATGGTACTTTGGAAGCACGTGCATAGTACCTTATTTGGATCATTGATATAACTCATTCCCTACTCCTGTGCCACTACCACACTCTTTCCTCCTATGTGTGCTACCTTTGGAAAGCTTACCACTAAGTTGGGATCTCTGCCCATGCTCCCATACTCTTTTCCTATGCTTTCCTCCTCTATCTCCTTGAGCACCTTCATAAGCACTTTGCTCCACCTCCTGCTCCACCAAATCCTTTATTATGCCCACTACTTCTCTTTCCACAACCTCTTCTATCTACTCCTTGGTGAGGCTTGGGGTCCTTTGATCCTTTGTATTCACTTCCTCACTCTCCCCTTTTCCTTGAGTGCCTTCCTCTTCCCCATCCTTTTCTTCATTTCCCTCATCCTCAGAGTCATGCACATCATACATAGGATGGTCCTGAGCCTCTTCATGCTCATCATCATCATCTCTCTCACCTCTGTAGGCCTCCAGGCTCTCCATTCCTTCTGAGTCTACCTTCTCCACTACCTTTTGCCTCTTCCTAACTGGTGATTCTAGTATAGGAGACTCTTCCTTCTCTTCTTCTTCAGTAGGTGACTCCTTCCTTGGTGATTCTTCTTGTGCAGGAGGCTCTTCTTTCTCTGGCACCTCTTCCTTAGGTGATTTTCCTTTTCCTTAATGGGGGACTTCTTCCTCCATGCATATGTGCTTGGCTTCATGCCTGAACTCCTGCGTGCCCACAGATTGTGTTGTTTGCACACTTGGTGCCTTCTTCTCTGGTGCCTCTTCTCTTTCCCTCTTCCTTGGTGTGGCCTTCTTCCTCTCGGTGGGGTATTCTGGGATGGAGACATCATTCTCCAAGTAGGTTCCCTTCTCATACTTGGGCCTAATGTGTAGGTATACCCTCTTTGGTCCTTCCAGCAATTGGCAGCGTCACAGGTTTTATCATGTGCACCTCATGGGAGACATACTTCTCCACATAAGTGTGCTTCTTAGGGTATACTAGCTTCCTTTGTAGTCTTGCGGTGGTCTTGGTCTACCTCGCTGAGGTCAAACCTTAGTCTTTTGGCCTCCTTGAAGTGATTGACCCCTGCTTGGAAATATTGCATGGTGAAAGAGAAAGGTAGTTTACACCATGGGCTCTTGGTCCCATCTGTCAATGTGAATCTGCCAATGCAAAATGTTGGTATAAACAAACTTGGCTTCTCCTTGCACTAGCACTGGTAATTGTTTGGGTATCCTCCATTCAGCCCTGAATGTGTCACACATCCTCTTGTACCATTTCTCTAGGTGCGCCTTGTGGGTGGCTGTCATGGTGTCACAAGTGTATTTTTCAAATCTCTTTGGGGGAAGGATCTTCATCTGGATATTCCCATACAAACTTCTCTGGCCCATCGGGCACTCCAATTTCTATGAGAAGATGATGGTGAGGAGGACATTTCCAAACATGATCTTCTCTCCTTCGTGTGTGGCATTAATGATTTCTTCTGCAATGAAGGTGGACATGTTATAGATGGTTCCTTCTAAAAATTTTTGGCACACATTCAACCAAGCCTTGTTTATCTGTGTCCACCTTTCTTGTCCATTCAACTTGGATACCAAGCACACAACCATCCTCATCACTGGGTCAGAGATATCTGAGATATCAAAGTAGTGAGACCCCTTCTTATAATCATAAGTCTTCATGGTCTCCTTAATGGCTTCCTTATCCTCCAAGTCATCATCTAGTGGCTCCCCTTCGTAGAAAAGGCCGGTAAACTTAGAGATTAGTTGAGGGGTTATGTGCATCCTTTGGCCTGTGAAGTAGAAGTGGTCCTCATGCACGTGTGACATCAACCATTGGTACAGTCACTCAGGTTTTCCAAAGTAGGGAAACTCATAAAGTTACAACAACCCAGCCTTCTCCAATTTTACCTTCACTTCATCATCATAGATTGGCATCCCTTCTGGTGTCCTTTTGTCTATCGGGTGAACCAGTTCTAATGCCATCTCCTTCTCTGTGGTGCTTGTGTGATGGTTGTAATCACTCACTGCCATCTTCCTTACATGGGATACCCATTATTTTCTGAGCAACATGCCATCTGGGTATTGCATCTCCGCATACCACTCCTCATTGAAGCTAGTGGTGAAAGTTTGTTTCCCCTTTCCCTTTCCCTTCTTTGGTGAGATGGTTTCCTTCTTTGGTGCCATCTTCTTATCAGGTTACTAAAAAAAACTCTTCCTTGCTCCTCTTCCTCACTCTACTCAAATTTTTGGCTTTCCTTTGTGAAAAATCCCTTTACTCCCATGCCCTAGCTGCAGAACCCTAACCTGGACAATCCTTCCACAAGATAGTGTACTCTTTAAAACCTTCCTCCCTATGCCCATGTACTTTATCCACTCTGGTTCACAAATCACACTAGTCACGCACTCATATTCTCACAATTTTTCCTTCACACAAATATTCTTCGTGGATGCCCTAGTTCACAAGAGCTCTTCTTTATCACAAATGCAAGGTAATAACAATGTATCCGACCTTCTACTTATAGCTTTTTCTTCTCTCCAAAATAAATGCTATGCCACCTACCAATGTACTTTTACAATAAAGGTGGATTTTTCCACTAAATCCAACCTTAAGTGCTCTTACCCCCACACCCAATCCTGCACAAAAAATATCTACAACCTTCTGGTGCACAAAAATCCTTACTGACCAAAGATCCTCATGTGCGCGCTTGCAGTGCCGAAGGCACTTCTTCTGTCCTT
The DNA here is from genome assembly GCA_019776745.2 of Taxus chinensis. NCBI lineage: Eukaryota > Viridiplantae > Streptophyta > Pinopsida > Cupressales > Taxaceae > Taxus > Taxus chinensis. The sequence continues at coordinate 814,757,626 of CM034146.1, forward strand.
AACCTTATTTTTTCCCTCACCTACCTCATGTTGTTCCTACACTTCTCATCCTTTGTACGTGGTCTTTGTAAAGCTATCCTGACACAAAATTCCTTATGTCCACCTTTTCTATGTGTGCTCTTCTACACTATGCTTTTCATCCTTCAATCTGGGCCATTGAAACACAACTTCTACTACCAACTTCCATTTTACTTCGCATTACTCCACCCCACACAAAAATAGATGTGTGGTCCTCTGTGCATACACAACCTTTTGAAAATAATAAGTGGCTACCAGTGCACAAGGCACACAAAACAACAACAAAAGAAAGGAACAAGCAACGAGAAAGGGAAACACAAGGAAAAGAAATGCATAAAAGGAAATCCTAGGCTAAATGGAAATACTGCCTTATTTATGAACACAAGGAAGACTTATTTATAGTAGGGCTTCAACCTACTCCCATTGAAATGGCCTGGTAACCATGTTCCATCAAGCACTTGTAACTGGAAAGTGCCTAAATCAAGGATGTATGAGATGATATATGGCCCTAACCAATGGACTTTTAGTTTCCCAGGATGGCACAAAACTTGGAATCATATAACAAAACCATCTACCCAACCTGAATTGTTTGTTTTTAATATGGTGATCATGCCATGCTTTTTGTCATGCCTTTTCAGTCTTCTGACTCCATCTAGCAAGTGATCACCTTTCATCCAACTGCATTAACTTCTCCATGCACTCTTGAATTTCTTGTTCATCAGCTAACCCTCTTACATGTGCAATACACAGTGATGGTAGCATAAATTCAACCTGGTAAAATAGCCTCCATGCCAAACACCAATTGAAATGGTGTGGCCTTGTTCAATCTCTTGTAGGTTGTCCTGTATGCCCATAGAATGGTTGATACCTTGTCATCCCAATCTTGTCTTCCCACATCACAAATTTTAGTTAGTGTGTGACTCATAATTTTTTAAATGCCTCAGTAGTTCCATTAGCTTGTGGGTGATAAGGGGTAGTCTTATGATGGGCCACCATGAACTCTGCCAACAAAATCCTGACTATTTCATTCAAAAAATGTGTACCCCTATCACTAGTCAAGCTTAAAGGACATCCATACCTTGTTGATTATGTTCTCCCATAAGAATCTAGCAGTTTTCACCATTGTGCAATCCCTTGTAGGTGCTGCCTCCACCCACCTTGTTAAGTAATCAGTGCAAGTAATGATATAGCGTGAACCAGTCCTTCACGTGGTAGGTGAAATTGGTCCTACAAAATCAATGGCCCATTTTTCAAATGGTTTTGTGCTGGCTATAGGTCTCAAGGGCATCTCATCTCTTTTTCCTAGCTTGCCAAGGCATTGGCAATGGTCACAGGCCTTACAAAATTCAATGCAATCCTGGTAGATACTTTCCCACCAAATCCCTATGAGTAGAATCTTCCACATTGTGGCATTCCCTGCATAGTGCCCTCCTGCAATCCCACCATGTGCTTCTTCCATGATTGCAACATGCTCATGTTCTAACATGCATCGGTGCAGAACCTCATCATGGCCTAACTTGTATAAGTCTCCACTAATTAGCATGTAGGGTGCGACACATATAGCTAACTGTTTTCTTTCCAAAGTTTTCATTCCTTCTGGTGCCACACCCATTTTGAGAAACACAACAATATCTTCTAATTCAAAGGGTGTGCGTCACAACCTAAATAGTTGTGCATCTGGCATAGCATCCTCAATGCTCTGTGCATCCTCCCCTGAGTCAATTCTTGAAAAATGGTCAGGCCCTGAGTTACTCTTTCCTGGTTTCACAACAACTGTAAACTCAAATTCTTGAAACAACAAGACCCACCGACATATGTGCCCTTGCAAAATGGGCTTGTTCACCAAGTACTTCAATGCCATGTGATCTGTGTAAAATATGAAGGGTGTTGCCAGCAGATACTACCTAAACTTATGCAGCGTGTAGATCATTGATAGTGCTTCACGCTCAGTAGTGGTATAGTTTTCTCTACTGGTGTCAACTTCCTACTTGCAAAGCAAAGGGGGTGATCAACAATCCCCTCTCCAGGTTGTGCTAGCACTGCTCCAATGGTCATCCCTGAAGCATCAACATGTACATGGAAAGGTTTATCCCAAGAAGGAAAGCGTAATATGGGTGCAGTGATGAGCTTATCCTTCAAAGTGTCAAACGTCATCTGTTGTGCCTCTCCCCAGTGAAAGGCACTCTTGTGTTTTAGTAACTTCTCCAATGGTGTGGTGATCTTGGCATACCCCTTGATAAACTTTCGGTAGTACCCTATATGCCCAAGGAATCCATGCACACTACACTCTGACTGGTAGGCTCCCCCAATCCCACAATAACAACAACTTTGGTGGGATCCACCAACAAACCTTCCTTACATATAATATGCCCCAACAGGGTCCCAAATGGAGTAGCAAAAACACATTTCTTAATGTTGAGGGATATCCTCAACTATGACATCTCTCAAACATCAGCCTCAAATTGTCACAATGGTCTTTCACTAGTCCATACATTGTCCAGTCATCAAGGTAGACTTGAAGAAACTTATGGATAAAATCCTGAAATTCCTGGACCACTATGCGTGAAAACACACAGGCACGTTCTTCAGTCCAAAAGGCATGACCGTATAGGAAAAACTTCCCCATTCAGTGGTGAAAGTTGTCTTTTCTTGGTCTTCTTTAGCAATTCTAACTTGATGGTATCCTGAGAATCCATCATGAAGGAATAGATTTGCGCCCAGCTACTCCTTCCAGGATTTCTTCAGTGAAGGGGGTTGGAAAAGGGTCAATGACACATACCACATTTAAGTCCCTGTAGTCAACACAGATCCTTATCCTTCCATCCTTTTTAATATTGATGACCATGGGGCTTACCCATTCTGATTCCTCCATAGCTTCAATGATGCTGAAGTGATCATTTTGTCTATCTCCTCCTTGACTTTGATGCGAAGATTCAGATTCATTCGATAAGGCCTCTTCTGAATGGGTGTGCACCCTCCTTTAACTTGATTTTCATTTCTCCCAAGGAGTGGTGAATGCCTTTAAGCTCATGGTATCCATGTGGAAATAAGTCTTGAAACTCATGCAATAGATCAATGATCTTTGAAACCTCCTTCTCTGACCAATAGTCTCCAATAGTGGCCTCCTTAGGTTCCCTTTCTGAACCAATGTTAACCTTCTTTTGTTTTGAGGGGTTCATGGTAGGTGTGTGCTTTCTCATCAGCACTATCAATAACTTCATGCATACCTTTAGTATGGTTAACATCCAAACTCTCCATCTCTTCACCATCTATCACATAGACCATCTTTCCTTTCTCTTTCTCCATGCATGCGCTGCTCAAGCTGCATCTCTTCTGACTCTTCCTCATCAAAGCGTGGTTCCAAGCCAGGTTCACCCAATAACTCCAGTATTCTATCTTCTTCCATGGCACTATCTCCCATTGTTAGGTGCTTAACAACCTACAACCCTATCCACCGATGGTTTAGTACTCTGATACTCAAAAGCTTGAAGGAGGTCAGCCGTCAACTCCTACCAATTTCCTATCTGATGGTGCATCTCTGAGTGAATATACCATGTGCACATGCACAACCTTGTAAGGTGGAATACAACTTATGCACCCATAAAGAAGGTGGCAAGGCCTCCGTGCCTTCCATCCATGCTTTCTCACATGCTTGGATGTGAGACGAGGTGGGTTCCTTCCCATGGTAGTCTTGTATTGCAGTGGGTGCATTGCTTTGGGAGAACCTAACAGAGAATGTGATTCTTACCTGCACCACTCTAGAAGGCTATCATGATGTGTCACCCACCAATGTGTTGTGGTCCCAAGAAAGTTATAGTTGAGCATCCCTCTTCTTTCGACCTCATTTTTCCACTGAGCCTCCATTTCTCATAAGAAATCCTCAGGGTTGGCTCCTCCAGAATAACTTGGTAACTTCTTCCCTCCCAGGTGCTTGACTGAGTGTGCCTTTGTTACCCTTGTCATAGAGCCTCTTAGCTATCACCCAATTAACTCATAAGTCTGTGTGCCCAATTTTCACATGCCACACTAGTTGTATCACTCATGGACTGAGCATCTTCAAACTGAATAACTCCCTCTGTAGGTGAATCACCTCAGGGTCCCTGATAGAGTGCACATAGATCCTGTCAAGAACTTCTTCTCCCAAGGGCTCAGTATAGGGTGCTGATTTTCCATCGGTTAAGGGGATGATGACCCATTCTTCCTTGTTCTCAAAGCTTATGTATCCCTTATTGAACCTTAGGTCAACATTGTTCTTATAACACCAAGGGTGCCCAAGTAATGCTGGAAAGTTGTCTGCCTTGGCTAGCACCAAGACTTTGAAATCCCCAGTGAATTTTCCCCTTGGATAGTGATAACAACATCCTTCAAGACACCAATGGGCATTTCCTTTGTCTTGTTAGCCATATACAACACATTTGAAGATGGTTGTAATGGGGGCCTTCCCATTTGATGCCATGCATCTAGAGTGAGAACATTGACTTCCACACCCATGTCAATCAAAATATTTCTCAGAAGCCACCCATCTACAACAACATTCAAGGTAATCTCCTTATCATAATCAAGGTTGTGGGGAGGAAGGTTGGCATGCAGAACCTACCTCTCACACCCTCCTCCAGTGCATGGTACCTTCTCCCGTAACCACTCTCCTAGTAAGGGGATGATATTCTCTTGCCTCAACATCTTGCATACTTCTCTAACCTCATCCAGATCCTTCTGTGGAGCCTCAACATTCTTCCTTTGCTCTAACTATCTTGACTTCTCTTTCAGGCACTGGATCTCTCCTTGTAGGCTTTGAATCACATCCATGGTTTCTTGATACACTTCTTTCTGATGAGTAGGGTCTAGATACTTTCCATGCACCACCTCTTCTCTAATAACCAGTGGTCTTTGCCTTGGTACTTCCCTTGTGCATGTGCAGCCTCAGCTCATGTTGTAACTAGTACAGGATCTAGTTCTGACTTGCGCCACCCTTGGCATCCATTGTGAATCGGCCTTCTTCACGCTTACCATCCCATGCCTTTGTCTTTTGGTGTTGCTAGCTCATATGTTCAAATAGCTCTGGACACTCCTCATACTTATGCTTCTTTCCACACCAAGAGCATTGTAACAGATCAGGGCATTCATGCACTTATAGTGCTCCGTAGACCCACAATTGTAACAGGTTCCATGTGGGAACTCACTTCTTCCCTCTGTGGTTACCATGACCATGAAATCCTCCTCAAAAACCTCTTCCACATGCCCCTCCATCCACGTGCCCTTCATAGTGATGACCATCATCCTTGGAATTGTTTGCAAGGCTGGTCTGGCACACACCAATATCAATGGCATCATGTATCTGGTCAATCAATCTACAATCCTTGGTGTCATGAGTAGTAGAGGTGTAAATCTTACAATAGCAAGACACATTCTTATGGATCATGTGCTACAGTAGTGGGCATCTACTTGCATCATGATCTCCATGGAAAATTTCATAGTCCACCATCATGGCACGTACCAATCTCTAGGGACAACTGTCCTTTGTATGCCCCTCTACCTCACAATCCATGCACCATAGACCACTGCGAGTCTCATGCATCGAGTTCACAGATAGCTTCTCTAGCTACTTTTCCATTACAGTAATCTGAGCCTCAAGGAAGGGGCTAACACTGGTATCCATGCTTCAATAGCCTCAGCATGTAGGGAAACCTCCAAGGCCTTGTGCGTGGGTCATGAAAGTCTTGTGTGAAAGCACTCTCCTAAATGGTGTTATCAATCCTCCAAAAAACCACTGAGCATGTTGAGAGGGGTGAATATCATAGGATAGTTTTGATAAGAGAGTTTTAAAACATGCATCATATTCCCACACACTCTCTGTCCATTCCTTGTTGAATCTCCTTCAGCACATTGATGCTCTTCTGTTCAAACTCAGGGATATGAAATTCAGCCAAGAAGCATTCGCACAGTGGTGTAATCTACCACTGTCTGATGGGGGTCATACTTTTGGTACCAACTATGTGCACGTCCTTGCAATGTTGTTGCAAACTGACTTGCCTTCCACTCTGGGGTAGTGATCCCCTTCATGTGCCATAGCAGTTCACACTTGTGTACATGCTCTGTAACATCCTCAACACCTTTGTAGTCTGGTAGGTGCAAAGACATCTCAAAAAATACTTGCTGAGGTGGTTGAGGTCCTTGTCCACCTGATCCAGAACCTTGATTTCCTCTAGTGTTACCTCCACCACCAGATCCACTAGATCCACCAGGTCTTGTCCCTCCTGACCCACCAGATCCTCTAGATCCTGACTAGGTCCACTAGGTCTCCAGCTCCTATACCACCAGATCCACCTCCTGTAGCCAGTAAAGGGCCTGAAGTGGTCACGCCTAGCATTCCCAATGTCCCACTGAACTACATGCCAACAGTTTGTGATATTGCACCACTACCAGATGTGTGTCCCATGCCACTTCCAGATGTGATACCCAAACTTTGTGTACTCACACTTTTCCCAAACATCATTCCAGACAATATTCCTCCAAACACAGGAAATGATTGTGCAGCCATAGATGTACCAAATGAGAAATTATATCTCCTAGGTGCAGATCGGTCACTCCCACCAATACCAACTAGGTTAGCAATACTTATCTCTTGATTTGGAAGAACTAAGCACCAGGGGTTGGTCACCAGGTGGATTTAGATGCGCCTGATGACTCTCCTTTCTCCAAGTGACAAACTCTCATCAGAAGTTGAAGGGGTCTCTCTCCCATGCTTTCCAAGATGGGGTAGCATAGACTTCTCAGGCTCCACGTCCTCTGTGTGAACCTCAATTCCTTCCCACAACATCTTCCTCCATAGATCCATCACTCCTGTAACCTCACATTGTCTAGCCAACTCCCTTTCATGAGCTTCACTATACTTGAGTCGTCTCTCCTCTCTCTCTTTTTCAGCCACAATGTCTACCATCTTCCTCCACCCTAGCTTCCTCACCCAGTGCTCAGAAAGCTTAGCCGGCCATAGGAAATGCTTCCAAACTTAGTGTAATGATCAGGATCTTTATGGCTAAAGGGATAACACAGTAAAAATGATCCTCTAGGTTCCTTAAGAACTCAAACTCAGCAACCTCAGGACAAGAATATGTAGAAATAGCATATTCCAGGGTATAACTGGTCAGCACTCTCTTCCACCAATGATCAACAACATGCATCCAAGTCAGATCAACATCCTGCAGCCTCTGATATTCCTCTTGGGTCCAAATGCAAGATCTATAGTACCAACTTGATCTAGATGCATACGTGGAAAGCCATTCATACAACTCTACTGGAAAGTAACAAAAGAAGGTCTCATACAACTCATGATACATGTGTTCTTCTACCCATCTGTGTGCATCAAACTCAGGTCCAATACTAAATCTCTGAGAAAACTCATCCTTTGTGCTCTTAAACCATGCTTTGACACTGTCCAAGGTCAAGCACTCTGTCATCATGCATCATTCTCACAACAACTTTGAAAAGAGGTCTCGACAATGGAACCAAGATGTAGTCATTTTTTACCCATCTACTAACTTCTAACCCCATGTGCATCGGCCTATCACCCAGTGGGTGTTGGGCACTCACCTGAGGCACACGCGGGCACCTGAGCCCCTCCTTTATGTGAGCATTGTGAGAAGATCTTGCCATTGTTAGAGGATTAGTTGCAGAGAAGTGAATATTCATGTAAAATCACAACATGAGCTATCATATCCTTATACCCAAACATTTAATAACAAGAGAAACATCATGGCATGAAATACAAAGAACATATCTATCATAAAATATAAGGAAATAACACTAGGGTTTGCACCCCTGAACCAGATATTCAGAACAGAGCCATATATTTATATTGATCATAGTCTCAACAACCACATTACATTCAAAAGGGTTGTATCAGACCAAATGTATCAAGACAGGGATCTAACCCATATATCAGAGGTCCTAGCTATGCTTTCTTTATTACAAAAATTTTACAGACCCATCCCTTAGACATGATAACATTCCTACAGTCCTCTAATGAGAACCCCAACTCCTAGGGCCTCCTAGTATTTTCTGTAGAGCTTCACTCTTCCCATACTATATGTCTTGGTGTCTCTCTTCATGCCTTCCTTTCCTCATGTGTCTATCTCTTCTACCTGAGCATCTCTTCTTATAGGATCAACACCCACCACCATGCCTTTCTTCAGGAGTAGATCAGATGCCAAGTGTCAATGTGGTCCTCCAATGGTGCATGCTTATTCTTCTCCAAGCTCTCCACTTTCTATAATGATGTCTTCCTAGGAATATTCCATGCATGGAATATTATTTCCTTGACCACCAAGTCTCCAGGATGGCACCTTATCCACTTGGCATGCCTAGTTGGGTCACATTTTTCCTCAAGTGCCTCCAGAATGTTGAATATGGCTAAGTCCTTAGACCCTATGTATTGTCCTTGCGTGTGCCCTGGTTTCTCCTAAACCCTTCTTAAACCCTTGTCTGTGCTGTTTCTCCCTGTGCACCCTTCTTCCTATTGGTCCCACACACTCACACGCCCTTTGGTACTTAGCGGTGGTGATTTGTTAATGTATTATATATTCAGATTTTGAGTGTATGTAAAAAAATAACACTATGTATTTTTCATTATTTTAATACATTTTCAAAATATTTAAATGTTTCTAAACATTGGGATAATATGACATTAAAGCATTACATAAATTTAAGCATTAAAGGGTAGTGATTTATAATGGTTGGATAGATTCAAATTTCGAGACTTACAATAGTAGGATACTAAAAGCATTTAATCATTAAAGGGTGGTGATTTATTATGGTAGGTTAAATTCAAATTTCAAATTTTTGGCGCCATTTTTTAGAGGCAATTTTTGTTGGTCAATTACTATATAAAAATAAAGATTTTGAATGGCTAGGGTTTTGACTTTTTTCTCTCTTACGAATAATTTTTTTTCTCTGTTACAACCGGGTTTTTTTCATTCAAATATTTTTTATGAGAAAGAAGAAGCTATGCAAAAGGATTTGGGCTATTTGAAAACAAATATTATTAAAAAAGAAACTTTTTGCAGTGGTAATAATAAAAGTTACAGAAAGATAATTGTGGTACTTAGTTTATCAAATAATTTTTTACTCATGCGAAAGGATTTGGCATGATTGGATACAGAGATTATTGAAAAAGAAACTTGTTGCAAAGGTTATTAAAAAGACATAGAAAGAGATAGGTGGCACTTAATCTATCTAATCATTTTTTCACACCTTAAACAGGTACGCATTTGAAGGAAATAATTTTGATTTGTATATTCCGTAGTTGTTACGTTTACGAATGTGATGAAATTGATTTCTCTATTTGTTTGTTATTACATTTATGAATGGAAAAAAATTGATACATTTTTCAGACATAAAAATAAAGGAGATATATGGAAAGACAATTCAAATATTCTATTATGAACTAAAAGATATGTGCTTATATATTTTTTATGGTTTAGAAGTAAACATGGAAAAAATGAAATATAAAAACCTAGAATAGCCTGCTCTGCCATTATTGTTTTCCCTTCAAGAAATCTTGAAAAATATCCCTTGCAAAAGTATGGTATCGGTGGCTATTTCTTCTTCTTTCTTCTGCAAAATCTTTGTATCTTCATATCTCTCCTGCTATCGGCAGCTATATCTTTTTCTTTCTTCTACAAAATCTTTGTATCTTCGTATTTCTCCAGCTACATCTACATTCTTTGGCTTTCCCCAAGTAAATCTCTGAATGAAAAAAATTAGTCGCAATAGAGCAAAAATCAAAACCCGATTCATTCAAAATCATTATTTTTATAATGTACTTGGCCAAAAAAATGCCTCGTAAAAAAGAATGCCCAAAATTTAAAATTTGAATCAAACGTACCATAATAAATGACCAAATCTAAAAAAAGAGTATCAAAATTTCACATTTTGAATCAAAGATACCATAATAAATGACCGTTAAGAGCCTTCCAAAAAGAAAGCGCTAAAAATTGGAAATTTGAAACAATCGTGTTGGTATTATTAAAAATTAATTAATCAATGATAACAAGTAATAATAGAATTCAATTTGTTTATAATCAAGATATGATATTACTAATTAATTGTACTATAATAAATTAGTATTGTTATTAATTTAAATAATTAATTAATAATATTATATTTAATTAGTAAAAAATTATACTATCAAACAATATTAAATACAAGAATTATTATTACCAACAAACTTACATTACTATATTAACTATAAACATATTAATAACATCTAATTATATTATCAAATTTTATAAATACAATGCTTAATTAATTATAGTGCATTTTAAAATTATAAAAAAATACATTAAAACTTTATAAAACTAATTAACAACATTAATTCAAAAAATTAGAAATTAAAGACTATGTATTTAATATATGATATTATGATTAAATAACATTAATTAATAATACTAATAATAAATACCAAAATTATTATTGCCAACAAACTTACATTACCATATTAACTAGAAAAATATTGATAGCATCTAATTATATGATCAAACGACAATTAAATAATATTTAAAAAATTAAATTGAATTTTATAAAACTAAGTAACAACTTTACCAACATTATTTACAATGCTTAATTAATTATAGTGCATTTTAAAATTATGAAAAATACAATAAAACTTTATAAAACTAATTAACAACGTAAACTCCATTATTTCAAAAAAATAGAAATCAAAGAATATGTATTTAACATATGATATTAGCACTAAAGAAAATTAATTAATCAACAACATTAATTAATAATACTAATAATTAATAACATTGTATCATTTAATAATACAAATAAATTTCAAAACTTCATATGGGCATTTTATCTACTCGAATGGGCATGACATGAAGATGAAGTGGATTGTGCCCCATTTGACAATGAAAGGAAAATGAGATGTTATTCTTTACATTGATAAGAGTTAGAAATATTTATTTTTTATTTTTCATGAGAGAGAGAGAGAGAGAGAGAGAGAGAGAGAGAGAGGGAGAGAGACCAAAAGCTAGAGAATAAACACTATAAAGGTTGTCAAAATGTGCCTTTCCATTGCAATCGTCTTCCTTCCATGCAAAATGGGGAACAACCCAACAGTAAATGTTTGTTTGTTTAAGAATGGACAAATGCCCATATGTCTAAATGCTTACAACTATTCCTAAAAAATGATGAACTACGTAAGGTTTGATCCCCCTTGAGATGGTGTTTAACAAAACATGTTAATTACTCATATATGAGAATGGGCATCTACCATTTCTAAATCAATTTAATACAACTATGAGTTATGAGAATGAGCACTTGCCATTTCTAAATCAATTTAATACAACTATGGGAATGGGCATCTGTGCAAGGGTATGTAGTGTAACACTTGGTGGAGCCATGATACCCATTCCTAAAACAAAATAATTAGAGCTACATAAGGCTTGATCCTCCTCAAGATAGTCTTTAACAAAATATGCTAATTACTCCAATTAGAATGAGCATATGTTGTTTCTAAATCAAATTGATACAACTATGATAATGGGCATCTCACTCGAGATGGTCTTATTAGAGTAGGTATTTACCTTAGCTCATGTTCACCTAGGTACATTATTTACTTTTATTGTATTTATCCTCACCCACTTATGTGTGTGTATATTTATTTTATCTTATTTAGATATTAGGAGATATTATCTAGTTGTATTTATCCTAAACTTTTGGGAGTTGCATTATTGTATCTATAATTTATTCTAAGAATGATATGATTTTATTTGAAGTGTGTGGACTTCAAGAGTATAATGTAAAATTTATGGAAGAAAATAGATCTCTCAAGAAGCGAAATTCTCTTCTACAATCACTCATTCACGATAATGATACACTAACACACTCCCTGCAGCAAAAACTTGCAGCCTACAACATCACTATCATATTGTGGACAGCCATGTCCAGGATCCTAGTCCACTTGCAGTTTCTCTTGTACCCGCTGACATTGATATGCCAGTCTTTGAGCCTGTTACTACTCTTGATGCTCCTAAGCCTATGAGGTTTGTTATTGCATGCTCTTCCACACATGTGCCTATTACAGTAACACATGTTGTGTATCCTACTTCTACTTGTATGCATGGATATTTTGAAACGCATACCACTGCATTCAGTTCTCTCATGCTCTATTCTATGGGTTTCACTGGGCGGAGGTATTAGCAGACATTCACAGGGTATTGTTTCCTCTATTCCACATGTTAAGTGGAATTCTCTCGCCATGACATTGATTTTTGAGCGGATACTTCATTGGGATCACACATTGACAGAGATCCTAATTTTGTTCGTTCACCTATTTTTGAGGATCAAGAGCAACACATGAGTTTTGCACCTGCACTCAAGCTTGAGAAACCTGAGATTTCAACTATCAGACATGGTCAACCTAACACACATTCTTATGTTCCTTTGCATGCACCCATTGTGCATTTTGCACCAAGTCATATGCAGGCATATTCTTCATCCATCTATGTTGATTTGGGGTGGATATCTGATCACTCATGGCAGTGACATAGGAATTCATTGAGAGGACTCTACAGGTGTGGATCCTCCACCATTCGGCCTCTTGCTCCACTTTCTATACCTTATGTATTGTAATGCTTCTTGATTTGAGCATTTTTATTTAGCAGGTGCAGTGTATCTCTCTTGTTTGTTGAGAGATTTTGTATCTATATTTTTGACACTTTTTGTATGTTGACAGTCTCTGTTATGGGGGAGCTATTCTGGTGAATCCTAGTGTTATTTGTCAGTGTTCAAGTAGTTGATTTTGCACAACTAATATAGATATGTGGCGTCACTCCACCCATTCAACAGTATGGGAGGGTGTGGTATTGATCCTACTTCTTCGGGTTTTGTGTCCTTGCCTTGTAACCTTGGCTTTTCTTAGATCATGACACTCAAGATTTTGTGTTCTTACCTTGTTGCTTTCGTTATTATTCTTGGATCGTGGCACACCTATTTGTAGCAGTTGATCGAATTATGTTTGGTGTTTTTTTCTTGCACTTTCGACATCACTTTGTTGACAGTATCCTTGTATGGAGCTATTTTGGTGAAGCCCAGTGTCAATTATTTTTGAGTTTTGTGATCGAGCAGTAAATTCAGACCATAGTGCACACAAAACTTCTTCAAGATTGTATGATTTTTTTGAGTCGAGCTTCTTGGGATGCCTTGCAGTGGATTTTTACTCTCTTTACTTTGTTGTTACTGACTTTTGGGTGCCTGTACAGTGTCTTTTTTATCTTAGTTATTAGATATTATGAGATACCTCATCTAGTTGCCTATTTTTCGGGACTAATGCTTGTGGACATGCCACTTGCTATTATTGTATCCCTAGTTTCACTTCTAAGGGGGGTGTGATTGTAGGGATTCACCTTAGCTCATGTTCACTTCAGGAACATTATGTAAAATTTATGGAAGATTATAGATCACCCACTTATGTGTGTGGAATATTCTATTCTACAATCACTTCATTCAGATATTAAGAGATATTATCTAGTTGTTAGGTATAGTTCTTTCCTTGCATCTATAGTACTTGACTAGTTCTTTCAACTTGATCTATGGTATTGTGGACTAGCCATGTCCTTGATGTCTAGTTCCACTCCTGCATCTATGGTCTTGTACCCGCTAGTTCTTTGATGATGCTAGTCTATTGAGCCTGATTACTACTGGCTTGATGCTACTAAGCCTATGACTGGTTTCTTATTGCATTGTTATTCCACACATGTGCCTATTACAGTAACACATGTTGTGTATCCTACTTCTCACTTGTAATTCATTGAGTATTCATGAATAGCATACCACTGCATTCAGTGTCTGCTTATGCTCTGTTTGAAAAGGTTTTACTGGCGGAGTTATTTTGGTGACATTCACAGGGTATTGTTTCCTCTATATCCATCGTGGTAAGTTTGAATTAGCATCTATGTTCATTGATTTTTGTAGCGGATACTTCATTGGGATCACACATTGACAGAGATCCTAATTTTGTTCGTTCACCTATTTTTGAGGATCTTTAGAGCAACACATGAGTTTTGCTAATGCACTCCAAGCTATGAGAATGGGCATCTGAGTCATTTCTAACTATCAAACATGATACAACCTATGAGACATGGGCTTATGTCCCCCTGCATGCACCCATTGTGTATTTGTGCACCAAGTCATATGTTAGGCATATACTTCATCCATCTATGTTGATTTGGGGTGGATATCTGATCACTCATTTCAGTGAAATAGGAATTCATTGAGACAACTATGAGAAGGTGGCATCCTCCACCATTCGGCCTCTAAATCCACTTTTGATACAACTTATGTATTGTAATAGGCATCTACCATTTTGAGCATAAAATTGATACAAGCATGAGAATGGGAATCTCCCTAGAGATGGTTGTTAACAAAATTATGTATCTATATTACTTGACACTTATGAGAATGTTGGCAGTCTACCATTTCTAAATGAAATTGATACGACTCTGAGAATGAGAATCCTACCATTATCTGTCAGTGTTCAAGTAGTTGATTTTGCACAACTATATAGATATGTGGCGTCACTCCTGCCATTTCTAAAACAAATTAATGGGAGGGTGTGATAATGAGCATACTTCTTCGGGTTTTGTGTCCTAAAAACTAAATACCTAGAGCTTTACATAAGGCTCGATCCCCCTCGAGATTTTGTGTCTCTTAACAAAATATGCTTTCGTAATTATTCTATGAGAATCGTGGCATCTGCCTATTTATAAATCAGTTAATACGAACTATGAGAATGGGGATAAGGTTTGATGCACCCTCGAAATGGTCTTTGTAAAAAGTATGCTAATGTATGGAGCAAATATGAGTGATGGACAGTGTCAATCATTTCTCAGTTTTGTGATCGAGCATTAATATCAGACCATATTCCACACAAAAATTCTTCAGAGACTACATGATTTTTTTGAGTCGAGCCTCGAGGGTATGCCTAGTGCAGTGGATTTGGCAAAGGCATGACATATGTTGTTACTGATTTTGGATGCCTTCCAGTGCCTAAATAAAACAGTTATTCAAGATAAAATGAGTACCTCAAAATGTTTTTTTGTCGGGACTCATGCTGTATGAAATGCCACTTGAAAAATGGGCATCTAGTTATCACTCGAATGGGCATGACATGAAGATAAAGTAGATAGTCCTTAGCCCATGTTTTCTATAGGAACAGGATTTACCAGATATTATATTATCTTCACCCACTTGAGAAGAGTGTAGAAATATTCATTGTTGTCTTATTTACGAAAAGAGAGAGACCAAAATTGAAAGACTAAATAACAATTAGAGATAGAGGCTTCATATCCCTGATCTATAGGGTATTGACTAGTGCTTTCACTAGGATCCTCCATGGGATAGTCTAGATCCAATATGATGTCTAGTTCTATCCTAATTCTATAAAGGTTTTCATAATAGTTCTTTATGACTAGTCATTTCCATGAATTCAAATGAATATTGATCTACGACCTTGAGATGGTTCTTAGCAATGGTCCTCCTTGCCTATACAAACATGGTCCATTCTCATTGTAATTCATTGAGTTTCATAATAATATATGATTTGTTCGATTTGATGGAAAAGGCCCATATTTCTAAATAGGACAATATAATTGACAAAAAAATAGCTTTCAAACTTATAAATCGTTAGAATGTTTGATTAGAATGGGCTAATGTCTATTGTCATTATTACGAGCTAGTTATCCAAGTTCCTTTTAGGTCTTTAACAACAATTACCTGCTAATTAATCCAATATGAGAATGGGCATCTGTCATTTCTAAATCAAATTGATACAACTTTGCATGAATTGGCATCTCGATATGTCATGGTCTTAAGCACATAATATGTTAATTTATCTCTAATATGAAAATGGGCATCTCTCCATTTCTAAATCAAATTAATAGAACTATGAGAATGGGCATCTACCCAAGGGTAAATGCAAATTGATACAACTATTAGAATAGGCATCTGCCATTTTGTATCAATAAAATTGATAGCATCTATGATCATGGGCATATGCCCATTCCAATAGATAGGAATCACAAAGAAAAATAGGCATAATTACAGGCAATATGAGAATGGGCATCTACCATTTCTAAATGAAATTGATAAACTAATGAGAATGGAATCTACCATTTCTAAAATCATATGTTAATACAACTATGAGAATGGGCATTTGTCGTGTCTAAATCAAATTAATACAACTATGAGAATGGGGATCTTGTCATTTCTTAATCAAACTAAATACAACTATGAGCTACATAAGGCATCGATCCCCCTCGAGAGGGTATGTAACAAAGTATGCTAATTACTATGAGAATGGAGCCAAGATGCCCATTCCTATAAATCAAATTAATACAACTATGAGAATGGGGATAAGGTTTGATCCCCCTCGAGATGGTCTTTAACAATATATGTTAATTAGGACAAATATGAGTATGGACATTTGTCATTTCTCAATCAAATTAATTTAACTATTCCTAAAACAAAATTATAGAACTACATAAGGCTTGATCCCCCTCAAGGGTATGTAGTGCAACACTTGGTGGAGACATAACATGTCTCCACCAGGGATAGTCCAGGCTAAATGATACAATTGTATTCAAGATAAAATGAAAAAAAAAGTTTGTTTGTTTGTATGAAAGAATGAAAAATGGGCATCTGTCTACTTTAATGGGCATGACATGAAGATAAAGTAGATAGTTTCCCATTTAGCAGTGAAAGGAAAACTAAATGTTTATTCTTCACATTGAGAAGAGTTAGAAATATTCATTGTTGTTTTTCATGAAAAGAGAGATACCAAAAGTGAAAGACTAAACAACAATTAGAGATAGAGGCTTCATATCCCTTTAAGGGTATGCATTGCAGTAATAGGCTCCTCCAGGGATAGTCCAACCAATATGATACAAGTATTAAGTCTATAAAGGTTGTTAGAATGTTTTTACAATATAATTCTTCTCCTAATCTAGTCCTCCTTCCATTGCAATGGTCCTCCTTCCATGCAAAATGGGGAACTACCCAACAGTAAATGTTTGTTTGTTTGAGGATGAAAAAACGCCCATATTTCTAAATAGTCCAGTACACATGACAAAAATTATGGCCAAACCAAAATGTTAGAATGTCTAGAGAATGGGATAATGTTTATTCTCATTATTATTAGCATTCCAAGTCTCGTTTTAAAACAATTACATTTAATTAATAAATACACAGTGGTAAAAAATATATTTGCATGTTGGTCTCGATATGTCATGGTCTTAAACAATATATGTTAAATTCTCCTATATGAAAATGGGAATCTTCCGTTTCTAAATCAAATTAATAGAACTATAAGAATGGGCATCTGCCCAAGGGTATGCAAAGATAAAATTATAAAAAAAATTGTATCAATTTCTTGTAGCATCTTGATAATGGGCATATGCCCATTCTAATAATAAGAATCACAAAGAAAAATAGGCATAAGACAAACTACATATGCCCATTCTAATAATAGGAATCATAAAGAAAAATAGGCATAAGACAAACTACAAGTGCCCATTCTAATAATAGGAATCACAGAGAAAAATAGGCATAAGGAAAACTACATATGGGCATTTGTCTACTCAAATGGACTAGACATGAATATGAAGTGGATTGTTCCCCGTATTTTTTGCAATGAAAGGAAAAGCACATGTTATTCTTCACATTGAGAAGAGTTAGAAAGAAATATTAATTTTTGTTTTCCATGAAAAGAGAGAGAGAGACCAAAAGCATAGGGGTTATCCGCCAGGGATAGTGCAGCCAATATGATACAATTATTAACTCTATAAAGGGCTATCAGAATGTTTCCTTCCATTGCAATCATCCTCCTTTCATGCAAAGTATGGGGAACAATCCAGTAGTAAATGTTTTTTTGTTTGAGGATGGATGAATGCCCATAAATATAACTATTCCTAAAAAAACTATATAACTACATAAGGCTTAATCCCTCTCGAGGGTATGTAGTGCAACACTTGGCAGAGGTAGAACTTGGCTCCGTCAGGGATTCCAGCCAAAACGATACAATTGTTTTCATGACATGAAGATGAAGTGGGTTGGGCCTCATTTTTCTTTTCCATTATTCTTCACATTGAAAAGAGTTAGAAATATTCAATTTTGTTTTTCATGAAAAGAGAGATACCAAAAGTGAAAGACTAAACAACAATTAGAGATAGAGGCTTCATATCCCTTTAAGGGTATGCATTGCAGCAATAGGCTCCTCCAAGGATAGTCCAGCCAATATGATACAAGTATTAAGTCTATAAAGGTTGTTAGAATGTTTTTACAATATAATTCTTCTCCTAATATAGTCCTCCTTCCATTGCAATGGTCCTCCTTCCATGCAAAATGGGGAACTACCCAATAGTAAATGTTTGTTTGTTTGAGGATGAAAAAATCCCCATATTTCTAAATAGTCCAGTACACTTGACAAAAAGTATGGCCAAACCAAAATGTTAGAATGTCTAGAGAATGGGATAATGTTTATTCTCATTATTATGAGCGGTCCAAACCAAAAAATATATTTGCATGTTGGTCTCGATATGTCATGGTCTTAAACAATATATATTAAATTCTCCTATATGAAAATGGGAATCTTCCGTTTCTAAATCAAATTAATAGAACTATAAGAATGGGCATCTGCCCAAGGGTATGCAAAGATAAAATTATAAAAAAATTCATATCAATTTCTTGTACGGCATCTTGATAATGGGCATATGCCCATTCTAATAATAGGAATCACAAAGAAAAATAGGCATAAGACAAACTACATATGCCCATTCTAATAATAGGAATCATAAAGAAAAATAGGCATAAGACAAACTACACGTGCCCATTCTAATAATAGGAATCACAGAGAAAAATAGGCATAAGGAAAACTACATATGGGCATTTGTCTACTCGAATGGACTAGACATGAATATGAAGTGGATTGTTCCCCGTATTTTTTGCAATGAAAGGAAAAGCACATGTTATTCTTCACATTGAGAAGAGTTAGAAAGAAATATTAATCTTTGTTTTCCATGAAAAGAGAGAGAGACCAAAAGCATAGGGGTTATCCGCCAGGGATAGTGCAGCCAATATGATACAATTATTAACTCTATAGAGGCTATCATAATGTTTCCTTCCATTGCAATCATCCTCCTTTCATGCAAAGTATGGGGAACAATCCAGTAGTAAATTTTTTTTTGTTTGAGGATGGATGAATGCCCATAAATATAACTATTCCTAAAAAAAACTATATAACTACATAAGGCTTAATCCCTCTCGAGGGTATGTAGTGTAACACTTGGCAGAGGTAGAACTTGGCTCCGTCAGGGATTCTAGCCAAAACGATACAATTCTTTTCATGACATGAATATGAAGTGGGTTGGGCCTCATTTTTCTTTTCCATTATTCTTCACATTGAAAAGAGTTAAAAATATTCAATTTTGTTTTTCATGAAAAGGAAGAGAGACCAAAAGCATAGGGGCTATCCGCCAAGGATAATGTAACCAATATGATACAATTATTAACTCTATAAAGGTTGTCAGAATGTTTCCTTCCATTGCAATCATCCTCCTTTCATGTAAAGTATGGGGAACAATCCAACAGTAAATATTTTTTTGTTCGAGGATGGATGAATTCCCATAAATATGAATATTCCTAAAACAAAACTATTGAACTTCATAAGGCTTGATCCCTCTCTAGGGTATGTAGTGCAGCACTTGGCAGAGGTAGAACTCTGCTCTACCAGGGATGGTCTAGCCAAAATGATACAATTTTATTCATGGCATGAAGATGAAGTGGGTTAGGCATCATTTTTCTTTTGAAGGAAAACCAGATGTTATTCTTCACATTGAGAAGATGTAGAAATATTCATTGTTGTTTATCATAAATTTCTTTGATATTATTCATGAAAAGAAAGAGAGCCCAAAAGTAAAAGATTAGACGACAATTAGAGATAGAGGTTTGATCCCCTTTAATGGTATACAATGCAGCACTAGGTTCCACCGGGGATAGTCGAGCCAATATGATATAATTACCTACTCTATAAAGGTTATCAAAATGTTTTTACACTATTCTTCTTCTAATATGGTCATCCTTGCAATGGTCTTCATTTGATGCAAAATGGGGAACAACCCAAAAATAAATGTTTGTTTGTTACAGTATGGAAAAATTCCCATATGAAAATGGGCAGAGATTGGGCATCTGTCATTTTTAAATCAAATTATTAAGAATGTGCATATGCCTAAGGGTATGTAGTGCAACACTTAGCAGGGTTAAGATTCCCTTTCTAAATCAAAATAATAGAACTATATAAGGTTTGATCCCCCTCGAGGGTATGTAGTGCAACACTTGGTGGAATCAAAACTAGTCTATGCCAGGGTTAGTCCAGCCAAACCGATATAAATGTTTGGTGGCGTCGCAATATGAATAATTCCCATCATAGTCAAAAACCCTATTTAAAAATATGGAGTGACATGAAACATAACATGAAACTGATATTTGTATAATTTTTTTTACCAAAAATGCTTTAAGGCTTCGAAAGTTGCCCATTCTCATAGCTTTTATAGAAGTATAAGTTCTCACAACCTATACAAAGGTATTAAAATGATTAAGTTCTTGTACAAACTAACTTTTCATTCTCACATCCTTTAGAGAGATCTAAAAATTATTTAAGTTCAGTATTTACTTATATTGAATGGGTAGATGCCCCTTCTCATGTATGAATCAAAGAAGAAGTTTGTTTAAGAATATTTAGAATTAAAATTTAGCTTGTGCCCATTGTAAACATTATATTACCCAATACTATACAATATAAGACTTTTGTTCATTAAGGTAAGATCATAATAATGGGAAGTGCAACATTTAATCTCGAAGGATAAACCATGTGTACCTTGGCCTTGCATGTGTGGTAAATCATTCAATAATGCAAAGAGAAACATACGATATCAAGGCTAACAGACGTGACATGATTCACCATTGATGTAAGGCCAAGTAGCAAATGATTCACTGTCGGGATAAAATGCCTTACTTAACATGATTCACCATTGATTCAAGGCCAATTTGTAAATGATTCACCTTCAGGAAAAAAATGTTTTACTTTTATTAATATTATCTAACCTTGATGAACATCAATCATGAACAAAAAATATCATTTTATGGATGAAAGAAGAATTATAGAATTATCATTTATTTTTTGATCAACTATCACGCCCAATTCGGCTAACCAAGCAATGTCTCCTAGGTGGTAAGCTCACTCTGTACTTTGGTAAACAGATAAGAGATGACTCCTCGTCTTAGCATGAAGGATTGGTAGTGGATTTCTTAGGTAGCTCTGTCATCACCAATCCGGCACTATGATAATTCTTCACCGGGAACTCCTCGTGCTATGATTATTTACTAATGCATAGCCTTTAGTTTGGTGGATGTAATCTGGAAACAAAACAACAACCGAACACAAGAATACCATCGACTATGATAAGACAGAATGATGACAAATCTAAAATATCAAAGTAAATTATAATATTAACATGAAATTGTTACAATCTCACCCATGAGGTACTTCAACAAGACTATGGGAGAAACTTTACAATTACACCTCTCAATGGCTTCTTCAACACACCTTTAACTGATGGCTTCCTTTACACTTCCTTTGCACACTTCCTACAATATTTCTCAATACTTCTTTCTATGCTAAATGAGGGGGGTGGCCTTTCTATTTATAAAACTTCCAGGATTATCCATCCTATCTCTAAGATAGGAAAAGAAATCCACTCTGACGAATCATATTCCATACCTTAACTCTTATCTGTACATGTAAGTTTATCTCTTAAGATAAGATAAACCTTATCATTTTACATGGGTTCCACATTTTTAGACTTTTTACAAATAAAATACATAAAATATTTATGACCTCACTCCTTGTCCTTATTACCAATATAATATTTCTAATTCCTAATCATGTAGACCCTACTTCTCTAATTACCCAAACTTTGACATTTTAACATTACTGGACCACTTACGACAAATATTTACTTTTTACAACATTCCTATTATACTTTGACTATTACCGTACTCCACATTATTGGCGACACCGTACTGACGGTGCCGTTATCTTCTATCAGATGCTACTACTAATTATACTTAACAACATCCTAGTCCTAATACATACATTAATGAAATAGAAATTATGGAGGAAAATTTTAGTGTCGACATCCTCCCCCTTCCTAGCTTCTACTCCGTCCTCGGAGTAGACTATTCTGGTGCTTGGAAAATCTTCAACTTGTCATGGTTGACCCATTTCGTAATGGGAGTGCCATCCAATTCCTCCAGTCGGTACGTACCATTTTCATGCACAGCTGCTATTTTGTAGCGCCCCATCCATTTTGGAAGAAATTTTCTCTGTCTTCTTTTTTTGTATCTGGAATCATATACTAGAACCAAGTCATTCACATGAAATGGAGACCACCGGATCTTTTGATCAAAGTACTCCTTCTGCTTCATTTTCTTCTTATGGCTTGTATCCTTTGCTATTTCCCTCATTTCCTCTAGCAAATGAAGATGTACCAACCTTTCTTTTACTGAATCACTTTCATCCATCATTTCATTTTTCATAACTCTCACAGTGGGAATATCAAACTCAATAGGAAGAACTGGATCAATGCCATAGGCCAACTAAAATGGGGAGTATCCTGTTGCTGACTTTGATGTTGCCCTATATACCCACAATGCTGCATGAATCCTCTTATCCCATTTATGTACCTGCAAGGCTGCATCTTTTGCTAGAATTTGACACAACACAAAATTGGTTTGTTCCACCTGTCCATTTGTACTTGGCTTGTATGTTGTTGCCTTCCTGTGCTTGATAGAAAATTTATTGACTAGGGATTCTACTACCTCATTAATGAAGTGACTTCCTTGATCTGTTACAATTTCTAATGGACAACCAAATCTGGTGACAATACGTTCATATATGAACCTTGCCACTTCATCCATAGACGTTGTCTTCAATGGCCTAGCTTCAACCCACTTGGTTAAATAATCTGTGGCAACTACAATATACTTATTTTGGCGTGATGTAGTTGGAAGTGGACCTACAATGTCTATTCCCCACTTTTCAAAGGGACCAAGGGGAAGAATATGACATAATGGAGCTGATTAAGTCTTACGGTTACCATGTGTTTGACAAATATCACATGCTCTTACAATAATTATAACAATTTTTAAAAAGAGTGGGGCAGTGATAACCTGCATCCAAGATCCTTCTTGCTGTAAGTTTTCTAGAGAAGTGCCCTCCACATGTACCATTTTGGAATTCTTCTAGCAGTTCCTTCCCTTGATCACGTCCAACTGCCCTCTTGTACTGTCCATCAGGTCCTATTCGAAATAATACTCCATGTAGAATAGAATATGGACGACTAGCTTGAGTAATCTTTCTCTTAGTCTTTGCATTGGCACCATCAGGAAACTTGAATTCATTCAGATAATTCTAAATATCTATGTATTCACTAGGGATTGTGTCAAGGGAGAACAATGATGCATTGGGAAAATCATCATCATCACAAGATGATCCTAAACCATCATAGGCTCGAGAGAGTGCATCTGCATTGACATGATTCTTTCCTGGCCTATCTATAATATCAAATTCAAAGTCTTGTAGCAAAATTATCCATCTTGCTATCCTCCCTGATGGGTTAGGCTTATTGACAATATATTTCAAAGCCTGATGATCTATTACAACTATAAATTTCTGCCCTAGCAAGTAATTTCTAAACTTCTTTACAGCAAAAATGATAACTAGAGCATCTTTTTCAGTTACAGTATAGTTTACCTCAGCACTGCTCATTTGTCTGCTCCCAAAGTAAATTGGATGTTCATTCCCATTTTCATCCTTTTGGCTCAAAGTACTTCGTAGTGCTGCATCTGAGGCATCAGTGTACACAATGAATGGCTTGCTCCAATATGGATTCTTCAAAACAGGTGAAGACGTCAGGGTTTCCTTCAGTTGTCCAAAAGCTTCATGCTCCTTATTTCCTGGTTCATAAGTAACATCCTTCTTCAAGAACTGGGTTAGTGGCTATACAATCTTTGAGAAATTCTTGATGAACCTTCTATAGTAACCCACATGGCCTAAAAATGATCTCAACTTACTTCTATTCATAGGAAATGGTAAATATTTTATTTTTGAAACTTTATCAGGATCAGTAACAATACCATATCTGGATACAACATGCCCTAACAAAACGCCTTTAGAACATCCAAAGACACACTTTGTAGGGTTTAGTGAGGCTTGTGCTTCATCTAACCTTTGAAATGTTGTCTCCATCTGGTGCAGGTGGTCCAACTTGCTCCCATATATGCAAAAATCATCCAGAAATACTCTGATGAAGGTCCCAATGTAGGGTTTCGAACACCCTATTCATCAAACGCTGGAATGTTGCTGGAGCATTACACAAGCCAAAAGGCATAACTCTATAGGCAAACGTTCCCCAAGGAGTGGTGAACGTGGTCTTCAGCTGATCTTTCTCTGCTATACGAACTTGGTTGTAGCCGCTATATCCATCAACAAAACTATAGCACTCCTAGCCAGCTACTTCGTCCAAGATCTGATCTGAAAATGGAAGAGGGTAATGATCCTTCTTTGTTGCCTTATTGAGCTTCCTGTAATCAACACGAATGCGTAGCTTCCCATTCTTTTTTATTGAGATCACAATGGGAGAAACCCATTCTGAATTCTCCACAGCAAATATGAATCCTGCATCAAGCAACTTATCTATTTCTTCTTTTACAGTCTTGGAAAAATTAGGATTCATTCTATATGGCATTTGCTTTATGGGCTTAGCACCATCTACCAGCTCAATACAATGTTCTACCCAACTTACTTGACGGAGTTCCTTGTAATCAAAAGTGAATAGGTGTATGTACCTTCGAAAGAGCTGGAGGTAGGATTCTTTCTCACTCTCCATCACAGCATCACCAATCTTTATTTGTTGGAGACGATCATCAACTTCTTCTTCAGATAATTTTATGGGGTCATGAGTTGGTGTGACTGGAAGGATATCCATGACTGAAACATCCACCTCGCTTTCTTCATCTTCAGTGTCCACTTCACTGGTACTAGAGTAATCAGAGGATGTCCAATCATCAGTTTTGTCACTTGAATCCACAGGTTCTGCCTTATGATGTCGAGGGATCACGTTTATCTTCACCCTCTCTCTACCACATCCAAGTGTCATGAAACCTTCATTCCAGTAGTTTCTTGCATGAACTCTCCTTATCCATGGTCTTCCCAGCAGCATTGGGTACGCAACAGTACCATTTTTCATCACGTGAAAGTCTACCACACATACAACACCCATAACAAATATTGCCACATTTGAAACTACACCTTCTGGTTTAGTTTTTCCCTTATTTAATGACCTTAACATAAGTGTTGAAGGGCGATCAATTTTTAAACCGAACATATTCATTACAGACTCGGTCATTACATTAACTGCAGCACCTCCATCAACTAAGACATCATGAATTGAAATACCATTACATAATACCTCAGCTTGTGGAGCATAGGGATTTGCCTCTGCCTCCAAAATAGGGACCTCAACCTCCTTCCTTCTTCGAGCATTGAGTCCACCTCACAACTCCCGCCTCTTCTCAGAAGACATAGCCAAGAGTTGACCATATGTAATATTTGCAGGCCTTTTGGATAGATCTTCCAAGATGGAGTATGCTCCTTTCCCCTGTGAAATCATAAAATCCTGCACACCCAGATTTCTTCTCCTATGTTTCTTACTAATTTCTCCTTTCATCTTCTTAGGATCATTTCCATCTTGATTATCTTTTTCTTTCTTTCTTTTTGTTACAAACACATCTACTTCATTATTTCTGCTCTTATCTACTACATCAAAAGAATTCACAGGTGCTTTTCCTTTATCATTATCTCCTTTACCAGATGTAGAAGCTCTATCTGGACAATTATACTTATAATGACCCTTTTTATAACAACCATAACAAACAACTTCAGAAATATTTCTTTTTGGACCTCTATCTCCTCCCTGAGAACTAAATTCCTTTCCTTGAAGAAGATTAATAGTTAACTGGCCCATCTTCCTAAGCAGATCTTCATACTCAGTAGATGTACTAGGAGAAATATTTGTGCTCACCGGGAGTGGTTGTGGATTCTGGACCAAAGGTGCTGGTGTAGGCTCTACTTTAACAATAATTTCTTTGGGCTCCTCTTCCATGCTTTCTTCTTACCTTCTTGCAATCTCCTTTGCTTGTTCAATGGTAGCTGGGCGGTCATACTTCACTCATTGTCTGATCTCCGGCTTCATCCCGAGAATGAAGTGCTTATAGAGGAGATTATCCATGCCATTCATCAACCCATCTGCTAATCCTTCCTTCTGGATCTGGGCATCGAGCTTCCTCCTTAGCTCTAGAACACGAGCATGATAATCCCTTATCTTCTCCTTCTCTCCTTGGGATAGCTTTGTGATCTCGATCATGAGGTCGGCATATCTTTGTTGTTCACCAAATTCTTCAAGAAAACTTTTAGTTAATAAATCCCATGATTTTTTCACATTATCACCTAGTGTTTCAAACCACCTAAGTGCGGAACCATCCAAAAAGGTAGGAAAAAATTCAGTCCATTGTTCCCTTCTTATAAGGCCATTACAAATACAAGATCGCTTAAACTCTTGAATGAAAGAAGAAGCATCTTCATTAGATTGAGCTGAAAAAATAGGAATCTTTCCCATTTTCAAAAGTAACCACCGTGAAATACCAACCCACAAATACAATCAACAAGACTTATGTGCACAAATAATTGGAATTACTATAGAAATGACCACGGTAAACTATGGTAAAACTTGAATTACTACGGTAAAAATTGATTTTACTGTGGTAAACACTATTCACGGTAAAAAGTGAAGTTACTGTGGTAAATACTATTCACGGTAAAAAGTGACTTTGCTGTGATAAATACTATTCACAGCAAAAATGACTTTATCATGGTAACTACTATTCACGGTAAAAATGACTTTACCATGGTAACTACTATGCACAGTAAAAACAAGGTTACCCTCCAATTGATTTTTGACTAAGTGGGAATATCTCTCCAGAAAATCCACCAACGAGGAATGGTCCCGGCAACAGAACCAAAATGTCATCACCAATCCGGCACTATGATAATTCTTCACCGGGAACTCCTCGTGCTATGATTATTTACTAATGCACAGCCTTTAGTTTGGTGGATGTAATCTGGAAACAAAACAACAACCGAACACAAGAATACTATCAACTATGATAAGACGGAATGATGACAAATCTGAAATATCAAAGTAAATTATAATATTAACATGAAATTGTTACAATCTCACCCATGAGGTACTTTAACAAGACTATGGGAGAAACTTTACAATTACACCTCTTGATGGCTTCTTCAACACACCTTTAACTGATGGCTTCCTTTGCACACTTCCTACAATATTTCTCACTACTTCTTTCTATATTAAATGAGGGGGGTGGCCTCTCTATTTATAGAACTTCCAGGATTATCCATCCTATCTCTAAGATAGGATAAGAAATCCACTCTGACGAATCATATTCCATACCTTAACTCTTATCTTCACATGTAAGCTTATCTCTTAAGATAAGATAAACCTTATCATTTTACATGGGTTCCACATTTTTTGACTTTTTACAAATAAAATACAAAAAATATTTATGACCTCACTCCTTGTCCTTATTACCAATATAATATTTCTAATTCCTAATCATGTAGACCCTACTTCTCTAATTACCCAAACTTTGACATTTTAACATTACTGGACCACTTACGACAAATATTTACTTTTTACAACATTCCTATTGTATTTTGACTGTTACCGTACTCCACATTATTGGCGACACCGTACTGACGGCGCCGTTATCTTCTATCAGATGCTACTACTAATTATACTTAACAACATCCTATTCCTAATACATACATTAATGAAATAGAAATTATGGAGGAAAATTTTAGTGTCGACAGCTCCCCATCTTACCAAAAAGGAGAATCATATACATTTTCACAAGGGAATGTAATTATGTTGAGACTTTGAAACACGCATTAAATTGTCATATTTAGATGTAATCTTTTATAACTATGGAGGGTAATACTATGCAAGTCTTTCAAAAAATCTAAAATATGGAATTATCTTTATACCTAGACCAGAATACAAAAGCAAGAAAGTTATATGATATTCTTTATCTCATAATAAATCAATATAGAAGAGTTAGATGTATATCTTAAACTTATCTTCAATTTTTAAAAAAGTAAATTCTTCTTCTATGAGTCATTCTTCTTTCATGATTTCTATATGTTAAATGGGCACTAAAATAAAGTAATATTTATCTTCCATATGCCTCTTCTAAACATCTTCTTTTCTTCTATGTTTTATATGAGATTAAAAAATGCCCACAATTATTCTATGATTACTGTTTTAGAATGAACATATACCCATTCTAAACATCTACTTTTATTTCATCTTATCTTACAGATGGATGTCTACATCATCTATCACTCTGATACCATGAAAGGAATGATAAGAATATTGTTCCAAGCCATGATCTCAGATGATAATAGCACACCACATTACATTTGTAAAACAAAAGAGTTAAAATACCATATATGGAAATCCATCATAATCCATAATGTTCAATATATTACAATACAATGACTTGAATTACTCGATAAAAAAGATGTACATATAGGAGGAGGGAAGTGCAACTACTACCTAAATCAATTGTGAAGAACTCCCACTAACTGATACTGGTAGTTAAGTTAACTCCAAAATACTAGTAAACTAACTCCACATAATTGAGAAGCTAACTCAACACAACCAGTAAGCTAACTCCACATAACTAGTACACCTAAGCAAGCTAACCCAACAAGTGTAAGGCTAACACAAGTGTAAGAACTATCCTAATAAATAAATAATAACTTACACTAACAGCCTCCCATAAGCATAGCTTAAGTGGGTGAAAAAGAAGGTGGGTCCTGGCAACAAGGCTTGATGAGGTACCCACGTACAATAACTAGGAAAATTGGACACCGCAAGGTACCCAAAACCAGTAATAACAAAGTAGAGAGAAAAATACCGTTACAAGATATCCTTAGAAGATCAGCTCCCAAAACTCGTACAATGTTGAAGAAGTGTGGTGCGCATTATGGTCTGAATCCACTGCTCGATCATAGAACTCAAAAACAACTAACATTGGGATTCACCATAATAGCTCTATGCAAGGAGACTGTTAATGGAGTGATGTCAAAAATGTAAAAAAAAAACCAAACATAATTTGATCAACTGCTACAAATAGGTGTGCCACGATCCAAGAACAACCAAGGCAACAAGGCAAGGACACGAGATCCAAATAAATAGGAGTGCCACGATCCAAGAAAATCTAAGGTAACAAGGCAAGGACACGAAACCCGAAGAAACAATATCAACATGTAATAAGGTAAAGACACAAAACCCAAATAATCAGTATCAACATCACACCCTCCCATACTAGTGAATGGGTAGATGACACCACAGATTTGTATGAGTTGTCAACATCAACTACTCAAATACTAACAAACTAACATTGGGCTTTACCAGAATAGATCCCCCCAAAAAACAAGAGAACTGTTAACATGCCAAAAAAAAAGTGCCGAAAATACAGATCTAAAATATCTCAACAAACAAGATAAATATAAATGTATACACCCATAGATACAAGAATATAATACCCAAAATTTTAGGACGTCGGGCTCAACTAAAATTGCATCCACAAATAATTACAACACCCCTTCCAAATTTGGCACTTTATAATTGAGTGCATGTAAATATTACAATGAGTAAAAGTACCTTTTACATTTGAAATATGTGTTTAAAATGTCACCAATGCATATATATCAAAAAAATACACAATTTCAAAAAAAATATCTCCTTAATCCGAGCTATGGATCAAAAGTTATGAGCTCTAGAAGGTTTTGTTATTAAAATAATATTTTAATGCTAATTTTTTTTAAAAGGTACACGTGACACCCAAATGTCCAAAGGGTAAAAGAGTGCATCCACACAATACAGGCTTGCGACCAAAGGATAAAATCCTATGCCCAAAACCTAAATGTCTAGAGGGTAAATCATTGCATTCAAAGGGTACACGTCAATATCTAATGGATAAAAGAATGCACCCAGGTATAGATCTGCGTCCAGTGGATAA
Source organism: Taxus chinensis (assembly GCA_019776745.2). Taxonomy (NCBI): domain Eukaryota; kingdom Viridiplantae; phylum Streptophyta; class Pinopsida; order Cupressales; family Taxaceae; genus Taxus; species Taxus chinensis. Next base: position 814,787,923 of record CM034146.1, read on the forward strand.
AAGACTTCATCCAAAACAGAAATATCTTGAGGGTTAAAAAATGTATCTGGAAGGTACGCGCTTATATCCAATGGATAAAAAATGCACCCAGAGGGTACAGATCTACACCCAGTGGATAAAAGACTACATCCAAAACAAAAATATCTAAAGTGTAAAAGAATGCGTCTTGAAGGTACACACTTATATCCAATGGATAAAAGAATGCACCTAGAGGGTGCAGATCTGCGTCTAGCGGATAAAAGATTACATCTAAAATAGAAATATCCAGAGGGTAAAAGAATGTATCTTGAAAGTACATGCTTATATCCAATGGATAAAAGACTGCACCCAAAAAGTACAATTGTTAATACAAACTTTGACTACAAATATCTCTTTATCTAGCACCTGTATCAAAAAAAAGAGAGAACCCCAAATAGTTTCTCAAAAAACCTAGAAATCTTATATAATTTTTGAGTCAAAAAATATGTTTGTACATAATTGTATGGATTTTTGAGAAATGTGCCAAAAAAACTCTTTAAAATGTCCAGGTTTGACTGTCTCAAAACATAATTGATTTTATAGTCGATTCTAGGGTTTTGGTACCTTCCAAAACCAATGGCATACTTTGTTTTGCATAAAAATGCATATTACAAAAAAGTTCTAATAAATTCTGAATACATGAAAATAATAAACCCTTGTTTGCAAAGAAAACTTACAGATGGATGTCTACATCATCTATCACTCTGATACCATGAAAGGAATGATAAGAAGATTGTTCCAAGCTATGATCTCAGATGATAATAGCACACCACATTACATTTGTAAAATAGAAGAGCTAAAATACCATATATGGAAATCCATCATAATCCATAATGCTCAATACATTACAATATAATGACTTGAATTACTCAATAAGAAAGATGTACATATATGAGGGAAGTGCAACTACTACCTAAATCAGTGGTGAATAACTCCTACTAACTGATACTGGTAGTTAAGTTAACTCCGAAAGACTAGCAAGTTAACTCCACGTAACTGAGAAGTTAACTCAACACAACTAGTAAGCTAATTCCACATAACTAGTACACCTAAGCAAGCTAACCCAAAAATTTTAGGGCTAACACAAGTGTAAGAATTATCCTAATAAATAAATAAAATGATAAATAATAACCTACACTGACAGAGTTTTCATCCTTGAACATTCTTTCAAATGATCGAGATTAGTACATATTTGGGAGGACATGATCGAGATATGCAACTCATATGTGTCCCTTGTATGCATATTTAGGAGCTCATGAACAATTATCGAGTATTTTTAAAATTTAATATTTGTTTTTACTTGTCAATATTAGTTTGAATCAATTTGATAAATATATATTAATTTCAATTTTATGTGTAGATATAGCTGGAGAATATCTAAAATGTATATGTAAAGAAATAGGTAAAAATATTAAACCTTTTCATTTGTCAATATTAGTTGGAATCAATTCAATAAATATATCCTACTTTTAAGTTTTATGTGGAGATGCAAATGGAGAAAATCTAGAAAATCTACAACTAACAAATATGTGTAAAGATATAGGTAAAAGTATTTTTGTGAAATATTATTATAGTATTTGAAATACATACAAGTTAATAATGAAGTTTAATAACGAATGTCTATTTCCCAATTTCTAACTTATGTATCTAAAGAGTTTTATCAAATTGCATTCTCATGGTCTATGTTGGATACAAATGCCAATGTACAAAAACGAAAGTGGACGTGCATCCTTTGTTTTGTTGTGGTATGAAGAATTGTGAAAAAGATGGAGATAATTTATTAAAGATTTGGAAACAATTTAGAAAATACCAGAATTTCCATACAAATGTGAAACTACGGTTGTAGTTAATATAATCAACAAAGGAGTTCCTAAAGAAAATATTTTGGTGTCTCCAAAGGTTTCTAACAAAGACTTTAAAAATAATAAGTGTCTTATGTCATCATTGTTTATAGAACTATTCTTGGTAGGGGTTGTGGATGATGCAAGAGACATCTTAAAGGGATGTTCTCTATTTCAAACAATAGTAGAACAAATCAATATATAAAATTTTGTTTATTACATTTTTCTAGTTCTTTTTCCCATTTTTCATTTGAAGTGATGTTATTGATGGTTATTAGTATGTAGTGCTCAAAATGTGTTTATTACAATTTTTTAGTTCTTCTTCAGATTTCATCCAAATGATGTGATTAGTATATAATGCTCAAATATAGCTTTGACAAGTTTATACAAAGATCTCATTTTCATCTCGTTTTCCATGAAAATAAATTATTGGTTTTGGGGGTGGAAATTTGAATGCACTATAGAAAAAAATTCACACTTAATATGTACATGGGTTATTGAATTTATTGCCATCATTTTATGCAAAAAAATAATATAAAATTATTTTTATTGTTTGATAACAAAACATTTCCAAGATTATTGAGCTTGATTGAGTTTACGTGTTACTATTATGTTGATTAATAAATATAAATTAATTGGATTTTTTTTTGTAGTCTATCTCATAACAGTATATTAAAATTGATCTTTTGTTAGAGACTAGCTCTTAACAATTCATTTATTACCATCATTTTGTGTTGTAAATATCTCATAACACATTTCCTACCTTTATTCTATGCAAATAAATCCACCTTATAATTAAATATTTGTCACACAAATATATATGATCAAAATATGTAAAATATACATCATTTAAATGTGCACTACCCCATAGTCTAGATAAATCACATCTAATTTTTTATTTCTTTCTATTTTGAGTTTATTTTTCTTCTATGATTCTTATATGAGAATGGGCATATACCCACTCAATACAAGATATAAATGTTTGTTTGTATGAGAATGGACATACATCCATTCAATACAAGATAAAAATGTTTGTTTGTATGAGAATGGACATACGTCCATTCAATACAAGATAAAAATGTTTGTTTGTATGAGAATGGAAAATATAAGTATTTGTTATATATTGTAATGTTATAAATGTATTAATTATTCCAATAAATATTTCTCAATCTTACTATAAAATTGTAAACTCCTAAAATGGAAATCCCTCATACATGATATATAATTCTAAAAAATCTATTTTTGGATTCCAATAATAGCCAAATCAAATTCCAAAAAGTCCCTTTTTGGATTCCAAAATAGCCAAATCAAATTCCAATATTTGGTATAAGAAAAATCAATATAGTTGATTTCGATATTTAATCTAGATTGTAAAATGTCAAAATTTAATGAAATTATGGTTTCTTGATCACATACTACTATTCATATGATTCATAAGCAAGAAAAGTACTAATTGGTTACTGTCTTTGGTCATCTTTGTTTGTTTTATGTTTCCTCTTTTGGTCTTACACTCCTTTCCCAGTTTATCTTTGCATACTTTGGAATTTATCACTCTAGACACCAGTGCCCAGCCAGGACACCAATGCTCAAGTGCCCCCATCCCCTCTGGGAACCCCCGACCTCTTTGTACTTGGTTCACATCTTTTGGGTCTTTTCTAGTCATTTGGGCAATTTTTTTTTACTAGTCGGCCTTTTATTGGTTAATTACAAAATTTAAATAAGGGAATCATATAAATATAAAGTTAAGTGATCATAATAAAGGAATGAGCACTAAACATTAGCTATTACCACCTAAGGTTGCATCCAAGAGCATTGTAAGAGCATTCAAGCATCCATCTAGCTTCACACAAGGGACAAGGGAGTGCATCCTTCTACATACACTTCATAGTATTAAATTTGGACAAAGTTAATACAATAATGTTCTTCGTTGATTTCATATGGAACATATTGCACATTTATAGGTCAAGTTGTTCCTAGAAATAAGGAATTGGCTTTAACTATTCAACAATATTCTATTCACATGAGTTCGGTCAATAATCAAACAAATGACAACAAACTAATTTATCTCTCTTACAATTATATCACATAATAAACCATCCATATAATGTGAATGCTAATGTGATATTCCTAATACATAGGAGGGAAGTTCATTTTTCCATGCACACATGTATCTATATTTTCTGCATCTAGTTATTGCTCACTACCAAGTGCAACACGCACAAGATCCACCTAGGGCACGATTCTTCACACACACATAGAATTACATTGGGTTTGAGATGTAGTGTAGCACTCGGTCATGTGTTCACTTTGTTGAAAACTGAGGACAATTCCACCCCTCGTGTTGTATCTTTTTCTTTGTAGGATTTGACGTGTTTTGGGGTTTTACAGGTACTCTTTAGTCTTGAAGGTTTCAAGAGAATAATAGTGAATTGCAGCAACATACATGCAATCAAAGGTGATAATTATTGAACATAGTGTGACCCTGTGAAACTGAGTTTCACAACTTCTGAGAAGTCACAGGCACCCAAAATAGGTCTTTGGTGCCCCAGATGTCCCTGACCCTCCATAGGTGCCTTGGCCCTGACATTTCTGGAACTTTTGTAATTTTTTGAGCTTTGTGAGACGCTTCCTTCCTCCTGTTCATTAGTTCGTCATCTCAGCACAACTTCAACATATTTACGAATCAACTAAGTACTCTATCATTTTATTTTTCAACAAGGGTTTCAATAATTTTTAGCTTACTTGCTTGGGTCAAAAATTTGTACTTCATTGCATATTTATTTATTACGTTGTTACATATTTATATTTAACACTTATTTAATTCAATATTTGTTTAATCATATATATACATGTCTTATATAACCTCATTAGGGGGGAACATTCAAGAGTCACATACTATTACAAGGAGCTAATAGTTTTTATTTACTACACCAAGGACTGTTGTAGACACCTAAAATTAACATCACTAATTCTAGTGTCGGTGTCTGCCAGGCACCCTTCACCATCACATTACACCCCTCATATTTATTAAATTAACATCATCGCCATACTTTCATAAGTCGACATCCATCGTTATTTAAATCGAAACCTCCATTTATTGATTAAACAACATTCCATGACCTAGATCATCCTCTTCTGCCCCTTAATTAATTAATTTAATAATTATGTCACCACATCCCTATCCCTAAAATAAATAAATTATATTCTCAAACCTCGCCCTCACACTTCACCATGCTAACTCAAACACCTCGCTAACTAATTAACTAATTTACTAACCTTCTAAAAATCCCTAGCTTATTCCTAACCATCACTAAAATAACCTTTTAAAATCCCATGATGACTCATCCTAACCACCTAACTAATTTACTCACCTTCTAAATATATTTTAACCACCTCTAAACGTCCCACATAACCTCTCTAATTAATCTAGTTATGATTCCTCTAAATCCATAGCCACTTAAGCCCAAAATAGAAATTTAATCCTCCATATCTCAACCAAACTCGAATTGTTTACAATCCCCGATGATTCACCCAATCGCCTGTGATTCTCTCCCATTTACACTATAAATATGGCCTTTAGGCTTCCATTTGAGATTGAATGGTGGTTGGATGTGACTCTAGGAATTCATTCTTCTTACATCATAGACCTCGCAGAGTTAAATATTGTCCAATAACATCCAAATCTTATTCGAGCATCATTCATATGTCCAAAATCACATCAACAATCTTCTTGCATCCATAACCTTTCTCTCTCGAGTAATATCAACTTCTTGTTCCTTTTTTTTCAAATTATGTAAGGTAAGTGGCTTATATGTCTTCCTTACATCATTTTTCATTATTTCTAAGCTTAATCAACTTTTCTAACACTTCTTTCAAGTCAGGATTTTTTCCATTTTTACGGATTGTACTTTTTCACAGTAATCATTGGTGATTCCGAAAATTGCTGGAGATTGGCCCAGTCACCAGTGATTCACATATAATCACTAGAAATTCTCTACACCACTAAAAAGTTCTTGAAATAATCTTTCCAATGCATCTTTCGGTTTGTAAAACGAAGCTACGGTTCTCAAGTTATGGTGAAAACATCATAGGGTCATATTTTATTAGATCCAGAGCCTCTCCATTAAAAAAATCATTATCCACAACCTTCTCAAATCTGGAGTCTGACTCTACAAATCATTTGTCAACATCTTCAAGATTCATCTCTCTAGTAATTATATCCTCCTTCCAACATTGATTATCTGCTACAAATAGGTAAAACATCTTTATTTGAATATCATTGTCTTATCTCTTCATTAAATAATCATTTTTGTCAAAGTAACCTAATTTTTTAGCTTCCTGTATACATTTATAGTGATCGCCAATGATTCCTTCAATCGTCGGTGATCAGCCTAATCACCAACGATTCCTATCTGACAGAATTTTTTTTAATTTTGATTGCCTTTCTGATATCTAGAGCTTAATATAATTCATCATTCTACCTTTGCAAACATCCATTAGATCCCTTTAAGCTTCTTTGAGCCATTTGCACCACCTTATCATCATCTTGCTTGCCTTTGTGAGCACATATCCATTTACACCTTCGTTCCTTTGAGCTATATCAATATTCCTCAAATCCCTTTGGATCAGGAACCACCACTATACTGTTGGTCATATCACTTTCTTTCATTTTATCATTTGTTATCAATTCACTTTATCATTATCAGATTAATTTCTTGAATGTGTATTGACACCCTTGCAAAGAATTCCATTGATTTCCAGGGGATAGCCTTTGTCAGGAAATCCACCATATATTTTACTAACTCTGTCTTGTGTGAGTTTTTTTTATTTGTAGGCTTGCTTACAGGGAAATAGACCCTTGTTCACATTCTTCCACAAAGCACAATATCACACAATCCACATCGCAGGTATCACAGAAACTCCGCCATATTGAGGTTTGGAAGGTCGTATCAGCTTGCTTGTAAACACAGGTTGAATAATGGTAAGATTTATCTAGAACATTCTGGAACTCCTGGTGGGACCCCCCGTCCCTTATTTATTTACTTCATTTTATTAATAAAATATCTTTTGTTTTTCTAATTTCATGTCTGATAATCACTTGCGATTAATCCAATCGCCTATGATTTCTCTATATGTTTTTCTTATCATCTCATAACTTGTTTTCTGCATCTTTCTCTCTGCCTTCTACTTTCTCTAACTTTTTTGTAGGGTATAATTGTTGGAAAAAAAAAATTGGATTTACTTATTGTGCACTTTTGAAAAGTTCCCAAAAATATAAATATATATATATATATATAATAGGAGAGCTCTCATGGTAAGTCCTAAAACCTTCTTTTTGCTTTTTGCTTCGCATTCTTGTTTGTTTGTCCTCATCAAAATTGACATTTCGTTTTGGGTCTTAAAATAAACCATCTGTATCCTTCTTATTCCACATAGTCTAATTAGGAGGAAAATTTGTTGCATTTTACTTCTCCTCACTCACACACAACCAAATCACTTCAAAATCAAAATTTACATTCAAAAAATTCCCTACCTAGGTAGATACCTACTTGGATTTGATCACCAAGAGGAGAATCTGACTCGGTGTTCGGGCTGAGTATAATCTCCTATCTGTCAATCTATTTTGGCTCAGCACCCGACTCCCTTATCGTAACAGGACCATGAAGTGAGGGGGTAGGCCCCAATATACACCCCCGTATTAGCAGCAGCATAGAGTTGCGTCTCACGTACCTTCAGGTATATCGATGAATTCATCCAAAATATTCCTGAAACCAACCATAGATGGCCATTTCCTAGGACCTTCATTATTCATCTTGCACATTTCACCTTTTCTTAATTAGTTTAAGATAATTCAAACATTCTTCTGTTTGGCTTGTCTGTTAAATTTATAGATCTCTTAAGGCTTTGCTTGTTTTATTCTCATATCATGATCATGAATCAAAATCACTCGCTATCATATCCTTATAGTCTTAATACATCATATTTACAATCAGCCTCACATCCTTCAACATCCTTTTATCCTAATAATTTTCAAAATATTCCTCACCCAGGATCTAATGAACCTATCACAACCTGCTCAACCTCATTTAGCTCTGACATGTCCCCGCAGCTATCTACAACATCTTTTGACCCTTATGAACCATCTACATGTCAACCAATTAAAAAAACATATAACAACACCATTCAAAAACCCTATGGATATCCTTCTTTCCTCTAAAATATTGCTTCTCAGCCCATGTGAAGTGTGTTGCATCAGGCAGTTTCTTCCACATCCTTTCTTTCATCACAATCTTATCAAAATTTGGATATTTCCTAGCCCTCATCTAATCAACCTGTCTCAACTTCAATCCCTCTCTTAATGTCTCAAACATATCAAAATTATATACATATCCCTACTTAGGCCCAATCAACTTCTCTCATCCAACAACAACAACATACTCAACATTTTCTACATCTCCCAACATCCCTTTATCACAACCCAATTCACAAACAGTACCCTCTGAAGCTACCCCTCATCAATCCCGTCTATTAAAAAACTACTTTTCATTTTCATCATTCGAATCAATCACGTCCTCTCATCAATTCCTTCACATTTAATCTTATAAATGATTCCATACAAGGTGTGTCAAACATATTAGGTGATTTAAAAAGTGCTACTAAAGGATCCAAACAAGTTCTCACTTATCATCAGGTTTGTAATGAACCCATCCATCTGAAAGTACCATATAAGCCTTATCCTCCACATTGGAAATTTATGAATTTACCATATTCCATGGCCAGGAGGATCCTCGGCAGCACATACTATCCTTTAGACATTCATGTTATCTCATCATTCACGATCAAGATCTTACGCTTAGAACCTTCCTATGTCACTAGCGGGACTTGTTTTGGATTGGTACAATTCCCTCCCTCAACACTCCTTAATCTCTTTCACTCAGCTAGCCTTATTATTCCTAGATCATTTTGTTATAAATGTCACTCGCAAAATCACCATTTCTGATTGTGCTACTATCAAACAATCAAAAAATGAATCCCTTAGAAACTTTGTCACTAGATGGCAAAGTATTATCAATCAATTGTCTTTTCCACTTCCGCAGTTGGAATTAATCAATTTGTTTACCCCATCATGTTCCCATCACATATCATCCACCCTTCAAATCCATACATTCTGCACCTTCGCCGAATCTTTCACCATGGCTAAGAAGTTAGAAATATAATACCTTGAAGAAGGCCATCTCAATCCTCAACCCACACATGATCCATCTGATTCCCCTCAGTCTTCCTATGATTCAGTTGAGACTACACATGTTTTATCTTATTCCCCTAGGTCCTTCTACAATTAAAACGAAACTACCACACATTAAGACATTACTTGTCTTTCTAACCTAACACCTTCGATAGATTCAGTCCCTATAAATGTTGTCTATCCTTCGTGTCACGTCATCAATAATATTACATGTGATCTTCTCTATAAAAAAAAATTTTCATCATCAATGCTTTCCCTGGAAAACTTAGAATCACTAGATCCTCTTTTCGATGAATCTCACACATAGATATCACCCATGTCTATTGTCCAGTCATCCATTATCTCCACATAACCCTTAGATTCCACTTTGGAAGTCATTACTAAAGAAGCCTTTGTAATTGAAAATTTTGATATTCAACCACTTATTGAATATCAACAAACTAGAAAACTCACATAATCCACCTCAATCATGTCTATAAATAACACCTCACTCATCCAAATTAGACCCAATAATATCCCCAGATATTCACTTACCTTCCAACCTGGAACATTGCCCTGAATCAAACACTACACAGTCAAATACCTTCACACTCACGGCCTCACCTTTTTCATTTGGCATGAGTCCCTCTTCTCTATCTAATGCAAATGTTACGAAATCAAAACTAATCACATTCCCTACCTCATCCTCATCATCCGTCATAAAACACCCTCCTTTACCTAAAATCAATACTACAAAATCTAAGCACACGTCATGTAAGTCTTCAACTTTATCATCCATTTTGAAACCTCATCCTTTATCCCAGTCTAATTCTATCAAATCTATGGGTCCACCCTTACCATAAATTTTTGGACCTCATCCTTAAGCTCAATATTATGGGACACAATCAAACCCTATCTCATCCATCAACCATTCCTGCTCTATTTCGGGACCTCACCCATCATCCAATCTTATCAATCACACATGTTATCCCTTTCTTGGGTCATATTCTCCCTCTTATCATCCTCACAACGTCCCTATGATGTTATAACACCATACAACATCCATGAATCCACCCCCATCCAAAAATAAGACGTGTCCTCCTAAGCGTTCTCATAATTCAAGGTCAAAATCTGTTAATCCAAATCCCCCAAAAGGGACTTACATTGATATCCTCGATAGAATCATGCAAGCCTCTCTTATCAAATTACCACCAATCAAAACACCCCATCTCCATACTCAGAAACCTACTTGGTATAATCAAGACAAAACATGTGCCTACCATAAATGCTCATGGCATAACATGGAAAGTTGTAAAGTGCTTAAAGTCATAATCCAACGACTCTTCCTCATTGATATTATTCTCCTGGAAGAGGACCATTCTAACCCATTTTCAACATTACCAACATCTTCACCCTCGTCAGTGTCCTCAATGACATCTGTAAGTCAAGAGGGACATTCTCATTCTATCATTAGCAAGCCTTTATCATACATCTCGTCAGCACCTTCCTTTGAAGGGCCATTATCCTCATTAGCACCTTGCTTTGAAGGTCCTTCAATCTATCAACACCTTCCTTTGAAGGACCATTACCCTCATTTGTACCTTCCTTTGAAGGTACCTCAATCTCATTAACACCTTCCAATGAATGTCCATCAATATTGTTAGCACCTTCCTTTGAAGGGCCATTATCCTCGTTAGCACCTTCCTTTGAAGGTTCATCAATCTCGTTAGCACCTTCCTTTGAAGGACCATTATTCTCATTAGCACCCTCCCTTAAAGGTCACTCAATCTTGTTAACACCTTCCAATGAAAGTCCCTCAATCTTATCAACACCTTCTATTGAAGGTCTCTCAACCTCATCAATGTCTACACCTTCCCTTGAAGGTTTTTCAACCTCATCAAGATCCATGCCCAAGCCACTGACATTGTCTTCATTGAAATGTACAAAACAAAGGTGTCACCCTCAACCAAATATCGACAAACCTTTCCCATGTGTTTATCCATCACCTTCTAGAGAAGGTCTCTTCTCTCAAACCAATATAATTCGCCCACCTATACGAGCCCAAAATCAACATATATGAAGGAAATGAAAAACCAAAGCTTCATTCGCCCCTCTTTATCAATTGTCCCCTCATACCCCATCCAAATTTCCCACAACTCCTTTGTCAAGGGATCCTTTATTTACCATATGCTCACTTACTCAAGACCAAAACTTCTATCATCCTCAAGACATCATTCCTTTTAACACATGTCATTTCTATCCACAATATTATGTTAGGAAGGCACCTATCTACTAAGACTTCAAAAGTATTTCTTTAGACACCTTCCCTTTTACATGTCCTCACCAACCTATCCTATTAATCTAGTCAAAATGTCATTACTTTGGAGTAAACGTGCGAAGATCCTCCTTAACTGGATCAGTCCATATAGCATGGGGCAACTTTTGAATGTCTTGTACTTGTGGATTTTCTACTATTAATAGATTGAGTGTCATGATGGTAGTCACATCAAAGATCTTATTCCATCATCAACCATCCATCTTATCATCGGAATAATTTGAAAGCGTGTGGGTTTCCATCAGTATCTTTAATACACCTTAAATATGAGCATCACGGCTCTGTTCATTGCATATTTCACATGGACAAGTTCCTCTTTAGTAAGAACCTCACAATCATTACATCCGTACACCTAATCAACCTACTAAATACATGTCTTGGGGCACACATGTGTAGTGCGTGTACACATTTATTCTCCCCTCCTTGAAACGACTTGTTAGGGTCTTGCCCTCGGCTCAAAATAAAGTCAAAAATATCTATGGATGCCTCCTATCAAAGTCAAAAGTAATAGTCTGATTACTTGAAGGTTAGCTATTCAAAAATCATATTGTCAAAAATAAAAGTAGATTAATCCCTCGAAGGACAGCTACTAGTCAAAATTATAGACCGATCCCTCGAAGGATGACTATCTATCAAAATCAAAGATGTAGACCATACCCTTGAATGATGGCTATCCCTATAAAAGGCTTCCCACATCGACCAACCATCAAAAATCCAAAATTCAAAGCATCTAAGGAAAGCTTCCCACATTAATCAACTCTCCCATTATAGCAAACTTCCCGTATCGATCAATTTGCATCAAAATAAAAAATGTAAAACTGGGGCATTTCCCTATGGAAATGTTGAAATGAGAACCCTCTTTGCCCACACAATTTACATATGTTAACCCTTCTCATGTCCTAAGTACAGCTTTATATCCAAGATCCTAAGTATAACTACCCATTGTTAGTCATCTGTTAACATTCATTGTACAGGCCAAAAGTGCATGCGCCTTTACTTCATATCAAATCCAAATCAAGAAATCAATCCACGCTTCATTCTTGATCATTCTCTTGACAAACATTAAATCACTTTAACATCAATATCAAATAAAAATCATATGTAAAACATAACTTTAAATAGTTGTTACCCCTTTCACATCGACATTTATCAAAATCTATCACAATATCTATTATCTCTCAACATCAACATAATCCCAAGCACATCTCAATGTCACATCACTGTGTTTAAAACATCACATTTACTCATTAAGGATGACACTTTTCAATCAGATGTCTCCTCCAGCATTATGCACATGATTACCATCAGGACCCCCATCTAGTTCTCATAAGCCTACCTTTGTGGCAACACATATTCTTCATCCTTTAACCTCGTCAAAATATATTTTTTCATTAAGTCATATGTCTATAGGACATGAACTCTTTGGTTCCCCTATCACTTGACTTCCCAGCCTTGTAAGCCTACCTTTGTGGAAAAATTAATTTTATTCCTTTGACCTCATCAAACCATCTTTTTCGTCATTAATTCATATGTCTATAGGACATGAACCCTTTGGTTCCCCTATCACTTGACTTCTTGGCCTCGTAAACCCACCTTTGTGGAAACATCAATGCTTGTTTTTTTGACCTTTTCAAAACATATTGTCTGTTGATAGGACATGAAACCTTTGGTCCCCCTATCACTTGATTTTATGGTGGAACCCATTTTGTTTTTACCTCATCCTCGAGCATCACTTTATCACCTTCATATTGTTGCATCTTTCCATCTATCAAGCTCATGATCGATTCCCTTTTTCCATCAATCTCTAGTTTAGGGGGAACACCTTATCATGTAATGATTCAACATATATCTATCACATCTCGTTGTTGTCTTGTGGCTTGTCTTAAAACCACTCAACAAAAATGGGTAAATGTAGACACCTAAAATTAGCACCACTAATTCTAGTGTCGGTGTCCACCAGGCACCCTTCACCATCACATTACACCCCTCATATCTATTAAATATTAACATCGTCGCTATAATTGCATAAGTCCACATCCATCATTAATTAAATCAAACACTCCAATTATTGATTAAACAACACTCCGTGACCTAGATCACCCACATCTACCCCTTAATTAATTAATTTAATAATTATGTCACCACATCCCTATCCCTAAAATAAATTATTTATATCCTCACACTTCACCCTCACACCTAACCATGCTAACTCGGACACCTCACTAAATAATTAACTAATTTACTAACCTTCTAAAAATCCCTAGCTTATTCCTAACCATCACTAAAACAACCTTCTAAAAATCCCATGATGACTCATCCTAATCACCTAACTAATCTACTAACCTTCTAACTATATTTAACCACCTCTAACCACCTCTAAACCTCCCACATAACCTCTCTAACTAATCTAGATATGATTCCTCTAAATCCATAACCAACTAAGCCCAAAATAGAAATTTAATCCTCCATATCTCAGCCAAACTCGAACTTCTTGCAATCATTGGCGATTCACCCAATCGCCGAGGATTCTCTCCCATTTACACTATAAATATGGGCTTTAGGCCTCCATTTGAGATTGAATAGCGGGTGGATGTAACTCTAGGAATTATTTCTTCTTGCATCGTAGACTTCTCACAGGGTCAAAGATCATCCAATAACTTCCAAATCTTATTCAAGTGTCATTCATACGTCTAGAATCAAGTCAGCGGTCTTCTTGCATCCATAACCTTTCTCTCTTCGGTAATATCACCTTCTTGTTCCTCTTTTTTCAAATTATGCAAGTTAAGTGGTTTATCTTGCTTCCTTACATCATTTTTCATCATTTCTAAGCTTAATCAACCTTTCTAACACTTCTTTCAAGTCTGGATTTTGTCCATTTTTTCAGACTATACTATTTCACATAAATCAATGGCGATTCCCAAAATCACTGCATATTGGCCCAATCACCAGCGATTCACATATAATCTCTAATGATTCTCTACACCACTATAAAGGTTTTTAAATCAGCTTTCCAACACATTTTTTGGTTTGTAAAATAGAGTTACGGTGCTCAAGTTACAGTTAAAACATCATAGGGTGGTCTTTTATCACATTTAGAGCATCACCATCAACAAAATCATTATCCATAACCTTTTCAAATCTGGAGTCTAACTCTGCAAATCATCTGTCAACATCTTCAAGCTTCATCTCTCTGATAATCGTATCCTTCTTCCAGCATTGATTATCTGCTACAAATAGGTAAAACATCTTTATTCGAATATCATTGTCTTATCCCTTCATTAAATAAGCATTTATGTCAAACTAACCTGGTTGTTTATTAGCATGTATACATTTACAACAATCGCTAAGGATTCCTTCAATCACCGACGATTAGCCTAATCACCAGTGATTCCTGTCTGACAAATCTATTTTCAATTTTGATTGCCTTTCTGATATCCAGAGCTCAGTATAGACCATCATTTTACCTTTGCAAACATCCATCAAATCCCTTCAAGCTCCTTTGAGCCATCTGTGGTGCATTATCATCATCCTGCTTGCCTATATGAGTGCATATCCATCCACACCTTTGCTCTTTTGATCGATATCGTGATTCCTTGAATCCTTTTGGATCAAGAACCACGATTAGATTGTTGGTCGCATCGTCTGCTTTCATTTTATCATCTGTTATCAATTCACTTTATCATTATCAAATTAATTTCTTAAACACGGATTGACACCCTTGCAAGGAAGTCCATTGATTTCCAGGGGATGGCCTTTTCCAGGAAACTCGTCATATATTTTACCAACTCCATCTTGTATGAGTGTTTTTGATTTGTAGGCTTGCTTACATGGAAAAGGAGCCTTGTACACATTCTTCTAAGGAGCGCAATATCATATAATCCACATCGCGGGTATCACGGAAACCCTGTCATATCGAGGTTTGGAAGGTCGTATCTTCTTGTTTGCAAACACAGGTTGAAGACTGGTAATATTTATCTCAAACAACTTCATTTAGGCACTACATAATGTTAGAACGTAACTTTAAGTGCCTATAAACCTTAGTTTATAATTAAATAATCAAGAATATTTATATTATTTATTATTTAATATAAACTTAGTTTGCTTATGTTAATTGATCATTATTAATCAATATATTAAATCAAGGTGCATTTTTATAATGTCACATCCCATCGCTTAATAGGTTCGTGACCTGTGGGGTCAAATAAATATGATTTTGAATCATCGTGATTATTCATTTTTTTATGTGGATTAGTGGAGAGAAGTGAGGATGGAGATTTGTATTGGTCAGTAATGTTTCTCGGTTGATGGAATATCTCTTTTCACCGTGGTTTTTACCCCTCGGGGATTTTCTACGTAAATATGTGTCACCATTATTCATTTTATTTATTTATTGTATATTCTAATGTTGACATTAATGTTTATTGTAATTTTTAATTGATTCGTTCATTAATCCTTGTCTGAACATGGTACCAAAGCCGAGTAATACCCCCTCCCCTGGGGACCTATTACGCGCATGTTAAAATATTTTCAAAGCATTCCAAGTTTTCACGTGCGGTGATTAATGGAAGCATGCTCAAGACCTACAAATAATAGGTAAGAGTTAAAGTTTGCTTGAAATATTTTATGTTCCTATAGTTTTTAATGTGTGCAGGTGAAATAAAATTCAAGAAGTTAAAACCAGGGTCAAGGAACACAAGGAGACAAAATTCCACAATTATGAGAAATCAAGTTTTCCTATTGGTTTAAGATTCAACGAATTTTAATTTGTATTTTCATATTTGTTATGCGAAAAACAAATTACCATGTCCTAAGAATCCTTTAATTAATAAAGGTTGCATTTGAAAGTTTAAACTATAGTATAAAATATTTATATTAATGTTTAAACTAAAACTATAAACTAGATTACAAACCTAGTAATTAAACTATAACCTAAAAACTATAGTTTATACATCCTAAAACTATGTCTAAGCAACTTATTCAATGAACCCCACTTTAAACCCGCCACATCTCCTTGCACGCCAAGTGGCGGCCTCTGCACGCCCCTCACTCGTGCAATGGTATTCCACCACATGGACCCCCGGTCACCTTTCGGCTGACCAACCTTCTCTCATTGCAGACTTGGCAAAAATGGTTGCGGCTTGTTTTTGTTTGCTTTGGGAATTTTTTCCCGCATTGATGGGGCATGAGAATATTTAGGGCTTTAAAATCCTTAAGGGAAGGGTGAGGCGACGTGACTTCGATCACACCACAATTTATTTTATTTAAAGAGCCGGGGGGATCGAACTTGGCTCGTTGTATTGGTGCCTTAACTCGATGTGGTGACATTAAGCATTATATAACATGATTCCAAAGGAGTTGGCTCGGCCAATAATGAAGCGAAGGATGTTTGATTGAATTGGAAATTGGAATAATATATGAGCTTGGCTCGGTTGCATTGGGTCAGTTAAACGGTTTGGTAAAGTTGTTAATTATATAGCGGCATTGGCATTAGTGAACTTGGTTGCATTGATAAAGTTGACTCAACTCGCCGAGTTGGTAAACCCAACTCGGCCAAGCTAAAACAAGTATCCTATAAACCCTCAAAAACTCCGATTCTTTTTATATGCATAGTATTTTTTCATTATTTTTTAATCAAAGTATTATATTATTCATTTTTCTTATCTAATAATGAAAATTTGTTCAAAAGTATCTTTTGTATTGGATAAGGAAGTTTTTTAAATAAGAATAAAAAGTAATACTCATTTTTACGACATGATGAGTAAGTCGTTTTTCTTGCAAAACTAAAAAAATAACTTACATTTCAACAAATTTACATTATAGTCAAACTAATATGTTGTGTATAGAATATTTGTTTGATAGGTCTAATTTCGACGTGAATAAGGAAAATCCATTGAAATACGACTAGCGTAATTTAAACAATGACAGTGGGAATTTTTTAACCACTATTAGTAAAAACCTCGTTATTATCATTTGTTGAATTTATTTACGTGAAAATGGGATCTAATCATTTTATAATTGACGAATCACACATGTTAAATGGAACTAATTACAACATCTGGAAGATAATATTGAAGGTGAAATTCATGGCTCACAAGCTTGAACGGTTGTGAATGATAGGGAGAAAGCTTCGACCAACAAACAAGCAACAACAAACAATGTAGCTACATATCAACATAAGGTGTAGGAGGAAATGCCCATTATATTGCGGTGCATGTAGGATTACTTCTTTATTCATATTGGGAATTAGGAAAGTATGAGTGAGTCTTAGACACAACTGGAATCAATGCATGAAGGTATGCAGTTATCAAAAATTGTAAAATTGATTTTAGAATTGATGACGACTCCCATGAAGGGAGATGAAAAATTAATCAATTTTTTAGCAAAAATAAAAAACATTAAATCTCATTTGGATGGGTCTAACTACAATTTAATTCAAGATAAATTATTGTATTTCATTATTCAATTGAATATACATGAAATCTTTAGGAATTTCAATTCAATCTTAAATTCTAAATACCAAACTAAGCAAGACATCCTTGATATGCAAACTCTGAGTGCTCTCCTGATTCAGGAAGAGCAAGTTATGACTAATTTTTATTTTAAAGAGAATTTCACTCAGGCACTTCTTGCACAAAAATCTAAGAACAATTCATCTATATCCAACAAGAATCAAAAATAATTTTTAAACCCTCTAATAAAGATAAGAAACCTGGAAACTTAAGAGTAAGTTTTAATGGTAAATGTTATAAATATGGTAAATTTGGTCATAAGAAATAAGACTGTAGAGAAAAACAACAAATTTCAAAAATTAAAAATGTAATAAACCAGATCAAAATCAAAATGAGAATGAAGAGAATAATCATAGACCTAATGTAGTAACTCTATAAACTACATCTGTCACTACTAATGAAAAGTAAATGTTTTTGTGTGTTTGGTATTGAATTTAAAAAGAATTTGCTTTCATTTATAGTTAACTCATAATAAATATAGTGTAATATTGTTGAAAGATAAAATGGTTTATTAAAAATGAACTTAATATCACTATAGTTGAAAGCATACAAAAAAATGACTTATACGTGTTTAAAGTTTTTGCTTCGTCTTCCTAGTTGTTTATTCCAAAATGGAAGTGTTGTTCAATTTTGGCATAAAATAAAGAGAACATTTTTTTTGGAGTATGTATGACATGTCTCAGCTTAAATCTACCATTTATCTTTCATGAAATGTGTGAAAGGTGCTTACATGGTAAGTTATCACCAAAAACCCTTCCTCAGTCATTTTTTGAAGCAAAAATCCTCATAAATCCATGGAATGTGTCCACAGTATTGTTAAAGGATTTTTTCCTAGATGGTTTAAATGTATGTTGTGATTATTCTTGCATGATTTGGTTATCTTTTCAGATATGTTATCTATCAGTCTTATCACAATTCTAAAGGCTTAGAATAGATAATGAAGATATATATGTTGTTGACAAAACATTTCTAAATTCTAATTTAGTATGTGATTACTAAAACTATTATTATATGCATATCTAAATACACTTGGGGACGCCTTTGTGTTTGTCTTGGAGACATCTAATACTGATTGCAATTAATATTTTTTTTGACAAAATTAATATGTTGAAATTGTTTAACATGTTGGTAATATAAAATGGTTAGTTATTAAGCATATTATTATTTAATTTGTTATACAACTTGTGTTTAACGTATCAATATAAGTCTTATAGATGGTTAAAATAAATCAATACTAATTTATAAGATGCTTATTATGATGTCTATATAGATAGTATAACTCTAATGATGTTGATGTTGTGTTAGATATAAAATATATGACTGGGATATGTGTTCAAGTTTTTTGGTACAGGCGCCATTACTTGGAGCAGTAAAAAGCAACCAACAATCTCCATTTCTTCTATTGAGACAATGTATAGAAGTGCAATGGAAGCAACAAAAGAAGCCATGTGGCTAAAGTAATTGTTGGAAGAGACACATGGAAGATAGAGGAAAGTACTCCTCTTCTATGTGATAGCCAAAGTTGCATTGCTCTTTGCTAAAAATCCAGTTCAACATCAGAGAACAAAGCATATAAAGGTTCATATGCATTTTATCTTAGAGAAGGTTTTGTGTGCTGATATAGATCTCCAGTACTGCTCGACTGAACATCAAGTTGTGTATATGTGGATCTAGTCTAAGACCAGACACACTATGTAGATATAAAGGTGCTTAGGGAACACCATTGTCATGAATTTAGAGGATATTAGCTTTAACCCTAGGATATCTATAGGTTTCCAAAACCTAAAACTAAGATAAAAATAGGTATCCTATTAGGATTCAGAAATAAGGAGGTAACTAAGGGATGGATACAGCTAAGGGGCATAATAGTAATAATACAAAACAATATATCAAATCAAACATACATCTACTCTAGCCTATAGCAATGAATGACCAACACACAACAAACACATGCAAAATAAGAGAGAAAATAGGATTAAAGATACTTACCTATAGCATGTGTGTGACTACTGATACATAATACTCCCTAGAGACAACAACACCAAAATAGAATCACTATAGGTGGAGAAGGGGAAATTTGAACAAGAAGATGTTCAATTCTAACTCACCATGGTGACCCAAATGTAAAATAGATAAGCTCCAAGATTCCAAGTCAAAAAATAAGCGTGAAGTAGTGTGAAAAAAACAAATATGAGTGTGTTCAAATGATTGTAAGTTGGTTGTAAGTGGTAATTTTACATGGAAAAAGATCAAGTAGATATACCCGACACAATCACCCGTGGGCGGATGACGTCAGCCATAGTAAAACCAAAATAGATGTCATTTCCCATGGGTGATGGCGTTAGCCTTAGGGGAAACCTAAAGTTCACAAGGTGAAAAATGGGAAACAAAGGCCAAGAGATAAATGAGAATGAATTACAAAGGTCCGAGCTGACCGAAAATAAGAACAATATCATACAATAAAAATAAGTAGACCTAGACATAATAGGACAGTCAAACATAACGAGTGTAATGTGTGAACAAAGGGGAGAAATAAGGCAACTATAGGGTGACTAAGGATAATAACGACATCTCTCAAATATTATGGTCTAGTCTACATAACCAAATCTGATCACACCCCAATCCTGACATGCCCCTTAAGGCACCCTCTCTGGAGGAAAATGCATCAATAACCCCTACACAAAAGAAATGGTTAGCAAGTGTAAAATATATGGTATATATAGAGCATGTGTATAATGCAATCTATATTAACATGAGATATGTGGATAACAAAAATTAAATCTTTTTCTTTTTAAAATTTTAATCATAAATGAAAATCACAAAACATTTTCACCTTTGACTACCATGCTACCATATTGTTAATTTTTTTGGTAAAGAAAAATCGTAATCCAGTCGCGCCTGCGATTGACTTATAACCATTTTTTGTATTTTTGGAAAGATAAATGTTAGAGAAAAATAAAAATGAATTGAAAGGACTTCAAACCCTAATGATAAAAAAAGTTAGATTCAGAAAAAGGAAGAAGTTAACCAGCAATTAAAATGGTCCCATCACGATCACTAAAATATAAGCTTGGATTTGGATCACCTTACAAGATGTGTTAGTCAATATGATATAAAAACCCTAAATCAATGCTACTTAAATAAAATGGGCTTATAATGCCATCATTAACAATAAGAGAGGTAATCTAAACTCAAGGTCTTGGGCTATTGGTGAGTCATAAGTAATTTGTGATCATCAACCCAATTTCCATTCCCATTGAGTTCATTGGATGCTTTCGGTAAGTGGCCATGGGGATACCTTGAGGTAGGGGTCAAACTTCTCCACATGAACCAAACGAAACATAGCGAGGCACTCACGGACATTAAGGGCCCAAGCCCACCCCCATGTCCCACTTATAGAAAGTGAAAGTACTCCTCCACCATTCCAATTCATAGCTCTGGTATAATAAAAGCATTAAAGGAACCAAAATTTCAGCCAATGGGGTTTGAGTGGATCGGTTAAGATGGATGGTTGTGTCCGAACCCACCTAGGTTTAAATCTTGTTAGGCACGATCCCCTTTGGGGTGGTTTACTGATGGTGGTTAGAGTTGTATCACCGGTAGATTACGATGGTTATCGGTGGTGGTACGTGTTGCATCATCGATGGCCACGACTTGTGGCTTTGGTTGGTGGTTATCTACGATGGCGGTATTTGCATCGTTGGCATTGGCAGCGGCTGGTGGCTCTAAAAACAACAATGGTGGAAAAAACTACATTGTCAGTGCAGGCTTTGTGGTCCCAGTTTGTGTTGGTTTAAATTGTAATATCTTGTCTAAAGGACATTGTTGTAGGGTGGGGACCCACCAATCCTTCGGTTCATAGCTTTGGTCAAAAGCGTTTGTCAATAAAAAAAGAGGAAATCATAGGTTCCTTGACTAAATAAAGTAGGATAAAATTCTAGGTTTGAATCTAAATTTTCATGCAAACACTCAAAAAAGTGTTAGTTATTTTGTATGGTTAAGGGATTTGCCTTGATAAAATTCCTAATCCTTTCAAGGTTGATAATATGAACATGTAAGACATGTAAAAGACAAATGAAATGATATAGCTATTCGGGGCCCCGGGGGGACCAAGTTGTGGTGTATAGTTTTATTATAGATGATTTTTGATGGTGTCTTGGCTGATTTGGAGCTTGTCATAGTCATAGCGCAATCACATGCATGATTGATGAACATTACAAAGCAATCGAACCCAGTTGCAAGCATGATTGACAACATTGTTGAAAATTCAAAATCTAATTGTTAGTTATTTTTTATGGTTAAGGGATTTGCCTTGATCAAATTCCTAACCCTTTCAAGGTTGATAATACGAACATGTAAGACATGTAAAACACAAATGAAATGATATTACCTGTTCAGGGCTCCGAGGGGGCAAATTCGTGATGTAGAGTTTTATTATAGATGATTATTGATTTTTGATGGTGTCTTGGATGATTTGGAGCTTGTCATAGTCATAGCGCAATTGCAGGCATGATTGATAAACATCGCAAAACAATAAGAAGCCAGACAACATTGTTGAAAATTCAAAATCTAATTTTGCATCAAGCTTTCGGTGTGCAAGCTGCCTTCTTTTGTGCTTTGATAAAACTTGCAAATAATGCATGCACGAGTAATAACCAAAATTGTGAAAGCAATCAAGAGAAAGTGAAGGGAGGGGCAAACGTGATTGTATACTTTTAAGGTGCATAAAATATTGGGATGGATATGGGTGCATTGTGCATAAAAAGGGTGATATGATAAGGGTCCAATGTGCATTAAAGACGTAAATGGGTAGGTGGGGTGGTTAAGTGGATGTGAAAACATTAAATGAGAGTAGGAGAGGATAATTGAATGTTATATGTCTTAAATCAAGCTTGTTTTTTACTTTTTAGGTGTTTCGTGGGAATATTTGATTTTTTAGGAATTATTATGTTTTATATTTATTTTTTTGTATTTTTAGTTTAAAGACCTTATGCACAAGGTGTATTTTTAGCTTAAATCATGACCACTTATTGAGGCTACAAATCTTGGTCTTCTAAGAATAATCATTACAATCATGAATGAAGAAGTAAGAGGTGTCAATCATTGCTCATGCCTCACCCTAATACTTGATGTTGCATCCAAGGCTTGCAGATTGCCATGAAGGATTTTGGTGGAGTTAGATATTCTTATACAAACCATGAGACGCCATTACTATAGACACAAGTACCTCCACAAAAGAAATTGTTGCAAATTGAGAATTCTCAAATGGATAATGAAGTTCTTAAGCATTTTCTCACTATTATTTATACATCACAACTCAATTCCCCACATTTGCTAATATTCATGATTGCAAACTTTAAAAATTACATCGGGCCAACTGAAGGCGTAAATAATCCAAAGTGTATACCATTTGTGCCTCTCATCCATAGATGTCACAAACAAAGTTCTCCCATGACATAAACACTAACAATACACAAAGCACAATGCTTAACATTATAGAGGATAAGTCTTCATCGCCTACATCGAATCACAGTGGTTAACATTTACAATAATCTCAAAAATCGAATCATTGAAAGAAACCATATTTTCTAATTCCAAAATTTTGATTTACTTGAATTGTTATCCATCCATTTACTTCACCATGTCAAAATGTCCATTATACCTATAAGGACAAGTGTGGTTAATGTAGTGCATTTCTTGGTGGACACGAGTTTGCACATCTATATTTATAACACTATTACATTTAGGCGAGAGTTACCCTTCACTCAAAATGCTCCGATGCATGTATAAAACACCCATGCGACGCATGCGAACCCATGATGTCATGTTGTGCCACGTGTCATTCGGTTTCATACTTAGTTTTTTTTCGGTGGTCGAAAAATACACTGTGTTTTTCTACTGCGCGTAGGGAGGTATAATCAGGATTGAACCCGTGACCTACTTGGTCACAACACACAATCCCCACCAATCCAGCTACCGCCTGTTGGCTACTTGAACATTATTTGATTTGATTTTGTTGAAATACACAACACACCATTAATGTGACCGCTAATGCACGGGAACCACCAGGGCATGTGCATGCATGGTATTATGTGGTTTGATGGGTCGCACACCCATCCATAAGTGCATTTTGAGTGAAGGGTAGTCACATGTCTACTTTTAGGGGTGGCGAGGTGAAGCTACGCTTGGGGAAATTAACGTGTGAGGGGCAGGGGTTAAATTTGACGGCCACCTATGCCTATCAAACAATTTTTTAGTGACAGTAAATTTTAAATTTTTCCCTTCAAAAATGTAAAATAGTGTTATTTTTATAATGTTGATAAAATATATATAATATTATTCTATATATATAACTATTTAAAGCATATATTTGTATAATTTATGTATAAATCTATATAAAAAAATGATGGTCATCCTTAAAATTTGCAAGTTGCATGTGACGGTTTTTCAATACGTCTAAAATCACAAAAAACGTCTAAACGGCCGTCAAATTTAACCCCTGGACTGAGGGGATTGAAAAATGTGAGCTATTCCACAACCAAGTTAACCACGACCCACTAGCTAACCCTACGTCCCAATTGGTATTTGTGCCCGTTCTCTTTCAAGTTTCAACCATTCAATTTGAACCCTATTAGGGCATGGTCCCATGGAGCCGCTACAGGGTCTATAATGATGCAGCAGGTGGTCCCATGCAAAAATTTTCAACCAGCTACAGGATAAATTTGAATCTTGCCCAGGAAAGTAGGAGCTCCACAATTTCTACCCGTTCAACTCTAAGGGGGGCTGAAGAGGGGGGGCTGACATTTTCCTGCTACAGTTTAGGCTTTTTTTGTCCATCTGGCAACCCAAATGCATTCCCGCCAGTTTTTTTGGTTGATTTGGAGGGATATTTTCAGCTTATATACCCTGCATCTGCTCATTATTTGAAAGCAGTGCTTTGGAGGTGGATACTGTAAAAAATGAAAATCTCATTTTTGCAGTGCTTTGGAGCACACTGGGCAGAATCCTGACAAGTTGCAGAAGGTGTGAAGAATCCCGACAAGTTGCAGACAGTGGAGACAGTGGGAAGAATCCATAGAAGTTTGAGGTAAGCAATTTTGCACTCCACATATTTTTTTAAGATAACTGCCAGTTCAGGCTGAAGATTTAATTTATAGTGCCCTGCATATCCCAAGTTTTAAACAATTTTCACCTAGAACTTTTGGAGTAATGACTTTCTAATAAAGAAACCCATTCGTATCAGTCTTATTTATGTAAAACAAGGAATTGAAATACTTTTTCACTAAACATTGTTTGTTTGTTTGAAACCAACTGATCTTTGGTGGGTTGCTAGATTAATGTGAATTAATGAGAATGAAGACTAATATATGTTAAAAAGATAAATAGTTTTCAAGCTACTTTCCTCAAGTCCAATATTTAGGAGTGTAGAGACTATACATGTCTCTCTCTTCATGTACTGAGAAAACACTTCATCTACTACATCTGAACAGTTTTGGTTGTCCCATGTATTGTTAGAATCAAAATCACAATTTTCTTTGATGATCCTCTGTGTTCTCATCAAACAACTCATGACTCCATGCATAATCCATTCTGACCTACAATCATGAGCATTCTGTGTCTCTGGCCGCTTTCCCACTTGAATGTATGCCATTCACAAATATCAACAACTTTTCAATCATGTAGAGTAAGTGTTTCAATTAAAAACAAACTCCATTCAATGCCAGCATACTTAGCATGAAACCTTTAAGATTTATATTAAGACTCTTCGAGGAGGTAGCACCTTAATTGTCCAGGATTCATGTATGAGTTCTGCTAGCTCAGGCACATAAATTTTCCCTGGTGCATGTTCATCTGCAAAGTGTATGTTTGACAGTAGAAATGATATTGTAGGATGCATGAGTATCTAATAAATGTACCCATACCTGCATAGCTTTCCCATGTAATATAGCAAATCATGACTTCTGTACTAGGGGTATTATATTAAAAAACATGTTTGCCAGGAACCTGTAGAGAATGTCAGCTGATGAATGTTTCATACAAGTTCCAAATTAGTCACTTTACATAAATTTCAAACTGAAATGTTTTGAAGACGTTCCAAGTAGCATAAGTTAAAAGTCAGATTCTTACCAGTACTGTTATCTCCAGTTACATTGTAGTCCAAAGATGTATTGGTGTAGGAAAACCCCACTCCCACTGGAGACTCACAAAAATAATAGTTGGATACATTGATAAAAACATACAATTGTCAAGTACTGGGTTCCAAATGCATTAAGTTGCAAGACATGTTGCTCAAAAATAAGATACTGGTTATCCAATCCATTAGTAAATTATGACCTTTGTTCCATGAGTAGCTTATTCAAAGAGAGTGTTGGTTTCATTGCCATTTAATAACAAAAGGTCCAATGTCTTGTGTTGCTCCATAACCCACTGATGAACACCCTGGACCTACACAGCCCATATAATTTTTACATTGTTGAATTCAACATTACTTTTCTATGGTAATACTGGCATAGACTAGTCCTCACGTTGAGCCACATATACCAAAGGCCTTTCCTCTTTGGTAGTAGCAGCCCAAAAAACTAATAGAAGAGAGTTATTCCTATGTTCTGAGTCATTGACTAGTCACATAGCCAAAATAACATGATTAAACCCTACACTTAGGCTGCTCGGGCAAGTTATGACCTCAATTTTCTCACCAAATCCATACTTTCTTCCTGGACTTTTCAGTACGTGTTTCTCAGTGTGTAAATACTATGCAACAGTAATCACAAAAAAAGAAAACTTTTCCACCCACAAGGCCAGGTAATTTTTAACCATTTTGTTTAAAAATGTAGAGACTAGTGTATGAGAATTTTAAAATGCCATATTTGCATTAAGGAAATGTACTGTCATAAAATGCAATGTTGAAATTCAACCAAGAGATTCCATAAAATCTATTTCATGTATTCCAACACAACTATGTTCATGCAAACTAAACCATATTGAGGGCTTCATATTAAGAGAGGCCTTATTAGATTCAACTCAAATCATATACAATTTTCTTGTTTATTTAATTGTATTTACTATAAAGATGATAAGAGATACAAAACAGTGCAGAAACTGTAGGTTAACTTCATTTCTTTATTAGGTCATCCTGGAACCGATCTGTCTGGAAAGTGGAACTGATTTAGTATTCTCTAGTACTATATGTTTTAATCAACAACTATTCACGGTTATTCTTATTCAATCTCTATTGTCTGATGTGCATATTTGTTATTGACTATGGTGGATATGAAACACTGTAGCTTCTTCTTTGAGAACTATCATGCTCACATACGACAGTTGTGAGCTTTAGGTTAATTTTAACCAGTTCATACTTATCCTTGGTAGTAACTTCTACACGGGGTAAAAGTGAACCAGACTCTGTCAGTATTGCATTAAAATCATAGTTACCAGATTGTGTCACTGAAACTGAAGCCCTTCCAGATCAGTTGGTAGAATGAACATAATTTTTTGAATGTAACTGTAGGTAACTTTTCAGCATGCTGATTTCATTCCAGCCTTCTGCTATTTTTTCAGTTTCATGGGAGTTCAAAGGTACTTGCCATGAAAATGTATGTTGTGTGTGTGATATGTCCCACTTTATTATTGCTTGCATTGATCAAGCTAGGATTTCTCCTTGTTCCAGGTGTGGGATACACACATTGTGTCACTATTATGTTTGGATACCTTCCTTTACAAGAGGAATTCACCATGCAAGTCTTTAATAGAGTCCCACACTTCTGAATTTTCTGTTATGAGAGCTTGTATAGTCCTGATTGATCACCATTTCAAAGTTTGATTTGTCTCTGCTTCTTCAAGTACTTGTGTTAGAATATTTTGATCTTTGACTGGAATCCTGTATGTCACAGTTTTCTGTAGAAATGTGGGCCATAACAACTGTATCTTTGCTTGATGCTTTGTCATCTACTGGAAGATTCATCCTGTTGAATGAGTGGAGATTTACTGATTCCCTCCTTGAAAGTGATCATTGCTTGTTGGTTTTGTGGACTTAATTGTCTTTGATAATCAGCTTCTTTGTCTTTCTTGGAAGTGAGGACTTCATCCGAGAGTTGGACTTAGGATGTCGAGCAGCAAGTCTTGTGCTGTTCAGTTTCTTTGGAGATTGAGTCTTCTATTACATATGTTTATCTGGCATTATCTCATGTAAGACTATTAAATAGATTGCAGTTTACCATTTCTGAAGACTCCATTTGTTCTAGCCATAGTTGTAAATCTTGAAGCTTATGCATGATTTCAAGGTTTTAAGAATCTACCTTACATTCTGTGATGATTTCAAGGTTGCGCTTAAGAATAACTACCTTACTCTTCTAGTGATGATTTTAGTGATTTGGTCTGATTTTTTATTGATATTTTTGCATTTTAAGAATATGTGATATGAGTAATATATAGATGATTTGGCTTATATATAGATGATATGTGGAGTTTACTTTAGTTTATTTTGTGAAAGTATTCTTCATTTGTTGTTTCATATAAATATAGGACTTATGCTAATGTTTCATGCAGTAGTGGTCAAACTAAAATTTGATTGTATATTTTATATTGCAGGTTTCAGTGAAGGTTTTTTTGTTCTTTGTTGTCATGGATAAATCATTATATCGTCCAAATCTAGTAAAGGCTGGTTTTAGGAGGTTCACTGCAATGCTTTCACAAAATGACATAACAGATGATGATATATATTCTATAGATGATGATTACCCTTACTCTGTGCCAAGTACACAAATGAGCAATGAAGAAGTAATCATTCCTACTTATGTTCCAAATACAGAAAAGATAATTGATGAAGTAAACATACCTACAACTGGTATTCACTTGGAACATATCAATGATTCCCCTCTTCATCATGACAAAATGTCAACCAAAGAGCCACATAGCCAAGGAAATCAACCTTCAGTTCCTCCTGCACAAAAGGGCAGGGCTCATTGGAGCATCGCAGAAACTGTTGTCCTTATTGAAGCAAAGTGTATTGAGAGAGACACCCAACTCAACGGCGGAACAATGAAAAGAACTATAACAGCAAATGAGAAATGGAGAATTGTGGAAGATTATTGTTGTACTCATGGGCTCCTCTGCACAGCGAGTCAATGTTGAGATCGGTGGGAGCATGTGTTACCTGATTACAAAAGAGTAAGAGACTATGAAGCACATATACCTTCTGGGCATGATAGTTATTGGAGTATGACAGGTCGAGAGAGAGCTGAAAAGAAACTTCCAGCAAACTTTTCCATGGAACTCTTTGATGCCATGGATATTAGCTTTGGTAATGATCGAGCTATCAATCCTGGTAAAATATCAATTGATACTTCTGACACACAGTATGCATTCACTGAGGGTGGATGTTCTCCAATTGAAAATGAGCCATTGAAAGAGTGTTAGATACTGACGATGACTGGTGAAATCTCGTTGAATATTAGAAAGGAAAAGGAAAAACTTTCAATAGGTAAAAAACGGAAAACAAGCAACAAAACAAAGTATTAAAGACATTGTTGAAAGCAACAAGTTAGTGATTTCTGCATTTCAGATGGTTGAAGAGGGGAGTATGAAACACCATGAAATAGATTGTGAAAGGGAAGATAAGAATGAGGAAAGACTATTCAAAACAGGGGAGCAAAAAATTAATGTGCAAATGAACATGGTTTTAGCTATGAATGCTATTGGACAAGCAATGTTGAAGATGACAGAGTCATTTGCAAGTGACAAATAAATCTTTAAATCACATACTTGGATTATATTGTTGTCATTTTTTGCTCTTTAGTGGATCTTCTATTTACTTGTTATGAGACTGAAATAAGTATATTAATAAAAATGTATTTGAAAATTGTTTGTTTTACTTACAAATTATGAAAAATAGAACCATCTTGTTTCAATATCCAAATGTTGTTATATTGTTGTCGTTTTTTGCTCTTTAGTGGATTTTCTAGATACTTACATTATGAGATTGAAATAAGTACATTAAGAAAGAAGTATTTGCAAATTGTTTGTTATTCTTGCTAATTATGAAAAATAAAACTATCTTATTTCAACATCCAAATGTTATAATCTTGTAACATTTAAAATCCAATGGTATTTCAATACTTGCAATTTAATATAATTATAAGCCTTCAACTTTCTATTTGTTAGTTGTATCATCATTTGTTATTTGATATATTTTAATGATGCATTATTTTGTATGCTTTTTGGAAGGGAGGAGAATAGTGTTTACATTTATCCATTTACATACAATGAATCCTACTTCTATGGAAAAAATGAAATTCTTTTCAAATGCATCAATTATTGTCCAATTAGCATTGCAAATATGGAATGATCTTCAAGATTCAAAAAATACGCAACGCATTTTCAAGAAGCGTAAGATAGATGAATTAGATGTAGATGACATTGAAATGGAGGTTATTGCTTTCATTTTTGGACAACAAAGTCAAATCCTTGATGTAGATTTATCTCATTTTGAATGGGAAAGCAAGATATAAGGTGAGTGGTATATAAAACCACGTTCTATACACTGGTGGAACCACTATATTTTTGAAGTAAGATGTGATGATCAACATTTCCACAGCATTTTTAGGATACCTTACATGTTATTTCAAAATATTTGTCAACTATTGAATGACGACCTTAAACAAGGTGAAATACCCTTTTCATTTGCCACTTCTATAAAAGGCAGGGTCTTTCCAGTTGAAAAACAAGTGGCCATGGGAATGTTAAGATTGTCATTTGGAATGACAATGGTTAATATTAGTGAGTTGTCTAGTTGTGGAAAGTCAACCACAGTGAGAAATATAAATAAGTTCATAAATGTCATGTACACTAGGTTTCGAAGTAATGTTCAGTGGCCAAGTGAGCATATGGCATTGTGGCAAGTAAAAGAAGGATTTCATAGAAAACAAGGTTTTCCAAATTGTTGTGGGGCTATAGATGTAACTCACATTCCAATCCGACTTCCTCCTAATGAGTGTTCATCTGATTGGTATGATCGAGATCACAATTATAGTCATGGCATTACAAGTGATTGTTGATAGCAATATTCATTTCATGGATGTGTTTACTAGATGGCCAGGTTCTGTAAATGATTCTAGACTTCTTCGTAATTCAGATTTTTATAGAATGTGTGAAGGAGGAGAGAGATTAAATGGTCTTCTAGTTCCTATTGGCTTAGTAAACATGAGGAATTACATTATTGGCAATGGTGGATATCCACTATTACCATGGTTAATCACAGGTCTTTCAATGGATTTGTAACTACTACTCAAAGAGAATTTAATTTTAAGTTGTCATCCACATGCATTGTTGTCGAGTGCGCATTTGGAAGGCTAAAGCAATTATGGCGAATTCTAGAATCCATAATGTGGCACCCAAATTTGGAAATGTTGCCCAAGACCATTCTTGTTTGTTACATACTTCATAATATGGTGCTTACGGTTGCAGAAGATAACACTAATGCATGTGATGATGTTGTTTTTGAACATGAAAATAATATACCAACCATTGAAGTGGCTGATCCAGCTACTACACTTGCTCGAGCAGCCTTAATGGAATTTGTTAATGGCAATGCCAATAATGTGGACATGTAAGAAACATAGAATGAGAAAGGTATTTTGTTTTAGTCATTATGATTTCAATTTATATGTATGCTCAATTCGAGCCAGTAAGATGTAAAATTAAAATAACATGTTTCTAATTAATGTGTTTATCATGATGAAGGTCAAGGAATGGATTTTTCATTTAGTTTTAATCTCTTCATGCCACAACTATTGTATCTAAGCTCCGTTATACTGAGAAAGTTGTAGCTGTCAAATTCTATGTAATGTGCAATCTCTATTATGTTCATTCTTCCATGGTACTTTGTAAATGTGCTCTTTATTTGTGTAACACACCCTCCAACTTCACAAGTCATTTAGGCATCAATATATTTTCGTACAACTGCTACTTATAAAGGGCATTTATTGGCTATAGACAGTAGTTTGGACAAATCATATTTTACCTTGTGTATTGACAAATCATAGAACATGAGTTATACAAAATTGGTAACTGTATTTTCTCTATTTTAACATATATCAGTTTAGTCCTACTTAGCTTATTAGATTTTCCCCAACAAATCGTTAATGACAACATTCAATAGTACACCAATATATGCCACTGCTCAAAGCATCTTCGGTGTGTCAGTGTATGTTCATAGCAGAAGACACAAGACCTGGTCTCAGAAACAACTTGGGAAACCAAAGAGAAGGACTAGCTCAGCACTCTAGAAACACTTCACGCTTAACCGCAAGTTGGAAACGATTTTACTTGAAACAGAATAGAAATTCAAATATCTTATGACTCTATCCTCTAACCCTTTCACTTTGGCATGTTTGTTACCGAATCCACCTTCTCTGGACAACTCTATAAAATGCCACGAATTCAAATAATTAGCAGGACTTCAAAGACCAAAACCAAGAATTATGCATAAAGCAGCTGATTACCACCTCGTAATAACATCAAAGAGTTATGGACTGAGCAGCTGATCAAGACAGCAGGATGGATACCCAATTGCATGAAGATGCTCAAGAACATCCAAATTCACTGGAAGATTGAACTCTTGCTCTCCTTCATGACTCCAAGATAGACAAATGTGCCATCTCAATCTACCAAGAATGGTTATTCTCATTGAATTTTGCCTCAAATACATACTGCTCTATTTTTTCATAACTATGGATATTATTTACATATACCCACAAAGTTTTTCTATAATCAGAATTTGATGCTTATTAGCTTGTTATCTTGAAATTTGAAACGCGGGCATCTCTGCTGATAGTTGGGTCTAGAATGGGCCCCTGTAATTAAACTGCTAGAATGTGAAATGGTGCAGAGATTCAAGAGGTCAAAGTGAAGAAGAAAGGAGGACGTAAGCATAAAGAAAAATGGGATGAATAGGTCCATGGCATTGTTAGATGTAATTCTTGAGTTGTATGATGATGATCTACGAGAAAATGGTCTCAGATGCCTCTGTAATCATCTTAACGAGGTTTGTTAAATGTGGACCTGCATTAATTCCCTTTCTTTGTTATAGGGAAAGCATTGAAATAGTGTAATAAATTTAGAGTATGCATACACTATGTACCCAATTGTCTTCACGAGTAGAAAACATGCTAAATTATGGATAGAACTTGTACCCAATTACTTTTAACCAGTAGAAGACATGCCAGATTATAGATTAATCTCATACCCAATAGCCTTATCTTGTATACTTAATGATAACATTGATAATATGGAGACTCAGTTCCAATTCTGGTCTACTAGAAGTTTCTAAGTTCAAGGCGGAGATGCAAAAATTTCGTGTAACATAAGATACAGGTAGTTTAGGACATACCCAAATTCAAAAAAGGGTACTACCCATTAGTGCAGTCCTATAGCCCCATTAAACACTTTATGTTCCCATGTATTAGAGACACATCCTCCACCTATGGATTTATGGAAGTTAAGTGCAAAGAGTGGATCAAAAGGGACCAAACCAAAGCCAGAACTTCGATTGCATTGTCCATCATCTGGCCAAGTCATCTCATCCATCAAGTTTGTAAGTTTTGGAACACCTAGAGGAAAATGTGGAAGCTTCACTCATGGTCATTGCAAGGCCAACACTACAATGTCCATTGTAGAACAGGTATAAATACTATTTTTTCCATCTAATCCTTCAATCAAAGAATAAAATCAATTATACGCATAAGATTACAGCTGCAACATATTTATTTGAAGTTTCAATTTTTGTTTTTTGTTAATTTTTGGATGGGTTATATTGCAGGTCTGCATTGGACAACAAAGTTGCTCAGTGGAGGTTTCAAGAGACAAATTTGGAGATCCTTGTGTACGCACTACTAAAATTCTGGTATAAAAACTAGCAGTATTCAGCTCCATATAGGAAATTCCATGTGACCATAAAACTGCAATGGGCTCCTATTATTTCTCAGCAGAAAATGTTAATAAAAAAATTATAACCATGGGACTCAAAAACAACTAATATGCTCCTAAATTCACTCAGCAGCACCCACTGAGATTTTTATGCAGCCCCCTCTCCATGGGACCATGCCCTTACCCACGGTTTGAGCGGCGGTTTAGATTTCTATCGGGATTTAGGTCTTGTTTTAGGGTTTCTGTCTTTTTATATCACCGCCATCAGAAAAGCCGGTTATGGTTTTTAGAGCAGAGCACAGGTGTCGCTGTAATTCGGTTCCGATTGCAGTAGAGAGCACAACGAGAAATTTCGTGACTGCTTAGATTAATGGTTTTTTTGTTTTTTTTTTAATCTGTTTTTAGTTGTTTTAGTGGGAAGTGACGCCTGATATTGCAATTTCTCGTTTCTGTACTTATAACCAGAACGGGGAACCTATCGTTAGGCAAAAGTAATAAAACCCTTTTTAAGGCTTCTGCCTTTAGCTCCGATCATTCTCTCAACAAATCCGGAATGTATCGGTGACAAGGCAGTAACATTTTTTGCCATTTCAATTATTTATCAGCATTAGATGGGTGCATTCATTTTTTATATGGCCGCAGAGTTTTTCGATCTATAAGTTTTGATATTCTCATTATAGAATTGTGTATAAAGATATTTTTT
Source organism: Taxus chinensis (assembly GCA_019776745.2). Classification (NCBI taxonomy): domain Eukaryota; kingdom Viridiplantae; phylum Streptophyta; class Pinopsida; order Cupressales; family Taxaceae; genus Taxus; species Taxus chinensis. The sequence goes on from CM034146.1 coordinate 814,822,475, forward strand.
TGATCTTCTGGGTTTTTAATTTGCTAAACGGCATTAGTTTTAGGTAGGAAGATTTTATGCTGTGAAATTCGCAATAACGCCGTAGGATTTAAAAACATACATCAGAATGCCATGGAACTCTCTGTAAACTAACCTATTTGCTACAGATATAACCTAACAGTAACTCATGGCAAACTAACCTATTTGTTACTGATGTAACTTAATTGGTAACGCTATCACTGCAAAAACATAAATATTTAAATCACGGTACATCTCTCTCTTATCAAGGCTTGGAAACAGGGTCTCTGTTCCTAGCTCGGAATCTCCATTCGCCTTTGCTTCAAAGGTTTGGTTCATTTATTTGTGTGAAAATTAACATAGACATAAAATCTGATATTAATCGTATGTTCACTATTCAGTCCGCAATATAGGATCCCCAATGCTTATTTAACAACTATCTATAAATGTTCAATCTATGAAAACAGTCCACTACTATTCATAAATATGTTTTTTTGGGATGAAAAAGATCTCATATTATCTTAATGCAATAAGAAACAAGATAGCTTTCAACAAAAAAACGGGCAGTAAGAAAGCATGTCCCAAACCCACAAACAAACTAGACCGAGCCTAGGAAACCAAAAGTCAAATTAGGCCAAGTCTAGGGAGAAACAACTAAAAATTGATCATGGCAAAAAACAAAGACAAAATCAGGCAGCAACAACAAACATGCCCAAGGCAGGCGGATCTTGATCATCCAGCCACCCCGAACCAGGTAGATCCTTGCCAGTGTCAGGAATCTCCCAGCCATCAGCACACTCTTCTTCAAGATCTGCTTCCCCGCGCGTAGGAATGGCTAAGCTGAGCCGAGGGAATTTCCTAGCAGTAGGCAGGGGTGGTGGTGGATGTCAGGGGGCTTGTTGAGAAGTGGCGGAGGGAGAACCCCAACTATGCTGGTGAGCCGATGATCGAGGCAGAGAACCCCACCCAAGTTGTCGAGGTGATGAGCCCCAACCCTGTTGGCAAGCCGACGAATGCAACAGCGAGCCCTGACCACCACGGGGCTTCCCCCTAATGTCACAATAAAGTCTGGAGGTGGTCCACCCCCAGCGCCACCTTATTCGCTTGAACTTTAATCTGCAGAAGCACATTGGAGATCACCATAGATTTATTATAAATCAAGAAGGACTGATCAATTGCAGAATTAACAAAGAAAAAAGCATTCCTTTCTTTCCATATCCAAAATAAAATATCTCCTCTAAAAACATGTTAAATTTGGGTGAACATAGGCAGAAGTTTGGGATTGTCTCCCAAGAGAATATGTTGCCAAGTGAAACAGTGGGGCCTGGAAGGAAAGAAAAAAGTATGGATCCAGTTCCAGGCAGTTTGAGCTTTGGGACAGAACCAGAAAACATGCATAATAGTTTCCAGATGCCCATAGAAGGGGCAGTTGGGAGCCGAAATCCCAATTTGAACAAGACGGGCCCCAATAAGAAGGCCTTGGTGAAGAATACACCACAGAAAATGAGCAATTTTGGGATCAACACATATAGTCCAAAGAGTCTCAAACCGTCTGCCCCAGCCATATGGGGTGGCATTAATTCCCTAGTGAGTATTAAGTTTTTCCACCATGGGCAAATGGGGCGAGAGCCACCGATAGCCTTTGCTGGCTTTATAGTTACAGAAAGGAGTATCAGAAAACCACTTCTAGTCTATCCACCAAGAGAGAGAAGAGTGCACAACAATCTTATGTAGCATGTGATCAAGAACATAATTGATCACGGTATTAAAAGTATCCTGATCCTGGTTAGAGAGCCGAAACAGAGTTCTAAACTCTGGGCAAACAAACTAGGATTGCTTGTTTTTGAAGAAAAAATCCTCGATGGTATGAATTCCGTGTTTGAAGAATTTGAGCGCGGAGATTCCCAGGACCTCTGTAAGGCATTGATCTTGGGATTGAAAAATCGGTGACCACTAGAGAGATTGCTGGTTGAGAGATAGCCCATTGCGAAAGCCATGCCCTATCTATAAAATCCAGGGTTTGACATATTCCTAGGCTTTCTAGATACTTTTAAGCACGAAGTTGCCCACAACTTTGACAGGCACAAGAGTGATGAACAGATTGACAAACCCTAAACCTTTCCATGCAGGGCGGCCATAAGGAGAGCCTTCTGAGATGCCATGTCGTACGAGAAATTTCCAAGCTTCATGACCAGTGATGCTATAGATAATCCACTTGGCACAGAGAGCTTGCCCTTGGCGCTAGATGTGGAGAAGCCCAATGCCTCCAGAATTGCGAGGTAAGCAACATATATCCCAAGTGACATAGTGAAAACCTTTTCCAGTAGAAGCATTAGCCCATAAGAAAGCTTTGAACTTTTCCAGCTTTTGGATGGATGCTTTGGAAGGCACCCAACAAGACAAATAGTAAACATGGGTGGCCACTAGAACTTTGGAACAAATTTGGAATTTTCCAGCCAGAGACAAGGGTCTAGTGAGCTAATATTCCATTTTTTCGCCACTCGTTGAATGCCATAATGCCATAGATCAACCGGGGAGGCTTGAAAAGCAAAAGGAATACTAAGGAATTTGAAGATCTCACCAAGTTGAAGAATTTTCCAATCATATGTGGCAAGCTAGTTTGGCGCCAGGAAGCTAGGAAGAAAGTATCCAAGAATTGCAAGGCATTGTGAATGTTACTTTCATCCTCGATAAGCGTAAGGAACAAATCATCCGCAAAATGCCCATTGATGAGTTGAGAGGTGGGCTCAGCAGGAAGTGAAATTCCATGAACAAGACCTTGATTTTTGGCATGGGCTAATAGATAACTAAAGCCTTCTGCCGCCAGCACATAAAGTGCATGGGCTAGAGGACAACCTTGTCTGATAGACCAGAATAGCCCAAAGGGCTCCAAGCTAAGGCCATTGATAGATATTTGAGCAGAGGCATCTGCAAAAAGCATATTGACATATTGAATAAAGATGGGGCCAAAGCCAAGGGCTTGAAGCATGGTGAGGATGAAAGACCATTCAATCCGATCATAGGATATCTCAAAGTCAATCTTGATAAACATAGCAGCTTGGTGAGATTTACGGGCCCATTCCATGCCTTCCCAAATTGTGATGATATTATCCAGGGTGAAGTGTCCTTGTATGAAGCATGTTTGCTTTGGCTGAATAATAGCAGGCAGCAGATTACGTAATCGCAGAGCTAATGCTTTGACAATGATTTTATAGGAGATGTTCAACAGAGTAATCGACCGCCAACAAGTGATTTTCTCAGGATCTCCTTGCTTAGGAATGAATTTGATGTTTCCCTTGTTAATTCGAAGCCCTAGGGATTGGTTGTGAAACCCTTCAAGATAGACTTGCAAAAGGTCTTGCCCAACGGAATCCCAAAGAGTTTTATAGAATTCACAGGGGAGTCCATCGCAACTGGGTGCTTTATCATTAGCCATTTGCATAGTGGCTTCATGGAGGTCTTCAATACTGAGCATTATTTCGCAGAGCACCTTTTGAGCCTCTGAAAGCTTGTGAGGCACAACCCCCAAACATTGGTCAAGAGTGGTCCGGTGAGCATCGGAGGGTGGCTGAGCTTGGAAAATGAGCTTGTAATGTTACACAAATGCTTGCAACATAAGTTGCAAATTAGTGATTTGAGCTCCATTATCAACGATAGCTCAGATTTGTTGAGAAGGCTTTATGGCTCGAAGAGAGAGAAAAAATTCTTTCGAGACCCGATCTCCAACTTTGAGCCAGTGCACTCGAGCCTGGATCTGAGAACCTTTGGCATTATAATTGTTCACAATTTGGATTTGATGCCGGAGAGTTGCAACTTGTAGTTGCAGAGCGTCAGAGAAGGGATCTCCTTGAAGCGCCACCATCACCCGACTTAAGAGCTGAGGTGTTAGCGGTGTATGAGTGGCACCGAATTTTGGCCAATTGGCGGCCACAAATTATAAGAAACCTGGTAGTTTGCGTCAACGCATCTTCCCACCAAAGCAGCCAGCTGGCCTGCATAGGTGGATGAAATCACTGACAGTGACTGGTTCGTGGAATTAAATTCCAAATCTACTTGATATGATTGACGGTGGGACCATGTTGCATCAAGGTAATATTAAGAAAGAATTGGCCTTTATGAAAAAATGGGTGTGCATCATGCCAACAGATACGAAATCGTATAGGGGAGTGGTCCGAAAGGAAAAATTCAGGCATAACCTCTACTGGCATGGAATAAATGTTGTCAAACTCAAAAAAAAATTGAGCTAACAACATGGCCCTGTCAAGCCATTTGAGGATGCGATCTGTCCCTCCACGGAGATTGGACCAGGTGTACCAAACTGTAGACGTGGGAAAGTGAGATGCGTTAGGATCAAAGAATCTGAATTTATTTCACATGAAGTACCACACTTTCCTTTCACTAGGTGTCCACCTCATAGGCAGGTAGCCACATTTATCATTTGGGTTTTCAACCATATTAAAGTCTTCACTTATAACCATCGAGGAAGGAGTTGGCTATCCACTGACACAGATCGGCCCTTTCGGCCGCATCATTAGAGGTGTAAATATTAATGAGCCCAAAAGGGTGGCCCTCAATATTAAAGAGGACCCATATGAAACGGTTGGTGGGGTCAATTCCATGGTCAATTAATAAAGGACACCATTTAGGGGAAAAAAGTGAAATTAATCCCCCACGCCCTACTTCATGATTGCTACAGAAAGCCAAGTTGTTAGGCCATATGGATTTAAAATCCATCTGTAACTGAAAACCTGTAATTTTAACTTCCTGCAAAAACAAAACATCCAAATTTGCACATCGTTGTCGAGTTTCATGCACTACATACTTACTATAGGAGTCTGTGAGACCCCTAACATTCCAGGATAAACAATTCATGGGAAACGTTGGTCAAGAGCCATATCCCCATCCTCCAAGCCCTCAAGGGCATTATACTGATTATGCAGGAAACAAGCAACATTATGCTGTAAAAATCCTGCAGATCAATTTTTTTTGTTCGGCATACTCAATGTTGTATTATGCTTTAGTGGAGTCCACACTGCATGCTGGGCTATGGTCCCAAGAGATGCGAGGTGGACTTCAGGGTCGTTTGGAATGGCCTTGTGAGTTACTTGGAAGAAGCAGAGGAATTGAATGTGAAATGGGGACATGAGAAATAAAATTTGACTGGTCCATGAGAACCGACGACGTAAGGGGCATGGTGGATTACTTTGGCAATAGGGTAGCCGAGATGGCTGCAGCAGCTGGCTCCTTAGCAGTAGCAGTTGGTTCCTTAGCAGAAGTCATAGGCTCCTTGGCCGGAATGTTGTGATAATTTTCCTTAACAGCTGGTTCATGATGGCCATGGGAGCTAGAGGCTTTGGATTGCTGGGATTTGTTCTTATTTCACCGGCCTCCGCCCACTTGCCAATCTTCCTCCTATTGGGTACTTCCTCCTATTGGGGTTTGACCGGTTGACTTTTGCAATAGGGCAGTTACGAGGGACATAAAACAAAAAATCTTTGATCTTGTGAGCAAACGCTTGACAATGAAAGAAAGTATTGGGAAGATTTATATACATGAGCCATTGGGAGTAGTGTTTATCACCCATTTGAATATCCACAAATTCCTTGAGGTCCTGCAAAAGATCAATCTCAACGAAAACTCACTTATGAGGACGAGCATGGTAAAAATTATTAGCTTCTAGTCAGACAACACGCCCAAGTGAAGAAGCAATTTGCTGAAGGAAATGAACACATGGCAGAGGGAGACCAAGAAATTAAATCCACACCGAAGCTTTAAGGGCGGTATACTCATATACCAAAAATTCCTTATGCCAGGGTGTTAATACAAGTAGCGAGTTGCGAACATACCAAGTGGCTTGCTTGGCCAAGATGTTGGGCGCGTTAGCTGGGTCAGAGAAATGAAAAAGAAAGAAACCCTTGGTCATGTTTTGGACACTATTCAGGTGCACCCCATGAGGGGTCGAGACTATGTTGGCCCAGGATTTAAGCATGCTTTCAGAGGGGATTCAACCCACAAAATACCCAATGAGGCAAAAATGTTCTAACCATTGACATGCAACATTGAATTCAGGAATGGGGAGAACAACATACGGAGAAGAGAGATTACCTCGTGAAAAACCTTTGGGACGAATTTCCTGGGACGCTTCGCTGTTGGTGCCATCGCTCACTCCACTATCTCCTGCCGCGATTGAAACAACTGGGTTTGAAGATGGCAAGGTCATTTTATAGGGGATTCCCAGAGGGTGAAAAAACCCTAGGAGAAACTATATCACTTCAAAGCTTGTCAGTGACACTATCACTATTCATAAATATTCAATGTAGAGTACCTAAACAATCATTGGTTGTTCAATATAGACTATTACATGCATGAGGTGTGTGACATTTACATTGATTAATCTCAGATTTTCATATGATCATCAACTAAACTTATATGGTGGCATGGATGATTGAGGTTATTTTATGGTTTGTGATTATTAGAGAGATATTAGTAATGATACTTCTTGACCAAAGTGCATGACATTTGTAATGATTGATTTTAGAACCTTCACATGATTATCTCCTTACATACATATATATGCCTATATATGTGGTATGCATGATTTGAGTTTACTCGGGGTTTGTGGTCACTTTTTAGATAGTGATGGTGTAGACACCAAATTTGTGTCTTACGACACCCTGTGCCCCGCATCTCATTTCGCAACCTAACCTCACCACCTAAACCTTACACAATTATTTATTAATTACCTTATAATTAATAAATCCACATCTCCAAACCTGCCACCTCATTTCGCCACCTCATCATGACCTAGCCCTAACCCTAAACTAACCTAATTAAGACCTATAACTTGGTCTACATCCACACCCATGACTAATTACTCCTCACCCCGCACCAAAACCAACCTAATAATGACTTGACCAAGCCCACAACTAATCCCTCGGGAGAAAAGGAGGGAAAGTTGGCTATTTTACTAAAAATAGCCCACTTTGACTTAACCAACATCGGTTCCTACTCGACCGCCGTCGGTTACGTAACTGCCATCGGTTCCCTGTAAATGACCTCCCCCCAACCAAAAACAAGGGATCAGATTTCATTTGCAAAGATCCGGAATTCACTTTGCAGGACAGAGACAAGTGAAGGAAAGAGAAGAGTTTGCAGAGAAGGACATCGAGCCCAAGACTGCAACTGAGTAACCAGAGCACAGCGACACTCATTCAAGCATTGGGAGAGAAGATAAGCTCACTTTTGATTGTCGGATCATCCCACCTGAGCCTTGCCTTCGTCATCACAGTCCTTGGAACTGTACCTTCATCAGGAACTAGTAAGTAGTGTCTTGTACATTTTTAAATACCATTTCTTGAACTTCTGATTCATAGTAATTATAAGCTCACTCCTAGATCTACTACCCGATAGCACCCTACATCTAACTTTCATTCCTCTACCCTTACATTGCCCCAAGAACAGCTCCCACACTCTCTGAGTCTTCTCCATCACCCTATTGCCTACCCCTAATCATTTACCAACTTTATAAACACCATAACCACCTTACAACCAACCTTCATTGAAAGCCCCTAAATCACTGCCCCTACCGATATCGGTTATCAGCAACCGGTACCGGTGTTATAACCGCAGTCGGTTATAAAGTGACCGGCATCGGTCACTGTGACTCAAACCAAAACCAGCCTTTCCTCTATTGCTTTTTAACGAGGTAACTAAATTGTAATTTCGCAATAACTTCTTTGTTATCATTTGTGTTAATTCGTATTAAAAGGGGAACTGACCACCTTCGAAAGGAAGTCTAATATTTCCTGGGCCCAAGGCAGTTCCCTCATTTATTGTCTAACTAAAATCTAGTGGTCTTGTATTCTTACTTGCAGGTAGTCCTTCCCAGACAAAAAGGAGTTCTTCGCAATCGATCTGATCTCTCTCTACGGTACGCGCACACCCTCCCAACACTCAACAGGTATTCCTCCTAGCCCTAACCTTTATCTGTTTCTCAAGAGAATGAAAGGATAGAAGCAACTCTATTCTAAGAACGGAAACATTCTGGTGCGAAACATTTTGGCACACCTGGTGGGACCCTTTCTCGGGTTTCTTTCTTTCTTGCTTGCTTTCATATAGGGAGCATACTTGCTATTTTCTTCTTCTAAATATTCACAAGATATTTTGTTATTTTGGTAAAATAATTTGTCTTTCTTCCTCATCTTTGCTTTAGTGAAAGTCATCTCCTTTGCTTCATCGAATATCATTTTCGATTTGGGTTTAAAACACGTGCATCACATGTCTTGCTTGCTGTTTTTAATTCTAGTGAACGTAGATTAAGTAACAGGTCGTACACGTGGGGGTGATATCCACGGTATTGACAAGAAATTAATCTTACTTTCACTACACAACACATACCAAATCACATCATAATCAACACAACAGCTCAAACATCCCCCCTTTTTCCGTGGTATTCCTCCGCCCGATTGAGGTAACCTTATAAGCCAAAACAAACTTGACATTTCCCTTAGGTCTTTTGTTTAGGATTGACATCATCTTGCATCTAAGGCATAAGCCCACAATAATTAAAACTAATCCTAGGGTTAGTCTCTTGATTTGCTTGTGCATCTTGCTTGTTTTTAGTTCTGTTTCTCTGTCATACCCTGTTTCAGTGATCACTTCAGAACAGTTTGGTGGGTATACTAAGCATTGTTAATCCCAAATCAGCAGCTTCTTACATCTTCTCTTTGCTTTCACAATGACCGACACCGGTCCTATTCTACCGACATCGGTTAACTGACCGACGCCGGCTATAGTCTGACCGACATCGGTTATCAGACCGATATCGGTTACTGTCTTTCACAGTTCCTGACAAACCAGCAACCTACCAATTCCAACATTTTGTTGCTGTTTTTGTTCCTGATAGATTGAATCCCTACTGTGTACTCTTGTCCATGGTTGTTATCACTCAGAAACAAGCCGCAGCCATGGTTTCACATGCCTGTTCCGTGCCTTTGCCTGAATCACCCCCTTCACATCCTATGGGGAATCCTACGGACACCAGTGATGTTCCCAAGATCCCTGTAGGAGATAAGGACTTTGCCAAATTTTTGGATGCTAATCCTAGCACCATACAGTACTATTTGTCTCATACCCCTGACCGTACACCCTGACGGTCAACTCCTCGTTGGTATGCCTATTAGTATAGCTGCTCACTTAGCTCCTTCCCCACCTAATAACTCCACCTTACCTTCTTCATCCTTAGCTCCGTCTCCCAACTCAGTGGCTTCGGGGGTTCATACGGCACAGATTGGATTTCCTTTGGTTAATCTGGGGCCCCACATATCATTACCGCCGACTGCTCCTACCTCGTCTCTCTCGCAGACTGCCCCTTTCATAACTTGCTCTCTGCCACCTATCCACACGAGCTTTCCTTCTCAAGCTCTGCCCACCTTTTCATTTCCACAAACTTATCTGGTGGCTTCAACATCTTATATAGGACATCCCTATTCAGTCGCCTCAACATATTCATCATCAATACCTTATCAACATTTAACCCCACCATTGTCTAGTAGTGGCTCTTGGCCCAATCCTCCTCCGTTTACAACAACCACCACCATCATCTTACCCAACCACTGATTTAATCAAACAAATGATGGACAAGATGCAAAATCTGGAGGCTTCTGTTTCAGGAAGCTGTAGCACCCTGACATACGAGCAAGTTTGTCGGGAGCCTATTCATCCTTCTGTCCCCCTTCATTCATATCCTCCTCAATGGGAATTACCAAAATTTACTCATTTTAATAGTAAGGAGGATCCTCAACAACACTTGCGATCATTTAGACATGCCTGCTATCTGATTGCTCATGACGATGCCTTACTACTCCGCACCTTTCCCATGTCCTTATCAGGACCCGCCTTGGAGTGGTACAGTGCTTTAACCCAGCACTCAATCTTCTCTTTTAACCAATTAGCCCAATCTTTCTTGGATCATTTCTCCATTAATATTTCCAAGAAAGTATCCATCACCGACCTCTATGCCATCCGACAATTTGAAGACGAATCTATCACAGATTTCGTTGGACGATGGCGGGGCCTCATCAACCAACTCACTTATGCCTTACCTCAGGCTGAACTCATCGAACTCTTTACGCGGGCTTGCGCTAAGCACATTTCTCCCACCCTCCAAATTCAAACTTTTCGCACCTTTGATGAGGCCTTTACTATGGCTCGGAAAACTAGAGATTCGAGCCTTAGAGGAGGAGAAATTGAGGTTGCGCAACAAAAACCCTAATTTCCGAACCCAAGACTCCACCAACAAACCCAACACCACCAATTCTCACGCATCGACTGCTTCGAAATCAAAAGGAGTTGTACACGCGGTGATGGTCAAATCCCAAGCACCGTCTAGTACCCCCACCAAAAACCACCTATAAGTATAAAGCTGAGCCCATCAATTACACTCCCTTGGGAGAAACTTATGGTGTGATCTTGGAAAAATTGCTCAAAGCAGGAGCTATCACCTTGCCTCCTATTAAACCTCACTCCGGGTTTGATTCCACCTGTGCTATACCTTCTTGGTACAAAGAAAATGACTTCTGTAACTTCCACCGCGTGAAGGGACACAGTCACGAAAACTGCAAGATGTTGAAAAACATAGTGCAAGAAATGGTTGATGCAGGGGATATAACCCTCGATAATCCTAATGCCCCTGCTAACCGAAATTTTAAAATCTTCAACAAACCATTCCCAAACCATTCATCTAACAGTAACATAAACCAAGATATCTTAGCCAAGGAGAGTGTTCATGAAATCCATGCAGTCTTCGACTCCCAACCAAAAGCTTCTATCGAGGAAATTCTGAATCAAGCCTCTTCACTAACGCAGGGATCCGCACCCGCTTCACCACCATCAAGACAAGATGATAACCTTGCCATTCCTTTACCCATAAAGGAATTAACCACCCAGAGTTCTCTTCTCACGAATGAGTCTTCTTACACCACATCCCTGCAAGACTGTGAGCGGATGTTATCTAACTTATCTATTTCCCAAACATCTCCTTCCGTCACTCTTGCTGTAAAAGAAGAAGGCTCGCCACTTTTTCTGTCATCCTTAGAAGAGAAACCTCTCAAAACGACATCACCAAATTCTTTAATCATGACGGATCCCCTCAAACATGCCCTCCTACCTATTAGTTCTTCATCGCCTAAATCTTTTCAGTGACCGGTTAACCTCTTAACACCCATTGATACAGTGCCTCATTTACCCCCTGTATCACACCCACAGTGGACTGGAATCACAACCCACCTCTCTTCCATATCAAAGTTCCTATTCACACCTGAAGATTGTCATCCCTCAGAAGATAGACGAGTCCTATGGGAGCGTTTGAGTACACCATGCTCTACTCAAATGTAGATGACTGATCCAGACACCTCTACCATATACCCGAGGTGTTTACAAAAGCTCAAAATGCCTATGTCCTCATCTTCACCCCTCTCATCTCTACCAAATACCTCATCCACCTCTATTAACCTAACCAAACCTTCCCCTACGCTTGGGACTTCACCAATACCCAACCTAACACACCCACCTAAACGGTTAGATTTATCCAAAAATAAAGCCATCCATCCACCTAGGAGACAAACCCAATCTCCTCAAGTCCAATCTATGCCTCTGTCACAACTAAAACCCTCGCCGTCACACCTACCTTCTATATTGGGACCTCACCCCTCCACCTTGCCTCAATACATCATACCTCCTACATTTTCTTTAAAACGACCTGCACCTTCTGCACCCATACAGAGATCCATGGGTGTATCAACACCATCACCCCAAATAGCCGGTCCACCTACCAACCCTAAACAAACTCGATCGTCAAAGGATTTGTTTACTGTCACTCCTCTTTCTCCGTGGTTGTTTCCTGCCACCACGTCATCTATGACCTCATCATCTAACCAGCTAAACATGACTTCTGTGCCAAAGAAGCCATGCTTAGTTAAAACCAATCATCAAAACCCCTTGTCTAAACCACCACCCGTACGAACCACCCATACCCAACCATTACCAAAACCCACCCAATCAATAGCCTCATCTTCCTCTAACTTTGACCCGCTCAAAGGATCTTACGCCAAGATCCTTGATATGTTGGTGGAGAATGCGACCATTTCCCTACCCCCACTTAGACCCTATGATCCATCTAAACCTCGACCTATAGGTTATGATGAGTCTAAAATCTGCGCTTACCACCGCACACCAGGACATGATGTAGAGGGATGCAAAGCTTTGAAAGCCATCCTTCGTCAGTCACCTCTCTCGGATAGAAAGGTTAAGAAAGACAACTTACGAAGGGAGAAACCTTTAGCTTCAATCCCCTCTCCTATACCACCTGTCCCCACCTCACCAAAATCTATCATTATTGCAACCCCACCTCTCGAAGACAATGACTTATCCCTGCCATCTTCCTCCTCTCGTGTTCACGAGATCAACATGATTAGTATTGCTACTCGAGGTCAGAAAAACAATGGGAAAGCTAAAGAAAGCACACTTGCGGCCTCTCTTTCTCCGTCCGCCATCCCGATCGCACCACCACCTAAAGTGGTTATTCGTGGACCTACCTACCCCGTCTCTGATGGAGTTTCCCATCGTACCATGATCAAACAGCTTCACTAATCACCTATAAAAATGACACTGTATGATCTCATTCAAACCTCTGAATCTCATCGACAAGCTCTCGTTGAAATCCTTCAAGGGATAGAGGTCCTACCTAACGAAACCTTACCCGTTGCCTCCATCTTAACACCCAACCACGTTGCTTCTCTCACCAAACAATACCTACCACTTCTGTCCCTGTACAGCAAGCCGCTGCTGTCAGTTTCTCTGAAGACGAAATTGTCGACTTTGGTGCAGAAGATCATGACACCCGCTCTTTTCATCTCGGCTTACGTCCAGGACATCCGAGTACGTCATGTTATGATTGACGGGGGCGCTAGCCTAAACATCATCTCTTCCAAAGCCTTCCAACAAATGAATATCCCTTCTAGCTGCATGTGTGCCAACCCCACCATGTTGCATTCATTCAATGATGCTATTACTTCTACTTTAGGCACCGTGATCCTTAACATTCATGTAGGGCCACGTACCTTACCTGAACTCTTCTATGTCCTTGAGGGAGAATTCCAATACAACATGTTGTTAGGCCGCCCTTGGATCCAGGCTATGGGATGCATTCCCTCCACCTTACATAGATGCATAAAATTCGAGTATGAGGGGAAGTCCTACACCGTAAAAGCTGACGCTCCCCCCTTCAAAACCTGCAATATGTTATATCGCCCTAATGATGTGCTTGTACCAGTCAAGACACCCATTCATCCAACCCAACCATCTACTTCGACCACACCTCAACCATCCACCTTAGCCGCACCTACACCTTCAACCAATGAAACCACCGCCGCAAATACCACTTCCTTCCCGCGAACAACATCCCAACCTCAGATCCCTTGGTAGATGTTTTTCAACGCCTTATGCTGGGGGAGTATCACCTATATAATGTTAGCACTTTCCATACCCCACAGGAGTACGGACAGTTACATGCGCATCCTACCTACGACCGTCGTGTGGGGGAAGTAATCTCCTACGGACCACCTAATTACCGCACTAACCTAACTTATGGGGGGTGTCGATACATCCTTTGTCACCCCTGAACCTCCCCTTGGTGTGGTTCCCTTCCAATCTAATTTTCAATATCTAACTAATCGTCATTTCACCCTCACCTTCCTGACACGTTGTGCTTGGAAGGGCTTTGGTTTCGGTCTTTATGAACAAGGCTGACATACGATCATTCCCATGACTACATGCAAACACAAATATTTTCATGGTCTTGGATTCTCTAAACCACCTACATCGATGACACCACATAGCCATTGTATCCAGGAAGATGATGAAGTCACCCCTTCCGAACCATCATCACCCATTTTGCCATCGTAACCCACAAAGTCGATAGACCCAGAATCTATCCCTCCTAACTTTATTTTTTTGTAAACACTATCTTCCTGGGTCCTCTCAATTATCAATGCGATAATGAAGACCCATCTTCTCTTCCCCTTCTGTATCCAGACATGATCGAAGAAGACTCACCTTCAATTAATGTTGTTGAGTGCCAAGATGACGACTCCATCCTCACTTACCTTGGTCCGGATGACTCTTATATTCAACATGCCTTACCATCTGAATTGTGAAGATCGGACAATCTCTTAACGCATCAGAACAAACTACCTTCACTACCTTCCTCCATGCCCGCAACCAAGCTTTTGCTTGGTCCTATGCTGACATGCCAGGAATTGATCCTGACATTGCTGTCTATAACATTACTCTGAAACCCGACTCCAAACCAGTTAAACAGAAATTGAGAAAAATGCACCCACGCATTGCCCTCTTGGTCAAATAAGAGCTTCAACGACTCCTTTCTGTTGTAGGAGCCATGCTCGCACATCATGACTCCGAGCATCGAGAACAAGCCGTTTATTACATAAGTCGTACTCTTGTGGATTACGAGACTAGGTATACACATGTAGAAAAGTTGTGCCTAGCCCTATCATTCGTGGCAACCAAACTCCGACATTACCTCCTGAATCACAAATTTTTTGTCATCACCAACATGGACCCCATCCATTATATGTACGCCAAACCTCATCTAAACCAACACATCGCCCGATGGCTTATGCTCATCGCCGACCTCGACCTTGAGTTTGTACACCAAAAATCAGTCAAAGGACAAACTATCGAAGACCAACTCGTGGAAGCCCCTTTACCTAGGGAACAATTTACCAATTTTACTTTCCCTGACGAACTCATTGCCACTCTTTCACTCAGTGAGGAGTCATATCCAATGACCCTCTTCTTCGATGGATCCAAATGGCAGCGCGGCGAAGGGGCCGGCGTTGTTCTCATTCCTCTTGACGCTGAACCTATGCCTCTTTCATTCCGGTTCGATTTCCCCTGCACTAATAATATAGCAGAATACAAGGCCCTTGTTTTGGGTCTTCAGGTTGCGTTACACTTAGGTGTAAAGTCTATTAACATTTTCGGCGACTCTCAACTGGTAGTCAATCAAGTTATAGGTATCTACCAATGTAAAAATGAGGAACTTCAAAAGTACAAACATTATGTGGACTCACTTTTGACCTTATTTACTCATTATTCTATCCAAACCATTCCCCGCTCAACTAATAAATTTGCGGATACTATGGCTTGCTTGGCCTCGCAAATTCCTGCCTCACCAACTAACTCTGACATATTTGTCTTAGTCCAACAACTCTTTGCCCCATCTTATTTAGTCTTGCATGTTTGTATGGCAAATAATGTATCTGCTAATTCGCAAGATACCTGGTATCAACAATTTCACGACTACCTTACAACCTCTGTTCTCCCACCTGACCTTACTAGTAATGGTAAACGTGTTTTTCTTAAAAGTGTTTCTCGTTATGTCATCATGGGGGGACTCCTCTATAAACGTGGGTTTGATGGCATCCTCCTTCGATGTCTAACTGGCGCAGAGGTCACCTATACCATCCAATAAGTCCATGACGGAATTTGTGGTGGACATTTTAGTGGCCTTGCTGTGGCCAAATGGATCCTTCGCCTAGGCTATTATTGACCTACTCTTAATAACGACTGCTACGAATATGTTAAGCGTTGTGTTATGTGCCAACAACATGCATACCTTCAACATACTCCTAGCCATCCGCTACAGGTCGCACGAGATCTTTGGCCTTTCTCACAATGGGGTTTAGACCTTATTGTTGAGATTCACCTGCCCTCTTCGCAATGTCACCATTGGATAATCACAGCAACTGTATATTACACTAAATGGGTGGAGGCCATTCCATTCATTTCAACCAAAAAAAAATCGTAGAGTTCATTAACCATCACATTATTTGTCGTTTTGGTGTTCCTCATCGCCTGATAACAGATAATGGAAAATATTTCAAAAATAAGTTGTTACAAGACCTTTGTGACAACTTTGGTATCAAACTTAGCTTCTCATCACCTTACTATCCACAAGCAAATGGTCAAGCCGAATCTTCTAGCAAAACCCTGACCAAAATTCTCATGAAAGTCGTTAACGATTTTGGGAAAATTTGGCTTGATCACATCCCCTTTGCCCTTTGGGCTTATCGTACTAGTATTCGTACCTCCACTAATGCCACACCATTTTCTTTGGTATATGGTATCGAGGCTGTCTTGCCTCTCGAAATAAAAATACCCTCCCTAAGAATATCTCTCCAGGATATTCTCACCAATGATGATTTCCGCCAAGAGCGGTTAGCCCAATTGAAGCTTCTTGACGAGCGTCGTCTTACAACTCTTGACCACCTTCAAATCTATCAAAAGCGCATCAAGCGTGCTTATGATAAGTGAATTCATGAGCGTACCTTTAAGATTGGTGATATTGTCCTCAAAGAGAATCAACATGTAACCAAACTAGAAAAGAGCAAACGTGGAAAATTTGCTCCAAATTGGATTGGGCCTTACATTATCACTCACACTTATGGATCAAGCACTTACCATTTAGCTTTGCTCAATGGTAAACCTGAGCCTAAACCCCTTAATGTCTTGCATCTTTGACCATTCTACTATTGAATTTAGTATTATATCACTTCTTATCTACCTTGCACTCGTCCCTTGAGCTCATTTACCACCTCATACACCTTGTTTCATACATCTCAAAATAGAATCACGCTCACATGGTTTGGTCATCACCTCCTCTTAAAGAGGCCTCCCCCTTTTAGTCTAGTCCATGACTTAAAAGTATCAAAATAACACGTTCGCAATTATACAATAATGGGATATTCTTGAGTCAAACTTCCTACAAAACTAGATGCTTCATGCCAAACGGACATCTAGACCTCAAATTTATACATAGACTTCTCCCTCGAAGGACAACTATGTGCAAAGCCACATCTGCTATTATAAATAGACTGCTCCCCCGATGGACAGCTATACACAAAAGCCGCATCTGCTACTATAAATAGACTGCTCCCTTGAAGGACAGCTATACAAAGTCAACCTTTATCAGAAGCTTCTCACATTGATCAACTTCGTGGAGAACTCAAGAACAACAAAATGAATATCCCATATGGACTTCCCGCATCAATCAGTCTATATCCAAAATAATAATAATAATAAGTAGCATTCAAAAGAACTTTTGAGTCATGGACTTGTCTATTTTGGTTTGGTTCTCTTTTCATCAGAATAATCACTTTATAACAAGTTCAATCTACGCCCCAGCTCTACCAACTACCGCACCTCACCATTCGTCAAAGCAACAAAACTCAAGCGACGTGATGTATATCCAATATATTGTGATTATACAACTCTTTTCACCTATCAACTTCTCACATATGCAAGGTACCTAGGGATTCAAGTTCATCCTACGTTAATATGTGGCTTGTTCAGCTCTTTTCAACTACGGTACACTTTTTCCCTCTTTTACCCCAAATCTAGAATTATGTGTTGACCTTAATCAAGACATGGTTCCCTAATACTTGGGTAAGCTAACCTTCGATTCACCTATACCTACACCGAATACCGTCAATACCTTACCAACACCAAAAAAATTACCCTACCAAAATCAATATTTTTACAAACCAACAAATTACCTAACCACAACCAAATTACCTGAATTCACTTCTCCCTGGTCCTAAGGGAGAACTACATCAGTATGAGGCCCCTCCTTGCTTTGTTCTAATGGGGCTATGTAGGCAGCAGTTAGGAGACATGGGGTCTCCCAAGGTTAACTCGACCATCCCCTACCATAACCTATCATGTGTTGTTAAAATATAAATGATTTTTGTGTATTTCTATTTGATAACATTCATCTTTATCCTTTTATCAAATTCAAAACATTCAAAACATAACCATTCTTATTATTATCATAACTCAAATCAACATACATATTTAATTTTATTTAGATGTTAAACAAATACATCTTCTCTATCATCGACGTGCAGGTCAGCATCCTTATTTATTTCTTCTACCTCTATGAAATTCACGTAGACCCTTGCACCTCATCCCGAACTAGGTGATGATCGTGATTGTCGATGTCGCTCACCTGGCCTCTCTATCCTCAAAGGTGTCACTGTTATTGGTTCCTCCCATTGATCTACCAATCTCTCCTGTAACATATGAATACACCCTCTCACATGGAGGAATCTCGCCTCTAGTCTCTCCACTCATGACTCCGCAACCGCTAACAATCCCGTTGTCTCATTCACCTGTGTTTGAAGCTGGTGAACTAAACCCTGTAGGTGATCTCTTTCCGCTATAATCACAGCTATGTCAGGCTGATCGGCCCTCTCACGTGAACCTTGTAGCTCTGCTACCCACCATAATCTATAACCCTCTGTTGCTCCTGCATCCATTACCTTGTGATCAGCTGCTATCTCTTCTGGTCCTTCTGGAGGTGTCAGCCGGGGAGGCAAGAATAATGCCTCGGCGTCGATCCTCATATATGGTCTATAAGCCATGGGTATATCCTGAACAAATCCAAATTGTCGTTGCAACGCGATCTAGAGAAATCCTCTCGTAATCACCTGGCCTATGCCCCGCAATCCACCTTAATCACTCTACACCCCTCAAATCCTCAACTATGTTCTCTGTCACCATATAGTTCTTGTAAGGCCTCCAACAGATATCCGCAATCGTCAGCATCTCCCACACCTGCCGATAATACTCGACGTCATCTGTCACAGCCTGGGATCTCACCTCTTACTCTGTCTGGACCCATCACCTAAATCCCAACCTCTGCACTCCTATCCTCTCCTGACTGGATGGGTCAGCCTATTGGTTGCACACAAACAATGTGCTCATAGGCCCAACAATGTAATAAGTATGCACAATCTACTGTAGTCCTGTGATAGCGCTTTCAGGCCTATAAACCCCTATATAGCTCCCCCAGATATGCGGGTGCCCATGCAAAATTCACACTCCTTCTCTATCATTTCCCAAATAATACCCATCAATGTTTTTGGAAATCTTTCCCCATCCGCCCTCAGTAATGCATAATACCCCACCACTATCATTAATACCACTGCCAACCTTGTTGCCCTCAGGGTGTGCTACAAACATTATACCATAAGTGAATGTTAAACCTCGTTGTGTCGAATTCTTGTGTAACTGGACCAAATACTGTTGTTATCACTCACCTGCACTGCGTTAGGCCTTACTTGATACATTGGTCTTCCTATAATTGGGAGCCTCAAAATTTGAAACACATCTTCCAATGTCACTGTCATCTCCCCTGTTGGCAGATAGAAGGTATTCTTTTTTTGGATTCCATCTCTCAATCAACGCCTGCAATATAGCATGATTACGCATGCGATTCATGAATAATAACGGATTCCACTTAACCCCACATGGTTTATCAATGCCCACTCAACTGGTGTTACATCTGCTCAGACACGTGACAACAAAGCTGGCACCCTATCATTCATCCTCGACCCTGCCTCTGCCTCCATACATCAAATCAACAAACAACCGTTCAATAAATCAAATCCCCAAGTGTTTTTTCTCACATTCTAGAATTACATACAGTAACCGATATCGGTTATAGATAACTGATACCGGTTATCTAACCAATACCAGTTATCTCTAAACGATATCGGTCACTGTCAATACTACATAGCCTGCTTAAAAACACCACCTATGATAATTATTTGCTCATTTACCTCTCTCTGTACCTACACACATACCTGAAATCCCTGCTTACCTACCCCATAACACTCATCCCACCCCAAAATCTTGCCTACTCATCTTTTCTTGCCCATCTCTACCCACTTACCACATCTCTCATCCTATTCATAACCATGCAAGAATCTGAATTCCAAACCAAAAACAAATTATACCTCCGGGGATCCAGTAGCTTGAGGTGGAACCTATCTATCCCTCTCATCTATGCCCGTTGAATGCTTCTCTTTGTTCAGCCCATGTTCACCACCCTCTTCAATATAACTTGCCTTTCTACCTTCTTAATCTCAGCCCACAATCACTTTACCTGTCTCTTTCCTCCTTATCACTCAATTCTACCATGCAATTACCTGTATAAGTCATTAACAGCGTCACATTCTCGTATTTAACTTGTTGCATGACTCTAACAATAGGAACTTAAGTTGCCTCCCAAGCTTTTCCATTTTTAGAAAAACTCATTTTGGAATAACCGATATCGATTACATAACCGGTATCGGTCATATATCTACTGAAATCGGTTAGCTAACCGATATCAGTCACATGTCTCCTTTTGCTTAAACCTAGGCCTTTTCTTCATTTTTTGTAAATTTTTGGTGGCGCCCACCTCTTTTCCCTGCATAATGACATCGTTATCAATATTTATCCTCAGAATATCATCAACACATATACATCTCATTAAAATTTCATCAAACATCATCTATATACATTAAATTTCAATACCATCGATACAACACATAAGACATTCTAATATATGCATCAAATCACACATTTTTTTACACACCATGTGAATCAATCTCATCTATATATATCATCATCAAATCAATGTCAAAATATACAAACTGCCCTGTATGGGGCCTCTGTGATCTAAAAATACAAAGTTGGCACGCAGGCCGCTGTCTCTGTCAAAATCTCGACTCGGCTTGCAGGCCGGTCTCTCATGTCAAAAATATACTTGGCTCGTAGGCCGGTATCAACTATACAAAATGTACTCGGCTTGCAGGCCGTTATATACAACAAAAATGAATAAATAAATCCTATGTGGGCACGTAGGCCTCTATATATATACTCGGTTCGCAGACTGGTGTCTATATCCAATAACAAAAACCCATATCTGCTCCTAGGATGTCTCAGCTCTCTCCACCACCCTCTTCCCGTCCCCCCGCTGGCCCCTGTGCCGGCTCTTGCCTCCTACCCGTCATGGAGCCACCGGCTGTGGCTGCGGCCCCCTGTGACCTGTGACTCCGGGACGTCTCCACTCTGTGCGCTGCATATGGCTGATAGTCAGCCCCGGTACCATCTAGCATGTCCTGATAATACCGAGCCTCCACTCTCGCCTCCATATAGCGGGCCTGTGCCACCATGGCTGGTGGGGCTGGTCCCCCGGCTCCTAATAGAAGTGGCCCTTGACCTGCCGGTACACCCTGTGCCTGTGGCGGTGCCTGTACCTGTGCCTGTGCCTGAGGCGGTGCCTGTGGCTGTGTCGGTGCCTACGGCTGTGCCTGTGCCTGTACCTGTGCCTGGGCTAACTGCCCCTGTAACACCCCAATATGTGCATGTGCAGCAGCAAGCTGCCCTTGTAATAGCTACACCTGGCCCAAGAGACGGTCCCTCTCCGCTATCACAGCCGCCAAATCAGGCTGTGCGGGTTGTGCTCTCATGGCTGCCCTCTGCCCTGCCCACCACACCAAAAATGCACATGTCACTCCAGCATCATCCACTGTATCATCAGTCGGTCTCTCTGCTACCCAGACTGGGTCAAATGGCTGCGGTGCAGGCCATGGTGCCTCTACATCCTCCCTCCGATACTGTGAGAAGGGAGGTGGCTCATCCTGTCGTAAGCCCATCTATCGTCGCACCCTCTCTAGGGGAATCCGATCATACTCCCCGGGTCTCTGTCCCGCTATCCAGAAGATGTACTGGATTTAGCGCAGCTGCGCCCGGGCTCCTCCTCAGGGCTGATGGCCTCTGTAGGGCCTCCATATAATATCGAGTGCGGTCAGGCCCTCTAACATATGCCGGTAGTATGCCACATCTTACCCTGCAATCACCACTCGTGGCCGGCCCACAACCCCCAACCACCTCTGAAATCCATATTTGTAAACTACCTGTGGCCGTGGTTGCTGGGGCAACCCTACTGGTCGTATACAGACGATATGCTCGTAGGCTCAGCAATGTAACAAAAATGTCGAACATATACCAAATCGCCTCATACGGCGATAACCACAGAGCTCTCTGTATAATTGCACCAGATACACTGGTGCACAGGCATAGCAAGTATGCTCCTCCACCATCTCATGCAATACTCCCATCGAAGCCCGTGGGAAGCGGCCTCCCTCTGAGTCTGGGAGGGTGAAGCAGGTGATACCAATCATCATCAACACGGCAAGCTGTGTCTCCTGTCGGTGTGCGTGATACATATCGCCATAGCCAATGCTCGCATTGTGATATGTAATCAATGGGGCTGCATCCCCGAATACCTGCAGGATGTTGTCCATCGCTGTCTCCACATCCACCTGGAACACTGCCTCACCTATGATCGGCAGTCTCAGGATGTGATACACATCCTCTAATGTGATAGTCATCTCTCTAGTAGGGAACTGGAAGACATTGGTTGCCGGATCCCATCTCTTGATGAGGGCAACCATCAGGCTGTGGTCCCTATCCACAACCCTATACCTCTGGACTCCGCCGAGTGCAACCTCTCGCATGACGGCCCACTACGCTGCAGTCACATGTGTCCGCATCCGCCCCAATAGAGGTGGCATCCGATCCCGCATCATCAGCTACTGGCGTGCCTGCAAAAACAACCCACCCCATCAGGCCTACCCTTTACAAAAACAACTACCTTAACCATCTAAACCCATTTACCCACCCACTAATGACCCAACTCTATACACACATCTGCACCCACTTATCTTACCTTATACATCTACGATATCCCCTTTAATTATCTCACACCCTACCAACCACCCCAATCCACTTTAGCCATCTAACCATACCCCTACTAATTTAACACCTCCTACTTCATACACAACACATAATCTATCCTACCCGACCCGGCCCCCAACAACCCAATTCCCCCCCCACCCTAATCACCTTTCCTATCAACTCTACCTCCTCCCCCTTCACCCCCAAAAACAAAACTCTATCCTACCGCCTACAATAAACAAACACCACAAATTTTCACAACCCTAACTCCTACCCAAGATGACCGGTACCGGTCACCCTCAACCGCCATCGGTCCCTCAATCACATTGTATGTACCGACGCCGGTCGACATATGACCGACACCGGTCTATAGACACGGAAATTTGTACAGACTATTCTGTAACCGATGTCGGTCGCCTAGTGACCGACATCGATCACTGTCAAATTCCGGAGCCAAACCCAAAACGGCCCCCAAAACCCCTTTTTACCTATTTCTACCCATTTACCAACAAGAAAGACCTAAAAACTTACTCACCCTACCATTTTGGCCTACCTAACATACATACTCACTCTATTTTACAATTTACCTTCATTTCTTCATTATTTTATTAACTTTTGGATTCCTACCCCAAAACCCACATCCTAGTTAAATTCATTAACTTCACATAAGTAGGGGTTCAGAGCCTACCGGTACGATTACACTGTTGTCGTGGTGGGATAGGTGGTAGTGGTCCAACTCCTCCAACACCTCTTGCTCCTCCGGGTTGTGCCATGGCTCCAAATCTCCTCTGCAGGGTCCTCCACCAATCAAACTCTACCTCTTGATCGCTGGGGGCCTACCAATAACTCACTTCTCCACTCCACTAGTGCCAACTCAGCCCATGAACTTAACACAATCACTTCACACCTCAGACAAGATAAAATTGGGCGCTCAAATTCACAAAGTGACAATGACATGCTGTATTTTTCTTTTTATAGGTTTTGACCTATAACCGATACCGGTTATTTTGCACCCTAGAATACTGGTATCGGTCTTGTAACTGATATCGGTCACACATAACCGATATTGGTTACCTACTTCCTTAACCTAGCTCCCACCCTTATCCACCAATCTCCACTTTTTCCTGCATCACCTACCCCCGGCTTTGCTGACTAGCCTTATTTTAACTTCAATTGGCCCGACCCAAGGCCGCAACCAACCAATCGGCCCGACCCAAGGCCGCAATCAACCATTTGGCCTGACCCAAGGCCACCACCAACCAATTAGGCCCAACCCAAGGCCGCCACCAACTAATTAGGCGTGACCCAAGGCCACAACCAACCATTTGGCCCGACCAACGGCCGCAACCAACCAATCAGGCTCAACCCAAGGTCACAACCAACCAACCAGGCCCGACCCAAGCCCGCAACCAACCAACCAGGCCCGACCCAAGCCCGCAACCAACCAACCAATCCGGCCCGACCCAAGGACGCAACCAACCAATCAGGCCCGACCAAAGGCTGCAACCAACCAACCAGGCCCGACCCAAGCCCGCAACCAACCAACCAATCTGGCCCGACCCAAGGCCGCAACCAACCAATTAGGCCCGACCAACGACCGCAACCAACCAACCAGGCCTGACCCAAGACCGCAACCAACCAACCAGGCCCGACCCAACAACTAATCAATTGGCCCGACTCAAGGCCGCACCCAACCAATCAGGCTCGACCTAAGGCCCTCACCACTCAATCGGCCTGACCCAAGGCCGCACCAACTAAGTACCTAGACCAAGACCTATAAATTACGATTTTATCCACCCAACATGTAGATTTTTGTTCAATCGCGCTCACTTGTTCATGTTTTTAGCATGATTAGGATACTTGACTTGATCAATCGACCAAATTTGCCTAGACCGAGACCATGACGTTTATCTCAACCAAACCAACCATTAGGTACTGCCAAACATGCCTAAACGTTCCTGTACCTTACCCATTATATCCCATGGAGCTACTTCCTATGCCTTGGATACCAAGGATTATATCAACCTTGTTTAAATAAACTATCGACTTTTGCCTATGAATTGCTTGTTTGCTCTTCAAATCATGTACCCTAGTCGCACTACTGTATTTCAACGTGCGTCTGCTTCCTTGAACTTACCCCACCCTCTTACCATCATCTCAACACCATTCACCCTTTATAAATTCCTATCCCTGATTTCATGTCACCTCAATCTATGATAGATTTGAGGGGGATTACCTATAACCTCAACGGGAGTAACCACTTCTTATTATTGTCAGTGCAGCTTCACAAGACAAGCTACACGACAACAAGGGGCTAATGTAGACACCAAATTTGTGTCTTACGACACCCTGTGCCCCGCATCTCATTTCGCAACCTAACCTCACCATCTAAACCTTACACAATTATTTATTAATTACCTTATAATTAATAAATCCACATCTCCAAACCTGCCACCTCATTTTGCCACCTCATCATGACCTAGCCCTAACCCTAAACTAACCTAATTAAGACCTATAACTTGGTCTAAATCCACACCCATGACTAATTACTCCTCACCCGCACCAAAACCAACCTAATAATGACTTGACCAAGCCCATAACTAATCCCTCAAGAGAAAAGGAGGGAAAGTTGGCTATTTTACTAAAAATAGCCCACTTTGACTTAACCAACATCAGTTCCTACTCGATCGCCGTCGGTTACATAACCGCCATCGGTTCCGTAACCGCCATCGGTTCCCTATAAATGACCTTCCCCAACTAAAAACAAGGGATCAGAATTCATTTTGAAAGATCCAGAATTCACTTGGCAAGACAAAGACAAGTGAAGGAAAGAGAAGAGTTTATAGAGAAGGACATCGAGCCCAAGACTGCAACTGAGTAACCAAAGCACAACGACACTCATCCAAGCATTGGGAGAGAAGATAAGCTCACTTTTGATTGTCGGATCATCCCACTTGGGCCTTGTCATTCGTCATCACAGTCCTTGGAGTTGTACCTTCATCAAGAACTAGTAAGTAGTGTCTTGTACGTTTTTAAATACCATTTCTTGAACTTCTGATTCATAGTAATTATAAGTTCACTCCTAGATCTACTACCCGATAGCACCCTACATCTAACTTTCATTCCTCTACCCTTGCATTGCCCCAAGAACAGCTCCCACACTCTCTGAGTCTTCTCCATTACCCTATTGCCTTCCCCTGATCATTTACCAACCTTATAAACACCATAACCGCCTTATAGCCAACCTTCATTGAAAGCCCTTAAATCACTGCCCCTACCAATATCGGTTATCAGCAACCGGTACCAGTGTTATAACCGCAGTAGGTTATACAGTGACCGGCATTGGTCACTATGACTCAAACCAAAACCAACCTTTCCTCTATTGCTTTTTAACGAGGTAACTAAAGTCGTAATTTCGCAATAACTTCTTTTTTATCATTTGTGTTAATTCGTATTGAAAGGGGAACTAACCACCTTTGAAAGGAAGTCTAATATTTCCTGGGCCCAAGGTAATTCCCTCATTTATTGTCCAACTATAATCTGGTGGTCTTACATTCTTACTTCACAGGTAGTCCTTCCTAAACAAAAAGGAGTTCTTCGCAATCGATCTGATCTCTCTCTATGGTATGCGCACACCCTCCCAACACTCAACAGGTATTCCTCCTAGCCCTAACCCTTATTTGTTTCTCAAGAGAATGAAAAGATAGAAGCAACTCTATTCTAAGAACGAAAACATTCTACTCGAAACCGATGGCTATAAATCCTCTACCCACCATTCAAAGTATGCTACATTTGAATTGGTTGATTTGGAATCTGTATACGACTAATAATTGCACTTGGATTGTGCAATGGAGACTTTAAAAATGATGTAATTGGACAATTAAATATGTATGAAAGAAATTGTAGAAGGGGAAGTTCGGAGGCGTAGAAAGAGGGGAGTGGGAGTAATAATCCATGGGATGGGAGAATAATGGGAAAAAAGTATATTGGGGTGGATTTTGCAAAGGGAAATCATGCTAAAAAATAAATTTATGAAGAGAATAGTTTAGGGGAAGCATAAAAAGGGAGGATGTGCATTTTTTTCTACATTTCACAAGTAAGAAAAAATCTCTTTAAGGGGAAGCATATGGAGGGAGGATGCGCAATTTTTTCTACATTTCAAAACTACAAAGAAATTCTAAATATTTCCATGTTTTCTATTTCTATTAAAAGCATCTGCTTTTAAACATCAGATGAGAGTTTTTTTGTAAAGAAATCATAAATAGCATTTTTTCTAAAAGACGTGTCCAATCTTTTTTGCTTTTAAGAAAATTCATCTTAGAGTAATGCTCAGATGGTAAAATGTGTAGGTCTTTAAGTGAGGAGACTCTTTAGATAATAATGAACAATAATCCTTGACTACAATGCTTCCTATATCAATAGTTGTTTTTTGCTTTAGTTGTTTTTTGCCTTGTCACTAATACATTCCAGTCTTCGATACATTTTGGATTTATATTATTTTTAGTTGAAATACCTTATGCGCGAGGTGTATTTTTTAGCTTAAATCATGACCACTTATTAAGGCTACAAATCTTGATCTTCTAGCAATAATCTTTACAATCGCAAATGAAAAAAAGTAAGATGTGCCAATCGTTGCTCATGTCTCACCCGAATACTGATGTTGCATCTAAGGCTTTAGATTGCCATGAAGGATTTATGTGGTGTTAGATATTCTTATACAAACAATTAGACAACATTATTGTAGACGAAAGTACCTCCACAAAAGAAATTGTTGCAAATTGAGAATTCTCAAAAGGAAAATGGAGCTCTTAAGCATTTTCTCACTATTATTTATACATCACGTCTCAATCCCTCACATTTGCTAGTATTTGTGATTGCAAACTTAAAAAATTACATTAGGCCAACGGAAGGCATACATAATCCAAAGTTTATACCAATCATGCCTCTCATCTATAGATGTCGCAAACAAATTTCTCCTATTACATATACACTAAGAATACATTTTCACCTAGTCACTGATACATTTCGGATTTATATTTTATTATTTGTATTTTTAGTTTAAAGACCTTATGTGTAAGGTGTATTTTTAGATTAAATCATGAGAACGTAGGCTACAAATCTTGGTCTTCTAACAATAATCATTACAATCACAAATGAAAAAAATAAGACGTGTCGATCATTGCTCATATCTCACCCCAATACTTGATGTTGCATCTAAGGCTTCAGATTGTCTTGAAGGATTTTGGTGGAGTTAGATATTCTTATACAAATCATTAGGAAACATTATTAAAGACATAAGGTACATCCACAAAAGAAATTTTTGCAAATCAAGAATTCATAAATGGAAAATGGAGTTCACAAGTAAGAAGAAATTGTAATTTTTTTGCATGTTATTTTTTTCTATTTTTATCAAAAACACCTACTGTTAAACATCACATTGATGATTTTTATTAAAAGCACCTACTTTTAAACATCACAAGAGTTTTTTTTAAAGCACCTATTTTTAAAAATCACTTTATTGCTTGAAATTAGAGGAGGGGAACATGTAACGGGTTGACACTATCCCAACATGGATCATGATGTATTTGTCAAATTTTATGAAAACAAAGAGGGAAAGATTCAGGTGGCAAAATGGAATTGCTATAGATGATGTTTGCAATTGTGCCAATAATTGTTTACGAATCTAGCTCCAACCTATGAATTCATTCGTAGCATAAATTTTTGATTCTTGCATAATATTTTGTGTTGTAATTGATTATCATTATGATCCCTTAAGATGCCCAACTTTTTAATTTGTGCAATAGAACAGGTGACAATAAGGTTCAAATATTTTAATATGTTTAGAGTTTTGTTGTCCATGAGACCACTTTTTAAGAACAAATGTAGGGAAGAGTGAAATTCATTAAAAGGGAGAAGTATGGTGCTCTTAAGACTGTCATTGCAGATCTTGTGAATTATAATATGTTGTGTAGAGTGGGGGAAATTTGGTCTTGGATTCATAAGACGACTAAGTGGCTCAAGAAGAATGTGGTGAGGGCTAGCAATAGTCATCTAGTGTGTGAAGAAGCTTGGGTGGTTTGGGAGAATAAATTCAGGTCGTAGGGTTTCCTAAACTCTACAATGAGTCCAAGTTTGGAGAGGCGTATAGCTTTATCAATCGAGCACAAAGGTTCAAGATTGTGTTTGTTATAGATATTTGTTGGCTCCTTAATTCTAGGGTGAGTAGGTTTATTCTTAGTGGTCGTGCTGCTAGGTTTGGATCTGGCCATAGGGAGTGTGTGCTTTTTGTGTGGGGATGTTGGAGGGGACTCTCTCTTACACTTCTTCGTTAGCCAACATATTAGATTGTAAGAGACACGATCATAAGCTGATTTTCAAAATGTACTGCAAAAGATTTGTTTCCTTAGAAGGATTTTCTCTCGATGCTCCTTGGTGGGGAGTGTGGCAAACATCATCTATCACATTGGTTAGGTGATTGCTCACATCGGAGGGGAACTGCAAGATTTGCGTTGGTAGTAAAATTCCTAGGTGTGGCATTACCTCTCTATCAGAAAGCCCTATATGGTTGAACAATCGAAGGGGGAAAGTGTTACACTCAGCCCCTTTGGGGCATTTGGGATACCTAACCACTAACAAGCTGATGCATAGTCATGTAAGGTGAAGCCTTCTTGTCAGACACTTTGTTGGAAGAGTCTCTCCTCCACTAAGAACAATGGAGCATGTCGTGAGGCCTCCATATAGTTGAGTAGAGAATGGTTATCACTAGGAGTTTTTCCTGGAGACTCTAACCTTAACTGAATGGGTTGATATTGCTAGATGCAATCACTAGATGGTTTATGTTGCTTGATATCTTTAGTGGGGAGGAACTTCAAAGACCAAGTCCCGCCAGTGGTCACACTATATGGCCTGAATTGTGAGTCAAGGGGTGATTCCCGAAGACTATATTTTCCCCTCGCCAACTTGAACAAGGGACTCTTCCAGTTCAAGAAAACTAGGAAAAAAATTATGAGCAAGAGTTAGCGAAAATAAACTTGAGTTTAGTCAAAACCTTGTTGATGGAAAATTCTTTGTAGTGTAAAAAACATAGGAAAGTTTTTTCAAAGGTTTGACCCATATGAGCAACTTGCATACAATAGAATGTCTTTGACATGAGGAAATTGACATGCTGACAAGAATAATGAATCCATTACCAATGAAAAATGTTTTAAAGGTGGGGAAAAACATAAAGTTAATAAAAAATTATTTGTGAGGTGATAGTCTTTGTAAGTAGTTCAAGTTGGAGGAAACTCAAAGTTACATCAAGTGAGCTAAGTGGCATGAGAATGTGTCAGGGGAAGCTATCTGTTGGATTAGGATTAGGTTGTTTGATCTATTCGTTGGTTGTCAATGTTTGCTATGTGAGGATGATAGAGGGGACTCTCTCCTTCACCTCATCCTTAAGTGCCAACAAATCAAGTTATGTGAAGAAAGAACATATGTTGGTTTTCAAAATGTTGTTTACATGAGTTATGGTGTGTTGCCCTTGCATATATTGGTGAAAAAGGTTTTCTTATGATACTCCTTAGTGGGGAGTGCAATGAATGACATTTTTTGAACTAAGTATGCTGTCACTTGCATCAGAGGGGAATCGTAACCTTCGCGCATGTGGAAAATTTCCTATCTATGACACTCACTCTATCGGAAATCTTTCTTGGAGCGGCATATGGATAGGAATGTGTTGCAATAGGCCCGAAACAAATAGGGATGTCAGGGATACCTAACATCCAATGAGCCAACACCTAATTTGGTAGGGAAAACCATCTTGTCGAGTATGCAGAGGTGATAGAACTATGGGTGTTACTGGGTATACGTGTAAGGTGAAGTGGGGTGATACCCTTGCGTTTCTCCATACATTAAAGGATTCACCAAACAACAAGATTGTGAGTAGTCGAAATGTAATCGTAGTTGTAGCGTATGTTTGGGGTAACTTCTGAACGGTTGGGTCTCGAACTCAAAGGTGGATATAAGGTGATGCATGTGTTGTCAATCTCATCTCTAAAAGCTTTCCCAAAGGGTCACCTCATATGAATGCCCAACACATAGGTATATCCTTGACAAGAGGCGATATATCAAAATAATTCACAACAAAAAAAAACATGGTATATGAAAAATAAATTTAAACCCACATTGTAAGGGTCTCAATAATTTTGACAACTTTAAATATTATTAACTTCATTACCATCAAAACTTAATAAATAATGTTCTACACATTTTTTAAAAAAAAATTTAAAGCGCTTTTGAACCGGACCTATGAATCAGAGGGTTGATGGGGCCCTACCCTTATAAACATAGAAGGATACGATAGTAAAACACCAACCAAAACATATGAGTTGAAGAAAAGAGAGCAAAACGATAAAACCCGTAGCCAAACAACCACCACAACCAAATACTAAACTGAACCAACTAATCATCATCCAAGATTTTGATAACTTCCACTTTAACATTTGCAGATGGGGAAACAAGTCTAGTCAAGCTCCTCCGAGTTGCCATCCTACAATGTCTCCCGTTAGAATTGGTCATTTTCAGCAGGAGAGAGTAGGCAAGACCAAGATTATCCCTAAATTGAAAACTTGAGCAAACACATGACCGACCGGGGGGGCAGTGATCTCCGAAAGGTCCAAAGGAGGAAGATGACACAGCCTGGGGCTTGGAGATTCACAAAAATAAAACACTGCATGTGTGAATCGAGTGAGAGAGAGGTTCCACTTCACCAATTGCTCCACCAATCCTTTCTCAACCCATCCTACCACCGTCGTAGTGCCCTTGAACAAAAAAATGTAAACATGTTACATTTCGCCACCTCTTTATCCAAGCCCACCCTGTGAGAAGGTAAGATGAAAAATCAAGCAATCACTAGAGTTTCAACCTTGTTCTAGTTAATGTGGACAACATTAGTCACAAAAATTCAAGCAATTTCAGAATTGACACTGGCTTGCTTGGAGCCAAGATGATAAACATCCCCTAAAATCCTTTCAATAGCATCACAAATAGGGGTGGATCCAATCCCGAAGACCTTCCTCAGATGGGACCGTGTAATTGCATCAAAAAATGCCATCTCCCATTTTTCACCACGCAAAAACACCTGTGGCAAAGGAGGCACTGCCATGGAAACAAAGCAAGCAAGAAACTACACACTTATGGCATGAAAGCAAAGGCTTCAACTTAAAGTCTACCCACACATGCTGATACCAATGAGCAATTAATTGGCGCCTGGCCAACCATTTCCAATAATGATGGTTGGAAGGCCTTCCCAATCTTTAACATGAAGCGAAATTATTGCCCCGTCCCTTGAAACAGTACCAATATTGGCCAAAATAATCCGCCAACTTGTTAGCCTCCATAAAAACATGTGAGCCTTGCCAAGAATTTATTTTCGCCAACCAAAACAAGATATTATTAATGAAAAAATTTAAAGTCAAACTCCCTTTTTGGATAGAATGGAGAACATCTTGAGAATCTCCTTCGATGAAGAGACACTTGCAACCTAAAGCCAATACTAGTTTCACTCCTTCCAGCAAAGCTTGAGGTTTAGCTAAGTTATAGGTACCAACTTCTAAAGGAAAGGATCTTGCAACCAAAACATTCCCATACTAATATCTAATAATACACCCTGCCCCCGTTAATCCATGATTTCCTTTGGAGGATCCATCAAAATTCAGTTTGCAAGAACTATGGGGGTGGAATGTTCTACAAAAATATTAAATATAGAAATATTATTTCTAATATAAACAAAAATATAAAACAAATAACAATGACCAACTCAAACAACTCATCAAAAATGAAGTTTGACTCCCTTGCAATATAACAAAAGGGTTGATTAGGAAAATGTAACCCAACTCTAAGAAGACTAAAAAATATTAAGATCTAAAAGAGAATTGAAAAATTAATTCAAAACACAATTTTATGTTAAAAAAGAATGTGATACACTATATCTTTATTATTACTACATCACTCACTTGTAAAACATTTAACCTTAATTCATATGATAAGCAAATTCATGATAATATATCCACACCCTCTAGACTTTTAACATTTGTCATTGATTTTAGGGCCATTTATAAAATAATATGGGATTTTTGGTAATAATATCAATTTTATGAGGCAAAAAACTAAAAACATATGACATAGAAGGGATGATTTTTTTATTTAGTTGAGGAAAAGAGCCATGCTCAATTTGATGTGATAGAAGATTAATAAGTATTATTAACCATTCAAAACTTGATACACAAAGATGGAACCAAATAAATGTGTGATTGAACCAAGAAAGCCAATTTAAGAAAAAAAAACTGTACATAGCATATTCCTAGGCCGATGAGAATGAAATAAATAAGGGTTCAAATGAAAGGGCCATGAGAAGAAATTTATTTTTACAAGCAAAGGCAAGTGTATGAAAATAAGTATTTTGGTCAGCTACAAAAGATAGACACATTGGAGTAACATTTAACATATCAATGTTTTTAACTTGGTTTGAGTAGTTGATGTCATTTGTTTGAAGCATATGAACAAAATTTTTATAAGAAAATTAAATTACATGTTAGCAGTGAACAAATTCAAGGCAAACTAAAACAAGGACACAACAACCAAATAAGATATTTGAGTTCAACATTTCATCAATAAGAACTTTGGAAGTAAAACATAACTGTTAGAAGCATAATGACTGAGAGGAGGGGGTGAATCAGTCATACAAAGACTTTTGTTTCATTTACCATTACTTACATACATCATTCAGATCAACCATTTAACATACATTATCAACGTGAGATTATTAAGAGTTTAACATCCATCCATAAGTACATGAAACAAGAAAGAGCACATGAACACCATATATAATGTGGGAAACCATCAAGGGGAACCCACTGAAACTTCTATATATATTTCTCAATACACAAGACTTACGTGAATATTACTCATCACACAAGATTTCTTTAGTGAGGCACCAACCCCTAGTTTAGTAGGACACCAATCATACAAGAAGCACCAAACCCTATTTAGTAAGACACCAACCCTACAAGGAGGATAAAAACCCTTAAGATGACCAAGCAATAACTCAATCCAAATGAAGATGAAGATCACCAATTATTTTTTTCTCTGACAACTGATGGTGATCACTAGTTCATCTTCATCTCACTCAAAACCCTCTCAAACAAACTCTTCTCGTACTTTTCGATCAAACTTACATCATATCATGTTGATTAGGTATAATGACCTTGAACACCTAATCCTATACTTATTATTATCTCTTCATCCCTCTTCTCATACTCTTACCCTTGAACTCCTCTATATTATTCTTTCACCTCCTTCTAGCTCGCTCACATCCCCATCATCACTACTAGCTCACAATGAGAAAATACAATGCACTACTATATATGACATGAATCATCATAACAAAAACCATATAGGTTTTCCATGACCATTAAGGTTGGCCATGATCCAACATGAAAAATTCATTCTACTAACATCATATAAATCACTCTTAGAGAGACATTAAGTAGGTCAACAAGAGCTTCACACAAACATAAACTTGTACAAACCTTCTCAATTAGGCCTAGAAACATTGATCTTATAGGTCCAATGGTCATAGAATATGAACTTAAAGGGAACATATAAGCTCTCACCAAAGATCCAAATAGCTCCAGGAAAAATCTACCAAATCCTCTCAACAGCATCAAAAAGGTCTATCAACATCTGAAATAACCATCTTCACCATGAAACACACTCAAGAAGTAAGCTATCACCAACTAGGTCTTCAAGCACCTAAAAATAATCTCCAAAAAAGTGAGATAGATCTTCACCTTTAAAATATTCATATTCAAGGCTCAATTGACAGTATATAAATGGAAAGGAATTTAATTATTATAGCTCATGGAAATTCACATGGAACTCCATCAAATTAAGGCCACAACTGGATTTGAAACATCTCCATTCGTTCAAACTGGGTCTCAAACCTACCAAACTGGCTCAAGAACTGGTCTTGAGAGAATCAAGATCATATCACCTTACAATTAAACTTACTAGATCTCTACCACCATGCATGGAACACATCACTAGGGACTACCTAACAAAATTATCAAGCATACACATAGCTCATATGTCACATGGAGAAAACCATCTTTAGCATACATGTTTCTAATCTAGCTTTCTTGACAAGGCATAATATGCCAGTTTTAGGCCATTAGGGATTAAGCAAGAAATCACTTCTTTAGATAAAAAAAAGGATTCAAATACATCATGTTAGACACCAAAAATATATTTAGGACCATCAAAACCCTGTTATAATATGCAAAACCTCAAAGTACACCTCAAACCATAAGACTAGTTTTAGCCCTTCTAGACCAAAAGTAGTAGGGAAACTTGGAGTACATGTTTCTTAAATTTTCTCCACAAAAAATTATAAAAAATTCTCATGGAAACTTAGGATACCTCCCAAGGTATATATAACAATTCATTTTTTTTCATGAAACTTCTATCTTAGCTTTGTACCTATAAATCTTCACAAAACTAGGTTTTTTCTCCATCTCGTTGAAACACCTAGAACATGAAACCACCACCAAAATGACCTTTGATGAGTCATCTACATTCATGAGACATTGTACAAGATTTTCCAAGTCATTTCATTCCCATACACTTCATCTTTCCTCCATCTCTCTAGAACTAGGGTTTTAACAAGGTTTTTGACCTATTTAACTTCCTAACAATGGTTCATAAATGTTTAACATCCAATTTACCTCATTTAACTTGATAAATATTATTAAATCCATATAATAACATCCATAAAAGGATCAGGTCCCCATGCACATCTCATACATTTGGATGAGCATTCAAACTTGCATATCGAGATGGTTTTGGCCTTTCTAAGAGCTCGGTAGAGCCAAAAATCACTTTTCTTGTATTCTTTTTTGACATGTGACCTGGAATTTGACCCAAAGCACTAAAATAACCTCCTTGATGCATTCCAATACTCATATATGCTTGCACATACCTAGAACACTCCAACCACAATGACTTTCCTTATATTTCTTGTTTTGTTCTCAATGTTCTGATTCAAAAGGAACTTAATCACACATCATATACTTGATTAGTAGCCTGATAAACCTACTCAACATGTTATGAAACCTCAAAATAATCCTTACATGCTCATAATATACTTCTTTTCTTCATTTCTCATGCTATCAACTCAACCTTCTTGAACTAAGACTAGGATTAGGCGTAAAATGGCTTCCTCCAACACATGACTCAAGAGAACTGACCTTGACAACATCTTACATACTCATTAACACTTTCAATCATCATTCTAAGCATGTTAGACCTCCTAGAAACCTTTGAATTACATTGTAGCTCACTCTCATCACCTAATTTCTTGATCATACCACAAGAATCATCCATACTTGACAAGACAACATGCTATAACAACATCATGACACCTCAACACTTCACTACAAATCTACCTTCACCTTATCTGATGGATGACACCTCATAGAGACACCTAGTCTCCCTTTTCCATCAATGACACTTGAGATTAATGAAAACAACTAAGACACTATGTCCAACAGTAACATGGAGTAAAAGTGAAATAAGCCCAACTAAACCAACCAATGATTGGATGGAAGATGCCATGCCATACTTTATCTCGTAATTTTTTTTTCAAATAACAAGTTTATGCATCTTAATAATGTTTTCACTTCAAGATATTTAAGGAAATTGCGCTTAAAAAAATATGAAGTAGGACATCAAAGAAAGACAATTTAGAATATTCAAGAAAATTAAGTAGAACAAAATCTAGAAAGGAGCATTGAAAAAGACCCAAAACATTAAACATGTACCAATTATTCATTAGGACAATGGACACTATATTTATTGGCCATGCCATGCTTTTATTCCTTTGGAAGTTAAAATAATAATAATAATAAGAAAATCAATTTTATAGATAGAAGGGAATCATACACAAAACCCAGAGGCTTTGTTTCCTGAGCCCATCCAAGTATATCAAGAAGTCCACATCCTGGTCATAATAAGTGGAAATAATATATGACAATTAGAAGTGAAAATGATTTCTAGAGTCATGACATAGAATACAATGACTTTAGAGAGCTTCAACGATGTAGAAATACCTTCGTGGCCTTGAGAAATGCTTAACAGAGACTTGTGGGAGGTGATTTGATCTAATTTGAATTAAATATTATTTCAAAGTAACTTACTTGTAAGCGAGAAAATTTGTCAAAGGAAAAAATTGTGGATTTCTTTCCAACACTCTGGGAATCTAAGTCCCTATCCTTAACTAGTGCATCTATCATATATGCATGCACGAGTGAAGTGAGTTTTATCTAGGTTAACCTTGTGGCTGAGGATCTAACATGGGCACTCCACTGACCCTACGAAAAATCTTGTAAATACCTGTAAGAGAGGAATTTTCTAAGAGAGCAAGAAAGGGAGTGAGAAAGTTAGAAAAGGGAAACTATTGTTGCAAGTAGAAAATCACATTCATGCATACACTAGTTAGAAGTTTCATCACATGCATTGAAATTAGGAAAAAAAAATACTACAAATAGCAACAAGACCAAATAGAATTTAATGAACACAAATTATCAGTATAATCTTTAGTAAAAAAGGATGTAAACTGCCCTTCTTGTATTGATGATCAAGCAGAAATTGTAAATAACATAAGAAATTGAAGAATTTTTCTATCTCTTTGAATCTATCACAAGGATTTCTCTCTCTTGAATTTCATTACATTATACATAGCATAAGAAATGGAAGAAATTTGAGCATGGGGGGAATGGAAGAATTTTTCTATCTCTTTGATCTTTCATAAGGATCTCTCTCTCTCTCTAATGAATTTACAAATAGCTAAGAAGACCCTCAAATGAGGAGTGCTTTATAATTTATAGATGAAGAACAACTCTTCATCTTCCTAGTGATTCTTCATATACCCCCTAATGACACTTCATATGCCTTAAAAAATTTCACATTCCTAGGAGAACATTAAGTCCCCTTGTATAACTGAAGGGTGACTTATTACATTGAAAATATTAAGGGATGCAAAAAAGTGCAACCCCAATGCAAGATTAGAATATTGAGGAGAGAGAAATATAGGGGATGAGAGGAGAGAGAAAGAGAGTAGAGAGAGGGAGAAAAATGTCAATGAAGAAAAATACTTACTAATCCATTGTTCTACTTGACCAATCTGATGCAATGCTCCAATGTAGTGAAATTTAGACCTTGAGATACTTTCCTTAGATGACGTATGGACACCGAAAACTAAGTGTTTAAAAACTTTGTCAAGTGATTCCATTGGTGATCATGAGCATCACTCATGAAGATACTCTTTGAAGAGGTTGAAGATTTTGACCAAATCCCACCTTAACTCCTTGCAACATTGCCACACTACTTAGTTGATTTGAAGACAATCCTGATGAAACACATCATAAATAGTCTGACAGCGTCGACAATGAATTCCACCTTACACCTATACCAATTGAAACATAAAATGAGTGTCGAAAGACATTGTTGGGATCCATGTAAGTAACCTTATTGGCATGTAGTCTTACATAGTCCAATGATAGAGACTGCACTATTTCCTATGCATTGTTCCTACTTACTATAGAAAAAGTGATTATTTTTAGTAAGTTCGATAATTTTCCCTCTGCACCAACCTTAAATTGGATTGTTAAACTGTATGTCCATCTTTTACTTTGGAATGCCTTACATCTTTAGTAAGGAAAAAGCAACTTACTATTTTTAGCAAGTACAAAAAATCAGCTCCTTCAGAATTTGATTGGCTGTGATAACTGGTAATCTTCCTTCCCTCTATGCTTTCCTCACTTTTTGGACCAATTCTTCTATTTTTGGCAGGTGTTTATGGGACAACTTACTATTTTTATTAAGTTTCAATTTTAGACCAAGATGACTATTTCGATGATTTCTCCCTGTAATACATCTTCTGTGTTCACCGCCTCCTTCACAGGTTATTCATTTGATGACTTTCTTGAAATAGTAGTTTTCTAGGTAGAAGACCTACTATTTTTAGAAATTGGGCTTCTAGTGGTCATATATTCTGTGGAAACAAAGTTTTATGATATGGTTTTTTTTCCCAATATTGCCACCTCGAATATCCTGGACCCACCCGATCAGTAGTTTGGTGAAATTTTAAAGTTTCAAAAAAATTGACCTGGCAGCATACTCTAAACACAACAGCCATTAACAGATCCTTAAAAATTGCAGGTCTTATTTTTCTTTTGAATTTATAATAAAAATTACATTTTTGTTTCAGGTTTTTAATTTCTTACTCCTCTAGTGAAATCTTTCTCTTTCATTTGACTATCGATTTGATGGGAAATCAAGTGTTTGTCCTCCTTGTTGATCCAGAATGGAAAATTTATTTGTTGTGAGTGGTCCTTGAATAGTGGAATGAGGAGGTTAGTTAAGGTGAGGTTTAAATGGTATTTTTAAATATAATAACACATTAAAATACAGATCTTCATCTTAATGTGCACCGGTTAGCAAGATATGTTTGAGTCTTCGTTGTATGACAATGGAGTCTTCTAAAGAATTTATTCACTTTTCTCCTTTGTTCTTCATTCCTCTGACTCTTTCAATCAATACCTTCTTTGAAACCTTTGTATTCTCATGTATTTAATAGTTTATCTAATGTGGTGGAGCTTGGTTTAGAGCAGTAATGGTGAACTGTCTAGGTTACAGAGCTATGGGAGGGTGAAGCTATGGAAATTTGGAAGCGGGAAAGAAAGTGGTAGGAAGGATTTAAAATCTTCAAAAAATGAAAAGCAGGAATGAGGAACATTTTCATGTCTATAATTTCCCTTAATACATTAAGGGATGAGAGGGACATCAATTTTCACGTGGCTCTTAATCGTGACACATGGCAGAAATGTGACGGCTGAGGATTTGAGCTAAAAATTACGCTGGAAGCAATGGGGGGCTGGAAACTAGTCATATGGAGGACTAAGAGACATTCCTTGGGTTGGGATATTTTTTATGTCCCTCATGTATCCCTCAGAAAAAAGTGACATTAGGGTCATTAATTTTCACAGCCCGCCTCAGTTTGACACTTGGCAACGATCTGATGGTCATCTATTTAGCTCCACTAGCTCTTGGGGGCTGAGAAAGTGCACTAGAGAGGGTCACATGGGTGACCTTGGAGGCTTCTTGGGGGTTGGGTGGATTTTTATGTCCCTCATGTCTACTAATAAAAAATGTACATGAGGGTCATCAATTTTCATGGTGCGCCTCAACCTGAAATTTGTCATAGATCCAACACTTGACGGTTTGAGCTCCTGCAAGCATCTGAGGGATGAACTAATAATCTTGAGAGAATGTATGGGTGACCAGAGGACTTATAGGGGCTAGGATGCAATTTTATGTCCCTCATGTCCCTTTCCTTGAGGGATGAAAATGACATGAAATTACACTGAGGCTCTTGGAGTTGACATGTGTCCTCATCAAATTTTGACTAACTCCTGAACTAGCTCCTAGAGGGCAACTTGAAATGGTAATAACTTGAGCTCCTGATGGAATGTTTTTGATGAAAATGCTATATGATATTTACTGAAAATGGCCTTCTAAATCCCATGGTGGGGGTCTCAGAGTCTTGATTTCTCCATTTAAGCCCTAAAACATTATATTTTTTATCTGGTTATTTACATATACCTGGAAAAAACTAGTTATAAACCTGTTTCTCCAAAGGTGTTGTGAAAGATATGATTTCACTATATCTTGTAGGTCATGGAATTACCTTTTTGATGATGTCTTGTTTGGCTCATAAATCCATCCAGAGCTCCTGGAATCACTTCCTAAAGCTCAACAACTCTTTTGACCATGTGCACTGCTCAGGCTTATAAACCCTGTTTTTGATCAAATTGCTCCAACTTATCCAAATCCTTCCTTAATATTCCAAAATCACTTCCATGGTGTTTATATACCTTCAAACTTCATCAGCATTGGATTTAGATCCTCCGTTCCGCTCTAGGGGAGTGCATCTGTCTTGAGAAGGCCAGTGGTAGCCCTTCCCAATGCTACTCAAAAATAGTAGTTTTCAGGAACACCTAAACTCAACTAGGGGGTTAAATCGACTTTCCTAAACCACTTAGGGGGCTGAGTTAACATCATGTGCAAGGTCATGGGACTAACTGGGTAGGCCTGGGTGCCTCGGAAGAGCAAATTTTGAAAGTTTTGACACCGGAGTATAGTTGTCATTCTAAACAATAGTCAATTTTCCCATTGCACATTTGCATGACAACATTACTATAACACATGATATTCAGATAGTTAAGTACAATAAGGCATAATCACTAAACATTCAAAAATGTAAAATCCAAATGAGAGAGGGATGATGCCTTAGTTGATTCTGTGCAACCTGGGAATGATAAGGACTGTCTGAGTGCTATATCTAACTAGGAATAATATCGAAATGGATCAATGAGGGTTCAAAACCCTATGAATGTATAGAATAGAAGTGCCCACAGGAGGACCGGAGCGCCCCAGGTGTTAATGATTGATATGGGCATCTATGTCTGCTAAAATACTTAGGACTTGTCCCTTTCTAGGTCAGAAGATCTTCATTATTACTCACTCTTTGTCGCTACAATTTTAGTGTTAGGTCATTAGTTGCACTTATAACTTGAAAAACAAATGAATACCTATACATGCCCACAAACCACATCAAATCTAATAAAAAATATGCATAATGTGGAGTCAAATTGACCTCGTCGGTCACTCGAAGAATGAACTTATGATTGAGCGATGTGTTACATCTTAGAATCCATGTATTTTTTCGTATGTGTGTGTGTGTGTGTCCGTGTCTCATGCCCTAGGTTTCCCTTGTGCAAGTTACATGATGATAGCGGGCTAGATCTAGATTTTCCCAAATATGCAAAATGTGTGTGATGGAATAGAATGAACTCCCCTCCTATTTAGTGTATGTAGATCAATGCAACCCTTGTCCCTTGTATGGATGTGCTAGATGTATGCTTTGTAGTGCTCTTGTGCCTTTGTGAAAGATTAGGTGGTGATAGATAATGTTTATAACACTTGGCCCCTTCTTTGGAAGAAGTAATAAGTATAGATATGAATCCCTTATTTAAATTTCGTAATTGACAACCGGAAGGTTGACCCTAAGTGTTAAAATGTGACCGAGAAGCAAAAAGAACCCAAAAGAGTAAGAGGAAGAAAGAGAGGGACAAGAGCCCCTAGGCGCTTCTATCCTAATTGGGTGCTATTATCTGAGGCCATCAAAAGGTAATTCAGTCAAGTGCCGACAATGTTGTAAGACATGTAAAACTAATAAAGTGGAAGAGATAAAGCAACCAAAAGGCTAAAAGGAGTTGTCAACCACTAGTTTTATTGCTTAGGAATCATGTATACATTAGTATGATTTAAGACCTAGAAATGTACCCAAGTGCATAGATTTTGTGTCTACATGAGGACAATGCATCATGACATAAAAAATGTGGCATGTCATGAAAAGTCGGCTTTTGTGGAAAGTTTTATATTGTGCGACATGTGGGAAGAACAAAATACCTCACAACATGAACTAGAGTAATGTGACATGATGGATGGTTCTATGGGATACATGGGGAATGTGGGAAATCAAAATAGATAAGGCATATATAAGCTCACGACATAGGTAATGTAGTTTGGCATAAATAATGCAACATGATGGAGCAAAGCATGTCCAAATAAAGTTTAGGCTGCTACAAAAAAGTTCTCACTCACGACCACCTATCTACTATGTTTTTTTGAACACGTGCACATATTTGAAAATCCCTCATTTGACCCACTTAAACTCTACCATTTACAAACAATAATTAGTTTGAATACTAGATTTGAAATGCTACATTCCACATTACTATTTTTTTTCAAAAAAATAAGTGTAGGTATTTCAAATTATCCAAGTTTATGTAACTCTACCAAGTTTATATAACTCTATATTAGAATAAAACTGTTGTCTTAAGACCCCTTTTTATCCACCATTTCCACGTATATACCCTAATAAAAAGGACCCTTCAATTGAAAAACATGTTATTTAGGATATTAAACAAAATTTGGAGACATTCATCTTTGAATACCATTTATATCTCTTAGATGAATGAGGTAATTCAATTTGAATACTTTATATTTTAGTAGTTATTATTATTTGATGTTAAGCTTGTATGTGTAAGATTTTTTATTTTTTATTTTTCTGTAGATACCCAAATGCAATGGTTGCTGATATGAAAATCTAGGTGCACAAGATTTTTTATCCATATCATGTCTTCTTTTCTACTTTGATATACACACACACATTAAAGTGGGTAAAATGTACATACTTAAAAATGGCCCTTGGGCAATTATTAGTTGTTAAACTACATGATATAGAGTGTTTGTCTATTTGTTGACAATTAGTCCAAATTAGGCATTATTGCCAACATGTTGATGTTGTTTCTATTAGGTCTCTCTCTTCTATTGCCCACTTTCTCTCTCCTCTTCTTATGTTCCAAATTCTAGGGACATTGTTTATAATATACTGACAACACTCTTGTGTGTGTTTGCATAATCGACGATGCTCCCAAGCCCACTTCTACATCCTTATGAGTTGAACAACACTTGTCTTTTGAGTCTTCTTTTTTTTGCCTTTAGCTTGTTAAAAGTTAGTTGGTACACCGGTAGGGCATCAAT
This sequence comes from Taxus chinensis, assembly GCA_019776745.2. Classification (NCBI taxonomy): domain Eukaryota; kingdom Viridiplantae; phylum Streptophyta; class Pinopsida; order Cupressales; family Taxaceae; genus Taxus; species Taxus chinensis. The sequence goes on from CM034146.1 coordinate 814,865,828, forward strand.
TTGAATTTAGATTGTCTATAAATACAAAAGCATTGTAGTTTATTTACATATAACAAATATTTAGTAGAGCATACTAATTATTATTATTAGCATTCACATGTATTTTAGAGAGATCAATCAATCATTGGAACAATTATCATTCTATTATGAGACACAAGTTCATATTAGTTCACAATCATTAAATGAGTCACTATATTACATTTATAGGGTTTTGGTATATCATTTGATTGTTTTCAATATTATAATGTGTTTTTATCGATATTGTTTATTGTTCATGGGCTTGATAGTTAGATGATAGCTGAAACCCCAAACAATGCACACCACATGCCCCATTTTACTCATTGTTCTCTATAAGTTTCAAATATTGTTGCCAACTTTTGACAATGAAATGAAAGTTCAAAGTGAAGGATTCAAAGACCCAGATGCAACGAAAAGAGTTGTCAAACTAGTTTTTAGCCCATCCATCATCTAGAGAGCACTCAACATTAGTACATCTATTCTCGATCACTATATGAGTCGCCGGTAAGATTTTTGACACTCATGAGTGCACATTTCCATAGTGGGATCATAACATATGTCGCTAAATTTTATTATATTCAAGATACACTTGTAAACCTTATGTGAATGCTCTCTTTCTAGATTTCTAGAATAATCCATCCAACATTAATCAATGTTTTGTGCATATTTATTATACTTATTGATGTTAATGTTGTTGCATCTAGCTATAACTCATTTATTTAAAATATATCAATTCATTTGCATCTATGTTATTCATAGCAGGTCACCATTTCGAGCCGAGATGATCATCCAAAATCTCTTTTTACAAAAGGAGCATAATCACTAACCACATGCGTAGCGACCAATATGAAGACCCTTTTAAAACCACAATTATAATAACTTCAATATAAATAAAAAAATATATTTTATAACTTTTAAAAGAGTTAGAATTATTATTTTCAATAAAAAATCTCACATAAATTAATTTATTTGTAAATATAATTCACCCACCTAAATATCCAAGAGGTGGTGAGTGAGACGCAATATACTAATATATGTAAATTTGAAACGATATATATAGGGGAGAGGAGCCAGTCATCGCGAACTGGCCAATGACCGTGACAAGTTATGTTAATTTATTAGTTAATAGTAGAATACTCAGATCCCTAAAGTTGCATGAATTTTTTTTAATAAATAGAAATAAAATGGCCTTTTTTTTGTAATTAAATATTAGACAATATAAAGTGTACATTTTATTATAGCAAGAAGAAACATAATATTAAAAACACAATAAATGATGCAAGTACTGATACATCTATGTATTCAACATGTCTAGACATAAAAAAATTCAATCTACATTTTAAAATGAGTAGTGGAGATATCTGTCATTATTACAAACATTTTTTTAAGTTTGAATATATTTTTAAACTTAAAAAGGTCATGTCATTTACAATCATACACACTTTCATCCACAAAATTAAAAGACTTCATTGTCAAGTCATATCCACATTGCCCCTTCTTTCCATCCCATCTACAAGCATTAATGATAAACCTGCAAAAAAAAATACAAATTTGTAAGGCTCAAGAAACACTATGCATTTATTGAAGGGTAGAATTCAAACAAATATATCTCACCTAAAAATTCACCATGGCCATTAGATTTATCATCTCATCACTCTCAATCCACACTAACCAAATTCAACCAATCACAAACAAGCACATGGATCAAGCACCCAATGTAGGTTCAACAACATCTATAAATACATTTCATTGTTCAACAATCAAATTTCACAATTTTTCCTTTGTCAAATTGGAGCATCGACCCAAACTTGTTTGGCAGTTCTCAGTTCTGGTAAGAGTTTGAAAATATTCCAATATTATAATTACATTATTTGCATTCTCAGTTCAAGTCATTTTCCATTTGTAGGAAATGAACTTTGAATATATATAGATATTCTAGTTTAGTTACTCTACACAAAAAACCTGCAAATAAAATATTTATATGAAACATGCATAAAATAGTTTCTTCATTTTTATTTTATAGATCAGTTTCAGAAAACCTGCAAATAATATTATTCTTCCCAAGCAGCTGAAAAGGCAAAATACGTGCAATTAAAAATAAGGTAAATATAATATAAACAACTACCAGCAACATGATATTCATTGGCTAGTTCAGCATTACATACAAGTATATAATAAGAAATATATTCTCATTAATGCTGTGTGTATACAAACTCAAATCGAGTTAATCTTTTTTTTTTTGCGTAACTTATTTGCAGGAATTTTGTGTGCATGGAAACCTGTTTTAGAAAATGCAAATCAAAAAGACTATTTTATGCATGTTTCATATATATATCTTATTTACAGAATTTTATGCGCCTGAACTAGAATATCTATATTTATTCAATGTCATTTTCCTATATACATATATGCATACTACAGTTTCCAATGCACGCAAAAACCTGCACATAAGAAGGTGAATGAATATATAAATCTATATAATTTGAGTTCATATACACAATGCAAATGACAATAGTTGTATTTATAACTGTATATAAAACTGAAGTAGATAATGAATATCTTGTTACTGGTAATTATTCATATTATAATTAATTTCATTTTAGTTGCTGGTGACCACGTCACATACATTTTCAATTTAGTATTCAATTTAAATGTTGTTACATTTAATATAAAAACTAATTATATACCTATAACATCTTGCATTCGAAATCAGTGATTGTGCTTTGGTTGTTCATATTGTTTGAAAATGCACTGATATTATTCCTTGTGTTTTTAAGGTGTTATTTGCTAACATGAGGAGAAAACGATCACTCAGGAGAGTCCGCCCTGCTTGCACCAAAACAAGGGGAGTCATATTTCCACCAAGTGAACCAGAAGAAGACGAGGTTGGCAACAATGGACCACAACTACAGGCTGCAACTGTCGAAATTAGTGGAGGGGCAGCAACAAAAAAAATCAGAATACGTGGAGATTGGGATGAGACTAGCATGAATAATGCCATCAAAGAAGTCGAAGATTATGGTTCCTCAACACATGGTGCTGCAAGAAAGTGGGGCATACCTCCAAGCACACTTACTTCATGGTTGTTGGGGATAACCACTAAGAAAACAAAGGGACCACCCACAATTCTTACTAAAGAAGAAGAACTTGAGTTGGTGCAATGGTGTCATGAAATGGCTGATATGGGTCATGGGTTAGAAATCTCACAACTTAAAGCATATGTGGCACAAATATGCGAATCTAGATCCACCCCATTCACAGATGGTATCCCTGGAAACTCATGGTGGGCAGGTTTTAAAAGAAGACACCCAGATTTAATTTTGAGGACAACATAAGGCCTTGATAGAGATAGGGCTGTAAGTCTAAGACCATCTATTGTTAATTTTTTCTATCTAAATTTGTCCTCTGTTTATAAAGCTAACCTGTATGAGCCAAGAAAAATATGGAATTGTGATGAAACTGGATTACAAGCAGGTAGAAATTGTGGTATGAGAGTACTTGCTAGAAGAGGAAGTAGAAGTGTCCCATACATAATCCCAAAAAGTAGAGAATGGATAACCATATTATGTTGTGTCAATGCTGCTGGACAGAGCATCCCTGGTTTCTATCTTTTCAAAGGGAAGAAACAATTGCAAAATTACATAGCAGGTTGTGAGCCTGGTGCTTGCATGGCAGCACAACCTCATGCATGGATGACAAAGGAGTTATTTATGAAATGGTTGCATCATTTTGCAGCATGTGTGCCTGGTGGTGTGTCTCCAACTAACAGGCATTTACTGATTTTTGATGGTCATGGTTCTCATGTGGCTCTAGGAACAATTGAAGAGGCGCGGAGTTTGGGGATAGATTTACTTACTTTACCAGCACACACTTCTCACAAATTACAACCACTAGATGTCAGTGTTTTTTCTCCATTCAAAAGTTACTTCAAAGAGGAGAGGCGTAAATGGCTATTTGAGAAACATGGGATAGATGTCAATAGGTCAGAATTAGCTACATTGGGGAGTAGGGCTTTCCAAAAGGCTCTTTCCCCTGAAAATATTAAAGCAGGGGGGGGGGGGGGGGGGGGGGTTTCAAGAGGACAGGTATATGGCCTCTTAATCCACATGCCTTGGATGAGGACATGGCACCTAGCAAGAACATTTGACACAACTAGTCGAGATGAATCACATGCAGCAGAAAATATATTAAGGCTAGCTAGAGATAATTTAGAAGTGTCAAGCAGTGAGCTGTGTAGTGAAGATGTTGAGATTGTGCTCAACACACAAACAAGTAAAGAATGTGATGCTGAACATATTGAACAAAATACAAATGAATCTGTTCAACAACAAGCTTCAACTCAGACTAGAGGGAGTCAATTCAGTGAGTCGCTAGCACTACCTACCCAAGTTAGTTGTCCTGATTGGATGAAAGAAGCTGCTCTTAATCTTGGTGTCAATTTGAACAACATTGAAGAAGACACCTTATGTACTCCCTCACAACCATCAGTACTTCATGAGTCAGATGTGGTCCACTACTTTGTCAACACTCTAGATGAGGAACAAATTGATGCAGCAGAGTCAGAGGAAGCATATATTAGAACAGAAAATATTGACAAAACTTTTGAGGAAAACAGAGGACAAAGTTCCATTTCTAAATTTTTGAAACTTCCAATGGAAAGGGTGAAGGTTTCATCAAGGTCAAATTGAAATGATGGAATACGATTAAGTAGAGAATCCCAACTCATCACTACCGATCAATATATGGAGCTGCTCAAGGAAAAAGAGAAGCGAAAGAAAGAAATTGAAGAGTTGAAGCACATAAAAAGGGTACAGATGCAAGAGAAGAAGGCAGAGAGAATTGCTGGAAGGGAATGAAAGGAACAAGAGAAGATCGAAAAGGAAATTAGAAGGCAAGAAAAAGAACATCAAAAATCGATGCAGAGGCAAGAAAAAGAGATGAAGAAAGAGCAAGAAAGGATCCAAAGAGACCAAGAAAGGAAGGAGAAAGAGTTTGAGAAGGCAAGAAGGGAGTTGGGAAGGCAGAGGAGACTTAGTACCCCACAAAATCCTTTGCCTGAAGAACACCCATTATTGAGGGAATTAATTTCCATGCATTGTCCCCAGTTGATGTCAGTACGTAATGTTCAACCTGGGGTAAGTGGTTCCTATCCATCCTCAACACTACCTTTGCAGGAAACAAACATTGGAACTCAACCACTAACATGCAGCACATCAACTTCAAGCATGGTTACAGATTCACCACCACTATTTCCTGGTTTTTGGAAGCAGGTGCCATAGATAGTATAAAAAATTTTGGAGGCTTGTTAGGGCCATTCGAATAGTATATAACAGATATATTTTGATAATTTTGTGGGCCAAATATATTTCTAATCGTTGTAAGGCCATGGCTGTTTTTTATTGTTGTACTCGTAGCCACATATGATATCATAAGTAATAGATGACCAATATATGTTTTTATATGTACACTTGCTTGAAATATGTAATGAAAAACAACATAGTTTCATATTTTCTCTAAAACAACTCTGTTACATAAAAGAGAATCAAACTGTGTTTCATATATATCTCTAAAACAACTCTGTTCCATAAAAGAGAATCAAACTGTGTTTCATATATATCTCTAAAACAAATCTGTTCCATAAAAGAGAATGAAACTGTGTTTCATATATTTCTCTAAAACAAAATCTATCTTTTCTATTTTCAACAAATTAGATGCAATACGATTGATAATATTTGATCCAAATTGAACACAACAATCATGCTCTGTTCCTATCATTGCCTTAGTGAGGGCAGTATCCTCACCTCTCATGCCAGTATCAATGAGGGCAGTACTTGTAAGGATGTTCATTCATCTGATTCCCTGCAAAAAAAAAAAGGATGCAAAAGAACAATTCATGGTCAAATGGTTAGAGATATAGATCTTCTTAAAATATGTATTTAGATTGTAACCAGGTAACAAAATATTTCCCATGGTATTTTTTGTGTTCAAAAACACAATTCACCTGTAGCTTTCTGGCAGGTAGCAAACTATGGCTTTCTGGATTTTTGTAGAAAACTGTGCACGTTCTGGCCATTTGGAAAGTTTGAGCAATGGCCATTTGCGAAGACCAAATAGCAGTTCCTATTGCATCGCCAAAAACATGTCAGTATTTCTCTTATTTCATTTCAATTGATAAGCAAACAGAACAAAACAATACACTTTCAACTTTACATTTGGAAACTCCAGAATAACAAACAGAAGCAGAACAGTGAACAACTTAAACCAAACAAATATGTAATGAAAAACAACTCGGCCTTGCTTGAAATGACTCCCTCTGCAAATAACGGCAGGCTTAACACTTCTCTAATGTGTTTAGATGGAAGATCGAGGAGCCTCATAGATGGGTTGTCCTCTGGTGAAAACCAAGTTAACTGACGGACTGTGTTTTAACAAAATCAGGGGAGATTACAGGAGAGTAGTGCAGTAGCAACATGTGGAAATGGCGGTGCTACCATAGAGTTTCTAAGAAGGATTGCATACCCAGGAGAGAATGTTATAAGACAAGGGAGCTCATTGAGAAGAAGGATTTATGGAGAGAAGTTAAGAAAGGGTGATCATTAGACGCAGGAGGGAAGTTGAAGGACCCGAGAATCCTCCGAAGAAAGCTACTGCTAAACCTGCTGCTCCTCCCAGAAAGAGTCTGGACCTGGCCGTGGTGGAAATACTAGAAAGGGAACAATTCTGCGAAGAAAACAGAGGAGTCGCAACCGCATTTGGGAAGCACAGAAACAGAATGTTGTGAGAGGTCATGCGAGATCGAGCTCAGATCCGTGCACGTAGAAACTGACATTGCGGAGTCTGTAGCTGGGTACAAAGTAAATGTGAGACCAAAACCACCGGCAAATCCAATGCCAAGTTCAAACAAATGCAGATACGACTCATCGCATTTAGTCCACAAATTCAGACAAATTATGTTGTCTTGGTAGATAAAAGTTCAAACCAGAATAGCCGACTTTACATTTGGAAACTCCAGAAGTAGCAAACAAATCGCACACCACCAACAAATACAGTCCACAAATTCAAGCAAACACAATCTGCCTGGAAATTCAATCTGCAGAATCAGCAAACAGAACAGAACAATCAAACCCCAACTTAAACCAAACAAATATGTAATGAAAAACAACTCCCTTGCTTGAAACGACTCCCTCTGCCCTCTGCTATGAACAGTAAATGTGAGAGTCCCACCAAACGTCTTGTTAGCAACACGAATAGGTACCCAATCCAGTGTCGCAGATCTTGAGCTCTGCGGAAAAGGCAATGAAAATGAGCTAATAGATTTCACAGCTAACAGGACCAAGGAAATGAAGCTCCTGACCTCCATAGCGACCAAGGAAAATAGTTTCGAGATCTGCAGATCTGTACACAGTCGATGGAGGGAAATTAATGGAAGGCAGGTGGAGTAAACATGCCAATAAATGACGCAGTCTGCATGTGACGGGTGGCACTCCCTTACCAACTGGCGGTGGTGCTCCCAAACAATCACTTAAATGCAGTCCATCTCCCATCATACGCATGTCAAAAATCAATATGAACTTAACAATAAAAAATGTTTGTTAATTTTATTACACCTTGTCACATTTAAAAGTAGTTGTTATATTAGATTTAATACCATTAAAATTGAATAGTAATACCCTTTTTTTTGTTCCATTATTGGATGATGAAACTTCAATGAATAGTGTATGTTTTTTTAACATGTAATTTTAATACCTTGCAAAAATTACTTTCGAAAATGTATGTGGGATGATCAATTTACTACGTAACGAAATTTGCAAGTAGAAAACATGTTAAAGTATAAAAGGGTATTTTTAAAAATGTAAAATTTAAAATATATGTGTGTGAAAATAGACCCTTAAATTGCATTCGCGATGACTGGCTCCTCTCCCCTATATCACCATCATTTATTAATATGTTGTTAGAATTGTATAACTGTAAAATGTTGTATTGTTGACCACTCATAGACTCTACCTATTCTTAATTTATATCCAACATTAAATAAATAAATAAATAAATCATTAAAATGTAGAAGCCATTAAAAAAAATGTGAAGTATGATAATTTTAGGGGGCCGTCAACAAAATGTTAAAGTTGAAATTCGGGCATATATTTTCAAAGGATTGACCAAACAATCCATTTCGAATTTCCGACCACAGTTTGAATTTTATAGAGGCTTTTTTGACTCAGAGCATGGCGGCTCCCACTCCCAGTAAACGCCAATTCGCGACATTTATAAATTACAGCCCTTTATAAATTAAAACCCTAATTGACCACGGTCTTACGCAGGAGTTATGTCTGTAATATACAAATTGCGGCTACAATTATTCTGAACCAAACAGATGAAAATGGAAAATAAAATCATATACGAATGCTCTATTTCTATGTACAGCGCCACAGGCCTTTGAAATCCGCCGCTAGTCTCTCCTGCTGTTCTGGCTGAACAATAATCGAATAAAGAATGAAGATTTGCATCGTAAGATGACCTTCCCTTAATCACACCATTGAAGATCCTTGAAAATCTCTCATGCGGTCAGAAATTGTGCTGTCGAATTCTCTGTTTTGAGGGTTTTCTGCATAGCATACGTAGTAGGCGCACACACAAGCCTGCGGCATCGCCATTGTGATTCTCGTCTGAAAACACACAAGATTCTATCAGAATTGAATGAAAAATGATTCGCCCCATGGCACCTGGTGTCAAAAATTAAAATTGAAAGAAAAACCTACCATGAAATAGCCGATGATGAAGGACAATAAAGAAACTGTAGCAGTCAAGTTTTTGTGAGTGGCAAAAGTCCAGGACCCGGCTACTATCATGCAGACCGACCCGCTCGCAACGCCGCTAAGGAAGCACATTGAACTTGTGAGATCTTGGTTGATCACAGGTTCCAATCCCCTGGACTCCAATAAACTCCATGTGTCTTTCGCTGCTTTTACAAATCCTTTCCCGTATGTCGCTACCTGCAAATACATTATCTCTTTAATAACTCCATTGGACAGAACCGTTAATGAAAAATCAAGTATTTGTTTTTATTCACTGTGAAAAGGGATTTTTCATTTTCTCCTTACTGGAAACCCCAAGGATCTTAACTAGGATTTGAACCAGAGATCTTTCCATTGGCCATGCTCTACCTGCCACTTTGTGTATCCACAAGTGTCTTCTTTTTCTTCCAACGTGATTAATTTTGTTGAGTTCTCATTATGGAAGATGAGATTATACCTGAACAAAGCCCCAGTTGTTACCAAACCGGAAGACGTGCTCCATTAATATGAGGTAGCAGTGAGCACATGAGAAGAAAAATTCGTCTTCTCCTCCAACTAAATTCAGTGCCCGTGCCTGCAATGCAAATAATAAACAATTCAACTATTAGAACAATGAAGCTAAAATCATTTTGATTCTTTGTGAAGGGCAAGTTTCGGAAAAATATTGTTATTACAGAGAAATTTCTGGAAAAAAGACGTTTTGGATCACACTTCTTGATCCAAAAAACTGTGTAAGCTCTTTTGATCGGCATCTTAAAACTTGATAAAACACAGCCTACACGGTTTATCCTTGATAAAAAAAAAAAAAACAAAAAAAACTGTGTAGGCTGTTTTGATTTGCATCTTACAATTTGATAAAAACAGTCTACACAGTTTTTTCCAGAAATTGCTAATCATATCAACATTGGAAACGTTATAGCTCTCAATGATGTTCATGTTTAATTACCAGGACTCGAAGAGCTTCTAGAATGGGGACCAGGATTGAGCCCAAACTGATGCTTCCCAAAGAGGTTGTTAGAGCCCTTTCAAAAGAGAAATTTACATTTGACTGCATTCCCCTCAGGTAAAACAATGCCAAAACCCTAGCAACTGTGACATTCACAACATTTCTGAGTACTTCCATCACCCATCCCAAACTGAGTATGAATGCCATCACACTCAGTGCTGCATATTTCTGGCTGATTGCCCCCACAACCCCCAATATCCAAAAACATACCCATATGAATGCAATGAGGATGACCCAGTAAGAGGGGTGTTGCAGGTCTGGGAATTTTGTGGTTGGGGCCAGAGCTTTGGGGAACAGTTTTGATGCATAATTTATCCTGCAAGAGAAACAATTTCCACATAAGATTGGTTTACAATGCTTTTGTTCACTATCTCTTATCAAACAGCCAGATTCCACACAAGATATACAAATGATAAACACAACTATGAGGACATTGGGAGTAGTTATGCTGATTTTTTAAAAACGGAAGCTCTCACAACCCTGTTTGAAAAGGATAAGATTGCAAAAACAGCAGATTACTTGACTAAAATCCATAATAGAAGGCTCAAGATTAGCAAAGAAATCGAGAAAAAACAGAAATAGCAGTTTTGGGCCGGTTTCTTGGATGTATTTGATGGGCTTGTTTTTGTTTTTCGAGTCCCATAGGCTACTTGGCCTCGTAAACGTCATTAAAATCTTTCAATTCAATTCAATTCAACTCTTTTATTTTTATTATTACCATTCATTGTACATACGATAAGCCATACATGAGGTAAACCCACATCCTAGTTGAGGTTACAACAATAACACCTCTCCTATGCAATCAGGGTGAAGTTGAGGATTGTACATTTAAGCAATAAAGGAGCTTTCTACTAATTAAAGATGTGCTACAGTCTTTAAAAAGCTTATGCGCAAAATCTGCACAAATTGTATCAACAATTTTTTTTGTTTTTTCCCATTAATAAAAGCGGTTTTAAAGTAATTTCAAAATATCAGTTTATTTCATGAAAAAATTGGGATAATTACACTGGGAGAAAATCTGTATGCAGATCGGATTCTCAGACATTGCAATCGGATGGGCTTATTTCTTATCATTCATCAGTCAAAGAAGCGGGTAATTTTTAATCCCCATATACCTATATTTGAAGACATTGATTGCCTGGTGCGTTACATCTAAATGTAGTGATAACAAACCATTTCTCAATAATAGGTCCATGGATTTAAGCTACTAATACCACTGCCACATCAAGTATTTTATTGAGGTGCTCAAGCACTCCTAAATGCATTTTGTATCAAGATTTTAGTAACCTCCCGAATTCCAATCCTAGTGGCAGGGGAGATAAGACAGAAGGAAGTTTCTTAACATGGTAGTTTTCAGGTGGACTCCATGCAGCCCACTAAATCATGGCTCTCGTCTTTTGTCTTTAGCTTCTTTGTGATCACCGGTGGTAGAAGTTTCAGCTCCTTCAACTATTCCTTATCGGCTTACTCATTCTCAGCTTTTGGGAATATTTTCAGGCCATCTATTATTACTACTTAAGCCCTGACCGTATCAGTTCATGATTTTTGTTTTCTATAGGCAGTTGTTATGAGTGCAAAATTCCTAGTTTTCAGGGCTAGTTCTTTTTCTTTTTATGCTTTACTCTATTTATGTAATGTCATATCAATGTATTTCTCTTTCGGAAAAAGAGAGAGCTCCTGAAGTACTTATATATCTCTTACTTTAGTTCTTTTTTCTTTTATATGCTTTACACTATTTATTTACTTTCATACCATGGTATTTCTCTTTTAAAAAATAAAGTTCTTGCTACTGAAGTACTTATATGTTTTTATTCACTAAGAAACTCCTACTAACAAAATGGTTGTTTGATGGCAAGATGGATATGTTTATTTGATAATAGCTTCATAATCTTAAAAATCATTGTTCAAATAATTTTAGTAACCCAAATCACATGGGCTTCTTCAATTCTTATTGGAATTGTTTCTAAATACTCTAAAATCATGTCATTCAAGAATTTTCAAGAAAAATCCAAATGTTAATTCTAATAATAGAGGCACAGTTTCTAATGGCAGCCATAGAGTCTACTCAAAAGTTCCACCACTCAAGTTTTGTTGTGTACTATCTAATATAAAATTGCAGAACAATTTCAGGCTTGCATCGTAGGAAGAAAATGAAGAGACTAATATTTGTGCCAAAATTATTGAAGTGAGGGGGACAGGAATAAGATTCACCTGGAATTAACCCAGCAGGAATACAAGGCTTGGGCCACAGAGAAAAGTAATAAAACTATTCCCAATCCCACACAAGGGGGTTGTGAAGTCGATATAAGCAGCAGTGCAGCTGTGAAACTCAATGCAGGGCTTGCCCACAACATCCCATTTATCATCACAACAGGTCTCCGTACAACAATCCACTGCCATACGCAGGAGAATATGGCAGCCACTGCTGCAGCACCTACAAGTTGGGGATACCAGTGCTCTATGTGAAATCTCTCACTGCCCTTCCTTAGAGCAGCCTGGATTCCCTTAAACCCAAAAAAGCCAATTCCAGCAAGTGCTAACAGAAGATGTAGAATAAACATGACAAGGCCCAGAGGATTCCTGTATGCCCCAGAGTAGGCATCTATATTTTCCCTTACTTCCACCCCAGGAGTGGCAGGGGCCTGAAATTCAAAAGAAAGAAAGATTATTCAGTTTCTTCTAGAGGAAGAAGAAAATGGGCATCTCCAAACTTTAGATTAAAACTATGACTAATTGACATACCATCATTTTATGACCATGATTAATGAACATACCTGTGGAGTAGTACCAGGAACCACCTGGGTGTTAACGCTGCCATAGGGAACAATTTGCAGAGGGGTCACTTGTCTTCCCTTCTGACTCCATGACCTTCGCATCTCATTCTTAGGATTATGATTATCCTTCTCATGCATCTGATTCTCTGTCTCAATTTCCATTTCTGAAACCACTTTTGGCACAGATGAGAAAACAAAAAACCTCAAAATTAGGCCATCATCTATACTTGCTTTCAAAGTTTTCTGTCCCAGAAGATACTTTTGATCTATGAAACTTTCTTGGGTTTCCTACAACTGAAACCGCACAAGGCTATCGACTTGGGAGAGGTTTAAGAATTGGTATTATGAAGATACCCAATAGCATGAAACTGTTCTTTACAAACAATCTGTTGCAGGAATAATGCATGAAAAGGCTGAAATTGAGCGAAGTTTTTGTAGAATGATGAAGATGCCTAGAGGACCACTGTTTGTATTCAATAAAATATGGTTGACTACGTCAGTGTTGGGGTTAATCATGGCGGCCGCGAGGAGGAAATAGCAGCCTTTTTACCCATGAATGAAACACATCTCATTATTCTCAACCTTGGCCCGCAAATATTCTATGGTTATTATATTACCTTATCCAATACACACGTTGTGCACATGATTATTTGAAGCCCTTAGATTTTGATTTCTAGTACACCACTTACCTATTGGTAGGTATTTTAGAGTATTTGTTAAGTGCAGAATATTCAGGCAAAGATGCCTCTACCTAACTTGCCCCAAATCATTTTCCATGCTGGTTTTCAAATAAATTGAGTGGAGACCACGCATGCGACTCATGGTGGAAGATGGGATGAAGAAAGCTTATCGTCCTACGCTAATGGGTGCCACACCCCACTTATATGGTTCATAGTCTAGGCCTGGAATTTGACTGTCACCCTTTCCTGTCAAAAGGAAATTTCATGACGGTTTCGTAATATAGCTACCTTTTAATTTATGTTTTTAGTAAAATTTTAAATTGTCAAAAAATCTTAATTAATATATATCATTTCAAAATAATTTTAGGATGATAAAATATATTTTAAAATTAAATTTAGTAATTAAATTATAAACTCAGACTAACATTCTTAGGCTACAACTTTGAAGGCCTTGGAACAGAAAATCACCAATATTTACTTGTCTAAACATATTGTATTTCACTTTTAAACATAAAAAAATTTCTCGGAAATCCAAAACCCCTTAAAAAGAAAAGGTTGAAAACTTATGAAATACCAATAATGACTCAAAAGCAAGGAGTTTGAAATGAAAATATTACCTCTTTTCTCCAATACCACAAATTTACCAAAAGTGGTTTGGTCAAAATTTTGCAGCAAAGAAAACTTGTCAATTGTGGTTTTGTATATAAATGTAGCAGCGTTTCTAAAGGTGTTTTTCGACTTAGGTGTATGTAATTAAATGTGCGTAGATGTGGCTATTTGCATGCGTGGTTGGAGAGTTTCCTGAGACTTCTCCACCATTGAAATAATAACATATTCGAATGCCTAAGTAGAGGAGGACATGCATGTATGGATACGTAGGGTTTTCCACAATGCCTCCTCTATTGACCAAGGATTTCAGATCAAATTTTTGGGATGCAGGGGCTATAACAATTTTTTTTGTTGTTTCCATGCCTTAGAAGAATGTTTTAATGTTCAAAATAATTTCAAATAAAAAATGGCCATAAGCAAAGGTAAAGAAAGAAATGGCGACACACTACAAAATATTGTATGGAAGGAGTTGTAATGACTTGGCTGTGAATATTATTTGCATCTTTGAAACTGAGAATTTCTAAGAGAGATTTTTTTAAAAATCAATTTTATGCATATGAAGTTATTCCCTGGTTTATAATGTATATTGTTTTTTTAATCTTATTTTACTTCTAGAAAAATGAAATTGTAATACATAATAATTCTATATTATTCAAAATAATAATCATGTACATGTATTAATGTTTGTATCTCAAGCTTCTTCTTGGATGTCTATGACAAGATTCCTCAAATTTTCCTATAGCAAAAAAAATTAAATTGAAACTTGTATAAAAGTTAAATTGAAACCTGTAGATTGCAATTCGTAATGACAAAATGAAAATAAATACAGTCACAATATCATTGAAATTAGAAACTTATATGTTTTTAGAAAAAAACAAAGACAACGTGTGAACTATGAGTTTAATAAATTCATTATTCACAGAAAACCTATTTTAGTTTCTAAATTTAAATTGGAATGATTATAAATATCATTTATAGAATATTTTTAAAATGAATAAAATCAAATTTGATTTCTTATAAATAGACTTTATATATTATATTTGACTATCATGAAATTTTACGGTTTTTAAATAATATGAACTTGCAAAAATACAGTTTGATTAAAAAATTACCTGCCTAAATTGATAGTTTTATTTTTTATTAAATTGTAATTTATGGTTAAAATTCTAAAAAACGGTCTATAGACCGTCAAATTCCAGGTCTGGTTCATACACTTGCCATTCAATTACAAAACAACATCAACACTTCAATAATTATATGTTTGATAACTTGTTAAATGGAATGAGTTTAAGTTGTAAATTATGGTTTTTTAAAAATGGAGTTTCGTTTTCAAAATTCTTGTAAGACATGTTCCATTTATAAATGTTGGGTCATTTACTTCTCCCTAGTCGTTATTTGTAACTTAAATTATTTTTGGAAATATATTTAAGTAAGTGAAACTCACCTCATTTAGTACCTAACACTCTTATGCACTCCTATTACAAAAATTAGCACAAAAGGCACCCAAATCTCCCTACACTCTGCAAATACCTCTACATATTCATTAGGGAAACACCATCTACAAGTCTGAAACTTCCCACTAGGTATAGGGGTTTGCTTCCCATATTTACAAGCACTTATAGTCACTCACTCAAGTAGATTTGCAAGAAAGAAACTCAAGTCAAGCTTTGTCAAATGAAGAATGTCAAATCGGATTACACTACAACTAGATATCACATGCTAGGTGGAAAATGACATGTGGTTTGAGGCCTCTTCAAAGTAGTGCCAATGTTGACAGTGCATGGGGGTGCCCACATCCCAAGTAATGTTTTTTTTGTTGGACTTCTCATCCACGGTTAAGGTTTGAAAGAATGAACATAACATTCAAAGACCCTCGCAGTGTGACCGATAGTGACCAACAACGAGCGGTGAAGAGATTTAGACAAGCAACAAACATAGAAAGTTGCAGATCCCAGTTCTGAGAAGGGTCAAGACCGTACAAACATTCCTGCCCCTACTGTACAGTCCTGCCTAGGAGCATTTTCAAGTCACAATTCCTGTTCTGAAGCAATTTTAGGTCAAGATATCTCTGTTTCATCATTCAGATCACCTAGAGTTACCCATAATCATATGTAATCAACTAAGTGCACTCAACCCTTTATGTTTGTGAAGTTATATTGTATTGCGTACATTTGCTGCAATTAGTAATGCATTATTCTGATATTGAATGGTTAATGTTGGAAGTTAATTAATTAGAATAACCCCCTTATAGCTTCTATTTCATTCATTTTTGGTTAGGTATAAATCTCAATCAAATCTAAAAAGGGTGAAAACATTTGGTGAACCCATTTTTTTTATCAAATCCTTAACCTAATTCAAGACCCATTACTTGTGTATTAGGCCTCCTGATCTCCAAACCCTAGTTGCCTTAGGGTTCATATTTGCATTTTATCTTCAGATCCACACCTTATTTCATCTATCATCTACCATAAATTTGTCTTGCATAATTTTTCCCAGGGTTTCATGGTCGGTTATAACCTTTGGGTCAATTTCTAGGGCCCTTGATTGCCCATTCACCTTTTGTTTCATATCTTGAGCATAACAAATCTATTTTCAAATTCTTACAAGGTTATTTTTATTTTTTACATATTTATCGAAAACCTCTTTTTGTTTACCATAAGTTTTAGCACACTTTTTAGAAATTCAAAATTACTATTTTTAGTAATTAGGGAATACTAAGAAAATACACACTTTTAGAAAAATACCTTAAAGGTTTTTATTCCACATTATTAGATTAAAAAATACCTCTCTCTATTTTGTAAAGTTCAAATTCTATTTCTAGATATTATCATTTAATTCATTTGACGATGATCACTTTTTTGCTCAACATCACTTTTTAGGTCTTATCCCCATGGTCTCTTGATTGCCAGCCCTCCATATGTTGATCCTTATTCTTTTATATCTAATTGGAGTTTTTTATATCGATTTTTCTTCCATCATGGCCCATGCCACAATTTCTCAAGTATCCTTGTATCATTTACTTCAATGATACCCAACATGTAGAGACACTCTTACAAAACTAGTGCACAAAGTCAAGCTCCCAGATAATACGACACTTTCCTATGTAAATTCAATTTTGAGTTGTCTTTTCAGATCCTCCTACTAATAACGATGACACCTTTCATAAGGCTATCTTAGATTCTATTCAAACTTTACACCATGATTTCCAAGATAAATTTCAAGTTATGAATATCGAGATCACATCTCTCAAGTGTTAGATAATGCATATAAAGGATTCTTCCAATGCCCATATCCATCATATAGCTACACATCATGATTAATATAGTTCTAAGACCACTAAGAAGCAATGTTATATGCATATCATGCATGATACATGAGCCCATGCAAGTGTAATCAAATTACTACAACAACAAACACCTCTTCGGTTTGAAAAGCATGCTCGACAACATGATATTCTATCTTAGATACTTAATAATTGGTTAATCAATTTGTTACCCACTCATTACTACCCTCACTACTGACTTACAAAATTCAAAGTTCAATCATTTTGTAATTATCACGTAATTAATGAACATTGTGACAATGATTGCTATGCTTTACAACGAAAAATCGAACAACTTGAGCATAAGGGATTTATTTCATTTGCTACACAACATTCTACTACACATTCTTATAAAGTTTGCAAATCTCAATGGGTTCCTAAAGCTGATCCATCTACGTCTAGTGAACATAATACAATATCAAATGATACAAATTTTGCAATAATACAAGAGCCACCTATTAAACAAGATGATAAGAATGACATACCTCCTTTGGAAACACCAATCTCAGTAGCAGAATTACATCCTACTCTTGTGAAACTTGTAATGGAACTATTACTAATCAAGAATGCACAATTGCACATCACATCTAAACATATAAAATGTGCATAACCCCAATCAAGGGAGGACACATCAATGGGTTTTTTAGATCTCTAGATACTTTCCCACAATGATTTGGGACCAATAACCAATTTACTTTGTTACCATTTAAGCTTCACATTGTCCCAAAAAATGGTCCAAATAGTTGGGATTATGATAGTAGCGATGATGAATGAAGTGATACACCAAGTGAGCATTCATTAGATATCTCTACTTCTACACAACAAGCTTTGATAGATTCTAATGCCATTATCAATACTAATTTCTATAATAATACAATGATTCTACACCAACTAATAGCACAATGATACCTATTATGGATTCTCACAATACATGTATCGATGATGATAATGACGATATGTGGATCTCTACATGTATAGGAAAATACAAACTAAATCCTAAGTTTACCTCTAAAAAGTCTTTTGGAGGCAACATGCAGAATAATCTCATAGATAACATTGATTCATCCCTACTACTCAATTTTGACGACAAAGGACATTTTTATCCTACCTACTATTGTGATGACTATAAACACCCTGATGAACACTTGCCAAGTCTTGAGCCTATTGATGAATAAGAGGACACTATTTTACCAGAAGTATTACATATTTCTTGATGTCTAGCCACTAAGCATAAAGTTGACCAAATGGTCAAGTATATGATCTGTAAACGAAAATAGACCCCTTAATGTTTTATTTGTTTACAATCAATCAATATAACTCATCAAATTTTGTGATTTATATAAATCTAGAACTGATCAAGATATAAATTTTAACTAATTACAAATTGATCTAGAACTAAATTTATGATTCCCAAATTCAATTTATTCATTCATTAGATTAAAACTATTCAAAATTCACTTTCACTTATTTCTCTGGAAAATGTCGTAAGTGATAAAATTTGCTTGTTTGAATTTAATTTTTATTGATTTCTCTGGAAAATGTCGTAAGTGATAAAATTTTCTGGTTTGAATTTAATTTTTACTGATTAAATGTAGAAAATGAATAAAAAATCAGAATGTAAATTAGAAGAAAATACGACACCAAAATTGTTTACAGAGTTTGGAAATTTTCTATGTCCTCAGGTTCATTTGAACTGATCCATTAAAATTAGCTTTGCAAGTACATTCAAAAAATTACAAATCAAATAATGAACCTCAAAAACCTATAAAAAAGACTATGAGAACTCAGAAGCTATGAAACATATCAACACATACTTTCTGTGTTTGTTCTCGTCTCTGTAAGGGAATCTTCCCTTCATTCTTCGTCAAACAATTATTTCCACACCTCAAAATGCCATCAAAATAACTCTAAATCAGGAAAATGAGATACGCACCAGAAGCGTCTTAGAATTCTAGACAACTTTCTAGTTTACACCAAGATTTGAAAATGCTTCTAAGCTTCTCAAAAATTTAATTATCTAAAATTGGCCTATTATCAGCGTTACACAGTCCTGAATATTCCCTTATTCAAATATCAACTCCCTCTTCTGTAGACTTGTTCACTGTGTATGATCTAATGGCGGCTTATTTTTTTAGCAAATGGGAGGTTAAGGGGGCGACCTCATCTAACCTCCACCGACCACGTATATACTATGTTAGGATAATATCCCACACGCTTCACAAAAAGGTTGACGACTTTGTTTATTAATGGCTTTTGCGGTTTGGTTATGTGGCTACGAGCCACTTTTGTTTAACGCCACATTGAATGGCCAGTGAACTTTTTTCCATGTATGGCTCATCGAGTTGACCCATAGGTGTCGACGGGAGTTAGTCTGCTCGACAGGTACGATGAGGTGGCTCGATGGGACGAGCTGTGTGGGATATAGAGTGGCAAGCGGTGTGGGTGCTAGGTGAGATGAGTGGGTTGTTAAGCTATGTAGAGGCAAGTAGGATGAGATAGTTAGGTGACTCAACGGGTCGAGTTGGCGGCTTGCTTGGTTAATATGCATGGTAAAAATGTTTAAAATAGTTTACAATGCATGAACTTGATCCCACATGCATAGTGTGGTGAATAACAAAGGCATTAAAATACAAAAGTTTGATAATGGTAACATGAAGAAACGGAGGCAAAGGCATCCCTCTATAAAAAAGAGTGTGTTGACCTAGGATGAGGGCCCCCATCCAGTAAATAACGGGGCCCACCCATCCGTTAACGAGTGTCGAAGATCGGAGGCGCAAAACACCCTTTTGTCCAAAACCACATTGCCACTTGTCACCGTTTGATTGGTCCACATGGTGAGTGTGCACGCGTATATATCATCTCAAGCCTGTGTGCATACCCATATTTTTACCAAATTGACCAAAATTTCAGCATGCAATAACTTCTGTATATGACCTCCGTTTTTGATGTTCAACATACCGTCTAAAATATCTCAACCAACTCTACGCAATGAAACTAATTGAATTTTTTATAGGAAAATTATGTCCACTACATTGATCTTCAGATCACACCTCACCACTGAGAAGGCTTTTGTTCCACAAACAACTATTTTTACCCATTAAAACTGCCAATCATTTTCCTGCATCTCACAAACACACATGATCCATAAAAATAACATTATGGGCAAAAATTTACCGTAATTTTTTGATAAGCATATCACCAAATCATCAGTTCAAAAATGGACAATCTACATGCCAACAAAAGGCTTGAGTCCAATTGACTTCCTCGTGATCTTTTGATCTCTGCAAACAACTTAGACCCGATTTAAAAAGACAAACCAATGTCAATAATAGGTGAATGTCTAATTAAATCCTTGTAGATCTGTCAAACCACACTGACTATAACTACTAATTTAATAAAAATATATTTAAATCTAATTTTAGAGTAACTGATATGATAAAATAAAGTAAAATACAGATGCTAAGCACTCAAAGCAATGCAAGACCATAAACAAATATGAGAGATATGTGACTTAGTTGATTCATGTGCAATCTGTAGGTATTCAAGATTGTGTATGGGCTAGATTTGGCAGAAAATGATGTAACAGGAGCTCATTGGAGATTCTGGAACTCTGCATTGAGGCTGGACAAGGGTGCCCACAGTAGGACATGGGTGCATGTGTGTTGGTGTTTGATTTTGGGCACTGGTTATTGTGCAAATAGTCAAGATCTACTTTTTTTTGTGTTGCTAGGGTTTCACTGCTAATTCTTGTTAGTCACTTGATATTCACTCTTTGGTTGTCGAAGGTACCTATAACTAGGGAAAATTTTAAGGAACCCCCCTGAAAAAAACATATAGAAATCGTGGTGGATATACATGTAACCAGTTTCGTGGTTATGACGAATATCCCTGTAATATGTTTTGTTCTTTTGGTGAAAATGGTATAAATATAAAAAAATAGTTTGAAATCGATTGGTGAATCTCCTGTAACTATTTTGGTGAATACACTCTGTCGAATTTGACTGTAATAAGGCCCAAAAATCTTCATTTATTTTACATGCCACTCTGCCTTACCTCACTGACACTGCAGACCCGAACTTTATTGAATCGGTTCATTCCATGGGCTTGGAGTCCGGGGAATGCCTTTGCCTTAGGGAGGCCCGGAATCCTGCCACGTGTCTGCCTAATGGGTAGGGAAGGACTGATAACTTTAATAATAAGGTAAAAATAACTTATATTTAATAATAACATATTATAAGTTATTAAATTATTAAATAACTGAATCCTTTTTACTATTGGAACTGCCCTTTATATTAAATAATTGAATCCTTTTCGAATTTGAAATATATAACATCTAAAAATATTTTCATAATTTAATAACTTAATAACTTATAACATATATTAAAATAAACCAAGATAATGAGTATATTAAAATAAATGTATCTAGGTGAACAATTTTGTTAAATTATCTATCAATTTTCTATTGATTTGTAGTAAATAGAATATTTTAACTATGTGATTGTGTCAGTCCCACAAAAAATTTCAGTTAGTATAGACTTCGTGTTTTTTTAATATGTTTTAAAATGATGTTATTTAAGAGTACAATCCATAGGTACACGAAACTTTGCTTCATTTATTAATCCAAATAAAATAGCTCCGAATGCTTTTTCGACCAAAGATCTAAATGACACCTAAACAAATTCCCCAGGAACAAATAGTCTTTCCCATGAGAGGGGCTTACTAGATTTTGGTGTCACATGGGCTTTGCGAATAGTAACATATTTTGTATAAGCTGTGACAATGACAATTACAAATCGACACACACACACACACACACACACACACACACACATGACCAAATAGTCTTTCCCATGAGAGGGGCTTATAAAGGATGAGGATATTCCTGGAAAGCACCTTTCTGAAACACAACTCACCCACCACATTGCAACTAAATAAAACCATTATTTGCCTCTAAAAAAACACTAGCACATTGTTTGAGGCAGCTTTGCAATTTATTTCCAAAACCAAATGTTTCCTCTCCTCCTTCCAAACTCAAGCTCAAGCTCAAACACAATTATGTCCTTAAAATGGTCCCCATCTACAATTGGTGCTACAAGTAGCACCCTATCTTTAGATACAACCAACCTTGGTCTATAGTGAGGGAAATGGTCTTTGCCATACCTTACACTTAACAACACAAAATTTACAGTACCACAATCTTGACTGTTATAAATTCTCACACCCAACACAGGTTCATATGACATTAAGAAGAAAAAATTGTTGTTGAAGACAACAGGACCATAAAAGAAAGAATCTCTCAAATGTGCCACAATACTCTAAGTCCCCAGATAAAAATCATAAATTTCTATAGTACCATTGCCCTATATTAACTCCAAGATCTATTAACAACCCGCTTGAACTACTTTGGTACCACCTTGTTGTCATCACCGCAAACCAGAATGCCCCGAGCATAAATATAAAAGTGCCATCCATTAAGTTGAGCTGATAATATTTGAGGAAGCTTGAAGGATGTTCTTGACTTCAGTGGATTACATACCCTTGAAAAATGACATGAACTAAATAAGATTATCCCCTCGATGTGAATCTTCAAACCGTACCCAATCAAAGCATGATAACCATGAAAAGATAGAGAATTTTCCATGTTCTACTGTAAAATTTGTATCTCAGCCAATGATGACCACGATCATGATTTACAAGTATCTATGGATGTTTTTTCCTTGTTTCGCTGTAAAGTGTGAAGAATCTGGTGGAAGCTATGAGTGCTTTCCATTCCTTAGAAACTAGAGAGAACCTGTATATGGATTCTAATGAAAGCCAGAGCAATATGTTTTCCCAAACATCTTGAGGCAGTGAATCATCCCACAAAAAATGATTTTCATGTTGGTCCTCATTATTTGGCATTAAATCATCGGCCATTTCCAGGATTTCTGGGATGCAAACATAACACAATTATTTCTACGTTTTAATCTTTTAGATGGTTCCGGGGGATGCTTTATTTGAAGGAGTGGTGTATGATGAAGTAGGAGGGCAGGAAGCAATAGGTGTTGGGCCACTAGCAAGGAAAAAGGGAAGGAAGGAAAGAAAATATGTGTGGAGCGTTGTTCATGGCTCCACCCGAAAATAAACAATCGCCACAGTTACCTAGAATTCTTTGTCACTTTTATAATTGCCGAGCGAGCTCTTCGACTGGACCTTTACACTGTACATGTGTCCTCTGAACAGGAGTATGACGGTTAATATTAAATGCAAATCTTGTCCAAAAATTTATTTTAAAACTAGCATCTCTATCGCACATGCTTCCGCCTTTTAAACGCCCTTTTAGTTTTATCATAATGAATATGATATCATTAAGGATAGAATGCTTATACATTGAATCAATAACTAGTAGACATATTTTAAATACATCTATCTGAAAAGACACCGAGAGATATCAATCTCGAGGTTCTCACATAAGTTAGATAGGCACCTCGAGATTGATATGTCTCGGTGTACTTTTAGATAGATGTATTTAAGATATCTATGCTAGTTTATTTTTTATATAAAGGTATGATAGTTATTAAAAATATTCGCTCTATGTTTGTTTTAATATGTCGGCTGTATAATTTATTTTTATGTAAAAAACTAATTAAATATTTTACCCTCACATATATATTTTATTTAAGTAAAAACTAAGTAATTAAATTCGGTTGTAACAATTTATTTTTATGTAGAAACTAATTAAATATTTTACCCCCCACATATATATTTTATTTAAGTAAAAAGTAATTAATTAAATATTTTACCCCATACATATTGCTAACTTAAATATTTTATCCCGTACATATTTTATTTCACTACAATTTTAATTGTATATCTAAAAAAACTACACCCGAAGTTTATTTCTCCCATACATGTAAAATATCTTACCATAGATTCTAAAAACTAAGTTAAATATTTTACCCCATACATATTACTAACTTAAATATTTTACACCGTACATATTTTATTTCACTATTATTTTAATTATGCATATAAAAAAATTACTTTGCCCTTATAGCTATATAAGTAAAAATTAACTTAAATATTTACCCCATACATATTTTACTTCACTATTTTAATTATATATCTAAAAAAAATTCACCTGCATAAATTAAAATATTTACCATATTTTTTTTATATAAGTTTAAAACTAACTTAAAGGCTTTATCTTACATTCGACATTACAAAATATATTATTTTAACCATTAAATATTATTGGACACTGATTAACTTCCACTTAAAAAATATAATTAGTTATATGTAAAAGTAAAAAAGTAAAAACACTAAAAATAATTCAAAATAATAATAGTATAGTTACTTACCTATTATATTATAAATACATAATCATATATTTATTTTATGTCCTAAACATTGAGTTGCGATTAAAAAATAAATTATTTTAACCATTACATTAGTCGAGCAAATAAATAGTTTTTTCAATCAATGCACGTCATTACACTCCTTGCTTACCACTGTAGGAACACCTCTCGGTGTAATAACTTCTTAATAAACGTATCCCATGACCAGCAATGAACAAATAAATCTGGCAACCAAAATTTTAATTCATCCCACCTAAATCTGGGAGGTTCACATCTGTGGGGGCAAGGCAAAAAGAAATCCCACATAATTCTTTCACGTGGCATGGGAAAAAGCAGGAGTTTAAAAATGTTATCAATGACTCAAAAAATCATTAAATGCCCACACCGTGGGCCCAAAAATTTATTGAATCGGTTCATTCTGTGGGCTTGGAGTCTGGGGAATGCCTTTGCCTTGATGAGGACTGAAATTTTGCCACGTGGCCGTCTGATAAATAATTTGCTATCGTTCGATATATTGAGATCAACAACGCGATGCTCTATTTCGGGAAGAAGCCCTAACACACTCACATTTTAAATGGAAGTTCCCAGAATAGGCCTAGCTAAGTGACAACTATCATCACTGAATGGAATTTGAAAAGAGGCTAAATTTAATGTCTACAAAGTACAGTGAAATACTTAATCATTTATAGTGATGTGGTATTGCTAGTGCTAGTGCTTGCAAGTTGCGAGGTGATATTAAACGTCCATTGACAATTAAAATTTTTTAATTATGTTTTTGGAAGACATACTACAACAGAAGGCATAATAGATTCATAGAAGTTGCAGACCGTGTAAGACTCAAAATTTTCATATTTTCGAGTAATTGTCATCCTGCATTTGAATCTTGATTCTTTAAATATTATCTTTTTATAAGTAGCACTGTATAAGCCTTTGCTTTGAAATATTTCAATATAAGGGTTGACAAATTAGGGTTGAGGGTTTCTAGAATCCAAAATTCCAAGCATGTCTACTTCCACAGGAACCCAAAGTAAAAGTAAAACCCTAATCCCATACGCCAAACTACTTAAAACCATAATGGCTAATGAATTTCCGTTAATTAATCCTTCCTCCTATCTAAACTAATTAATTATCTTCCCCTTTCATTAAACCAATAAATCATTATTTAATTGATTTAATCCCCTTCTATAGTCTAAATCATGCTAATATTCCTCTAAAAAGCTTTCGTTAGCTTACACATCTATTAATTAATCATCTTGATTAATTAATACACCCCCTTTATCCACATGAGTCACTAAAGGACAAGCTAAACTCTCCTAAAGTTAACTCAACCCTTTCTAAACTCCCCTGATCCACAACTAACTCAACATCTCTATTGTCCCACATGCAAAGGGATGTAGAGATCCCTTTATCCATTGGGCTATATAAAGAGCCCTCCTCCTACCTTTACACTTACACCTAATTCTTGAGAAACAAAAGAAATAATATAGTACATACACTATAATCCTTTTGTCATCCTTAAGCATTTCACCATTGGAAGAGCTAAGCCTCATTCTTGCATTACATCCATTTAAGCTTTTGGGTCATATGGAAATAATCAAAGTGGTCTTGTAGCCATGCTTTGAAGAGCTTCCATTCTTAATCCCTTGAAATCAAACAATCAACTTTGATTGCCATGAATCTACCTAGGTTCAATTTAGTTGTTTTGGTAGTCTAAAGAGTAGAGGTTTTGATAATTAACATGTTAGTTTGATTTCATTTCAAAGTTTATGATAATGTTGTTATTTAACTTTGCTTAGCTCTTAACTTGATGGTGTTTATATTTTGGTTTAACTTTGTTAATTAAGACTACTAAGTGTTAGTTTTAATTTCCTTAACTTATTTAAACAAAACCATGCACACATTTGGCATGCCCAGTGGGACGGTTCCTTAGTCCCTTAACATTCTAGCTTGAATTCTATTTTTTTTGGCTAGCCTTTGATATACACATATAGTAAATAATGTTCAATTTCTTAGGATTTTGCTAGTATTATATGTGTAGGTTCTCATTTAGAGCTATCATTTTAGTGGGTTGTTGTCAATTTCAAGCCTAACTTACTAAACTTTGGAGTGTTGTGAGATTTTTGTGTCTTTGGCCGTAACTTTGACTGTAGGAGAGGGCGAAAACGCACTAACCCTGGTGTAGGCACTCTAACCCTAGCGCAAGCACCTCTCAGGCGGCATAGTCGTACTGTCAGAGTTTTGTATCTTTGTTTGGCAATCCCAACACACATTACCTTAACCTTAGCACACACACCCTAACCATGGAAGAGGCGCACCAAACCAGGCGCAGGCACTCTGTTCGTACTGTACCTTCACTACAACGGAAAAACTTGTCAGGTTGGTGCATACGCCCTAACCCTAGCGTAGACACCTCTCGGGTGGCACATGCACTCTGTCAGAGTTTGGTACTGCTTTTTATCTACCCTGACGCACATAAGCCCTAACCTTGGCACAGGAACCTCTTGGGTGGCGCAGACACTTTGTCAGAATTTGGTACTACTTTTAATCTACCTTAGTGCACACGCCCTAATCCGCAGACACCTCTCAGGTGGCGTAGGTGCACTGTGAGTCTGAAAAAAAAGAGGGGTGCATCCGTCCTAACCTACGTGCACATGCCCTAAACCAGGGCGCATGTGTCTTCTAGTTTTCTCAAATTAAAGTGTTAAAGTGCTAACTTCTTTATAGGTTTTATCTAATTAATGCCTATTTTTGCAGGATATGTTTACATGCTTTTGCTAGACTAGATCTTAGACCTTGCGTGTTTGCTTATAAGAGTAAGGTCACGTATGCTCTTCCCTCACGTCCTTTGTGGTGATCTTGGGAATCAGAAATGATTCTTAAATTTTTTGATGCTTTGAAATTGTTAAGAATATCTGAATTAGAATGAATTAACTTGGTGTGTTTGAAATAGGTGTTTTTCCATTTGATATCTTTTTGGATTTTAGAAAAACATCATGTATTCTCTTCTCTTGCATCCTTGGACGATCTTAAGAATTAGAAATGATGTTTATTCTCTTTATAGAAAATTACTAACCCATTGTGTAGGACTAAAACACATGCTTTTCAAAGAAAGGTGGAATCGAAACAAAATCAAACTACTAATACACTTGTCGGGTACAAGTTGTCAAAAGCTGTTTAAGAAAACCACATCAAAATTAAAAAATATAAAAAGAACACCATATTCAAAACACTATATTACAGGTTTCAGAAAAGGGTACATCCCTATCCACTCAACTGGAACGTAACCCCTTTGGCATAATGCCTTAAGATACAACAATGGGGGTGGTACCAGGAACCCCAAAGTAGTCCACCCAAGAGGGAACCTTGTGGACGAAACGGGAAGTGATCTACACAACCTACTTGACTAGTTGTTCCTTGCGATTTAGCGTTACCCGGTTTTCCATATGGTGACCCCAGTGATGGTACACGTAGATGCACTAGTTGCCTACTATGGTTAAAGGGTATAAAGTAAAGCTGAGATACTCCCAAATTAGTCATTGCGACTTTTGAGCTCTCTTAAGATAGCTTTGTAACATCTAGGAAGAGAGAACCACCTAGGAGGATACTCTTTGGCCAGGAGCCCACTTTGACCATTTCAAAATAGTGTTGATTTGTGAGCCATCATTCATCACGAAATGTGGGAAGCGTTACTTTTGTTTAGTTTTTCACTTGCCTTAAGGCAAGTGTTGGTATGAAACTCTGTTGAAGTAAAGCCAACATTTTTCATCCCCATTTTGATCTACTCGCCTCAAGTTCTTTTAACACTTTGTTGATCAAAAGAAGAGTGACTACCTTTGCATTATCAATTGATTGTTTCTACCACTTTTTTTGTCCGTTTACGCCCATCCATGTTTGTGGTTGGGTAAGTTAAACATCTAAAGTGTGTGGAGACATATTCATAATCATTAGTGGCCTTTGTGATCTTGATACCCACGTCAAGATCATCATTATAGTTAGGTGTGGTTCATCATCTTGAACTTCTTTGGAAAGGTTAAATTGTTTATATTGTATCACTACAATTTTGGTATTTACGTCTTATTTCTTGTAAAACTTGAACCTAAATATTTGTATTGTAAGGTTACGCTATACACATTTTAACAATTCTTAGTTATACTATAAGATTTTAGTTTGATTCCCATTACTACCTCAATTTTGAAAAGTGCTACGTGTTACCACTTGTGTGTGTTATATCAATATCATCTTGATTTCAATACCTTACTTTCTCATAAAGTTTTGTTAACATATCTTGGTGACATTGTTGTGTCACTCACAAATAGTAACTGACACTTTTTGGGATATAGGTATTAATTGAATTTGAGCTTGCTTCTAGTATAGCTTGTTAGGACGGTCACATTAACTTCTTGTTGTTACTTATGTCTTGTTCATTCCCTTGAACTTGACATAAGTAGGGACATCTTGTTAATTATCTTACGACACCAACTACCTTTTTGAAGCAAACCTAAGAAGTACTTCATTCGATTGATAGGCTTAGGTACCAAACATTGTGTCACTATTGACTTATCACTCTATCACATTGGTACTTTAACATTTATACTCATTCATATTCTTGACATTCTTTTTGCATTTCACTTAGGTGTGATCACAAGTTTTTGAACACATTTACAACATACCTTGGTGAAACTATCGCACATCATGGCTCCTAAAACACAATTAGGGCTCAAAAAGCAAACATTCAAAGCACAACAAGCGCAAACTTAGGAAGCCTCAAACAAACAAGGGTCAAACCCTTTTATTGGTCATGATCTTGGTCCTTTATTTTCTGCAGAAAAAGAGATAGAAGACATGATAGATCATAGTGGTGACAAATTGGAATCCCCACATGTGAAGTTTGACTTCGACCCCACCTTATTAGATGAATTCCTTTTTAGAAACAAGGATAGGGTGTTGGCACGACTTGTAGAATTGGGAGCCAAAATTCCCACTGAACATGAAACAATCCCACCTACAAATGATGCTAATGATGAGGAGTGAACCTCTTATCAACATGGATGATATTTTAACACATGGACATGATTCTACCTCTAATGCGGGAAACATCAATATAGTGGGACATAGAATACCCTTCATTAAAGTGCCATGTAAAATCAGGTTAGAACATGAGGATGTTGAAGAACCTCCATAGTATGAAGAAGAAGAGGAACCTTTGGAAGAAGAAGTCACTATTCAACAACAAATTTTTAACCTTAGTTGAAAACTAGCCTTGTTAACCTCGCATGTACAAAAGGAAACAATCAAGAATGTCCAAAAGACAAACCTTAAGGTCAAAAACAATGAATTTCATAGGGAAAACAAAGGAGGGGACAATACGGAGTACAGTCGAGTGTATATACCTGCTTCCCCCACTAAAGAACAATTACTCGAACAAGAAGTACAATCTATGAAAGCAACACTCACAAGCCTTCAAGAGAGCAATGGGGGAGCATTAGAAAATATCAATACAAAGAACTATGTCCCCATCCGTTTGACAAAGCTATGACACTTCAACCCTTCCCTAAAAAATTTGACATGCCAAAATTTGAAAAATATAGGGGAAAGGGAGACCCACAAGATCATGTAAAGTATTTCTATATGGTGTGTCAAGAGGTGTCCTATAGCAATAATTATCTCATACGACTCTTTCTTAAGAGTATAGGAGGTCAAGCCTTGGAGCGGTTTACTCGTTTACCTTGGGGGTCTATTTTTACATTGCCAGAACTGACAGAGAGTTTTGTACGTCACTTCTCATATAATATAGAAAGTGATATCACTATGGTAGACTTATGCAACACCAAACAACACCCTAACGAGACATTTTCCAGCTTTCCTACAATGGTGGAGAGGGATAGCCAGTCACTTCCCTTGCACATTCCTTGAAAAATAGTTGGTAAGTATATTTGTGCCCAATCTAAATCCAGACATCACTTTCCACCTTTAAATGAATTGTGTCCACACTTTCGAGGAGGTCATTGAAAAATGTGTTCAAATAGAGAAAGCCCTTATTGCCAAAGGAACTCTGAAGTCACAATCTAAGGATAACCAAAGTGTTAAACCTGCGGAGAAGTTGAAAATATTCAACAAAAATAAGAACGTGGTGGGAGACGGGATCAAAGATTCCAAACATGTGCAAACGGTTCAAATTGGTCAACCTTTTAAACTAACCAAAGGACCTATTCAACAACTACCTAAACAGATAATGTTCACTCCTCTCAATGAGCCTTTGTCGGTTATATTGAAACAATTGGATGTAGCTCACATGGTGACTCATCCCACGACACAACCCTTTGATGAAAATGCTCCAAAACCATCATGGTACAAAGAGCATGACTATTGTGAATTACATCGTGTCAAGGGACATAAAACAGACAAATGTCTATGACTTCATCACTACATCAAAGACCTCATCAAAAATGGGGAGATAGAAGTGGACAACCTGGAAAAAACTCAGATGCCCAATGAAAATATGGGGATATACAAAGAACCATTCCCCAAACATGGTAAGTCAGAGGAGTCAAAGCCGGATTGAGGAGAGCCATCCCAGAGTTATAAAGTAGAAAATTACCTATATACCAAGAAATACAATAATCATTATGATTCCCTCATTGGATGTATTTTCTCTCCTAGTGACCATGTGAACACCATTCGAATCAAGGGAAAGGATTGCGCTGCGGTAATAAGACATGCCCGCGTCATGATTCCTGAACCCTCTCCGTTAACCCTGCAAAATGGTAGGTACAACCTCTTAGAAAAACTTGAGAAGACATCTGCCAAGATTTTAATCTTGGGTCTTCTTAAGATATCGAATGTACATAAAGAAATTTTGTACCAAAATCTTCTGAGGTCAGGAGTGCCGCTAGAAGTAGATCCTACACATCTTCAGGACGTGGTAGAAAACATTGTACCAACTGAGCACATTGCCTTTAATCATAGGGAAATCCCTATTGAAAATCCAATGCATAACCTCCCCTTGTATATTGAGGTATTCATTACCCACCGAAAGATCAAACGGGTGCTTGTGGACAACGGATCAGGATTGAATATATACACGTTGAAATTAGTTAATCAACTGGGACATACCGAAGAAGACCTCGAGTCAAACATCATTACCATAACCACTTACAACAATGCGGAAAGAGAGTCAACTGGCACAATCACATTACCCATGGAAGTCGGTCCCACCTGTCATCACACAAAGTTTCATGTCCTAGACTTAGAAATCACATACAATATGCTTCTAGGCTGACCGTGGATTCATGCCATGCAGACCGTGCCATCAACGTTCCATCAATGCATTAAACTAAAGCATGAGGGACACACTGTCATGAAATAAGGAGATTCAGAGCCCTTCACTCACTGCAAAGCTCTCAATACTTTCACATGTAAGGGTACCTATACATGTCCCTTTGCTGATATAGTTGTTCCTCTTCAATCTGAAGCCATGGAGTCCTGAGTAGATTCAGATTCTCTCAGTTCTTGTGCCTGATGGTGACTCTACATCAACTTCTCCTTTTGATTCATGGGAGATGAAGGTTCTAGAATACGGTTATGGAGAATATAATGTGCAACAAGCCCTTTTAGTTTCAGACCTCTCATTATCAACTAAAACTAGAGGTTGACCGAACTATCGTTTCAGACGACCTAGAGTTGAGCAAACTATTGGGTCATTTTTACCTGGAGGCTTGCTGGCTAAAGAGAAATTGTTGGATCCACCTATGACTTGGGTCCCAGAAGATACTCAACCAAATTACTACCAAACACCTGAGTATGAGAAATCTAGTCAAATGATGTACTCCATGGGCTACAAGGGTCTAGGATGTGGAAGGAATGAGCAAGGACAATGAGAACCAGTGCCTCTCCCACATTTTAAAACAGAAAGGTACGACATTGGAATTCACCCTTATGGGGCACATCCCAATGATCAAGATGCTACCTGCTCTGAATGTAAAGATAGCTCTGACTATTTAGATAGCGATACAGATTCCCACTGTAGCCAATACAAGGATCTTGCCTCCACGAACCTATTCATGAATACCGCTTTCCTCACCGTAACCCCTACGGAACCTACACTTGACCTTGTTTACCCTTGCCTTGTTGAATGGGGCCAACAATGTCATATGTCACTAGATCTATTTGAAAATGATGAAGCTATTGCAGAATTCATGGGCATTCGGGATACAATCCCCATTAGAGATCACAAAAAGGGATTTTATATTGACTTAGATACCTACGCCTACTTCAGAGAGGAAGCTGAGCTTCATGGTCAAAAAAATTTAAGAAAGAGAGAGGGAAAAAGTTCCAATGCAAAACCTCAGCAAAAGTCAAAGTCCAAGTTACACGGTGAAAACCTCTTTGAGGCACTGGCAGACAAACAAGTACAAAAATCAAAGGACAATAAAATTGACCATGCCAAGGATGAAAATATCATGGAGACATCCTTGGATGAAATATCTCAACCTTCCTCCTGATCCTACGTGTATGGAGGATTTTTCAAAGTTACTGGTAGAAGAGACTATTGATGTAAACATTGGCATAGAAGATGACCCATAAATAGTCTAGTTGGGAGCTTCACTCTCAGCACGGGAACAAAAAACATTCACCATGCTGCTACGGGAATTTATAGATGTGTTTGCATGGTCATATAAGGATATGCCAAGCTTGGATCCAACTTTGGTCATGCACAACTTAGTTGTACATGCATACACTAAGCCTATTAAGGAAAAGCTCAGAAAGATGCACCTGAGGGTGGCTCTCCTGGTTAAGGAAGAATTAGAAAGATTGCTTGTGGAAGGATTCATTCGACCCATTGATTACTCCAAATGGATATCCAATATCGTTCCTGTCCAGAAAAATCCTGTTGAGATCAAAATATGCACAGATTTTAGAGACATAAATAAGGCATGCCCTAAGGATGATTTTCCATTACCAAATATTGATATGATTGTGGATTCAAAAGTAGGATATGAAATGCTATCTCTTATGGATGGATTTTCAAGCTACAATCAAATCAAGATAGCTGATGAAGATTAACACAAGATGGCTTTTACAACTCCTTGGGGTACCTTCTGTTATCAGGTAATGTCGTTTGGTCTTAAAAATGAAGGAGCTACCTATCAAAGGGCAATGATGGTAATTTTCCATGATATGATCCATGATATCATGGAAGACTATGTGGATGATATCCTTGGGAAATATAAGACGAGGGAGGACCACCCTGCTATTTTTTGGCGTATCTTTGAATTCCTATAAGAGTACAAGGTCTGTCTAAACCCAAAGAAATGTGTGTTTGGCGTGCTATCAAGAAAATTACTTGGTTTCATCGTATCAAGAAAGGGAATTGAGGTAGAACCTACTCAAGTGTCTGCTATTACTGAGATGCCTCCTCCTAAAAACATTAAGCAATTGTGCAGCTTATAGGGAAAAATATAGGCTATTCACTGCTTCATCTCCCAGCTTGCCGATAAGTGTCATTCGTTCACTCACCTACTTAAAAAGGATGTTGCCTTTATCTAGGGACTAGAGCAACAAACAGGCCTTTGCCTTGCTTATAGAAATACTTGGCCAATCCGTCTGTCCTCATTCCTTCAACTCCTGATGAGACTGCTCCTACTTTATATCTCTGCTACTTAATTTTCTATTGGTGCGCTGCTCGCCCTAATATGACCTTGGCCACAAAGAAAAAGTGGTATATTACTTCAATCACACTCTCATCTCTTATGAGCTAAACTATCCCCAAATTGAAAAAGCTTGTTTGGCTGTAGTTTTTACCTTTCAAAAACATCATCATTATTTGTTGAATACCAAAACCAAGACTTATATCAAAAGTTGACCCACTCAAATACTTGCTGTCTAAACCTTCCCTCATCGGTAGAATGGCTAATTGGATCATTTTACTGAGTGAATTTGACATCAATATTTGTGTACCAAAAGTTGGTGAAGGTACATGTACTTGCTGAAAAATTAGCAGAAGCACCTTTACAAGGAACTGAACCTATGAATCTGGATCTGCTAGATGCCTCATTACTGTAAATTGAAGAATCTGTCATGTGGCAGGTGCACTTTGATGGATCTTTTACTTTTCATGGTTTAGGGGCAGGTGTGGTCCTCATTACTCCTTCTATCGACCCCATACCTCAGGCTTTTCAGCTTGGTTTTCCTTGCATGAACAATATCACAGATTATGAGGCACTCATCGCTGGGATGAAGCTCGCCATCGAATGAGACATTCATCATGTTAAGATTGTTGGTGACTCGCAGTTAATCATCAAACAAGTCAATGAAGAGTACAAAGTTAAGGATAAGAAACTCATCCCTTATAAGAAGCCAGTAGAAAATCTGAAAGAGTATTTTTTGCGCATCACATTTGAAGAGATTCTAAGAGCACAAAAAAGATCTGTAGATGCTATGGAAACCGTAGGTTCTAGGCTTCACATTGCTTCCAGAAAGTAATGATATGCCATTCTTTGTGGGAAATCTACACCACCCTGCATACGACATGCCAGAATCCTGTATGTCTTGTGATGTTGTTGGTCCTAATTCCCCATGGTATGAGCCCATCTTCACCTACCTTAAAGACAACACATTCCCTCCTAACATCTCCCATTCCAAGAAACAAATCCTAATTCACCAGATAGCTCACTCTACCCTTTTAGGAGGTACGCTCTATCATCGTGGCTACGATGGGAATCTGTTACATTGTCTCGATATGACAGATTCAGTCCAAGCGATTAAAGAGGTGCATGAAAGGGTGTGCGGGGCCCATACTAACAGAATGGTTCTCACCAAAAAATTACTGAGAGTGGGCTACTATTGGCCTACCATGGAAACTGACTGCTGCAACTATGTAAGGAAGTGTGTACTTTGTCAGAAGTATGGAAATTTCATCCATGCTCCATCACATCCATTACAACCCATCACCACCCATGGCCATTTTCTAAATGGGGACTTGATTTAATAGGGAAGCTTACCCCTACTTTATCTGATGGCCACACCCACATCATTACAGCTACTGAATACTTTACCAAGTGGGTGGAACCTGTCCCTTTGACCTATGTAACGGGTTCTCAGATTTCCAAGTTCATCATGAATCATCTTATTTGCCGGTATGGCATTCCTATAACCATTGTTACTGATAACGAAAAATCATTCAAGAATAAAACCTGTAAAGGATCTCTGTCATCAGTTTCAAATAAAGTTAAAATGGTCTACACTGTATTATCCCCAAGGCAATGGACATGCCGAGGCCACTAATAAGAATTTGGTTCGAATCATGGAGAAGATGGTAAGTAAGACAAGTTGTAATTGACATTTACAAATACACCCAGCTCTTTGGGCTTATAGGACCTCTATTCATACCCCTACTGGTGCAACACCATATTCACTGGTATTTGGAATAGAATCTATCACCCCATTTGAAATTAAGCTTCCTTCCCTAAGAATCTCTCTTAGGGATTATCTGGACAAGGATGAAGATTACCGAGTGCCTAGATTGACAGAGTTAGAAATCTTGGACGAGAAGCATATCCGTGCCCTAAATCACCTTAAAGTGTATCATAACAGAGTTTATCGAAACTACAACAAAAGAATCATACCTCGTTAGCTTGAGGTTGGTGATTTGGTCATGAAGGAAAATCAGTTCAACATAAGGGTAGAACGAGAAAAGAAAGGAAAGGTTAAACCGCATTGGTTAGGACCTTATGTTATCGTGGCCAAGTATGACACAAGAGCATACAAACTTGCCCACCCTAGTGGTGATGAGCTCTATGAGCCCATGAATTCCATGCACCTTAAGTGGTTCTATGCTTAAACATAATGCGAAAATTAGAAAAGCAAACCAAAAATAGGGAAAAAATAATCAAAATACAAAAAAAAAGAAAATTAAAAAAAAATCAAAAAAGAGAAAACAGGTCATCCATATGTGAAAACCACACACTTGTGGCACTTTGGATAGGTCCTTGGGTGAAAACTAGTTTCCAGCACCTTGGGAGGATTCATTGTTCACAAGCATCTTACATTTGGAGTTTACTTTTACTTAGCCTAGGGCTAGTTCCGCATCTGCATCCGCATCCGAGATTCGCTGTGAGCCTAATCTTGTCAAGCATTGATTTGACCTTTTCTCCTTTTTGTTAGTTTGTGAAGGCATGGTCTTTGCCTATTACCCATCTCACGTTGGGGGCACTTCTGTGACTTCACCTTCCTATTTATAAGTGCGTGGCATTTGCTCTTGTATATCCTCATCTAACACTGGGGGCATCCACGCTTTCTTGGTTACTTGTGCATAGCTTTGGAAAATTTTTAGAAAAACACAAAAATATCCAAATATGTTTTACAAAAATAAAAAAAAATAGAAAATTGTTTTACAAAAATCTAAACAATAGAAAATTGTTTCACAAAACTCTAAACAATAGCAAATTAGTTCAAAAAACAATCTTACAAAAACATTCACTTTAGTTTACTTACGTTATCTTGTTTCTTACTTTGCTTGATTGCTTGTATAGTTGCTTCATGTTTGTACATTTGTATTGTTTGTTGCTTGGACATACTTTGTTAGGATTCTTCTTTTCTTGTTTAGATCATATTTATTCTTGCTTGTGCATATTGAAGTGTGTTTATGCATGCTGGTGAATCATAGTACATTGTTGTGTTGGTTCATTATGTTCTTTGTTAACATTTGATTGTGTTTGCCTGTTGCATGTGCATCATTTTGTTATCACATCATCATATTTCCATCAATATCATCACATCTAACATCATCTATACATCATACATGAATGCTAATCTAATCATCACATATCGTATCATCAAATGGGGGAAAGAGGGATCGTAAATATCAAAATCTATCCCCCCCACACCCATATCATCATGTCATCCCATCCACTAAATCTAGCACATCACATGAGAAAATACATTGGATATACTCTACAGATCTATTATCTAAAAATCAAAGCGCATGCGATACATCAAAAATTAGGATACATATACATGTGAAATAAAATTAGCTAACATCATAACACATCCATATATCCATGTACTAAATCAAAAATAACAAACAATATCCATCATCTCATAACACATGTGTCATATTAATGTAGACAAATTATGAAAAAACCTGATATACTACAAATAATATGAACTCCAAAAGAAAATAGTTCTCCTTCTTTATTACTGAATAATGAATTACAATGTTTCCTAAATAGGAAAACAACTCCCAACTCGAGTTGCCAAGAAAACTCTAACTAAATTTAACTAAATCTACTCTAGGTGGCAGAAATTACTATTTTTAGCAGTTTACTAGAACTTGCTATTCTTAGTAAGTTCACATGCTTAGACATACTGGCTTTCCTCCTTGACTTAGAACAGCTCCAATACCCACATGTGAGGCGTCACAATCAACCTCAAACACTTTATCAAAATCTGGTAGTGCCAAAATGGGTGCCTCTGTCACCTTCTTCTTCAAGAATTGAAAACTATCCTCAGCTTCCTTTGTCCACAAAAACTCCCTTCCTTTTGTGCAATCTATTATAGGTGCTACAATACTACTGAAATTTTTAATAAATTTTCTATAAAATGTTGCTAGACCATGAAAGCTTCTTACCTCTGTTATACTTCGTGGCGTAGGCCATTCAATAATTGCCTTTATCTTTTTTGAGTCCATCTGTACCCCATCTGCTGAAATAATAAGGGCCAAGAATACCAAACTC
This sequence comes from Taxus chinensis, assembly GCA_019776745.2. Taxonomy (NCBI): domain Eukaryota; kingdom Viridiplantae; phylum Streptophyta; class Pinopsida; order Cupressales; family Taxaceae; genus Taxus; species Taxus chinensis. Next base: position 814,904,099 of record CM034146.1, read on the forward strand.
TTGCATAAATGTGCACTTCTTCATATTTGCATAGAGTTTCGCTTTCCTTAACACTTCAAATACCAACCTTAGATGTCTCAAATTTTCTTCTTTAGTTTTACTAAAGATCAAGATATCATCAAAATAAACCACAACAAACTTACCATTATACTCCCGTAGCACGGTGTTCATCAATCTCATAAAAGTACTAGGTGCATTGGATAACCCAAATGGAATCACCAACCACTAATATAATCCATTTCCTGTATTGAATGATATTTTCCACTCATCTCCTTCTCTGATCCGAATCTGATGATAACCACTTCGAAGATCAATCTTGGTGAAATACTTAGATCCAGTAAGCACGTCCATCATATCATCAAGGTGAGGTATTGGGAACCTATACTTGATTGTAATTTTTTTGATTTCTTTGCTATCCATGCACATTCTCCATGTTCCATCCTTCTTTTGTGTTAATAAAACTGGTGTTGCACACAGACTCATGCTCTCCCTACGACCCCCTTTCACACGAGCTTTGCCACTTGCCTATTCAACTCTGCATGCAATTTCGGGCTCATCCTATAAGCAACTTGATTTGGGAGTAAAGACCCTGGGATCAAATCAATATGGTGTTGAATATCTCTTTTGGGTTGTAAACCATCTGGTAGCTCATCAAGAATAACATCTAAAAATTCTTCTATTAATTTTGCTGTTTCTATTGGTATTTGTGCACTTATAGGTTCATCCTTATTTGTAACTAGTGCATAACAAAAACCGGTTGCCTTTGCCTCCTTCACAAATTGCTTTGTAGAAATCATATTTTCAGCCTTCCCCTCTTCTTTAAGAGGTAGTAAAACTATTTTTGTGCCATCCTTCCAGAAAGTATAAGTATTCTTTCCCCCCATCATGAATAACTTTTCTATCAAATTACCATGGTCTTCCTAGCAGCATATGACATGCATCCATAGGAATAACATCACACCAAATCTCATCCTTATAATTGTTCCTAATAGAAAAGCTTATTAAACATCTCTTATCAACAGTAACTTCATTACCCTTCTTAAACCATGTAATACAATAAGGGTTAGGATTCTTCTCACAATGCAGACCCAATTTGTTGACCATCTCATTTGAAACCATGTTCTCACAACTACCACCATCAATAATAACATTACATACCTTTCCTCCTGAAGTGCATCTTGTTCTGAAAATATTTGTACGCAGCCATGCATCCCCCTTGACCTCCTTTCTTGGAGCAATCATCATCCTCTTGATCATTAGATTTTCTCCAACATCTGGTGGAATATCTAGGTCCTGTTCATCTTCTACTTGTTCATCTTCAACAAGATTTACTCTTGGAGCATCTCCTTTCCTTTTGTCATGTGTATAAGTATGTAGGCATAAAAAATCCCGATGCCCCTCTTCACCACATATGTAACAAACAAATGGTCTTCGTGGAGCCTCCCATCCTCTATCGCCAGCATATCCTCTACCCCTAGAAAATCCTCTACCTCTGTGTTGATTCTGGAAATCTTTTCTTGTATCATCTTGCTTTTCCAATCCACGAGATGATTCTCCCCTACCTTTGCTGAAACTAGCTCGTCCCCGAAAGGAAGATGAGGCCCCCCTATTCATTCCAGGTGATCTCCTAAAACTTTGACGATTTTGTTTTTCCTCGGCCTTTAAGGCTAATTGATAGGCATCCTCCATGATTTTAATCCTATGCATACTTATCTCATCTTGAATAGAAAATTTTAATCCATTAACATACCTTGCAGCCATTTGTTCCTTAGTTTCTTCATGCTCTACATGAATGGACAACTTGTAGAGCTCATTTGTGTATTCTTGCACTATTTGTAAGTTCTGTCTGAGATTCTGAAACCTCCTGTAAAGGGTTTGTGCATAATACACAAGGAGAAATTTATCTTTTAGCTTCTTCTCCATCTTACCCCATGTCCTAATTATTTCTTTCCCCTTTCTTGACCGCTCTTTCTATAGGTGATCCCACCATAACATAGCATGACCTTTCAATTTCATGCATGCAAATTTTACCTTCTTTTCTTCTGACATAACCTTCCACTCAAAATTTTTTCCCATGCTAGTCAACCGGTCTATCACCTCCTCTGGTTTTAGACTACCACCATACTCTGAAACATCAACTATTATCCCATCATTCTTTCCTTCTAATGCTCGAAGCATCCTTTCTTCAAAAGCTAATGGTGGTACTTGCATTTCCTCCTCTTCATAAACTTCTTCATCTGTGTCATCTCTACCTTGATTTCCTCTCTGGGTTATCATTGTAGCAACTTGTCTCTATAGATCTTGCATATTTATATTCATTTGGGCAATACCTCCTCCTCTTCCTCTTCCTCTTCTTGCCATTTTTAAAAAATACTTCGAACTAGCTCTGATACCAAATAATGTAGCCAAAATATGAACAAACCTGATATACTGCAAATAATATGAACTCCAAAAGAAAATAGAACTCCTTCCTTGTTACTAAATAATGAATTACAATGTTTCCTAAATAGGAAAACAACTCCCAACTCGAGTTGCCAAGAAAACTCTAACTAACTCTGACTAAATCTACTCTAGGTGGCGGAAATTACTATTTTTAGCAGTTTACTAGAACTTGCTATTCTTAGTAAGTTCGCATACTTATTTGTACGGCCAAAAAAATTGCCACGCATCTTCTACATCCATAAATTAGAGGAATTTCCAACTTTCTAACTCATAATGCAACTAATAGAATAAAATTAACTAACGCCCAAAAATAGGAAAAAACTGAACTATAACTTACATCCTAATTTTCAGCCTCAAGATGGCGGATTTAGGGCCCGAAAACGTTTCGAAAACTTGCCCCAACTGGTAGGGTGGGTTGCCGCTGCATTCATCTCATCGAAACATGTGGTTTAAAAAAAAAAAAACAGACTCAAACGGACACCCAGAGCTCAAGTTATGACCTTGTCAAGTTCCTGCTAATTCTGGCACATCACATATCAAAAATGTCCATATATACATATACATGTGTGTGGTATATCTGTATCAAAAATAGATATACATCACTACTATACATAAAAAATGCCTTCATCTGAGGCATATAGAAAGGATGATATACATCGTTCAAAGAATACAACTACCTTCATCATAGGCATATGTCAGCACTGTTGTACATAAAGAATGTTGTACATCGAACACAAGATACTCATAGCCTTCATCAAGAGGCACATGTATCAATAAGATATGGATAAGGGGTGATTTGAGTCCTCAGATGGGCTGGCTAGTCTGTCCTATGGTGGAGGCATAGCGTGAGCACCTCTTGATCCTACAGGCTGCCCCCGTGGCTGCTCCATTAAGGTTTAAGGCTTCTCTGACCTCATCGCTCTACTCGACTAACTGGCTATAAGAAGGTGCCCACCACTCAACTGGAACTTCCTCATAATATAATGATCTATAATAAGATGCTCTACCCTCTATCGTAGCTATATATCTGTGAGTCTGGGAAGTCACCACTGTGCCATTTGTGCATCGGAAGGACGCTATCTCTACTGATACTCGGGCAAGCTCAGCTTGACCCACGACTTGCTGTGATCTCAGTCTATCTCTCTCCAGTATCATAGGCTATATTTGAGCTTGTGTCTGTTGATATAGGCTCATCACCTGAGCTATCTGTGCTACCATCTGCCGAAAGTGAATGGCCTCACCACCTCCCTAACCAGCTTGAGTCTGAGCCTAATCCCGCTTTGCTGTCACTACCAAAGTCTGCGCTTGGGCCTGGTCTCTCTCTACTATAGCTTACTGTAACAGCTACTATAAGGTGGATATCTATACAACTATCTACACTATAGGGGTTTTTCCCTATGCCTGCCTCTGTACCAATCTAGAGGCATGTCTCTACTCTCATAATCTAATCCTGGGAACCTATACAGGTGCATGTACTGGTCCTTGCTACCTCGGGGGTCCCTGCACTTGTGTTGCACCCTACCCGTCATGTGACAGCCCATAAAATGGATCATTTGGGTCACATGCTGGTGCGTCCTCCCTCTCATCACCGCTGTAAGGAAGCTCTCACGGTGGCCAGGTGCCTGCTACCCATGCCTTGTCTGGGATAGTCAAATGCCAAGGTAAAACAATGGCGTACCAATCCATGGAATCAGCAGTGCTACCTGGATATATGATCTATTTGGCTGGGTCCCATGCCTATGGTACCACCTGTAAAAAGTTGGCCCTGGCTCGAGCCACATGTATACGTGGCCCCATAGTCTTCCTTTTAGAATCTCGGTGGGCATACCATAAATCGAGCTGTGGAACCCCCAGCACCCTGCCTAGTTGTCGCTGGACATCGGTCTACTCTGTATAGCTCTATGATGTAACTGCAGCTACCTAGAAGGAAGTGCTCCACCACACAAACAATGAGCTCTGCTCCAGCCTCTGGCCACTGTATGTGCCTGTAAGGCCTCCATATAATGTCTCTATCTAGTAGCTCGTCAAACTCTCATCGATAATGATATAAGCTACCTAGGTGCCCTCATATTGCGGTCACCTACAGAAACCCAAGCCATGTATGTCGACTCCTCTAGGACTCAGACATGTAATGTTCCTATAGGGTGCTTGATAGCTATGTGGTCCCAAGACCAAATATGTAGTACAGAGGCAAGCCCCACCGTCTTCTGACAAGTGGTATGTAATCACGTGCAAGTCCCAGTATAGATGTGCCAGTATGCACTGGCCCCAGCAATAGCGCTTGTCACTAAAAATCCCGTGAACCAATTTCATCAGACCCATAAGGAAAGATGTCCTAGTATTATTAATGAGAAAAAACCCACTGATAAGTGACATCACATATAATGGACCCCTGTGCAATGTTGGATCAGCTATGCACTCGTGCAATGAAACTGTCATGCCATCGTGAGGTATCTCATCGCAATCAAACAAGTCAATGACTGCCGCCCTTATCCACCTAAGGTCACTGGTGTACTTGATCAATGAGCCTATGATAGCTACATGGAAAATCCGTCATACCTCCTCTAGAGTAACTATCATCTCTCCGGTAGGGAGCCTAAAGCACTAGCTCTCGCTGTGCCACCGCTCAGTCAATGTGGTCAGTAGACCATGATCCAATGTAATGGAAGGCATTTGAGATATGGGGCCTAGGTCCACCACCTCCAAAAGTATCACCACCATGTGCTGAATCGCATCTACGCATGCTCCCCTCTAGCTCCACTATGCACAAATTTCACTCTTGCATCTATAGCATGGGAAACTGTCTCTGTAAAATCATTCCATTTGTCAGCTACTAACATTTCTTCTACGTTCTACCTATCATTTTTTAGGGTTAACCCAAAAATCCTAATTTTCTTTTAAGTCTCATCATTTTAGGCATTTTTCTATCTCTCCTTCATCTACCCCATGTGCCTACATGCACTTTAGGGAAAATACGCACCGCATGACATGTACGCCCTCTTTTTTGTGTATGCGCGTGTGCACATCCACCTATGGATGCTTGCGCCATCCTTCGGGTGTCTGCGCATGCACCTATGTGTGTACCATGTGTGTGTGCCATCATGTTGGTGCTTGTATGTGTGCGCACATGTGTTGTGTGTGTGCTATCATGTGGGCATATATGCGTGCATGTATACGTCTTTTGGTTCATGCGTGTGTGTGCATATGCTCTAGGGGTGCCTACGTTACCATTAGGGCACCTGCACCCCCGCGCATGCATGCTTGCGTAACCCTACCATAATTTCCTACTTCTAAGCATTAATTATGAGCATTAATAAAGAGGGTTAGGTTACATACAAAAACACCATCGTCCGCGTGTCAATCGTACCCCTGAACTGTGTCTTCTCATCTCAAATGATCTTGTGCTCTCACCATCATCCTTGTCATTGTTAGAGTCTCATGATAACAACTCTGTAGCGATCGGTAACAAATGAATTGGTCACGGTGATTTACTCCCCTCAGGTGGGGTATATCAAGTCATTTTTCACCGACCATGATGCCTGGAGGCTTGTTTTGTTCGCCATTTTCTCTTGTGTTCACCGTCAAATAATTATTTTAATTAAATAATTTTTTTGTTAATTTTTCTGTTATATGGGGACATTATTTGTTGCTTGTTTCTTCTTTCTTCCCCCTAGGGAATTCTCTTTTGCATCTAGGCACTTCATTCTATTTCTTCTATTTTCTTCTACGCATCCACTATCCACCACATTTTAGACAACACAAAAACAACATATATATATATATATATATATATGTATATATATATATATATATATACATATATATATATATATATATATGTATGTATGTATATATACATATATATACATATATATATATATAGTATATATATATGTATGTATGTATGTATGTATGTATATATAACTTCAAAATCCAAAAACAAGGCAAAATTCTCCACAATAATCCTAAAAATTAGAAAACCTACAAAAATAGGTAACCCACTTATTACGGCTGAAACTTGTGTCTTGTGCATTGTATTCTTTCCGTATCCTATTGATTTGTTTCACATCTTCACCGATCAACATGACTTGCGGATCGCCGGATTCACAACCATTCACAAAGCTAGCTGCTTGCTTCATCTGTACTCTGAGGAACATCTCGTTGCCTGGTGTTGTTTCATTACACACAAAGCTTTCTCCTTGGACCCATTTTCCATTATCATTTACCCTTGCATGTATCCTTGCTCGGGGCATCATTTTTAACCCTTGTCGTCAATCATGAACATGTGGACCTCTTCAGCTTGATAAAAAACATTTGTACAACTGTCTTAACCATTGTTGGGTTGGATATGTGCGTTTGTACTTGTTTTCCCTCTTAAATGAGCCTATTTCCTTTTCATATTGCATTGCATTTTGTATGTTGCACGGGGTTGGTGTTTCAACAATGGAAAATTGTTTGTAGTATGGCTTTTCATGCCATCCTACTTTTGTTGTACGCTTATATTTTTAATAAGGACTGATGACGTAAATCTTTTGGTAGTATGATGACAATAAAGTTGTTTCAGTACACTGAATGAAATCTTTCTCTTTTTATTCCCGTCTTCATTTCTTCTATATCACCCTCCTATCACCACTATTCTTCTGCTTCATCTAGGGCATCCTACTCCTCTCTTTTCTTCCATCCATTTCTCACCTTTTTCGATCGTTGATCGTCTTCCTTCACCACCCCATCGACACTCTAGGGGGCATCTCTCACTTCTACTAATTTTTCTACTCCTAAAAATTTTTATCCGTCTACTATCTTTGAAGTGGTGTCGCTTACACCACCCCAAAGAGGGGCAAATGTAGACACCTATAATTTATCCTAAACAATTTAAATACTTAAATTGTTCTAATTATCCCCATTCCTACAAATTGGTGGCATATCATCAATAATGCTCATCTTCTCTTCTATCATCGTTAATTAATTACAATAAGTAATTAATTAAGTTTTCTATTCAACAAATACCATAATTAATGACCTTCCATTAATTAATCCTTCCTCCTATCTAAACTAATTAATTATTATTAATTAATTACCTTCCCCTTTCATTAAACCAATAAATCATTATTTAATTGATTTAATCCCCTTCTATAGTCTAAATCATGCTAATATTCCTCTAAAAAGATTTCATAAGCTTGCACATCTATTAATTAATCATCTTGATTAATTAATACACCCTCTTTATCCACATGAGTCACTGTACAATGGAATAGTGACATGCGAGCATGGGAATCTACAAGTAACTCTTCCTCGCACCCGACCTCCCGAGGTCATGCCGAGATAGCCGGTGGGGATGGAATACACGTGGGGTGTAGATAAACTAGTTAGGTAATCTTATGTCTTCAACACACAATAGTGGGATTTGTGAATCTAAGGCAAAGAAGGCCCTCCGAACCTGAATTGGTGTGATAAATCATTCGGCAAGGATAGCTACTAGAAGGCTCCAATCAATATGAAGCTTTGTCGTGATCCAATCTCTGGGTTGTGGGATACGTGGAAGATGACTGACGGGTGCTTCATATATATCTCCCGACAAGGTCATGAAAATGGAATGACTAAATGTGTAATGGATCTTTTGGTGTTTTATGAATGATTCTCTGGTCTAGTCCAGAAATCTTTAGCTTGATTAGCTGCTACAGCCTACATTTAATAATGATAGTTGTGTGATGATGTCTGGTGGAAGTGGAGAGGACCTAAACACCAGCGTTCGCAAGCTGGTGTCAATATTTTATTGGTTTGTAGGCCCATTGGGTTGTGGGACCTGTGGATCACAACCATAAGTTCGTGGTTGTTATGGACCTCCTATGGTCATATGAAGAGTCAACCCCTGATTATGAGTATCCAGTAATCGCATGCCTTTTCAGCCTCTACATTTAGAACTAGAAGTTGCACGATTTTCTTGGAGTACCTAACAGGTGTTCTAGAAACTTGGATACATAAGCTAGTGTCTATATCAACGAGGAGGTCTCCTGCGTCTGGTTGTGGGACTAGTGGATCACAACCGAATGTTTACCCTCTTTGAGGTCCCTCTATAGTCATACGGATATCTATCAAGGCAGTCTATAATTTGGCTGATTTGACCAGAACGTGTGTGCTTTGTCGTCTTCTATGTTTAATACTCTTAGCTGTGTGCTGATTTCTTGTAGGTCTGTTGTTGTTCGGAAGACCTGAATTCTGAGATTTTGGTCTATGTCAGTTAATGTTGCAACAAGATTTGGTTGAGGCATGATTGGCTCAAAAACGTATTCCCTGGGCTCCCTAGGTCCCGTGATTGTCATACAAGATCAATATAAGCTTAATTGAAACAAAATAAACTAATTATGCAAGATATATCTACAACATGTATATATTCCTCTATTTTTGTATTTTTGATAGAATTTTGAATAGAATTGAAAGATCAACTATTCTAATATATTAAAAAAACAAAAACTAATATAATAACAAAATTTAAAACAAGTAAGGTAGCCCGATGTAGCTACTTTCCTGTGCAGTTGTGAGTTTATCCTAAATAACTAGATAGCTGATTAACCTAATTAAAAGACTCTCAATCCTACCTCAGAAGTGAGGAATGAATCATGGTTTCTGAGAAACTATCAATCCCCACAACTTCCCCGGCAATATCGAAAACAAAATTTAACTAAAATGAAATATTTCACTACTCTATTTGATATGTTTTAACTAGAACTTTGACAGATAAAACCTAGAATTTACAGAATAGTGGCGAATACAGTAGTGTATGACTTTGTCCCCTCAAAATGATCTCCTCATTCCTTCATGTTCACATGAATCTAGAAGAGCGTGTATATGCTAGCATCAACAGAAGAAGGTATTTGAACAATGGAAGCTTTGGATATAGACTGAATATAATGCGAGTAGGAGAGGGACAATGCAAGTGACAGAGCTTGGAGTATGCAATTCCTAGCGGGATTTATTATGGGAATACAACACAAGTGTACCGAGAGATTATAGAATCTACCTTCTGTGAAGAACACAACCTGCAACTCTAATGAATTCAATCTACAATTAACACTACTCTATTCTAAACTAATTTGTATGAACAACAATGAACAAGGCTGAAGCAAGAAGATCAAATGGCTTCTAACAACAAAGGAAAACTAGCATGGATGTAAAAAATGAAAACAAAATGAATTCTAAGAAAGAAATTGAAAGACTAAACAATGGAAATGAGAAGTTGAGAGGCCATTTGCTTGAAAATAAGCTGGCTATTTATAGATTTCACTTTCACCCAAAGGTGATTCCTATAAGAACTCTTTTACCATTAAACAATGAAGAAACACTATTCCAGGGAACATAAAACATTAATATGAGTTAAGGTGGTTGAGAAAAGCTGGTAAATGTTGAAAAATTATGCAAGTCACAATCAAAGGAGCATGCTGGAAAATGTGTGAAGGACCGCCGTCTTGAGCAGGGTGGCAGTTTTGTCACTAAAGGTCAAAAATCATTTAAAAAGGGGGGCGAGGGATAAAACGAAGCACAAGGAACTTGGATAAAGCATTTGGGATGCTAACATATGCTTCGTGAGCTTCTTTGGATCCCGAACATGTTACGAGGTGACCTGTATCATCATTGGGGCATGTGTAACATCGTTCTAGTGGTACAATACCCTAAAATTTTGGGTATGTACATATTGCCCCCTCAGAGAAGTGTTTTAACCATGAAGAGGTGTAAAATGGTGGGTCCGAGTATGGCGGTCCCAAAACGGGAAGCTAGAAATTATAATTGATACGTTCGTGTGTCGAAATGTCGCCATCCAAGTTCATGCTACCTGCAAAATGGAAAGAAGACTCAAGTGCAGATAGATAAAATAAATCAAAAAGTAAATACTAAATTAGTATGAAATGAGGACTTACCATATGCGTGGGGATAAGAACTTACCTCCATCGGTGCACTCTAAACTTGCGAAAGGGGCATTCAAAGTGAGTCAAAACACCATATATATATAAAATGAGCTTATTTTCCTATTCATTTACGCGTGTTGATTTGATATTTTTTTGAGCTCTGGGACCCACGGTGATAGTTTTCAACAAGAGTACAGTCGAAATGTTCGTATCAAGATAGTGATCATGCCTCTGCGAGTAGAACCTCGACCCGCAAGATCCCAAGTTAGAGTTCTTCTTGATTTAACGTTTTTACACCCAAAATGTTAAAATGATAAAATATTTGTTGTGGGGGGGGGTTATTTTTAGAAATGTCAGTTTTAAATGTGTCTCTTAGGGGGGGACGCCTAATGGGTAGGCTTTCATTTTAGCAAAAATGGTCAATTTTTACATTTTAAAGCATTTTTAGGGCATGCGACCTGTTTTTAGTCACAATATAGGACTGCCACGCTGAGCAGGGGTGGCAGTTACGGGGACTGCAACCTTTTAAGGCATTGGTTACGGAACTGCCACCATACTCATGGTGGGCGGTCCTCTACAGAGTGTTAAAACAACGCTATTTTGAGTTTATTTTTGCATATTTAGTATTCCTACTTGCTTTAATGATTTTTCCAATGCAATCTTGGCACTAACTTGCTTCTTTTTGCGTGTTTTTGGGTGTTTTGTAGAAGAAGGAAGAGTACATTAGATGGAGCCGAGAGAGGGAGTGTGATTGGCTTCCAGCAGTGTTAGATGCACTCTCTCAGGGCTGAGCAGGATACTCTCCAAAGGGGCAGGTATATTAAGGATCACTCACGGGTCCCCCACGTTGCAGCCCTACTAGTCACATACTATGTGACTTATTCTCTTACTGGGATGTAGATCAGAACACGTTCCAATTCCCAGGTGTTAAGGGTGAGTGGACTATCACCCTAGAGGATGTCTACCATATTTTGGGAGTCCCGAATTATTGGGAGGAGACTTTCATTTGATACAGCAGTATTCAGAGCTTAGGTGACTCAGTGGGCCACCTATATGGGAGACACAGTTGTCTCCACTGGTTCAAAGAAGGGGGGTGAAGGTCCTATTCTATTCCTGGCTTGCCCATCCCTATGATCTGTCAGGCCATTATGGGCATCCTTGCTTTGAGATTGATCAGAGACAAGGGAGGGGATACTTTGCTCTACTATTGGGCCCCCATCATCACATAGATTGAGGCACATGGTCGGATTTATACCTGGGGATCCGATATACTTGGGACCACCTATCATGACTTATATAGGGTGGTTCGATTACAGGGACAGTCACTGAGCCATCCAATCTTAGTTATGAGCCGGGTTTATGAGTGCATTATCCCTTATGGGAGAGGCGTAGAGGTGGAGGAGTCCCCGGGGCCGTGAGGGTAGCTAGAAGGAAAGAGATGATGGTGCTTAGAGCACCCCCACCAGCTAGTTGCTTCCCTGAATAATGAGGATATAGAGGCCACACCTTATCAGGCCATGGCAGGGTTGTGGGGTGAGGAGATCTTTACTTTGATTTCCTGGTCTACTACAGGGTAGCTTGTGGACAGGACGGGGGAAGGTAGAAGACACACCCCTTCGATCGAGTGCCTTAGCAGTTTGGCCTTGCCTTATATTGATATGCTTCCCCTAGTGGTGCCAATGTTCAGATCAGTTTGGAAAGGCTAGGGGATGTCCTAGAGGATGGGGTTGGACTGTTGTTACTCCTGACGTCCCTATTGTAGCTAGGAGGGGTGGTACATGCTTGAGAGAGAGCCAGTGCTCCTCAGGCACCTTTACTTCAGATTGTCGGCTGGTCCTTCCCATAGCAGTGATGACCCCATTGATATAGACTCCAAGTCTGAGGAGTTCATAGGGGGAGAGATGGAGGAGGAGACCAAGGACATGGAGATTAGTGAGTTGGGTGGGGAAGAGGATAGCGATCTCGAGTGGCATGACACTTAGGAGATCCTACAGGCTAAGAGGGCAGAGTAGAGCGTGGAGAGGGTGACTCTAGTCTCAGAGGAGTTAATTTCTTAGGACCTATACGGAGAGGATGAGTCCATGGTAGGATGCCATGTTCCCCAGATGTAGGAGGGGGACACCAGTCAGCGGTGGCGTCTGTGGTAGGCACGGATCCCAGATATCCTTCTTGGAGGCCCGGTGATCCGAGTGAGTTGTCACTCTTCTTTTGATATTTATATTAGCTAGAATTGCCTTAGTTGTTATCTCTCTTTTTGTTCATCCTTGATTTCACCTTTTGATTATTTTCTAATTTGTTTTCTCCTTTGCTTATAGAGACCACTGATGGGTGGCGAGACTTTATTCACTGGGTATGTACTGATACCCTGTTGCTCCCCACAGAGAAGACTCGTGTTGAGCTATCTGTGGATGCAGGGGAACCTTCAACAGCCGGTAGGCATACTAATGTTTTTACCCCTGTCTGGCACGTGGCCAAGATGGTGATTTCCCTTCGTGCTGAGGTAGTTGAGTATAGGGCTATAGAGCGCCTGATGAGGAGGATCCGCTCTCATAGTGAGATTATAGCTACTGTTCGGGACCGCGAGCCCTTAGTGCACTCAGAGCGCCGACGTAGCCGGAGTCCTAGACGTGATCGTGTGACTTCTGAGGGATCCCATAGGCCACTTGGCTCGTTTTTTAGTGACCTTTGTTAGGTTGTTTATATGACCATTTTGTATTTTTCGGGCTCATTGAGTGTTTTGACCATGCCTAGTGCATGATGGCATTATATACGAAACCTGATTTGTGTACATATATATATATATATATATATATATATATATCTTTGGATCTAGACTCTTGGTATCTTGAATTTTATGACTCATTTTCTAAATGTGTTTGTAGATGTTTTTAGAATATTTGCTTTTCATGTTTCTAGAATGTATACAATGGACAACAAATGATAGTAAATAGAATGTTTTACTCTATATGTTTTTGCAGTGCTGATATGAGATGATACTAACATATGGTAGTATTGAAATTTTGAACTCTTTGGGCAACGTTTGTAATTCCTTCTTATATTGGAAAAACATGATGAATGCAAAGTGATAAAGAGATGAACTTGCCCCAATCCCAAATCCACGCAACTAGTAAGATGCGAGGGCTCAACACCAAGATTTAGGAAGGGCACAAGTTGTATGAGTTTGATTGAATGGAATGATGAGAGACAGAAAAACCAAGAACAAGAACCAAATTTGGACCTACACACCCACCCTACTCAAAACTACTACCAAGCTTAGAAGGCCACTTAATTTTCAGTTTATCTAGACTTAGATTCATAAATGGCAACCTGGTTGACCAAATATGGTTTTGAGGATTTGATCTCTTTGGAATTTGGATGTTTGGATATTTTCTTTCTCTTAACATAATTTGACTTGTGTTTTTAGCATACCAAGATTTTTTAGTTTATGTGACTGGACCCCCCACACCCTACCTCACACCACTAGCAAGAAGCATGGGTTTGTCACCAAAGGCAAGATACAGGCGAGTAAGGGCACTTCTTTCCTTTCCCAACCTCACATCATTGGTAAGAGATGTGGGCTTATCACCAAAGGTTGATGGGGCAAAGAAGTGTGTAAAATAAAATATTTTGTTTGCTTGGTGCTTTTGATTTCATTTGATTTTGACATTTCTGATCTATGACTTTGGGATATCCTTTCGTTCCAAGAGATTTTAAGAGGGATAGATGTAACACCAAGAAGCTTCCAGAACAAACCGTGGGCAAGGATAGCTTCACCTAGTAGAAAGAAAGAGCAAAGCCAAGTATGCAGGTCTTGGTATGGTTTCTGTCAATGTTTGTCTGTCGAAATTGATGAGAAGATTTGAAAATATTTGATGATGTTTGAAGAGATGTGATATGAATATTTTTTCCAATATCTTCAGAAATTTGTAACAGTTTTTTAAGAGTAAGCTCTTGAACTATCATTTTTACGAAATGGACAGAATGAAGTAGCTAAAAGACTAATGCAATGTATGTAGCTATAATGTACTAGCAATGAATTTGATGTTTTATGCGTAAAACCACTTAAGGTGCAAGGAATTGACAGTTTCACCAAATTCCTCACCTTCTAGTGTGCACAAGAGATACACACCATTTCCGTAGTCCTTCATGACTTGGTATGGGCCCAACCATTTGGGCCGGAAATTTCTTCCTTCGCCGGTTTTCTTATCGATCCGGCTGTCTAGTCTTAGAACTAGATATCCTTCATATATTTCTCACTCATAGACTTTTTCGTTATACTGCCGGCACATCCGGTTAGCATAGGCTCTATGCCATTGTTCGATGTTTAACCTGGCCTTGTCAAGGCTTTATAGTTGAGAGAGGCGTGCCTCCCTATAAGCTTCTTCATCCAGAATCCGTTGTAATGAGATGCAGAGACTGGGTATTTCAACCTCAAGTGGGAGAACTGCTTCTGCTCCGAATACCAGTGAGAAAGGAGTTGCTCCTGTTGGTGTTCTTATTGAGGTTTGGTGGGCCCACAAGGCTGGATATAGTTTTAAATGCCAATCTCGTTTGTTCTCCTTTACCATTTTGAGGAGAATAGCTTTCAACGTTTTGTTTGTCACTTCAGCTTGCCCATTGGCTTGAGGGTAGTAAAGAGAGGATGTGTGATGGTTTATCTTGAACTTGCTACATAACTCACAAACCTTGTCATTCTTAAAGGACGTGGCATTATTTGAGATAATGAATTGTGGGACACCATAGCTGTAGATAATTTGGTTCAAAATAAATTTGGAAATCACTGAACTTGGTACAATGGTGAGAGGCATGGCCTCCACCCATTTAGTAAAATATTCCATGGCTGTGATTATAAAATTATGGCCATCAGTTGATGAGGGAGAGAATTTACCTATTAAGTCTAGACCCCACATGGAGAAGGGCCACGAATTTGCTATTGGTTGCAGGGATTGTGCTGGCATGTGAATCTCGTGAGAAAATTCTTGACATTTGTGGCATTTATGTACAAATTCCACTATTTCATGTTCGAGAGTGGGCCAAAAATAGCCCATCCGATGTACTTTGCGAGTGGTGGCGTGACCACCGAAGTGGCCCCCACATATCCCACTATGGGATTCATGAAGAATCCTCTTGGATTCTCTTATGTTGACACATCTTAGAAACATGCCGTTGAAGGCTCTGCGATAGAGCACTTGGTCTAAAACAACATATTTAGCGGTAATAATGCGTAACTGCCTTCTTTGTTGTGATGTGGCACTTTCTGGGTATGTATGGTCCATGATAAAATTGATGATATAAGTATACCAGGGACATGTAGAAATGGGGGGTTTGGTTTCGACAAAGTATACACAGTCATCGGGAAATTCTAGATCTACCAGCTCACCTCTATCTAGTGGATTTTCAGCTAACCAATCTGTAATGATTTGTCCTTTAACAAATTTTTGGTTTACGAATGTTAACTCAAATTCTCCCATTAGGGTTATGAAACGACCAACCTTTTTAGATAAAGATCCTTGTGTGAGAAATGTTCGTAAATGGTTTGTCTTTACAATGACCCTTATTTCTTGGTTTAACATGTAATGTCTCAAATGTTTTGTTGCAAAAATTATGGCAAGGCATTCTCTCTCTACCTGTGTGTAACGTGTTTCATAATCGAGCAACGTTCGGCTAATGAAATAGATGTCGCATTCTTGTTTATCATCATCTTCTTGAGCCAGCATGTAGGCCAGTCGAGACATGAGTAGCTCATGAGTATAGGATCAAAGGGCGGTCTGGCTTGGGAGGGGCATTAGTGTGGGTGGTGAAAACAAGAAGTGCTTAACTACTTCGAAGGCCTCGTTGTAATCTTCAGTCCAATCGATGCTATAATATTTCTTGAGTAGATTGTTGATCTGATGAGTGGACAAAGCTTAAATCTGGGATGAACCTTCAGATTACACCGAGTTTCCCAAGAAATGACCTGATTCCAGACTCGTCTGATGGTGGGATCATTTCAAGAAGAGTTCTGTATTTTGACTAGATCAACATCAAGCCCTCGTGAAGATATAATGTATCCTAGAAGTTTTCCTCCTATTACATTGAACACACACTTCTTTAGGTTTAATGTGACACCATACTCAATTAGTCATGAGAGGATGATATGGAGCACTTCTAGATGATCACAGTGTTTCTTGGCCTTGGCCAACAAGTCATCCACATATGATTCCACAATTTTAGGGATAATATCATGAAATATATAAGTCATTGCCTGCTGATACGTAGCGACGGCATTCTTAAGACCAAATGGCATGACAACATAACAATAAGTTCCCTAGGGAGTTATAAATGTGGTTTTGTCTTGATCTTGTATAGATATTTTAATCTGATTGTACCCTGAGAACCCATCCATGAGGGATAGTAGTTCAAATCCAGCTGTTGCATCAATGATAACTTCAATGGATGGTAATGGGAAATCATCCTTGGGACAAGCTTTGTTAATATCCCAAAAGTCTATATAAATTCTTATCTTCCCATTCTTTTTTAGGACGGGAACGATATTAGATACCCATTATGAATAGTCAACGGGCTTGATGAATCATACTTAGAGAATTTTTACTACTTCCTCTTTTACCATGAGAGCCACTTTTGGCTTCATTGGTCTTGACTTTTGTTTAATTGGCTTCACATCTAGTTTAGTGACGAGATTATGTATCGTAACTTGTGGTGTGATACCCTGTCATTTCTTTATAATTAAATGTAAAAGCCTTTTGATGTTTTTTGAGGATTTGGGTGTGTATTTCTATTTCTTTCGGAGTTAACGAGGATCCCAACTTTAAAATTCTTGGTTCTTCCTTTATTCCAATGTTTATGTCAATGGTTTCTCCTATCAAAGAAGTGTTACCTTCTTCAAATTCAGGTGGGGCTGGAGGTAGTTCTAAGCTTTCTCTATTTTCTATCTCATAGATATAGAGATCCTTCTATGGAGGAGACTCTACCGTGGGATTTCTAAAGTAGGAAGAGGGAGTGTGGTATTAGGGAAAGATCAACTATAGATTGAGCAAGGTGTAGCTCTGCATAGGCGTTTAGATATTTAAGAGTGACTTTATTACTGTCAACATGATGTAAGATAGAAGATTCATTCCCAGCTGTATGTGTTAGAAGAGGGTTCGTTGACATTTTCTTCACCAATGGTTTAGTATGAAGTGCTACCTTGAAACTTGTATCTTCCAACTCATTACTTGGGGTAAAATGTGAAGCTGAGGTTGCTATTGAATCTGTGAGAAGGTTCTATTCTCGTGGGATTGCATCAATGGATATGAAGTCGAATCCTTTTCTTAGATCTAATACCGTTGTTTTATAGAGCTATAAGTGCTCATCTCTAGTGTCATATACTTCAGAGACTTGGTTTGTAAATAATTACGAGTCTCCTAACACTCTGATGCCATTAACACCGATCCTTTTGGCTATGATGAGGCCAAGGAGGAGGGCTTTGTATTCAGCGCCATTGTTTGTACATTCAAAGTTTAAGTTAAAAGCAAAAGGTGGGATCTTTCCCTCAGGAGAAGTAAAAATCACACCTGCCCTAGCTCCATAGTGACATCTAGCTCCATCGAAGTGGAGAGTTCAATATTTACTAGGAAAAATGGATGCTGGGACATTATTTTCGTCTGTTTCTTCTGTTTCGGTTATTTCTACCATGTAAAGTTCCTCTACTGGAAGAGAAACGAATCCTAGGGTACATCCCATACCTGTGGAATCAAATGGTAGGAAAATTGGTAGATCTTGTTCCAGTAATTCGACAATTTTTGCAGTAGTTCCTAATGACACTGCTTCTAAAATGTTAGCTTCACCCTTGAGGGCTGGGATGCCCTTGACTAGGTTCACAATTTCTAGTTCTGTTGTAGGTATTAATTTTTCTTCAGGTTTTGAGTCGATTAGTTTGTTAAGTTGGTTTGTTGGGAGTTCAAAATCAAAGTGAATGCCTGGTCTTTTCTTCAGGTCTACTAGGTGTATGTCAAATGGTTTTGGGTCACCTTTTGCTATGCATATCTTTCCTAGGTGTAAGAATTTTATTTCCTAGAATAACGTATAAGGGATTGCTTTTATGCGATGTATCCATGGTCGACCGAGGATCATATTATAGTTGGTTTCCCGATCTATGAGATAAAACTAAGTGAGGATTGTCTTGGGTCCTAAGGTGACTGTTAGTATTATAGTCCCAATTGAAGTAGCTTTAAGGCTGTCATAACCTCTTAGTTTATTTCTTATTGTAGAATAGTCTATTTCTCCATATCCTAGCTTTTGAAGGAAAGAGAAGGGGACAATGTTAATTGTTGTCCCATCGTCAACCATTGTGCATTTAACATAGTTATTGTAAATCCACACCTATAAATGTAAGGCCGGATCGCCTCTACGTGTAATTTCAACATCTATTGGTATTTTGTTTATGTCAAATATAAACTTGGTATCCCTATCTGGCTGCCATAGAGGGTGGATATCGAAGTCTTTATGGTTTACTTGTGTTTCAGGAGGTGGAGTGATGTTAATTAAATGACCTAGACCTAGTGCTTATAAAAGAGCAGCCCTATGGGCAGGAGAATTTTTTAACAAGTCCAAAAAGGAGATGTGAGACAAGGTCTTTGTGAAGTCATTAATTAAATCATAAGCACCTATGGGTTTTAACAACGTTTGTTGAATGTTATCTGGCTCTAGTGGATAGATTGGATTTGGTTGAGAAGAATATTCTCGCACTCTTGTTATGGCTTCTACATGTAACTTGAAAAGAGTTTACAAGAATCGAATCGGAAATGAGGCACCACGAAGTAGTTGCACTCCGACGGAATCGTGAAAGCTCTAGCGATAGCAAGGAAAAAATTGATCAGTAAAGGAAGAACTTGCTCAACAGAAACAAAGCTTGCATAGAGGAAAGAGAGTGGAGTGTCTTGGCATGCTCATAAATGAATAGAAAAGGGGTACATATAGGGTGCTGAGAAACCCTAGTGCATGACACATATGAAACCCTAAACCTAACCCATGTGATATGACCCTCCAACATGAGAGGAGGACACATAAGATAACTCACACTAACACCCTCCTTCATTGAAGCTGGGGTAGCAACTGTGATGAGTAGGAGAAGACTTGTAATCAGACATCTGAAACCGAGCTAGCAAATCAAGAGCATTCTTAGGTTGCAAAATCAAGATTCCCGAAGTCAGATTGTGAAATCTGGATCCCAAGGAAGTAATGAAGCATGACCGAAGTCAGTCATGGAAAACTTGTTGGCTAAGGCGATCTTCACAGAATCAATAATAGATGAAGAGCTTCATGTGATCAACAAGTCATCAACATAGAGAACAAGAATGAGTATGGAGTTATCTTTCTGTCGAATATAAACATTTGGATCATAGTGACACCTAGTAAACCCTGATGTAAGTAAGAAGGAGTCCATCTGTGTATACCAAGACCGAGGGGCTTGTTTAAGGCCATAAAGAGACTTATTTAACTTACAAACAAACGAGGGAGGAATATTGGACATAACCCGGAGGTTGTTCCATATAGATCTCTTCCTCTAGGTCACCATGAAGGAAGGCACTCTTAACGTCCATTTGATGGACTTTCCATCTGTTTGCTACGGAAATGGCTAGGGTTAGTCGAATAGAATTCATCTTCACAACTGGAGCAAAGGTTTCTGTATAATCAACCCCAGCTATCTGGTAGAAACCCTTAGCTACTAATCACACTTTAAAATTTTCAACGTCTCCATCTACTCTATACTTTGTTTGGAACACACACTTATACCGAACAATTTTTCTTCCTTTCGGAAGAGTGGTGAGATCCCAAGTATCATTCTTCATGAGAGAGGAATACTCCTCATCCATGGTAGAATCCCACTCAAGAATACTAGAAGCCTCCCGGAAAGACTGTGGATCAGAAGTAGAGGCAAAGAAAGAGTGGGGTCCAATGAAATCTGAGTGAGTACGTCTCATATCTGAAGTATCTCCAACTAAATCTCTAGCACTTTTTAAATTTTTCTGGCCCAAAGGGGACCAGGAGGATCAGGCTCAGAGTCGGAAGATTCTTCACTTGAGTGAGAAGGGACATAGTCCTCATCATCACTACTATCAGAATCAGAAGACTCAAAGATCTGATGGCCGGGAGGATCTGGAAGAGGAGCACGCTCAACAGTATCATCATTTGATGAGTCAGAATCAAAATCAGCGAGCTGAAGAACCTCAATAGGTGGAGAAGTAGAAGTCGAAGAAGACTCATCGAACTTAACACTTCTCTCAATATATAGCTCATGAGAAGTAGGATTCATCAATCGATATCCCTTCATGCCATTAGGATACCCTACAAAGATACAAGGTTTGGATTGTGGTTCCAAGGCCTTGCGTTTCTTCTTGGGAATCCAAGCCATAGCCTTGGATCTGAAGACTTGAAAGTGCTCAACATCAGGCTTGCATCCAAACTAGGCTTCAAAGGGTGTCATCCCTCTTACTGCCTTGTGTGGAACATAGTTCTGAATGTAATTTGCACAATTCACTGCTTCGGCCCAATACTATGGAGGAAGAGACTTTGAGTGAATCATACAAGTGGCCATCTCCTTCAGAGTACGGTTCTTTCTTTCTACGAATCCATTCTGTGAAGGGCTATAAGCAACTGTATGTTGCAAAGAGATCCCTTCAGAAGTACAAAAATCCATGAACCTATTGTTTACATATTCACCTCCATTTTCAGTTCGAAGAACCTTGATAGACCATTCCGCCTATTTCTCAGCAAGAGCCTTAAAGTCCTAAAAATGTTCAAAGACTTCAGACTTAAGCTTAAGAAAATATACCCAAGTATATCGTGAATAGTCATCAATGAAGGTTAGCACATAAAGAGCTCTAGTAAATGAAGGAGAAGGAAATGGACCAGAAACATCGCTGTGAACAAGATCCAAAGGATGAGTGGCTCTCCAGGACTTTTCCTTTGTCAAAGTTCTTTTCAGGATGCTTTCCAAGGGTACAAACCCTCATAAAGACCCTTAGAAAACTTGACGCGAGGCAACCCGTTGACCATTTTGTTTTGACTCAATTGTTCAAGGTAGCGATAATTTAGATGTCTAAAACGCTCATGCCATAGCTTACTAACCTCATTTGCATGAGTGAGCAAGGAAGTGGGCGTAGAATCAGAAGTAAAGTGGGAGAAGGTGTACAACCATGAACAGTGATCTACCTTTCCCTCAGCCACTGTAGTGTCATTGTTAAGCTCATGAATAATCACCGAGTTAGGACCAAATTCCACTCGCATTCCTTCACCAAGGTGAGTAATTTGGTAAACTGATAGGAGATTGGTAGAGAGATCAGGAACACTCAACACTTGGTTAAATGTTCCCCCATCCATCTCTACCAATCCACTACCGGAAACCGACACTGTCGTGTCATTACCCATCATGATTTGGGACATTCCACAAGGTTCGATGTTGGAAAACTCAACATGTGAAGAACCCATGTGGTGCGAGGCACCGGAATCTATAATCCATGTTGATGAAGGAGCAACTTTGGCTACAAGGGCCTTTCCTTTCTTCTTATCATTTTTAGCACCTTTTGCAGCAAAAGACTCGGCCTTCGGAGCACTTTGTTTTATGGATTCAGGAACACTTATTTTATTTTTCTCAAGTAAATGAGATAAGTGATCAATTTGTTTCTTAAAACAATGTTGCTCGTCGTGACCAGTCTTCTTGCAATAGGATCAAAAATACTTGCTTTTCTGTGCCCTTAGGCTCAGAAATTGAAGTGTTTGTGTCATTTTTAGGTTTGATCTTGGTTTCTTTCTTAGGTTGATCCTTTGTTTCTTTCTTCTTTTCAGTCTTCTTTCCCTTGCTAGTACTTGCTACAAGGGCATGTGACTTGGACTTGAGAGACCCCATTTGAATGAGTTTGTCCTATTCTCGAATGAGTTGGGATGAAAAATAGTCAAAGGAGGGCATTGTCCAAGTATCACCCAAAGCAGCTTTTGTAGCGTAGAAAGTTGACACGAAGACAGAATATTCGGGACCTAGCTTAGAGAGAATCGACAAGATCAGTTGAGAATCTTTCTTTTCTACTTGACATCCTTTTAACAATAATCTAATGTGGACAAATTTTGAGAAGAAGGCTTGTAGGTTTTCAAAGTCACTAGGATTTAACCCTAGTAGTTTGTTTTCCAACTCATGCGCTCTCATGTCATCTAGTTGTCCAAACATCACATCCAGTGTTTTCCACGCAGATGTAGGTGTTTCAGACATGCCTCAATGTGGAAGAGCAAGTCAGGAGAAACAGACATGCAAAGAAGACCTAAAGCTTCATCACTACGGTTTAACCACTTAGATTTTTTAGGTTCGTCGTCTGGTTCAGTCTCAGTTCCCATGGTGATGCGGAATAACCCTTTACCCCTTAGTTTCATTATTATTTTCGATCTCCATTCGAAAAATTTGAACGGCGTAAGCAAAGGAATTGAAAGTGCATCCATAGTGAAAGAGAGAGAAAGAAATGCAGAAAAGAAACACAACCACCCAGGACAATAACAACCCCCCTGCTTTTGGCACTTTATAGTTTAGTGCGTTGATTACAATCGGGTCCGTGCGTGTGGTTTGAAACACTTGGTAACTCATCTTGCAATTAGCGTAATAACGCGCAAGAGAGGAGACCACAACAGTGTTTCATGGAGCACAACAAAAAAGGAACACCGTAAACAAGCACAAGTAAAAAATAGAAAGGAGGCGAAATCCAACCCTGGTGGTGAGAAAAAATGTCTCACGTCGCATAAAAATAATCCCTTTATCATAAGACTGTGGCGAACGCGCTCACAAGTCCAGCAAAAAAAGGAATAGAACAAATCTGGGAACTCAATGAGCTCAATAAGCAATACAAAGACACCCCAGAATGCGAGCTTTATAAAATTAGTGCGAATTTACAAAG
This sequence comes from Taxus chinensis, assembly GCA_019776745.2. Classification (NCBI taxonomy): domain Eukaryota; kingdom Viridiplantae; phylum Streptophyta; class Pinopsida; order Cupressales; family Taxaceae; genus Taxus; species Taxus chinensis. The sequence goes on from CM034146.1 coordinate 814,927,359, forward strand.
CTAATGAGCACCATCATCTAGAGTGTGAAAAAACATGCAACTTTGACTAAATTAAGTGCTTTGAGCAGTGAGTCAAAAGTTATACAAAAACCAATTGGAGCAATTGATGAGAAAAAGCCAATAAGCCTACAAACATGATTAAAAAAGTGCCCTAAACGATGCAAAATTTAATTGGAAACTACATGAATTTGAGATAGGGTTTAATTTGTATTACTGACGAGGGATTAGCCACTGCCAATCCCGGACCTCACCCTTCGTCTTCGGCACTCGACGGAAGGTTAGAAATACAACAAGACAAAGACCAAATTATAATGCCAAAGAAAAATATTGTTTAATAATGTGAAATAAATAAAAGTAGAATTAATTTAAAAAATCTAATTAATTTTAATAATGATGATTATAAAAAGATAATAGCCAAGAGAATTTTAATTTCCGATCTTTTAAATATATTTAGAAACTTCTAATTAAAACAAATTCCCTAAAAGGGGTTTTAGAAACTTGATTATTTTTACCAACTGGTAAATTTAGAAGAATAAAAATTACGCAACGGCTCATTTTTATTTTTACCAAAAAAGCTTGATTGAGAAGGCCAAAAACAGGTTCGTTATTTGCAAAAAGGTAGAGGATTTTAACATGGATCAAAATCTTTTGTCCCAAAATTAAAAATTTGTCCAAAGAAAAAAGTGCATGATTTTGAAACCTGGTACCTGCTGGCTTTGATAACACCACTGTCCAAGAAGGAGAGAGCTGTTCCAAGGAAAAAAAATTGCAGAAAATAGGTTGCAGGCTCAGAAAAAACAGCTGTTTCTAAGGCCTAGTTTTGAAGCAACTGTCGAGACAGTTTGACAAAAAAGGCGATGGATCGGCCAAAATGAGCTACAGTCCGCGGATTAGCAATTTGGACATCTCTGGGCTCTTCCAGTGGATTTTACGGGACCGACGGAAATCCGAATTGGCATAGTAGCTTAAAAAATGGGAATGAAAAGCTAATTGCTGAGAGGGACACGCCTATGTGGAACAAAAGGACCCGAAGCAGGCTGGTAAGGCACGAAACAGTTTGAAGGCAGTCCAAAACAAATGGTCAGAGTGGAACAAAAGTTCCCGAACCGAGCATAACCAAATTGAATGGGAACTCATTCTTTCCAAAAGCCCACGGAACATCTTGTGGACAAATATACCTGAAAACCGGTTTGGTCTTGGCCAAATGTTGGAAGGTCACTTCCATTGTACCAAAATGACAAAGTGATCTCTATTTGGGACAGTGGATGAAACCCACGAAGGAAAAAGAGCCAAAAATCTTGATGTGTCGGGTCAACGGAGAGAGACAAAAGCCCTGGCCATGCACAAGAGTTTGCAACAATGGCGAAACTTTCTGTCCGAAAGCTCTGCTAAAAAGATTGCAAGCGAATCTTGCCAGAAACCCGTTGACAAAAGGCTGCTATGCACGTGTCAAGACGTAACGAAAAGTCCAAGTCAAAACAGTCATCGCAGTCAAACAAACAGATCCAGTGAACTTTTGATCTCCGAGCTCTGATCATGAGAAAGAGTGGACTCTGTGAGAATCGAGCAGATGTCCTGGAGACTGCCACGAAATAGTTGATTTCTTAACAAAGTGAAATATAGCGATAGATCAAGGAAAAAAGACCAGTAAATGTGGAATTGCTCAACCGTATGACAGAAAAGCCTGTTGCCCAAAAGAGCTGGACTCAGACAAGCCAAAAGATTTTGCATTCATTGAATCGAAATAGAAAAGGGTTTATAATTCTGTTCCAACCCGAAGTACAGAAATCAAGAAATTTAGACCTGATTCTCACAGTACCGAACCCATGTGGATGACCCGAAAACAAGAAGGACGTGGAGCACGGGTTGATAGAACAGTCTTTCATAGACGGTTTTGGTAGGGGAGTGCAACGAAGAGGCATGCTTCCAAGTAATTCCTTCTCATCGGTACCTAAGTACATGGGATAGTATGAGGGACTCCTGGGTTTTGCACAGTAATTATAGTGCATATCCACTCAGTTTTCATTCCTGAACTTGCAGGTCGTTGAAGGATTTTGGGACCATTTTGTTCTAAAATTTTCTCAAAACTTTAGAGGGCATCGCCCTTGGAGTGTTGGCTCATTGTAGAAGGGTGAGAGTTTTTCAATAACAAATTCATTTAAAAACTTGATTTGTGAAGCCAGTGTAATTAAAGCCCTTGTAATGAAAAAATTGCATGGTGATCCAGGAATCTTGTAAGGGAATTCTGTGCATATTAATTACAAGAAAAAATCAATTGTTGATATTCTTCCAAAAGACACACAATCCTTGCTATTCTTCTTGCCCCTCTAAAATCTACAAGTAATTGTGAATTATTATGATTCTATTCCTTCATATCTATTGCAGTATGACTTGGAAATTAATTGTCCATGCAAGTTTGCTAGAACTTATGGTGAAACTTGATCAGCGCTCTTCTAAAAATGCACTTTGCCTCAATAGAAACACGGTTTTAAGACTACTCTACCAACAAAGTGGGAGGTTAATTACCAAACAAACACTACGACTTATTTTATGCAAATGTCAATCACTGGTCCCGTGAAAATTTTGATAACAAACAGTTAGCTTATCCTGCATGGAGTAAGATTAAAAAGATGGCAGTAGTTGACCAAACTTAGCAAAGAAAATGTTGTAACTGTTCCACCAAGGTCTATCAATCAACGAAAAGCAACTGTACCCCAGACAACTTACGGAGGATGGTACCTCATGGCCGTCCTATCCAATCACACAGATGCTTAACAGATCCTAGAGGGCATTTGGTCCAAGTCAACAACAGGTTTAACTGGGATTCGGTGAAACCAAAACCAAAGGTTAACGAAACTTACAAAACTACTGTAACCTTGAAAAAAATAGTAAAAATAGTTTAATTAGAGGTATTTTTAGGCAGGCCAACCAATGAAACGAAATGAAACACTACAGGCGTGGACAAACTGTAGAAATCCCAACTCAGTATTACAGGTGGTTTCGCCAAGAGAGTGTAGAGGCCATACAGTCTAGGACTTGCCAGGCCTTTTTTGTTTAAGCAAGTCAAATACAACATGGCAGAAAATAATTTACAACCCTTCATAGAAAAACGTGGCAGATTTGGTTAAAAACCTATGTAAAAAAGTTGCAGGGCACATGATTAAAAATTTCCTGAACCTTAAAACGTGGTAGAAGCTAAATGTTCAATGACAATAAAAAAAATCCAAAGATAAAAATCCACTGCAAGGTCCAAGAAAATTAAGAGTCCACAAAACTCCTGAAATGAACAAATGTGAATGAACAGTAACAGTCCATGAAGGCACAACAACAGTCCGTCTATGAGCAACCACGATTTTAGAAGAACATCAGATCCTGCAACCAGATAGTTGGTCAGTGCATAGATACAAATATCCTGTAAAAACCAGAGAGCTTAAAAAAATTTCACTTCCATTTTAATTTGAAAAAAATGGTGTGAATCTCTATTTTGGATTTTATACATCCAACAAAAAAAGCAGTAAAACCCCTGATTTCTCAAGGTATTTTGAAAAAAACCTGCACATGGACAAGAAAAACCACAACACAAAAACTTCCCAAGAAAGCTTGTTAGAGAGCCCTATTTGCAAGATAATTTCAGAGAAAATAGTGATCAGGACTTGCATGTAGTAGTAAAATAATGAAACCAAGTAAGAGTAATAGCAACAAAAAGAAAATCGAGTGCACGTTTACCACGATCTCAGCTCTGATACCATGAAAAGAGTTTACGAGAATCGAATCAGAAATGAGGCACCACAAAGTAGTTGCACTCCAACAGAATCGTGAAAGCTCCAGCGATAGCAAGGAAAAAATTGATCAGTAATGGAAGAACTTGCTCAACAGAAACAAATCTTGCATAGAGGAAAGACAGCAGAGTGTCTTGGCATGCTCATAAATGAATAGAAAAGGGGTACATATAGGGTGCTGAGTAACCCTAGTGCATGACACATATGAAACCCTAAACCTAACCCTAAACCTAACCCATGTGAGATGACCCTCCAACATGAGAGGAGGACACATAGAATAACTCACACTAACAGTCTAAAGGTTCTTTCAAATATTTTAAATAAGTCCCTATCGTATAGGTTGTCAACCATTGATGGTGTTTGCTGAGGGGGTGGAGGTGGAATGGGTTGTTGATATGGCGTAGCATATGTATTTACAGGGGCATAAGGAAATCCCTGTGGTTGAGAGAACATGCCGGGAGAAGAGAACATATCTCTATGTGGTGATTTGGAATACATGTTTAAGTATGGAGGAGCATTTCTCAGGAATGGGTTGTTTTGTACTAAACTGGGAGGTATTATATTCTCAACTAGTGCAGTGTTAGAAAATGTGGTTCTAGTTGGTGTTTGTTGTAAGTACTGAGGAGGCATACCCAACGTGCCTATTCCTGTGAGGAGGTCTACTTGGCTGGGATGATTGTGGAGGATTGGAAGTTCCTGCTTGCTATGAACTATGGATTTTGATTTGCTTGAGCAAGTTCTAACCCTCTAACCTTCTCAACTAAGGATGAGATGAACCTCATTTGGTGAAGACATGATTTTTTTGCCTTAGTGGCGTTTGTTGTATATCTTGAGGTTGTATAGGCATATGGTACCCTGTTATGAATTGATCGGTGCCCTGCCAAGTTTCACTGAGGGCATTTCCTATAGGTGGAGGAATGGGGGTGTTTTCTTGGAACGAGACCTTGGGTTGTGTTTACAAACCTCCTATAGGTGGGTACATATTTTGAGAGCGTTGTTCACTCCTAGCATAACATGCTAAGTATTTGTCATCTAAAAATAGATATGGATCTGACGGTCTACTAATTTTTGGTCTAAGCAACAACTGAGGAGATGAACCAGATTCTCCAGTGAGTGTCATGTTGTTTGAGCTTGAAGGCTCTGGTTGTTGCGTTTGAGTGAGATGATCCAACTCCTTTATTTGGAAAGAAGAACTATATCTAGTCCTTTGAGGTGGAGTTTGTGTTGAAAATCAGTTAGTTGAATAATTGTCACCCCATGCTGAGAGCGAGGATGATGGTTTTCTATTTAGTTGATCGTAGTATGATTCAAGACCTAGGAGAGGTCTGCCATATGCATCGTATCCAGACATATTCGGAGGGTATATAAATACCTGCAGAATAATGGGAAGAAGTGGAAGTGGATAAAACTAAAAGAAGAGTGTGAAAGTGAAGCAATCGTTCCCTTCACGTTGGGTTCACCAATTTTGTTGGTGAAGCTGATGTGAAGGCTAAAGAGGTGCAAAAGATGAAAATTATACTAATTGGAAGAACAAGTAGAAATCTGACTATGAATCAGAAGGCAAGAATTTCACGTTGGGTTCACCAATTTTGTATGATGGAAAAGTGACATGCGAGCATAGGAATTTACAAGTAACTCTTCCTCGCACCCAACTTCCCGAGGTCGTGTCGAGACAGTCGGTGGGGATGGAATACACGTGGGGTGTAGATAAACTAGTTAGGTAATCTTATGTCTTCAACACGCAATAACGAGATTTGCGATTCTAAGGAAAAGAAGGCCCTCCTAACCTGAATCGGTGTGATAGATCGTTTGGCGAGGATTGCTACTCGAATGCTCCAATCAATATTGAGCTTTGCCGTGATCTGATCTATGGGTTATGGGATACATGGAAGATGACCTACGGGTGCTTCGTATATATCTCTCGACAAGGTCATGAAAATGGAATGACTAAATGTGTAGTGGATCTTTTGGTGTTTTATGGACAATCCTCTGGCCTAGTCCAGAAATCTTTAGCTTGATTAGCTGCTACGTTTAATAATGATAGCTGTGTGATGATTTCTGGTGGAAGTGGAGAGGACCTAAACACCAACATTCGTAAGCTGGTGTCAATATTTGATTGGTTTGTAGGCCCGTTGGGTTGTGGGAATTGTGGATCATAACCATAAGTTTGTGGTTGCTGTGGACCTCCTATGGTCATATGAAGAGTCAACCCCTGATTTTGAGTATCCAATAATCGTATGCCTTTTCGACCTCTACGTTTAGAACTAGAAGTTGCACGATTTTCTTGGAGTACCTAACAGGTGTTCTGGAAACTTGGATACGTAAGCTAGTGTCTATATTAATGAGGAGGTCTCGTGCATCTGGATGTGGGACTAGTGGATCACAACCAAATGTTTTCCCTCTTTCAGGTCCCTCTATAGTCATACAGATATCTATCAAGGAAGTCTATAATTTGGCTGATTTGACCAAAACGTGTGTGCTTTGTCGTCTTCTATGTTTAATACTCTTAGCTCTGTGCTGATTTATTGTAGGTCTGTTGTTGTTCGGAAGACCTGAATTCTGAGATTTTGGTCTATGTCAGTTAATGCTGCAACAAGATTTGGTTGAGACACGATTGGCTTAAAAACGTATTCCCTGGGCTCCCTAGGTCCTGTGATTGTCATACAAGATCAATATAAGCTTAATTGAAACAAAATAAACTAATTATGTAAGATATATCTACAACATGTATATATTCCTCTATTTTTGTATTTTTGATAGAATTTTGAATAGAATTGAAAGATCAACTATTCTAATATATTCAAAAAATGACAACTAATCTAATAACAAAATTTAAAACAAGTAAGGTAACCCGATGTAGCTACTTGCCTGTGTAGTTGTGAGTTTATCCTAAATAACTAGATAGCTGATTAACCTAATTAAAAGAATCTCGATCCTACCTCAGAAGTGAGGAATGAATCATGATTTCTGAGAAACTATCAATCCCCAAAACTTCCCCGGCAATATCGAAAACAAAATTTAACTAAAATGAAATATTTCACTACTCTATTTGATATGTTTTAACTAGAACTTTGATAGATAAAACCTGGAATTTACAGAATAGTGGTGAATCCAGTAGTGTATGACTTTGTCCCCTCAGAATGATCTCCTCGTTCCTTCATGTTCACATGAATCCAGAAGAGAGTGTATATGCTAGCATCAACAGAAGAAGGTATTTGAACAATGGAAGCTTTGGATATAGACCGAATATAATGTGAGTAGGAGAGGGACAACGCAAGTGACAGAGCTTGGTGTATGCAATTCCTAGCGGGATTTATTATGGGAATACAACACAAGTGTACCGAGAGATTCTAGAATCTACCTTCTGTGAAGACATAACCTGCAACTCTAATGAATTCAATCTACAACTGACACTACTCTATTCTAAACTAATTTGTATGAACAACAATGAACAAGGATGAAGCAAGAAGATTGAATGGCTTCTAACAACAAAGGAAAACTAGCATGGATGTAAAACATGAAAACAAAATGAATTCTAAGAAAGAAATTGAAAGACTAAACAATGGAAATGAGAAGTTGAGGGGCCATTTTCTTGAAAATAAGCTGGCTATTTATAGATTTCACTTTCACCCAAAGGTGATTCCTATTAGAACTCTTTTACCATTAAACAATGAAGAAACACTATTCTAGGGAACATAAAACATTAATACGAGTTAAGGCGGTTGAGAAAAGTTGGTAAATGTTGAAAAATTATGCAAATCGCAATCAAAGGAGCATGCTGGAAAATGCGTGAAGGACCACCGCCCTGAGTAGGGCAGTGGTTACAGGACTGCCACCTTGGCAAGGTGGTGGTCATGAGACCGCCACCCTGATAGCGTGGCAGTTTTGTCACCGAAGGTCAAAAAGCATTTAAAAAGGGGGCGAGGGATAAAACAAAGCACAAGGAACCTGGATAAAGTATTTGGGATGCTAACATATACTTCGTGAGCTTCTCTGGATCCTGAACACCTTGCGAGTCAACCTGTATCATCATTGGGGCATGTGTAACATCATTCCGGTAGTATAGTACCCTACAATATTAGGTATGTATAGTCATTAAAGGACAAAATAAACTCTCCTAAAGTTAACTCAACCCTTTCTAAACCCCCCTTATCCACAACTAACTCAACATCTCTATTGTCCCATATGTAAAGGGATGTAGAGATCCCTTTATCCATTGGGCTATATAAAGATCCCTCCTCCTACCTTTACACTTAAACCTAATTCTTGAGAAACAAAAGAAAGAATATAGTACATACACTATAAGCCTTTTGTCATCCTTAAGCATTTCACCATTGGAAGAGCTAAGCCTCATTCTTGCATTACATCCATTTAAGCTTTTGGGTCATATGGAAATAATCAAAGTGGTCTTGTAGCCATGCTTTGAAGAGCTTCCATTCCTAATCCCTTGAAATCAAACAATCAAGTTTGATTTCCATGAATCTACCTAGGTTCAATTTAGTTGTTTTGGTAGCCTAAAGAGTAGAGGTTTTGATAATTAACATGTTAGTTTGATTTCATTTCAAATTTTAATGTTGTTATTTAACTTTGCTTAGCTCTTAACTTGATGGTGTTTAGATTTTGGTTTAAATTTGTTAATTAAGACTACTAGGTGTTAGTTTTAATTTACTTAACTTAGTTAAGAAAAACCATGCACACACCTATGCTCCCTGTGATTCTAGGCTACTTCATCTGGGAGTAGTCCCTTAAGATCCCTGAGACCAAAACATGCTATATCTTTGACATGTGATTTCTTAGACTTCATGACACCTAGAGATGTCTCGTTAGATCTGACACCTCATCTGGGAGTTCTTGTTTAATGAATAGATTCACTTAAAAATGAATTTGACAGGGGAATGGCTAAGAATACATGGAAGTTATTAATCACGTAGTAAATCTTTCTTGTTTAGTTCTGAATGGGAGTCAGCTGGCCTATGACTTAATGACCTTCTGTTCATTGATAATCTATGCTATGATAAAACCATGGATGCTTTCAAAAGATCCTTCAAAAATATTGAGCCTAATAAAGGGTGTGATGTAATTTCCAAATAACTTGAAATGCCTACAAATTTAGAGGTAATAACATGAATTGGATAGGATTAGACAATAAGGAATCATTAAGTATCTGAATCAGAATGTCATTTCATTTGGAGAAATTCTTAAGCATTGGAGTAATGCATCTGGAGAGACATTCTCAAAATATCAACAAATGAAAGGCATCAAATTGTGATGAATCTCTTTGAACTATTGAAGCTTGTAAGAGTTTGTGGTCATCCTTACATCCTTCTATCCATGCTTGTTGCAAAAAACATTGTCTTGATGATGGTCCTAATGTTTGTATGCTTAGGTTTTTTAACAAGGGAGAAGACTAAGAAGCATTGAAGAACGTAGTAGGTGCATGATAAGATATGAACTAGTATAAAGAGACCATGAGAAAGAAGAAGCGCAGGTAAGGTAAATACACATATACACATTGATAAATTGAATGAATAATTACTTAGATTAGGTAAATGTACGCCGGAAAAGTGACAGACGAGCGTGAGAATCTACAAGTAACTCTTCTGCGTACCCAACCTCTCGAGGTCATGCTGAGACAGCCGGTGGGGGGTAGAATATGCGTGGTATGCAGAAAAACTAGTTAGGTAGTCTAATGTCCTCGACACGCACTAATGGAATTTGCAAATCTAAGGCAAAGAAGGCCCTTCTAACTTGGACTGGTGTGATAGATCGATCGGAAAGGATGACTGCTCGAAGGCTCCAATCAATATCGAGCTCTGGCGTGATTCGATCTATAGGTTGTGGAATACGTGGAAAATGACCTGGGATAGTTTCGTGTATGTCTCCTGATAAGGTCATAAAGTGGATGGTGAATATAATTGACTCTACGGATGATTCTCTGGCCTAGTCCAGAATTCTCTAGCTTTGTTAGCCGCTATATCTAATAAGGAAAATTGTTCGATGATGATGGGTGGAAGTGGAGTGGACTGAAATACTAGTGTGCGTAGGCCAGTGTCTATATCAGATTGACTTGTGGACTCGTTGGGCTATGGGATCTGTGGATCGCAACCATAGACTCTTGGTTGTTGCGGTCCTGTTATGGTCATGCGCGAAATCAAGTTCTAATCCCTAGTATCCAGTAATCATATGCTTTCTCAGCTTCTATGTTTAGAACCAACAATTGCATGATTTTCTCAGAATATCTCACAGGCGTTCATGCAACCTGGATCCTTAGACTGGTATCTATATATGTGAGAGTATCTCTTGCACCTAGCTGTGGGACCAAAGGATCACAACCAAAGGTTTGTTCTCTTTTGAACCCTTCTACAGTCATGTGAGTGTTTACCTAGGGCAATCTATAATTTGGTTGGTTTGACCAAAACGTGTGTGCTTGGTCTTCCTCTATGTTTAACCCTCTCAACTGAGAACTGATCAGTTGTAAATCTGTTGTTGTTCGGAATACTTGTATTCTGAGATTTTGGTCTATGTCAACTATTGTTGTAACGAGATTTGGTTGAGGTATGATTGGATCAAATATATATTCCCTGGGCTCCTGAGGTCCCGTGATTGTCATACGAAACAAAATTCAAATCTAACTGTAACGAAGCAAATTCTAACTACGTGAAATAAATCTAACATATATAACTTTTATTCTTCTAAGAAATCTTTTAACAATTTTAAGGAAAGCAAACTATTTTAAACATATCTAGAAATAATAAACAATATTTTAAAACAGACAAGATAACCGAGTATAGTTATTTGCCTGTGCGATTTATAGAATTATTCTAAATAGCTCGTCTAATCTATCTACAAGGTTCTCGATCCTACCTCAGAAGTGAGGAGTGAATCATAGTTTCTCAGAAACTATCAATCCTCACAGCTTCCTTGGCAATATCGAGAATAGAATTCACTGAAATGAAGCAATTATCTACTCTATTTGATATGATTCTAACTATAAATTTGAAAGTTAAAACTTGGATTCCGCAGAACAGTGGCGAATTCGATGGTGCATGTGATCTTGCCCCTTCAGTATGATCTCTTCGTTCTTTGTGTTCACGTAGTTCCAGAAAAGCGTGTAATGCTTGCATCAACAGGAATAGGTGTTGGAACAAGGGACAACCTTCAGAATGCAGACAAAATAGAATGTGGATAGGAGAGGGATAGCGCAAGAGTACAGAGCTTGGCTTATGCAATTCCTAGCGGGATCTACTGCGAATTGTGCAACAAAATGTGTCCAGAACCTGAAACTATCCTGTATAAAGAGAAAAACCTGCAACTTTAATGGCTTCCTAAGCTATTCTACTCTAATGGATTAGATAAAACAGCAATACTGTTTGCACAAGTTGGATATGTGGCTTACCAACAGCTGAGCAATCTAACTAAAGGTGCAAGTGAATTCAAGCTATGGCTTCTAAACAAGCTAACAAGCTAAAATACTAAAATGAGGAGAGCAAAGATCAGTTTTCCAAATCCAGCCAAAACTTCAGACCATTTTCTTGTGCACAAAACCATGCATTTATAGGAATTCAATCACCCAAAAACACAAACCAAATGGAACTCCTAAACAATAAACAAACGAAAATCACTATTCTAGGGGACCAAAAACATAAATGCATGCTCAAGTCGGAAAAGAAAGCTGGTGAATCGTGATATTTCACGTGAGTCGCGTCAAAAGAACATTCTGGAAAACGCGTGCAGGACCGCCGCTCTGAGCAGGGCGGCGGTTTTGTCACTGAAGATCAAGAGGCCAAGGAAAGAGGGAAAAAAGAAAGAAAACAAAGGGGGCGGGAGCTAAGCGGGGCATGCGGGATGTTAATGCATACTCCGAGAGCTTTTCCGGATCCCGAACACCTTGCGAGGAGACCTGTATCATAATTGGGGCTCTTATTACGCTGTTCCGCAGTACAGTACCTTACAATTTTGGGTACGTACATATTGCCCCCTCGGAGAAGCGTTTTAGCCATGAAGAGGCATAAAATAGTGGGTCCGAGTATGGCAGTCCCGAAATGGGGAGTTAGAAGCTATACCTTACTCGTCCGTGTGTTGAAACGACGCCATCCGAAATTACCGCTATCTGCAAAATGAAAAGAGAACTCAAGTGCAGATAGATACAAAAATTGAAAAATAAACGCTAAATTAACAGGGAAGGAGAACGTACCATTCATGCGGGGATAGGGACTTACCTCCGTTGGTGCTCCAAAACATGCGAAAAAGTCTTTTAAAATGAATTAGCGCGATATATATATGAAAGTGGGCCCATTTCCCTATTCATTTGTGCGAGTCGATTTGATTGATTTTGAGCTCTGGGACCCACGGTGACGGTTTCTTGCATGAATAGAGTCAAAACGTCCATAGCGAGATAGCAATCATGCCCCCACGTGCGGAACGCCACCCTGCGAGATCACAGGTTGGTTTTCTTCGATTTTGCATTTTTCCCCCTTTAATTTTGAAATGTTAATTTTGTCATAATGGGGGGGTCATTTTTTGAAAATGTTAGGTTCAAAAGGTCCACCTAGGGGGGGCGCCTACTGGGTAGGCTCCATTTTTAGTTTAAATGGTCTATTTTTACTTGTTTTGGGATTTTTGGGATTAGAAACCCGCACGGGTTTTCAGACCGCGACTGCCGCCCTGGCCAGAACGGTGGTTACATGACCGCCGCCTTTAAGGCGGTGGTTACAAAACTGCCTCCCTGCTCAGGGCGGCGGTTCTGACCAGAATGCAAAAGGACTTAATTTTTGGAATTACACTTGTATTTTCTTGCACTTCTATACGTCTTTATGACCTTCTTGGTATTGTTCAGATTCTAACTTGCTTTGTTTTGTGTGTTTTTGGGTGTATGCAGGCGAGAGAGGAGTATATTAGATGGAGCCGAGAGAGAGAGTGTGATTGGCTGCCGGGGGTACTAGATGCCCTCTCATAGGACGAGGAGGACACATTACAGAGGGCTGGCATACTACGTATATCGTGTGTGCCTCATGTCGCACCATCTAGTCACATCCTTTGTGAATTGTTCTCATATTGGGATGCAGATCAGAATACTTTCCGACTGCCAGGGGTCCGTGGTGAGTGGACCATCACTTTGGAGGATGTCTACCGTATCTTGGGGGTCCCGATCATCGGGAGGAGACTCATACTAGAGACAGCGGGCTCGTGGGCACAGATTGCACAGTGGGCAGCATACATGGGAGATGCAGTCATCTCCACATGGTCGAAGAAGGGAGTGAGAGTATGATCCATTCCTTCTTTGCCTATCCCCGTACTTCGACAGGCTATTATGGGGATCCTTGCCTCGAGACTGATCGGGGACAAGGGACGGGATACATTACTATACTGCTAGGCCGCCATCATTGCACAGATAGAGGGGCATGGCCGGATATATGCCTGGGGTGCAGATATTCTAGGGACCACCTACCACGATTTATACAGGGTGGTCCATCTATAGGGACAGTCATTGAGCCACCCAACTTTAGTCATGAGTTGGGTGTATGAGCGCTTCATCCCTTATGGCAGGGGCATGGAGGTGGCAGATCCAGGGGATGTGAGGGCAGACAGATGGATAGATATGTCGGTGCTTAGAGCACCTCACCAGCCAGTTGCCTCCCTTACTACAACAGACATGGAGGCGACACCGTACCAGCTTATGGCTGGTATATGGGGAGAGGAGACTCTTACATTGATTTCTTGCTCCACCACAGGACAGCTTATTGACCGCGTGGGACGAGTGGAGGTACATCCCTTTGGCAGAGTTCCTCAGTAGTTTGGCCTACCATATATGGGCATGCTTCCTCCAGTGGCGCCAGTCTATAGATCAGTCCGCGAGGCTAGAGGGGGGCCTAGAGGCCGTGGTTGGACAGTGATCACTCTTGGCGTTCCTATTGCAGCCAAGAGGATAGTTTGGGCTAGAGGGAGAGCTGGTGCGCCTTATGAGGAGCCACTCTCATGGTGAGATCGTGGCTGCTCCTCGGGACCCTGAGCCCTCCGTTCATTCAGAGCATCGGCATAGCCGGAGTCCTAGGCGAGGGCGTGCACCTTTAGAGGGGTCGCGTAGGGGTTGAGAGGCCACTTGGCTCCTATGTATTTTATACCATAGATTCTTTTGTATATCACGGGCTCTTTGAGCATTTTGACCATGCCTCGTGCATGATGGCATTGTACATAAACATTGATCATTTATATATATGCACTTGTTTTTGGATCAAAAGCTTGTCACTCATGTTTGTCCTTTCTATTTCCAGTTTCCTTATGTATACTACGATGTATGTTTTGTATGCTTTCTAGAATATATGCAGTGGTGAACAAATGATGTAAATGCTTTACTTTTCTTTTTGCATTTCATGATGATGATACATGATAATGTAGATATACTGTGATTTTGAATCTTAGCTTGTGTGAGCAATTTGGATACCTCATGTTTGTTGGCAAAGTGATGAAAATAACTAATATGATGAACATATTAACTTGCCCCACTCCTAACTCCACGCAACTAGTAAGATGCGAGGGTTCATCACCAAGAGCCAAAAAGGGCGCAAGCTATGAAATGTGGTGAAATGAAAGTGATAAAAGACAGACAAAGCTTTGGCAGAACCAAATTGGAAGCTACAAGCCGACTCCACCCGAGTGACTTCATAGTTTTGGATGCAACTTTCCTTGCGGTTTATCCAGACTTAGACCTGTAGATGGCCACATGGTAGACAAAATCTGGGTTTTTAGGATTTTTAATTCTTTCGGGATTTTGAACATCTGTTTCATTTATTTTTGACTCAAAGTTTTGAAAGTTTGAATTGTTTGCGTATGACCTTTTGCATTTATTCGTCAAGAGGACCCCCTACACCTTTCCCCATGCTACTAGTACGAAGCATGGGTTTATCACCATGGGCAAGGCATAGGCGAGTAAGGGAATTTCCATCCTTTCCCAACCCTACATCACTAGTAAGAGACGCAAGCTCATCATCGAAGGTTGGTGGGGCAAGGAAATGTGTAAAAATAAAATTTTCTGTTTAATCACTTTTTGACTTGTTTTTTTGAGTAAAATGTCAGTATGTGTTTATTCCCAAAGAGAGATATATATATATATAGGATAGATGTGACACCATGAAGCTTCTAGAAGAGACCATAGGCAAGACACCTATCCTAGGAAGAAATCAAAGCGAGAAAGAACTTGTAGATCTTGGTATGGTTACCGTTAAGACTTTGTCATGTCTGACTTTATTTGATGAAAGATTCTGAAATGATTGATGATATTGTGAAAATAAAGAGATATGATTAAAGAGATTATGCCAAAAACATCATGAGTTTGTAGTGAATTGCTTTGAGAATAGATTCCTTGATCACAATTTGTGTAAGAAACGGATGGACAAAATGATCCTAATCTATATGAAAATGCAATGTAGATAGTTATATAGGTAGCGTTAGCAACTTATGCGTAGAAACGTTTGAGGTGCAGAGAATTGACTGTTTCGCCAAACTCCTCACCTTCCAACGTATATAAGAGGTATGCACCATTTCCATAGTCCTTCATGACTCGGTATGGGCCCAACCATTTGGAACGGAATTTCCTTCCTTCGCCGGTCTTCTTGTCTATCCAGCTGTCTAGTCTTATAACTAGATCACCTTCGTATATATCGTGTTCATAGACCTTCTTGTTATACTGTCGGCACATTCGGTCAGCATAAGCTCTGTGCCGTTGTTCAGCATCTAACCTAGTTTCATCTAGACTTTCTAGTTGGGAAAGATGTGCTTCTTTGTAAGTGTCTTCATCCAGAATCCCTTGTAGTGAAATGCGGAGACTGGGCATTTCGACCTCAAGCGGGAGAACTGCTTCTGCCCCAAATACTAGTGAGAAAGGAGTTGCTCCTGTTGGTGTTCTTATTGAGGTTCGATGGGCCCACAAGGCCGGATATAACTTCAAATGCCAATCTCGTTTGTTTTCTTTCACCGTTTTAAGGAGAATGGCTTTCAGTGTTTTGTTTGTTGCTTCAGCCTGCCTGTTGGCTTGGGGATAATACAAGGAAGCCGTATGATGGCTTATTTTAAATTTACTACATAGTTCGCGAACTTATTCATTTTTAAAATAAGTTCCATTATCGGATATAATGATTTGCGGGATACCGTACTTGCAAATGATTTGGTTCAAAATGAACTTGGCAATCACAGAACTAGGTACAGTAGTAAGAGGCATGGCCTCCACCCATTTGGTAAAATATTCAGTGGCCGTGATTATAAAATTGTGGCCGTCTGTGGATGAGGGAGAGAATTTCCCTATTAAGTCTAGACCCCATGTAGAAAAGGGCCATGGAGTTGCGATTGGTTGTAGAGCTTGTGCTGGCATATGGATCTTGTGGGAGAATTCTTGGCACTTGTGACACCTGCGTACAAACTCTATTACGTCATGTTCTAGAGTGGGCCAGAAATAACCCATTCGATGTATTTTTCGAGTAGTGGCGTGGCCACCGAAATGACCTCCACATATTCCACTATGCGATTCATGGATAATCTTCTTGGATTCTTCTGTGTCGACACACCTTAGGAGCATTCCATCGAACGCCTTTCAATAGAGAACTTGCTCTATAATGACGTACTTAGCCACGATAATGCGCAACCGCCTCCTTTGTTGTGGTGTAGCTCCTTCTGGATATGTATGGTCCATGATATAGTTAATGATATCAGTGTACCAAGGGCACTCAGAGATAGCGGGTCGAGTTTCGATGTAGTACATGCACTCATCTGGAAAATCCAAGTCTACTAGATCACCCCCATCTAATGGGTTATCAGCTAACCAATCCACAATTATTTTCCCCTTATTTGACTTCTGATTTACAAATGTTAATTCGAATTCTCCCATTAAGGTTATAAAATTTCCAACCTTCTTAGACAAGGACCCTTGTGCGAGGAAAGTCCGTAAGTGGTCAGTTTTTACCATAACCCTCGTTTCTTGATTCAGCATATAATGTCTTAGGTGTTTAGTAGCAAAGACTATGGCAAGGCCTTCTCGTTCTTCCTATGTATAGCATGTTTCATAGTCGAGTAATGTTCAGCTAATGAAATAAATCACGCGTTCTCTTTTGTTATTGTCTTCTTGAGCCAACATGCAAGCTAACGAAACATTGGTAGCTCGTGAGTATAAAATTAACGGGTGGTCTAGCTTAGGTGGCATTAGGGTAGGTGGTGACAACAAGAAACGTTTAACTGTGTTGAAAGCTTCATTGTAGTTTTCGGTCCAATCAATGCTATAGTCTTTCTTGAGTAAATTATTGATTGGATGAATGACGAAGCTTAAGTCTGGGATAAATCTTCGGATTGCACCTAGCTTTCCGAGAAATGACCTGATTCCAGATTCGTCCGAAGGTGGAACCATTTCGAGGACAGCCCGAATTTTGGTTGGGTCAACATCTATTCCCCGTGACGATATGATGTAACCTAGGAGCTTTCCTCCTATTACACCAAAGACGCATTTCTCTGGATTTAGCGTGACTTCGTATTCTATTAGACGAGAAAGAATGACGTGGAGTACTTTGGGATGGTCACAACACTTCTTGGCTTTAGCCAATAAGTCATCTACGTAAGATTCCATGATTTTATGAATTAGATCGTGAAATATGTATGTCATGGCCCGCTGGTACGTAGCACTGGCGTTCTTGAGACCGAATGGCATAACAGCATAGCAATAGGTTCCCCAAGGAGTTATAAACGTGGTTTTAGCTTGATCTTGCTCAGATATTCTGATTTGATTGTATCCCGAGAATCCATCCATGAGAGACAAGAGTTCAAAACCAGCTGTTGCATCAACAATAACATCTATGGATGGTAATGGGAAGTTGTCTTTAGGACACACTTTGTTGATATCTCGAAAATCTATGCAAATGCGTATCTTTCCATTCTTCTTGAGAACGGGAATGATGTTAGATACCCATTGGGAGTAGTCAACTGGCTTGATGAATCCTACCTGAAGGAGTTTTATTACCTCCTCTTTTACCATGAGAGCTACTTTGGGCTTCATGGGTCTTGATTTTTGTTTAATTGGCTTTGCATCTGATCTAGTGACGAGGTTGTGCACCGCAATGTGGGGTGCGACTCCTGTCATCTCCTTGTAATTAAATGCAAACACCTTTTGATGTTCTTTGAGAATCTGAGTATGTATTTCCACCTCTTCTGGGGTTAACGAAGAGCCTAGTTTTAAAATTCTTGGCTCGTCTTCCGTTCCGATGTTGACATCGATCGTTTCTTCGATCAAAGAAGCGTTACCCTCTTCAAACTCAAGTGGTGCTGGAGGTAAATCCAAATCATCCCCATTTTCTACTGCATATATGCTAGGTTCCATTTGTGAGGGAAGATTCGTTACGAGATTTCCGAAGTAGGAAGATGAATGTGGAATCAAGGATAAATCTAACATGTGATAGGAGAGATGTAGTGTTGTATAGGTATTTAAGTAATCCAAAGTAGCAGCATTACTATCAACATGGTCTAGGATGGTAGATTCACTTCCGCTTGAAAGAGGATTTGTCATTATTTTTATCAAAGGTTCATCACGAATGGACACCATGAACTGGGTATCTTCTAAATCACTGCTTGGAGTAAAATGTGATGCTGAGGTTGCTATTGAATCGGTGAGAAGATTTTTCTCTCACGGGATTGCTTCAATGGATATGAAGTTGAACGCCTTTCTTAAATATAGTACAGTGTTTTTGTAGAGCTGCAAGTGTTCGGCTGTAGTTTCATATACTTCAGAAACTTGATTTGTCGCTAGTTGTGAATCTCCTAGGACTCTAATGTTATCAATACCAATTCTTTTGGCTAACGTAAGGCCAAGCAGGAGGGCTTTGTACTCAGCGTCATTGTTTGTGCATTCAAAGTTTAATTAAAAAGTGAATGGGAGGACTTTCGCCTCGGGCAAAGTAAGAATTATACCTGCCCCCACTCCATAACGACATTGAGCTCCATCAAAAAGGAGAGTCCAATACTTAGCCGGAGAGTATAGATGTTGGGACATCTGCTGGGTTTGCGCAATCTACTTCTACCATACAGAGGTCCTTTGCTGGAAAGGAACCAACACCTAGGGAAAATCCTGTGCCTACCGAATCAAACCGTAAGAACATTGGTGAATCTTGTTCTATCAACTCAACAATTTTCGCAGTAGTTTCCCAATGATATTGTTTCTTTAGTTTTATCTTTAGGGGTTGGAATTTTTTTGGCTATGCTGGTAGTTTCCAGATCCGTCGTAGGTACCAACTTTTCCTCTGGTTTTGGGTCAGTGGGCTTTATTAAGTTGGTTTGTTGGCAGTTCAAATTCTGAGTGCACCCCTAGTCTTTTCTTTAAATCATCTAGGTGTAAATCAAAAGGTTTTGGATCGTCTTTGGCTACAAATACCTTTCCTAGATGCAAGAATCTTACCTCTTGAAATAGTGTAGAAGGGATTGCCTTCATGCGGTGTATCCATGGTCGGGTCGAGTATCATATTATAATTAGTTTCCCAATCTATAATATAAAACTCAGTCAGGATTTTTTTGGGCCCTAAGGTGACTAGAAGTATTATAGTTCCTATTGAAGTGGCTTTAAGGCTATCATAGCCTCTCAACGTATTTCGAGTGGTGGAATAGTTTGTTTCCCCATATCCTAGTTTTTGGAGGAAAGAGAAGGGGACTATGTTAACTGTGGCCCCATCGTCAACCATTGCTCGTTTTACATAGTTATTATAAACCCATACTTGTAAGTGTAAGGCTGGATCACCTTAGCGTGCAATCTCAGCATCTATGGGCATTTTGCTTATTTCGAATATGAATTCGACATCCTTGTCCGGCTGCCCCGGAGGGTGGATATCAAAATCTATGTGATTTACTTGTGTTTCAAGAGGTGGAGTGATGTTAATTAGATGGCCTAGACCTAATGCTTCTAAAAGAGCAGCTCTATGAGGGGGAGAGTTCTTTAGTAAGTCCAAAAATGAAATGTGTGAGAAGGTCTTTGTTAGGTCGCTAATTAAATCATAGGCACCTACGGGTTGTTCTACTATTCGCTGATTCTTATCTATTTCTGGCAAAGAACTTGGGCTCGGTTGAGAGAAATACTCTCGTGTTCTTGTTATAGCTTCAATAAGTAGTTCAGCGTCTAATTATACCAAACTAACTATCTTGGGTCTCGGTTGAGCTCCTAACTGTGGCGCAACTGATGGATTTAATGAAGTCGAGGCTTCATGATCGTTGTTTCCCATCATTGCACCCTTGTTTGTTCCAGTTGGATTCAGCCTATTGTTATCATGATTTGCAAGTGGATCGTTAAAGATCTTGAGAGGAGCATTCTGAGGGGAAACTGCCCCTGCGAGCGTATTTGGTGATGATGAGACGGGATCTGCCAAAAAAAAATCTGTGAAGAACTGTCTTTGTTCTTCTGGCAAGCATTGCATAAATTTACTGTAGTCATGGTATGTTCTAGTATCGTGACCCCGAATTTTATGGAAACCACAATAAGAATTGGGATTGTAATTCCTATTTTGTTGGTTAGGTGTGTATAGTGGCCTAAAGTTCTGATCAAACTGTTGCCTATTAGGACTAAAATTTTGGAATTGTTGTTTCTGGTTTTGACTTTGGTTTTGATAACCAACTGAGTTTTGGCTTGGCCCTTGTACGGGATTTCACCGTTGTTTTTGTTGTTGTGGATGGTTAAAATCCACCGTATTGATCGTCGGGGTAAAGTTGTTGTTTCTTTGGTTGTTTTTTTGTGACGGAGTATTAACAACATTTACCCTCTTGGGCTGGTCGGTTACCCCATCCGTTGTTACCCCACGATTTTTGTTAAGGATTTTGGGTCCTTGATTAACATTTGTGATAGTTGTAGTGTTTTGAGTGGAGGTGATTAACCTCCCATTTGTTCCATATATCTTACGACCACTATCTATCGCTGCTTGGTCTATTCGAAGAGCGCTCTCAAGTACTTCATCGTAAGTTCTTAGTGGAAATTTCTGAACTTCTTCCTTCACCTCCTTGCTAAGAGAATGAAGGAATAAATCACATAGTTCCATCTGATCCATGTTTGGAGCACTTGCTGAAGAATAAAGAACTGTATGCCACCTCTGGATGAAATGGGTGACAGATTCGTTGTGTTCTTGTTTGATGTGCAAGAATTCCCTGATTCCTGTTCTCAACAGTTTGTTCATGTCGAAGGCTTTAATGAATTCCGACACAAGTTGTTTAAATGAATGTATGGAAGCCTCAGGTATTGTATAATACCAATCGAGAGCGATGCCTTCCAAAGTTTTGGGAAATATTTTAGCAACAACCCAGTCCCAAGGGAGTAATTCTCGTATGGCTGTAGCGTAAGCTTTGATATGTGTGTTTGGATCTCCCTCACCCTTGAACTTGGGTAAATCAGGAAGAGGTATTGGAAGCATGAAACTTCGTATGGTGATGTCTAAGGGTTCCTTTAGATATTCTGAATAAGTCCCTATCACATAGATTTCGACCATTGATGGTGGTTACTGAGGGAGTGATGGTGGGATGGGTTGTTGATACGGTGCAGCGTATGCATTGGCAGGGGCATAAGGAGGTACCTGCATTTGAGAAAACATGCCGGGAGAGGAGAAGATATCTCCTTGTGGTGATTTGGAGTACATGTTTAAGTATGATGGGGTATTGTCAAGGAATGGATTGTTTGACACTAGACCGGGAGGAATAGTTTTAGAGATGATGGGCCTTGTTGGCGTTTGTTGTGGATAGTGAGGTGGCATGCCTAATGTGCCTACCCCTGTGAGGATATCGACTTGGCCAAGGTGGTATGGAGGATTGGAACTCCTTGTTTGTATGAACGGAGAATTTTGACTTGCTTGGGCCAATTCTAACCCTCTCACTTTTTCTACTAACGTTGAAATGACTTCGTTTGGTGAAGTCATGGTATTTTGTCTGAGCGGCGCTTGTTGTACACCCTGATGTTGTATAGGCATGTGATATCCTGTCATGAACTGATCACTTTCTTTCCAAGCTTCTCCAAGAGTATTTTCTACATGTAAGGGCATAGAGGTATTTTCTTGAAAAGAGACCTTGGGTTGTATGTGTAAACTCCCTATAGGTGGATAGATATTCCGAGAGCGTTGTTCGTTCCTAGGATAACGTATTGCCTATCCATCATCTACGACCAGGTATGGATTTAATTGTCTACTAATTTTTGGTCTAAGTAGAATTTGAGGAGATGAACCAGATTCTCCGGTAAACGTCATTTTGTTCGAGCTTGAAGGCTCTGTTTGTTGCGTTCGAGGGGGTTGATCTAACTCCTCAGTTTGAAAAGATGAACTATATCTGTTTCTTAGGGTTTGTGTTGACAACTGATTAGTTGAATAGTTTTCGCCCCATACTGAGAGCGAGGGTGATGATTGCCTATTCTGTTGGGCGTAGTATGCCTCAAGACCCAAGAGGGGTCTACCATATGTATTGAATCCCGACATATTCGGGGGGTATATGAATACCCGCAGAACAATGGGAAGGAGTGAAGGTGATTTGTGAAAGAACACGTGATACTATGACTCCGAATGAGAAAGTAGGAAGTTTTTATGTCAGCTTCACTAATTTTGTTTGTTTCACGTCGGGTTCACCAATTTTGTACGCCGGAAAAGTGACAGGCGAGCGTGAGAATCTACAAGTAACTCTTCCACGTACCTGACCTCTCGAGGTCATGTCGAGACAGCCGGTGGGGGGTAGAATATGCGTGGTATGCAGATAAACTAGTTAGGCAGTCTAATGTCCTTGACACGCACTAATGGAATTTGCGAATGTAAGGTAAAGAAGGCCCTTCTAACTTGGACTGGTGTGATAGATAGATCGGCAAGGATGACTGCTTGAAGGCTCCAATCAATATCGAGCTCTGGCGTGATTCGATCTATAGGTTGTGGAATACATGGAAAATGACCTAGGATAGTTTCGTGTATGTCTCCTGATAAGGTCATAAAGTGGATGGTGAATATAATTGACTCTACGGATGATTCTCTGGCCTAGTCCAGAATTCTCTAGCTTTGTTAGCCGCTATATCTAATAAGGACAATTGTTCGATGATGATGAGTGGAAGTGGAGTGGACTGAAATACTAGTGTGCATAGGCCAGTGTCTATATTAGACTAACTTGTGGACTCGTTTGGCTGTGGGATCTGTGGATCGTAACCATAGACTCTTGGTTATTGCGGTCCTGTTATGGTCATGCGTGAAATCAAGTTCTAATCCCTAGTATCCAATAATCATATGCTTTCTCAGCTTCTATGTTTAGAACCAACAATTGCGTGATTTTCTCATAATATCTCACAGGCGTTCGTGCAACCTGGATCCTTAGACTGGTATCTATATTTGTGAGAGTATCTCCTGCACCTGGCTGTGGGACCAAAGGATCACAACCAAAGGTTTGTTCTCTTTTGAACCCTTCTACAGTCATGTGAGTGTTTACCTAGGGCAACCTTTAATTTGGTTGGTTTGACCAAAACGTGTGTGCTTGGTCGTCCTCTATGTTTAACCCTCTCAACGGAGAACTGATCAGTTGTAAATCTGTTGTTGTTCGGAATACTTGTATTCTGAGATTTTGATCTATGTCAACTATTGCTGTAATGAGATTTGGTTGAGGTACGATTGGCTCAAATATATATTCCCTGGGCTCCTGAGGTCCCATGATTGTCATATGAAACAAAATGCAAATTTAACTGTAACGAAGCAAATTCTAACTACGTGAAATAAATCAAACATATATAACTTTTATTATTCTAAGAAATATTTTAACAATTTTAAGGAAAGAAAACTATTTTAAATATATCTAGAAATAATAAACAATATTTTAAAACATACAAGATAACGGAGTATAGTTATTTTCCTGTGCGATTTGTAGAATTATTCTAAATAGCTCGTCTAATCTATCTGCAAGATTCTTGATCCTACCTCAGAAGTGAGGAGTGAATCATAGTTTCTCGGAAACTATCAATCCTCACAGCTTCCCTGGCAATATCGAGAATAGAATTCACCGAAATGAAGAAATTATCTACTCTATTTGATATGATTCTAACTAGAACTTTGAAAGTTAAAACCTGGATTCCGCAGAACAGTGGCGAATCCGATGGTGTATGTGATCTTGTCCCCTCAGTATGATCTCTTCGTTCTTTGTGTTCATGTAGATCCAGAAAATTGTGTAATGCTTGCATCAACAGGAATAGGTGTTGGAACAAGGGACAACCTTTAGAATGCAGACAGAATAGAACGCGGATAGGAGAGGGATAGCGCAAGAGTACAGAGCTTGACTTATGTAATTCCTAGCGGGATCTACTGCGAATCGTGCAACAAAATGTGTCCAGAACCTGAAACTATCCTATATGAAGAGCAAAACCTACAACTTTAATGGCTTCCTAAGCTATTCTACTCTAATGGATTAGATAAAACAACAATACTGTTTGCACAAGTTGGATATGTGGCTTACCAACAGCTGAGCAATCTAACTAAAGGTGCAAGTGAATTCAAGCTATGGCTTCTAAACAAGCTAACAAGCTAAAATACTAAAATGAGGAGAGCAAAGATCAGTTTTCCAAATCCAGCCAAAACTTCAGACTATGCATTTATAGGAATTCAATCACCCAAAAACCAAAACCAAATGGAACTCCTAAACAATAAACAAAGGAAAAACACTATTCTAGGGGACCAAAAAAATAAATGCATGCTCAAGTCGGAAAAGAAAGCTAGTGAATCATGATATTTCATGTGATTCACGTCAAAAGAACATTCTGGAAAATGCGCGTAGGACCGCCGCTCTGAGAAGGGCAGCGGTTACAGGACCGCCGCCCTGATCAGGGAGGCGGTCCCGAGACCGCCGCCCTGCAGGGCGACGGTTTCATCACTGAAGATCAAGAGGCCAAGGAAAGAAGGAAAAGGGGGAAAACAAAGGGCACGGGGCTAAGCGGGGCATGCGGGATGTTAACGCATACTCCGAGGGCTTTTCCGGATCCTGAACACCTTGCGAGGAGACCTGTATCATCATCGGGGCATGTGTAACATCTTTCCGGTGGTGTAGTACATACAATTTTGGGTACGTACAATAACCTATCCTAATCTAACCATTCCAAGGGGACTGGGGGAGAGAGAGAGAGTGAAAGAGAGCCTATAATAATTGGTGATACACCATAATAGGAAGTGGCGAGAGACTCTGCTGAGTGAGAATGTTCATCAAGGAAAAGGGGACTAAGGGAGGTTAGATAGAAGTGAGACAGACCCATAATGATCTTAAATATTGCCATCGAAACTGCACATGAAGCACAATAGTCCTACACCTGTAAATGTGAAATACATACACTGGGAGAAAACACGGGATAGAGAGGCATGAAGAAACAACAAAATTATCAAGTTCCAAATAGTATTTGAAAGACACCACAAAAGCATGATTTTATTTCTCTATAATAGGACACATACTATTACATTAACGCTCAGATGCAATATAGGATCCACTTTTTTATGCCATGCAGAGAGGGCTTACTAACTCAACAATGGAGTCATGGAAGACAAATTTTACAGAGTTTTCCCACACTCATCAGAATGTCTCTCCCCTTCTCAAATGAGAATGTTTAACAATATATAGACAATGAAGAATGGAGGGAAAGAATAGAAAGTCTATGAGTCTGACTCTTGGATTCCAACCACCAACCATCAATGCCTTCGTAAGTCCACCTACAATCTGTCAATACTTGGTTCCCCATGCATATTTGGCATTTCAAAGAATGGAAGAAAGGTGGATCAAAAATCGAATCTGATCTGGTGTTTTGAAGCAATCGGATCCTTCATTACCATGGCTAGAATGAAAGTATGTTTTTGTAATTTTCAAACACTTACCTACAACCTTGTCGAAAATGCAAAGTTTCAGGCTTCTCACGGTGTAGAGGAGTCATCGACGAGCCTTTCCTACAGTACGAACGGGGGTTCTCTTGACGATCAAATCCGAGGAGTCCATGCCCTCAAATTAGATATGGCCAGGTTGAAGATTCCCTATATACGAGATATGATCAAAAAATGGTGGGAACAGTAATCTATTGCAAAGAGGGTCCGCGAGTACATGAAAATGTACATAATTTCAATATTTTAACGAATTTTATGCAAAAATCACAAAGCCTCCCGGTTTAGCCCCACTAGTGCCTGTGAATCACATGACACTTGGGTTGAAATTTCTCCCAGGTAACTCCCGCATATTCATATTTCTCAAAAGTCATCTATCGGGCCCGTCGGCCCAGATAATTCCACTTAGGTGAAAAGTCATTCCCCAGGCATCGCTAGCCTAACATGTAATTTAGGCTTGACACGTGGAAAATCTCTGGGCATCAGTGGACGGTGTGGCTTACTTTTAATACTTTAGTGCCTTTTTTGAAACAAAAGCCAAAAAACGTAGTGGCAACTGCCTCTGCTGACCTGCCTTATCCGCTTTGACTTGAGAGCATTGCCACATGTAGAGCTGAAGTCAACATGTTTGGGGACCGCTTCATGGATTTTTCTTTTGAAGTTAGCACCGAACGAGACACATGGCTCCTTCTGTGGATATTTGACTTCAAAACTAATATATATATACACACACATGTATGTCTTCCTTTTGACATTCTTAACATTTTAAATTACCTCTTTGGCCCTATGTGTAAACATGGAAGCTCGTGCGCCTATGTTTTTGGGATGAAGCCTTGCACTTCGACCCTGCGCTGTAAGGTGAATGCCACTAAGACATGTGGAGGCTTCCGCTTCCCTCAAGAATTTAACATAAAAAAGTCGATAAAGTACTCCAAAATGTTTGTAACACACATGGGACAAAACGTGGAAGCTTCACGCTCATTTATGTGACTTTCCCTTGGGTCTCACTCCTAAATGTTGTGCACTCATTGAATGCATCTGAGGCATCAGCGCACATTATCGTGTGCACCTGTATTTTTTTATGGATGCATTTTGGAATTATGTACGCAGTTGACAGTATGGTGCCTTCTACAAGTCTATTGTTCGGCCCCCAAGTTGACTCGTATACGGCTACCACATCCTGAGAAACTTTGATGTCTTCCCCATGCTAGTCCTCCTGTGAGCCTCTAGCCTCCTTGTTGTACGTCTGTGATCCTTCACAGACCCTGAAATCCTCCATCATAGAGTCTCACAAGGGTTATCTGATTGTTGGATTTAAATGTGATTTCTTAGGAGTAGAGCCAACCCTCTACTGTCTCCTTCAATTCTTGTAGGGACAATCTCATGTTTGAGGGGGATTTTATTTCGGGGGAAAATCTACCCTGATGAACACCTTCACTACGTCGTGCACCTAGTCAACCTTGTGCAGATCCTTTTCCTCAGCCCTAGAAATCTTGAAAATTAAAATAATTTGGGATATCGTTGAGGATAAAATCACAATAGAGTTTCCTCAGAAAGTATAGTGGCACCTCGTCGTTATTACAATGTGGAAAATCAAACACCATCCACCATCGGTCCCCAAAAATTATTTTTAATCAAATTATTATTGCAGCAATGGATGGGAAACCATTTACATGACAATGGAATAGGAAAATTAGTGCAGGGGTTCGTGAATAAGGCCCAAATGAGGTCTTTTGTAAGTTCTTTTTTATTTGCAATCCACATATGACAATTTGTTTGAATAATAAACCCTACAACCCTCTGTATAAGTTGTCAAATGATGTCAATTTGCCCCCATTGTCCGCATTCAACTTTAGCAAGTAATGCATCCAATGTGTTTGTAAGAGAGGAGTAGTGGGGGCTTAGTACATTGTGAATCCCTCATTCTTTTGATTAAATCCTCAATTTCAATTTTTTTTTTAATTATGTGAGCTACTAAATCTTCTTAACTACCCAGGGGATGTTGATTAATTATGCGAGTGTTAGGAGGGATGACAATATTAGCTGGGTTTGGTTGTGGTTGATTCCCATCAACCTCTAACCATAACAATAAAAAAAATATGTATTCAATTCAAAATTTTAATCTATAATTATCATATTTAAATGCAATTTTTGAGAAAAGAATTATGCTTACCTCTTCTCTGTGGCACCATCGTCAATTCATATCTTCCTAGGCGATCCAAAAACAATCCATTGAGCTTGAGACCCAGCCAAATGAAAAAAATTGAGGGCACAGTTAAGCTCTGAAAATCACATTTGAGGGATATAAAATGATAGAGGCTCGGGCCTCTTTTTTTATAGTAGGTATAATGCATACACATTATGTAATGCATACGCATTATGCAATGTGTACACATTATAACATGTACACATTATGCCTCTGTAAATCCCAAACCTGAAAATTTAAAATGTGATTGCACTATAATAGAATGCATATGCATTTTTTTTTGGGTTTTTGTCCACTTTTTGGCCCCAACTTGGTGCACTTACCCAATTGTATCATATACTTTATAGAGGTATTCAAAGGATTATGTTCAATCTTGTATTGAATGGGTCGATGCCTATTCTAATACAAGAATCAAAGAAGAAGAATATATGATTGCTCTATGAGAATGGGCATATGCCCATTCCAAAAATAGAATGTCATATCTAATAAGTGTCATGATAGAATTATTAAAACTTATTAAAATTAAGTATTATGTTACTTCTACGTTATTAGTAGGAAATTTCTTTTATATCTTATTTTAGGAATTTTTGTTTCTTCTATTTTATTTAAGTCAAATTGTTTTAAATTTTCAGTTACAATGTTTTACTTACATTATAATTTTTCAAATTTAGTTTTTTTTTTAAATTTACGATTTCATAAGTTATATTTTATCTGCATTTATATATCTTTTTAACATAATAAACAATAAGTTTAATGATAGGAAATGCAATATCCAAAGTCAAATAAAATTATGTTTTATTTACAATTCCACAAATTGTATTATATCTACATTTATATATTTTTTTAACATAACAAACAATAAGTTCAATAATAGGAAATGCAATATCCAAAGTCAAATATATTCAAGGCATGAAATTGAATCCAATTTTTTTTATAAAATGACAAATAAAAACTTCATTTACATTAAAAATCTTATAAAAGACTTTTGTAATGTAGTAATGAGATTTAACATAAGCCATAGAGATCACACCGTAGGAAAAATGATTTTCAACTATAATTAAAGAGTTGAAAAAATGTGGATTTATGATTTAATGAGGACACTTATTCAGATTAGGGGCATGGAGGTTCATTTGAAGGGAAATTGGGAAGAGCAAGAAAATTGTTTTTTTTTTGGCTTTTATTGATAAATTGGGTCCTAGATGATCTCTAAATCAATTTTAATATTTCATATTAATGTAAAATCATTGCATTATTTTTATAAAAGAGAAAATGGAAGGATAAATGTACAAAAATGAAGATGTGATTGTGACTTCCAATCATATAAATGTTTAATGAAAAGTATGACTCCAATTGTATGATAGAGATGATGATGATTTATACATGTGATTGGTATATAACAAAATCAATAATTTAACTAAACAAAACATAGAAAGTTAAGATAAGTAATTCTAGGGCTAAAAATAAATTATCTTCATAATAAAAATTGTAACAATAAATATAATTTTTTTTAATAATTTAGCTAAATAGAACATATAAACTTAAGATAAGTAATTCTAGGGATAAAAATAAATTAGCTTCACAATAAAAATCATAAAAATAAAAATAAAGATTTTGATTCCGAAAGTTAAGAGATAAAAAGTAGCAGTGACCATGTTTACAAAACTGAAAGTGAAATATTATACTTACTAAGAGAAATGGGAGTTGTGATGCCATGAACTATGATTATGAGAGGCCGGAGGATAAAAAGAGTAGGAACAATGTAATTATTTAAAGATGATATGATGAAGCACTGACAAAAAAAGGAAACACGAAGAGACCTGCCCAAACTACAAAATGGATAAAAAAAGACTGCAAAAGATCTAATAGACGATATTATTCATCATCAAAAATATTGATTGCCTCTTCTTTGAAATTGGAAAAAGAAAGGAAGAACCCACAAAGCTACCATGAGTAGCCATATGATAGCGGCCACCACTAGTATTAGTAATATTTAGCAGTAATGTGTATATAGGTTGTAGTAGCTCCCACAATGCCGAAATACTAACAGAATCAAGGGGATATGAGCATGAATCTTTGATAAATTAATGGATAGAATCTTGAGAGGCCCTGGGTCTAAGGATGTACAAAATTCTATGATAAAATGTGTGAACTAGGTGAGGGCTCGGTTGGAGAGGTTCCACCAAAGCACGATCAACCCAACAAGATTCTACCTCAGGGACCACGATCAGGGATAACATGTTGAGCTTACAATGCTCCAGTTATTCATCCAAACCAACCCTATGAGAGGGAAATATTAAAAAATGGGAAATTGTAGCAACTTCTAATTTGTTATGGCTAACTTGAAGCAAATTCAAAACAAACATTGAGGTAATTTCTTAGTTAATCTGGGATCTTTTGGAATCAAAGAGAAAGGTGTCACCCAAAACATGTTTAATGGCCTCACAGACAAAAGGTGAACCAATCCTAAAAACCCACTCGAGATGTGACCAAGAAATGGAATTGAAGAAGGCCATTTCTCTATTATCACTTCACAGAAAAATGACAGGAAGAGAGGGCACCACCATGATGATAGAAACAACAAGGAGAGGAGTCAAAATGATAAAAGAGGGAGAGGAAGGTTGATTTGAATTAAACCACATGAGCCAAGACCAAAAGTAATTAATCCTCAATGAACTATCCATAACTATTAATAATTGCACGCAACCCTTCCCAATTCTCAAAACCAACTTGATCCTCTTCCCCGAAGATCCTAGATGAAGGATCCTCTAGGAGCTAGAGCCGCCAACTCCAACTATTAGCCATGTACAATCCTAAAGAAAACACATATGAGCCAATGCCATCAAGCATTTAATATACACCAACATAATTCCATTGATCATTTAATATACGCCAACCTAATTTGGACATGATGAGATATAATTGATCCAAGTTCTCATAAGTTTACTACTTTTCCATGTATTTATGTTTACTAAAACACAACTATGATAATTTTTGAAATTTATAATTTATTTATGACAATGACATAACAAGATCACCATGCAAATATATTGTTTACCACAATTTATTTATTAATTGAAGGTGATTAGAAATTAGCGAGATTAATGGCATTTAATCTTTGAAATTTGAGATATTAATGGCAGTTAATGTTTTTGACGATGGTATATTTCTTGTGAATGGGAAGCTTTACCACAATGATATTGCATAAGATCATCTTTGTTGATTGTTGTTTATTATTGAATTGGTATATATCAACAGAAAAAACAAAATGTTTATTTGTATGAGAATAGGCATTTACTCTATCTAGATATTTTAACTCTTTGTTGTATTAGAGTTTTTAAAATGTTCATTTTCCCATCCTCATACGAACAAACATTTATCTTATTATATTGGATGGTAATGTCTTGTATTGAATGGGACCATAGAAGAAGTAATAACATTCTCACCACCTTTATATAGTTTTTAAAATGAAAATGTTCAATAGTTATTGTATTAGAATGATTTGAATGGGGATAAGAATAGTGATAAACCATTCTCATAGTCCTTATAGAGTTATTAAAATGACTATAATCATAGTCAAGATAGAAAATATTTGTTTGTTTGTATGAGAAATAACATATGCCCAATATTGAAAAATAGAATAAAGCAAAAACGAAAAATCATTCAATGCATAGCTCAATCTATTCTTCTTTTGTTATTTGAATTATTTTTATGTCTATTCCTCTTCTTCTCAATTCAATATTTTGATAGATATATTTAAGTATTTATAATTGTATTATATTGGTTGGACTATCCCTGAGAGATCCAAGTGCTGCACTACATACCCTCTAGAGGGATCAAGGGTTATGCAGTTCTCATCATATTAAAGAGCGATTTATATCAAGGTAGTAATAGAAGTGAATAATTTCATTCTGAAGACGAGGGGAAGCATCAAGGTAGTAATAAAAGTGAAGCATATGATTCTGAAGACAAAGTGAAGCATCAAGGTAGTAATATAAGTGAAGCATTTCATCCTGAATGTATGATTTATGCACATATTGTTCTTGCATTACTAAACATCAACATGAATCACATATTCATGATTAAATGATAAACTTCCATTGTGAGTTCTAGTTTAATATGCCTCGTTTAGGTACTCATGTTTACCTGCACCCCTTCCTGAAAGCACTATTAGAATGAGAAAGTAAAGATATAAATTTTCCTTTGTTTTAGAATGGGAAGATTCCCATTCTCACATATAAATCATTTTATGTAGTTCTCTTTTAATTGTATCGTATTGTTTGGACTAATCCTGGCTCTATCAAGTTCTTGTTAGAGATCAAAAGCACTGAGGGGGGGGGGTGAATTAGTGCAAATTAGAACTTTATATCTTAATTCCAAATTAAAACCCTTTAATGATGTGCATATTTAAAACTATGAGCAATCAATCAAACATATGTCATGTAGAATAACACAGTGCACATAGATTAACATGGGAAACCCTTTCAGGAGAAAAACCCACAAAAACATTCCTTACATTACACAAAACAAGGACTAGCAAGAATATTACACATACTACAATATTTTTAGTTGAGAACCCGCTCAACCTATGAAGCACCCACCTCACAACTTCAAACACCCACTCAAATATTTTCTAAGCACCCACTCAACAAATTTAGCAAGAACCAACTTGTAAGGAGCACCAACCCCTAATTTAATCAGCTACAAATGATCTTTTTCTGGCACCTACCCATAAGGAGATGACAACCCCCTGAAAATGCTAAGCTAAGACTTATACTTGATTTACATACAAATTCTGATTATCTAGTTTCAAAATTGCTTACACAATAGATTATGATAAATTTTTTGTATCTGATTGTGTTTCTCTCTTTCACTCTCTTTTTTTACTCCAATTTGAACACTTATTTTTTAGTCAATATGTCACATTGATGATATTTTCATCTGATAAATCAATGTTTCATTTGTATACTCTTTTTCATATTGATTGCATTGTGTTCTACGTTGTGTTGCTCTGTCTCTACTCGAGAGCTTTCTTCTCTTCCTTGAGCAACAACTTCCCAAAATGGCTCCAAGTTAAAACTATATTCCCAATCGACCTATTCCTTTCCTTAGATTTGTGTGTTGTGTATCTTCCTTCTTTGTCTCCTGAGAATTTAGACTATTAAATGCATACAACTAACTCCATATTTTTTTCTTCTATATTCGACTTGATTACACCATTTTCCATGCATGTGTAAAATTAATTTATTAGCTGTGCCTAAAAATAGATTTCCCCATCTTTTTATAATTTGTAATGTGACCTGGATGAGCGAGCCATTTTCTTCCTTAATATTTTATTTCTCCTTGAAACTCAGATTCTCATAGAAAATTTCAACTATAGTTCCCAAGGTCAATAAGCATTAAATGTTGACAGTTGGAACAATAGTTTTATTTGTTCTTCATGGAGATCAAGTCGTATACTTAGCCTCAATCACATGAAAATTTAATATCCATCAATTTTGGAGAACTAACTCTCACTTGTTCATGTTTGAATGAAATTTATTTCCTTTGATCCGTGTCTAATCCATATTCTATCATTTTGTAGCTCTCCTTAGCTCCTTTTACTTTCTTCTTTGTATCGTGACACTTTCCTTTGTTTAGCAAAATTTCTCCTTCCTCTATGGATTTTTAGTTATCCACGACTTTTCTATCCTTCTTGTAGTTTTCCCAATGTCTCGTGGCCATCCTCTTTATCCAATGCATTTCCACATATTTTTTATTTGTACATGACTCTATTCCTTTTACTTGTAGCTTTTATAGTCTTCCACGGTTTCCAAAGTTATTTGCGGTTTTATTTTTATTCATGGATTTGATTCTAACTTCCTTATACTGGTGGCTTCACCTTTACATCCATGGCTTCATTAATCACACTCATGGCTCATCATTTGGCTCCTTTAGCTTTTGTGACTACATTCCTTTACCCGCAACACTTATTAAGCTTCCACAACTTCTTCTAGAGATCTGTGGCTTCATGCAGACTTCGGTGGCTACTTCAAGACTATGAAAGTTATCTCCTTATGTCTACAACTCACAAAAAAATTGACTAAGTCCCTCATAACTTATCCTAAATCCTTTGAGCTGACACTACCAATCAATCTTCATCTTCTTCACATGCTCACTTTACCAATTGATTTCTTTTGCCATCAATGGAACTTGACATCAACTAATCCATCTTGACATCAATGAAAACACATATGACACTGAAAAATGTCCAACATTCTCCCCCTTTGTTATTGATGGCAACACCTCAATACACCTTAATGCATCTATATGGCAGAAACCAATTTCCTTCTTTTGATGGAAAAATGCTTGCATGCTTGATTTCTATTTTTAGCTTTACTCCTCGGTGTATATGAATTGGGTGGTTCCATCATCTCTCCCATTTTGAATGTGACAATTTTATTTCTAATATATGCTTCCCTCTCTTTTAGCTATATTTCTTTCCCCTTTTCTGTATGATATGATCAATTGGTTTCTAACAATAACTACTCTCCTTCTCTTGACAACAATGACAAAGGACCAACTAGGCCATAGAAAGTTGAATATGTTGGTAAGATAGATAAAACAAGTTCTTACCTTGAGAATCTCCCCCTTGACTTATGGTTCTTATCCATTTATCTTGGTGTGTCTGTGGTAATGCTCCCCTGAGCTGATGCATACTTTGATGAATTTGAGCTAGTAAACAAAATCCCCCTTACTCTGGCACTAATTAGGAGCTGATAATTCATGAGAATGTTCCCCTTACCTTTTCTGCACACCTTCTAGTTGTTGGTGGGATCAAGAATGACCCCCAATTCATTCCTTAAATGTTCAAATGTGGATTTTGGAATTGGCTTAGTCATAATGTCTGTAATCTCTTCTTTTGCTATCACACATTCTACAATGATTTTCTTGCCATTCCCTTGTTCCCTCAAGAATTGATATATAATAGGGATATTATTAGTCTTTGAGTGGAACACGGGGTTCTTAGAGACACTTATTGCAATTGTGCTATCACATAACAAAGGAATTGGACTTTCAGATTTTACCTTGTAGTCTTCCAATGTCTACTTCATCCAAAGAACTTGAGTACAAAACATTGTAGTTGTTATATACTCTTATTCACATATTGAGAGTGCCACTGATGACTACTTCTTGCTCAACCAAGAGACTAAATAGTTTCCAACAAAGAATGCTCCGCCACTTGTACTCTTCCTGTCATCAACACTTCCTTCCCAATATGCCTATGTATATGCTTTTATGCTAAATTTATTGCTCTTGGAGTACCATAATCCAAAATAAACTATTCCCATGAGGTATCTTAGAATTATTTTGACTACCTTGGGGTGTGTTTCCCTTAGATCTTCTTGAAATATTCCAACAAGGCCTACCTTCTACATGATGTCTAGTCTTGATGTGGTGGAGCAGAGTAAACTGCCTATCATAGATCTATACAATGTTTTATCTACTTTTTATGTGTCATCATCTTTGCTCAACTTTCATCCAACTTACATTGGTGTCCCAATTGGTTTGCAACCTTCCATTTTGAATCTTTTCAGCATATCCTTGATATAGTTAGTCTAGGATATGAATATACCTTGATATATTTGACTAATCTGTAAACCCAAAAAGAATGAAAGATCTCCAAGCATAGACATTTCAAATTCTTCTTTCATCATATCAACAAATTCATATGTCATCTTATCATGGTCTCCACCAAATATGATATCATCTACATACACAATGACAATTAGCAAGTGGTATCCTTCTTCCTTGATGTAGAGATTACTATCCACAATACCATTTTCTGAATCCTTTCTAAATGAGGTATGAAACCAATCTATTGTACCAAGCTCTGGATTCTTGTTTTAATCCATATAAATATTTCTTCAGCCTACATAGATAGTCTTTATCTTCAATTAGTGAAAATCCATTAAGTTGTTCAATATATGCCTCTTCATTGAGGAAACCATTTAGGAAGGATGATTTCACATCCATCTGGAATACTCTAATCTTCTTGTATGCTGCACGCAAGCTAGGAACAACTCTTAATGCTTCCATTCTCACCACTAGTGCAAATTTATCATCAAAATATATTCCTTCCAGTTGTGTGTATCCTTTGCATACTAGCCTTTCCTGGTGTTTATTTTCACTTCTCCTTTTTCATTCAATTTGTTTCTAAATACCCATTTAATTCCAATCACATTTTTTTTCTGCAGTCAGGGTAACAGTTCCCATGTTTCATTCTTTTCAATCTGATATAATTCTTCATTCATGGCATCTACCCAATGTTGACCCTTTCTTGCTTCTGCAACATTCTTGGGTTCTAATCATTGACACGAGAGCTATATACTCATGGTCCTGCTAATCTCTTAGAATTCTTCTTGTGAGAATGCCACCATATTTTTTTCCAATGATATTATTTGCATGATGGTCCTTATTGACTTTCCTGGAAGGTGCCTTAGTGTCTAGTCTTTCTTCCTCTTCATCTACTTCTTCATGTGGACTATCCATTTTATCACCATCTTCTTGTTCCTCATGATTGTCTTTATGTTGAGTGTTGACTTTTGCATATTTTGTTTCATCCACCTTCACATTGGTACTTTCAACAATATTTTGCAACTGCTTATTATAGCACATGTAAGCTGCACGTTGACTGGTGAGTAACCAAGGAATATACCTTCATCACATCTTCAGTTGAATTTTCCCAAATTTTCTTCATATCTTTTGATATAGCATTTGCTTCTAAATACTCTTATGTGTTTTACATTTGTTGGTCTCTTCTTCCATAGCTCATAAGGAGTTTTATCACTGTTTATTCTTAGTTAAGCTCTGTTCAAAATATAGACCGTGGTGTAAACTACTTCACTCCAGTACCTTGTCTGAGAGTTTGGATTCATTTAACATAGTCCTTCCCATTTCTTACACAGTCCTGTTCTTCCTCTCAATAATCCCATTTTGCTAAGGTGTCCTTGTGGCTGAGAATTGTCTTCTAATTCCATGTTCTTCACAAAATTCATCAAACTCTCACCATAATTCCCCATCTCTCTATCTTAGGATTTGATAGTTCTTCTCATTCTCTACCAGTGCCTTGAATTTCTTGAATATGTCTAAGGCTTCTAATTTTTGTTTTAAACATGTTACCCATGTAATCCTAGTGTAATCATATATCAGAAGTATACAATATACCTTAGCATTTATACCTTCAGTTCTGGTGGGTCCACAGAGATATATATGAATCAACTCGAGAGGCCTGGTTGTAGAATATTCTTTTGATATGAATGATATCCTTGTTTTTTTTCCATGTAAACAAGCCTTACATAAGAGTATCTGTGGGTTTCAAAATCTTTGGCATATGTCTAACACAACCTTTTACACTCAATTTTAACAGATTTTTAAAACTCACATGCCCCAATCTCCTGTGCCCCAACTAGATGTAATCAATCTTACTTGTGAATCAATTTTCATTGTTTATCTCATTGAGAGCATACATGTTGTTCTTTGTCCACTTGGGATTTTGAAAATTGCTTTCCTATCCAACCATTGATAATGTCACAACCCTTGTCATAGAATATAACATTGTATCTCCTTTTACACATTTGACTTACACTCAAAATATTGTGTTTAAGACCTTCAACATATAAAACATTTTTAGTTATGGTTTTTCCATTATCTAAACTCAGAGTTCCTTTCCCAACTATGTTTGTTGAGTTATTATCACCAAATCTCACAGCACTTGATGCATTGTTAGACAAAGTAATGAAATTACTTTTGTCACATGTCATATGGCTTGAGCATCAACTATCTAGATACCATATTTTATCTTCATTTTGTACATGAAATGTGGTCTGTACTATTAAGCACAACTATTTTCTCTTGTTCTCATCTTTATTTTTAATGTATACCCACTTATTTTTCTTAGGTGGCTCTTATTTGTTTATTGAAACCACATGAATATTCTTTTGATAATGGTGATGGACACTTTCATTCTACACATTGGCCCACATAATGGTCATAAGTGGAGCCTGTAGAAGAAACTTTGGCTTTTATAGCACCTAAAGAATTTTCTACACTTTGCAGCCTTATGTCCAAAATGATTACATGAATAATAATAACCATAAAATGAGTGTGTGTACCTCATAGCATAGGTGATTCTAGGGATCAAAATTCCTTTTTGTGACATTGATAACTTCCTTTTTGTAGGCGGATGAGGTGTTAGCAGTTGATGCAGTCTTGTTTTCTTCATTCTTTGCATGCTCCTTTTCTTGTACTTTCTTCTTTGAAACCAATTCCAGACTTGTCATTTGCATCATGTTGGCTACTCATTATATCAATCAAAACACTTGAGCTCTTTTCAAGTTTTTCATACATGTTTAGCTTGTTGCTCATTTTTTCTAACTCATTTTTTAGTTTCTCTAGTTCTTAGTTCAGCTTTGTGTACTCATCCTCCTTTGATTTGTGGGAGTTTGAAATCTTTTCAAGTTGTGTTTCCAATTCCTTGAGATCATTATCCTCTTCTTCTTCTCTTTGAGATTGTATTCCTTTAAAGATGTGGATTTTTTCTTCATAATCCTTTAATATACATCTCTCAGCTTCTGATTATTTTTCCTACACAATCTCAACTCTTCAAGAGCGCACACTAGTTCAACCTCAAGATTCACTTCATACTTATTCTTCATCAGACTCTACATAGTCAGTTGCATTCTTCCCTTTGGAGTTGCACTCTTTCAGATGCATCCATGGCCATAAATAGAAATTTAGACCAATCGTCATCATGTTCATTCTTAGAACTTCATGGGTTGTTATAATCATAATCACTTGATTCTTCTTTTGAATAGAAGTTTCTTTTATTTTTAAAGAGCTTCTTCTTGATATTTTTCTTCTTATACCCAGTTCATCTTTCCTGTTGTCCTCTTCATGTTCAGGATGAGAATA
This sequence comes from Taxus chinensis, assembly GCA_019776745.2. Classification (NCBI taxonomy): domain Eukaryota; kingdom Viridiplantae; phylum Streptophyta; class Pinopsida; order Cupressales; family Taxaceae; genus Taxus; species Taxus chinensis. The sequence goes on from CM034146.1 coordinate 814,966,154, forward strand.
TTTATTTTTATTTGAACATTTTATATAAAAATGACCTATTTTTCCACATGAAAAGCATTTGAAAGGAATTTTTCCTTTATACTTACTTGATCCTCTTTTCAGTCTTCTTACAAACATTGCTTCTATATTTTCATCATCCAACTCTTCTTCTGAAACTGATTCTTCTTCTTATTCTTGTTTTGACTAAGTTTCTTTCTTAACCTTAAATGATACTTTCTTCGTAGTTTTGGATCCAAAAATTCTCATTTAGTAAGTTGACAGAGTGCTCTGTAGTCTCATTCATTGTGAGAGTCTTTCATGTCTTTGGCTTCCTCTATGGTTGAAACCTTTGAATCATGCTTTGCAGACAAGGTATCTCAGAAATTTTAGAACAATGACTAATTCTTCTAACTTTTCACCTATTCCTATGATCATATTTATAACTTCATATGTTCTTTGCATGTAGGTCGCTATACTCTCATTATCATTCATATTCAAATTTTCAAACTAAGATCTCTGTAGGTATGTAACTTTGCTAGCTTGACCTTTTCATCACCTTCATAGATACTCTGTAGTTTGGTCCATATCTCTTTTTACTATTGTGCAATGCATAACTTTGAAAATTTTGTTTCATTCAGGCCACATAGAATGGCATTCATTGCCCTTGAGTTGCATTCATATTTTGCCTTATCTAATGAAGAAGTAATTGGTGGAGCTAGAGGATTTTATCCTTTCTCAATGCATTCCCAGATATTAAAACCAAGAGACATCAAATATGTCTTCATCCTTATTCTCCAGAATGCATAATTTGTACCAGTGAAGAGAGGTGATCTTGACAGTGACAAACTGCCACCTTGTTCCTGATTTATTGCCATGCTTGTGATAAGAGTATCTCCTTAAATATGTTAAGCTTCTTTTATAAGGACATGCTCTGATACATAATTGTTAGAGATCACAAATCACTAAGAGGGGGGGGGGGGGTGAATCAGTGAAAATTAGAACTTTTTATCTTAATGCCAAATTTAAACCCTTTAATGATGTGCAACTTTAAACTATGAGCAGTCAATCAAACATATGTCATGCAAAATAACACAATGCATAAAGATTAACGTGGGAAACCCTTTTGGGAGAAAAAGCCACCAAAACCATTGCTTATATTACACAAACCAAGGACTTGCAAGAATATTACACATCCTACAATATTTTCAGTTGAGCACCCAGTCAACCTGTGAAGTTCCCAATTCACAACTTCAAACACCGACTCAAAGATTTTTCTGAGCACCTGCTAACTCAACAAATTTAGCAAGCACCCACTTGCAAGGAGCACCAAACCCCTAATTTAATCAACTATAACTGATAGTTTACAGGCACCTACCCACAAGGAGGCTATAACCCCCTGAAATGCTAAGCTATAACTTAGACTTGATTTTCATGCAAAATTTGATCATCTAGTTACAATAATTGCTTGTACAATGGATTATGATCACCTTTTCTGTATCTAATTAGTGTTCTTATTTTCACTTTCTTCTGCTCATCTGAATCAATCCATTTTTCTCATTCAATCTGCCACCCTGATGTCTTCTCATCTGATAAATCAATGATATTCATCTGTACTTCTTTTTCAACTTGATCATCATTACTCACCTTGATTGCATCATCTTCTAACCTTGTGTTGCTCTATCTTTCCTCAAGAGCTTCCTTCTCTTCACTTGAGAAACAACTCCAAAAATGGCTCCAAGTTCAAACTATATTCTTAATTGACCCATTCATTTCCTTCAATTTGTGTTTCATGTATCTTCCTACTTTGTTCGCCTGAGAATTCAGACTATTAAATGCATACAACTAACTCTAGATTTTGTTTCTTCTATATTTAGCTCGATTACACTGTTTTCCATGAATGTGTAAGATAATTTTATTAGTTGTGCCTAAAAATTGATTTTCCCATCTTGTTCAAATTTGTAACGTGACCCAAATGAGCGAGTTGTTTTCTTATTCAATATTTTATTTCTCCTTGAAACTCAGATTCTCATAGAAAATTTCAACTATATATTACCCAAGGTATATAATCATTAAATTACTAACATCTAGAACAGTAGTTTTCTTTGTTCTTCTTGGATATCAAGTCGTATACTTATCTGCAATCACCTGATAATCGAATCACCATCAACTTTTGGAGAACTAACTCTCACTTGCTCATGTTTGAACCAAATTGATTTCCTTAGACCCTTGTCTAGTCCATATTCTATCATTTCACGGCTCTTCTTAGCTCCTTTGACTTTCTTCTTTGTATCGTGAAACTTGCCTTTGTTCAATGGCTTTTCTCCTTCCTCAGTGATTTTTAGTTATCTGTGGATTTTATATGATTCTTTTGGCTTTCCCAATGTCTCACATTGTCATCCTCCTGGTCTAATGCCTTTCTGCAACTTTTTTCTTTGTATACGACTCTATTCCTTTTACTTGCAGCTTTTATAGTCTTCTGTGGTTTCCATAACTCTTCATGTCTTTCCTTTATATTCTAGTGGCGACTTTACTTCTTTACATCCGTGGCTTCCTTTACCTATCTCACTTGCAATTCATCCTTATGTGGCTCTTTTAGATGGGTTGTTGACTACATTTCTTTAACTGCAACACTCACTAAGCTTCTACGGCTTCTTCTAGAGCTCCGCATGGCTTCATGTAGACTTCTGAGGCTAGTTCAAGACTTTGGAGGCTATCTCCTTATGTTCGCCGGTTTTCACAAAAACTGATTAAGTCCCTTTAGACTTATCCTTGATCATCCTAAATCCTCTGTGAGCTTACACTACCAATGAATCATCATCTTTCTCACTTTATCACTTTACCAATTGAATCCTTTTTCCATCAATGCAACTTGACATCAACTAATCCATCTTGACATCAATGACAACACATATGACACTAACAAAGGTCCAACAAGTCTACACTGTATACTCTGGAGAGGGATCAAGGCTGATGTAGTTCTAATATTATATTCATACTATCTGAAATTTACTATGACTTCATGTTGAATTTTCCCATCAATTTTACTTTGTTTTAGAATGGGTAGATGACCATTCTAATCTAGAAATCGTGAAAGAATAATGACTCGTAGAATACTAATAAATACTTCAATGTAAGTTTTATTTATATTATTCTTCTTTCGTAATTTTTCAGAGTTATTAGAATGGGCAAGTGGAGAGATACATTTTCCTTTGTTTTGGAATGGGTAGATGCACATTCTCATATATAAATCATGAAAGAAGCTGTACTACATAAACTCGAGAATAAATCTTTATACAATTTCTTATTTAGTAATTTTTTAGATTTATGAGAATGGGAAAGTGGAGAGATAAATTTTAATTTATTTTAGAATGGGAAGATTCCCATTCTCATATAGAAATAATAAAAGAAGAATGAATCATAGAAGAATAATTTAATTTTTTGATAGTGAAGATAAATTTTACTTCTATGTTGATTTATCATGAGATGAAGAATATCATCTGGTTTACTTTCCCTTGTATTTTAGATATGGATTTAAAGATAATGCCCTATTCTCATATAGAGTTCCTTAGTAAAATTTTTAGAGTTATGTTCAATGGGAAATTTCTTACCTATAGAAATGATTCGAAACAAGCATAAGAATCATATGATAAAGAATAATCTACTTAGTCTTTATAGTGAAGTTATTAAGATTACTATAATCATGAATTTGTATAGAATGATTCATTGAAGATGACATTACTTTTTATAGTGAATGATAATTTTACTTATTTTTTAAAGGCCCTATTCTTTTCTTCTTCTTTAGTAAATTTTTTGAATTATTAGAATGGGAAAGTGGAGAGATAAATTTTACTTTATTTTTAGAATGGGAAGATGACCATTCTCATATAGAAATCATGAAAGAAGAATGATTCATAGAAGAAGAATTTACTTTTTTTAATAGTGAATATAAATTTTACTTCTTTTTAAAAGTTAAGATAAATTTCAGAGATAAACCAATCCAATTAGTGGTATGAACTTTTCTAAATTTTCTATGTTGACTTATTATGAGATGAATAATATCATCTAGTTTTATTTCTCATTGTATTCTTAATATGGGTTTAAATATAACGCCCTATTTTTGCTATCTTTAGTGTTTTTTATCTGGGTTTTAAGAATATCACTTCAATACTTTGTAAGACTTGCATAGTTATTATCCTCTTATAGTTATAAATGGATGCATCTAAATATGGATGTTTATGCTAATTTTACTCTATCTATTTGCAAGTTTCAGAGTTTCAACAATATCATCCCATTGCATAAATGTGTGTTTTCAATGCCCAATAGCACCTCCTCCCTCATATCAGCCAAAAGTACTAATGTATATCTAGGAAATCCACTACCATTCCTTCATGCTAAGATGGGGAGTTATCTGTTATGTTTTTACCAAAGTATAAAGTGGGCTTACAACCTAGGTTGGCATTGCTTATTTGTCCAGTTGTGCGGGTGAGTTACACAGGATGAGTTGGATAGGCTAGACTGATCAAAAATTAAATTTTAATTCTATAATTCTTATTTGATCGACACATGAGGTTCTTTTTTCATGACCATTGTTCATCAATGTTAGATAATAGTAATAAAAGTAAAGCATTTTATCTTGATGGTGAGTCATATGCAACTTGGCCTTATATCATTAGTGAATCATGCATCTGTTTAACTTGATATTGTCTACGTATATTTGCATTGGTGAATGATTTACCAAGCATGCAAGGCCAAGATGCACATGGTTCATCCTTCGGGATTAAATGTTGTACTTCCATTACTATGATCTAACCTTGTTGAAAAAAGATCTTCCATTGTATAGTATTGGGTATTAGAATATTTATAATGTGCATATGCTCATTCTCATATAGGAATTATAGAAACTATGATTGGTATAATGAATAACACAGGATTTCCACTAGAGATTCCTTGTTGAAAACAATTTTTCATAAAGGTTAGATAATAGTATCTATCTATTTTTAAAGATGCCTATAGACTCTATTGAATAATTGTATAATTGTATCGTATTGGCTAGACTAACCTTGGCAGAGCCAATTGCTACACTACATACCATATACGCTACAGACGGAGTCAAGCATTATGTAGTTCATTCTTCTTTAGTGATTATCTGTGGAGTTATGTAGAATCCTATAGTGGAGAGATACCCATTTTACTTATTCCTTAGAATGAGCAGATTCCTATATAATATATGGGTTATCACGAAAGAAGAAGAATAGAGAATTCTCTGACACTAGTTTCCTTGTATTAGACTAAATGTCTCTAGTAGTTGCACCATGATATAATATCACAAATACATGAAATATAGACTAAGAGAAGAATTATACACCTACATGAATTTGTAACTACATTTTAAAATATAAACTTTATTTTAAAATGTGGATGAGCTCAAAAATATGCCCATATGCCCATTCTTACAGAATAGTGATAAAAATATCTCATAGCATAAATTTTGATGTATCTGCATGGGAAAATTATATGTTCTCATATATAGTTATAAAATACATTGGTACAACTAAAGTAAATATTTAGGCGAATGTTATTCTTCTAATTACTCAAGTTCTCAATAAAATTATTAGAATGGGCAAGTGGACTTCATAGATGCCACCTATTTTACCTAGGGATTAATTTGCAGATAATGGAGGTCGTTTCATACATCCGCAATATTTAACTGACTATAACTACATTCTTTATAGAGGCTAAATTAAAAGACTATCAGAGATAGTTGATAAAATGGAGTGTTATGCGTTATCATTAAACACCCCCGATTGCTATTAGTGAATTGAGGCATTCTATAGATGTTATTCATCGGCAAACATGGAGTTATCCCAAAGTGTGGGACTTCTGCAATTAGGATAAACCCTCTGCAGAAGGTAGATGCTATCAATCTTAGTGCCAACTACTCCAAAGTGCATAGAGTTGTAGATCTAACCCTAATCTAATATCCAATGAAACATAAGATAGAATAGATGCATAAAGGTATTAAAATACTATAATTAATTAGGTGATTTTTGAAGTAATGAACAACCTGCATAATAAACACAAATAGAGACCTTGTAATGAGAAGAAAAAACAATAGATAAACCTTACATGTAATTTTTAGAAATTTGGAAGCTACCACAGAAGAGGGTTTGAAGCATCCACATATTTACTTTTAAAACATCTTTTATCTGATACTATACATCCATTTAGGCTAAAGGCACAAATTTCGCATTACAATGTTCAATAGGGAGGTTAATGAAGTCTGATAAATTCCACAGACATGAAAGAAGGGAGGGGCAAATACAAGTTTTCCAGCATTTATATATAATCATGCCCTCCTTCTAAGATATAGGAAGAATGAGAGAAAGGGAGGAGAAGGAAGTCATAATAGAATCTTCAAAAAGAATAAATTAATAGATCACTTACATACATATGATCTTTGTGTCATCTGCACATATATGTCATAGCCTCCATGTACTTTTCCTTGTTGGGGAAGAAGAATAATATATATTTTTAAATATTTTGGTTATGAGAAATCTGGTTGGACTATCCATGGTAGAGACAATGTTGCACTATATTTCCTCGAAAGGGACCAGAGCCTTACTGTAGTCCTCATCATATATATATGTATATATCCGTGCTATATAGTCAAAATTTATGGACATATTACAAATGAGGGTTCCATAGAACACAGTAAATATTGATTATGTTATTCTTTTTTGATCCATACATGATATTCCTTATTCAACAAGGTCCAGATAATAGTAATAAAAGTAAAGCATTTTATTCTGAGGGAGAATCTTGTCCATCCTGGCCTTATATCATTGGTGGATCTTGTATCTATTTGCCTTGATATTGTATGTGTCAATTTGCAATGATGACTGATTTACCAAGCATGTAAGGCCAATATCCAGAATGTTCATCCTTCAGGATTAAATGTTGAATTTCATTACTATGATCTAAAATTGTTCAACAAAAGGTCTGAGTTTCCTATTTTTGAAAAGTTGAAAAATGCGATATTGTTTGATATCTTCATTTTTTTCTTCCTTTACGCTTTGGGATGCCATCTATTTTTAGACTGTTTTCTTATGAAGCAAAATATTTGAAGTAAAATTCAGATATACACCAATTCAACATAGGAATTTCACGTGAATATATTTTTGAGAATGGGAAGTTGTTTAATTCTTTGGGCCTTTATAGATAGAGGTTCTGTGTAAAATTCTTTTATAATAGGCACAATCCACATTTCATACGAAACCATTTTTTTCTTGTAGTTACTTATGAATTGTATTAACTATTTAAATGACATATTTTTCAGTCTTGTAATAGTTCAATAATCACATTGTATTCTGGACTATCCTTGTCAAACCCTCATTTTACATGGCAGAGCAGTTATGCATTACTCAACATACCTTCGAGAGGGATAGCAAAATATATACTTTGTCTATGCTAAGTCTGCCCATTCCAAATATTACTAGGCACTTCGACTAAATTTTATTTCTTTTATTCGTCTTTGATTCATACCATGGAATGGGCATCTACCCATTCAATACAAGTAATAATGAACTTTAAATCCGAATTTTTATACCTCTATAAAGGATGTGAGAATAGGAAGTTAGTCTCTGTACAAGAACTGTGTATCATCTCTAGTACCTTCCTAATGCCTCATGAGACTTCATGCTCGCTATAAAAGCTGTTCCCAAAATGAGCATCTTCCCATGGCCAAATTGCAATCCTCTTATGTTTCCTCTGTCCAAAATGTCATAAGAATTTATACCATCTATAAAAGCTATGAGAATGGAAAAAATTGGATATTCAATGGAGCTAAGACAACTTGGTTTAGATGACCCTATTCTATACAAAAAGACAAGTTTGTCCATATGATAGTTGGCATATACCCATTCTAAACATTCAAGATAGCAAGCAATCATGGTTGAGAACCTAATTAAGATGTATAGATCTATAAAGACTGAGATGAATGGGTAAATTCCAATTCAGGTTTTAAGACATAATTGCTTATCCATATGAGAAATGGCATATTCACCGCCATTCTATATATTCAAATTAAAGCTAATCATTTGCACTTGATCGCCTTACATATCCTGTGAACCCACAAGTTATATTCCTCTTTCTATTTCTTGGATCATGCATTTAAGAGTCTACCACTATTTATTAAATAAAGATAATACATCTTCCATTACCATTTAAACATCTGTAAAAAAACCTGGAAACTCAAAACATCCCTATTTTTTAAGATTTTAATCCATAATGTCATATTTGAGCCTCATGTTGTCATATCTATGCTTCTAACTATGACTTGTAGCAATATCCTAATCACTCTCTCCACACACTCCATTTTAAAGTTACATCTAAACCCAAAAGTGACATTAAAGAATCAATTTTTAGACTAGTGATAACTTGAATATTGGTACTTTTGAATGGTCAACCCCTTGTCAAGGCTAGATATAAACCTATACTAGTGGATAAATATGTACCATTAATCCTTCAGAGAATAAGAAAGTGGAAATACCTCTATAAAACATTTAAAGAGGTCTAAACATTCTGATATTAAACCAATCAAGAGAATGGTTGGTAAGGGTAAGTGCACCAAGTCTGGAGGGCCAAAAGGGGGTCTTAAGTGGATGCTTTTTTTCTTAAAAATAAACAATCTTCAACTTGTACAAGTTATTTCAAAATAGGTAACACTCAAAATTGGAAGAGGTTGTAGAGAATATGAATCGTAGCATTTTGAGACTAGTTTCTAAGCTACTAAATTTTATTGAAAACAAATAAGTTTAAGTGGGTTCAAACAACTAAAATACCAACAGAGTGCTCCTATTTTTGGTAAAAAAACATAATAGAGTGACTTTCGAGTGCCCCCCCACCATTTTTTGAGCACCATTTAGTATTTTTGAAAACCCTTTGGTAGAAAGATACCTAGGAGCATCTAGTTTGGGCTCCATTTTTTTTTAGATTTTTTTAGCGAATATTATTTTATTTATGATTTTTCTAGTACATAAATTTCATGTTTTGAAAAATAACAGAGCTCTGACCGTGTGGCCCCCCTAACTACCTAAAAAAATAGTGAAAATTATTATTTTTGAATATGTATAGAATTAGGCCTAGTTTTGGCTAGTATTTTTTTTTTTTCAATTTCAATGAGCCAAAAAAAGGTACACGATGAAAGATAGATGTGTTTAAATGTCAAAAAATAGATATAAAAAGGCATAGTTAGAAAATAAATAATATGGAAACCTTATATTAGTTAGAAAATTTGAAAAAATTATATTTTTAGAAAGAAGAAAGTCTAGTCTACATCTTAGTCATATTTTTATTAAACGAATCAATCATTTTAATTTGATTTATTATGGCGGAAGTAGCATTTTATAATTTTTCTGTAAAAACACACTTTTTGCTATATTTTTGCAGGTATATGCCTCAGGTATTGGGGATCCAAACTGGATCCAAGCCTAGAGGCATGCCTTGGAAAAAGGGGAATATCATAACGCATACATGTAGATCTTTACATATAGATTATGGGCCCCCAACGTTGTTTTCCCCTCTTTCACGGGATTTTTTTCCTCTTTCTATCTGGCCTATAGATTCTTGTACATTCTTTGTAATTTTTGAGTAGTTCATCTTATCCCCTACCCCACTATATATATTTTTACAATCATGGGTGACAAAAGACAACGCAAGAAACAATAATAAATTCAAAAACAAGAGACCGAAGTAATTAGAAAATATGAGAATAAAGAAAGTGCAAAGGATGCAAAAACTTTGTGTAGGGAAAGGTACATCTGCTATATAAAATGTACCTAATGTTTTAGAAAATGAGGATGAAATACATAATGAAAATGTAGAGAATAATGATTTTGCAATGAATATTGATATTGAATAGAATGATAATGTTGGTATGGATGAAGAAATTGATATGAATCCAAATGTTAATCTTGAAATTTGTATGGAAACACTAAATGAAGAAAGTAACCTTGTTAATAAATCTTCACCTGTAAGAACACGTCCTTCCATTTTGTGAAGAAAATCAACTCAATTAATTGAAATTGATGAAAACATTATAAAACCAATGCCTAACAAAATGTTTGAAAGAAATGCGAGAAGAAAATCTAGGGAAGTTTGGGATAATTACTTTGAGAATTTAAATGAAACACAAAGATGTCTATCGTTTGTTACATTGATGAAATTAATTAAGATAAGACCTAAAATGAAGTCATAGAGTTAAGAACATCTAATGTTGCTGATTAAAATGAGTCAATTATTGAAAATATACATAAATCATACCAAATTGGAGGTGTCAATAGATGCACCAAAGATAGTAATGCTACACGGCATGCACTTACTGATTGTATAGTAAGTGATAAAATAATTAATAAATGCTTGATTAGAAAAACAAGAAGAGATTTGAATCTAAACAAAAAAATACTAGTGAAAGCAATAGGGAGACACAAAAGTCTTGAGTCAGTTAATAACACCGACTATTGGGCATTCTATGGCAGGCTCCCATGGAAATAAAAGAATATGTTTGATATTCTAAAATAATTACTTGTAAAGTATTGGAATGAGAACACAAGGGTGTGACCGAACAAAAGAGATATAGTAAAAAGAATAATAGATTATCATAATCATGAATTATGTGCAAAAAATTTGTTGGATGTGACTCAAACACAATTTTTCTCTAAGTTTAAGAATGAAAATCCACAAAGTAACATTAGCCAAATATTCTTTGAAATGAGAAAACTCTTTTATGTGAAAATCAATCACTCGCGTACCACTTGTTGCTGTAGGCATCATGTTGAACTTTCAATGTTTTATTTTTTTTGGTCAAATACATTATGTTTTGCATACTGAAATCATATTGTAGGAGTGTGGATTAATTTTCCCAACAAAATTTGCAAGGGAATTTATTCCTACAATATTTTATGAAAAATCAACTGGACAATTTTTTTTTTATAAAAACCATGTTTGGATGGAACATGCAACGTATATGGTGGCATATCATAGGAAAATAATTAGTTGGTTTCAACAAATATAAATCAGTGGCATATCAATTAAAATATGGAAAGGAATCTAAGAGGTGTGAGCTTGTTGCAGAACAATTACCTATATCAAAATATATGGTCAAATTCGGAGAGGAAATTATTTATGAGTATGCAAGGCACACACATAGAGCTCGATGGTTGGATGAACAATTCAAGTTAAGAAAGGAAACATTCCCACTTGGTACTATTGTTTCATTATTTTGACTTCATAGAGAATTACACATTGTAGCCATAAATGGAGGTTCAATCTCAATACTATAACTTAGTGTAATTTGCTATTTTCGTGCATTTATCATTCATGCACTCTCCAAAAAGCACTGAGCAAGATCAAAAAATATTAAGAGAGTATCATTTCTACATCAGTGATGATCAAACACATTACAAAAAATATGTGCAAAGGTGTTTCTAGGTGTTTTATGTGAACTTGAATGAGAGGAACATTTTTTTCAATCAACATTACATTTGGTCGGACAACTACACATCACAATTCAAGAATGCACGAATGTTTTATTGGCTAAGAAGGATGCAAAAATAAATAGGTGTACAACATATATGAATTTTTAATGAGGCAGGACATGGGAAAGGAGAGAATGATGGTGCATGAGCATGTGTGAAAAGAGCACTTGCAAGAGAAGAGTTAAAGTTCAAGGATGGTGCTAAATTTACAGGTGTAAAAAAGCATTGTTGATTGGTGTCAAGAACATGGGCCATGAATCTCAATAGAGTTCAAAGGTTTGTATATATTTATGGTTGATAGAGGAACACCATTTTGTAAGCTATGAAGATTGTATGACAGTTACATGATCAAGTGATATGCACTCATTCTGTACTCCAAATGCAAGCTCTTGGACTATTTATAATAGGTACATGAGATGTTTTTGTATATCATGCATTGATTTTGTGTGGAATGAATGTGAGTCATAGTAGTGGGTGGACAAATGGACTTTTATACCTCTAATTCCACTTGACATATATCATGTTCCATGAGCATTACAACTTGCAGTGTCTTCAGATCATATGACAACATCACCTTACTTTGACCAAGTCTCTGATTTAGTGCAATAAGGTACATATGCATGTCATGTTCTAGATTTATAAAATTATTAAATGATCAAGCCTTAATGTAATTTAAATTTGAATTGATTTTTACTTTGTGATGTAGGGCACATTTTTATAGTTATTGTGACAAAATTTAATGAAGAGGGAACATACTAATTCTTGTGTCATTTTGTAGAGGGGAAAAAAATTGAATTCCACAGTCATTGATGGCAAAGGTCTTGAGTATCCCATTGGGTTAGTGGTAGTCATTGGAACTTGGCTTCGATGATATCCTATCAAAAAATCAAATACTTGGTTGTTTTAAGACTATGAAGTACATCGAAAGACACTTCACTATTCACATTTAGTTCTTGCAACAAATATTCAATTGATCAAATATTGAGGTAGGCCATTAAACAATCTTTGGAAGGGTCGTGAATAAGATTATGAAGCAATTTTTGTTACTGTCAAGAGTAGAGTTGATCCTTGCGGTTCATTGGATTGAATTTGTAAAGGTATGTTCTTCAAGAATTTAATTTGAATAATTACTTTAATGATTTTTTAATTTTTTTTGTAGGATTTAAAATTCTATTTAATTGTTTACTAACATGTTTATATAGGTTAGTGGTGCCAAAAAACACTTCCACCTTCACGTGGTTAGCACTATTAGTAGAGAATTTATTATTCTCGAAGCTAAGGGAAATTAAATATTAGAAAGGAACAATAAACAAAAATTCTCATTTCACCACCTATATTGTAAAAATTTCCTATAGAAATTAACATTTCACTGCTTATATTGTATGAACCACCTATATTATTCACGTGGTTGTCAATAGAAAACCTTACACTAACTTAGATTGGACTATTTGACATTTTTGCAAACAATTCGACAACGAGAGGAAAACATTGAGATGGAGAAAACCGAGACGATATTTTTTAGAGGGTACCAACATAGAGGTATAGGATTTAACAGGACCTTTCTAGGTGCCACAGAGTTTGAGAAATCACCCGACAAACTTATAACATTTTTTGGTCTCAGGGCTCTTAAGGGACTATGCTCGGAAGAAGTAGCCCAAAAGCACCAGGAGTGTAGGGAACCAAAATGATGGCTCCCCAAGAATTTACCAGGCCAACCAAACATGTGTGTGCAGTCAGTTCAGTCCCACAAGCTTTCATTTACAAAATATAGCATCATACAACCTTACACTGACTCAAACTACACTGTTTAGTGATTTTGAAAACAATAGGATAGCGAGAGGACCAAATTGAGATGGAGAAAAATGAGATGGGATTCCCTAGAGGGTACCAATGTGGAGGTGTAGGATTTGATGAGACCTTTCTAGGTGCTACGGAGTTTGAGAAATCACTTGTTGAAGTTATAACATTTTTTGGTCTCAGGGCTCTTAAGGGACTACACTCGGGTGAAGTATCCTGGAAGCAACGACACCATTTGGCACCAAAACAAAGCCTCTAAAAATGTTTACCTATCCAACTCAATGTGTTGGCACAGTTGGTTTGGTGCCAAGAGATTCTGTTTGCAAAATATTACGTTGGACAACCTTACACTGACTCAAAGTACAATATTTTGCACTATTGCAAACAATAGGACAACTAGAGAAAATAATGGATATGGAGAAAAACTGAGAATTTTTTTTAGAGGGTATTGACACAGAGGTGTAGGATTTGACAGAACCTTTCTAGGTGCTACGGAGTTTGAGATATCACTCGTCGAAGTTATAGCCTTTTTTAGTCTCAGGGCTCTTAAGGGACTATACTCAGATGAAGTAGCCCAGAAGCAACAACACTATCTGGCACCTAAATGATGCCTCCCTAAGTGTTTTCCAAGCCATTTTGACATTTTGGCATTGTTGGTTTGGTCCCACGAGATTCCGTTTGCAAAATATAGCATCAGGCAACCTTACATTGATTCAAACTGCACTATTTGGCATAGTTGCAAACAATAGGACAACAAGAGAACCAAATGGAGATGTAGAAAACCAAGATAGGATTTTTTAGACGGTCCCAATATGGAGGTGTAGGATCTGACGGGACCTTTCTAGGTGTCATGGAGTCTGAGAAATCACCTGTCAAAGTTATAACACTTTTTGGTCTTAGGGCTCTTAAGAGACTACATCCAGACGAAGTAGCCTGGAAGCAACGACACCATATGACAACAAAAAAATCCTCAATAATAATTTACCTGGCCACCCTGATGTGTTGGCACAGTCATTTTTAGTGCCAAGAGCTTCCATTTACAAAATATTGCATTTGACAACCTTACATTGACTCAAAGTATAATATTTTACAATGTTGCAAACAATATGACAACGAGAGAGTCAAATGGAGATGGAGAAAACTGAGATAGGATCTTGTAGAGGGTATCAAAACAGAGGTGTAGGATCTAATGGGACCTTTCTAGGTACCATGGTGTCTGAGATATAACCTGTCAAAGTTATTTCCTTTTTTGGTCTTAGGGCTCTTAAGGGACTACGCTCGGACGAAGTAGCCCGGAAGAAACAAAACCATATGGCACCAAAATGACACCTTCTTAAGTGTTTACCAGGCCATTCCAATGCGTTCGCACAATCAGTTTAGTGCCATAAGCTTCTGTTTGAAAAATATAGCATCGGATAACCTTATACTGACTCAAATTACACTATTTGGAATGGTTGCAAATAATAAGACAACAAGAAAACCAAATAGATATGAAGAAAACTAAGATAGGATTTTGTAGAGGGCCCTAACATGGAGGTGTAGCATCTACTAGGACCTTTCTAGGTGCCACGGAGTCTGAGAAATCACCTGTCAAAGTTATAGCATTTTTTGTTCTCAAGGCTCTTAAGGGACTACGCCTAGAAGAAACGACACCATCTAACACTAAAAATAATCCTCCACAAGCATTTACCTGGCCAGATTGACATGTTGGAATAGTTGGTTTGGTGCTAAGAGCTTCTGTTTGCAAAATATTGCGTTGGACAACCTTAAATTGACTCAAAGGACAATATTTTGCACTGTTGCAAACAATAGGACAACGAGAGAGTTGAACGGAGATGGAGAAAACCGAGAAGGGATTTTGTAGAGAGTCTCAACATAGAGGTGTAGGATATGACATAAAATTTCTAGGTATCACAAAGTTTGAGATATCACCCGTTGAAGTTATAGCCTTTTTTGGTCTCATGGCTCTTAAGGTATTATGCTCGGATAAAGTAGCCGGAAGCAACGACACCATACAGAACCAAAATTATGCCTCCCTAAGAATTTACCAGGACATCATGATGTGTTGGCGCAATCGATTCATTCCCATGAGCTTCCGTTTTCAAAACATAACATCGGACAACCTTACACTGACTCAAATTACACTATTTGGCATGGTTGCTGTAGACACCTAAAATATGCTTACACTTAGCATTTCATCTAATTCAACCAATTAATGACACTTATTTAATCCCTTATTCTTTTCTCCATTCTCAGATGCCCATTTACAACACCTTCTTAGTTGTATTGCTCCTATAATCAACTTGTTGGGATAATAGGTCTCTTATTGGCTAAACATTCCTCCTTTCGACCATTCAAAACCTCCACGGTTATCTCTAGACCACTTCTATTGGCTTCATAGGCTATCTATTAGTCACAATTGGTTATCCACACCCCTCCAAACTCTCAATGAGTCTCTAATCATTTGCTAATCAAAGTTTAACTAGCCTAAAACCTAGTTAACTAGCCTAAACCAAGCTTAAATAAGCCTAAAGCATGTTTATCCTAATCTAATCTAAAAGTGCTTTTTGAGCTTTACTCCCACATGCACCCAAAATTTAAAATCCTCTCATTTGGAAAACTATAAATAGAAGGGTCACCCCTCCCTTTCAAACTTCACTCACAAGTCTTTCTCTCTCAAGCACTTTGGAAAGACATTAGAAATCATTTGTGATAGCTTTAAGCTATAGAGCATTTGGATCTTGGCCATACTCCATTGTTGAGAGCTCCCCCATCTTGCATCCATCCACCCCATAATCCAATTTTTCAGTAATATGGAGAGAACCATTGGCCTTGAAGCCATTAATGGTGAGAATCCATTCTTGAAAGCTTGAGTTTCGTATCAAACATCACACCTTTGATTGCTAAGTTGATCTTTTTAGGTTCAATTTCTTAATTTAAGTAATCTAAAGAGTAAAGAGTAGTATATATGCTAGGTTTTTTGATGTTTTTGTCAAAGTTATGATGCATATATAGGATTAACTCTTGTTTATCTCTTATCTCATGATGTATGGATGAATTATCAAAGCTTTGAGGTTCTTTATCCTCATTCCATAGCTTTTGTAACTTTTTATTGCATACATTTGACACGCCCGGTGGGACACTTATGTCCATCCTCCATTAATGGAGGTCTTTTGAGTTCTTCAAAGTTCATTTTCAAGTTTTTTTTGGGTCAAATCACTTGTTATTTCCTCATTTCTGTTTCTAACACTAGATAAATGCCCTTCATTTACATGTATTTTGTGGGTTTGATATAGAAATAAGACACTTTGACTAACCTGTAACCTGTTTGCTTTTGAAAAATTTCAAATTCCATGATTTTTACAGATTTTATATGGGTGTGCGTAGGTTTCATTCTGGGTGCATCTGGGTTCAAACAGGGGTGCACATGTCAGTAAAGGGGCGCGTATGCATCGAACTACATTCACCACCAATCTTTCAGAGGCCATAACTTTTGCTACCGAGCTCGAAATTACTCCATTTTTGTTGCGTTGGAAAGGTATTGAAGAGAACTACACAATGTAATCATAAAATTAGGATTTTTACATACCAAAAATTTATGGTTTAAATTATTATGTAAATAGTCATGTTTTCTAACGTATCTTAAAGTTCAGATTAAAAAAATGTTTTCTTGGCCATTCTAACACTTTGAAATATTTTTGTAGCACTAATAAGTTGTTTGCAAGGTTATCTTGATTTTATTTTTGACTAAATTAGTTAAGTGTTTCATTTCTTAGCTTGAGCAAGTCAAGTTCTTCATCAAGGAGTCATTAGAATACACCTGATTCTAAAGCAACAGAATCGGAAAATATCTCATAACCTTTGCTTGAGATTGCCAACTGAACTTCATTTGATTGTATATCAGTTCTCTTAACTGATATTTATATCATACCTTTGGTATAAAGATATAAATGATTAAGAATCCAATTTAATATTGTCCTGTTATCCTTAGGACTAGGGATTAGTAATTTAATCCAGCTTGTTTATCGTTCTCCTTTTAGGCTCATTTTTAACCTATCTTCTAGAAAGACAATTATTTAAATCCAATATTGCTTTTGCTAGAACAAATTAGAACTACTAAACTCTCATAAGAATTCAATCTCATTTTCATGCAAGCTTTCATTGTCAATCACAAAAGCATCCATATTACTACAATGATAACAATGCCCCTTCGTTACATAAACCGAAGAAGGTCAACTTTCAGAAATAGAATTCAACACATAAGTTTCAAACACTTATTTCCATTCCTATACAATTACATTTTATGCAACAACATACTTGGTACAATGCTAACGGAAAAGAAACATCTTTTCACATATAGTACATCTATAAATCAAGCTGTAATTCATTATAAATCTAATAAACAATCTGATCAGCCTGTCAGATCTCCATTGCTTTTACCTCTTACGGCAACCATCTGCAAAAATAGTCAACATGAGTCAGTTCAATGAACTGAGCATGATAAGCACTAACTTTTAAAACAATTGACTATCCATCAATTGTTTTCATTAAACACCCTGTTTAAATGAGATCAATATTCACATAAGTAAACATAATCAGACTATGCTCTTGTAATACAAAATGATTACAAATATGTACACTCTATCATTGTTACAAAATAGTCTTAATCACTTTCTAATATTTCATCAAATATTAAGAACCAAGGAACGAACTGTACACAAACAATCATTGAATCCAAAATCACAACATTGGTCAGATTGTTTCATTCTTCCAAAAAAGGAAATAACATAACAATTCGGGATTCCACCAATATGTTACAAAACAATTTCCCACTGTTAGACAAATATCAACAAATATTAAATAAAGGAAGAGAAAGAACCAATCCATTCATACTTCCTTTCACATAAGTTCATCACTGAACCGTCTTCACATATGAAAACATTCAACCACTATATAAATGAACAAGTTAGACAAGCCGCAAGCAATATCGCTGTTCTAAATCAAGAAATAAAAACACAGCAAAACTCCTGTACAGCAACTAACACATCAACAATCCATATATCAGCCTTAAGCCCAATACTAGTTCTTCTTAAACACAGTAAGGCTTTCGAACCAAGTTCGAAATCAGGAACCTCTAGCGTATCGCTGTCAACACAGACTTATTTACCATAAGTGATTGAAGCTTCTATAAGACCATACAGAGATTACCTTACCAATGCCATAGTATACACTATCGCCTCCTATAAGAAATCAGAAAGGAACACAACACCCTGTAAATACATCTGTACTAATCAGAGTTAGTCAAAAGTACTCACGATTCATCTTATATAGAGTCATGTTACCTGATACAGACCATTACTCTGACAAAATGTCCAATATCAACAACAGTATATCAAGTCAAGTTTCAACTCAGACAAAAGAAGATACAAGTTAACTTCCTCAATTCTCTAAACCTGAACAACAGTGAAATGGTAAATGATTGTCACTGTTTCCCTTTGGACGAGTAAATAGTGTATAAACTAAAACTCAGGCAGAACTTTTAATTAACGATTTCAAATCAAGAAACCCGACTAAGTCTTACCAATTTTTTTTTCGCACAAGATTTACAAGGAACGAACACAAAAATATACCCAAGGAATTGTACAACAAAATCCATGCAACACAAAAGTAATTCCAGGAAATAACAGAGGTCTTAGTACATGTCATTCCTTCCACCCACTGGTTCATCATTCACCAACTATTAAACATATTCGCATTGAACAGCGGCCCAAATAGAAATATAAATCATTGAATCGTCTCCTCAGAGTCATTCAGAATACAACCATTATAAATCTATAAATACACATTACATACTGATAATGGGTTTACGCCCATAATCGCAGAAACCCAACAACAGTATAAGATGGAATTAGTTGATAAATCCTTCTATACCCTCCATGGCAAACATTCAGAATGAAACAAGTGTAAGCAAATCAAATACCCATTTCAAGCAAGGAAATCAACTGAGCCACTTCGAAACTTTCGAACAGCTTTCACATAGAAATGAAAATGCATACCCAGGAAGTCTTTATCCTTTAATTATTTCAAATAACAGTGGCCAAAAGACCTGTTTCCTCAACCAGGCTTCCATGAAAATCAAATGACAAAACTTATGGCTAAATCTACATTCTCAGCAGTAGATAGCAACATACGATTCAATCATAGACTACACTGGGTCGATAAAATAAAATACAGATGATCAATATTATACACAGTCAACAAGTAATCCCGTTACCACAATAACAAGGAAAACAACTTCTGCTGGGTCGTATAGACTACGGTAACACAACGAGTTACCTGATCCTAGAAAAATTAGAAGACAATTAAAACCCAAAAAGTATCATTATACACTGTCAACAAAAACCACGACAGAGTTTCCAAAGGAGCAGTAGAACTGATCAAACATACAGTATCTAACAGAATCCTTCCATACAGTTTCCACAACAAGAAACAGTGACCACAAATCAACAACATACAGTGGTCTATAACAACACAGGTATATCCTATGGGCTCACGCCAAACAGGCCGAGCTTTCATGCTCTTTACATATAAATATCTCACATATTTAAACCAGAAAGAATACACAAAGGAATAGAGCCACAATTCGATTTTAACAAACACCCATCTAGAGGAAATTGAAAAATCGAACCAGAAGAGATACAGTACCAAAAATCAAACAAGATCTCCATGGAAAATCATCTATTTTCCCAAGACATTTGAACCTAGTTGAGAGAACTTATTAGACCACAGGAAGAGGATAAAAGCCATTCACATATATATCCTCTATAGCAGTTCATACTTGAGCCTCAAAGAGAACTTTACCGAAAAATCGCGACAAGCCAAACAAACCCACAAAGTCCTTTCGCGAGTTGCGAGCTCGACTTCCGAGAATATTGAATGCCATTAAACAACTTTCCCGCCACTTCCACCGACCGCCATTGGCGACAGAAGTGATTCAACTTCAGAACAAGTTTGGACCTTCATGACCTGTCCCTCAACCTTGTTTTTAGGAACAAGGAAAAGAATACCCCACTTAAGTTAGGATAGCCTAAGTTAGATTAACACTTTCATCATTCCTGTTAGGTCTTCGTCCTGAAAATTAGATGACGTTTCACTTAGCTTAGCTTCGAGACCTTTTACTTCACCTTCGGAGCCTGAGACTCCTGACCAGCAAATGCTTCCTCTACCCAAGTGTGATCTAATTCATCACAAACAAATTTAGTTTATCAATTTTCTAGATATTATAGATGAATATCTCTATATTTTTTGATCTATTCAGACCTTTGTCTAATCATATTCTGATTCAAGATTTGTTTCCCATTTCTTCGGGACAACCTTGTTTGTCCAGGAGAAAGAAGGCATCTTCTCGGGATCAAAAACACTTGAGTGTTGTTCATAGATAGTAAGAATTTTCACACTATGTATGCTCTTCCTTCGCGCCTTTTGGAAATTTTTGTAAATTCTTTATTGATATCAATTTTACGAAAATTAATAAACTCATCCATGTTTGCAAAGAAAAAACACAAAACCTGCTGTTTTTAGGTTGCCAAATGGTGTGTTAAACATTAAGTTAAGCAAGATCTAAAGTGCGTGGATGTCCCTATCCACTCAATTGGAACATCATGGCATAATATCTTTCCAGGAATGGCCACTTGATCTTGATTTCAAGATCATCATCATAGTTCCCTTTGTGGATTAAAGCCGAGATACTCTCATCATTTGATCTCCCTTTGACCTAGTTGTTTAAGGAGGCCTCTATTTGGAGCCCCCTTTACATTGTCTTCTCATGAAGTGATAACACAATTAAGATACTTAGTTGGTCAGTGCCTTTCGTTTTTCGTAAATGTGATCTAAGTAGTTTATTTTTCATCTTTTTATCTACACCTTTTCATTGTGGCAATAGAAGGTTCAGGAGTGTTGTCATAGATGTGCACTTTTTTGTTCGTTTATGCTCACATTTTAGTTGTTAAACATCACATCCTTCATCTTTGTATATCTTGATTTGATCATCATCATAATTCAGATTGACTCATCATTTGATCTCCCTTTGATTGCAAACATTAAGATACTTATGTCACATTCGTTGAAGAGTGTTCGCACACATTTTATCCTTTGTTTTGAATCAGTTTTCTTCATTTCCAAAATATTGAAGATCACTTTGTTTGTGTCCACCACGTTGGCACTAATATCTCACTTCTTCATGAAGCTTGATTAACGTGTCCAATTGGTGTGGTTACATGGCTTACATTTGTAATCCTCACCCTTTAACATTTTGGACCTTGTTGGTTGTTGAACTTATCGTGGTATCCTTTGATTGGGATTCACGTCTACCTTTGTTAATATTTATGCCTTGTTCATTTCGAGCTTGACGTAAATATTGACATTGTGTTGATCATCTTTGCATCAAACTCACTTTGCACACACATTTCACATAGGGTGTATTTCCTTGTTGATTGTACTTTGTGTTTCACACTTGCATGATTGTTCCTTGTGATCATTCATCTAGAAAACCTATTGTTTTCTAGGACAATCATTTTTGATCTCATTGAGATTGCATCATCACAATGTCTATTTTCCTTAGACCTTCTTTGGAAAATCATGCACGCATCTCCATACTTACAAAATGTCTAGTTGGATGTCATTATGCTTCCCTAAATCGACATGTCACTTCCTTCCCTTTGAAGGAGTTCCATCACACTATCTAGGTCTAGACATTTGTGCTTAAATGACACCAACAATGACTGACTATTATGCGGTTTCTCACATTTACAAAAATACAAAACCTAGGTTTAGGAATTCAAATCAAAAGATTCCCATTACAACTAAACCTCATTTGGTTCTTCAGTGCTAGAGGGCCACTCGGGTACCCTGTTCCCCACCTTCAACTCATAGTTGGTGTGGTATGGTTTGGATGCTTCTGATCCAAATTATTATTCAGGTTCCCCCCACTCTTCTTCTTTTGATTCAGATCCAAACTACCATTCATGGACTCCCACTCTTCTTCTGAAATACTTCAGATCCCAACTATTGTTCAGATACCCCTAGATCAAATCTTGAATCACGGTCCTCCCTTCCTTCACAGGACCTTTATTCCAACTCACCTCAATGACGTATTCCTCCTTTGAAGACTCATGTGACTCTAAGTTCCATCGATTGAACATCTAATTCAATTCTTGAGTCACGGTCCTCCCTTTCTTCGCAGGACCTCCTTCATCGGTCATCTCAACGACCTCTTCCTTCGTCAAAGAGTTCCATGACTCAAATTCCCTCTAGTCAATCATCTAATTTGACTCCTACATTGCAACTTAATGGATGGTTATGTGATCCTATTTTCTCTCCTACATTACATCGTCTTCTAGAAAAGAAATCTAGGTCCAAATCCAAATCGTCCATTCATGAGACGCTTACCACCAATCCTACTTCCTCTCTTGAGTCATCTTCTTCTTTTAATCAATCTTCCCTCCTTATCAGGACCTATTTCTTCTATTCAACCTTCTATGGTCAAAGAAAAAACAACCTCTACTGATTGATTTCTCTCAGAATGAAGAAAAAATTAGACTACATGATGATATCCCTCTAGAGGATTGCAAACAAGGATTCTTTCTAGAACTTGATACGCTTACATATTGGGGAAAAGAAATTGATCCTTTTTCATACGAACATAGAGGAAAATCCTAAGGTCATGGAACTTGATTCTTATTCTATTCCATCTTCACCTTCTTCTAAGCATGATGAGATATCAAGGATCTAGCATTGAGCCATGGCCTATCTTCTCATTACCAAATCATTCATTATCTATCACCATTCTTCAATTAAAATCTCACCTTGGGTCACCATTGGGTACCCCATCATCTTCTTCTATCCTGGAGCCACCCCCAGGTAGTCCTCCAATTTCTACTTGTGGGTCCACCACTGAGTAGCCCATCGTCTTCTTCTATACTTGGGCCACCCCCAAGTAGTCCTCCATTCTCTACCTGTGGGTAACCTCTTGGGTAGCCCATTCCCTTCTATTCTTGGGCCACATCCTAGTATCCCTTCATCCTCTTCTATCCATGGGATGACCTCCAAGTAGTACCTCCTCATATATCCTTAGGCCACATCCTAGTATTCCTTCATCATTCTTCTTCCATTCTTAGGGCCATATCCTCATAGCCCAATTTCTTCCATCTTAGGGCCATATCTTGGTACCCCTTCATCATCTTCTATTAATGACTCGTCTCCTCGTAGCCCATCATCTTCAATTCTTGGACTATATCCTTATTCGTCCATCATATCATCCTTTTATCAATGACTGGGGCAAGCCCAGCATTAATTTCTCTCATTCCTATCATCAATGTCCAAATGTTCGCTCTCTTATTCTCACTTCTCGGGATAAGACAAGTCACATGTCAGCTTATTAGAAACCCAAACAATTTCTTAATCAAGCTTAGATCAAAACTTCCAAGAGCTTGAAATCCCCCAACAACTTAAATGATCTTAAGGTTAAAAATCTATGTGCGTGATTTAAGAATGCACATCAATGTAACCATCAAGTATGGCACAAAGTGAAAAAACATCTATGGATAGGGAACTCAAGCTATTACATATGAAATCCATGTGTTTCAGGTTAAATTTCATTCATCTTTTGAGTACAATCTCAACTCGATTATTGATATTGGGAGATAACATATTACTGCTTGAAAAACAAACATGCACCTAGTCTCCCTTATCAACGAAGTTTCAGACAGTTGTTGTTAGATCCTATCATGTAGAGTGACATTTATTGTTTCCACCTTTCCAAAAACTATCAAAAAGCTAAAAATAAAAAAATCAATTCAAAAATACAAATAAATATTGAGAAAACACAAGCAAAAATCAAAGGTAAAAAGGTCAGGACATTGTAATTAGGTATTGTGTACACATGGATGTTTTTTTCTTCCATTTCTTACTCTTAATTTCTTTGTAAGTCTTCCTACCATTTTCATCCCTTCGATGATATTTTTGGTTAGCTTATTCACATGTATTTTATGACATTTATCTCTACGGTATCCATTTGACCCTTGTCTTTTATCACCTTGGTAAATTAAAAAACATCTGACCTCTTAGATATCCTATCACAATCACACATCTAAATAAACTTGTTACGAAATAACTTTTGGACATATTTGTTGACACTATCAAATTTCGTCATAATAATCAATTCTACCTCCTTTCATCAAGCCATTAGTGGTTCTTAATCCCTTGTCAAACAAGATATCTGAAATAAGTTTTTAGAAAGCAAAAAAAACAAGATCAATCAATCAAAAGCTAAAAGCTACAAGGTAAATGCAAATTAATATATAACTCTTTCTTGGGTTATATCTAATAATCTCTATCAGGACTATAGACGTTTGACTAGCAGTACAGCAATGTGTTGCAATTAAACTTAAATATATCTCCATCATGGGGCTATGGATTCCTGACTAGTAGTGGAGCAATGTACGACTATCCTTCCACCATCCATTAAACAAAATCATCCTTTCAAACTAATATCATTCTCTACACATTGGCTAGGGTGTCTTAACTTGTTGTTTATTAAATATTTGCCTTCAAGATATAATTAAATTCCACATGTACACACACTAGATCTCTACGAGAAAAGTAAGATTAGTATGTTACCAAATGTCTTTTCTTGGACCTTGTTCAGACTCTTACTCTAGTCCCACATCTTTTCTCATGATTTTGTGCCTTAGGATAATCACTTCTTAATTGTGAGGCTTCTAAGATACATTTATATCATTCACAGAAATCTTCTACTTTCATTTCAGAACATCCATGTGTATAAGATTACTTTTTTTCCATGTTTTCGGACACCTTTGTCCCATTTCACAAAAACAATCTTATCCTTCCTTTCTATCATGTGTTTTTTGGTCAACTTATGTTGGGGGAATCCTTTACTTCTTCCTCGGCACTTCATTGGTTTACGCTCATCATCATGTTGAACCTATCCATAATGACCTTGGGTCCCACTTCTACCTATGAAGATTTTGCTTTTTAATACTACCATCTAATCGCTGGGGACTGTTTTAAATATTCACCTTTCTTGTACGCATGTGGCATTATGCCCTTGTACATACCATCTATCGCTAGGTGCGTCCATGCTTCCTCTTCTTCCTATACATAGTTTCAAAAAAAATTCAAAAATCACAAAAACATTCAAATATGTTAGAAAAAATAAAAAAATTCAAATATGTTAGAAAAATCAAAACTTTCAAATATGTTAGAAAAATCAAAACATTCAAAAATGTTTCAAGAAAACTAAAAAAAATTATGAAATCATCCTACAAAACGTCGACTCTTTGGTTTTTCACCTTTTCATGTGCGTGACTCGCAGGATTATCTTGATCTACCTCCATCAACACAATCTAGGCTGCTTACTTCGTCTGTACTCTTGGGCACAATGAGTTGTCTGGTACTATTTCATAGTGCAAATTTCTTTTTCATCAGACCCAAGTGTTCTTCGTTATTCCCCATTGCATATATCCTTTCTTAGGTAACCATCGTCAACCTTTATCATTGATTCAAATAGTTTGGAACTGAAGCTCGATAACCAAAACATTTGCATCTTATTTCTCTATTGTTATTTTAGCTTGTTTACTTTCTCGTATTGCATTGCATTTTGTATGTTGCATGGAGTTGAGGAATCTTGTACTTCTCTCGTATTACATTTTATTTTGTATGATGCATGGAGTTGGTGTTTTTAGAAATGGACATTTGTTCGTGTATGGATTTTCATGTCATACTACACTTTTCTTCATTATTTTTAATAAGGAACCGATGATGGATATCTCTAGAAATTTGATGAAAAATAAGGTTGTTTAAAAAGGAATTGGATGGATGTTAGTTCATTCCCTCTTCCCCATACTCCTTTTATTCTATATCCCCTTTCTTTTCTTCTTCTTGACAGTATTGTTTCTTCTGTTCTCTTTTTATCATCTTTTAAATCATTGATCGAGTTCTTCTATCACCCCATCGACAATTGAGGGGGAATCCTTCATTCTACTCATTTTACTTTTATCCCTTAAAAGTTTTCTAATTGTTCTATGCATGTCTACTTTCTTTGAAGTGACATCACTTACATCACCCTAAAGAGGGGAAAATGTAGACGCCTAAAACATGCTTAAACTTAGCATTTCCTTCAATTTATTCAATTGACGAAACTTTGTGAATTCAACCCTTCTTCTTCTCTCCATTCTTGGATGCCCATTCACAATAGCTCTTCTTGGTCACTATTCCTCCTATAATCATATTATTTTGATCATATCTCTATTATTAGTTGAAACATTCCTCCTTTCAACCATTCATAACCTTCCTAGTTCTCTCTAGACCACTTCTATTGGATTCATAGGCTATCTATCAGTCGCAATTGGTTATCAAGACCACTCCCAACTCTTAATGAGTCTATAATCACTTGCTAATCAAGTTTAACTAGTGTAAGCCCTAGTTAACTAGCCTAAACTATATTATCTAAGCCTAAAGAATGCTTATCCTAATCTAATTTAAAAGTTTTTTTTGAGCTTTAGTCCCACATGCACCCAAAATTCAAAATCTTCCATTTGGAAAACTATAAATAGAAGGGTCACCTCTCCCCTTTCAAACTAAAACAACTTCACTCACAAGTCCTTCTCTCTCAAGCACTTTGGAAAGGAATTAGAAATCATTTGTGATAGCTTTAAGCTATAGAACATTTGGATCTTGGCCATACTCCATTGTTGAGAGCTCCCCCATCTTGCATCCATCCACTCCATAATCCAAGTTTTGAGTAATATGGAGAGAACCATTGGCCTTGAAGCCATTAATGGTGAGACTCCATTCTTGAAAGCTTGAGTTTCATATCAAACATCACACCTTTGATTGCTAAGTTGATCTTTTTAGGTTCAATTTCTTAATTAAGTAATCTAAAGAGTAGAGAGTAGTATATATGCTAGTTTTTTTGATGTTTTTGTCAAAGTTATGATGCATGTATAGGATTAACTCTTGTTTATCTCTTATCTCATGGTGCATGGATGAGTTATAAAAGCTTTGAGGTTCTTTATCCACATTCCATAGCTTTTGCAACTTTCCATTGCATACAGTTGCAAAAAATAACACAACGAGATGACCGAATGTAGATGGAGAAAATTGAGACAAAATTTTGTAGAAGGCCCTGACATAGAGATGTAGGATTTTACAGGACGTCTCCAGCTGCTATGAATACTAATATATCACTTGTCAAAGTTATAACCTTTTTTGGTCTCAGGGATCTTAAGGGACCACACCCGGACAAAATAGCTTAGAAGAAACGACAACATCTAACACCAAAATGAAGCCTCCATAAGAATTTACTTGGACACCCTGACATGTTGGCACAGTCGGTTTGGTACCACGACCTTCCATTTGTAAAATATAGCATCAAACAACCTTACACTGACTCAAAAATGCACTATTTGGCACGGTTGCAAACAATATCACAATGAGAGAATTTAATGGAGATGGAGAAAACCGAGACATGAATTTGTAGAGGGTCTTGACATGGAGGTGTAGGATTTAACGAGACCTCTCCAAGTTCCACATACCAAGATATACCTATATAAATTATAGAATTTTTTGGTCTCAGGGATCTTAAGAGACTACTCTCGGACGAAGTAACCTGAAAGCAACGACACCGTCTGGCACCAAAACGAAGCCTCCACTAATTTTGGCTATTGGTGTGAGATTGTAATTTCCATGTCACCTGAGGCCTTGGAATATTTTGGTGGTAATGGATCTCTTATTTCACTCCCTCAAATTTGTCCTTTCTCTCTCCATTGCACCCAACTTCACCATTCTTCCTCTACATCCATGCACACTTCTCTCAATATAAATATAAGATATGTCTTTACAATAGAAAATCTGGAACAAGATTTGTTAACAAAATATAAAAGGACAATTACCATGCAACATTACCAACAAAGGTTTGTACTAGTATTATGGTTGGATGAGGGTTGAATCTTGAGGATCATATTCATATTAAGTGTATCGTTGTTGATGAGGGAAGCTCCCCTGTCAAATCAGTTATTTAGTATGACGTGGAAGATGAGAAAATAAAATGAAATATGGATAATTAGATTTAATGGGTAATTAGTACTAAGTATTAACAAGACTAATAAGGCTTCCGACTTCTTTTTAACGTAATCATTGTACCTTGAAATTTAAAAATTTGGCATTGCTACTTAGCAACAGGGGAATGGAAAAGAACACACAGGGGTTATCAATCGCATAGTAAATATTTCTTGTTTAGTTCTAAATGGGAGTTCGTTGGCCTATAGCTTAGTGACCTTCCATTCATTGATATTTCTGAATGGAAGCTAAGTAACAGTGTCTCCTTGTAACTAAGGAAATTGAACCTCAGAAATACTCTCAAATTGCTATAATAAGTCCTGGTCTAGGTTGTGTTCCTAGTGTTGTTTATGTTACTAGTTTTGGTTGTGGTCATCAAATATGGAAGTTTCAGGAAAGGAATCCACACTTCAATGGCAATGCCAATAAAAGTGGCAGTACATATGGAATTCATTTGGTGGAAGGTGGGGTTGCGCCCTTTTGGTTTTTTCTCATGGCATCAAGGTATCCTTTTTGGTATTATCAAAGAGAACCCCCCATGCTTGTGCAATAATTTTAAAAACTTCCTTAGCTCTTGGGAACTTGTTTTTACTAGGATGTAATAACAAGGCTAGTTTTAGCGGGTATTAACAGAAAAAAGAAAACAAATTTGACTAGAATTACTTACGAAATGCATTCCTTTGCTTAGAGCTTATCTTTATAAATGAAATTTAGGTTTCCAAGTTCTCCATATTTGCCAAATTTTGGGCGAATTAACATTCTAGACCTTTGAAAGATTGAAGAAAATGGTGAGTTCATTTCCCCCAACCTTTATTGAAGTGAATTTAAATGAAACAAAATTTGGAATTTGGAGGCGGCACATGGTAGACATTGATTGTCCTTCCACCAATTTACTTATTGATGATTAATTGGATTTATTTGCCATTATTATGATAAGTATGTTTTTGAGATTGCCAAATCACCGTTATATTTATTCATAAGAATACAATTATTATTGTGGCACAGTGGAGGTAACTCCTTAAATCCTCCCATAATTACAAATACATCTCCTATGGAAATGAATAGAGATTAATTCCCTTGGCTCATGGGAATTAGTTAGGTATATGAAGTAAAGAAGAGGCAAAGAACCTTGTGTATAGAAGAATGATGATAATTACAAAAAGTGGCATAACTTTTCATTGGAGTTGAGTTAGTACTTGAAATTTGACATAACACTTAATGAGGATAATGGGTTCTTAAAATGCTTACCATATAGGTATGAAAGCTTGTGGTTTGCAAAATGTG
Organism: Taxus chinensis; assembly: GCA_019776745.2. NCBI lineage: Eukaryota > Viridiplantae > Streptophyta > Pinopsida > Cupressales > Taxaceae > Taxus > Taxus chinensis. Next base: position 814,995,883 of record CM034146.1, read on the forward strand.
TTAGAATTTGTCTTTTTCAGGGCTACAAGGACTAGTAAGGGTCAAAAAGGAAAATGATGAAAGATGGATTTGTGAAACTGATTTTATGGTTTGAGTAAGTGTAAATAGGATTTTTAAGCATGTTTAAAGAGTTTTTCATGTCATGGTTTAGTGATCTATTTCTTTTTAGCATATTGAGCTAGTATTTGCAAAGTGTGAACTATTGAGTTAGTGCTTTAAGAGTAAAAGTGAAAAGGTGATGTCTAAGGAGTTGTAGGAGTTACAGTCTAAGATTTTGGGAGCACCTTAGGGATGGAAAAATTGAACTAATGAATCCAGTAAGAATTTCTGGGTATCCTTAGATCCTTCTATACATGCTTGTTGCAAAAAACATTATCTTAAGGGGCATAGTTGATAGTTTTGGAAAGATGAACAAAAGTGGTGTTTGGAGCCTTATGAATCAAGTTAGTGATGGTCCTTATGATTGTCTTAGGTTTTTTAACAGGGGAGAAGACTTAGAAGCAATGAATAAGGTAGTAAGTGCATGATAAAATAGGAACCCGTACAAAGAGACCAAGAGTGAGAAGAAGCAAAAGTAAGGTAAATACACATAAAAAATGATAAATTGAATAAATAAATACTCATATTAGATAACTCTTTATACATGTTATATAAATATTTATTTCCAAAGTTTCATGCATATTATACATTGAAAACGCTCTAGTATACAACACCAATAAATGAAAAAACATCCATAATGTCTTATATTGTCAAGTGCACATCATATTAGTTTCATACAAAAATAATCTCAGAAATGTAAGGTCTTATACAAAAATATCGAGTTTCAAATAGTATTAACGTGCACAATAAATATAAAAATGTGAATAGGTCATATACTATCAAGTGAATGCCATATAGGTGTACATACAATGTCAAACGTGCATACAATTTCATGCACATAGGCAAATAAAAAATGCCATAGACACAAATATATCAAAATCTATCCCTCTCTTGGCATTGCTCGAAGAAGGACCTCCCTTCGACGTAGATGGAGACATGTGAAATGACTTAGGATCCCTCATGGCCATGCTATGAGTACTCTTTTGCTCTAAATTCACCTATAGACAAACCTGTAAATGTAAACAATTTTTTTTGTCAAAACTTAATATATAAGTTTTCAACATGTATAAGACCATGCTAATGAAACTATTTACATTTAAACACACTTACTGCAATCTCTTGGTCATGATGAATCTACATCTCACACTCAGATGAGTCATCAGGAGCTATTGGATCACAAATTGGGGTATCAAAATGATGAGCTCGAGGAGTCTGTTCCCTCAAAGTAAAAATAGAAGGGGTTGAACCCTACATACACATAAGATTACAAAATCAAACATCAAAATTATCTTATAGAACTATATTAACAATAATTTTTTTGAATGCAAATCTAAACATTTATGCCAACTAAGTACATGTATGTGTAATGAAAATATTTTAACTAATTTTATCAATAGGAAACTATTATTTTACCGTGCCACGCCTGTGAAGCATATGAACAGGGCTACTACCTATCGCATGTAACTCCTACGTATACACAATGCAACCATGTTGATTATGTGCATGATGCTACATTGAAAGAAATTATTAAAATAATTTAACATAATATGAATTACACAAGTTATTTAACAAAAATACATAGATTTTATACCTCAGTGAGTTGCTGCGGAGATGAAATTGCAGTGAAAACACCTTTGTCTACTCCTCACAAAGATGGTGGTGTGTCTAGGGAGATCATCAAATTTAGCAAAAATATGTCATGTCAAGTTAGTTGAGCATATATAATATACACAAGAACATACACATTTAGACATATATTTGAGTTCAAAAGTTAGATATATTTTCGTACGTGAAAATTTTACACAATTAACATTCTAAATTACCTCTAGAAATTTTTATGTAGGGATGGTGTGTTAGAGTAGGTATTTACCTTAGCTTATGTTCACCTAGGTAATTTGTTTACCTTTATTGTATTTATCCTCACCCACTTATGTGTGTGGATATTTTTTTTTATCTTATTTAGATATTAGGAGATATTATCTAGTTGTTAGGTATAGTTCTTTCCTTGATCTATGGTATTGAATAGATCCTTTATGTCTAGTTCTCTCCTAAATCTATGGTCTTGACTAGTTCTTTGATGACTAGTTATGATAGGAAATAAGAGATAAAATATGCGGAATAATCCCTTACAGAATCGCAATAGTAGAAACTAATATGCAGAAAATATTACAGATCTCAAATAAAAGTGTAGAATAAATAACACAACACAGAAAGACAATATTTAATGTGGTTCACCCAAATTTGGGCTACGTCCACCAAGAATCACTTGCTCAGATTTTATTACAAGCCTCCACTCTCTCAATACAATACCCAAATCCGTTTGGAGCTATGCTCAACAAACTCTACAAAATTCACACCTGAATTCAAAGCACATCTGCAATGCATTTGCTTGTATATGTATCATATGCATAAGACCATATAAATAGACAATTTCTTAATTAGTTTGATACAAAACCGTGGGTATCAAAACCATGGGCAAAAACCGTGGGTATCAAAACCATGGGCAAAAAACCGTGGGTATCAAAACAATGGGTACCGAAAAACCATAGGCCCAAAAATAGCCCATAACGGTTACCCATTACCCATGGGTTAATAAACCACCCATAAAAATTTGCTTCGAGGGCTTCACCCCCGAACCCTTATCGATCGGGGGGGCTTCACCCCCCGAACCCCCTTGACCCGCTCACCAGCGAGCGGGACTGCCGTAAAAATACCCAAGTGTAACACATAGAAGGTGTACCACACTCTAACATGAAAATAGGCTTCACAAACATAACAAGTTATTTCCTTGATTTATGGGTTAATCTACGACCTTGAATGGTTCTTAAATTATTATTCCTTGCATATTTAAGCAAGGCCCATTCTGAATGTATTGCATTAAGTTCCATAATAATATATGATATTGTTGCTCATTTGTTTGCAAAGGTTTTATGTAAAAATATTATGAAGAATTGATTTCATCTTATTGATCATGGTGTTTGATCAGCATCTGTGTTCTTGGCTTGGTACGATCTGGTTATCGTTCCTTTTATGGTATCAGAGTAGGAGATTGATGTTGACATCCATCTGTAAGTTTTATTTTACAAATAAAATCTTTGTATATTCATATATTTGGGATTCTGTCATATTTTTTTGGTGTGTGTAGTTTTATGTAAAACAGAGCCTTCCATTGGATCCAGAAGGCATGAAAACCATAAGATCGACTATAAACTCGGCCATTTCTGTAGGTAGTCATTTTTTTGGTTCTTTTGGTGTTGTAGAGAAGCATAGTGGTTCGCCTTGGGATTCATGCCCACCAGAAAAGAAAATGTAGGATTTTTTTTGGGTTTCTCGGGAGCTGCATAGGGAAATTTTTTCATTTGTGGCATAGCTATTTCAGATTGTGCACGTGACATTTTTCAGATCTTTTCTTTCTTGGCAGGGGTCCACGGATGTTGTGCACGTTTTTTACTATTTCGGGAACCCATTAAAATCCTTAGCCCTTGGTCATATGAGAGATTAAATATTGTGATTCCTACTAGTAGGTGCTTAACTTCAGCCCCCTTTAATTTTATTTGTGTGGTGAAGGCAACAACAATTTATTTTGTTTTAGTGGCAATTCAAATAAATAACAGAGTAAAATATTAAAAAGCTTGTAACTTTTGATCGGTAACTCGGTTTTGAGTGCCATTTTTTGCAAAAGTACTTGTTTTTTTGTGCTCTTTCCATTGGAAATATTTATTTTTAAACTTGAACTATAATTATAAAGTGCCAAATATGGAGGAGTTGTAATTAATTGTGGACGTAATTTCGGTTGAGCCCGAAGTCCTAAACTTCTGAGAGTTGCATTTTGTATCTATCATGGATTCTGAGAATGATATACTTTTCTCTGAAGCATGTGGAATTCAAGAGGATATTGTAAATTTTTTGGAAGAAAATAGATTGCTCAAGAAGTGAAATTCTCTTCTACAATCACTCATTCACGATAAGGATACAATAATACACTTCCTGCAGAACAATCTTGCTAGCCTACAACATCACCATCATATTATGGACAGCCATATCCATGCTCCTAGTCCACTTATAGCTATTACTTTTGAACCCATTGATATTGATCTGCTATTCTTTGATTTTGTTCCTACTCTTGATGCTTATACACCTATGAAGCTTATTACTGCATGTTCTTCCACATCTGTGCCTATTACAGTACCACATGTTGTGTATCCTACTTCTGCTCAACTGCATGTCATTTTTGAGAAACATACCACTGCATTCCATTCTCACATGCTCCATTCTATGGTTCTCACTAACGGAGTCATTGGCAGACATTCACAGGGTATTGTTTCATCTATTCCACATGTTAAGTGGAATTCTCGTCATGACATTGGTTTTTGAGAAAATACCTCTTTGGGATCACACATTGACAGAGCTCAGTTTTTTGTTCACTCAACTCTTTCTGAGGATCATGAGTAACACATGACTTCTGCACCTTCACTCAGGATTGAGAAACCTGATATTTCAGCTGTCAGACATGATCAACCTGACACACATTCTGATGTTCTTTTGTATACACCCATTGCACATTTTACACCAAGTCATATGTAGGCATCTTCTTCATCCATCTGTGTTGATTTGGGGTGGATATTTGATCACTCGTGGTGGTGACATAGGCATTCATTGAGAGGAATCTACAGGTGTGGCTCCTCCACCATTCGACCTCTTGCTCCACTTTCTATACCTTCTACATTGTGATGCTTCTTGTTTTGAGCATTTTTATTTAGCAGGTGTAGTGTATCTCTCTTGTTTGTTGAGAGATTTTGTATCTGTATTTTCATCACTTTTGGCATGTTGACAGTATCTTTTGTGGGGGATCTATTCTGGTGCATTCCAGTGTTATTTTTTCAGTGTTCGAGTAGTTGTTTTGACAACTCATACAAATTTTTAGCGTCCCTCCACCCATTCAGCAATATGGGAGGGTGTGGTGTTGATCATGCTTCTTCGGGTTTTGTGTCCTTGCCTTGTTACCTTGGCTTTTCTTGGATCGTGACTCTAGATTTTATGTCTTTGGCTTGTTGCTTTGGTTTTTATTCTTGGATCGTTGCACACCTATTTGCAGCAGTTGATCGAATTATGTTTAGTGTTTTTTTTCACTTTCGACATCACTCTGTTGATAGTCTCCTTGTATGGAGCTATTCTGGTAAAGCCCAGTGTCAGATATTTTTGAGTTCTATGATTGAGCCTTGGATTCAGACCATAGTGCACACCAAAATTCTTCAACATTGTATGATTTTTTGAGCCGATCTTCTTGGGATTCCTTGGAGCGGGTTTTTACTCTCTTTACTTTGTTGTTACTGGTTTTGGGTACCTTGCGGTGTCCATTTTTTCCTAGTTATTGTACATGAGTACCTCATCAGGCCTAGTTTTTGGGACTCATACTATGGACATGCCACTTCCATTTTGGCCCCTAGCTTCACTTGAGGGGGGGGGGGTGTTAGAGTAGGTATTTACCTTAGCTTGTAGTGCCCCGCCTTAGGACACGGAAAAACTATACAAATGTGCAACTAATATTTTAGGTAATTTTTTTTAAAAGGTGAACTAAAACTACTACAATTATATTTTCTTAATCCATCTTCCCCACGTTATTTAATTATAATAATTTAATCATATTAAAAAAAATCAAATGTATCATTAACCCCAAACAAATTAATTACCTAATTCAATTAGACTTACTAAAGTTATTAAATAATTACACACATCTTTTAAAATTTATTTGTTTTCCCCTTTTTAAAATATTTGTCCACACATCAGCCTTTAATAATATCTCTAAATCCATAATAAAAAGCTCATGACTTAAGTGGGTAGGATTAAACATGAGCCTTTAGATCTAATCTAGTCAAATCAAATATGACCCTTGATTTCAAATTTGACCCTAATGTTGCCATAACTTTCTCTTTGTTATTTTCTTCTTCTTGCTTTTCATTTCTATTATCTCATTTTGTTTTGTTTTATCATTTCCATGTGCAGGTTTGTGATGGAGGAGTCTATGGAATTTTGTTATACCAAACCATTTTTTGTGTGTTTAGTTTGTAGAGATTCATATAGTACAAAACAACTGTATGTCTTTCTTTTAGTTTCTTATTCATATATATATATATACACATATATCCCTTTTTTTTGTGTTGTCATTAGAGTGGAGGGGGCAGCGGATTCTAAGAGTAGGGTTGTGGCAGCATGTGGTGGTGGGCGATGCTACGAGTGGTAGTGTGGTGGAGGACAGGTCACTGTGTAGGGACAGTCCATGGGTGTGTGTGGAGGCGGCCATTGGAGATAGCAGGGGGGACAGGCATGTGAGGAGGTAAAGGGTGGATAGTGCCATGCAGGGACAAGGTAGGCTGCAGACGGATGCATCAAGGCGTGGCCGTTGGTGGAGTAGGTTGGCAGACAGTGGAGGGATGGGGACGGGTTCGGCCCTCCCCCACCATGATTTTGTTTTGCCATCAATTTTTTTTATTTTGTTTCAGGTTTGTAATAATATGCAATGTATATTATATATATATATATATATATATATGTATATATATATTATATATATTATAATAAATATAATTTATCTTTACATATATAAACCTATATTAATATTTTATATAAATACCTATATATAGTATATATAGTTTATTTTAATGGAACAATAATAACCTTCACAAATAAATATGTATATAACTGTGCTAACATGATATAGTCCAAAAAAAAGAAACAAAGATCACTATATTACTATATATTTTTGTAATATTTGGAGTATCTTCAAATGTGGGACAATTTATTTCATAATGATAAAACAAAAACCGATTTCTTGTTTATTATTTTTAATCCAAAAGGAAACAAAAAAAATACGACTACAACTACTCCCACTAACAGACTTTACCCAATTTTAAAATTAAATGAATATACAAATATTGCAAATGAGATTTTTTTTTCATTTCTAATACCCTATGTAAAATACATGTTCCAGATTTAAAAAAAAAACATATAGGTGGTAGCAATCTTTTTAAAAACTAGTTTCACTTAGTTTCCTAAATCCATGATAATTTACAAGAGATGTACATTTCAAAATATTAATAGTTTTCTTCCAGATGTTAAATAGTAACTCCATATAATAAAAAAAATTTCTTTTCAAAAGGGATCTTTTTTTTGATACAATCAAATTTTCAAGGTATTAAAGGAAAAATACTTCTACTAAATGTATTTTATAGGAATCATTTTTAAGTCTTATTTGAAGTTCACATATACAACCATACACAACATACATAACATACTCAAGATTATTACAAGACTTCTTGCAAGCTTGAAGAGAGAGTTTTCTCAAGAATAACCTACACTCATTTAAAAGAAATTTATCAATACAAAAAGGAGGTTTTACAACAATGAAGCTTCCACTAAACCATTATTTTCAAGAGACAAGAGGTAATGTCCACAATAGAGTGAAGAAGATAAGAGAGCTCCAACCAACATCCCACTTCCATCTTGAGATCCAAATGCACATGCCTTCAAGAAAACCATACAAGGAGAAGAAGCTTGTTTACCACCCAACCATAGGCATCATTACATGCCTTTCCCAAGATTGGGATGCATGCTAGCCTCCCCCAAGCCCATGGGAAAGAGGACAACTAACCAAAACTTACACAAGAGTGAGGTGAACAACCAATAATAAATCCACATGAAAAATAAGACAAATATCCAAGACAAGACTCCAAGTTTTACAAGCATGAAAAAGAGGAGAACCCAAGTTCTACCTCTAAAACAAATGGGGAAGAGAGGAGAGGAGTTCTCCAAGAGTTATAACCAAAAATATAAGCACAATACCAAGATCTCCATACCCTCCTCATGTCTCCTATTTCATTTTAAAACCCTCCTTATCCCTCCACCCTTTCACCAAATCCTTCTTGGAAGGGTTTTCAAACCCCAAAGGGGTTTCCTTACCAAGAATGGGGAAGGAGATTCAAGCCAAATGAATCACCATCCCACCTCAAACCATTTGAGGGGAGTCACTAAAATCTTACAAGGCTTGTCCATCAAGCCTTGAGGATTGAGAGGGAAAAATCCCTCTCTCTTCCCCCACAAACTCCAAAACTCCATCATCACCATATGATGGAGGGAGTAAAACAAGCAAACAATAACCAAAATCCACATACAACAATAACATTTTCAAGTAAAAAATCTAACAAATAATATGAATACAACACATGCAATAAGACTTAAGAGCCTACCTCAAAGAAATCTCTCCAAAAAGCTTTCCAACTTCAAACTTTCTCCACTCCTTGACCCAAGTAAACCTCTAGCTCCAAATCACACAAGCATCCAAGCAAAAAGTCTCCAAAAAAAAGTTCTCTTCTTTTCCCATGAAGGAAAATTTGAAGAGGAGCAAGAAAAAATCCTCACAAATGAGGGGGTGACATGTGTCACCCCTCTCCTCCTTCAAGGTCAAAGATGCCAAAACAAAAGAGAGAAAGGGTAAAATACCTTTTAGCCCTCTTCTCCCAAATTACTCTAAATGCTAACAAGACAATTCTTGTGCAACTTTTAACAAAGCACACTAAACCATACCCCTTACATGGATGTGACCAAACAAGAGGCAAAAAGGGAGGGAAAACTCCCTCTAGCCTTGGAAATAAGCCCCCCTACCTATTAGGTAGGGTCCAAGGGCTCATTTTTATGTTAAGGGAACTCCCAAACTAAAAAGGGGTCCCTAAAAATGCCCAAAATAACCCAATTTCGGGTTTGGCAAAATTAGGCACAAGGTTAGAGGGTGTGGGGACCACCCAAGGGTTCACATGTGACCTTAAACCCTCTAAATTAATTACATCATTAATCTAAATCAAAACTTAATGCAAGTGGGGTCATTAATTCCCAAAACAAGTTTACAACACAAACTAAAACACCCTAAGCAAAATTAATAATTACAAGACATATTACATTACAAATGAGGGTCACCCATGGTGCCCAAAAATAATAATTCTAACACTAAGGCCTCACAGCAATAAACATGGCTAGGATTTAGCCCGTGGGCTGCTTGTGCAAAGTTGTGTAGCTGGCCTGAATCCCACATTCTCCTGTGACTATCACCTGCACACTCATTGCACACATTAAAGGCACCTGTCTGATAAAATATAAATCAACTACTAAACAAGATAACAATGAATTCTAGACTATCATTTCATCTTTCTAGTAATCAAAAGTGTGACAACGTGCACAACTTATACAAAATTCACCATAAGTTAGTCATAATGATAAAATGACATGTATCCATAGAATCTCAACATGCAACAAACTGAGTAACCATCAATATAACTACGTTCCCAAAACAACATCATATCAATTAGTATCCATGACATCATAAGATAATGCAAAGCAACATAATAATCAAGCTAAATCGGCGCTATACACCTAAATGTCCATACATGCCTAATCAGATCAAATCTCCTAATGTAATGTCCAAAATATAACAAATCCCTGTCAAAACATATCTATGAGTAAATGAGAAACAAGTAACTGAACTATAAAAATGTGGGCACTACATCCCCCTCTACTAAAATTAGACTTCCTCCTGAAAATCACTAAAAGAGATTGGGATATCTAGCCCTCAAAGGTGTCTCATCCTCCCAGGTAGTTGTTGTCTCATCGTATTGGTCCCAATGCACTCTTACCTGGTCCAAGTCTTGACCCCAAAGGGCCAACCTCTTGTGCTCTAGTATGCGTATGGGATCTAGTCTCCATTTTCCTCCATCCTCTACCTGTAATGCCGACTAATCCAAAACATGAGAAACATCTAGTACATATCTACATAGTACAGAAACATGAAATACATCGTGGGCCCTCTGCAAGGTGTGGTGGAAAAGGTAGGAGATAGGCAACTAGACCGATGACCTCTAAAATATCAAAAGTCCCCACAAAACGAGGTGATAGCTTAGAACCCTTTCCATAACGGATCAGAATTTTATGCAGATGCAAACTCTCAAGAAGACTTTGTCACCCACTGCGAAGTGACGATCAATCCTCTTGGTGTCTGCATACACCTTCTAGCATGCTCTAGCCCACTCAAGATGTTGTCTAATCAGAACAACCTACTGCTCTAAGTCCTTAATAGAAATGTTGGTCCCAGAATAATCATGTCATCTAGTCTGTCCCAACTCAAAGGTGTCCTACAAGGTCGTCCATACAAATCCTGGTAAGGAGCCATACCAATGGAACTATGATTGTTGTTGTTGTAAGAAAACTCAACTAAATGCAAAAAATCTCCCCATTTCTTCTGCTGGTCCATCACATACATCCTCAACATGACCTTTAACACCTGATTAACTCTCTCTATTTATCCATCTATCTATGGATGATAAGCTGAACTGAAATTAATTTAAGTACCCAGAGCAGTCTGAAAGGAAGTCCAAAAAACTGAAGTGTAGATGGTATCCATGTCATTGATGATGGTCTTCAGAATCCCATGCAACCTAACAATGTCCTCCATAAATACTTTGGCGATGGCCTATGCATTATAGGTGACCTTGGTTGGCGAAAAAGTGCGCAACCTTGGTCAACTTATCCACGGTGACCATAATGGCATCATGATGATAAGAAGACATAGGAAGTCTGACTATGAAATCCATGGAGATCACATCCATTTCCACTCGGGAATATCATGAGGATGTAAAAGTCCTACGGGATGAGAATTCTTGCCTTAAACCCTCTGACACTCAAGGCAACATGCAACAAAATATGCTATGTCCTGTCGAAGACCTGGCCAATAATATAACTCCCTCAGATCAGCGTGCATTTTCTTCACTCCTAGATGTGCTGCATATGGGGCTCGATGAGCCTCTGTGAGGATGAAGCTACGTAGATCACCAGCCTTAGGCATGTAGATGTGCCTATGGAACCGAAATAAACCATATGTCTCTAAAACACACCCATAATATCGGCCCTCTAATGAACCCTGTGACTCCAACATTTGTCTAGCTCCCTCATAAAATCTATCCTCTGGAAGGTGCTCAAGAATCTTACCTCTCAAATCTATGACTGAAGTGTCAAAGAAGCAAGCACATGTCATCATCTACTAAGTGCATCTGCAACAACATTTTCCTTTCCTTCGGTATACTGCACCTCCATGTCATACTCACATAGGAACTCCATCCAATGCCATTGACGAGCATTGAGGTTCAGCTGTGAGAAGATATGCTGATAAGCTACGATGATCTGTCCTCAAAATGAAAGGTCTACCCAAAAGGAAATGTCGCCAATTCACAAGTGCATAGGACAACTACTACAAGCTCCAAGTCATGAGTAGGGTAATTAAGCTCGTAGTCCTTGAGCTTATGAGACTCAAAGGTAATAACCCGATGCTCCTGCATAAGAACTACTCCCAAACCCTCTAGTGATGCATCAGTACAAACAACAAAATATCTCTGTCAGGTCTAGAACTGCTAAGATGGGTACCATGGTTAACCTTTCCTTAAGCAACTGAAAGGCCTGCTCACACTTTTCTGACCAATCAAATTTCTTCCCTTTCCTATGAAGAGAAGTGATAGGGTGAGCAATCCTAGAAAATTTCTCTACAAACCTACGGTAATACCCTGCTAAACCCATGAAACTCCTTACCTCAGTAACTGATGTGGGTGTTGGCCAGTCCATGATAGCCTGTATCTTAGAGGGATCTACTGAGATACCCTCACCTGATATGATATGACCCAAGTATTGAATTTCTTGTCTGAAAGAAGCTACATTTTTCCAAGTTCCCATACAACTTCTGCTCTCTCAAAACCTGAAGTACCTATCTCAAATGCTCCTCGTGTTCCTCCTCAGAACAAGAATAAATCAATATGTCATCAAGGAACACTAAGACAAAGTGATCCATAAATTTCCTGAATACTCCATTCATGAGGCTCATGAAGACAGCTGGGGCATTAGTCAAACCAAATGGAACAACTGTGAACTCATAATGCCCATAACATGTGTGAAACGTTTGTCTTATGAATGTCTGCATCTGAAATGCTGCAACTGATGATACCCTGACTTGAGATCAATTTTGGAGAATACTCTCACTCCCCACATCTGATCAAACAAGTCATCAATCCTAGGGAGTGGATAACGGTTCTTTATTATGACTTTGTTGAGCTGCCTGAAGTCAACACAAAGCCTAAGAGAACCATCCTTCTTCTTCACAAATATGAATGGCACTCCCCAAGGAGATACACTAGGGTGAATGAGACCCTTATCTAACAACTCCTCTAACTGAATCTTGAGGTCATGAAGCTCTAGAGTCGTCATCTGATAGGGTGCCCTAGAAACTGGTGCAGATCTAGATACTAAATCAATGGTGAAATCCACCTCTCTACGGGGTGGTATCCCTGGAAGCTCAGTCCTAGAAACACATCTATATATACTCCCTCAAAACTGCATGATCATCTAAGGGTGAGTGCTCTGGAGTGCTCTCTGATCGATCACTGATGGTGATAGAAAACAATTGACAACCCTTATGCATGCTCCACTTGAGTTTCTTAGCTCGAGATCATGTGCAAGGAGATAGGCCTCTGCATCCCTAAAATCATAACTTCACTCCCAAGATCATCCTGACACTCAATGACCTTGTTTCTATAATCCACCTTAGCTCGATGAGCCTTGAGCCAATCCATACCCAATACTACCTAATATGATCCTAGAGGAATAACTCGGAGGTCAAGTGTAGTGGAGAAGGCTCCTAAATCAAGTACGAAACTCTCCACATACGAGTCCATGTGCCAGTTTGGCCCCAGAGGCCAACTCGACCTACCAACTATCTGGTTACCTAGCCACCACTAGCCCACACTGGTCCACTATAGAAGGTGATATAAAAGAATCTGAAGCACCTGAATAAAAAAGTACTGAGACATAAATACCCCTGATAGTACCTGTTGTCTCAATGATTGTGGCCTGATGCTCTGCCTGGTAGTTGTCAACCGCTGCATATACACGATGGGTACATCCCACATCACCCACCATCTTCTTGGATCTAGAGGTCTCTCTATGCATCCATGGTATTGGGTTTGTGTGGGCACATATGCACATAGTGATCAGGAGATCCACAAATGAAACATCCTCCTATACCCCTATGAGATGGGGTTCCTCTTGTACTCTGGTGTACTGATCCCAGCCGGTCCAACCCTAGCAGACTGCTACGTGCGAGCTGGCTATGCCTGCTGAGTACCATGTCTCCTATCCCTAGCTCCACCAAAACTCCTCTAGAACCACCTCTCTGAAAACCCTGTGTCTGTCTAGCCCCCTGCTGCTGGGTGGCCTTGCTGCTGTTGTTTATTGTCACTGTGGGTGTGGTGGAGCCCTCGTGGCTGCTGGTGGAGGCCAGAATCCTCCTCTAGGGGGTGGTGCTGTACCCCGTGACCTATAACTCTGAAAGGCCTGTATCCTCTCCTAAAACTTGCTCTTGTTTCTATCTCGGTGCTCCTGTGCCTTGGTCCTGTTCTCCTCAGCTAAGTAGGCCTTCTCAATGGCCTTCTCAAGTGTGGGAGGAGATAACATCCTAACTTGCTCCTACTATATCTACATTAAGGCCTCAAATAAACCTATTAATCTACAATTTCTCATCTTGTAGGTAATCCACATACTATAGAAGATCCAGGAACCTACTCTCATACTACGCTATTGTGCCAGATCCCTGTCATAAGTCATGAAACTCATCAATCCTCTTCTGCACGAAATGCTCTGACATATAACAAGCCCTGAATCACTCCTCAAACATCTCCCAAGTCACTGTCTCTCGAGTCAGATGGAGCTTCCGCTCCTCATTCCTCCACCAAATGCCTGTTGTATCTCGGAGGAGGTGTATGGCAAACCTTGCCTTGACGTTTCTCTCATAAGAGTGCAAGCCAAAGCAACTATCCAAGCTAAGGAGCCATGACTCAGCCCCAAATCCATCTATAGAGCCAGTGTAGGTGGGTGGCTGCAAGCGAAGGAGATCCCTGATCACACTACCTGTATCTCGATCCTGGTGATGTAGTCCAATAGGTGAAAGGGGTCGCCTATCCCCAAATGGTCCCTCGAGACTGTGTGAGTGACTACGATGGTATGAGGCTACCCTCTCATGATGAACAAAAGGGCTACATGACCTCTCTGCCTCAGTGTATCGTGCTCTGGTGGCTCTGAATGCACGTCCTCGCCTATTGGCTCCTCGTCTCCCAATGGTATCTCCTCTCTCACCTTTTGCGGTGGTGGAAGACGCTGCTCCACAACGCCTATCAGCTGCTGTAGGACCTCTAATATCTGAGGCCCAAATTCAGGTGCTGGAAGACTCCCACGTAGGTGCACTACACCCCAAGCCTCTAGCTGATCGTCCCCTCTTGGGTGTCATCCTATGCACGAGGTGGCGAATAAGTTATTAAATGGTAATGGTGTGAAAAATGTTTAATTATTTTATTTATTTATTTACTTTTAATTTTATTATCAATGTTGTTAACTATTTTGATTGATTACCTAGAGTGTCCGTATGTGTGAACCTCTGCTCTGATACCAAATGTAATGCTCCACCTTGGGACACGGAAAAACTATACAAATGTGCAACTAATATTTTAGGTAAATTTTTTTTAGAAGGTGAACTAAAACTACTACAATTATATTTTCTTAATCCATCTCCCCCACGTAATTTAATTATAATCAAATTTAATCATATTAAAAAAATTTAAATGTATTATTAGCCCCATTTAACAAATTCATTACCTTATTCAATTAGATATTACTAAAGTTGTCAAATAATTACAACACATCATTTAAAATTAATTTTTTTCCCCTTTTTAAAATATTTGTCCACACACCCTCCTTTAATAATATCTCTAAATCAATAATAAAAAACCCATGACTTAAGTGGGTAGGATTAAACATGAGCCTCTAGATCTAATCTAGACAAATCAAATCTGACCCTTGATTTCAAATTTGACCCTTTTTTACCTTAATCTTTCTCTTTGTTATTGTTCTTTTCTTTTTTTCTCTTTCTTCTCATTTTGTTTTCTTTGGTCATTTTGTTGTCATGTTGGAAGAGCTATGGAGTTATTTTAAAGTTCTATTTTTTTTGTTTTGTTTGTAAGATTCATATAGTAATAACGAACTTATTGTTTCTTTTATTTTTTCTTCACACATACATTTAGGAGTCTGGTTGGGCACGGATATATACATTGTATACATATATGTTTTTTTTTTGTTCTTTTGATTAAAGTGGAAGGGGTGGCATATTAGAGAGGAGGATCCAGTGTGGAGAGGGGGATTGTGGCCACTATATAGGGGGGAGGGTTGGACAATTATGCCGCACATGGGAGGACATGGCATGGGGGGCAGTCCGCGAGGTACTGTGTAGGGGGGTAGCAGTGGGAGACGGCTGCGGGAGGTGGGGGAAGGGACAGACAGGGTGTGGGAGGGGCAGGGGCAGGGAGCATTAGTAGGAAGGGCGCGGCCGGGGGGAGTAGGGGTTGGGGGGTAGCACAGGGGTGGGGAGGGTTCGGCCCTCCCCCACTATTTTTTTTTTGTTTTGCAATATTTTTCCATTAAATTTTGTTTTTTTTTATTTTTTGGGTATGCAATGTATATATATATATATATATATATATATATATGTTATATAAATATATATATATATATATATATATATATATATATATATATATATAGTTTATTTTAGTAATAACAATAATAATATTAACTAAGAAATATGGATATAGTTGTGCTAACATGATACGGTTCAGTTAAAAATAAACAAAGTTCACTATATTATATATATTTTTGTAATATTTAAGTATTTCAAATGTGAAACAATCTATTTCAAAATAAAATAAAATAAAAAATATTGATTTCTTGTTTGTTATTTTAAAGCCAAAAGGAAGAACAAAAAAATTTAATTCAACTACTCCCATTAATAGATTTACCCATTTTGAAAATAAAAAAATACAATATTGCAAATGAGATTATTTTCATTTCTAAAACCCTATGTAAAATACATATTCCAGAATTTTAAAAAAAACATAAAGTGGTAGCAATCTTTTTAAAACTAGTTTCACTTAGTTTCCTAAATCCATGATAATTTTCAAGAGATGTACATTTCAAAATATTAATAGTTTTCTTCCAATAGTAAACTCCATATAAACAAAACAGATTTCTTTTCAAAAGGGAGGATACAATCAAATTTTCATATTCAAAGAAAACCAACTAATAACAATATTTCATTTTTAAGATTTGAAGTTCACATATACAACCATACACAAATACATAACTACTCAAGTTTATTACAAGACTTCTTGCAAGCTTGAAGAGAGAGTTTTCTCAAGAATAACCTACACTAGTTTAAAATAAATTTACCAATACAAAGGAGGTTTTACAACAATGAAGCTTCCACTAAACCATTCTTTTCAAGAGACAAGAGGTAATGTCCACAATAGAGTGAAGAAGATAAAGAGCTCCAACCAACAACCCACTTCCATCTTGAGATCCCAATGCACATGCCTTCAAGAAAACCACAAGGAGAAGAATCTTGTTTACCACCCAACCATAGGCATCATTACATGTCTTTCCCAAGGTTGGGATGCATGCTAGCCTCCCCCAATCCCATGGGAAAGAGGACAACTAACCACAACTTGCACAAGAGTGAGGGTGAACAAACAATGATACATCCACATGAAAATAAGACAAGTATAAACAAGACTCCAAATTTTACAAGATGAAAAAGAGGAGAACCCAAGTTCTACCTCTAAAACCAATGGGGAAGAGAGGAGAGGAGTTCTCCAAGAGTTATAACCAAAAATATAAGCACAATACCAAGATCTCCATACCCTCCTTATTTCTCCTATTTCATTTTAAACCCCTCCTTATTCCTCCACCCTTTCACCAAATCCTTCTTGGAAGGATTTTCAAACCCCAAAGGGGTTTCCTTACCAAGAATGGGGAAGGAGATTCAAGCCAAATGAATCACCATCCCCACCTCAAACCATTTGAGGGGAGTCACTAAAATCCTACAAGGCTTGTCCATCAAGCCTTGAGGATTGAGAGGGAAAAATCCCTCTCTCTTCCCCCACAAACTCCAAAACTCCATCATGCCATATGATGGAGGGAGTAAAACAAGCAAACAATAACCAAAATCCACATGCAATAATAACATTTTCAAGTAAACAATCTAACAACTAATATGAATACAACACATGCAATAAGACTTAAGAGCCTACCTCAAAGAAAGCTCTCCAAAAATCTTTCCAACTTCAAACTTCTCCACTCCTTGACCCAAGCAACCTCTAGCTCCAAATCACACAAGCATCCAAGAAAAAAGTCTCCCAAAGAAGAAGTTCTCTTCTTTTCCCATGAAGGGAAATTTGAAGAGGAACAAGCAAAAATCCTCACAAATGATGGGGTGACATGTGTCACCCCTCTCCTCCTTCAAGGTCAAAGATGCCAAAACAAAAGAGAGAAAGGGTAAAAATACCTTTTAGCCCTCTTCTCCCAAATTACTCTAAATGCTAACAAGACAATTCTTGTGCAACTTTTAACAAGCACACTAAACCATACCCCTTACATGGATGTGACCAAACAAGAGGCAAAAAGGGAGGGAAAACTCCCTCTAGCCTTGGAAATAAGCCCCCCTACCTATTAGGTAGGGTCCAAGGGCTCATTTTTATGTTAAGGGAACTCCCAAACTAAAAAGGGGTCCCTAAAAATGCCCAAAATAACCCAATTTCGGGTTTGGAAAAATTAGGCACAAGGTTAGAGGGTGTGGGGACCACCCAAGGGTTCACATGTGACCCTAAACCCTCTAAATTAATTACATCATTAATCTAAATCAAAACTTAATGCAAGTGGGGTCATTAATTCCCAAAACAAGTTTACAACACAAACTAAAACACCCTAAGCACAATTAATAATTACAAGACATATTACATTACAAATGAGGGTCACCCATGGTGCCTAAACCAATAATTCTAATGCTAAGGCCTCAAGCAATAAACATGGCTAGGGCTTAGCCCGTGGGCTGCTTGTGCAAAGTTACGTAGCTGGCTTGAGTCCCATGTTCTCCTATGACCTGTCACCTGCACACTCATTGCACACATTAAACGCACCTGTCTGATAAAATATAAATCAACTACTAAACAAGATAACAATGAATTCTAGACTATCATTTCATCTTTCTGGTAAAAAGTGCGACAACGTGCACAACTATACATAATTCACCATAAGTTAGTCACAATAATAAAATGACATGTATCCATAGAATCTCAACATGCAACAAACTGAGTATCCATCAATATAACCATGTTCCCAAAACAACATATCGTATCAGTTAGTATCCATGACATCATAAGATAATGCAAACAACATAGTAATCAAGCTAAATCGGTGCTATACACCTAAATGTCCATACATGCCTAATCAGATCAAATCTCCTAATGTAATGTCCAAATATAACAAATCTCTATCAAAACATGTCTATGAGTAATGAGCAACAAGTAACTGAGCTATAAAAATGTGGGCACTACATCCCCCTCTACTAAAATTAGACTTCCTCCTAGAAGTCACTGAAAGAGATAGGGATATCTAGCCCTCAAAGGTGTCGCATCCTCCCAGGTAGCTGCTGTCTCATCGTATTGGTCCCACTGCACTCTAACCTGGTCCAAGTCTCGACCCCAAAGGGCCAACCTCTTGTGCTCCAGTATGCGTACGGGCTCCAGTCTCCACTGTCCTCCATCCTCTACCTGTAATGCCGACCAATCCAAAACATGAGAAACATCTAGTACATATCTACGTAGTATAGAAACATGAAATACATGTGGGCCCGTGTAAGGCGTGGTGGAAAAGCTAGGTGATAGGCAACTGGACCGATGACCTCTAAAATATCAAAAGGCCCCACAAAACGAGGCGATAGCTTAGAACCCTTTCCATAGTGGATTGGACTCTTATGCGGACGAACTCTCAAGAAGACTTTGTCACCCACTGAGAAGTGATGATCAATCCTCTTGGTGTCTGCATACGCCTTTTGGCATGCTCTAGCCTGCTCAAGACGTTGTCTAATTAGAACAACCTACTGCTCTAAGTCCTAAAGATAAGCTGGTCCCAGAATAATCTTGTCATCTAGTCTGTCCCAACTCAAAGGTGTCCTACAAGGTCATCCATACAAAGCCTGGTAAGGAGCCATACCAATGGAACTATGATAGCCATTGTTGTTGTAAGAAAACTCAACTAAATGCAAATAATCTTCCCACTTCTTCTGCTGGTCCATCACATACATCCTCAACATGTCCTCCAACACCTGATTAACTCTCTCTATCTGTCCATCTGTCTCTGGATGATAAGCTAAACTGAAATTAATCTGAGTACCAGAGTAGTCTGAAAGGAAGTCCAGAAAACTTAAGTGTAGATGGTATCCCTGTCATTGATGATGGTCTTCAGAATCCCATGCAACCTAACAATTTCCTCCATAAATACTTTGGTGATGGCTTGTGCATTATAGGTGACCTTGGTTGGCGAAAAGTGTGTAACCTTGGTCAACTTATCCATGGTGACCATAATGGCATCATGATGATAAGAAGACATAGGAAGTCTGACTATGAAATCCATGGAGATCACATCCCATTTCCACTCAGGAATATCATGAGGATGTAAAATTCCTGCGGGATGAGAATGCTCTGCCTTAACCCTCTGACACTCAAGGCAATGTGCAACAAAATCTGCTATGTCTCGTCGAAGACCTGGCCAATAATATAACTCCCTCAGATCAGCATGCATTTTCTTTACTCCTGGATGTGCTGCATATGGGGCTCGATGAGCCTCTGTGAGGATGAAGCTACGTAGATCACCAGCCTTAGGCACATAGATGCACCTATGGAACTGAAGTAAACCATCTGTCTCTAAAACACACCCAGAATATTTTCCCTCTAATGAACCTTGTGACTCCAACATCTGTCTAGCTCCCTCATAAAATTTGTCCTCTAGAAGGTGCTCAAGAATCCTACCTCTCAAATCTGACTGAAGTGTCAATGAAGCAAGCACATGTCATCATCTACTAAGTGCATCTGCAACAACATTTTCCTTTCCTTTGATATATTGCACCTCCATGTCATACTCACATAGGAACTCCATCCAATGCCATTGACGAGTGTTGAGGTTTGGCTGTGAGAAGATATGTTGCAAGCTACGATGATCTCTCCTCAAAATGAAAGGTCTACCCAAAAGGAAATGTCACCAACGCACAAGTGCATGGACAACTGCTGCAAGCTCCAAGTCATGAGTAGGGTAATTAAGCTCGTAGTCCTTGAGCTTACGAGACTCAAATGTAATAACCTCGATGCTCCTGCATAAGAACTGCTCCCAAACCCTCTAGTGATGCATCAGTACAAACAACAAAATCCTCTGTCGGGTCTGGAATTGCTAAGATGGGCACCATGGTTAACCTTTCCTTAAGCAACTGAAAGGCTTGCTCACACTTTTCTGACCAATCAAACTTCTTCCCTTTCCTCTGAAGAGAAGTGATGGGGTGAGCAATCCTAGAAAAGTCCTGTACAAACCTGCGGTAATACCCTACTAAACCCATGAAACTCCTACCTCAGTAACTGATGTGGGTGTTGGCCAGTCCATGATAGCCTGTATCTTAGAGGGATCTACTAAGATACCCTCACCTGATATGATATGACCCAAGTATTGAATCTCTGTCTGAAAGAAGCTCCATTTTTCCAAGTTCCCATACAACTTCTGCTCTCTCAAAACCTGAAGTACCTATCTCAAATGCTCCTTGTGTTCCTCCTCGGAATGAGAATAAATCAATATGTCATCAAGGAACACTAAAACAAAGTGATCTAGAAATGTCCTGAATACTCCATTCATGAGGCTCATGAAGACAGCTGGGGCATTAGTCAAACCAAATGGAACAACTGTGAACTCATAATGCCCATAATGTGTGAAACATTGTCTTATGAATGTCTGCATCTGAAATGCACAACTGATGATACCCTTACTTGAGATTGATTTTGGAGAATACTCTCGCTCCCCGCATCTGATCAAACAAGTCATCAATCCTAGGGAGCGGATAATGGTTCTTTATTGTGACTTTGTTGAGCTACCTGAAGTCAACACAAAGCCTGAGAGAACCATCCTTCTTCTTCACAAATATGACTGGCGCTCCCCAAGGAGATACACTAGGGTGAATGAGACCCTTATCTAACAACTCCTCTAACTGAATCTTGAGCTCATGAAGCTCTGGAGTCATCATCTGATAGGGTTCCCTAGAAACTGGTGCAGATCCAGGTACTAAATCAATGGTGAAATCCACCTCTCTGTGGGGTGGTAACCCTGGAAGTTTTCACTTGGAAACACATCTGCATACTCCCTCAAAACTGCATGATCATCTAAGGGTGAGTGCTCTGGAGTGCTCTCTGATCGATCACTGATGGTGATAGCAAAAAATTGACAACCCTTACGCATGCTCCGCTTGAGTTGCTTAGCCAAGATCATGCGCAAGGAGATAGGCCTCTGCATCCCTAAAATCATAACTGCACTCCCAAGATCATCCTGACACTCAATGACCTTATTTCTGCAATCCACCTTAGCTCGATGAGCCTCGAGCCAATCCATACCCAAAACTACCTGATATGATCCTAGAGGGATAACTTGGAGGTCAAGTGTAGTGGAGAAGGCTCCTAAATCAAGTACGCAACTCTCCACATACGAGTCCACGGCGAGTTTGGCCCCAGAGGCCAACTTGACCTGCCAACTATCTGGTTGCCTAGCCATCACTAGCCCACATTGGTCCACTATAGAAGGTGATATAAAAGAATCTGAAGCACCTGAATCAAAAAGTACTGAGACAGAAATACCCCTGATAGTACCTGTCGTCTCAATGACTGTGGCCTAATGCTCGGCCTAGCGGTTGTCAACCGCTACATATACACGATGGGCATGTCCCACGTCACCCACCATCTGCTCGGATCTAGCGGCTCTCTATGCATCCATGGTATTGGGTTTGTGTGGGCACATACGCACATAGTGATCAGGAGATCCACAAATGAAACATCCTCCTGTACCCCTATGAGATGGGGTCCCTCCTGTACTCTGGTGTACTGATCCTGACCGGTCCAACCCTAGCAGACTGTTGCGTGCGAGATGGCTATGCCTGCTGAGTACCCTACCTCCTTGTCCCTAGCTCCACCAAAACTACCTCTAGAACCACCTCTCTGAAAACCCTGTGTTTGTCTAGCCCCCTACTGTTGGTGGCCCTGCTGCTGTGTCTGTCGCTGTGGGTGTGGTGGAGCCCTCGTGGCTGCTGGTGGAGGCTAGAATCCTCCTCTAGGGGGTGGTGCTGTACCCCGTGACCTCTGACTCTGAAAGGCCTATATCCTCTCCTGAAACTTGCTCTTGTTTCTATCTCGATGCTCCTCTGCCTTGGTCCTATTCTCCTCAACTAAGTAGGCCTTCTCAATGGCCTTCTCAAGTGTGGAAGGAGATAACATCCTAACTGCTCTTGCTATATCTAAATGAAGGCCTCAAATAAACCTGTTAACCTGCAATTTCTCATCTTGCAGGTAATCCACATACTGTAGAAGATCCAGGAACCTACTCTCATACTGCGCTACTGTGCCAGATCCCCGTCGTCAGTCGTGAAACTCATCAATCCTCTTCTACAAAAAATGCTCTGACATATAGTGAGCCCTGAATCACTCCTCGAACATCTCTCAGGTCACTATCTCTCAAGTCAGATGGAGCTTATGTTCCTCATTTCTCCACCAAACACCTGCTACGTCTCGGAGGAGGTGTATGGTGAACCTTGCCTTGACGTTGCTCTCGTAAGAGTGCAAGCCAAAGAAACTATCCAAGCTAAGGAGCCATGAATCAACCCCAAAGCCATTTGTAGAGATGATGTAGGTGGGTGGCTGCAAGTGAAGAAGATCCCTGATCACACTACCTGTATCTCGATCCTGGCGATGTAGTCCAATAGGTGAAATGGGTCGCCTATCTCCAAATGGTCCCTTGAGACTGTGTGAGTGGCTACGACGGCGTGAGGCTACCCTCTATGATGAACGAAAGGGCTACATGACCTCTCCCACCTCGGTGTATCGTGCTCTGGTGGCTCTTACTGCGAATCCTCGCCTATCGGCTCCTCGTTTCCCAATGATATCTCCTCTCTTGCCTCATGTGGTGGTGGAAGACACTGCTCTACAACGCCTATCAGCTGCTGCAGAACCTCTAATATATGAGGCCCAAATTCAGGTGCCGATGACTCCCGTGTAGGTGCACTACACCCCAAGCTTCTAGCTGATCGTCCCCTCTTGGGTGCCGTCCTGGCACGAGGTGGCGAATAAGTTATTAATTTAAAATTTAATGGTTGTGGATGATTTTTAACTAATTATTTTTATTTATTTATTTAATTTAATGTTATTAAAATTACCTTTAACTATTTTAATTAATTACCCAAAGTGTCCGCGTGTGTGAACCTCTGCTCTGATACCAAATGTAGTGCCCCGCCTTGGGACACGAAAAAACTATACAAATGTGCAACTAATATTTTAAGTAAATTTTTTTTTTACAAGGTGAACTAAAACTACTACAATTATATTTGCTTAATCCATCTCCCCCACGTTATTTAATTATAATAATTTAATCATATTAAAACAAATCAAATGTATTATTAGCCCCAAACAAATTAATTACCTAATTCAATTGGAATTACTAAAGTTATCAAATATTTACACACATCTTTTAAAATTTATTTGTTTTCCCCTTTTTAAAATATTTGTCCACACACCCTCCTTTAATAATATCTCTAAAACAATAATAAAAAGCTCATGACTTAAGTAGGTAGGATTAAACATGAGCCTTTAGATCTAATCTAGTCAAATCAAATCTGACCCTTGATTTCAAATTTGACCCTAGTGTTGCCCTAACTTTCTCTTTGTTATTTTCTTCTCCTTCTTTTCATTTCTCTTCTCATTTTGTTTTGTTTGGTCTTCTGCAGTTTGTTGGGGAGATATGTGGTTTTTTAAACCAGTCTATTTTTTTTGTGTTTGTTTGTAAGATTCATACAGTAATAAGAACTATATTCTTTCTTTTAGTTTTTTTTATTCACACACACACACACATATCCCTTTTTTGTGTTGTTATGAGAGTGGAAGGGGTGGTGGATTCTAAGAGGAGGAAGTGTGGAGAGCAGGGATGTGGCCGCATTAGCGGGGGGGGGGTTTGGAGTGTCTGCGTAGGGAGGATAGGGCACGGGGGACAGTCTGTGGGTGTGTGTGGAGGTGGCGGTGGGACAGTGGCAGGTGTGGGGGTGAAGGGTGGTGTGTGTGTGGGGAGGGGCAGGCTACAAAAGCAGCAAGGGAGGCCGGGGTGGAGCATGTTGGGGGCAGTGTAGGGGTGGGGAGGGTTTGGCCCTACCCCACAATATTTTTTTTTGTAATTTTTTTTTAATTTTGTTTTAGGTTTTAATAATATGCAATATATATATATATATATATATATATATATATATATATATATATATATATATATTGTTTAGTTTACTGTAATAGTAATAATATTAACTAAGAAACATGGATATAGCTGTTCTGCAACATGATTGGTTCAGGTAAAATAAATAAAGTTCACTATATTATTATTTTTTGTAATATTTGAAGTATTTCAATGTGAAACAATCTATTTCAAAATAAAATAAAATAAAAAAACTGATTTCTTGTTTGTTATTTTAAAGCAAAAAGGAAGCAAAAAAAATAACACAACTACTCCCATTAACAACTTTACCAAATTTGAAAATTAAAAAAAAATACAATATTGCAAATGAGATTATTTTCATTTCTAAAACCCTATGTAAAATACGTATTCCAGACTTTAAAAAAAATAAGGTAGTAGCAATTTTTTTAAAACTAGTTTCACGTTTTTTTTTTTGGCAAATAGTTTTTAGAAAGGGACTATACCCTTGAGAACAAAAGAGGCCTAGAAGCCAAAATAGGAATGAGAACCAGGACAATAAGGATCAAAATCCAAATGGGACAAATAAACCCAAAGTAGCCCATGAGCAACTACCCCCAAAAAACAAAAAATAGTACGAACACTGCAAGAAAGCAGCAAAAAGACAACAAAAATACAACAATAATTACAAAGAAGTGCATCAAAAGCACCCACAATTACTTCTTGGTGGCTTTGTCGATGCTGGATTTGATATTCTGCCAAGAGGTGAACATAGCCAATGTCGTCATGTGGGCAGAGTCAGTAACATCCTGCTGTTCAATGGTCCTTTTTCTTTCCTTATCGGTGCCCCAAAGGGTTTCCGAAACTCCGCTGAGATTAGAGGACGCTGCGGACATGCTGTTCAGTAAACTCTTCAATTGCATTAAAAATGGCCATATTATAAACATGACAAGTCTTGGCCTTCCCTAAACGGGTGTATAAGGAGTTCAGCTTCTTGTATATATCTTCAACCTGACTATTATCCATAACCACCTCCTCCTTCTTCTTCATCTTACCTTTTTGCTTTGCCAAGTTTTTAACCTCTTCCTTCAACAGATTCAAGTCAGCTTCTAAGGCTTCGAGCCTTTTTGTGGAGCTCTCAATATGTGCTTCCTGAGAACTAGCACTACTAATATGAAGGAGGTTATGGGCAATTTCAATCTCTTGAGGGACCTTCCCCACAGCAGGGATATCAAGGTTAAGTCTTCTAGAAGACCTGGTAATAGGTCTGGCTGAAGTGGAAGCGAAGGGGGTGGGAGCAGAGTGGGGGGAATGGAAGATGGAGCCGAGAAGGCCGGAAAAGGGGTGACAACAGTGGTGGCAGGGATAGAAAGTGGAGAGATGGGGCTAGCGGCTGCGGTGCTAGGCAGAGGAGGAACAGAGCCAGGGGAGGAAGGGATACCGGGAGACCTAAGAAGACACAATTTATGTAGCTAGAAAATGAGACCCTAGTGTACCAATGGAACCGCATGAGCATGCTTTTGAAACTCCAAAATGAAGGCGCTCAAGAGAGTTAAGAAGATAGTGGGGGAAACATACTGTGCGACTCCTGCGGAAGTGGTTGAGGAACACAAGATGCTTAGAGGTCACAGTGACGAACCTCCCCTCTAAAGAAATGAAACGCACCATCATACGGGTAACTTCATCAAAAGGTGAAGGGATCGAACTAACCTGCAGGCCCATCGTGACAACGACCAGCTTCTGATTACCCTCAACAAATTTCCTCTCCTCAGCTTCTCTGTCAACCCTTTTATTAAAAAAGTGGTACCCCTCCATGCCAAGGCCAGTCACTTTAGCAATTAACTCCTCTTTGATCAAAATATTCTGCCCTCCATAATCCATAGTGCGATCCTTCCAATCCTTCGTAAAATGAACCGAAATACTTTGGTCGTGGCCCTGAATCTTCTCCATAAAGTTGGTGATGCCTCCCTAGGAAGATTCCAAATTTCCTCATTATTCTTCCATTCTGGATCCACGCTGGGCTCAATCTGGAAAGGGGCTCCTCCCATTATCACCGTGCTTAACTGCTTGCCAATAAAAATTTTAGAATCCTTAAGAGCGCAAATATTAGTCCACCTTTCACTATTATTATCCACGCGGTGAGATTGCTGATTAGAATAGCCATTGCTTTTCCCACGAATACCTGAGTGACTGATGTTATGAACCTGTGAAAATCCACATGTGGGAATTCCAGTCCTTTTGCTGGCCCACTCCAGATCATCATTATCTTTATTTCTATCTTGGGAATCTGTAAAGCCTTGTGTACAAGTTGTTGAGAGCTCAATATTGCCCACATGTGCATCTTTCATTTCCATATAAATCCACTTGAATTTCCCATTATACTTCATACAATCTTGATTATCCGTCAAGATTTGTATGAGTGCTGCTTTAAAGTCAGCACGTGTGGGAGTTTTATTAATGCAAATCCACTCCCAATGCTCATATTCCATATCTTGAATTTGCATGTACATAAATATCCACTTGAATGCTGCTTTGAAACTAGTTTCACTTAGTTTCTTCAATCCATGATAATTTTTAAGAGATCTACATTTCAAAATGTTAATAGTTTTCTTCCAAAATTAAGCTCCATATAACAAAACAAATTTCTTTTCAAAAGGGAGG
This sequence comes from Taxus chinensis, assembly GCA_019776745.2. Lineage (NCBI taxonomy): Eukaryota > Viridiplantae > Streptophyta > Pinopsida > Cupressales > Taxaceae > Taxus > Taxus chinensis. The sequence continues at coordinate 815,023,075 of CM034146.1, forward strand.
ATACAATCAAATTTTCGTATTAAAAAAAAAAAACAACTAAAACAATATTTCATTTTTAAGATTTGAAGTTCACATTTACAACCATACACAAATACATAACAACTCAAGATTATTACAAGACTTCTTGTAAACTTGAAGAGAGAGTTTGCTCAAGAATAACCCACACTAGTTTAAAAGAAATTTACCAATACAAAGGAGGTTTTACAAAAATGAAGCTTCCACTAAACCATTCTTTTCAAGAGACAAGAGGTAATGTCTGTCAATATAATGAAGATGATAAAGACTCCAACCAACATCCCACTTCCATCTTGCTCATCCAAATGCACATGCTTTCAAGAAAACCAACTCGGAGAAGAAGCTTATGTTTGCCACCCAACCATAAGCATCATTATATGCCTTTCCCAAGGTTGGGATGCATGCTAGCCTCCCCCAAGCCCATTTTCCCAAAGATGACAACTAACCACAACTTTCACAAGAGTGAGGGTGAACAAATAATGATACATTCACATGAAAACAAAACAAGTATAAAACAAGACTCCAAGTTTTACAAGATCCGCGTACCTTCAGTCCAAGTTCTACCTCTAAAACCAATGGGGAAGAGAGGAGAGGAGTTCTCCAAGAGTTATAACTAAAAAATATAAGCACAATACCAAGATCTCCATACCTTCCTTATTTCTCCTATTTCATTTTAAAACCCTCCTTATCCCTCCACCCTTTCACCAAATCCTTCTTCGAAGGGTTTTCAAACCCCAAAGGGGTTTCCTTACCAAGAATGGGGAAGGAGATCCCAAGCCAAATGAATCATCATCCCCACCTCACGCCATTTGAGGGGAGTCACTAAAATCTACAAGGCTTGTCCATCAAGCCTATTTTTGAGGATTGAGAGGGAAAAATCAGCTTCTCTCTTCAACCCCACAAACTCTAAAACTCCATCATGCCATATGATGGAGGGAGTAAAAGAAGCCGAAACAATAACCAAAATCCACATGCAATCAATAAATTTTAAAGTAAATAATCTAACAATTAATATGAATACAACACATGCAATAAGACTTAAGAGCCTACCTCAAAGAAAACTCTCCAAAAAGCTTTCCAACTTCAAACTTCTCCACTCCTTGACCCAAGCAACCTCTAGCTCCAAATCACACAAGCATCCAAGCAAAAAGCTCCCAAAATAAAAGTTCTCTTCTTTTCCCATGAAGGAGAATTTGAAGAGGGACAAGCAAAAATCCTCATAAATGAGGGGGTGACATGTGTCACCCCTCTCCTCCCTCAAGGTCAAAGATGCCAAAACAAAAGAGAGAAATGGTAAAATACCTTTTAGCCCTCTTCTCCCAAATTACTCTAAATGCTAACAAGATAATTCTTGTGCAACTTTTAACAAGCACACTAAACCATACCCCTTACATGGATGTGACCAAACAAGAGGCAAAAAGGGAGGGAAAACTCTCTCTAGCCTTGGAAATAAGCCCCCTACCTATTAAGTAGGGTCTAAGGGCTCATTTTTATGTTAAGGGAACTCCCAAACTAAAAAGGGGTTCCTAAAATTGCCCAAAATAACCCAATTTCAGGTTTGGAAAAATTAGGCACAAGGTTAGAGGGTGTGGAGACCACCCAAGGGTACACATGTGACCCTAAACCCTCTAAATTAATTACATCATTAATCTAAATCAAAACTTAATGCAAGTGGGGTCATTAATTCCCAAAATAAGTTTACAACACAAACTAAAACACCCTAAGAAAAATTAATAATTACAAGACATATTACATTACAAATGAGGGTCACCCATGGTGCCCGAACCAATAATTCTAACGCTAAGGCCTCAAGCAATAAACATGGCTAGGACTTAGCCCATGGGCTGCTTGTGCAAAGTTACGTAGCTGGCCTGAGTCCCACGTTCTCCTGTGACCTGTCACCTGCACACTCATTGCACACATTAAATGCACCTATCTGATAAAATATAAATTAACTACTAAACAAGATAACAATGAATTCTAGACTATCATTTCATCTTTCTGGTAATAAAAGTGCGACAACATGCACAACTTATACATAGTTTTCACCATAAGTTAGTTACAACGATAAAATAACATGTATCCATAGAATCTCAACATGCAACAAACTGAGTAACCATCAATATAACTATGTCCCAAAACAACATCATATCAATTAGTATCCATGACATCATAAGATAATGCAAACAACATAGTAATCAAGCTGAATCGGTGCTATACGCCTAAATGTCCATACATGCCTAATCAGATCAAATCTCCTAATGTAATGTCTAAATATAACAAATCTCTGTCAAAACATGTCTATGAGTAATCAGTAACAAGTGATTGAGCTATAAAAATGTGGGCACTACATAGCTCATGTTCACCTAGGTACTTTATTTACCTCTATTGTATTTATCCTCACCCACTTATGTGTGTGGATATTTCTTTTATCTTATTTAGATATTAGGAGATATTATCTAGTTGTTAGGTATAGTTCTTTCCTTGATCTATGGTATTGACTAGATCCTTTATGTCTAGTTCTCTCCTAAATCTATGGTCTTGACTAGTTCTTTGATGACTAGTTATTTCCTTGATTTATGGCTTGATCTACGACCTTGACTAGTTCTTAGATTGTTATTCCTTGCATATTTAAGCAAGGCCCATTCTCAATGTATTCCATTGAGTTCCATAATAGTATATGATATTTTTACTCGTTTGTTTGCAAACGTTTTATGTAAAGTTATTCTGGTGAATTGCCTTCATCTTATTGATCATGGTGTTTGATTAGCATCTGTGTTCTTGGCTTGGTATGATCTGGTTATCCTTCCTTTCATGGTGCTCATAACCTATGGTCAAGATGATGACATCCCTCCCGTGTGCTATAATATTAATGCATTTATGTACATATGTATGTGTAAGTTAATAAATTTTACCAAGTTCAAATACAATTATTTTAAAAATTTAACATATATAAGTAAATCGAGTACTCATATATTTTTATAACATGTAATAAAAAATAGCAAATACCTATGAAGGGGTCGTGGATATATGGAATCCAAATGTATTACTCAGAAAGGTATCATACATAGCCCCATTCTCATGTGTACCACCAACGGTAACTCCAACAACACTAGCGTGCATGAATGTATCATCCTCATCAGGTCCCAATCATATACTACCACATGACATGTAAAGATATGGAATCATGTTAGTACTTCCTGGAGGAATACTTTGTCTATCTCCATGAACATATGTATCAGAAATCTCCTCATATGTTAGACAATGGTATCATAGAGCCCCTGAAGTGCATGTAGTGTATCAATCTCTATTGTCTCCTTCATTGCTGCAGGGATAGTCTAAGGATGAGGGGGATTTTGTGTGGGGACTCTACCAAGTTGAATAGGTGCACATTGTGCACATGGTCTATCCTATTTAAATCCTTTTACTTGTCCTCAAAACTTATGAAAATCAAATTAGTTTGGGATCTCATTGAGGATAAACTTGCAATAGAGTTTCCTCAAAAAGTACAATGGAACCTTGTTGTTATTACAAGGTTGAATATCAAACACCATCCACCATCGGTCCTAAAAATTATTCTTTATCAGATAATTATTGCACTAGTGGATTGGGAACCATTTTCATGACAATTGAACAAACAAATTAGTTATGGGGTCAGTGAATAATTCACATATGTGGTATTTTGTAATTTGTGTTTTATTTACATCTGCATATAATATTTTTTTGGCATATAATGCCTTACAATTATCTTTATAAGATGTCCAATGAAAAATTTAAATCATTTCCGTGTCAACCTGAGTCAATATGGCCTCCAATGTGTTTGATAGTGAGATATGGCGGGGGTTTGTAGAATGGGAATCCCTCATTGTTTTAATTAATTCCTCAATTTCAATTTTATTTTCCACTATATGGGCTGCTAAATACTCCTGACTACCTAGGAGATGTGTAAAAATTATAGGAGGGCTAGGAGGGTTCACAGGATTTATAGGGTTTTCTTGTGGTTATGGTGCAACTGTAACAGTAAAAAACCATGTCTTTAATTAAAATCTACAATAAATTTACCAAATTTCAATGCAATTCAAAGAAATTTTCCCCCTTACCTCTTATCGCTCTTCTTTGTGGTGCCATTGTCGATTCAAATCTTCACGATGATATACAGACGATCTTGGGAGCTGGCTCTTGAAACAGAAGCGTGACTGCATGGTTTTTCTCTCAAATTCGCGTTTGGGGGAACTGAAAATGATAATTGTTTGGGTTTTTTTTGTTTATATATTCACAAAATGTGTATGCGTTATAACATATATGCGTTACAGGATTGGGGATTACCAAACCAAGAAAAACATAACGTATACGCATTATATCAAAACACGTATGTGTTTTCCTTATTTTCACTTTTGTGTCCACTTTTTGGCCTCGAGATTGGTGCACTTACCTGTAAAGTACATTATAAAAATATTGTACTATTTTTTTTAAAGTTTTTTATTACCTTTTGAAAAAATTTAAATGTGTTTAAACATTAGGATATTAAAGCATTAAAACACAGTTGGTAAATTACATTATAAAAATATGTGTCTCAATTATGTTTTATGTCACTTCATCTCTCCTTTACTCCAATCTTAAACATTACATATTTTTAAACAAGCTTTTCGACTATGATAGAGATTAGTTGCATTATAACTCTTGTAAAGCCTTATGTAGTTGTACCATTTTGGTTAGACTAATTTAGCTTTGCCAAGTGTTGTATTACATACCCTCGAGAGGTATCAATCTTTATGCAGTTCTATTATTTTATTTTAGAAAAGGCATATGCCCATTCTCATATTATGTAGTTTTATTATTTTCTTTTAGAATGGACAAAGATTGTCTATTCTTATGTAGGAATCATTAAAATATATTATTTACCACTTGTGTATTTATTATTTATCAATGTAATTCAAGGTTTATAAAACACGTCTTCAAATACTTGTTGGAGGGAAAGTGAGAGGATTTTTTTCCATGATCCAGTATGTGGAACAATGGAGATACTAGTGACAGTTAATCCATGCCACTATGAGGCACTAGAATGGTCAAAAAATGTTTGTTAGTATGAGGATAAACATATGTCCATTCTAAATATTCTAACATTGTGATAATTTATCACTTTTGATAAGTTTTATTTGGTCCTTACATAAAATGACCCATATTGTATTTAATTTTTATATAAAAAGATATCAAGAAGTGAATTTTTATTACTCTTATCTATTGATTTATTCTCAGATGAAGAATATCAAGTTGGTTTCCACCTTTTAATTATTTTTTAAAAGTAATTGGTTTAATGTCAGTTAATATTTTCAAAGACAACAGGGTTCTTGGGAATGGTAAGCTTCACCACGAAACTATCGGGCATATGAGCTATTTGTTATATTGTTGCAACAAGATAAAAAAAAATTGCTTGTATGAGAATAGGTATTAGCCCATTCTAGACATTCTAACCTTTTGATTTTGACCATATTTTTGGCTAGTTGTATTAGTTTGTTTAGAAATATGGGCATTTGTCCATCCTCGTATGAATTTTTTTTATTGTCTTATATTTTTTGATTTGTATACCTTGTATTAGAGTTTTATAATGGGTATTTTTCCATCCTTGTATGAACTAACATTTATTGTTCCTTTGAATGGGACCATATTATAAGAAGAATAGTGTAAAGCATTCTCACAACCTTTATAGAGTTAATAATTGTATCATATTAGCTGGACTATCCCTAGTGGATCCAAGTGTCGCACTACATACCCTTAGAGGGATCAAGCCTTATGTAGTTCTCATCAGTTCAAATAATCTCTAAATTTTACTGGAGTTATTGGGTGAATGTGATTCCTCTATCTAAATAATTATTGTTTATTCTTTCACTTTTGGCCTTGCATTACCAAACATTCTGAATCTCTTTTCATGAAGAATATCAATACTTCCTTGAATCATTTTTATGATTCCTATATGAGATAAAAAAACTACCAATGTATCCTATTTAGATTAACCCTAACTCTTCTCATGAAGGGATCAAACAATATCATCTAGTTTTCCTTCCATTACAATGGATGGGAATAGAACAACACCATTGTAAAAGCTAAATTAATCTTTATCTTTCATGTCAATCCCATTTGAGTTGGACTAGATTGGCCCATTCTCATATAGGAAATATATGAGATACAATAATGAATTTTTCTAACGCTTCTCAAGAATAATAGATGTTTAGAATGAGCATATTTTTCTAACCCATTCTCAAATAATAATTTTCTTTTCCATAGAAGAATTGTGGAGAACCTTCCCATTGTAAAAATTTTTATGTATCATGTCAATCCCATTCGATATAAGATGCCAATTCTCATATAGGAAATAGAGAAGAACAGATGGAAGATGAATAGATGTTTAGAATGGGCATATGCCCATTCTCATATAATAATCATAGAAGAATAACAAAGATAAAATTTTAGAGTCATATAGAAGAATAATAGAATTAAAATTATGAGAATAATAAAAAGAATAATAGAGATAAAATTTACTTTGTTTTAGAATGGGAAATATGGATAGATGATTATGCAAATGTCTTGTATTGAGTTGAAGATGCTCATTCTCATATAGGAAACATAGAAGAACAAAAAATAATAAGAATAGATGTTGAGAACAGGGATTTTATCTCATATAAGAATCATAAAAGAACATAGAGATAAAATTTGAATTGTATCATACTAGTTGGAAATGTTTAGAAGATGCACTACATATCTCGAGAGGGATCAAGCCTTATTACCAAGCATTTATGGATATATTTATGTAATTTTATACATATCATAGTTGACCATTTTCCATCCTTGGTTAGATAATAAATGCTAAACTATCCTAATGTAGAATAATGATCTTGGCCTTCTATCATTGGTATGCATGTCTCACCTTGATGTCATATGTGTCCATTTGCAGTGCTGTAATGATCCTATGTTCATTATGCTAAAATTAGGCTATATCCAAGTTTGCTGAAAAAAAATCTTCAACCCTAGCATAACTTCTTACTATGATCTAAAAATTTACAGTTAGCCCATTTATTTATAATTGTATCGTATTGGCTAGACTAACCCTGAAGAATAAGTGTTTAGAATACTACATACCCTCAAGATAGGATCAAACCTTAGATAGTTCACCTTATGAATTTAGTTTTCTCTGTAATTCCTATATTAGAATACAGCATATGGAAGATGAATAGATGTTTAGAATGAGGCATATGCTCATTCTAAAGAATCTATCATACAAGAAATATTGAACTTAGTCAATTTAGTACTTTAATATTACTCATAGCTAGTCCAATGATCCAAGATGCTAGTGGAGAGATAAAATTTACTTTTTCTTTGTTTAAGAATGGGCAAGCCATTCTTTCATACAAACAAACTTGTTTTTTTTTTCTATTTTATCTTTGAATGGGCATATGTAATTTTTTAATGCTCATGTTCTAATATAATAAATTAATATTGAATTGAATGGGCATATGCCCATTCTAAAATTATAATATGAATAAATAAACTAAGTTCTAGTTTAGTTTAGCCCATTTTATAACAAACAAGCTAATTTTTATGTAATATTTGCAAGATGTCTAATGGAGAGATAAATTTACTCTGTGTTTAAATAGGGCAGATGCCCATTCTCATATATACTAATATGAAAAATACTAAGATAAATTTAGTCAGTTTAGCATTTTATACTTGGAGACATCATAGATAACTCCAAGAATGCAATCATGTAATGGAGAGATAAAAGTTACTAGTATCTTTGTATTGAATGGGCATATTCCCATACTCAATAATAATATGACTAATAGAAGAAAAATAATTTTTATAAAAGAACTTGAGAGATTAAATTTACTTTGTTTTATTAATAGAAAAAGACTTGAGGAAACATAGAAGAAGAATCCATCATTATCCCAACAAGAATAAGGTAAGAACGATTGAAACAATTTTCCTCTTGTATTGAATGTGCGTATTCCCATTCTCATATAAGAAACATAAAAAAATATATACAAATTAAATTTACTTCATTCTCACAATAAGCATCATAAAATAAGAATGATAGAATAAGGGATGTTGTTCACTCTCACATCCTTATAGATATACCAAAATGATTAAATTTTTAGATGAAGAAATTAAAATCAGAAAGTCTTTAGAATGGGGATATGCTCATTTTCATACAAACAAACATGTTTTGTATTATATTAAATGGGTAGGTGCCCATGCTCATATAATTAAATTAGAATTGGCATATGCCTATTCTGATATAGGAATCATAGAAGAAGAATAGATATAACAACATTCTAACAACCTTTATTGAGGTATTAAAATGATTATATTCAATATATTGCTTATATTAGTATGTTTAGAATAATGGGTTAAAGCCCATTCACATAACAACAAACATTATTTAATTTAATAATTTAAAATATTATTTGAAAATATTGGTATTATTAAATGATATGAGATTATTTCTTGTAATTAATTATTACTATTATTAATTAATGTTATTTAAACCTTTTGTTTAGTACTAAAATCATATCTTATTTAAATTTACATATTCTTTGAATTTCTAATTTTATGACGATTAAATTTTAAATATATTTACTAGCCCATTCTAAGCATTATAATTATGAAGCATTATAATTAATGGAGTTTACGTTGTTAAATTAGTTTTATAAAGTTTTATTTTGATTTATAATATTATTTAATTATTTTAAAAATGCATTATAATTAATTAAGCATTATAAATAATGGAGTTTATGTTGTTAATTAGTTTTATAAAGTTTTATTATATTTTTATAATATTATTTAATTATTTTAAAAATATTTTTTATTCATTTCATAATATAATTAGATGTTGATTAATATTGTTCTAGTTAATATATGTAATTGAAGTTTATTAGTAATATTATTTCTTAAATAGAATCACCATGATGCTATTATTAATTAATGTTATTATTAATGAATACTAATATCATATCTTAAATAGAAATACCGTAATTTCTATTATTATTTAATGTTATTGATTAATTCATTAATTAATAATATCATATATTGAATAAAAGATTAAATTTACATATTACTATTTAATGTTTATACTTAGATGCAATAAATTGTGTTAATAATATCATATCTTTATGAAGATTAAATTTACATATTTATTACTGCTAGGATTGCATTCAAATAATTGTAATTTTCAGTTAAAAGAATTGCATATTGCTAAGGATATTTCAGCATTTTCGTGTGGCCATTTATTTTACGGCAGACAATTCTAAATATTACATTTATTATGGTATTTTTGATTCAAATTTTGAATTTTTTGTGCTCTTTTTTTAGATTTGGTCATTTATTATGGTAGGTTTGATTCAAATTTTGAATTTTTGGCAACTCTTTTTTTAGATTTTCCGCAGGATTGATTCAAATTTTAAATTTTCTATGCATTTTATTTTTGGGAGGCAATTCATAATGGTCATTTATTATGGCAGGTTTGATTCAAATTTTGAATTTTCGCGCTCTTTTTTTAGAGGCAATTTTTTTGGTCAAGTACATTATAAAAATATTGATTTTGAATGAATTGGGTATTGATTTTCGCTCTATTGCAACCTGATATTTTTTCATTCAAAGATTTAGCTGGGGAAAGACAAAGTACAAAGATTTAGTAGGAGAAATACAAAGATACAGAGATTTTGCATAGAAAGAAGAAGATATAATTGTCGATAGCAGGAGAGATACGAAGATACAAAGATTTTGTAGAAGAAAAAAGAAGATATAAGTTGCCAATACAGAGATTTTGCAAGAGAGACTACACGGGTTTTAAAGATTTCTCAAATGGAATACATCAATGGTAGAGGAGGCATATTCAAGGTTTTTATATCTCATTTTTTTCCTGTTTACTTCTAAAGCCTAAAATGTATAAATGAGGATCTTTTAATTCACAATCAACTATCCCCGTTTTTTCATATATCTCGTTTGTTTTTATGTCTGAAAAATGTATCAATTTGTTTCCATGCATAAATGTAATAGCATAAATCAAAATTCGTAAACACAACAAATCAAAATCATTAAAAATGCATAAATGTAACAATGAAATACAAAAATCAATTTGTTTACATTCATAAATGTAACAACTACCAAATACACAAATCAAAATTGTTTTGTTCTTTTTTTAATGTCTTAAGGACTAAAATTCGTACCTGTTTATGGTGTCAAAAAATGATTTGATAGAATGAGTACTACATGTCTCTTTATGTATCTTTTTTTATAACCTCTGCAACAAGTTTCTTTTTCTATAATCTTTGTATCCAATCAGGCCAAATCCTTTCGCATAACTTCGTATTTCTCCTGCAAAATTTCTGAATGAAAAAAACTGTGACCGTAAGAGAGAAAAAATCAAAACAGCCGAGTCATTCAAAATCAATATTTTTATAATGTACTTGACCAATAAAAATTACCTTTAAAAAAACACCAAAAATTCAAAATTTGAATCTATCCTACCATAATAAATCACCACCCTTTAATGTTTAAATGCCTTTAATATCCTAATATCCTAAGTCTATTGTAAATACTTAACCATTAAAGGGTAAACATTTAAATGTTTTAATATCCTATTACCCTAATGTTTAGACCCATTTAAATGTTTTAAAGAGGTATTAGAATAATGAAAAATGCATAGAACCATTTATGTGCATACCTTCAAACCTTGAATCTATCAGGGACAATTACCATCACACTACCCTTTAATGCTTTAAATGATTAAATGTTTGGAATATTCATAATGTCCTAAAAGTCTATGATAAATGCTTAACTACGATAGTCCTATTATCCTAATACCTTAGACCCATTTGACAATATTTTAACAGAGGTATTGAAATATACATAGTACTATTTATGTACATACCTTACCTTTTACAAGGACATTACTACATAGTTTAATGCTTTAATATCCTAACTGTTTAGACCCATGTTTGGACTCATTTAAATGTTTTAAATAAATATTTGAATTGATTGGACCCATTTACACATGTTTTAAATAGATATTTGAATAATGAAAAATACATTGTAGAATTTATGTACATACCTATTTAGACCCATGTAAATGTTTTAAAGAGGTATTAAAATAAAAAAAAATATGCTTTAATATCATCGTGTTTATGACCCATTTAACAATATTAAAAAGGTAAAATTAAAATAAAGGAAAAATACATAGTACTATTTATGTAAATTTACTATTTTTTAGAATGGGCACCCATTCTCATGGCTTCTATAAAGTTATCAAATTGATTGAGAATTTTTACATTGTCTTGTATTGAATGGGAAGATGCCAATTCTCATATAGGAATTATAAAAGAATTGCTTGGGAAGATAGGAATCATAGAATGAGAGTATGGATTAAACATGGTCACAACTTTTAAAGAGGTATTAAAATGACTATGTATTGACGAATGTGCACATGCCCATTATCATTGTATGCATGCTAAACTAATTAAGCTAAGTGAAATGAAACTAACACCAAGTATCTTCAAAGAAAAATTAATCTACCATTAACATCATGATAAGATCTTAAAGGAAATAACTACTTCTAATGCATAAACATGAAAATAATCACATAATGCTAAGTCATTCCTACTATTTTATGATTTCTACTTAAAGTATGAACCTAATTAGATCACCAAAAAAACAAATTGGTATTGTTTACCTCAAGAATGAGGATGAGATCTCACCAAGAAATGGATACAAAACCATATTTGGATTTTCCCATACTACTCAATTTGAGAGAATGGATGCAAGAGATGAAGAAGTTATTCCAAAACAATGGAGAATACTCATATCAAAATTCCTATAGGTTTCACTAATCAAAGTGTGGTGTGAGTTTGAGAGGAAGGAGCTTGGTCCTTTAAACAACTTTCCAGTTTGGGAGAAGCTTGCAAATTAGTGAATGTGGGACAAATGATAGAGTGCATTTAGAAGAAATAATCTTGATTAGAGGAATTAACAAGTGATTAACAACTCATAAGAGTTGGAGATGATTTAATTAATCAACTATGATTAATTAATAGGCTAGAATAAGCTTAGAAAGCTATTTGGAGTTGATTTAGAGGAAAATATGTAGGATTGAGATGATTCAAAAGGGGAATTTAATTAATAAGAAGGTTTATTAATTAAATACAAGGTTAAATAGGATTAATTAACTAATAAGTAGTTAATTAATTGAAAGAGGATTATAACTAATGAAGTGTCATTAGTTGACCTCTGGAGTGGGGTAAAGGCTAGTTAATTAATTAAGTGTCGTTAATTGACGAAAAATGGAGGGAAACGTTAGTTAATTAGTGAGAAATCGTTAATTATTACATAAATGAGGGAAAAGTGGGTAATTAGTACAATTTTAGTATTAAAACTGCGTAAACAGATTTTAGGTGTCTACACTCATAAAACAAATATGTTTCAATCACGATTGTGCACATACCCATTCTAAAAAATATAAATATTATTTGTACTATAATGTTTAGAAAGGGCATATGCCCTTTATTATAGGAATAATTAATTTTTGTTTTGTTTTAGAATGGACTCTCATTCTCACAACTTGTATAGAGTTATGAAATTGATTGAGCTTTTTCGCATTGTCTTGTATTGAATGGGTAGATGATCTTTCTCGTTTAGGAATCATAGAATAATTGCTTGGGTAGATAGGAATAATAGAAGAGTAATAAAAAGAGTATGGATTAATCAGTCTCATAGTTTTTAAATAGGTATTAATAGGAATTATAGAAGCAATCTCATAAAATCATTATTGCTTGTATTAGATTGTTTCGTCTTGTATTGAATGGGCATCACATTTTTATTCTGCCTATTCTCATATAGGAATCATAAAAGAATTTTTTGGGTAAATATGATTCATAAAATAAGAGTATGGATTAAACATGCTCACAACTTTTAAATAAGTATTAAAATGATTATGTATTGACAAATGTGCACATGCCCATTCTCATAAAATCAATATTGCTTATATATTAGAATGTTTAGAATAGGCATATGCCAATTCTAATAAAACAAACATGTTTCAATCACGAATGTGCACATGCTCATTTTCTAAAAATTCAATATTGCTTGTATTAGAATGTTTAGAATGGGCATGTGCCATATAGTTCACATTTTCAAAAAAATAAATATTGTTTGTATTAGAATGTTTAAAGTGGGCACATTCCCTATATTATAGGAATAATTAAATTTACTTTGTTTTAGAATGGGCACCCATTCTCACATCTTGTATAGAGTTATGAAATTGATTGAGCATTGGCTGATCCCTTTTCTCATTTAGAAATCATAGAATAATTGCTTGGGAGATAGGAATAGTAGAAGAAGAATACAGATACTATAATCATTGTTTAGAATGGGCATATGCCCATTCTAATACAAAAAAAATATGTTTTTTCTTGTATTGAATGGGAAGATGCCCATTCTCACAGCCGTTATAGAGGTATCAAAAAAATTAAGTTTTATATCGCTAACATTAGAATATGTAGAATGGGCATATGCATATTATCTTTAATAGTTATTTTATAATGGACATTTTCCTATTCTCATAAAGGAATCATAAAAAAATTGTTTATTATTTTTCATAGAGATAAATGATTAAGTATCATAAAAAGAATATAGATAACATTAGAATATGAAGAATGGGCATATGCCTATTCTCTTTAATAGAAATCATAAGAGAAATTCTATTATTGTTCATAGAGATAAATTAATAAGTATCATAAAAAGAATAGCGATAACATTTATTTTGTTTTAAAATGGGTACTTCCCTAATCTTACTACCTTTATAGGTGTATCCAATCCAATGTATCACTTCGTAATGATTACTCTGACTCATGTATACCTATTGGGTTTTAAAATGGTACTTTAATCAAAACCATAGTTAGGGGACAACACGTCCCTCCTCTTTATGGGAGAGGTTATCTTATTGAAAGCAATCAACAAATATTATATACAAATGTATAACTTTCATCTTAAGGATGGACCTCTAACATATCGAAATGCTTTCATACCAGAATTGATCATCAATACAAACAAATGGACAAACTGAAGAAAGGAAAGAGAAAAATATAACAATACTTTCAAGAAATATAGATAGCAGAGTATAACCCTATACGTACTAATTAAGAGTGATAAAGAACAAAATCATTCACATTCACAACATAAGATATCATTCCCTAGACACAAAGTTCCAGAAATCATATCAATAAGAACACAAAGTTTCTTATTACAAAAAATAAATGATCCATAGATTGCAGGTAAGCAAGAAGAGACAATAGATGAGATAGAAAGAAAAGGGAAATTCTTTTGTATTGATTGCTGTTGATTCAATTTACACTTCAAAAGTATTAGAGTCCAACATTTGCAATGAGCCAAGATCTTACATTTATAGATGAAGTGAAAAGAGGAGGAGAAGAGAAGGAAAGAACTATGATTTGGAAGCTCAACCACCAAACATCAATGCCCCTGTAAATCCACCTACAATCTATCAAATCTGGTTCTGGATGTCTTTGGCGTGCTGAAGAAGGAAGGATGGAAGATCAAATCAGATTTGATCTAGTTGAAGCAGTCAGATCCCGTATTAATGGATTGAAAGATTTTTTATAGATTTCTACCCAAATCAAGATATCCATTCGGTTCCCCATGTCTGTTTGGTGTGTGTGAGAAGGAAGGATGAAGATCAGATAAGATTTGATCTAGTTTGAAGCAATCAGATCACACATTAATGGCGTGAAATATGTTTTCCAAATTTCTAACCAACAAATCCTACTAAAACAATATTTTATGCTTCCATGGCGTAGAGGAGACCAATACCTCTCCAACAGTATAAAATTTGTCAAATTTCGAGCACTGAAATGAAATTTATGCCCATTTGAATATTTGAACCGAATTCGTACAAAAATGGTGAAAATGCAAAAATGAATCCGTGGGCCTGAAATTGAAATTGTGCCTTTAGCACAAAAGATGAAAAAGTGAAAATTTTCCCCATAGTCCCGCAAGCCCACAACTTCACATTTTACATTTGGGTCTGACACGTGGCTTTACCTGAGTGGTAACGAAGTCGCAACTCACTTTATAATTTTACTTCTTTTAGAAATGAGGCTCAAAATCTCAAAGTTCTCTGCCGACCCGCCTTCCTATTTTAAATTTTGATGCGGACTCAACATTTGAATTTTTCCCTCTTGGAAACAAGGCTCAAAATATCAAAAGGCTTCGATGATCCGCCTTCCCACTTTGAATTTTGACGCGGGATTAACATTTGACTTTTTCCCTTCATTTGGCAAAGGCTTTATGTCTGACCCGAGACACGTGGAGGCTTCCCACTCATTTAGAGACTCTGTTTAGATTTTCCTCTTGAAAGAGTGCCGAAGAGACATGTGGCTCCTTCCACTATCTTGCCTTGTTTCTTTGTGTTTTGGCTAAGTCCCTTTTTTTTGGCGGGGGTCATATATCTGACCCTGGACACATGGAGGTTCAGCACACATTTGCGACCTACCTCCATATTTTGCCTTTGAATTTGCGTCGATCTAACACATGGAGGCTTCCGCAAACCCTTTTATACTTAGCTGATTCAACGGCTGACTCTGTTCCCTTTTTTGGACCTGGGACATGTGGAAAGCTGGCGCTCATTTGGGGGACCACCTTTGGCTTCAACCCCTGAAGGTGCGCCATTGAGACATGTGGAGACTTCCATTGGTTCTTTTATACTTAGCTGTTTTGGGCCTACTGCGCATTTGACTTCTATCGGACCTTAGACACGTGGAGGGTTGGTGGGCCACACCTTTGAAGTTGCACTGATGAGGCATGTGGAGACCTGGCGCATGTTTGGGGAACCACCTTTGGCATCGACCCTTGAAGGTGTGCTAATGAGACACGTGGCACCGTCTGCCGATCCTTTTGTACTTAACCGATTTGGGCCCACTCCTCCATTTTTTTTGGCTAGGTCCCTTCTACTTATTTAGGAGTGACTATTTTGGGTTCTGGACACGTCGAAGCTCTCACTTTGTATTTCACCTCTAAAGTTGCACCGAGCTACACATGGTTCTTTCTACTGGCCTTAGACCTTTCAATGGCCGATTTAACTTTTTGAGGCTTTGAAAACGTGGAGAGATGGCACTCATTTGGGGTCTATTTTGAACTTAGCCTTTGGAGGTGCACTGTTGGGATGTGTGGAGGCTTCCGCCGACTCTTTATACTTATCCGATTTATTGAATGGATTTATCTTTTCAGACTCTGACCATGTGGAGGGCCTGCACACGTTTGAGGTCTCCGCCTTTGTGTGCCATACCAAAAGTGCACTGAAGAGACACGTGGCACCTTCCGTAGTCCTTCTATACTTAGCCAATTTGGGCCTTGATTGAACATTGCCTTTCTTCATATAAAACCAAATTTCTAAAAGTGAACTGATGACCTGCCTTCCTGCATCCAATCAGAGATGTCCACGTACTCGTGGATGCTGGGGCCAAAAATGGATAGGGAAGATGAACCCGTAACTCACGACTATGGAAAAATATAGAGAGGGAAAACTCCACCATTTACACTTGAATAACACATTTCTCCTCATGGAAAGGATAAATGTAAACAACACTAGGCTTGATGCGACCCACGGTCATAGAGAAAGGATTTGACGATTTCATTTGAACAGAGGAAAAAATTCTTGAGCATCCAGACGGGAACCATGCAGACTATATGCATGTCAGTTCAATGAATTGACATGAATTTTCAACTCGTAATCATGTTGAATTATTATTAAATGAAGATTACAAAATTGTTGACTATCCTTTTTATCTTCATAGTACATTTAATCATAAACAAGGAAATAATGCAATTTATATTGGAGAAAAAAATTAATACCTAATTTTATAATCATAAAGTCAACTAAAAATATAATAAGAAAGAAACAAAAGTCATTCATCATCACAATAATCATTATATAAAACAAGGTAATAGTAACATCTAATAATGATTCAAATCTCAACATTAAATAAGATCATTTCACAGTGAATATTTTACATAAACAAAATCCATACATCATCACAAGAATTAATAGAGATAAAATTTAATTTGTTTCAGAATGGATGGTTCCCCATTATCACAGTCTTTATATAGCTCTCAAAATGATTTAGTTCAATATTTATTCCTATATGAGAATGCACATATTCCCTTTCTCATATATGAATCATAGAAGCAGAATAGAGATAAAATTTACTTTGTTGTACAACAACCATTTCAGTACCATGCAAGGGAAAATAACTAGATGATATTCTTCATTTCTGAATAAATCACAAGAATTAGTATAGATAAAATTTAATTTTCTATTATTCTGATTTGATTCCTATGAGACAATGGGAATATTACCATTATCATATAGGAATCATAGAAGAATAGAGATAAAATTTACTACATTCTAAAAATGTAAAGCAATTTTTTTTCTCTATTTTTTATGTTATGATTCCTATGTGAGAATGGGCATATACAATGGGCATATGCCCATTCTCATATAAGAATCATAGAATAAAATTAGAGATAAAAAAATTGTTTTACAATGGGCAATCCTCCACCATGCAAGGGAAAGAAAACCATATGATATCCTTCATCTTAGAATAAATCAATAGGTAAGAGTTAGAAATATTCATTCCTATGAATGGATTGGTGTTTCTCAGAAATTTACTTGAGATATTTTTATTCACAAGCCAAAACAATCCAACAACAAAGAGAGCCCAAACGTAAAAGTATAAACAACAAACAATCAAATAGCTTGCATGCAAGGAATTGGTCTAATGAAATAGAGGAGACCAAAGAGGAAACGATGAACAAAAAAAGTGGGGAGATCAAGTAATATCTCAGAAATTTTCTTCAAATATTATGCTTCACAAGACTAAATGGTCTAACAAAATGAGAAAAATGCTCGTTCTCATATAGGAATCATAAAATAATAATAGATATCAAATCTACTTATCTTTTACAATGGCCAGTTTTCCATTATCACAACCTTCATAGAGTTATTAAAAAGTGAAATGTACACACAATAATCAAACAAATAGGTCACATACAATAGCTTCGTGGTGAAGCTTAAAATTCCCAAGAACTCTACCGTCCTCGAAAACATTAATTGCCACACACACACACACACACACACACACACACACATATATATATAGTGCCACATAGTGATGTGGACTAAATTTTATTAATATCTCCAATTTCCCTCTAATGAGCAGTTAAAGACGTGTTTTAAAACAATTTCCTTAAATTAATAAATAAATGGTGGTAAATAATATATTTGCATGGTGGTCTTGCTATGTCACGGTAAAAAATATATATAAATTTTCAAATTTTTTATAGCCATGTTTTAGGTTATGTTCATTTAAAATAAACTTCTATTAATATCACCACTGTGCCACATAGTGGCCAAGTTCAATATTGCTTGTATTAGAATGTTTAGAATGGGTATATGTCAATTCTCAAACAAACAAAGATTTTGTTCTTGTATTCAATGGGAAGCTTCCCATTCTCACATCCTTTGTAGAGGTAATAAAATGATTAAGTTTAATATTGCTTGTAAAAACAAACTTCCCATTCTTACATCCTTTATAGAGGTATAAAAAATTTAAGTTCAATATAACTTGTAATGTATTTAAGTTTAATATTGCTTTGAAGGACATTACTTAAAAATTGTTAGTAATTATAAATAAGGCTTGAATATGTATTGTCATTGGAAATTATTTACTAGGTAGGTGCAGGAATCCTAAATGTTAATTTAAGGAAACATTTCTCACAAAAACCTTAGATAAAGTAGGTGCTGGATTTAGCAATGAAGAATTTATATTGTTATTAAGAAATTGCTTAAGTGTTGGAAATTAGGATTGGTATTAGGTATGAATATAAGAATCTATCTTTATGGGTTCAAATAAATATATACCTTGACTGTTTTAGCTTATAATGAAGGTAGGTTTTCCACTAGAACATATAAGTGCACAAAAATCTGTGGTAATTTGATGGTTTGCACAAAAATCTATACAAAATATAAATGACATATTCCTATTCTATACAAAATGGGAATATGTGCACAAAAAATACATGGAAATAAGAATGGGAATGGTGGTAACCAACACATTTGCATGGCGGTTTCGTTATTTCATGTTCAAGAACCAATATAAATTTTAAACATTATCATAGCCATGTTTAAGGTTATTTAAATCTATAATAATTTGGTATAACTTTATACTAGAGATATTCGAGAAGGAGAGATGCATGCATGGAAAATCAATAAACTTTTGGGAGAATATAGAAGATGATTATGTTCAAATAATTACTTGTATTAGAATTTTTAGAATGGGCATATGCCAATTATCAAGAAAACAAACATTTTAGTCTTGTATTAAATTGGAGGTATATTCCAATTCTCACAACATTTATAGAGGTTTTAATTTAATGACTAAGTTCAATATTGCTTTATAAACAATATTTCCATCCTCACATCCTTTATAGAGGTATAAATAAGATTTAAGTTTATTATTACTCGTATTGAATGGGAAGATGCCCACTCTTATGTATGAGTCAAAGAAGAATAGCAAAATTAAAATTTACTTTGTTTTAAAATATTTGGAATGGGAATATGCCCGGAGTGGGATTTTTCAAATATTGAAAGTGAGCGGGAATGTCTGGAGCTGAATCTGCAGACTGATTGGGAGCAGAACCTGGCGAAGGAGCACATGAACGTGGAGCCCAATGGTAATAGGGATAAGGATGGGAGACAAAGCACGTGGGTGGAGCTTTTGGGGGGGAAAAACCAGGTTTCAGGGGTCTCGAGAAACCTAGAACCAATTAAAGAGAAAGGTAATCTTTCCCTTTAGATCCCTGATTCTTTGTTGGCTAGAACAAAAATATCCATGGAAGGAGCTCTCTTCGCAAAATGTATGGGATCTAGACCAAATATAGATTATTTTAGAGGCTGGGAAAAGAGACGTTGGGTGGCTTATGGTACCATTGAAATCTCAGCGTATGCTAATGGTTATTTCTTAGCCATCCTTCCTAGTAAGGAGCATGTGGAAAAAATCTTGGCTGAAGGCCCTTGGTTTATTGGAAAATCTCATATAGTTGTTCAGAAATGGGAACCGACTTTTAATCCTTATGGAAATCCTATTACGGAGTTTCCGATATGGGTCAATCTTCTGGGTTTACCTTTGGAATTTTGGGAACTGGAGATCCTTTTTGGTATTGCAAAAATCCTGGGGAATCCTATAGCCCTGGATCCGATCACCAAAGCAAAAACCAGACTCACCCATGCCAGATTCTGCGTGAATATGAGACAAGATTCTTGTTTGGAAAGTGATATAAAGCTTATGACCCTTGAGGGAGATTGGGTGCAGCGTTTTGTCTATGATCCTACTCCCTTTGCTTGTACAAACTACAAGTTGGTGGGCCATGAACAACGTCTTTTCCTGATCTTAAAAAAAGCAATCTGAAGCAAAACCTATGCCTCAAAAATTGGATAATGGAAAAGAAACGAAGGAATGGAGAAGGATTGGGAAGAATGGAAGGGTTATCTAGTCAGATCCCGAAGTAGAGCCCTTAAATCTTACTATCCAAACCAGAGAGGAAGGAGAAGGAGTTTTCTCCCAACAACAAAAAAGCACCACCAATGAAACTAAAGAAAAGGAAGTTGATATTGCTTGTCTGGAGCTGGTAGAAGGAAGACATGATTTGGAGGAGAGGGAAAGTTCAAGAAATGGAAGATAATAAACTAGCTTTGATAGTTACTGAAGGCCCTCGTTGGATGAGGTTTTTTCTATAGGACAAAGTTCTTTTGCACAGAGAGGAGAAGAAGATCTAATGTTGTCAAATGGTTTTGGGATCTTATCAGATTATGTTGCTGATACCTATGAGGTGCTAGGCTCTCCAAGGACTCTGGTGAGTAAATCCAAACCTGTCACTCGCAGTAGCTTAAGAGCTGATGTTGGAAAAGATTTCAGTCAAAAGGGAAGAAAAAGTAATAAGGAAGTAAGGGAGTCAGTTTCCAGAAATGAAGTAGATGCAGGAATCCAGAAAACTTTGGGGAGTCTGCTGGCTCGTAAAAAGAAGTGTTAAATGATTTTTCTCTCTTGGAATATTAGGGGGTTGAATAACCCTAGAAAACACAGAATAGCGAAGGATCTTAGAGTTAAAAATAAACCGGATATTTTCATGCTTCAAGAATACAAAATGAGTATGGAAAGATTTAGAGAAGTGGGGAGGTCTATTTGGAAAGAAAGCTATTGGGAAGGTTGTAGTTCGTCAGGTGCCTCTGGTGGGATTATCACGCTCTGGGATCCTAGTATTGTCCATGGAGTTCCTATTCTTTCGGCTTAGGGGCATGTAGCTATAAATTTTACGAATCTATCCTCTAAGGAATCTTGGTATGTTTCAAACATTTATGCTCCCAACCTTGTTAGTGAAAGAAGGAAATTATGGCATGATCTCACTAATTTCAGGAAATTATTCAAAGATAAAGAATGGATTATTGGTGGTGACTTCAATACCCCCCTTTCACCGGGAAAAAAAAAAGGTGGCAACATCTCATACACTGAAAGTATGGAGGATCTTGCTAATTTTCTTTTTAGTAATGGTTTGGTGGATATGGAGTTGGAAGGATCCAAGTATACTTGGGTAAACGGGTGTACTGGGTCTGAGCTCATTCAAATTAGACTTGATAGGTTTGTGGTAAGCTATCCTTGTTTGTTAAATCAAATATATTCTATGAAGTCTCTTCCCAGAATTGGTTCTGACCATAACCCTATTCTCCTCAATCTTGGGTTAAATTTGGTCAAGAAGGCTAGACCTTTCAGATTTGAAAAGATGTGGTTAGATCATCCTGATCTTCCCAATAAAATCCAAGAGTGGTGGAATGTAGGGGTCTTTGGGGTTTCCAGTTACAGACTCAGTTACAAATTAAAGTATCTCAAAGATTGTCTCAAAAAGTGGAACAAAGAAGTCTTTGGTAATATCTTTCAGCAAAAAAGTAGATTGGCGGAAGATCTGAGGAATATTGAGGAACTTATTGATCTTGAAGGTCTCAATCCAGTTCTAAAGGAGAAGGAACAAAATCTTCTGGTTGAGTATCATGATATTTTGGCTAAGGAAGAAGTCTATTGGAAACAACAGTCGAGAGTGAAATGGCTAAAGGAGGGGGATAGGAATACCAAATTCTTTCATTTCTCGGCTACTTCTCGATCAAATCTCCTCAAAATAAATGAAATCAAAAATGAAAATGGGTAGATTCTTTCGGAGAATAAGAAAATAAGCAGAGTCATCATCAATTATTTCAAGAATCTCTTTCAGCAAGGTCAAAGGATTGAAGAGAAAAAGCAAAATAACATCCTGAACATGTTCCAGGAAGTTATATCCCCGGAAGAAAATCGGGAGATCTTAAAGATCCCTACTGAGGAGGAAATCAGATTTGTGGTCTTTGATATGGAACCAGAAAAATCACCAGGACCTGATGGTTTTCAGACTCTCTTTTATCAGAGATTCTGGAAAGTGATTAAGAATGAAGTCATAGAAATGGTCCAAGATTTTTTTAGGAATGGAAAACTTCTTCAGTCAGCTTAATAATACTTTCTTGGTCCTTATTCCGAAGATTTCTGGAGCAAATAAAGTTAAAGATTTTAGACCGATCAGTCTCTGTAATATAGGATATAAAATTCTGGCCAAAATCTTAGCTGGAAGAATTAGACTGGTCCTTGATCATTTCATCTCTGGGAATCAAGGTGCTTTTGTCCCAGGGAGGTAGATCACTGATAGCATAGTGGTGATTCAAGAAGCTATTCATTCCATTGTTAATTTTGATAGATCTGCTATGTTCCTGAAGCTTGATATGCACAAGGCCTATGACAGAATTACTTGGTCTTTCTTGGAGGCCATCCTCAGTAAAGTGGGTTTTGATAATTCTCTGGTTAGAATGATCATGACCTGTATATCTACTGCCAGCTATTCTGTTTTGGTCAATGGAAGTACGGAAGGTTTTTTCAAAGCTGGAAGAGGCCTGAGACAAGGGGACCCACTATCTCCTTTCCTGTATGTTATAATGGCAGAATCTTTGAGTAGAATATGCAAACAGGCCTTACTATCCAGGAGGATTCAGTGTATCAAGATTACTAATGGTCTCCCGTCAATCTGCCTAAATCAGTTTGTTGATGATAATTTTATGATAGGAAAGGCATCTGTTCAAGAAGCCATTAACTTCAAATCTGTTCTTATGGATTATGAGCTGGTTTCGGGGCAGATGGTCAATTTTCTCAAAAGTGCGGTGTTCTTTATTAATGTGGAGAAACAAATCCAAGTTAGGCTTGCTCGGATCCTGGGTTGCAAAATTAAGTGTTTTCCAGATTCTTATTTAGGTATGCCGCTTATCCTCAATAAGAATGATTCCTCTGTCTGGAATGCCCTGATGGAAAGAATGAATAAGAAACTTTCTTCCTGGAAAGGTCTTCTTCTCTCCCAGGCGGGAAAGATTCAACTTCTTGCGAGTTCTCTTCAAGGGGTTCCCATTTATATAATGTCTCTTTTCAAGCTTCCTATCAAAATTATTGAAGCTCTGGAAAAAATTCAGAAGAGATTCCTCTGGGCGGGAGCCTCGGAAAAGTTTAAATACCCTCTTTTTGCTTGGGACAAGGTCACTAGGCCTAAGATGTGTGGGGGTCTGGGTCTGAAAAACCTCCCTACCATGAACAAAGCTCTGGTTGCTAAAGCTGGCTAGAGAATAGCTAGAGAGGAGGGCTTATGGATTGATATCATAAAAAAGAAATATTTCCGGAATTTAGGCAGAATTGATCTTTTCTTCTCTCAAGAAAATCTTCCTAGAGGATCCTTTTTCTGGAACTCCCTGCTGGATTCGAAGAACATCCTCTCTAAGGGTTCCCTATGGGAGATTGGTATGGGGAATAGGATCAGATTTTGGTGGGAAAATTGGTTAGAAGACTCTCCCTTAGCTGATCAGGGAATTTGGAAGGTGGTGGCTCATTTCTATGAGGAAAATGGTAAAACCTGGTTAAGAGACTTCTGGAGGTATGATGAAGATAGGTCCATTGGGAAATTATTGAGCCCCCCCTGGTTTTAATGGTAATCTCAAACCCTTTCAAGATCTCAATAAGAAACTTAGGGATTTCCATATTCCCATATACCAAATAAAGGAGGATTCCATCATTTGGAAAGAGGAAGATTCAGGTAATTATTTTGTTAAATCTTCCTACAAAATGCATTTTAAGAAAGATATCCAAAAAGAGTATTGGGGAAAGTTATGGATTAAAGATCTGACTCCCAAGATTAATATTTTTTATTGGTTGGCTGTCCAAAATAGAATCTTGACTGTTGATAATCTTATAAAAAGAGGAATGCAAATTCCTAATAGGTGCTCTCTATGCCGGAAAAGGGAAGAAGAAGTGAATCACCTTTTTTTTCTCTGCCCCTTCTCTGAAGGTGTTTTTTCTCTGATTCCGGAGCTTTTCAAGATGCATTGGATTATTCCCTCAAACATTGAGGATTGTGCTACTCAATGGGAGATCCCTTTTAGATATCCTTTCTTGGCCTGGGCGTGGAAGATTGCATTGCCTCATATTTTATGGGGATTGTGGAAAACTAGAAATGACAGTGTTTTTAGAGACCAGAAACCCTCAATTGGGATGGCCAAAAGGAAAATTCAAAATGCTCTTAAGGAAAACCTTAAATTATTTAAAGGAAAAAATAAATTCCAATGTCCGAAAGAGGAACAAAAAGTTCTAGAGAATTTCGCATATAGTAGAGACAAGAGCAAAAGCCCAGGTAATATTGTCAGCTGGACTAAACCCTTGGGAAAAATGATCAAAATCAATTTTGATGGAGCCTCTAAGGGAAATCCGGGTCAAGTGGGGGGAGGAGGTATCATAAGGGATAGTGAAGGAGATTGGTTATTTGCCTATGCTGGACCCCTGGGTAAACAAACTAATAATATGGCTGAAGCTAGAGACCTCCTTTGGGGGGTGTTGATTGCAAAGGAAAAAGGTCTTAAGGATATTCAGATAGAGGGAGATTCTTTAATAATTATAAAATCTCTTCTCAATGAAAGTAAGATTAATTGGTTGATTAAAAATATTATCCAAGACATCAAGGAAATGCTTAAGTTATTTGACAAGGTTTCCATTAATCATATTGTGAGGCAAGGAAATAAATGTGCGGACAAGATGGCTAATATGGGAGTCCTTTGTAATGAATAGAAAATTTGGCACAAAGGGGAGAGATTACCCTCTAACATTAATGATGAAATCATTAAGGAAAAGAGGCGCTAAGTTTCATGATGCCGACACGAGTGGGGGCAGATATTTATGGAAACAAGATAGTCTTTACAAAAATCATTGGGTCTTTTTGAATTTGGTTTGGAAATACAGGTCGAGGATTGTCTCTAGCTTCAGCTGGAAAAGTTACTTTGACAGAGTTCAGATGGGAGGTGATAGGATCCGCGTGGAACCGACCAACCAGAATATGAAGGAGGGAAACAAGGATCTGTGGAATAAGTTAAAAGTTGGGGGTTTTAGCAATTTTATTGCTAAACTACATGGTCATGATCCTGATCTCTCTAAGGATTTTGGCCAAGCATGGAAAGATGGGGCCTTTATTGTTCGTGGTGTGGAGGTCGAGGTCTCGAGGAGGCCAACATTGCTAGGGTGACAGAAATGAAGATGGAGGGCTTGAAAATCTATAAGGAAAGAACTCGCAGAGATCTTGAGATTGAGCAGTTTTTTATTGGTAAGGAGACTTGTTTTTTCTTCATTGATGGCATTGCTCGATCGTGTATCCCTGGTATTTGGAAGGAGGTCTGTCTTCAAGTTATGAAGTATATCACTCTGGAAGGGAAGTATAGAAAAATATATACTCACCATATCACTTTCCTCAACATGTTTCGACATAAATTTATGGTTAGCATTCCTTTTTTCTTGGCTACCTCTCTCACGAATTCATTGATAGCGTTCCAGAACAAGAAGGCCGAGCTACCCCTTCATGAGGGTTTGATTCTTCTGCTATTTGAAAATGGTAAGCCTGTTCTGGATCATCCCTTGGTCTCTATTCTGGAGGAACATGAAGAGGAAGAAGATATTACCTTAGCGGAATGTCTTACAAAGATGAAAGAGGGAAAAACTATTTCCAAAGGGGGAGGTATTGACAGAAATTTCATGGAGGGTGATGTTGGGGAAGCCAGTGCTTCCAGGAAAAATGAGTGTGTGGGTGATCCCACTATTTTTGAAGAGTGGAACAAAAGGATGGTTTACTTAGAGGGGGTTCTCAAAGCTATGGAGGAAACTAATGAAGGGAAAAGGGAATCCATCTTAAATATTATTAATATCTTGAAGAAAATGGTTTCGGACCAGGTTCAGATTAAAAATTGGATGCAGGAGCTTGAGAAACAGGTCAAAGGGCTTCTTGATAGAGCTGAGGAGGAAGATGGAGAGAAGAAAAGAAGGAGATTCAATCTCCGTATCAGTAGCTCAGAGGAAGATTAGTTGGTGATCCTATTGGGGTCCTCGTGTGGTTTCCTGTCTCTCCTGGAAGACTTGTAGCTTTCTGAACTTTTTGTGAACTATGGGCGAACTGTGATGCCCTATTTCTTTTTTGGTCTTTTTGGTCCAGTTGGGGTCCCATTTCCTGCTCTGTAAGAGTTAAGTTTGTTTAACTCTTTTTTGTGGGACCTTCTCTTTCTGGTTGTTCCTCTCTTGCTTCTCAGGCTTTGGGCTTTGATTGCCATATCTTTCATTTGTACAGGGTTCCTGATCCCTTCAAAATCTATTTTTTTACCTAATCTAATAGAAAAAATATTCTTCTTCTATGACTCCTATATGAGAGGTGTTAAAATTATTAATTTCAATATTTCTTGTGCAAACACACTTCCCATTCTCACAACCCATTCTGAAAACCTATACAATCATATAAATATATTGTATGATGAGAACTACATAAGGCTTGATCCCTCTCGAGGGTATGTAGTGCAACACTTGGCTATGTCAGGGATAGTCCAACTAATATAATACAATTAAAAGTAATTAAAAGACAATTTTTTTATTTGTATGAGAATGGGCTTGTGCCCATTATAAACATTATTTCACTAGAAATATTGACTATCTATACTAAGCATTGTGAGAATGCACATATTCCCATTCTGAAACAACGTAAATTGTATCTCTATTATCCTTGTATGATTCTTATATGAGAATGGGCATATTCCCCTTCTAAATATCTAGTCTTTTTATATGTTTCCTATATGAGAATGGGCATCTGCTCATTCCAACCATTTTTATAATAGAGTTTTTTTATCATTTCATATATTAAGCAACATCTTCTTCCTCCGTATTTTTTGTATGAGAAAGGACATACTCCTGTTCTATACAAAATAAAAATATAACATATATTCAATACAAAATAGAAATGTAACATCTATTCAATATAAAATGCAAATGAAACATATATTTAGTCGTATTTCTACATGAAGGAAACCTAAGACCATAAAAAATGCCACTTCAATATTATCATTTTTATCTAATATTCACTCATATTGCTACTTGAATAATCTAGGTCTTACATTCTTATCAAATTTTCACTCATATTACAACTTAAAGGACACCCATACTACTTAACAAAACTACTTAAAATATTATCATTTTTATAAGAGTCTGTATTTATGCATAAGAATGCAGTTAATAATTTATCATTTTTATATAAAGTTCTTATTCCAATGTTTAAAAATATAATGGAATTTGACCATTTTTTTTTAATAGGTAGTAAAGGGTTAAGGGAACCCTACCCCATACAAAAAAACCATCAGTACATGAAGATACAAAAAAGAGGGGAGCTATCAACCCTCACACATCTTATTAACATCACTATTAACAACAAAGTCAAAATAAACAACAAACAATAAGTGACAAACTGTCATATATAAGAAAGATCACAAACAACCAAAATTATCCTTCCAGAGCCCTAAGAGTCTTAGTCCATTCCTTTGTAAGATCCCTAATAGAAATATTCATCTTTTGAAAAACCATAGACTTATACTTTTTATTTAAAGTATCCAAATTTCATTTTTCCATCATCTTGGAGATAAAATCCATCTTATCTTTCATTACATTCCCATCTTTGAGCAACCTGTTAAGCTTATTATTGTTCAAATCAGTATCCGCCCAAAAACTGTTGAATCTCAATGTTCAAGCTCCCATCCATAGTCTTTTCTTCTTTTCCAATATTGTACCTCATATCATCCTTCACCATCTCATCCTCCTATGAGCTGTTGAGGTAAAGCTTAAGCTTGTTGTTTTTTTCTTTGCTTCTCCAATTTAACCAGCCTCCCCTTATATGTTCATAACCATATATTTTAAGCCCATATAGCCCCTCTTTGATAGAATTTTGAGAAGTAAAATTTTTCTTTAAGGCCTCAATATAGTTCATGACACTATCTCCCAAGTCTAACCAAACCTAACTAAGATAATCAATGTCCTTTTCTATAATGCCCGCTAAAACAAAACCACTCGAGACCCAAGAAATAACCTAGGGTGGGTTAGGGAAAATTATGGAATATTTTTTTTTGTTTAAAGGAGTCTACAACCAGGTTACGAGACAACAGTTGTTACTAACATGTTCTGGAACAATTCTAGTCTACTAGAACATAATTTTCTTTTATTAATAATTATTAGAGGTCATACGGTCCAAAACTTAGGGTTAGAAGTTTCAATTAGGTTCAGAGGGAAAATTCCTCACCAAACCCACTCTCTAACAGGATTAAAGTTTAAAATTATTTTTTTTATCACACTTAATGCATTCAAAATTTTCCTAAACTACTCCCATTGGTTAGGAAATTTCCTCACCTTTCCAATGATATAAAGAAGTCCTCCTAACTCCTCATATTTTTTCAAGTTATGGGCTGGCGGGCCTTGGGGTGAGAATTTTTCCCCCAAGAGCGGGCCCAGGGGTGAAAATTTTCCCTTGCGTGGGTCGGCGGAGTGGGGAAGAGTTTTGGCATTTTTTTCCCTTTCCGAGGAAAAAGCACGATTTGCCTCCGCATGCTCACGGGCCCCAAAGAGGATACGTGTTGGCTTGAGAAAGCTCTGGCGGGAAGTCGAGCTGTCGGAGAGATTTTTTGACTTTAAGATTTTAAGGGTAAAAAGTTCAAAGGTAAAAAATGTTTTTGCGCCTCTGCTGATGCCTAAGGCTGCCACGTTTCAGCCTTCCATTGGTTGCGGGCCGCGGGGGTGGCGGGAAAACTTTGGGATTTTCACCAAAGTAAAAAGTTAAAGTTTCAAAGTTGCAAAACGTTCCGTGCCTTCGCTGATGCCTAAGGCTACCACGTTGTCATCCTACCATTGGTTACAGGAGGTGAAGTGGCGGAGAAAAACTAGAAAAGTTTCCCAAAAATTTCTAAAACGCTAAGGTCAAAAACAGATTCTGCGCCTCTGTCGTTGCCTCGTAAGGCCACGTGACAACTTTTGATTAGCTGCAGGACGACGGGAGGCGACGGGGAAAAGTTGGAAAATTTTCCCAAAATTTTAAAAAAAGTTAAGTTCAAATTTTCAGCCCGCGAAAATCGACAAAGGGAAAAAACGAGGCTGTGGGTCCGCGAGGGAAATTTTTCTAAAATTTCTTTTTGACAGTTAGATTAATTTTTTGAAGCCAAAATGAAGTAAAACTTCAAAAGGCCATAACTTTTGATAGAAATCTCAATTTTGGGAAAACGAGGACTTTTTTGGAAAGTTCTCAATGTCCCTATTTGCATAGAGGTCATTAATTATATATATATTTTTAAATAAATTTTAAGGGGGTCAATTTTAAGAAAACGGCTTGCAGGATTATATAGTGCGAGCTGGTAAATTTTAACTTGTTAGATATGTTCAATTTGATCTTCCTCCTCTCTCAACATGTCAAATAGACATGGGGAATTATTCTAAGAAGAATTTGTGATGCATTTGGAAGGTAATTTTGCTTGATTGATTTCCAATTCAAATTTTTTACAACTTCAGACAACAAAATAACTGTGAAAGGTTTGGGCCCAATTTTACAATGTTTTGAGATATTTTCCTTAAGTGTTTTAGTCCAATTGAGTACATTGATAACATAGCATGCTATATTTTAATGTTTCAATGTTGATTATTGTTTATAGGTTTGAACTGTGCATTTTAGAAAAGTATTTTCCAGTTTTAAAATTTAAAACAAAGATCAGATTTAAAAGGGCTATTTATGATTTTTCATCTTCCAAATATGGAGATTCATTTCCATTCCAGCCTAAGACATTTAGTTGATACAAAAAAACCATTTAACAGATAAAATTCAAGGTCTGATTTCCAATTTTAACATATTTCAAAAGAACAAAGTTTCATATATTTCCTTCATACATAATCCTCTTTCAATTTTCCAAATAGAGGTTTCAAATCACAAATTGATGATCAATTTCAATGTAACAATGAAAAATTGAAGAAAAGTATTGCAATCCTTTATTGATTTCAAAAAAAAAAATACAACTTTACATCTTTTAATTCCTTGAATGCAAATAACAAATTTCCAATTTCTTTCATTCAGATGATCAGAAAAGAGTATATCTCTTTCAAAACTTGGAATACATAACTTTCATAGCTTAATACAAGGTATCTTTCCATTACAAATAATATACAGATCATCCACTTCAAAGTGGGAAAGGTTACAATGAGATTTCATTTCACATGGAAATGTCATATTATCTTTCTCCTCTGCTCCAAAAACAACAACATAAATTTCTCCTTTTAGATCACAACACATGCAGGGGAAAGGCAACACTCTCCACCCAACCAAGACATCCAATGAAGAGGAGAATCCATCCTTCTTCATTGGCCCTCGAGCCCCAACCAAAATGTAATAGAAGGTGTGATTCAACTCATGGAAACAACAAGATTTCCACAAACACATGCAGATTTCACAATAAAATATACAGTTTCAAAATATAATGTAGTTTACAACTAAATTTAAAACATACAAACAAGACTAAGGCTTCATCAAGCAAGCCAAAGGATTAAGGAAATATGGGGGAAGCTACTTATGCCTCCAAATGGGAATTGGGTATCCACCTGTAACAAACCACC
This sequence comes from Taxus chinensis, assembly GCA_019776745.2. Taxonomy (NCBI): domain Eukaryota; kingdom Viridiplantae; phylum Streptophyta; class Pinopsida; order Cupressales; family Taxaceae; genus Taxus; species Taxus chinensis. The sequence goes on from CM034146.1 coordinate 815,054,253, forward strand.
AATATAAAACATCTCCTATATATCCTTATGCCCCCCACAATCCCTCCTTATGCCCCCCCAAAATTTCCTATTATGGCCCCCCCATAATGATTAAATAAATGTAATGCTATTTATTTTTACAAGGTAGGAACCCAATCCGAACACCCTCCACAAGACTTATAACTGCTCACTGGCAAACACTTATTCCTCCCTCACATAGTATTCCCCATAGTCTTCTCCTACACCATTCCTAGGACAGTCTACCCAAACCACCCTCAAACATTCTGAAACATTCACGCAATAACATGTACATTCATAAAGAAAAGGAGTATTTCAAAATCCAAGCTCTTACCTCTCCATGATGGAGTTGTGTAAGTTCCAAAATAAAAAAGCTCTATCCTAATGCCAACAATATAATCCAAAATCAGCCAAGTAACAAACATGTAACAGGTCTTCCCAAAAGCTCCTTCCAAAGGCAAGAGGTCCACATAAACTAGAAAATTCGCCTAAAAGGAAGCATTCCAAAATGTTCAACAACCCAAAACAAAGGAAGGAGTTGCTAATTTTTATAGAAGAGGGAAGTGAAGAGGATGAGGTGGATCCATGTAGGATACCACATCACACATCCTCAACTCTAATACAAAAGTCAAATTCATTTTGCAATGCACAATAAAGAGGTGGGTGAATAATATGAAAGTTTACTTGCACACTCCAAAAAGCCCACACCCTATAAGGACTGAATTTAATAAAATGTAAGAAGAGTGCAATTAAAACTTACAATTAGTCATATCAAAATCCATAAATAAGGTCTAAATTCAACCCTTTAACGATAGGTATGGTTGGTAAATAAAATTAAGAGGTATGGGAAAAGTTTTACTTCTCCCACAAGCTTCCAAAATCAGCCTCCAAGGACAAATTCAAAATTCCAAGAAGGTGGAGTGTTTCAAACTCCAAAATCTAACTTACACAACTACTTACACATACTTATAACACTTTATCACATGGCCAACAACTCTATTAATTACAAGATTCTTATGACATTTTTCTACAATTAACTTAATAAACAATATGATTACCCAAATTTTATTAATTTATTTATCGTAACAATATGATTACTCACATTAATTCTCCACGATTAAAATAACTAATGAAAATGGGTAAATGCATCACAAAATAAACACATGCAAACAATAATAAAAAGGAACCACGTTAATAAAATACACATAAGCCCCTTGGTTACATTCAAAAGTAATCCCCCCCCATGGGAATTGCTAACAAAATATAACACACACAACAAATACATGTTGCCATGGTGACCTTGTTGAATTTATCTAGAAGTTCCAATGTGGTTGGTCTCCAATCCCCCGATGTTTGTTTTGATAGTTTAACCTGTGAAACACAAATACCTCCTTTGGTCTCGTGGCCATATCTAGAGCATCCAACATGAATATAATATTATTTCAAAATAATCATCTATATATATGAATAAAAACAACATCCAGGCAATCAACAATATCACTTATAATTTTATCATCAACAACTATCTAATCATCAATTTCAAATTCAATTTTCATTGTTCTAGATAAACTCAAAATTATCTAATTATCACATGTTCTGAACAACATCTCATAATGTAACCATGTCAGACAATAGTATGAACATAAATCCATATATGAAGTATCTCTAATAATCATCATGCATCATATACTAAATCAAGAGTTAGCAATAATCCATGCTCTTACATCTAACATATCATATTGAATCAAAACTATAACAATTTCCATAATGTATAGTTAACCAATGTCATGATCAGTATCGAAAAGTGTCAGAGGTTAGTGGGCACAACATTTTTCCACATGCAGAACCTGATGTGGGTAGATTTTTTTTCTAATGCCAGATCGTCCAATCAGATATATCAGCTTATTACTTTCACTTTGGTAGGATCCCCTTTGAATATCAGACAAAGTGGTGGGGGCCAATGGTCTTTTGGGTACAATCCTTTCCCCTACACTGATGTATCAACACCATTCTTCTTCATGAGTCTATTGATTCATTTCTCCTCGATTAAAATTATCATCGAGCTCCTCTAGATTTGTCATCCATAATGCATAGCCAACAGTGGATCTAACATCTCCCATGTCCATATTACCAACAACCTCTAAAAACAATTTCTAGTGACAGAGTATTGAAATATCCTCTATGTCATCTAAGCCTTTAGAGGAGGATTGTTCATCGGGATCGTTCTGATCCAAATAGATTTTTAAATTATCAATTTTTGCTTTGTTTATACTATTATTTGAATTGGTCTCTTCTAAAACTTTTGAAACTTTTGTGATAATATGTAGAACTAAAACGGAATTAAAGGGTAATTTTTAATCCCTGACTGAAGAGGGGTTTTCAACTTATCTTTGTTTAGGAAATATGTCGATGGCTATTAATATTGTGTATCCCTTACCATGGAGAAAGTTAAAAGTTTTTTCTTGGATAATGCAGACCATGGAAGGTGGTGATTTTTCTTTTTTTTTGGGATTTCTTAGGCATAAACTATATTAATTCTACCTACTCCTCTGGCAGTGATGTTATTGCATCATATTGTACCAGGAAGATTTTGTGGAAAGGATTAGGTGTACACCAATATTCTCGTTTCTATTCACTCCTTGGCATAGTGATGTCTTAGTTGATCATATTGACCCAAAAGATTTTGTGGAAATTTTAGGTGTACACCAATCATTCTCGTTTCTGCTCATGTCTACTATTCTATATTTTGGTGCCCCTCATGGGGCGTATTATTGGTACCACAATTGCAATAAAATCTACATATTATCTTTAGTCTAAAGGGAAACAAGATGGACACTTTTCATCGACTATGGCTTCTAACGTCTAGTTGCCTTCCTTGGGACTCAGAGATTCTTCGTGGAATTATAAAAGTTTCCAAGGAAAGATGACATTCCTACATTTGTTCAACATCATCAAAAGTCTGTCTGCTAATGCCATTGGTTGAATCAGGTTCTAGATGAACCAGATTACTTCTCAGGAATTTATATTTCTCTATAGTTCCGTATATGGAATACCAACCCATATTGGTAAACCATAACCTTAATCCGTTCTAAAACCAATGTTTTGCCCTGTATGAAACCCTTGTTTAGATCCTAATTCCCTAGCGAAAAGTATCTTGCAAGCCACTTTGAGATCATTTAACCCTCTTATGTGATGGTTTGGTGATGGTTTCCACACTGGACTTTTTATACCCAATGATTAGTACACTTTATGATGGTCAATCATTAATCATCACTACTATGACATAATCGAACTTTCTTAATTTCTTTACATCAAAGCTCTCAGATTGGCTCATCAAGGAATCAATAATAGACATGATTTGGTTTAGCACAAAGATAAGCTTCCCTAGGAAATGATATAAAAAGAAGATATAATGTGAGTCGGATCTCTCCTTCATCTACTGAAAACTCTAAGAGCAGATGTAAGATAGTTATGCTTCATATCATTGGGTCTAATAACCTCATGCCGCTTGAAGTTGCATGATTTGCGAATGGAACCACTGCCATTCTATTTCGAATTCAATTACAATGCTCTAGGTTCTTCTTATATGAATCCTATATGAGATCCCTCTCTTTGTTGTCATTCAATACAAGCTTGAACTCACATTGGAATCATTTTAATATCGTATGACATCCTGCTGGATTAATGAAGAACTTAATCAAGTCTAAAATCCTTACTTGGAGCTTAAAGTGAATCATTTCTTGTGGCGTATAATTTACCTAAGGCATGATCTCATCATAGGAAATATTGCATCATATTGGCATACCTAAAAAATTTTCCATTTCGTATCTCTATTCGTCTAAAATTCCTATAAGAGAATGGACATATACCCAATCAATACAAGATAATTTTGTTTGTTTGTATGTCAAAAGGGAATATGCTCTCTCCAAACATTATAATGCAAGAAATATTGAACTTAATCATTTTAATACCTCTATGGGAATGGGTATCTGACCATTTAATAGAAGATAAAAAAGTTTGTTTGTATGAGAATGGGCATATGCCCATTCTAATCATTGTAATACAAGCAATATTGAACTTAATCATTCCTAATGGGAATCGTAATAGGATATAAGAGTGAAAAGAAATGGTCAATCTAATATAAGAAATATTAAACTTAATCAATTTAATAACTTTGTGAAGACTGTGAGAATGGGAAAATTGCCATTCTAAAACAAATTAGATTTTATCTCTATTGTTCTTTTATGGTTCCTATATGAGAAAGGGAATTTGTTAATTTGATACAAGATTGAAAATAATCCTTTTTATACCTATGAAGGATGTGATAATGGGGAACTGCCCATTCTAAAAGAATTACATTTGTTCTATTTTTTCTTATATGATTCCTATATGATAATGGGCAACTTCCCATTCTATAAAAATTAAATTTTATCTACATTCTTCTTATATGATTCCTATATGACAATGGGCATCTTCCCATTCAATACAAGATATAAATGTTTGTTTGTATGTAAATGGACATAAGCTCATTCTAAACATTCTAATACAAGCAATATTGAACTTAATCATTTTAATACCTGTATAGGAATGAGTATCTAACCATTCAATGGAAGATAAAAAAAATTGTATGAGAATGGGTGTATGCCCATTCTAAATATTTTAATACAAGAAATATTAAACTTAATCATTCCTCATGGGAATAACAATATGATATATGAGTGAAAAATAATGGTCAATCTAATACAAACAATATTGAACTTAATCATTTCAACATCTCTATGAAGGCTGTGAGAATGGGCAATTGTCTATTCTAAAACAAGCTAGATTTTATCTCTAATATTATTTTATGATTCCAATATGAGAATAAGTATTTTCTCATTCGATACAAGATTGAAGTTAAGAATTTTAATACCTATATGATAAATGGGCAACTGCTTATTCTAAAAAAAGTAAATTTTATCTATATTCTTCTTATATGATTCCTATATGAGAATGGGAAACTGAATTCTAATAAAAATTAAAGTAATATGAGATAAAAAAAACTTAATATGAGATATAAAAATTAATATCAAAGTAACAAATTAAACTCGTATTTTTCATGCTAAATCTCTGAATGAAAAAAGTTCAGTTGTAAGAGAGAAAATAAAAAAATAGTAGTCATTAAAAATCAATAATTTTACTATGTACTTGACCATTAAAAATTGTATCTAAACAAAGAGTGCCAAAAATTTGAAATTTGTATCAATCCTTCCATAATAAATAACCACGATTTAATGCTTTATTGTCCTAAGCAATATTCTTTAATTATTTTAACCACGAAAGGGTACATGCTTTAATTCTTTAAAATCATAATGTTTAAATCCATTAAATTATTTTAAAGATGTATTAGAATAATGAAAAACACATAGAGTACTATTTACGCACACACCTTACCTTTTGCAAGGAAATGAACACATAATATCCTAAACTAATGCTTTAATATCCTAATGCTTAGACCCACTTTACATTAATTGATTTCAATATTTCTTAGCTCGGTAGGTCATCTTGCCAGCCTAGCTTGGTAGGTTAACTCGCCAGCCTAGCTTGGTAGGTTAACTCGCCAGCCCAGCTTGGTAGGTCAGCAGGTCAACTAGCCCACCCAACTTGGTAGGTCAGCCTGCTAACCCAAATTGGCAAGTAAGCTCACCCACCTAGCTCAACCAATCAAGCTCACCTGTCCAACTCGGCATGTCAACTCACTCACCCATCTTGACTGGCCAGATCGACAGGCAAGCTCAACTAGTCAGCTCGATCACCAGCTCAGAAGATCAATTGACCTGCCTCGCTGGGGATGGTGAATATCTCCCACCCATCTTAGCCACCTATGTTATAGGTCAGATAGCATTTTTTATGCTACCATCCAATAGTATATATTGCAGCTCACCCTCAGCTATCTCAGTCCTATGCATACTCAGCCAAAAATATATGTAATTTTTTAAAATAAGTCATGTTTCCTAGGTGACAAGCCCAGCATTCTAAAATTATCGGCTAAAAACAAGAACAGTTTACTCCTCACAAAATCTTGACACAATGAAACAAATCAAAAATGTGATTTTTTGTGATAAAAATTACAGTATTTTGGTTGGGATGAGATGAGATAGGAGATCCAGTTGGCATTGAGAACATTTTTTTATGTTAGGAGTTTAAATGATCGTCTGTAATGAGAAATATGAAACTCCCAAAATATGGCGTAAGCAAAAAAAATCCCATACTCTTTATTTCACTACCTCTTCATAGGAATCCATTTATAACTACCAACTGGATAACCATTATTTATGTCTTAGACGATAGTATATTGTTATGTTGCCATGTCAGTAGCATTTTTTTATGCTACCAGTGTAGTAGCACCTTCTATGTGTCCTACCAATCAATAGCATAATTTATGGCGGTCCCGGCTGACAACATATTTTATGTTGTCGGTCAATAGCATAAAAAAATGCTACTGGATAACAAGCATTCGAGGAAAATATTCATGAATTGGTTTGTTAACCCATGGGTAATGGTGAACCGTTATGGTTTGTTTGACCCCCCTAAAATTAATTTCGGTAACCTATTGAAATTTTGGATGACCCATGGTTCCTACTTCCTACCCTAAAAAATTCACCAATTTTAAATTTCAAAAACTATGGTATTCGTGAATTAATGAATACTTCATCACTAAGCAATTTTCCTATGGCTTGACCCGTATGGTCTTGATAGGCCAACTCAACTGCCATATCGACCGCCAAGTCAAATTTCAACTTGCCCACCCATCTCGATAGGTCAACTCACCTGCCCAGCTTGGGAGATCAGCTTTCCCACCCAGCTAGGCCTTTGTTGAGCTTACCCTCCAAGCTAGGCCTACGTAGCTTGCCCTCCCATCTCAGTCTACGCAGCTTGGCCACCCAGCTTGTAATAAAATATAAGTAATTCATTCATAAGTGGTACGTACCCCACACTGTACTTTGGTAAAAACAAAATAATTAACTCCCCATCTTAGTCATGAAGGATTGTTAGAAGATCTCTTAGTTATACACTTAGGATTTTGGTTGGTATGAGATTTGGAGGTCCATTGTGCATGGAGAACATGCATTAGTTTGCAAGGGAATAATCTTTTGAAGACTTTGAAACATGCAAGAAATAGTCATATTTAGATTCATCCATTTATAACTATGGAGGATAGCAACTATTCAAATCTTACAAAATATTGAAGTGATATTCTTAAAACCCATATTATGCAAAAGATACAAAATACATCATAATTTATCTTTAACCTAGAATCTCATAATACAAGGGAAAGAAAACTAAATGATATTCTTCATCTAAAAAATAATAAATCAATAGAAAAGAGTTAGAAAAATTCATGCATGTGTAATTAGATTGGTGTATCTCTAAGTTTTTCTTCAAATCCCACTTATGCTTCACAAGCCAAAATGGTCTTACAAAATAGAGGGAGAACAAAGTGGAAAGGATGAACAAAAAAGTGGAGAACAAACAATATCTTAGAAATTTTCTTCAAATATTTTGCTTCACAAGATGAAATGGTCTAAGGAAATACAAGGAGCATACAAAGCTGGAGAGAACGAACAATATCTCATAATTTATTCTTCAAATCTATCTACTTCAAAAGAAAAAAATAATGAAATAGGGACCCCAAAGCCAAAAAGATAAAGAAAAATGTGAAACGGTATTAACAATAATCAAATAAATATGTCGCATATAATAGCATGTGAAGCTTGTGATTCCCAAGATCTCTACCATCCTCAAAACATTGTTTCCAGCCTAATAATATCTCTACATGCCACGTAATGGCATGAATTAAATGTCATTAATATCACCAATTTCCTTCCAACACGCAAAATAGTCGAAGAAGTGTTTTAAAACAATTACCTTCAATTAATAAATAAATGGTGGTAAATAATATATTTGCACATTGGTGGTCTCATCTATGCCATGGTCAAAAACAAATATAAAATTTCAAAAATATCATAGCCACCAATTTTAGGTTAATTGCATTTAAAATAAAATATAAATTTTAAACATTATGATAGCCATGTTTTAGGTTATTTACATTCAAAATAAAATATAAATTTTAAACATTATCATAGCCATGTTTTAGGTTATTTTCATTTAAAATAAAATATAAATTTTAAACATTATCATAGCCATGTTTTAGGATTTTTGCATTTAAAATTAATTGGTACTAATTTATACTAGAGAGAGGGAGAGATGCATGCATGGATAATTAATAAACTTGTGAGACAATATACAAGATGTTTAATTTCAAATTTTAATAATATTAGGTTATTAATGACATGTCATATATGGTATGAATATTATTATTTTCTTTTCTATTATGATTGGAAATAAGATATATGAATATATTTAAATGTTTATAAGTTCTACACCTTATTCATTCATTAGTGTCTCGATGTTTTCAATAATAAATACGAGTGAAGGAGATGGGATAGTTAGGGAAACTATATATGACGGGGGGATTTCATGAAATCACTCAAATTTTGAATCATTTACTTGCTTCAACCACTCCTTGAACTATAGATGGGGATGGCAAATTAAATAGAAAGAGGGGAGGGGGTGGGTCGATCCAAAACATATATTATTAAAATGACTTGAACATCTATAACAATTTCATGTTACATTCACATTTCATTGCTTATATGGTTTTCTTATATTAATAATTTTTTAATAAGGATGTTGTCATATATTTTCCCTCTGGAACTTAGATAGAGATGTCATTAAACTATGTAATCTAGTGCCTAATTCAACACCGTAGAGGAGCTCAATCAAAAACAAAAAAAAATCATATAATTTCCTCATTGATTACAAAGGACAATCCTATTATTTGGTACTAATACCATATTTACTGATATTTAAGCTTTTTTCTTATTTTTATTTTTCATCACATTTAACCTTGAGTCATATTTTTTAATATTTATCTTCGATAGGTATCTTTGATATTTATCAAGTTTCATTATAAATATCTTGAATGTACATAAAAAAAATAATTACATCTACCACATGTGTTTGTGTTAAAATCACTGATACTATAATATGGTTGTGATAATGATAAAAATTATATAACTTATAGTACTCACATCAAAGGTTAACATTAGATGTTCTAAATAATGAGATAGTAATTTGGAAGAACATTTAGAGCAATTAGTTTTTATTCCTTTTGAGAGAAAAAAATATTTGGCTGAAAAAGTGAGTAACAAGAATAATGAAAATGAGGCAATACACATAATCAGAATGGGCATATGTCCATTCTCATACAAACAAACATTTTTATCTTGTATTGAATGAGCATATTCCCATTCTCATATAAGAATCATAGAAGAATAATAGAGATAATATTTAATTTTTTTAGAATGGACAGTTGCCCATTCTCACATCCTTTATAGAGATATTAAAATGATTAAGTTCAATATTGCTTGAGTTAGAATGTTTAGAATGGGAATATGCCCATTCTCATACAAACAAATATTTTTATCAATGAGAATGGAAAATATGTCCAATTCTCATACAAATAAATAGGAGCATTTTTATCATTGTGATGAGAATGGGCATATGCCCATTCTCATAAACTCAATATAGAAAGAAAGAAAAATTCTCCTACAGTGAAACATAAAGAATGAATGAATTAGATCCTTTTATGAGAATTTTATAATGGATAGATTCCCATTCTCATAGTTAGGGAATATGGAAAGTATGAGGAATTATTGTAAAAGTAATATATGCTATGTTATTATGATGAAGATATTTGGATGAAGCAATTAGCAATCAAGTTTCTAATTAACTTCATTTTATGCAAATGGAAATGTAACCTCTATTTATTTCCCATCATTTAAATTCAATTGGGTCAAGTTCAATCATATTTGGAAATCATGTTATAATTATATTCATGTCAATTTTAATTATATGCATAATTTTGAAGTATTTTCAAACCTTACTAAATTATAGAAGTTTTCAGCTCATGTGCTATGTGTATACAATATACTTATGGTTGTACATACATGATGATTTTTAATTTATTTTATGCAATGGTTTAACATATTTTCTATCATCTCACAAACTTTTATTTTATGTTGTTACAACATCGAGTCTTTGCATTTGTAGAGGATGATCATGTGGACTTGTTTTCAAAAGGAACCAAAGTTACAGAGGGAAGAGTATATCCAAGTAGGAAGACACTACATTGCAAAGATGTGGGAAGAGGATTTGTTGTTGTCAGTGTTAACATAGTATTGGATGGAAGAGTAAAATTACCTTTCTCAGTTGATGAATTTGAAACCTTGGCAGATGTTGGGAATAAAGGATACTACATTACTTGGGAAGAGAGTGAATTTTCAAAGCATGCATATTCATCCATTCCCCCCAATTTTGTAGTGAAACATTTTTAGTGGTTCAGAGGATTACAATGTAGAGAGTGATGGAGATTGTAGTGATGACACTGAAAAGCACCATCAATACATGTCCTAAAGATAGAAGAGATTTTGTCATAGACAATGTCATTATCAAACACAAATGTTGTAGTAGAGACGATGACATGGCCATGGGTTTTATAACTCATGTGCTAGAAGATCATAAAATTAATGGAGAGAGGTTGGGTCCTTTGAATTTTGGTGTATGGATAGAAAATGTGGTAAATATGTGTTCTGATTGCTCAAACTTTCTACAACATAATAAATCAATAGTTTGGCCAATAAAACATTTGATTTTCCATGAAACAAGAAGTTCCCTTATGATTAAGTAAGGGAGTGCTCAACTGGATGGTCTGCACCTTGTACACAATGATCAACACAATTTGAAGTTCAAGGGAGTTGTTACAAAATTAATCCATTTCTACTCATCTGAGTGCAAATATGTTGCAGAGGGAATAATTACCAATGTAGTTGAAGGAGACATGGTACATTTTAAGAGATTGGATGCCAATAGATTTGGTGTGCATATTGATAGAGTATTCAACCCTCCTTGCAAAGGATGCTCCCTATCTGAAGGATCTCTCATACAATGGCCTGCTAGGCAATTGGCTGACATAAATAGTTCTTAGATGGATATTAGATTTAAATAAGTCCCTAAAAGAGGTTGAGGTCATCATGTGGGATGCATTAGAAGAGTGAAAACCTCATTTTGTTTATCCAATTTCATTTTATGCCACTAATCACAATCAATCCAAAAGAGTGATAAAAAGATCTTATAATGCTACAAAACATCAAAAGTTGGATACCCCTCAAGCCAATCCATCAAATCAAAATTCTGATGAGGATAGAAAATGGTCAATATTTATGGAAGAAGTGGAAACCAGAGTTTAGTTGTTGCAAATCTAATTGTCTCCAAAAAATTTCCTCTTGCTTCAGTTAGAGTTCAAAATCTATGTGCAAAACTAGAGCCTTGAATGAAATTGACAAAAATAATTTTGTGTTTGATGCATTAACAGAAAATGCCATCTTCAATGTGGGTAAGCAATCTATGGAGGTACATAAAATGAAATTTGATGGGATGGATGTTTTTCAGAATGCATGGCACAAATTTTATGGGTACCCAAGGAGTTCCTTCTATAAACATAAATCTGAATGGATAAGTGGAAATAGGCTTACAGTGAATGGTAACACTGGAAAAGAGAAACAAAGGTCAAACAATGCCGCAAAAATTCCCTGCATATCAAGAATTGTTGAGATAAATTCAGATATCTCTCTGCATTTGACTCGGTCTATAGGATAGGATGGAGTAAAATTTCCTCAAAGGTTTCTTCCTTCATTCTATACCCAAAATATATTGCAAAAAAAGTGTAATGAGGAGCTTGAATTATTGAAACTTCCTCATGTGTCACAGTCAAGCTTCAACAACATAATGAACAAAATATTTCAACATGTTTCCATTTAAAAAAAATAATTTCTTTTCCAAGTGTGATGAGTGCACAAATTTGTACAACAAACGTAGAGCCACCACATGCCTAGAAGCACTCACAAATATTGAGGAGGAACAAACATGGCATAATGAATATATTCAAAGTTTTGTGTAGCTTACTATTCCCACATATTGCAGTCAGAAGAACAACCTCATGGATTCTTGAGCATTGTGCATGATAAAATGGAAAAAATGAAAACTTCCATACCAAGGATGGGTAAAAAATAAAGTCAATAAGTAATGTTATGAACCTACCAGTTACTTTGACTAGTATGCTCACACATGGACACAAGACAAGGGGTTTTGGCCATTTTGGTCTACCATTTGTTGAATGTGGAGAAAAACTATACAGTCACATCATTAGCTTTGTGTCTCATGAAGCTTGAAGAACCTGTAATTGATGAGTATGGAGATTTATTGTATAGTTGTGGATCATCCAAACATCCATTGCATGATGCACTATTACAAAATGATGTGCATGAAAAATGTAAAAGGTACAAGGAAATATTTGACCATTCAAAATCAATTAGTGTTGCTAGTGCGAATACTTCATTCATAAAAGCAACCACCGATCCTCTACTTGCAATTGGATAATGCTTCAAGTGATAACAAGAATCGTACCTTATTTGCATTTGCATCATTGTTGACAGCAAAAAAGGTATTCAACATTGTGTATCTAAGCTTCCTTCCAGTGGGACACACTCATGAGGATATAGATGGGACTTTTGGAATATTAGCAACATGTTACATAAAGTAGACACATTTTCTTTGCCACATATCATGGACTCTTACAGAACATGCCAAGAAGGGTCAAGTACATTCACTCCTTACCTTATTGAGGAAGTGTACAACTTCAAGGACTTTGTGGAGCCATTCTTGTTGGATGGAAACCATAAGATAAGTGGGTATCAACAAACCTAAGATGTTCAGATTCCATGTTGTGGATGGCATACCGGTGATGGAGTACAAAGAAACAATAAAGGATCTGCAATGGTCTCGTTCTATCCAAATATGGTGTACAAAGGATAATGGTGAACCAAGCTTTCCAGAAGGGAAACCTCCTATGGACACCTTTCAAAGAACTCAAAGAAATGGAAGATCTAAAAAAGGGAATAAAATCATATATTGAGCATTGGGGGAAAATGCAATAGGAGAAGGTAGTGAATATTGGCTTCCAAAGATCACGTATTGGGAAAATGTTTTACGTGCTTTGGATAGACCATTTGTAAATTGTAACAGGAGGTCAGATGCTTGTTTTTGGCCAAAAATATACAGGAGAAAGACATATATGACCAAATAACATGAGCCACACATATTCACAGAGAAGACTACATTAGTCAACATATCCCAAGTAATAATGATATTTATGTTGGGCCTGTTTGTGGAAGATCTAAACAAGAATTCAATCCATTGAAGGATGTGTTCAAGGGACAAATGCTTCTTATATGACCAAGAAATGATAATGAAAATATATGGATGGGGAGAGAAGATGGGGATATTTTCCTTCAACAGGAAGGTAATGATGTAAATAAAAAGATGAGAGTTCAATATTGGAAACCTGCAGGGAGAGGAGAAGGTGCAACATTGTATTGGGATTGTTTAAATCCAAATAAAACATGGACCATCTCAGATGAACCTAAAGCAGATATCGATGTGGATAACATCATCTAGGCATGGACACCAAACAAAAATGGAAAATTGGATGCATAAAGATACCCGATAAAGGACACATGGCCATTAAATCATACCTTGAACTACTTGAACAGGATAATGAATGTTGACTTGGAGAAACTATTGAAGATCATAAATTTGTATGTGAAATCATCTTGGCCTGGGATGTGGGTTTTTTAAAAAAAATTATTCCAAACCTTGGTCCTATAAAACTTTACAATTGTACTATTATTTGATAATTAAATGAAAGACTGAGTATTATATTACTTTGGAAGATTTTTCCATAATATAATTCTATAAAACATCATGTTGCTTATGGAACTCTTGAATCTTATTAATGTATTAATAATATAATTTCCACCATGCAATTAATTTAATTTGAAAAAAATCCTTTATTATGCTCTAAGTAAGTTTATAGGGAGTTGGACCTTGTGATTTAAAGGGAATTGGATATGATTTACAAGGAATTCATTTCAAAAATTCATGCTTTGGTTTTTTCAAGGAATTAGCCTTGATTTATGCATTCATTACAACCACAAAATTATATGGTATTTTCCTAAAGCTATGTGCATAAGTCTAGATAACTTATTTTTTAATTGTTCTAATAACTTTATAAAATGCAAACCTTTCTGAAGTCTAGATACTAAATTATATGCCTAGAATCCCCTAATTATTGAATGCAGAACTATAGTATTTAGAGTGCCAAGATATATTATTTAATGCTCTCAACAATAGTGTCTGGAAATGCACCATGACTTAACCTACTTTACAACCACCTTAGTGTCTCCAAACACTTGTATCTACTTTATATAAAAAAAATCAACAATCAAATGGCCTTGATCAAATCATTCTACACTGTGACATTATTTGTGAAATTAAATTATAGTCTATTCAGGAGTAGAAGGTATATTATAAGTCTAGAGAGATGAGAAGAACACCCATGATAGCTCCAAATTTTGATTTGAAGACATAAAATAACATTGTTCATAGTCTATCACTTGATAATTCTTCTTTAAGAACCCACAATATGTTGGTACTTACTTCTTATTTCATACAACATGTACATTTATCACATTGTTTAAATTTTCAAAAGGGGTCAAAATCCCTCATATATGAATCATAGAAGAAGAATAGATATAAATTTGATACACATAAAAATAATTAGGAACATACTTGTACATGAGTGTGATGAGAATGGGCATATGCCCATTCTCATAAACTCAATATTTGCTTCTTATTTCATACAACATGTACCCATATCACATTGTTTTAATTTTCAAAAGGGATCAAAATCCCTCATATAGGAATCATAGAAGAAGAATAGAGATAAAAAGATACACATAAAAATAATTAGGAACATACTTGTACTATGAGTGTGATGAGAATGGGCATATTCCCATTCTCATAAACTCAATATAGAATTAGGAACATACTTGTATGGCATAGTGTAAATATTGGAATCTGATATTACACTACTTAAAAACCAATAATAATCATATTGGAATCCGATATCACACTAGATAAAAACCAATAATAGCAATTTAGGAATCCAATTTCAACAATTATAAAACCAAAAATGATTATACTATAAATCTATAATCTTGAAGAAGTTACTTAATTTCATGAGAAATAAGGAAAAAAAGAAAGAGATGAGAGAGAAAAAAAGAAAAGAAGAGAGAATGAGAGAGTTAGAGAGAAAAGAGAAGATTGTGGATGGAGTAAGAGATTAGAGAATTAAGAAAGAGTATGGAGAAGCTAGAGATATTGATGAATAAGTTTAAAACAGTGTAAAAAAATAATCTTGAAATAGTGATAAGAAAATTAGTTAAGTGGCCTATAAGGTCACTTATGGAAAGGCAAAGGAAAATATAGTTGAAAGCAAGGTTGAGAGAAGAGGAAATACAGAAAAAGAGGATGGAAAAGATGAAATGTAAGAAATAGGAATTGAAAATAAGAGAAATACTGAAAGATGAGATCATTTTTGAGGAAGAAGTTGAGAGAGAACAAGAAAAAACTAATTTTCAGTTTTTGTAAGTGAGTAGAGAAAAATTGGAAGCTAAGTTATAAGCACTTGAATGTGTTTTGCATGGTGAAGAAGTGAAGAGTAATTAAGAGAAATTTTTCATTATGGATGGGGAAAATGAAAGTGAAGAGGAAGCATGTGAAAAAAATCAAAAGTATCACTATTTTTCATCTAAGGTTTTGTGTACATGTGTATTTATAGGTTTACTTGATAAGGAAATGGAGAACAATGAAGAAAAAAATCATACAAGAGCTCAAATGAAGAGACATAGAGAACAAATCCTCATTTTTTAGGACAAAGAAATGAAAAATAAGGTGACGATAAAGGATTAATACCAAAATAAGAATCATGTTGAGGAAGATGGCAAGAGAACAATAAAGAAGAGAAGGATATTACAAGCAGATCACAATTAGAAGAAAATAAAGAAGAGTCCTAATGAATAGAGATCAAATATCTATACTTAGGGTGTATGATGTAGGAGAATCTATGTACAGATCCAAACTTTGGCTTGATTAGGTTTCATAGGATATCTTAGGTCCATTTGGATATATAAGAGGTGTCTTTAGTCCATTTGGACTCTATAAGCATGTAATAAGGAGTTTCCCTCCAAAAAGTATAGTTTGAATATTTGAATTGGTTTAATAGTGTTTAGATGTCATAACATTAGTTCTAGTGGAATAAGGTGATGTAAGGATAACATATGACCTCTTCTCATTATAAAAAAAAGGTACTCTAATCCTTAATTTAGGGTTTATTATGTTAACTCATCCTTTGACCCTAGTTGGGTTATGTAACCAAATGTAACCACTTGAGTATGAGTATATAAGGAGAAAAATTGAATGAAGGGAGTAGTTAAGCTAAAAAAAGATATTAGATAAGAGGTGGTGAGAGTGGGAGAGTTATTGTATTAGTATAATGGCTCTAGAAGCCTTTTTTTCTCTAAACTTAATGAATCAATGGCTTCTTGAGCATCCATCTCTATTTTGATGTTCTCATATGAATTTATGAATGATTATTATTATGTATGATTGATTTTGATCAGTTTATGAAGGAACCACATTCAATGAGATAGATATGATTTATTCTAGAGGTATAAGTGTGTGTGCAGGCTTATGAAGGACAAGAAAGAGTCCCTAGGATGTTGGATTGATGAGAGCGATATCATGTGCAAGAGGTAATATTTTGTGTAAAAATGATTAAGTAATAGAAGGGAACCCATGTGAAGACTCTAACAATGAAATACAAGTATAAAACCTAACTAGGGTTGTTAATACGGTGAGGATATTAGATGAACATAAAATAAGATCCCAAAATGTGAATCTAGTTTTAATAGACCATGGTGAGTTTATTTGAGTCATTATAATATGTGGTATAGAGAAAATATTAAGATAAGGTGATTCCAAGGAAAAAAGAGAAATATGAGTCAATAGGAACCCTAGAGGAAGTACTAACTAGGTGTATGAAAATAAAGAAACCACTGTCAATCTAGAATACCTTGTCACTGGGGTTTGGTTGAGAGGAAGATCACTAAAAAATTGCTAAAAGAAACTTCAAATCCTGGTTTATGTAGATGAATGGGAGAATTAAAGTGTGTATAAGGAAGTATAGGGTTGTAGATATAGAAAAAGGAATGAATTCTTGATCAAAATATGGAAACTTAGGTCTTGACAGAGTATGCCCATTTTGGTTGGCTTGAAGGAGAAACTTGTATATAATAGTTCCAAGAACAGAGTATAGAAAGTTATGGTGTCTTTAATGAGTTAGAGAGGAATAAGAATGACATGAATCCATAAGAATTATTGTGAGGACTTAGATAAATGAGTGTTGGAGGATAAGAAAGACAACATATAGTCTCAATCTAAACTATGACAGTCTTAGTCCCATGTTGAAGAGTTTAGTGTGAAATTTGTACTATATGATGATGGGAAATCTTTATTGTTCAAAGGAACTTGTATATGAAATATTTAAGGTTGTATCAAGCGTGATAATTATTGGGAGTAAGAGTATAGGTTGTCATATGGTCAAATAACTCAGAACTCAATCTAAATCTTGTGATAAGTCAATAATAAAGGTAATGAATAACATGGAATGTGTGATTGGTAGAGTTTATGGCATATGAAGGAAGCAATGGAAGTTTGGAGGAGGTCTTTAGTAACATTTTAATTTTTGGCAAGGGGTGATGAACTTCCTAAAACCATTATTCTTAAATAAGATAAGACTATCTTGTACAATATAATCCTACAAGGAACTTGGAGAGAAAATATGAGTTAAAGGAGTGTCTTGATGAGATAAGTAGGTAAATAAGTTGAGTTAATTAGAGAGAGGTGTAGAGAAGTTGTAAAGAGTGGAATGAGAGTGAGGATTTTTAGAGAATTTAGAAAAATTTGTAAAACATGGTATAGAGGTCAATGCAAGGTTCAATTAGGGGAGAATATTCATAAGTTGGCGAATATTCAGATTTTGGAATTTCGAAATTAGATTTTTTTTACTACTGTACAGTAGCATGTTTGCCAAAATTGTATGGGTCCTAAATAAATTTGACCCTAATTTCACCTTAGTGTTTCCACGAAGGGCTGACCAATGTTGGTATATTAACATTTATATTATAATATACAAGATTAATTCGCCATAATGTAGTAATACAATATAATTTAAAAATTCATTAGTTTTGAGATCTAGAGTCGAAACCAAAGGTAAAAGTGAATAATCCTATGAAAAATTAGAAATAATAATCCAAAAAGATCTGAAGGTATAAGTGAAAAAGGTAAGTGAAAAAGTTTGAAGGATCAAGGATTTTTTGTTGAACTGTTACCAGACAACAACCTATACTTGAGTTACTAGACGGTAACTTGTATTTGAGTTACTAAACAATAACTTGTATTTGAGTTACCATTTGGTGGTGTACAAGTACATAGCCGTGTGATGGTCTGATAACATATTCACATAACCCTGTTAGGTAGCTTAAGTCATATTACCATGTTATCATGTAGCATGAGATTTATTTTTTTACAAATTTTATTTTAAACTTTTATATTTTTGTCACACGTGTAAACTTCAAAATCACCCATACGATGGCCCCTAGTGCAAATGAGAAAAGAAATCAAGGAAAATTAAAAAATTACATGTAAATTTCAAAATATTTTAGTCAAGCCCAAAGTAAAACTAGTGCCAACATGTAATTTTGAATCTTATAATGCTAATGTTACTTTATATGTTGATATATTGAAACATGCAGTAAACAACTTAGTTTGTTTTAAATGCAGAAAACTCTACTAATGAATTTATGATAGATGAAATTTGTAATCACTAGAGTAATTCAATTCACATTGATAATAGTGATAATCCCAATTTCCATCAAACTCAAACTTCAGATAAATATTCTAGAAATAGACATCAAAAATATAAGAGTGGGAAGTAGAATTTAGGAAGGACTTATAAATTTGAATGGTCAGCTAGATATTCATTTATTGAACCTGTTGAGATAGAAAGCACTACTAATACTCTAACTGAATGTATATGTACTTTATGTAGTTAGAAACTAGGCAAAGACAACAAAATTCAATTGAAGTTGGACACAATAGATGAGCATTGTGGGAAAGTATATGAGTCGAAAAATAAAGAAGATAGAACTGGAATAAAAACATCTAGATGGAAAACCACAGAAGATTGTTTGCATATGAGATATACAGTATAATATGAAAATCATCGTAAAAATCTTCAAGACCTTGTTAAGAAACGTGGAACAATAAAGGCTAAATTTGTAAAAGTTGTTGATGTAAGTCTTCAGGTAAAACTTATAAAATTATGAAAAATATTTCACATTTTAAAAAAGGGTAGAAATATTTCAGATTTCATTGATTATAAGATATTATTTCAATCTATTGGGTTTCCAAACATTCCAACAACACAATGGCTAGATACCAGTGTTTGGGAAATGGGCTAAGTGTATGGTAGAAATTGAAATCCTTGATTTGAGAGAGAAGGTAAAAAATGTGAATTTTATCTCATTGTTGATTGATGAGGTCACAATAGTAGAAAATACATTGTGGGTGTGAATGCATGTATAAACTTACAATTTCAATAACCATTTGAAGGAAAATCATCTACTAATAATGAACAAAATGGTGGAGAATTGTAATTCTGAGAACCTCTGCAAACTAGTGATTAAAAATTTGAAAGATATAGCTGGTATGGACAATCATTCAATATCTACAAAGCTGATTTATTTGAGAGATGATGAGGCATTTGTCATGTAAGGTCACAAAACTGGGCTTTGTATTTTCCTTCAAACAACCATTGCCTCGTACATAACACCTATTCATTGCATGACCCATAGAATGAATCTCGCTTACTAAGATTGTAAGTAATTTTGAAAATGTTTCTAAAGTAGAAGAGCTTATACATGATTTGCATTCATACATGTCAAACAGTCCTAAAATATTTTTGGAGTTTCAAGAAATTTTTTGATGGAATTACAAATGGTAAAAAATTGTTGAAAGATGTTGACATAAGATGGATATCTGATGTATGATCCAGCTTAAATAATTTTGTAGGAATACAAGTCATTAGCAGGGTATATGTTCAAGAATCGTAGAGAAGTTAACAAGGTGAAATATCTGCTATATCGCTTTACTTATTTGGAGACATTATTAACATTATGAGGTATTTTTCTAATGATCAAGGAAATAAATAGCTCATTGGTGAAACAATCTCTGGAAAGATCTACATACATTGTTGATTTTATCAAATTAAGGATACATGTATGTATGATCTTGGATAACTTATATTCTAGCCAAGACTAGTTTCAGAAGCCAATATTCAGTAGTTATAAGGTTTTAACATATACAAAATATCCCAATAACTATTTGAAGTTCAATATCAATGGTCATATTTGTATCTTAGTTGATGGGGAAAATATACCAATGCGCACTTTCCAAAGAGATCCTTGTGTCCTAGGTTATGATATTGAGGAAGTACCAGTGACAAGCCTTCTATTTGATGTTGCAGTGTTTGATACAAGGAAAAAATTGATGAAGATATCTGAAACATTATCTTTTGAGATTAGAGAACGATTTAAGAATAGTGATCTGCTTGAGGCCATGGGAGTTGTAAATCCCAATTTCTGGAATCCAATGATTGGTGAAGAACAAACAACTCAACTTTTTACAAAATACATGTCCATAGAGTAATGGATCAGTTTTACAAATCTTTAGATGTTAATGGAGGATAATTGAATGGTATATTAAATATAAAATTACTCATATCACAATCAACGTGATTTTTCCTTGACAATGAGTGATCAATATAAGATGCTTACTAAACTAACAAAAAATGGAGCTTATCATCACTATTGTGGAGAAAGTTGTATCACAATAGTCATTATGAGGGAAACTATAAGTGAATACTTCAAACTGCTATGAACTCATAGATCAATGATTCTAGATTCAGTTGAAGATGAAAGGGTTTTCAACGCATTAACATTTGTTAAATCCAAAACTTCGTAACATATTGGACAAAAATCGTGGAAACTTATCTGAGATTTTAAGGTGTCTTCAAGCTTTCAAATGTAAGTGGACACATTTCCATATATATTGAGTCAAGCTATAGACATCCCTTGGAGCGATGAGCTATTAATAAAATGAGGAAAACCATGATGTAATATGCCTCTTCTTATGTGCAAGGCATCATGACTCTGGTTATAGCGGACCAGTCAATTGAATAAAGTATATAACTAAGTATGACTCAAAAGATAGATTTTAGTAAAAGGAGGGATTTGAACAAGAAATTTTCTGAGGAAGGTAGGAGATAAATCCTTCGAGTATGGAAGGAGGAGAGTTGAGGATAGAAGGGGATAGACTCAAATTTTGTATGAAAACATATAAATAATAAGCTATGCTTTGTGACTGTTGAAAGTTATGTAATCACTCTCATATTCTTGAATTTCACCAATAATATTATTTTGTAGGTTAATAATGAGGTTTGTGATCTAAGAAAGCTCTTCCAGGTGATTGAAATAGTTTGAAGTCATATCCTGGTTTTGGACAATACTTGACTATGATTTATGTAAGGAGAACTGTGGATGTGTGATATATAATGTGAGACATTGGATTGATGTTATAGGATGAAGGAACATATAGTATTTTCCAATGTGATATTGTGCAGAACTGAAATCTATGTTGTGACTGTGTCTTTGATTGTTGTAATTAAATTGGAATTACTTGTATGATAATTATAAGAAAAAATAAGACCTGTAGGATGGATTAAGGAGATGTATTTAATCCATGTATCAAGATTTACAAAGAAATAAGCATCTATTTTAAGTTGAGAGTAAGGGTTTCATACCCCTCTCTTAGATGCAAGGCACTAATTTCATTGAAGTTGGATGAATGTTTGTCAAATAAAATTTTATATGAAAACATACCTTTGATAAAAATTTTGGGTCTTGAATCGAAATTTTGAGAAATTTATAGCAAAATGAAGTCTATCAAGGTTACAATCTAGGGTTTGAGATTTGAGGCTTGAAATAAATTAATATCAGACTAAATTTGGGAGAATAGAGGATGAGAATGTCCCTTATTAAATTTAAAAGTTAATTTCATTGGCTACATTTAATGATATTCTTACTCAAAGACAATGTGCACAATGAAAAGGCTAATTGTGGACTATCTAAAAAATTAAAGTGGGACCTTGGAGTTAGATAATGGAACTCTAGGGACATCTATAACTCCTTAATGGGTCATATATACCATGTTTGTGTCTTGAAGACTTTTTATAAAGGAAGTTATTCAAGGAAATTCACTCTCTGAGGGCTAGTAGAAGCATTGTATGTGATCCAAGTTTTTCAATGAGGATGATAAAGGGTATTAGAAGGAGTTAATAGATATTTGTGGGTAGCTCATACATGTGTCCAACTATCCAAAATGCAAGAAAGATTGTCTTCAGGGCATCTTGTAGGCAGTTTTGAAAAAGAAGGAAAATTTAGTGTTTTTGATTACTTTGCAGTCAATTTCTTCATGATTGAAATAAGTATGATTAAATTGTGTTAATAGGGTAAAGGAGGAGGAAGTCTTGGTGGAGGCTAAAAATCAATAAATTTCTAGTTGGTGCTTATAAGCTAAGTGAAG
Source organism: Taxus chinensis (assembly GCA_019776745.2). NCBI lineage: Eukaryota > Viridiplantae > Streptophyta > Pinopsida > Cupressales > Taxaceae > Taxus > Taxus chinensis. Next base: position 815,077,014 of record CM034146.1, read on the forward strand.
AACGAGGAAAATTGAGCAGATCAATAAAGAAGGATAGGTTGTTACATCAATTTAAGTCTTGGAAAAAACCTAGTTGAATATGTGAAACAAGGAAGAGAGAAATTGGTGAAGCCAATAAAAAGCAAGGTAAGAGTTAATCCACATAATCCAAGAGATATCAATTAGAAAAATGACATTTTTCAAGTTTTATGAAGTCATAGAACATAGTGCCGCATGAAGAATGAATAAGCTGCATTGAAGGAGAAATTGAGAAAATTTTATAAATTTGAGCTCATTTAGGTACCATGATTGATCGTTCCCACAAAGCTTGTTGAATGAATTTATTGATTTGATCTCTAATTGAGTTGAATGCATGTTGGAATGTCTTATTTCTTTGCATCATCAAAAAAAATTCCTTAACAATGAGTGATCAATATACTTGACTCTTATTGAACCAACAAAAAAGGGAGTTATCACACTATTGTGGAGAAAGTTGTATCACAATAACATTTTGAGGGAAACTGTAAGTGAATACTTCAAACTGTATGAAATCATACAGACAATGGTTATGGGGTCAATTTAATATGAAATTATTTTCAGTGCATTCAGAATAGTGTTTTAAGTTCAAAACTCCACAATAGATTGGACAAAAATCTAGAAACTTGTTTGCAAATTGTATGTATGGAAGATATTGAGTGAAAATATTTCCATACTGAAAGAGAATTAGCTACTTGGACATCCCTTGAAGATTTGAAGAGTTGTTAATCAAATAACAACCATAAAGATACTCAAATTATGGTGAAATTGGCTTGGACTCTAGTGGACCAACAAGTTCAAAAGATAAAATAAGTTGAATGAAGGACCATTCATGACAGGGTTGTTTTAGTTATTAGATAGTTGAAAATTTTCATTTCCCCATGCCCACTAATATATATTGTGAATCGTCATTTTGATTCAGTTATTTTTCCTTTACATACATTTTGTATATAATGCTTGTAAATTTTAAATCGCTTCTATTGTTTTTATAATGTTTGGAAATAACAAATAGTAACTCTGTTGGGCAAATTACAGGTTTTGGGATAATGTAATTCAAATTTAATTACATTACTAGGAAAGTGTGTTAAATATTTCCATTTCTCAATTTCAAATCCACTACGTGCTAGGCAAATAAATTGTGATACATACATCCAATCAAGATTCTAGGGATTAATAAAAAACATAGGAGTCTAGAGATAATGTTTTCTGCTATTTAATTCAGCTGATTTGAAAATACATATCTAAGTATAATCAAAATTTATCTATCCATGAAGAATCAACTATCAAGATTCAAGAGAAAAATCAAAAGGATACATTGTACACCCATGTTTTCACATATTGAGTTGATACATGTTTAAAACTAAATTCTACACATGTAAATAGATGTATTAATTTTCATCAATTCAAGTTTGAAAGAAATATAATGTTTTCATAAGACAAAAGACATCAGACAAATACAATGATTGACATCAAGATAAAGTTTTCATTTGACAAATACAATGATTTACATTAATAGTTTTAGTTCATTTGAACCCTTATCCTTGAAACAAATTCTATTACATCAACAACATTTGAACTGTCTTTTATAACACTAAACTCGACTAATTCTTTTGCAGTTGCATTAATATTTTCTAAATTTTGTTTATCTTCACTAGATTCTTTTCTTGTTGAAAGGAGATTAGGATCCTCATCATTTTTTTTCTTCAGTAGAATATCTAGATCTAGTCCATACTCCTTTATAATATTTCACAATGTATTTTTCTACTTGTTTAACAGGACAAGTTTCTCTTTGAAGTTGATTACACCGTGAACACTTTCTATCAGATTTTTTCAGGTGCTCATCCAACACTTTCACTTTAGTATTCAATTTTTGGTATTTTGATTACACATAAAAAATTTAAAATTAGAAAGTAGATAAACTATATAATATAACAAAATAAAAAATAATCTTCAAAATATTAAGTACTTACCAAGGCACAAGTCATGTTTCTCCAACATTAGTCATCATAATGACAAGTTTTACCCTTGTCTCTATCTTTCCTCCATTTGCAATTAGTGGTTTTTTTGTCTCTATTATTAGTAATGTGTATGCCTCAGTGTTCAAATTATCCAATATGTTAAGAATGATAGTTAAAACATTATCATTATTGTAAATATTATTGGTGACAAAATTACCAGATTGTGTTTGAGCAAGTAAAGCATCAATCATCACTAGTTCAGTTTTAATCAATGAAAATACTTTTTTTTTTTCCATGTTTGAAAAATTATGACATTTTTCATTAATTTCTTTGATCAGAGCTTTCACTCTGATATCCCATATCATTAGTTCCTTAATATCAGTTGTAAAACTTTCCATTATAAGAGTTGTAGCATTATCAACCACAATAATGTCAACCAAAAATATTTTTTCCCTTTATCATCCAAAATTTCCTCCGTGATTGGGGAAGGAGGATCTTAAGTTGATTATTGTTATGGCACTAACAACTCCTTCTGTGTAGAGTGAAAAATATCTTTTCTATATTTCCCTAATGCTGCCATGTTATAAATGTTGTCAAAAACAAGATACTCATCATCCATATCTATATTATTTAAAACAGAAGTGCCTCTGGCACTTTGCACACTGACCAATGAAAAGTTGGGGAACTCTGACAGTTGTATGATTTTACATAAACCTACTCACTCTGGGGAAAACTATCCTCTTTCCCCTACCATGAGACAGAAGTGGAGGTTGGTGTGTTATACTCCTTAAGCATTGAGGTTGAGGATTAGGGGTGGCCACCTGAAAATGAGATTGAGATTGCAAAAATTGTGTGAGCAATATTAGTATGTTGTATGTTGTATTTACAATTCAAATAAGAGAATGCTAAGAACTTTAAAAGAATGAAATAAATATAGATTTCTTACATTGTGAATGTTTTTGTCCATAATCAATAGACTGGGGAATTTTTTGGAAGGGGGGTGGTGGTATTGCACAATCCCTGATTTTAAGGAAAACCAGTTAAATTGAATGATAAAATCCTAAAATAAAGACTAATATAAATAAAATTTAAATCTATGATTTATTCATACATAAACTTGAAGGGTGAATAACTTGTGTAGACTAAATCTCCTATTGCTCAAGAATGTAAGTTGTGTCTGCAGCAGTAGACACCATGTGTCTGGGTGATGTGTTAGACAAGGCTGCACATTAGGAAAACAACATATGTCATTGTCAAGACTTAGATTATCATTAGTCTATAAACAAATTTATCAAACTTAAAATGATTTTCAATTATAGATTAGTTAAAACCTAGATTGGTCTCAGTACATATTCTGTCTTGGATGTGGGATGATTAAAAAGAAATGCACATCCATTTCCTTCTACTTCTAGGTTGTTGGGTGTTAGTGACATCCATAGAATCATTGGTCATGGTGAGATTAACTTGAATGTTCTCACTAGACCCCTCAGGCCCAGTAGGGTTATGTGTGTGAACTATCCACAACATGTCGAACCATTATTTCACCTACTTTGACCTATTGAAAAAAATTATATGTTTTTCAGAATTGATTATTTTTATAAAAAGAATCAAGATAGACTGCTTTGAAAAAAAAATAATCACCAAATTTTGGTCCATAGAAATTGCATATTTAGCCATATTATCATGGAGAGCAGTTGGAATAACTATTGATTTCAGTGTGTGAAAACCCCCATAATAGAAAGAAAGAATAAAACAAGAAGAAGAAATAACTACACTAGGATTCACAATGGCTTTGTTAAGGTCAGAGTGAATCCTTGTTGAAATATATGTACACCAATCAAATCTAACATCAAAAAGGGTTTGCCAAAAAACAACACTAGAACCGCCAGATAACAGAAGGTAGTACACTCACTCCTGACTTAGGCAAAGTCAGTGTATCTTCATTTCCCACTATAAAATGATGCAGACCTATAAAAATTCCACTATGGCCAAGAGAAAGGGTTCTTTGATTAATTGTGTGTTAATCCCTCTTTTGGAGGGATTATTAACCTGAGCAACAGAAATATAAATCTTGTAATGAGACTCTAAAAATTTCTTTTTTTCATCAGGTAGAATGGTTTTTATGGATACAAGCAATGCGTTTTGATGGGTAGCCCCATTAGATGATGAATATCATCAAGAGTTATTCTGATGATGAATTGGTGTGATGGTAATTGAACTATGAAAGATCCATCATAAACTATTATAAAAATGCATTAAATTGTCTAACAACATTGTTTCTGTCTCATATTGAGGCATGTAAAGACGTCCATGGAACTATGAGTTTCCAATCCAATTGGATTGACTCTTAATTTTTGGGTCTTCCACTATTTGTAGTAACTATGATTATAATATGTTTTTGTAAACAAAGGACAAAGTGCTAATCGACTTTTTTCTTGGTGCCATGATTGTTGATTCTTGAATCTTGATCTTTTGAAAAAAAGGGTGTTGGTAGATACCTATATGGGTACCATGTACTTGTGACATGAAGAGCTATTTGTGTCACATGTGGCTAATACTAGAAGTGGATGAGGATCATAGAACAAACCACTTTGCAAGAGTGGAGGACACTTTAAAAAACTCTAGTCTAGAGAAACCTACAAGTGAAAATGGGACAAAATGAATGGGGATGACTATATATAGGAAAGGGAGGGGCCCATTGGTCAAGGATGGGAAAATGTAGCTGAGTAGGTCTGGTAATAAGGGTATGTTACCAAGAAGAAACATTCACATCATATCGTGTTACAACGTAGCCAAATGACGTCTGGTAACCCCTTTGTGATGTCAGACGATATCAATATCATGTACACCAATGAATCTTGGAAAAAAAAACCGGGTGGTGGTAACAGAAATGTGTTACTGGGTGGCAACAACTACAAATGTGCCACATAGTAAAACATTTCTCCTACCGAAAGACAACAAAAATGTGTTATTGGCTAACAATAGATATGTGTTATCGCACAACAACAAAGTTAAAAACCATGGATTTTCCACCATCCTGAAACCCCCCTTTCCAATATTTTCCAAAAATGAGAATATATTTTCTCAGAACATTTTCCAACCATTATATAATTTTTTTTAGAGGGGGGGTCTTAAAATGAACCCTGGGTCAATGGAGTAGTAAGAACTAACAAGAAAGCAAGAAGTCTAATAAATGAACTCATAACATGAATGATGAATGAGGAGTGTAAGAGCATAGGAGATAGCTTGAGAAAGTGTGAAATATGTGTTTAGAGGTGTTCATAAGGTTAGAAAATAGTAAAAGAGTAAAAAACCTAGATTTTTTTATAAAACCCTAGCAAGACCTAGTAGAGACAAGCCAAAAGGAGAAAGTTTGAGTTGGGTGAGTTGTGGAAAGAGTTAGGGTATGAAATATACTACAGAGCATGAACTCTATAATGGTTATACAAATATATAATTAGTTTTCCTTGATTATTGCTAGTTTTTTCCAAACATGAAGGTTAGGAGGGCTAAAAGGTCTAGTTGAAAAATGATATTTTTGAGAATAGCTTTTGAAGGGTAGTGATTTGAAACCTAAATTTTTTTGAAAAGCTACAAAGGCCAAATGGGTATTGGAAAACTTTAGAAGCAAAGCTTAACTCCTTTAAATTTGATTTTTTCATCAAAATTTGCCAACATGGAGGGCTACTAGCAATGTTTGAGGTCTATGAGTTTGATAGAAAATGATGGAATGAAAATTTATGTAGGGTATAATCATGTTTCTATGATGTTTGAAGAATGTGTAAGGTAGTTGAAGTCTTTAGTTAAGTGGTTTAAGTTTTTTTAGTGTTTTGAACAAGAATTAGCTTCTTAAGCAAGGTTATAGTTCATCATTTGTAAGTGAAAGTACAAGTTGAAGTTGAATATTTTAATGCAAGTACTTTGAGTTAAAGAGTGTATGTAGGGTTCTTTGCATCAGTTTATTGATTAAATATGAGATTGAAAGGATTAACTAATTAATAATTTTTAATGAATTAATTAAAAAGAGGATTATAGCTAATGAAGTGACGTTAATTGGCATCTAGGATGCAATATGAAGCTAATTAATTAACGAAGTGTCACTGATTAACCAAGATGAAGGGGAATGTCAAATAATTAGTGGGAAACCACTAATTATAGAAAAAAATATGGGAAAGAGGATAAATAGTGAAATTTAGTATTAAAACTACGTATTCATATTTAGGTGTCTACAAGATGATGATCGTGTGACTCTGAGTGGGAATTTGTAGGCATTGTGAAATTCCTTTTGGAGTGATAACTGTAAGTAGAGAATTGTGTTTGGAATTGATAGTCCTCGTTGTAAGATCATAGTGCCTCACACAATCTATGACTAGCTTAGTGATTTTTATAAAGAGTGGATGTACTCCTACTTTGAAGAGTCCTCTAGTGAATAAAATCTCCTCTACATACCCCCTTGGTTCATTCAAAATCCTTTTCTTCAAATCATACAGGTATATATGTGCCACATCTTTTCCAAAGGACACTTTAGGACTTCTAGAGTTTTGTAAATTTCCTTAAACCATGATAGTGTGGTAAAGCATTTAGAGAGCTTTCTAATGGTACCTGGAATGCTAGAAACAAAGATCATATGATCAAGTTATCACTGGAAAAAGTTTGGTCGATATTCAGAATCGACAAGGTCAATTGACGAATACAGCAACGAAACATGGAAAAAGTAAAATTTAGTTTTGCGATGCTCGTCTTAGACACTCGTGTTTGTATGGGTGGGCTCTGTTATTTTCTGGTCATGGGCCCTCAACCAAGGATGACACACTCTTTTAACAGAGGGGTTTCGTTTCCGCCATGTTCGAATTTTCCACATGGTGGGCCCTCAAGCCACAATGTGGCCTGCCACCACTTTGCCACCTATACATTACAAGGCAAACTCATAAGACAACTTGGGAGAGCTTGTTGGTTAGCTCGGAAAGCTACCATATTCACTGTATGCTTCAATATTTATCTATATCATTCAAGGCCATCCATATGGCACATTAACATTACAACACACCACTTACATTTCATTCTAACCGTTGACCCCCCTACATGGCATATATTCCACCACCACTTTAATAGTCAACACTGGCAGTCAAATAGTCCATAGACCATGTGGGAAAAGGAGAAGGTTTGTGGCCTAAGCCATGTTTAAGGTGGGTGGTCATCATATTTAAAAACCCGCCACCATCCTAAACTATAATGAATGTGGGACTTTACTCCCCACATAATACAAAGCGATGGAGATTGGTTGGGGAGATTCGAACCCCCAACCACCCCTTTACCAAAATTGACATTCACTGATATAGTAAAAGGGGTCACTAGGCCTATAAAAGGGCTCAATGGGTTATGTGGAAGGACAAGTCTGTCATGGTCTCTAGGCCTATTGAGACAATTTTGTACAAGGGAATTTTTGAGGCATCTAGGGGCATTTTTGGCTCTCGGATTAAACTGGAAGGTTGTCTAGAATTCCAAGACGCTCCTCGTGGACCTATTTTTTTCTTGTTTTGGAGGTGTTGTGATGATTTTTTATGATACGTAGGTCACATGAGCACCTGGATTCCATTTGGAGCCATTTTCAAGTGTACATCTCGTCAGAGGGAAATTATTGGATATCTGATCTTTTGCACCAGACATTGTAAGACGAGTTATTGTGACTTGATGTTTGTAGAGGATATTATTGTTATTATGTTTTCTAGTTTTGATTCATTGGGAATCAACTGGTATTTGATCATCTTGTGTTCTAGATCATATTAGTTCAAATCAACTGGTATAATTTTGGTTCATTGTTGCACATTCATCACATCATTTATAAGTTGTATTTGATTTACAAATCAAAATTTTTAACGAATCGGTTCAGATTTTGAACCTGAAAATGTAGGCATTTATTTTATCCAAACTCCGTTACCAACTCTCTTGTTGTGTGTGTGTGTGTGTGTGTGTGTGTGTGTGTGTGTGTGTGTGTGTGTGTGTCCTTTTTAACATTGCACTACTTTCAAGTTGATAATATTGTGGCTTTAATTAACAAACTGCCTATAGGGGTCCAAGGCCAGTTAAAATTTTTGACCATATTTTCAGATCAACATCACTATCCTCAACATTCAGGTACTCGATGGCTAGAGTGGAAATTGGATCAAAGTTGATGTACTTGATCTTCATGATGGCCATAGGTAATGAGGGAATGGGGAGATGGAGGTGTCTATAAAATTTGGATGTGATTAGGAAAATAAGGGGCCAAGTTTACTTTAAAATGAGTAAAATGAGAAATGAATTAAAAATGACAAAGTATTTTCTTTATACTCACCTTCCCTCACTAACCTAGCTAAATCACACCTTAACTCACCTTTGACCCACCCTACTTAACCTGAGTTAAGTGACATGAGAGAGTGGGGTCAAAAATTTCAAAATGGGTCTTAGACCCCCTAATATCCCTTACCACATTTATTAAGGGACAAAGGGACATCAAGGGTGTAAAAATTCACCAAGGGTCTAATCATCATGAAAGGGGGTATGGGGATGCAAGTTGTGAAGTTGAAAATACATACTTAGTTGTGATGAGAAAGTACAAAACTTGAACTACTTATGTGGTGGCACATTCTAGTGTACCCCATCTCCTTAGGAAAGTGGAAAATGGACATCAGGGATTCCCAAGTGCGCATAGAGTCAGGTTTTCATGAAGAAGGGGCCAAGTTTGAGAGGTGAGTTTTTTGGAATTTTTATAATGTGTTTTCATTGATGTAAAAGGTAAATTAATGAAAAATAAAAATCTAAGAGAGATAGAGGGAGCTTGGAATGAGGTTGACAAGGTAAGATAGGACAAAGGTTAGAGAACACTTGATCAATCACTGACTTCTTCAACAACTAGTGACTGATACAGGTAAGGTGATGATGTGATAGCCTACCAAGATTATATCATACATGGTATAGCATGTATATGATGTGGAAATACGATTAGAAGGATTAATACAGGGGTATATGGGTGGAATTGGTGAGACAAGATGAGTTAAGTAGGCTTAACACCTAGGCCTAGTCAACAAATGGACCTGACATGGTGGAGTGAAGGTAGGAGGTTGATGGATAATCATGAAAAATGTATGAGAAACATGTAGAGAGAATGGGAAAGGCATTACAAGTTAAGAATTATGTGCATGATGCATAATGAAGATTCTATGGAGCAAGTTCTATGAATACAAGGCTAGTTGAGACATGAAGATGATGACCTAAGGTGAGTAGCTGATAACCAAGAATAGAATGAGCATGATACGGTGATTTTTGATGTGTGTAGTACTTCACAAGTGTCTTAGGAGGAATTTTGAATACCTATGTGGGTCTAGAGAGTATGATCTCTCAAGACAAGAAGTAAAACCTTGTGCAAATGAGATGGGGAATAGTTTTTTAGAGTGAATTATGATCAAACAACCATTTTAGATCATGTAGGAGGTATTCATGAAGGTGTGGAAATTTTTTAGGACCATAGGATTTGTTTTGTGCAAGCAATTAAAGTTTTATCAAAATCAGTTTAAGTAAGGTATTCCAAAACAATGCCTTGACTTCTTAGCGTTTGATTTAAATTGAAAAACAATGTTAATATAAACCATAAGATAATTTTTTAAAGATAATAAAGAGACACAGATTATGAAAAAATTATGAAGTTAAAAGGATAAGGAATATAAATTTCTATCCTTTCTATCCATTTTTCTAGCACTTTTTGAAACCATCCTAAACCTTGGTTAGAAGCTGTATGGAGAAAATTCATTGGTTATGCCTCCAAATGGAATTTTTTTTCCTGAAAAAAGATTTTCCTATGTATACAACTCATCAGAGGTAATTTTCATGGTGTTTTGAGTCTATGACACATGGTGGGACCCACAATAAAATAGATGTTTTGTGAAGAATTAAGTGTATAGGTAAAATTTACAAAGGAACCCATACTGAACTTTTTGGTGAAAGATGTTGGGGATGTTCTCTTGATATTCATGAATTCATATGGGTTATTTATTTTGATAAATGTGATGATACAAGTTCATTTTTAGTCTTACCACTAAAAGGAAGGCATGCACAAACAAGTCATGTAGTTCTTAAGAGTTCTTGATGAAAATGCATAGTGTTAATGTAAAATATGGTCTTGGATAGTGAGTATAGGTCCTTTGAGATTTTTTTCATGCATTAGTTGAGAATGAAAGTTTAATTTAAGTGTTTGAATCCATAAAAATCAAGAATAGTCTTTTAGTGTTTTGAAACAAACTTTAGATTTCTCTAAAATGCAAGGTTACTTGGATTATATAGCTTGAAATGAGGCTTGCTATTAGTATGATGAATTGAATAAGGATTATTACCTCTCATAAATGTTTATTTTGAGTCATGAAGTAGTGTTTGAGTGCATGATCAAGCTTACTTTATGGAGGAAAAAATTTTGAGTTTGAAAGCTTATCTGTCCTTGTCTAAAATCAGTGCCTCATTACATGAATGGAGATGATTAAAGTAATTCATTGCTCTTGAAGATGAACCTTGGGTAGTAAATGACCTTCTCCAAGTTTTAGAATGGTTTTAAGTTTCATGCATCATTCATTACAAAAGGATCTCTATGACTATAATTTTCAGCCGTCCATGACCGAGTATGATAGCTCCAATGAAGTCCTAACAATGAAATGGTAAGATTTGTTTCATATAAAGGAGTTAGAGATCTAAATGGAGGTTTAATTAATGTTCCCACATGTCGAAGATGCTTGGTAAAATATTCCTTTCACTACAAGACAAGGTGCATACATTGGAAAATAATACAGACACTTGCATGACCATTACAAGTTAGTTGATACAGAGGTAAGAGATGTCATAGATTGAAGAGGTGTTACAAATCTACTGAATGACCTTCCTATGATAGAGATTTTTCATGTTAGGTTAGATAAATTTAGTTTATGAAATTGACATAAATGTTGATTTCATTGAAACTAAATTAAGTGAATCCTTCTCACTATATGTGCACAAGTTGTCAAGCTAAAATAAGAAGTTGAAAGGTTAGGGAGCTGAGGAGGCATGATATAGTGTCATGAAGCAATGATAAATCATTCTATTGTGATTGAAAAATGAGTTTTAGGTCTTTATGTACTACAACAAGTTTGAAATGAATAAAATAAGTACATGAATATGATAAGAGGTGAGAGTGAGTTAAATGACAGGTCATGAAATATGAGAAGATATATGATGAGACCCTTTAATTACTATTTTAATTGTTTCATTTGTCATATTTTTTATACCCTTGCACTTGTGTTTCCCACATACTACTGAACATATCTGATAAATCTTGAACTTATGGAATGTATATTAATTAATATTATTATTACTAATTTTCTCTATTATGTGGATTTTGAATGTGCATGTTACTCTTTTGGATACAATGAAATGATTAATAGTGCTCTGTCTGAATGCCATAATTTTTTTAAGAAGTTTTAATATGTAGCCACTAACATGTAGTTGAAGAAACTTTGTCACAATGTAAAGGGACTTGTCCTCAGCAAAGCACTTGTAGCTAAAGAAGAACGCACACATATACAAGACCGTGACTTTTGGAAGCTTGATCAATGTGGATATTTCACTTGAGTTAATGCATGTCAATAAAGAATTAGCTATGACAACAAGAAGAAAATATCTTGCCAATACATGATTATGCTCTACAACTATAACTGTGGAACTAGTTTATTTAACTTGATAACTGATTGTGAGACTAAAAAGTCGGTTATGTTGTTGTATTAGAACACCTTTTCTCAGTTATGTTGCATGCATAATAATATACGTATTTCTTGGTAATGATCTTGTACTTAATAAAATTGCAACTGTTAGTTTGAATCAGTCTCTTCATGTCTATGCTAAATATAAAGTGAATGTCAAGACTATTGAAGGGATTAATCCATAGTTAGGTAATTACTGTAATTTTCATTCTGTAATCTTCATGATGATGAATAAAATATGAGTTTTGTTATTTTTCTATAGACAAAATCCTTAGGAATGGTTAACACCCAAGGCATGGCCCACTTGTGGTTTTCTAAACCCCTTTCCTCTTTCTTGTTTGTTGTTTTAGTTCCTTGCATCCATATATTAAAATTACAACAATTTATTCCTTTACTTGTGTTATGATTTTACCTGTTTTATTGATTCGATGTAGCATCTACTTTCATCTGCAACTTATTTTATTTCCAACATTGTATTTTCCAATTTTTGTGATGATAATATTTTAGTTTATACCTCTTAAGAACCTATAATTGTGTATACAACACTGAAAGTGTTGAATGTTTACATCCCTAGGTCTGATGAGTAAATTATTGTGGATTGGTGAGCAACATACTAATTGCTTCAAGTTAATTTGCACCACCATTTTTGGCACCGTTGTTGGGGACTCTGCCAAGTTATTAGGTTTTCAATGAGTGTTTTTCATTTCTTAGAAGTAGTATAGGTTTTAGGAATTCATCTCAAACTAAAACTCCCTACTAATTACCATTGAATGCGTTGATTAGCTGATATATGCACCATCTAAGGGATGCCCATGGTATATTTTTACCTAATCCATAAGTAGCAAAGATATCTTCATTTACCTCTGAAGATTCTGAAGAAGAAACCTTCATACTAGGTAGTATTTTTGAAGACAATCCTCCAAGTGACAGTTTTGTAGCTGCTCCTGAGCAGCTAGGGATGACAGAAGAAGTAGACCAAAATGCTCAAAATGGGGCAACCACCTTTGAGTTCGCCATCAATAAAAATAATGCAGTTGTTGGGATGAAGAATATTTCTCCATCAACCTTGCCAAATTTCCATGGAGCTATGTCAGAAGACCCAGACACCTTTCTCTTTGAGTTTAATGTTTTGTATAGGAGCTATGAATATACTACTAATGCATATAAGTTGAAATTATTTCCTGCAACACTCAAGGATGGAGCCTTAAGATGGTTCATGGGATTGGGAAGGAATGTTGTTACTTCATGGGCACAAATGAAGGAGAAATTCCTCAATAAGTACCAAGCTTATTTGCATACGGAGCAGTAGAGGAAGTGATGAAATCTATAGGATGGAAAAGAAAGAGGATGAACCATTCGAATACTATTTAGAAAGGTTCTTGTTCTGCATTCAGAAGTCAAGACATACCACTGACATACCACCTAACTCCCTAAAATTACTCTTTTTTAAGGGGCTCAGTGAGGAGAACATGCATGCTCTGGATCTGAGAAGAGGAGGGGACATTTCAAAATCTTATTTTGAACAAATCTGTGAAGCCTATAAACATTACTCAAGAGATACTATGAGGAGGGTAAGAAATGTATGATCAATAGGTGGATTATCTACTAAAACAATGGGGAAAATATCTAAGTCAGATATTGTTAGCATGTTCAGAAACATGAAGTAGGAGATTATCAATGATATGGCCAATCAACTAGATTCTCTACACGCCAAAAAGAAGAAATAAGATGTAGATGCAACACTCATAGAGTACTGCCATGCATGTAGAAGAAAGAAATTGGACTATAGATGTATAGAATTAGCCAACATTGCTCAAGAAAGGGAGGCTTCACTTGATTTCAAAATGTTGGAGACAAAAGATGGGAAAGTTTTCTATGTTGCTCAAAGAAAACCATGGCCACTGAGGCAAGGAGGTATGACACAGAACCCTATGTATTCATTTCAAAATTGGTCTAATAATTCGTATATGCAGCCCCCACCTTGGGCTAACCCTCAAGAACGGGCCCTATATCCTAACCAATATCAAAAATAAATATAACCTCAATTCCAAGGATAACAAAAAAAGATAATGAAAATAACCTCCTTAATCTTGGCAACATCCCTAGAGGGGAGTGTTACAGTGGAACAACCCACCTCCAAATTACCAACAATATTATCCAAATCTTCCTTATCAAAAGCAACAAAAAGCTCTAATGCCAAACCCCCAATCAGGATCCTAGCCCAAAGCTACACAACTAACCACTTAACCAACACCTAATCATAACAATAAAGTTTCTCAGCTAGCATATTCCACTAAACCAGCTCCGTACCCTACCTATTCTATTAATATCAACAATATCCATCTTAGCTCAGGAAGAGAATTTCCTCCACCAGCTAGACTTGCCATTACTAAAATTACAGAAGAACCACATTTGCTACATGATGATCCGTAGTAAGGACAGAAGACGTTGCAGGTTGATCCATAGAATCCAGTGTAAAATTCTAGCAAGGGTAAAATACAGGGTAATGAGCCACCATTTCTTAAAACTTTACAAGAAAAGAAGACTGATCTCATATCATAATCTAATTCTGATTTTTTCAATCAACTCAAAGACATTTGTGTCAAGATACCATTGTTTTAAGCTATTAAGGATGTTCCCATCTACAATAAAATAGTAAAAGGACCTATGTATTAAGAAGCTAGGTAGGAAGAGGAGAGATCCATCTACTATACAGGTAATTAGAAAAGTAGCTAATATTATACCTAGGAACTCAGTTATGCCCAAGTATATAGATATAGGAAACCCTTCAATATATGTCAAAATCAATGGCATAATGATAAAAAAACACTCTGGTTTACTTAGGGGTAGCAATAAATGTAATGAAAAAATAGATCATGGACAATTTGAAGTTAAAAGGAATAATACCAACAACCATAATCTTGAAGCTTATAGACAGATCAAAAGTTATGCCTAATGGAGTTTTGAAGGATGTGGTAGTAGTGGTAGACTCCTGGGAGTACCCTGTTGACTTCATTTTTCTCCAACCAAAATCAAGCTTAGGAGGATATCATATTATCCTAGGAAGACCTTGGTTAGCAACTACTGATGCATTCATTGGATTCAGATCTGATAATATGATCATATCTAATGGAAATGACACCAAAAATCATATGCTTTACCCTCCTGCACAACCATTCATGTAAGAAGACCAAACCATTTTGGTAGAAGAATCAGAAGAAGATCAGAGCTCAGTTCAGCTACTTATGATGTTGGAGAAGTCATGCATGATAGAGGAACAAGAGGGGAATGTTTTTCTTTCTAACAATCTATAGAATAATTATGGCAAGAATGAAAAATAAGATGGAAAATTGTAATGCATAAGGTGTCATGAGAATCAAATCTTACCGCAACAGAGTACTATGAATGTTACCGGTAAGAGTTGCATCCTACACCAACTTCTTCCACATGGTTGTATATTGAATTCTGTAAGTAGCATCATATGCTCCATTAATGAACTATTAGTTACTCTTCTCAAAAATTATAGGACAAAATTTGCATGGGACTATGGAGACATGCATGAGATCCATCCTAAACTATGTACTCATAAGATACACATCAAGGACATATACAAGCCAATAAGACATCCATAGAGGAGAATGAACCTAGTAGTGAGGGATATAGTGAAAGAAGAATTAAAGAAATTATTGGATGTTGGATTCATATATCCAATTTCAGACAGTCAATGGGTGTCACCCCTTGTTATTATATCTAAAAATAATGGCAAATGGATAATCTACTTAGACGATAGGGAATTGAATGCAACAACAAAGAAGAATCATTTTCCACTCCCTTTTTTTGATCATGTACTCGACACTCTTGTTGGAATAAAGTGTGTTTCTTTTCTGGATGGATATAGTGGCTACAACCAAATTCAAATTACACCAGAGGATCAAGACAAGACCACATTCACATGCCCATGGGGAATTTTTGCATACTATATTCTTCCCTTTGGTCTGTGTAATGCACTTACCACATTTCAGAGAACAATTCTTAGCATCTTCTCAGATCTAACCAATGACTGCATGGAGGTATATATGGATGATTTTATAGTCTATGGTAGTAATTTTGATGAACTAATGAAGAGCTTATAAGAGGTTCTCAAAATATTCAAGGAACATAGCTTTTCTTTGAGCAACAAAAAATTATATATGATGATGTCTGAGGGGATAGTGTTAGGTCATTATCTTTCATCTGTTGGAATCCAAGTAGATCCAAAAAAATATCAGTGATTATAAACCTGCCAACACCTAAAAATAAGAATGATGTAAGTATCTTCTTGGGTCATTCTAGGTATTATAGGAGATTTATTCAATATTTCAACAAAATTACAACATTGTTATTTGTTTTGTTAGGAAAGGATGCTACATTTATATGGAAAGAGAAATGTGAAGTTGTATTCCAAAATATGAAGCAAATGCTAGCTTTTACACCTGTTTTAAGAGGACCAGAGTGGAGTTTTCCATTTCATATAGACATGGATGCCTCAGATCACACCATTGGAGTTTTTTTATGACAGAAGGATGGGATACTCAATTATGCAATCTATTTTGTAAGTAAGAACCTGCAGCACACTAAGCTTAACTATACAATCAATGAGAAAGAGTTTTTAGCAGTTGTTTATGCCATCAAAAAATTTAGGCACTATATTATGAGATACCTAGTGTTTATTCACATTGATCATGTTGCCATTAAATATTTGATCAACAAAATAGTTGTACATAGTAGGATAATCAGATGGTTTATGCTCTTACAAGAGTTTGATGTAAAAATTGTGGATAAGCCTAGGAAAGACAATGTTGTAGCATATTGTCTCTTGAGGATGGAGAATAATAATGAAGAAGAAGTTGTGGATGATTCTTTCCTAGATGAGTACTTATTTTCCATTTCCACCAAGACACCTTGGTATGCTGATATAGCCAACTATTTGGTATTAGGTAAGACACCTCCACACTATCTATAATGTTGAGAAAAGTGTGAATTTTTCTTGGATAGTTGGTTTCCTATTACACACAGGGAAGGATAATGTTATGAGAAGATTTATAGATGATGAGGAAATTTATAATTTCCACAAATCTTGCCATAGTGAGCCATGTGGAGAAAACTTTGCTACAAAAAAAACAATGTAGAAAGTATTAACAACAAGGTATTATTGGCCTACACTACACAAATATGCAACATTATAAGTGAGAAGATGTGATAAGTACCAAAGAATGGGAAAGCCTACCAAATCAGATGAAATTTCATTGTAGCCTCAGATAGTATTGCAACCATTTGAAAAATGGGGATTGGAATTTATTCATCCCATAGATCCTAAGTCTTGGCAAAAAGAGTACATTATGGTGTGCACATACTACCTCACTAAATAGATAGAAGTGAAAGTGTTACCAAATCTCAAGAGTGAAAAATTTGCAAAATTCCTATATGACCACATATTTATAGGGTATGGGGTGCCAAGAGAGATTGTCATAGATCAAGGTACCCACTTCACTGCTGGAGTTATTATTGATTTAGATATAAAATATTAAATTATGTGAAGAAAGTCTACACTTATCATCCAAAATCCAATGGCCAAGATGAAGTAACAAACAGGTAAATTAAAGTCATCTTGACAAAGATCATTGCAGTGTATAGAAGGGATTAGTCAGAAATAATTCCAGAGGAAGTTTGGGAATTCAATACCACATGTAAGAGAACAACTAGATTCACACATTTTGAGCTACTATACAGTAAGATGATTTTTCTCCCTATTGATTTTGAGCACAAGAAATTAAGAAATGCATTGGAATTGGGAATAGATTTGTATAAAGCTCATAGGAAAAGGATTATTCATCTCAATGAGTTAGTTGAAATAAGGAGGCAAGATATTCATAATACAAAGGTGGTACAAATGAAAAGGATGAAGTGGCATGACCGATTCATCAAAACAAGGAAATTTAAAGAAGGTGATTAGGCTCTTCTCTTTTACTCTAAATAAAAGGACCACATGGGAAAACTCAGGACAAGATGGCTAGGTCCATATGAGATTGAGAATATCTTTCCCAATGGGGTTGTAAAACTCACCACCATTAATCTTGTGAGATTAAAATTACTGGCAAATGATCATAGATTGAGGTTGTACAAAAATCCAATTGATATGAGCACCTTATCCAATAGTTTAGAGCAAACCAAAGTAGGATGGAAATGAGAACATTAGAATTGAAGTTAGAATTTGAACTTGTTGGTTCATCTTCTAAAGTTTGGGAGGAATGATATCTTCAGTGGCCTTGGAATATCTAGCCTGTTGGATACCCCAAGGAGGAATAAAAGTGATGTGATCAACCTTCATGGTGATCAACACCACTCACTAACATGTTTTATTTTCTTAGCATTTTTGTTTTAAAGGATTTGGTGTATTTGTAGCATGGAGTGCATACTCTCCGATGAAAGGAGGTTGTGCAAATACTAGAATGTCCAAAGCCTTGTTTTGATTTCCTATTTGATAGAAGATGAGATTGTATGAAGAAATAAGGACCCAACTGAATGAGAAAAGAGAGATGAAGATAGTCAACACCAAAAAATTAAATCTTCCCTCTCCAGGAATTAATTGAATTCATTATGGATCATATTCTATACAATAACACCTGCATCAATAGAGCCTAAAGCAATACTAGTTATAGCAACACAACACCTCAACATGTAACCTCATGCATGCAACCAAGGGCATGGAATCTAACAAGAAACATGTAACAATAATTCAACGTACATCTCGAGTTAAGTGCACTCAATTTTCTTTAATAAAGTAGCGCTAGAATAATTATATGTAATTAATATTTGTACCAAGTCATCAATAAAATTTACCAACCATAATGTTCCACCACCTTCTATAATGTGACATGTCTCCCACGTCACTCCATGTTATCACAAAACATCACTTCATATGGGGATATCCTTAAATTATAATTAATGCTTCTTTTTTCAAGCTGTGTGTGAAATCGGTTACAAATTTTGAAAAGGAAAGTACTCGAGTTCTTCCACTCATACGAATTTTGAATAATCAATTTGAAGTGAAATATCTCTTGCTCTACAGAGCTTAAGGAAGTTACAGAACTTAACAATGGGGGGAGAATTGATTAGAAATGAACCTATAGACCACTCACAAATTCAAAATAAACAAAAAATTATACAATACTCTTATGATAGTGGTTGGATGGAGTACATCAATAAATTCCAAGGTTTTAATGAGTTGATAGTAATAGAATTCGCCGTTATCTTCAGGGATAGGAAAGCAACAATAAAGGGTCTGAAATTTAAAGTTTATGATAAAATATTGGTTGCAATCACTAGACTACCGGCGGAGGATGAGATGTTTCCTACAAAATCAAATTTGGACAAATCTCCCACAAATTTTGGGGATGAGGATGAATTTTTTTGACAGAAATACAAGGTACTCTACAAACTTATTTAAAACCCTTTTGGGAAGATGTGTCAAACTATATCATAACATATTTTACATGTGAGGGTCAGTACTCAAGGTTAAATACTATCCATTTTAAACTGCTCAATCATTTAAATAATGGCTGACATGTGAATGTTCCTAATTTATTGCATGAGAGTTTGAAGAATATGAGTAAGGAATCATAAAGGGGTAGGTCTACCTTATCTCACCATTATCTTGTCACATTAGTTGTAAAACATGCATTAACAATGGAGCATCCTATAGTAAACTAGGGAGAAATTTCTAGAGAAAAAAATATTAATGATTTTTTGGGGAAGGGAAATAAAAGAAGAAGAATCTCAGCTAGTTCTTCTACACATCCACCTGAAACCTTAGCTTCAATCTCTATTCCGTCATAAAACTCTACTCCTGCAGAAACACCCATTCCTTTAGAATCTTCCATACATGTAGAAACATCTGTCCATGAAAGCCCTCCATCTCCAAAACAAGGCCCTAGAACCATCTCTCCTGACAGGGTTTGGTTACTGAAACTTTGCTAAATATATCAAAACGAGAGTATTATTCCTCTAAAGGAAAACAAAAATCCTCAAGTAAAGTCTCTGAACCGTTTCAGAGATCCCAGAGGCTTAATACTAAAAATACCAAAACCTCAAAGCCTAGTAGAAAAATCCAAATCTTTCTGGACACTGATGAAAAGGAGCTAGGAAAGACTGAGGAACCTATTCCAATGGATGTTGAGTAGGGAGCCCATGGAGATAAATGTGCAGAAATATGTATGGAAGAATAGACCAAGGAAGTGAAAGAGAAAAAGGAGGAAGATTTGGGTGAGCAACCTGTTAGTGCAAATCTACAACAGCCCTAAGTGACCTTCAAATCTGCTGATCAGAAATTAGGTCATTTAGTGTGATTGCACAACATTGAGTTTTCTCCAAGGTGTGGGACCTTGTAAGATGAGAAAACTCTCTAGAGAAAGCTGGTTCTTACCCCTCTTTTACGTGTATGCATGTAATTTTGTAGAGGTTCAATGCTAAATCCTACTCTAAATTCCAAGGAGACAAAGATAAAGGATGTAAAAGGAAAGAAAACTAAGTAAAAATGGTGATACACCAAAGGAGTGATGAACTTATATCTTGCAAGAAAACACAAATCATAGAGATGTAACACCAAAGCATGCACAGATTTCCAGAATATAATGAAAGATTAGAAAACAATCATAAACGCATGAGAGGATTGGAAGATCATTCACAAAACATGCATTACCATTCCCAAGTTTAATATAATGCATTACAATGGTAGAAAGGAAAAAAACATGTCATAGGATCCATGGAAGGTTTGAAAATCCTCAAATTCACGTGCCAAGGGGAAGAGGGGAGTCTGCAAGAACAAAAACGTCCAACCCTTTACAAATGAGCCAAAACTGGCTTTTAATATTGAAGCAGAATGAAGGAAAAGTAAAAACATGGGGAAATTTATTTATGAGCTCAAAAACCAATAAAATCACTTCAATATTTCCTGTAAGGTGATGGGCTTCATGGACAAACTCATACGCCAAAGTACATAGCTCTGCAGATCCAAAAAAAACGACCCATACTTCATTAATTTTGGTGTTGAATGTCAGTTCTATATTTTTTACGTGTCAGAGATGTTTTCTCATTTTTCCCCACCAAAACCCACCAACAAAAATTGAATATTCCATCATGTGGAGATTTTCAACAGCTTTCCAATGATATAAAAAATGCAAAAATCTAAGCTCTGAATCAAAAGATATGGCCCTCTAAAGATTTAGGGCAAAATTAGGGTTCACGGGTCGAGATTCAAATTTTTCCCCCCTTTGACTTGGGAAAAATTACTAGAATTTCTCTGCCAGCCTGACCTGCATTGCTACGTGGCGCCATCTCATTGATCCATGGGTTCAAATGATCGTTATGCCCCTTTTGTGAATTTGGAAAATTTTTCAAAATTACTCCACGCCTCCGCCACTCCGGGACACGTGTCACCACCTAGTTGCTTGGCGGGGATGTGCTCCACTTTTTAACTTTGAGCCACTAGCCACTTTGGAAACATTTCCAAAGTGCTTCTGCCACCCCGAACTCCACTGCTGATAGGACACGTGTCATCTTCTCATTTCTTGGCGGGCTTTTGCTTGGATCTTCCCCTTTGACTCCCTTTGACCCCAACGCCGAAAAAATCAAATTCCTTCCACCCCACTGCTCTAACCTGCCACATGGCACCCTCTTATCTCCTTGCGGGCTTTCCAGCTGAAATTTCCCCTTTACCCTTTTGACCCCAAAAGGCTAAGTGTCAAAAAAATTTCCGCGGTCCTGCCTTGGGAAAAATTCCCCTCTTAACTCCGCCGAGCCATAACTTGCAAAATACAAGGAGTTAGGAGGACTTATTTACCTTTCTGGAAAGGGGAGAAAATTCTCTATCTGATGAAGAAATACCTAGAAAATTTTGAGTGCCTAAAATGTGTAAATTTTTTTACTGAGGAACAAGAAGGAAAGAATGAAGGAAAGTTATTCGAACTAAGCAGGGGGCTTATTTTGGATAACAATTTTAGCGACTCAGAGGGGTCATCTACCTACTGGATGAAGTGACCAGCTGCCTGAAGCAATTTTTTGGGAAATGGAGTCATCAAATTAATTTCTTGTCACTTTCAACTCATTAGAAAATATCTAGAATGAAGATTGTGAGAGTAGAACATTACTTTGATCTAGAACATGATCTGCCAAAGATGCATCCTTGGGGAAACAAAACTTGTGCCAAAGCACTTAGGGAAATGTAAATCTAATCTACAACAAAATAATGTGCATAGGCACTTGGAGGAATGAAAGAAATCTAAAATAATATGTACAAGGTAGGAAGTTTCCCTTCTAGTAGCAATGCTTTAGATGGATTCCATTAACTGGAATCTACAGTTCCTCGCCATCCAATGTAGACAATTGGAAGGCATTGTTGTTTTTGTATTTTGTGACCATGTAGGGACCACTCCAAATTGCATCAAATTTTGAATGCCTTCCCATATTTTCTCGGTATGCATCCCATTTCAACACTAAATCTCCAACTTGGAAAGTTCTAGCCTTAGCTTTCCTATCAAATCTTCTCTTGATCAAAGCTTGGTCCTTCTCCATTGTTTGGGCTGCATGCTCTTTAATTTCTTGGAGTTCCATCAATTTTGCATATCTAACCTCTATAGGCTCAAACTCTAACAATTCCAATTGCTTCATGATTTCCAATGTTGGCATCTCAAGTGACATAGGCAAGATTTCCTCTCCCCCATAAACAAGTCTAAATGGAGAGTTAGTTGTGGATCTCTTGGGAGTTATCATATCAGCCCATAGAGATGATTTGAGCTTAGTGTGCCAAATCCTCTGACTTTCATCAAGATTCCTCTTGATAATCCTTAACAGATTATTGTTTGTGGACTCATCTTGGCCATTACCTTGAGGGTAATAATTTGATGAAGTGCTCAGATAGATCCCATTTCTAACAGCCCATTCAGTTACCTTTGATCCTATAAATGCCAATGCATTATCTAATATCAGAGTGGTAGGTGTACCAAATTTGGTTACTATTCCCTCATAGAAGTCTAGAATTCTAGATTCATTTGCATATTTGAGTGTCACCACCTTAGTCCATTTGATGAAGTAGCTTGTTGCTGTTAGAATTCATTTGTGCCCTTGGCTTGAGTTTGGATTAATGAATCCAATGAAGTCCAAACCCCATTGCATGAATGGCTGGTCAACTGAGATTGGGTGCAATGGAAGTTATGCTAACCTCTCTTTGCCTGTGAAGAATGCTCACTTCTTGCACCTCTTGATCCATGCATAACAATCACTAAAATTTTTGGGCCAATAATAACTAGCCTTCATGATGTTGAGAGCTATCACTCTTGGAGCAAAATGACCCCCAGCTGATCCACCATGGAACTCTTCTAACATTTTTTCAATCTAATTTGTCCCAATGCATCTCAGCAACACTCCATTGATATCCCTTTTGAACAAGACACCATCAACAAGCGAATATAGAATAGCTTGCAATCTGAAGTGTCTTCTTTTGGATTTTTTCATCTTTGGAGGGCACAAGCCTGTTTGTAAGAAGTGCATTATGTCTTGGGTCCAACAAGGAGTGAACATGCCACCATTTTATTCTTGAATATCTCTTTCTTCTTGGTTGTCCTGCAACACCAAAACAACGTTCTTCTCTTTGATTGTTTCAATTGATTGGTTCAAAGCCAATTGCTCACACAATACCTTTCCTTAGACCAGCTTGGTGAATTTGATCTCAATCTCATACTCCATGACACAAGTAATCCACCCTACACTTTTTTCATTTAGATCTTTGTTGAGGAGGAAGTCTTTAACTCCCACATGAGAAACCAACAGTTGAACCTTGTTGTTTGAAACTAGATACTTAAATTTCTTCAAGCTCCTAATCACTGCAAGAACATGCTTCTCAATGAAGGAATACCTTACTTCATAGTCCTCCAAACTTTGGCTAAAGAAGGAAATTGGTTGCTTTGCATTTTCTTCATTCTGTTGTACTAAAATTGTATAAATTGTGTCATCACCGCAAAATGTATAAATGATGAAATCTTTGGAGAAATCTGGGTTAATGAGAGTTGGAGCTTGTGAGATAGCTTATTTGATTTCCTTAAAACTTTCCCTACCTTAAGCTGTCCATTTGAATGCCACACTTTTCTTCAACATCATGGTTATTGGCTTGACAAGGGTTGTAAAGTTTGGAACGAACCTTCAAATAAAATTGATTCTTCCCAAGAAGATTTTAAGAGCCTTCTTATACTTTGGCAATGGAAGTGCTCTTATTGCTTCAACCCTCTCTGGATCAATTGCTAACCCTTCTTTGGAAACAATGTGGCCTAAGATCTTGCCTTCATGAGCTAGAAAAATGTATTTTTTGGGATTCAAGGATACCCCAAATCTTCTACATCTTTGGAACACTTGTCTCAAATGAAAGAGATGGTCTGCTACACTTTTAGAAAATATAGTAATATCATCTAGGTATATCAGCATTATTTTTTTGATCAATCCCTTGAATGTCATATCCATTGCTCTTTGGAAAGTAGCTCTGGCATTTAATAGCCCAAATGGAATTTTTCTATATGCATAGGTTCCCCATTTAGTGGTGAAGGTTGTTTTAAAATGATCCTCTTCATTTACCATTATCTGATTATACACTGAATAATCATCTAGTAATGAAAACCTCTCAGAGCCAGCAACAACTTGCAAAATCTGCTCCATAGAAGGAAGTGGGTAGTGATCCTTGAGGGATGCTCTATTCAATTCTTTAAAGTCTACACACAACCTAATTTCTCCACTCTTCTTTCTAACTAGAACCAAATTTGCAACCCATCTTGAATGCTTGATGGAGAATATGATACTTGCCTCTATTAACTTATTCAATTCCTTCTTCATGAGAGGCTCAATGTGAGGATTGACCGGTCTCTATTTCTAGCTGATGGGCTTAGCACTTGGATCTATTTCGATTGTGTGTTGAGCTAGCTTGGGATTGAAACCTTTAAATTATTCATAGCTCCAAGAAAATACATCCAATAACTCTTGGAAAAGTTGCATAAACTCATACCTTTCTTGCTCGGTTGCCACTTTACCAATTTGAAGTGACTTGCCTTCTCCAAATGAGATGGGATCTGAATCCTCTCCCTTGACTTGGATGTTTGCTTTCTCCTTTCTAAATTGATCATTAGGATTGAAAATAGACTCTAAAGTGATGAGTCCCTTTAGCAGTTTGTTGGTTCTCAACTATACCACTTGATCACCATACTGCTGTTCTAACTTTTCCTGATTTTTGGCTGAGAACTCATCTTCCTCTTGCAAGAAATTGATGATTTTTTGGTCACTCTCAAACACTTACCAGCTTGCATTATTGTCTGGCATTGATGGCCTCACAATCACATGGATGTTTGGCTACATTTTATCTCTTTTGATACTTTCCACAACATCAAAAGTTGCTCCAACTGTTGCAAGCCTATCAGCAGTTTGGTTCTCTTTCCTAGGAATGGAGTTGATGCTAAAGCCCTCAAAATCCTCAATGAGGTCCCACACTCTATTCTTATAACTCTTGACCAAGTCATTCTTGGCAGCATGTTTTCCTTTAACTTGATTAACAATCAGCTCACTATCACCAAAGACTTGTAAGTTTTTTATTCCTCTCTTCCTTGACCAACGCAATCCATGTATCAAAGCCTCATATTCAGCAATGTTGTTGGACCATGCAAAATAAAATCTAAAAGCTGAATAATACTTAATGCTTTGAGGTGAATGTATGATGGAAAAGTGACAAGCGAGCGTGAGAATCTACAAGTAACTCTTCCTCGCACCTGACCTCCCCGGAGGTCGTGCCGAGACATCCGGTGGGGATGAGAATATGTATGGGATGTAGACAAACTAGTTAGGAAATCTTAATGTCTTCAATACGCACTAGTGGAACTTGCAAATCTAAGGCAAAGAAGGCCCTCCTAACTTGAAATTGGTGTGATAGATCGATCCGCAAGGATGACTGCTCGAAGGCTCCAATCAATATCGAGCTCTGGGCGTGATCCGATCTATGGGTTTTGGAATACATGGAAAATGAACCTAGGATAGTTTCGTGTATGTCTCTAGATAAGGTCATATGGTGGATGGTAAATATAGTTGACTCTATGGATGATTCTCTGGCCTAGTCCAGAACTCTTTAACTTTGTTAGCTGTTGTATCTAGTAAGGATATACTATTCGATGATGATAGGTGGAAGTGGAGTGGATCTGAATACTAGTGTGCATAGGCCAGTGTCTGTGTCTGATTGACTTACAGATTCGTTGGGGTTACGGGATTTGTGGATCGTAACCGTATATTCATATTTGTTGCGGTCTTGCTATGGTCATGCGTAGAATTAGTTCCTAATCTCTAACACACCCAGTAATTGTATGCTTTCTCCACTTCGATATTTAGAATCAATAACTGTGTGATCTTCTTAGAATATCTTACAGGCATTCGTGCAACCTGAATCCTTAAGCTGGTATCTATATCTATGAGGGTGTCTCCTACGTCTAGATGTGGGACCAAAAGGATCACAACCAAAATTTTTCTCTCTTTCAAACCCCTTTACAGTCATATGGATGTTTACCTAGGGTAATCTGTAATTTGGTTGATTCGACCAAAAACATGTGCACCTTGGTCGTCTTCTATGTTTAATCCACTCAACTGGGAATTGATTTGTTGTAAGCTTACCATTGTTCGAAAGACTTGGATCCTAAGATTTTGATCTATATCAGTTATTGCTGTGATGAAGATTGGGCTGGGGCACGATTGGCTCGAATACATATTCTCTGGGCTCCCTAGGTCCCGTGATTGTCATACAAAAGTAACAATGTAAAAATGAACTACAGCAAAATGAAATTTAACTATGTGAAGTATATCTACAGCATATATGATTTCTCTCTCCTTTTTTTTTGTATTTTCTGATGAAATTTTATGAAGGAAATTTTAAAATAGCAACTACTTTATCATACCTAGAATTTGACAATTAATCTAATGACGAAATTAAAACAAACAAGATAACCGAGTGTAGCTATTTGTCTGTGCAATTGTGAATCTATTTCTAAACAATGAAATAATTGACTTAATCTATTTGCAAGGCTCTCGATCCTACCTTAGAAGTGAGAAGTGAATCATAGTTTCTCAGAAACTATCAATCCCCACAGCTTCCCTGGCAATATCGAGAGTAGAATTGATTGAAATAAAGTGATTGGCTACTTTATTTGATATGTTTTTAACTAGAACTTTGAAAGCTAGAACCTAGAATTTGCAGAACAATGGTGAATCTGATGGTGTGTGTGATCTTGTCCCCTCAGTGTGATCTCCTCGTTCCTTCGTGTTCATGGTGGATCAAGAAAAGCGTGTAATGCTAGCATCAACAGAAGTAGATATTGGGATAAAGGAAACTCAAGATATAGACTGAATATAATGTGAGTAGGAGAGGGATAGCGCAAGAGTACAGAGCTTGGCTTATGCAATTCCTAGCGGGGATTTATTGTGAGTCATGCAACATGAAACATCCAGAACCTGAAACTATCTTGTTTGAAGAACAAAACCTGGTAACTTTAATGGCTTCCTATTGAAAACAAACTATTCTATTCCAATGGGTTGGATAAAATGATAACAACACCTACACAAGATGGATATGTGGCTTCCCTAATAGCAAAACAACACTAACTAGGCATGCAATGAAAGAAACTAAGAACTCTAAGAAAAATGAAAAATAAATCTATTGCAAAGAGAAATTTAGAGGCAAATTTGAGGGGGGCATTTGCTTGAGCACAAGCCAACTATTTATAGCATTTACAATTTACCCAAGGTAAAAACCAAATAGAACTCTTAAACTATAAACAATGGCAAAACACTATTCCAGGGAACCAGAATCATAAATGCAAGCTTATGGCGGTGAAAGAAAGTTGGTAAAAACATTGAAATTACGTGAGTCATGTTAAAAGAGCTTTCTAGAAAATGCGTAAAGGACCGCTGCCCTGAGTAGGGTGGCGGTTACAGGATTGCCGCCCTGTTCATGGCTAGTGGTCACGAGACCACCACCCAGGCAGGGTGGCGGGTTTCGTCATTGAAGAGAAAAAAGGCCAAGAAAAGAGGGGAAAAGGGAAAAAACAAAGCACGTGGGGGCTAAGCAGGGCATGCGGGACATTAACGCACACTTGGAGATCTTTTCTGGATCCCAAACACCTTGCGAGGGAGACCTGTATCATCATTAGGGCACCTGTTAACGTTGTTTCGGCAGTATAGTACCTTACAATTTTGGATACGTATAGTGAAACAAGCATAGCTCCCCCTCCAACACCTTGTCTACTTCTTGATCCATCAAAGAACAACTGCCATACCTCATTGTCATCTTTATGGTCTAGCTTGGTGATGCTAGGAAGAGGTTGATTTTCTTCATGCATGTAATAGACTCCTAGTTCAAATTCCTCTATTTCATTGTAGGGATCACAATCATGTACCTTGCTTGCCCATTCATCAAGATTCAAATATGGGATGCTTCTAACTTTGGTATCAGCTTCTTGTGTGCTTGGATAATCCTCTTGATCAAACATTGAACAATTTGCATTGATTAAGCGTGGAGTATGAGGCTCAATGTAAAAGTTTGCAATAGGTTTGGACCTGATTGTGGCCTTGGATCCATACCTTGTCCTAAATAGCATGTGTGACCAATCAATAGATAAGTAGCCTCCAATTCTATCTGTGAAATCCCTTGACAAACATATGGCAAAGAGTGGTGGCAAATCTATCACTGACACATCTTGCAAAACAGTGACATTGGGGCATGCATGCAAAGTAAGGATTAGATCTTTAATTACCCCAATTTTTGTTATTGTTGTCCCATCTAATTACACCACCCCCTTGGATATGACTTCATATTGAAGGCCCAGATGATCAGCTATTTTCTTGGGCATCACAGAACTACTTGCCCCAGAATCAATCATGCAATTATGTACTAGTTTATCCCCAATGATCAATGAAACATAGAATGGAGAGGGCTTAAAATTTTTATGTTGATGTCCTCCATGATTCCCTCTAGGCTTAGTAGAATTTGTGAGTACCTTCTCTTGCATATGAGCTAGCTGATTTGAGGTTGACCAATTCTTCATGGCAACTTGTAATAGATCCATTTGTCCTAGGATGGATAGTGACTCCCACATAGATATGTTCACATTGGTCTTCTTCATTTTTTCAATGATGTTAAATGGGGATGAAACATCTCTTTGCTTCCATTTAGTCTACACATTATTTTCTTGTACATGAGCTACAACAGCTGGCATTTGATCCGGTCTAGAAGGTTGCTTGGGCTGTCCTTGCACATTTGGAACTACATTTTAATTGCAAACACCTTGTGGAGTGATGGGAGGTTGTGAATCACTTGGATTTAATGACTCCCCTTCACCAATATTCCTCTTCTTTGATCGTGTGTTAGTTTCTACACTCTGAGAAGGTGTTTTGTTCATACCACAAAAATCTTCAGCCTACCAATTCACAAGTGTAGTCTCATTTGGAGTTGTATTTTGCTGATATGTTCCTTGTTGTTGGTTTGTTTCTTGACTCACCTCACTCACTACACCAATTGGTGCCACCATCAAAGCTTGGTTCAAAGTACCATTAAAGCACATAGATTGGTTGTGAGGTTCATTGCATGGGAAACACCAATCATACTCTTGAGCTACATTATTTTGCACTGGCACTAAGGATTTAGAGGTAGATGTAGCAGTGGGGTTATAAGGCTGAAATGGTCTATTGGCAGAAGGCCTTACTTGATTTTGATTTGTAGCTGGGTTGGGTGGCCTATTAGGATGATATGGCTGTCTATTAGGATGATTTTGAGGTTGATAAGAAGGTCTAAAACTTTGAGCTTTCTACCTCTTGAGCGTAACCAGCTCATTGCCCAAATTTTGTAATTGTTTCATGACCTCTTGAAGCTCATTTGAGGTGCTAGAGGATGAAGTATAAGTTTCATTTGAAATTTAATTTCTAGGAGTGGGAATAGGAGCTAAAGTAGGTGCTTGACTAGTACTTGGGCTTTCCAAGTCTAGATATAAGGGCATGTGAGGCCTAGGTGCAAGTTTACCAGCTTGGATCAAACAATTCTCAGCCCTAATGGTGATGTTGTAAGCTACAGGTATAGTTGCACCTCCCACGGATTGGATCAACATAGAAATGTCAAAATTTAAAGCCTTGAGAAATTATAAGAAAGCACCTTGAGCTATTGGCCTCACTGCCAATTGGATTCTATCCCATGTTCTTTAAAATTTGAAATTGAAGTCTATTAGATGCTCATTGGGAGCTCTCTTGATAGTTATCAGTTGCTCCAATAGAGACAATTTGTCCCCTTTTTCTCCAAAATGGTTGTGGAGAGCTATGCACAACTGGTTCCAATTTTGGATATAGCCTATCTCAAGGCTCCTGAACCATTGTAAGGCTTTCCCATTGAATGAAGATGCCAACAATTTGACGTCAATTTACATCTCAAAAATCTCATGGATTGCACAAACATTAACAATGTCTTTGACATGATCACCAAGAGTGGTCTAATTTTCTCCAGTAAAGTATGGGATGTTCTTCAATACTGCAATTGGAACTGGGTTTTGTGCATTGAGAGAAAGTGGGATGCTGCCAGTAAATTTGACATAAGGATTGGGTTTTACCATTCTAATTGGCCTAAGAACCCTTGTTGATTAAATGAAAGGTCTACCAGGTGGAGGAGTTGATAGAGTTCTGTTTGGTGGAGATGGAGACCTTTGAATCTTTCTTCCTCTTTCTCCTCTTTCTGTGGATAGTTGTAGGTAGTACAATAATCCCTCTTCTTTGGTCCTTGACCTTGTTTGGATCCTTCTCATGAATCTTCAAGCTTGGACTGCTAAAACCAGTTAATTCTATCCTATTAGAGTCGCCAGATGTGCAAATCAGGGCTCTTTCAAGAAAGAAACTAACAACAATTACACACAAAATTTTTTGTAATGAATATGAAGACTTCTAAGTCCTACCGGGAATGCCAAAACTATTAGTGCAAATCTACAACACCCCTAAGTGACCTTCAGATCTGCTGATTAGAAATTGGGTCATTTAGTGTGATTGCACAACATTGAGTTTTCTCCAAGGTGTGGGACCTTGTAAGATGAGAAAACTCTCCAGAGAAAGTTGGTTCTTACCCCTCTTTTAGGTGTATGCATGTAATTTTGTAGAGGTTCAATGTTAAATCCTACTCTAAATTCCAAGGAGACAGAGATAAAGGATGTAAAAGGAAACAAAACTAAGTAAAAATGGTGATACACCAAAGGAGTGATGAACTTATATCTTGCAAGAAAACAAAAATCATAGAGATGTAACACCAAAGCATGCACAGATTTCTAGAATATAATGAAAGATTAGAAAACAATGATAAATACATGAGAGGATTGGAAGATCATTCACAAAACATGCATTACCATTCCTGAGTTTAATACAATGCATTACAATGGTAGAAAGGCAAAAAATTTGCCACATGCTCCATGGAAGGTCTGAAACTCCTCGAATTCACGTGCCAAGGGGAAGAGGGGAGTCTGCAAGAACAAAAACGTCCAACCCTTTACAAATGAGCCAAAACTAGCTTTTAATGGCGAAGCAAAATGAAGGAAAAGAAAAAACGTAGGTAAATTGATTTATGATCTCAACCACCAATCAAATCACTTCAATATTGCCTACAAGGTGATGGGCTTCATGGATAAACCCATACGCCAAAGTACATTGCTCTGCAGATCCAAAAAAAAATGACCCATACTTCATTAATTTTGGTGGTTGAATGTCGGTTCTATATTTTTTACGTCCCAGAGATGTTTTATCATTTTCCCCCACCAAAATCCACCCAAATTTTTTTTTAATAATACATCATGTGGAGAATTTCAACAGATTTCTAGTGATATAAAAAATGCAAAAATCTGAGCTCTGGATCAAAAGATATGGCCCTTTCAAGATTTAGGGCAAAATTAGGGTTCGCAGGCCGAGATTACATTTTTTTCCCCCCTTTGACTTTGGAAAAATTCCCAGAATTTTTCCACCAGCCTGACCTACGCTGCTACGTGGTGCCATCTCATTGATCCATGGGTTCAAACGATCGTTCTGCCCCTTTTGCAAATTTGGAAAATTTTCCAAAATTACTCTGCATCTTCGCCACTCCAGGACACATGTCACCACCTGGTTGCTTGGTGGGGATGCGCTCCACTTTTTACCTTTGAGCCAGTAGCCACTTTGGAAACATTTCCAAAGTGCTTCCACTGCCACGACCTCTACCGCTGGTAGGACACGTGTCATCTTCTCATTGCTCGGCAGGCTTTCGCTTGGATCTTCCCCTTTGACTCCCTTTGACCCCAACGCCAAAAAACTTTAAGTCCTTCTACCCCGCCACTCTGACCTACCACATGGTGCCATCTTATCTTCTTATGGGCTTTCAAGCCAAAATTTTCCTTTACCCCTTTGACCCCAAAAGGCTAAGTGCCAAAAAAATTTCCGTGGGTCCGCCTTGGGAAAAATTCCCCTCCTAACTCCACTAAGCCATAACTTGCAAAATACAAGGAGTTAGGAGGACTTCTTTACCTTTCTGGAAAGGGGAAAAAATTATCTATCTAATGAAGCAATACCTAGAAAATTTTGAGTGCCTAAAATGTGTAAAAATTTTGACTGAGGCACAAGAAGGAAATAATGAAGGAAAGTTAGCCAAAATAAGCAGGGGGCTTATTTTGGATAACACAACCTGCTCATGAGAGCCCTACTGAACCAATTAGATTTCAAACATATGTCTTTCATGCTAGGGAAATCCACATGCAACTTGAATGAAAATTTTTAGTAAAATAATTTGGAAATGTAGCCAATGTAGCCATAGATCCTAAATAACAAACAAAGGAAGGACTTGAACCCCCAATGCCTAAACCATGGGCTGATGTAATGGACACTATGGTTGATTTTCCATAATATATTAAGGAAACAATTGAGAATATTTTCCAAAACCTTGAGCCAAAACCTATTCATGAACCTATTGAGATAATACAAGTGGAAAGTCCTAAAACTACCCAGGATGTAGTTCATGAAGTCTCAGAGTCTGTGCATTCACCATTGCCACCACGCAACCTACATACATGGGTTGTGATCAAATAAGTCTTCAAGGAACCCCCCAAACCATCTTGCATGAACATATGCACTCAAACTACTTTGCTAGATTACTGGGTGCAACAATTTGAAGATTATGTGACTATGATATAGGGTAGTTGGAACAGGGAGAAGGAAGAGTTACTCTTCCAACATCAGCTAGATTTGGAGAAACATTATAGATAGCTCAAGGCTAAGGAAAATGCAATTTCAAGGCTATGAAAGAAAAAAGAAGATACAGTTCATGTGAAAAATGAAATATTCAAATGTAGACCACCGTATAACACTTATGGTGTCTTATTTAAAGAAAAAAATTTGCAATTGAAATACACTTGTAATAAAAATGATATCCCATTTGATATTAACGGAGCCAGACCTTTCTTCAGGATATATATGAAAATGCCCCATGAGATCCAGTTACTTCTCTATGAACTGTATATGTATAATTATGTTTTTGAGTATGACAGAGACTAGATCCCTATGCTCTACATTGGGGATGAAAAAATTAGAGCACGGTGTTAATACTATAACAAATAATTGTATAGAGAAAAACAAATGGTTGATTACAGACATTTATGCAAAGCATAACCTTTGATGGTAAGGGTAGAATCTAGAAACACCAAGGCCATGATAGAGGAATATGGAAAGTTTATGGCAGTTCGGAAAATCAAGCAACATGTTCATCGGACGAGACAAGAATCCCATGATGAAGCAATAAATTACATTAAGTTTAATAACTTAGAAATAATACAGACCTACAGGGAAAGGTGGGAAGAAATGTCACCAGAGATGCAAAGGAAAGAGATGCATTCATATCCTAATATCATCCAAACTTTCAGAAGGATAAATGCATATATTGAAGTATCTAAGGGGTGTAGAAAATATTGGTTTCCCATTACTTATTATCTGCCAAATTTCCATTATCCTATCCCCCACTAGTATGGAAACATAGAGATAGATGAGGACTTGTAGGATAGGGTAATGGAAAGGTACAGAGAGAATGTAGATTATTTTTTCAATGAACCAGAAGGAACCTCAACACCAATGGAATTTAGAGGTTGTACAACATTATTTAGGTTGATTCCAAGAAATAAAAGGATAGACCAGTGAATTCTTGAATGGGGACATTCAATAAAATAGTTCCAGGGGTGTTGTGAGACCATTTAATTACTATTTTAATTATCCCATCTATCATATTTTGTATACCCTTACACTTGTGTTTCCCACATATTGTTGAACATATCTGATAAATCTCAAACTTATGGAACTTATATTAATTAATATAACTATTACTAATTTACTCTATTTTTTGGATTTTGAATGTGCATGTTATTCTCTTGGATACAATGAAATGATTAATAATGCTATATTTGAATGCCTTACGTGTTTACAAGAAGTTGTCATATGTCACCACTAACATGCAACTAAAGATACTTTGTCACAATGTAAAGGGACTCATCCACAAAAAAGCACCTACAGCCAAAGAAGAACACATGCATATACAAGACCGTGATTTTGGGAAGATTAATCAATGTTTATACTTCACCTGATTTTGCGTATGTCAATAATGACAACAAGAAATAAATCTCATGTCAATACTTAATTATTCTCTACAACTACAACTATGGAACTAGTTTATCTAATTTGATAACTATTTCTTAGACTGAACAGTAGTTATGCTGTTGTATTAGAACACCTTTTCTCAGTTCTGTTGCATGCATAATAATCTACAGATTTCTTGGTAATGATCTTGTAATTAATCAAATTGTAATTATTAGTTTGAATCGGCCTCTTCACGTCTCTGCTGAATATAAAGTTAATTTCAAGACTGTTGAAGGGATTAATCCGTAGTTAGGGAATTACTATAAGTTTCATTATGTAATCTTCATGTTGATGAATAAAATATGAGTTCTATCATTTTCCTGTAGACACAAGCCTTAGAAATGGTTAGCACCCAAGGCAAGGCCCACTTGTGGTTTCCTAAACCCCTTTCCTTTTTCTCTTTTGTTGTTTTAGTTACTTCCATGCATAGATTAGAATTGCAGCAGTTTATTCCTTTACTTGTGTTATGATTTTACCTACTTTATTGATTAGCTATAGCATATACTTTCATCTGTAACTTATTTTATTTCTAGCATTGTATTTTCCAGTTTTTGTGACAAAAATCTTTTAGTTTATACCTCTTAAGCACCTGTAACTATGTATATAACACTGGAAGTGTTGAAAGTTTGCATCCCTAGGTATGATGAATAAATGATTGTGGATTAGTGAACAACACACTAATTGCTACAAGTTAATTTGCACCACCAATATACTTGATGATCATGTTTAGAATAAGCGTAATGACATCTAAGAGTATTATTTTATGAAGAAGATTATTGAAGCATTATGAACACATAAATGAAGAAGTGCTTGATAGTGTGTTTCAAGGTGTGTTCCATGAATAAAGGGTGTTTGTGTGAAAGAATATTTGTATGATAGTTCTTTGCAACTGATTAGATTATCAGAAGATAGGTAAATTATAAGGGTGAAAAGATAATATAAGTGAGATGAATAGGTGATCACAATTTTTTATGAGAAACAACATAAGGAAAGTGATCAAAATGTTGTGAAGAAGTCTAAGTGGATGCTTAACACATAGGTAGTTGACACTTCCTTATAAGTGACATCTTACAGAAGATAGAGTAGAAGCTTGATTGAATATTTTGGAGTTGAAGCTTCCATTCAAGTAGAAGCTTGCTAAAGGTCAAGTGGATACTTGACTAAAGCATTAGAATTGATGCTTCAAGTTGAGTGGATTCACAACAGTGAATCATTGTAACCTTTATAGGACAAATTTTCCAAGCTAGTTCTTTGGTTTTAGTGGGTTTTTCTCCCTTGAATGGTTTCCAATATTAAATTTTGTCTCTATGTGTGTGTTCTCTTATTGATTACTTGTGAATGATTTTTTGGATTTATCATAACAAATTTAAGGAAATTGAATTGTCTATCAAATTTTGAATAAGCATTGATTCACCCCTTCTTAGTGCCTATAATTTATAATAATTGGTGTCAGATCTTGTTCCTCTTGAATCAAGTCTAACATCTTGGAGGAGGTCCTCTTAAAAAAAAATCATGTATATATAATAATCTCTGGAAGTGACTCAAGATATAAGTATCTCAGTGAAGATGAAATGTTAGGTGAAGATGATGATGAAGTAAATATTGAAGTAGAATTGATAAGTTCCATGGAGTAATTAAATGTATAAAGAAAAAATAACCAAAAATTGAAGCTAATGGTGAAATAATATGAAGAGAAAATTAATATTCTTGAGGAAATGAAGAAGCAAAAAGATGAAGAACATGAAGCCCAAATGGAGTTTATCTCAACCTATTTCAAATTCAAAGAATAAGTGTACCTTAAAATCAATACAGATCCCTTAATGACAAATAAAACACTTACATAAGATATGAAAAGGAATCGATATCATTGAAAAATGAACTAGAAGGAGAAAAATAAATATTGAAGATGTATGGAAAGATGGAAAAGAGTTTTGAAACTTTGAATGGAATTCTAGATAGTCAAAACGTAAAAGGTGACAAGATAGGACTAGGCTTAAAAGAAGAACCTATGAAGAGGTGTGAATATGATAAGATTTGTCCAAGAAGAAAATTAAATATGAAGATGACCAAGGGGACAAATTCAAGAATGTCTAAATCAATTAGGAAACCAAATGCATCCAGGTATGAAATACCCTTTAATGGTTATTGATTTTCTTGTCACAATTTTGGACATAGACCTAAGGAATTTAGGAAGCATGTCATAGATGACCATCCATGGAGGGACAAAAAATATGAGAAAGAAAATAATAGAGTATGTTTCGAATGTAAAGATAAAGGTCATATAGCTCAATACTGACTTTATGAACCAAACAATTAGCTTTGGAGAACAAAAGAATCAAGAGGTGTGAATAATATAGTATATTATAATATTAATAGGATTGGACATGTTTCTAGTAAGTGTTATGGTCATGAGAGTGCTAAGTATGGTTGGAATCTCATTCCATTATCATATATAAACAAGAATCAAGTTGTGTTTTTTAATTTTCATAAACTTGGACACTTTGAAAAGAATTGTTATCAAAATCAACCTCCCAGGAATAAAAACATAACTCAAGCAGGAAAAGGGGAGGTTAAGAAGGTATACAAAGTGAAAACCAATCCTAAGAGTGTGTTAGAGAAATTCAAGGGAGAGACCAGTTCAAGAAAGACAAAGTGTTGATAAGGGTGAGAAATATTGTAGCAAGCCTAGTGCCAATCATGAATATTCTCTAGTTATATCCAATAGAAAACAAGGGAATGAAGTTCATCATACATGTCTGTCGGGAATTCAATCAGGTGATGAGAACTTAGTAGATGAACTTAGTAGTAGAATGAGAAAGTGACAAAGGAAAAAAGACAAAAGATAAAGTCATTATGCTTCCTTGATGAATCTATAATGTTCTAAGGTGATCTAATAAGCATGGTATGCCTTCTCTAGGCTTATAGAAGGAATATTTTACTTGAAATAATCATTGGTGTGTTCTTAAAGTAGAGTCACTATCAGTATATACTGATAAAAGACCTCTCATGCTATAAATGTATCACCAGTAAAAAGGTATGGTTATTCAATACATATCTTAAGGTCTATTTTCAAGATCAATCTATGTTTCATACATGAAGGTCGTGGTAGTTCATTTAATTTAAAAACAATGGTTTCATTCCTTTTCATAACTATTCAAGACTATTTCATCAAACTCCATTCAAAGTGTAACATAGTATATGTTGTGATAGTCATCCTAGGCTTCAAGAAAAGTGTCATGAGTCAAATGAAAATTATACATTCTATTATGATATGAAACAAGTGGGTTTGGTCATAAATAGGTGTGTGTGTAAAGAAGAGTATGTATGATTATCATGATTTTCAAAGAGTTATCCTTTACAGTGTGTATAGATGTTCTCAAAAGAAGGTAAGATGTCTTGTGATCAGTCCAAAGTCATCAAATTTTGTTCTCAACAAGTCCTGCTTAGGATTACATAATAGTCCACATCTTTTACCAAGTCTTCAAGGTACACAGTTTTTATATTATGTCTATTATGCCTTTTCATGAAGACTCAAGTCTGTAAGATGGTCAAATAAGCTACCTAGATAAGTCTCAAGTGTTCATGGTCAAGTCAAAAGAATAACTGATCTAGTCTAAGATAAATAGTTAGTCATGTGAATCTTAAAGAAGTCACATTCAGGTCCTGAGGTATTCAAATGCTGCAAGTTGATCATGGGTTGACATTGAAGTTTTTCATGTGAAAGCCAAGTTGTATAGGGTGCATATGAGGCATCAAAGTTTTGTCAAGATGACTCAAATTTGTAAGGTGACCAATGAGGAGTCATCTATGTGAAATCCAAGGTGTCCATGATCATGTCTAAGGAATTTTGAAAGAAGAGTTAGTATTGTCCATATACAAGGATGTTAGGTGCATAATGTGTAAGATTTGTCAAATATGTACCTAGTCATATCCAAATGTTTGCTAGAGAGGATCAAATGTGATGAAAATCATGCAAACTTGAAGTCACAATAAAGTAAGTGGTTCTTAAGGTGTGGCAAGGAAAGAAAGTGTACGATAGTCTACCCTCATATCAAAAAGTAATAAAGTAGTATAAATTTCAAGCATGACCTCAAATTGTTAAGAGGAATGTAGAATTCAAGAAGAAGAATAACATGATCTCATTCTAGTAAGCATGAACAAGGTCAAAACATAGAAAGGAATTGTTTAACAATAATGAGAAACCTGTAGAATCTATTAGGTGAACACGAGAAACCAAAAAGGTATAACTTGTTTGTACCCTGAAAAAGGGCCTTCTAATTATAAGATTTAAGTAAATATTATGAGTAATACTGATGTAAAGGATAACTTGGTGAAATACCTAAAGGAGAAAGTTGAAAAAATCAACTAAAATAGTTTTGAGATCACTTATAAGTTATGAAACTCAATGTTAAACAAGTTATGTCAAAAGGTTGCTCGATAGGCTAAGTAGAAACCCTAACTTAGGGTTTGAGGAATTTTTTTCTCTAAAACTAGTTTTTTTATGGAAAGTTTTGAAATTTGAAACATATGGTTACAACATGATTAGAAAGGAGATTTCAAAATTTCATGATGATATGAACGTATAAGGTCTTACTTTTCCCTGATAGTCTAAAACTAGGTAGGGAAGA
The DNA here is from genome assembly GCA_019776745.2 of Taxus chinensis. Lineage (NCBI taxonomy): Eukaryota > Viridiplantae > Streptophyta > Pinopsida > Cupressales > Taxaceae > Taxus > Taxus chinensis. The sequence goes on from CM034146.1 coordinate 815,116,143, forward strand.
CCTAATCAAAGCAAATAAATTGAAATATGCATAAATCTTTGTAAATTAAGGTTTTACGCAAAGGATGGGATAATTTTATATGCCAAATGGGTCCCTTAAATAAAAAATTTATTTCTGTAATGTGGAATACTGTAAAATTTATCATCAAATTATCATTGTGATAGGGATAGAAACTGTAGGAGGTAAAGTGTAAGCTAGTGAAGAAAATTTCCTTGAGTTGTCTCATCAATTCATCCATTATGGAGGATTGTGAATATTGTAAAGGGTATAATTAAGAATGATGAAGATGTGTGAAGCCTATGGAAAGAATAAAAATGTTCTTGAATGTTGAGAAAAGGATAAATTCATGTTTAGGCAATGTCCCAATCTAAGGAAGGAAAAGTGTCTTAAACCATAAATGGAAGAGTCAAATGATGCTCTTCAGGTATGTTAGTGAAGTTAAATAGTACATGTTTTCCTCAAAAAATAACTTAGATAATCTTGAAGTGAAGATAGATACATTAATGAAGCTCTATAAACACTGCACAAAAGTTTCAAAAGCCAAAAAAAATGTACAAGGGTTAGTAAAATATGTCATTCTTGTAGATAGTAGTTTAGGGTTAGTAGTAATAAATATAAAAAGTAATTGGGATTCAAAACGGGCTTAGAGTGAGTTATCTAATTAGAAAAAAAAATTCATTAAAGGTATACATGACCATTTAAATGGTTAATTCAAATCCGAGATTATCCTTGTAGATATTTTAGTCTTTTAAGAACATAAATGTAATGAGACAGTATGAGTTTGCGGGATCATTATGAGGCTCTACATTGATGTATGCGATTAAAAATACTTAAAATGTTCTTTAAGACTTAAATATGTGTCACCAATAGATTGAAGGACTAACTTGAATAGAGATTCCAGGGTCATGAAAATTTTTAAAACTATAAAAGAAGCACCTACATGTTTGAACCACAAATCTACAAGTCTAAGAGAGATAACTAAGGTGGGGGGAGATGCTTCAAACCTCCAAGGAATAATTCTAAATTCCTAAAGAGATTTAAGGAAAATATTTTTTGATTAATGATTTATCACTCCAAAGGGGATCAGGTTCATAAATCAGTAAGTTGAAATGATAAGAAATGGAAGCAAAGAGGACTGAAAAGCTACTTAAGGATAGAGGTAAAAATGAGGACCCACCTACTTGACTTAATGACAAGATATAAGGAAAATTTTTGGAATACAAAGACAAAGTTGGATGGTATAACCTTTGGGGGGAGGTAGAAATAAGAGCTTCATGAGGTATATAATTTTTTAGAGCATGACAAAGTTAGACCCAAATGCACTGATATATTTCTTTAGGGACCTAAGCTCTAAATCTTGCCTACAAGTAACATATGATGGAATTAAGACTATAATTGAGTATTATAAGCTGAGAAAGGTCTATTCATGATTAATCATGATGTTTTCACTCAAATAATGCATCTTCTCATGGGGAGAGATAGTGAGCTCAATGAATGGTAAAGGCCAAAAACAAAGTTAAAGCAAGGAGAGATAAGAAATAAATATTGAGTGATGATTTTGGTTGTTGTTTCTAACCAAGATGAGGGACAAAATTAGATGATAAAGATGAAGACCATGTACTAAAGACATGTAATTTTTAATTAATGCAAAAGACGGAGAAGAATTAAGAGGTTTTTCATCAAAGACAAAGGGGAAGTTTGTTAGCATGTGTATAATGAGTTGTCATTGATGAAAAAGGAACATTAATGAAAAATCATAATGTGGGAGAGATAGAGGGATATTATAATGAATTTTAAAATGAAAGACATGAAAAAGGTTTGAGAACACCTAATTAAGCGTTAACTTCTTGAAAAGCTAGTGACTGGTACAGGCAAGGTGATGATGTGATAGCCTACCACGATGATGTCAAACATGGTATAAAATGTATATGATGTGGAAACAAGATCATAATGATGAATAAATGGGTAAATGAGTGGAATTGATGAGACTAGATTAGTTAAGTAGGCCTAATCCCTAGGCCTAGTCAACAAATTGATCGGACATGGTGGAGTGAATGTAGTAGGCTAATGGAAAAGCATGGTAGAGCCATGTGAAACATGTAGAGATCATGTGAAAGGCATCCTGAGTAAAGAATTAGGTATATGAGGCATAATGAAGATTATATGGAGTAAGTTTCATGAAGAAAAGGATAGTTGAGACATGAAGATGATGACCTAAGTTGAGTAGTGTTGGGTATCAAAAGAACTGAGATGGGTGTGTGAATTACTGGTGATTAGATTAGCATCTTATAAAACTTCTTGAAAATACTAGTAATCAAACCATGAACACAAATTAAGATGCATGTAAGAACATAAGAATATAGGACACCAAATTTATAGTGGGAAACCCAGAGAGAGAAAACCTACTTGAAATCAAATCCTTTTATTAAGAACACCCATTCTTAACCTACAATGATTTCCAATTTTGTTGAACACTAACTTAACCTAAGAAGCACCCACTTCCCAGTCCTTCAAGAACCCATTGAAGGCAGACAAGCACCCACTTAGCTGGTTTAGCAAGCTACCACTTACAAGGAGCAACTACCCCTGTGTCCCAAGCACCCACTTAGGAGATATAGAATTACAATATCATAGTTTGATCATATAGTTTCTTGTTGCTATATCAAAATATTATGATCATCTTTCTAGCAGAACTTCTTCATTTACCTATTCCAATTCACTAGTTTTGCTTGCTTTTCTCATTCAAGCATTCATACAACTGTACCTAAGGTTTTCAATTCACCCTTATCATCAACTTGGTAATTGTCTTCAATTCTGGTATATGCATTGGTTTCTTTACTCTTCACTATTTTTTGATTGGTATCCACGTTGCAAGATTTATTCTAGACTGCTACATTTATGACCTTGTTTCATTCCACTAGTAGTTAAAGGATTGAGTTATTTTTCTCCAGTTTGTTTTATTTGAACTATGTCATTGTTTATCAGTCCATCTCAGTTTCAGTTTGTGTACATGATTGTTTTATACCTCTGAATTCACTCTTCTTTCACAATGGATGATTGCATCTATTTTATCCACCCTCTGAATTATGCACCATGTTCACATTATATTCTTTGAGTGATCTATATTATTTTCACCTAGTGTCCATGACTTGTTAACCTAATTCTTTAAGATCAACTCGAGCTCCTTTTGAGGACTCTTTAACTTCCAACTTGACCTTTCATGTGCAAAAAATAACTTAGAATACATTGATCAAAAGAGGGGCTTTTCATCTCCCAGCTCGAGCCAAAAAGTTGAGCTCTTTAACACCTTAACTGTCCTTTGGACTTCTATGTAATAGATCTCCATGTGTAGTTATTGGGAATTATTGAATTTGACACAAATGGAGGTTATAGAAACAATCAATTCAGGTATATTCAAATATTTAGATATCAATAAACCACTATATAAGAACTCATCCATGTCATATCCCTTGCATCAAATCAGATAGACAAGCTCTTGATAAAAAAATCATTTAGGAGCTCATAGACTTGACCTCTGCACAATTTTTATGCATTGGGACAAGAAGATGATTGCATGGACAATGGAATATAGACTTGTTCAAACACAAAAGAATTATTTAACCTATTTTTCAGCCTTTAACCAATCTAGAATGCACCATGACACATCCCCAACTCACAAATTTGCAATAAGAGGAAACTTAAATCTTGTAAATTTATTGTTGAAAACCTATATGTGCATATTTTGATATTGGAAATATTCATTCAAACACAATCCAAACATCTAGGGAACGCTTATTTTTCTCTCAACATGATATGAAGAATATTCTAGTTAGAATTTTCATGAAGGATGAAGAAAATTATACATAAATCTATCATATTGCCCACAACCCTGACTATACACAGTTTCTTGATTTTCTGTTACAAAAATCTCCAAGAAAACTTAACCAATCAACAAAATTATTTTTGTATTCAATTAGGAATCACATCATAGACATTTCTTCCAAGTTTTCTAATTTTTGGATGGTTCGTTAGAGATATTCAAGAAAAAACTTCTTTGTGAAACTCTAGGACAAGGTATCTTGACTGTAATGGCCTGAGAATATAGAAATTTTAATATCTTCCTCTGTACATGATGAAATTGAAAAATTCATGGTGCTTAGGGTAAGTCATATCCTCCTCCAACTGTTTTAATCATTTTTTCATGATGAATATTCATCAAACAATCCCAACAAGTAGAGTTTAAAAATTCCATGGTGAAAGACTGACATGACAAAGAAGGATTCCAGTTTGATTCTTCATGAAGGTTAAAAAAAATCACTTAGATAAGAATTTTTGAGTCTAAAGATCATCTTATCCAATCACCTTTCATGTGTGTGATACATTCAAAGCCTTTCAATAAGTTATGATGACTATGCACAGTGAAATCCATGTATGGTAGTTTGAACAAGAGTTCACTGCCCTTTTTCCATTTGACTTAAGCTACCACAAAGAGGACATATAAAGACTTATAAATTTTTATATTAAATTCAATTTTTTCCTATAGAAGGTATTTATATCAACTTTCAATAAGTCTCACTTATGAGTAGTAAGACTGACAATATCTATCAACCTTGAAGTCCTTCAATGATAAAAAAGATACTATAGAAAGATTATGTATGAGGTTCATGCTTATAGTCACCATGACATGGAGGATTACTTAAAGAGATCTAAAAATATTCATCAATCCACCATGCTTGAGATAATATAAAAATTACAAAAATAATTGACCCATTTCAACTTAGAACAGTTAGAAGCGAACATGAGAAGAGAAATATCCTGACACAAGAATGCTCATAGCTTTCTTGAATCTTGCCCAATTGACATAAAACATTTTGAAATACCTTAGGCTTGGAGTTACCTCAAAAAATTCCTTCTATGATTTATCTGAATAAGTCTCTATAATTTTTCTTGGAACCTAAAAATACAGGTAGCTTCATTTTCACTTTTCACTAAACCAATTTTAGAAAAACTAGTATAACTTTCACATAAATTTATAAATCTTGATGAAATTTGGCATGAAGTATAAAAACTCACCTCTATACATGTTTAATGAGGTTATTTTCCATAACTATAACTTTACTCTTCTAACTCATCTCACTTACCTCAGCATACACTACTTGTTCTCAAAGACTATTTTGGCTAACCTTTGAATTCTACCTTCAGGACATAAACTAAGCATTATTTTTTATCAATAATTCCCTAGATTAAATTAATAGAACTGACTTCCATGCTCTCATTATCTTGTCATGACCTTTACCATCCTTTCATACCTCATCAGGCTCAAGAAATAGGCCTAAATGAATTAGTTTGATCTGAGACTTCCACCAACTGACCTGATACTCACTGTAAGATCTTGTTATCATGCTTATACCATCATACCTGACCTGTATCATGTATGAACTAGTAATACCTGCCATGTACATGCTTCCATTGGACTCTAGCCTCACCAACCAAGCCTATAGAGCACTAAGGCCATCTTGAACTCTCTCTTGTGAGCTCCAAATGTCTTCAGAAGGCATTACCAATCAACCTTTCACTCCTTTGCCATCAATTCCACTTGACATTAGTGACAACACCAATGACCAAGGTTTAATAATTAGCTGCTAAAAACACATGGTATGAACATGATATGGTGATAGATGATGTGTGCAGTACTTCACAAGTGTTTTAGGAGGAATTTTGAGTACCTATGTGGGTATGTGTAGTATGATCTCTCAAGAAAAGAAGCAGAACCTTATGCAAATGAGATAGATAATATTTTTTTAGAGTGAACTATGATCAAACAACCACTGTAGATAATGGATGAGGTTATCATGAATGTGTGGACAAAATTTGAGGACCAGGGGATGAGTTAGAAATTGAAGTTTTTTCAAAATTGGGTTAAGCAAGCTATGCCAAAAAGTTGCCTTGAATTCTTAGCGTTTGATCTAAATTGAAAAGAAATTTTAAGATAAATCATAAGATATATTTTTAAAGATCATAGAGAGATAGAAATTATCCAAAAATTATGAATTACAAAAGGATGAAGGATAAGAAAGTTCTATCCATTTTTCTAGCACTATCTAAAACCCTCTTAAACCCTAGTTACATGCGTTATAGAGAAAATTTATTGGTTATGCCTCTAAATGGATTTTTTTTGTTAGAAAATGATTTGAGTGTGTATAGAACTCATCATAGGTCATGTTCATGGTGGTTAGGGTCTATAAAACATGGTGGGCCTCATAAGAAAACAACTAATTTGTGAATAATTCAGGTACAGGTAAAATTTTCACAGGAACCCGTGCTCAAATTTTCGGTGAAATATGTTCGGGGATGTTCTCTTGATATTAATGAAGTCATCTAAGTTATTTATTTTGAGAAATGTGATGATACAAGTGAATTTTCAGTCCTATGGCAAAAAGGCAAGCATGAACAAACCATTCATGTTGTTGTTAAGAGTTCTTGATGAAAATGCAAAGTGTTAAGGTAAAATATGCTCTTGGATAGTTATTACAATCCTTTGAGAAGTGTTTCATGCATTAGTCAAGCATAAAAGTGCAATTGAAGTGTTTAAAGCCATACAAATCAAGACTAGCCTTTGGGTGTTTTGAAACAAGATTTAGATGTCTCTGAAATGAAAGGTTACTTGGATTATATAGCTTGAAATGTGTTTTTTTCTCAGTATAATGAGTTGAATAAAGACTAGTACCTCTCATTAATGTTTCTTAGGAGTCATGAAGGAGTGTTTGAGTGCATGATCAAGCTTACTTTGTGGAGGTAAAAATTATGAGTTTGAAATCCTATCTGTCCTTGTCCAAAATCATAGCATCATTGCATAAATGGAGATGATTGAAGTTATTAATTTCTCTTGAAGATGAACCTCAGGTAATACATGACCTTCTCCAAGTTTTAGAATGTTTTTAATTTGCATGCATCATTGATTAGAAGAGGATCTTTGTAAGTATAATTTTTAGTACTCCATGGCTAAGTATGAGATCTCTAATGAAATACTAACAATGAAATGGAAAGATTTGTTTAATATAAAGGAGTTAAATAGCTAAATAAAAATGTAAGTAACATTACCACATGTCTAAGGACACTTGGTACAATATTATTTTCACTACAAGACAAGGTGCACATGTTGGAGAATAATACATAGGCATGTATGACCGTTACAAGTCAGTTAGTATAGAGATTAGAGATATCATAGGTTGATGAGGAGTTACAAATTGTTTGATTGACCTTCCTATGCTAGAGATTTTTCATGTCAAGTTAGAGAAAGTCAGTTTATGTAACTAATAGAAATGTTGATGTCATTGAAATTAAATTCAATAAATCCTTCTCACTCTATGTGCATGAGTTTTCAAGACAAAATTGTTGCATATTTGTTATTTTTATATGTGTTGTCATTGATGTCAAGATGGATGAGTTGATATCAAGTTGAATTGATGGTAAAAGGAGTCAATTAATAAATTAATCATGTGAAGAAGATGAAGGTTGATTAGTAGTGTCAGCTCAAAAAGGTTGCAAGATGATAAAGGATAAGTTCTAAGGGACTTAGTCAATATTTGTGCAAGCCGAGGACATGGGGAGATATCTGTCAAAGACTAGACATAGCTGCCGAAGACTTGGAGTAGCTGCCATAGTCTACAGAAAGCTACGGAACACTATAGGAATCCACAGAAGGTAAGTGGTTGCCGCACATAAAAGGATAAAGTCACGAAGCTACACGGAGTCAAAGGAAGAGTCGTTAAAGAGATAAGTGAAGCCACGAATGTAAAGGATGAACCATGAAGGTGAAGGAAAATCCATGAGAGTAAGGGTGTTAGAAACAAATCCACCAATAAAGAGAAAATTCGCAAAGAACTGTGGAATCCATAGAAGACTGCAAAAGCCACAAGAAGAAGAGATAGAGTTGTGGACATGGAACAAAGCCACGGAAAGGAAAAAGAAAAGGAGGATAGCCGCGAGACATTGTGAATGCCGTGAGAAGCATAGAAGAGCCATGGATAAGTAAAAATTCACCAAGTAAGGGGAACTTCCACTGAGTAAATAAAAGATTCGCTATACAAAGGAGAAAGTCAAAGGAGCTAACAAAATCCATAAAATGAGAGAATATGGACTGAAAATGGTTAAAGGCAATGAAATTTATTTAAACATGAAGAGGTAAGATTTTGGTTTTCCAAAATCAATGATGATTTAATTGTAAGGTAATTGTGGCTAATTACACGACTCAAACTCCACGTATAATGAAGAAATCCTTTATTTCAGCTACCAAAATTTAATACTCATTGACTTTGTGGAAATGCAGTTGAAATTTTCTATGTGATCCTGAGTTTCAAGGAGAAATTAAATTTGAATAAGGAAACAACTCACTCATCTCTGTCATGTTGAAAATTCTAAAAAGATGGGAAAATATATTTTTCACAAACGGCTAATAAAAAGCTTCTAGTGGTACTGTTATCCATTTTTGTACCCCCCTTGCAAAATGGATCAACCTACACGTCTGGGAATTGATAGTTAATAGGAGAAGTTTACAAGGTATCTCATGGCGAGCTTACAATCTGCAGTGAAGGTTTGGAGAAAGATTTGCATTAATGGTCAAAGTGGTAATATGTATGGATTGTCACCTTGTTGATGCACATCAACCGCTTCTTTTTGTCGCACGTCAATTCCCACCTTACTGTCACTTGAAAACCACCTCTCTTGTCATGTGACATCATTTCTTCTTGTCATGTGACTTCATTTCCTCTTGTCACATGACATCATTTCTTCTTTTCACATGACATTATTTCCTCTTGTCGCATGAAATCATTTCTTCTTATTGCGTGACATCATTTCCTCTTATCACATGAAAACATTTTCTCTTGTCACGTGATAACATTTCCTCATGTCACGTGACAACCACCTCTCCTGTAGTGCAACAACATTTCCTCTTGTCATGCGACAACATTTCTTCTTATCACGTGACATCATTTCCTCTTTTTGTGTGACAACATTTCTTCTTGTCACGCAACATCATTTCCTCTTGTCGCGCGACAACATTTCCTCTTGATGCATGTCAACACTCTCTTCCTATCATGTGATAACCACTTTCTCCTTGACGCATGTCAACAATTTATTCTTGTCATGCATCAACCTCCCTCCTTGACGTGCACGTCATTCTACCTTCCCCCATCACCGCCGCCCTCTCATTGCACGTCAGCATCACCTCCTGTCATGCGTCAACCTCCTTTTGCTGCCATGTGTTAACCTCCCCTCCCTGTCATGTGATAGCACTTATTCTTGTCACGTGACAAATATTTTCCTCATCAGTGGTGAATCTTCCCTTCTTATTGTGCATCAACTAGTGGTTTTTGTCGGTGGACAACAAAGAGTTTTAGATACAACCATATATTAATGATACCATACAAGGTAGCTCAACAACCAGATTAATGAGGTATTGCACCCTTATTCACCATACAAGAAAAGTACTATTGAAAAGTGAACCATCATGGTTTTCCATACCTATGTACATGTATTTAATGAAGGATGTTAGTTGGTGGCTCCTTTTCTCTATATATATGTAAATTCCCCTCATTTGAAAGGGAGAGATTTTGAAATTGTAAAGGAACTCTGCCAAAATTGTTCCAACACTTTTGTGAGCTGAAAGCCTCAAATTTATGCATTTTGTGAAGGATTATTTCCTTATTCCTATAATGTAATGGATTGTGCATCATTTTAAGCAATAAAATTAGTTTTTTTTTTCCTTCTTGTCCTAGCTTGATTTATATTGCATTTTTTCCTTCTTTATACTTTGTATGTATATTGTGCATATTGTGTTCCCGTGCAGGGCTTAAACTTATTGTGCTGCATGAGATTGGAGGTTTGAATGTGTTTTGGGACTGTGTCATTTAATCTACCCTCTTCTTCCCCATTTCCATCCACTTTCACTCACTAGGAATCTCTCTAGTCTTGTTTTGGTGCTATCGCCTCCCTTAGTTTAGGATTTACATTTTATGTATTTATCTCTCTCTCGTCCCTTGGAATTGATAGTTTAGGAGTAGGTTAGCATCATAATAGGTTAGGAACTAGTCTTCTCTATAGGTTTTTCTCAATCACAAAGATCCCACACCTTGAGACAATCCCATGTTAGTCAAAAGTAGCGTTTTGTAATGTACAAATCCTAGGGTGCTACTTTTCCAACATAATAGTTCCGGCATACCCAGTGGGATGAAGTTAATATTTTCATTTTTATCAAGATTGGGTGTGTGTCTTGGTGAAATTATATCCTTTAGATGCTTTTCAGAAACACATATGGCGACTCTGTCACTCAAATCTAATGGTTTCAGCAGCCCAAGTTCATCAAGTTCATGAGAAGAATCCAAACAAGGTCAAGAACTAGAGAAGAGGGGATATTTGTCTATCTACACTTATCCCCAGATAGAGAAAGAAGGGGAAGAAGAAATCAAAGGTCTCCATCTCCATCAAATAGAACATTATCCACACCTCCACTAGGAATACCCTTTCTTCAATCAACTAGGGTTCTTAGGCTTCTCAGGATGGCTCATCTACAACCACCAAATCAGCCACCTCCAAACCCCTATGAAAATTTAACGGGAAGCAGTCTACTTTCCCTTACTGCAAAAAATATGGTCCCGATAGTAGCATTAAAAAATATCCCATACTTCACTAGAGAAAATCACGCAACTCCCATCGACAATATTCAAGACATTACAAATGTCTGTGCCATATATGAGATTGCCGATATGGATGTTGCGGTCATGTTTTTGGCTTATTATTTCAAAGGAAAAGCATTGCAATGGTTCAAAGGCTTGGGAGAAGGATCAATTTAGAATTGGGATCAATTGTGCATAGCTCTCTGTGGCCAGTTTGGGGAGAGGGCTCAAAACTTATCCCTTTTGGAGAAAATGAATACAATCAAAAGGGCACCAGTTGAGTAGATTATAGAATTCAATTCCATATTCCAAAGAACATGGGAAAGGATCTCAATTATAGTCGGACCAATAGCTGAAGGTACATTTCTATATTTTATTAAAGATCTAAATTCTAATATATCTATTATGATACAATATATGGGAGAAATAACCCTATCATACGCCTATGCCATAGCTATTAGAGCTAAGAATTACCTAATTCAAGTCGGTAAACTTGCACCTAGGCCACCTATGCCTTATCAGACATGGGAATCCTAATCATAATCAAATGCCTACAATAGCTCCCATCCTTACTCCAAGAAATCAGAGTTCAAATGAAGCTTCCACTTCTTCTTCTAGTCCTTTAAATGAACTCCAAGAGGTTATGAAATAATTGCAAAACTTAGGAAATGAGTTATTAACTCTTAAGAGGTAGAAAACTCAAAATTCTAGACCTTATCAACCTCAGTTCCAACCTAATAAACTTCCATATCAACCAAACACACCACCTGTTCAAGCTGTTAACAAGAACCAAGGATAACCCCAAGCTGCTAGGTCATTCCAAGCATATAACCCAAATGCAATTTCAACATCTAGGGCCTTGGATCCAACTCAAAACAACATAGCACAAGAATATGAATGGTGTTTCCCATGCATCCAACCGCATAATCAAGCAACATGTTTCAATGGTGCTTTAAATCAAGAATTTATGGTGACTACGACGAGTGTTCCTCAAGAACCAAACCAAGAAGAAATTCAGCAACAGATAGCTAATCAGGAAGCACCTCCAAATGAGACAACACTTGTGAATTGGCAAGTTGAGGATGTCTATGGAATAAATTTATCCCCTTCTCAAAGTGTGGCAGCAAATATAAGGTCTAAGAAAAGAAATATAGAGGAAGTGGAGTCATCTAATCCAAGTACTTCTCAGCCTTTTATCACACTTTGGGGTATTAGAATTCCAAGTGCAGCCCCAAACCTTCAAGATCAGCCCAAACTACCTTCTAAGCCAACTTAGGTGCCGAGTTGTAGCAGCCCATGTGTAGGAGAAATTCATTCCAAGAAAAGGGAAATAGAAGGAGAATCAATCTCCTTTTAACATTATTGATCAAATGAATAAGACCAATGTAAGCATTTCTATGTGGGAATCATCAAAAATTCTGGGCCAACAGGATTTGTTACAAGCAGCCATGGAGAATTGGTTAGCATCAAATGAGTTGTCCAGGAATCAAGAGAAGGTGCTCACTAATGTAGTTGCAAAAGAGGGAGTTCGTGGAGGTCAGCAAGGTAAAATCATGAAACCTCCTCCATTCTATATATATTTGGTTATTGGGAACAATCTTGTACACAACTACATGATTGAATCAAGGACTAGTAGTTTGGTAATGCCAAAACAAATTGCAGATCAATTGTGCCTAAAATATGATCTGGTTTCCAAAGGAGTGGTACAGTTAGATGGGACAATAGTAGGGACTATTGGGATCATAAAATGTTTAAACCTTACATTGTACGCATGTCCTATTGTCACAGTTCAACAAGATATATCAGTGATTGACTTGCCACCACTCTTTGTAGTGTGCTTGTCAAGAAACTTCACTGCCAAAATTGGAGGCTACTTATCAGATGATTGGCCTCATATGCTCTTCAAAACAATGTATGGAGCTAAGGCTACAATCTATTTTGAACCTATTGTAAATTTTCATATTGAGTTTCATGTACTAAGCCTATTCAACTTGAATTAATCAGCCTTTCATCAAGAGGATTTCCCAAACACTCAGGAAACGGATACCAAAGTTGGGGGCATCCCAGATTTAACTCTGGATGAATGGGAAAACAAAATTCATGAATATGATCCATACAAAGAAATAGAGGATGGTAAGTTGGGAGTTTATTTTTTACACAAAGAAAACACACCCCTTCATAGCCTCACCAAACCGGATGATAAGGGTGATAATGAAGTATGACAAATATTATTTGATGGCTCAAGGAGTAGGAAAGGTGTTGGAGGGGGAGCAATGATTTTTTCACCACAAGGTATGAAGTACTACTCAGTTTTTTATCTTCAGTTTACATGTTCAAATAATATCGCTAAGTATGAATCTTTGAGACATTGATTGAACTAGGAAAGAAAGAGGGCTATACAAAACTTGCAAGTGTTTATGGATAGTGAGTTAATTGTTAACCAGGTTAGGGGAAAAAATGTATGCTAAGAATGATCTGCTCAAAGCCTACAAGCATCTAGTATGGGATCAAATTGATGATTTTTAAGTGTTCAATATTCAAGCCATACCAAGGAAGAAGAATGAGGATGTGGATAGGATTGCGAGAAATTGGAGCAACATTTGATGTTGTGGAAAATATTAAAAGAGATAAAGTGCAGCCACAGTATTTATGTAATTTTGAGGCCAACTGTGTCAGATAATAACATGAGCTAGAAGGTATTTGAGAATGATAAACATATCATTAATATCTTGCAGGAGGCCGAGTTCTCAGTTAGAAATCAAGATAAATTGGAGCAAAAATATGGTGATCAAGTGGTTTAGCTGAGGACAAATAAGCTACCAAAGGGGTTAGTGACTCTAGAGTCCATCTTCAACCCCAATGATGAGTTCTAGAGGGAAAGAGAAAACATTCAGTTCAAAGGTTAGGATTCAAAGCCAATTTCGGTTGGAGAATGAAAAACACTTCAAATTGGCAAGGTAAGGACTGAAGAAGAAAAATATGAATTTATACAACTTTTCCAAGAATTTACAAATGTGTTTTCTTGGATCTATGAAGATTTGAAATGATTTAATTCTAAGCTGGCATAACACATGATCAAACTAGATTTGGGAGATAAACCCATCAGGAAAAAGAAAAGGCAAGTCAATCCTCATATCGAGCCTCTCATGAAAAGAGAACTGAACAAACTCATTGAAGAAAGCATCATCTTTCCAATCAAGAACTCTTCATGGGTAGAAAATCTGGTGCCGGTTAGGAAAAAGAATGGGGAAATTAGTTTATTTGTGGATTTCAGAGATTTGAACAGGGCCTCTCTCAAGGACCACTACCCACTTCCTTCCATGGAGCAAATCTTACAGGTTGTATCTAGTTATGAAAGGTTCTCATTACTAGATGGCTACTTGGGATATAATCAAATCATGGTGAAAGAAGATGACCAGTTCAAGACAACCTTCACCATGAAGTGGGGCACATATGCTTAAAGGAAGATACCATTTGGATTATCAAACACCGGAGCCACTTTCCAAAGGGTGATGGATATGGAATTCAAAGGAACTGATCAATAAGATAGTTCTTATATATCTAGATGATATTACTGTATTCTCCTGAAATGCAACAAATCATCTCTTTCACCTCAGAAAAGTATTCCAAAAATGCAGGAGATTTAGAGTGTCTCTGAATCTGAAAAAATAGGTATTTTTAGCTCATGAAGGAAAGATCTTAGGCCACATCGTGTCTAACGAAGGGTTGTCAATTGATCTAGAAAGGGTATAATCCATTTGAGCATTGTCATTGCAAAGTCACAAGAAGGATATCCAAATCTTTTTGGGGAAAATTACTTTTTTTAGGAGGTTTGTTCCTAACTTTTCCCATCTTGTCAAGCCACTCACACTAAGGTTGAAAAAGAACATGGTTTTTAGATGGACTGCTGAAGGAAAAGAAATATTTGAAGCCATAAAGTAGGCCATTACACAGGGTCCAACCCTCATAAACCTATATTTCTCGAAAGATTTTATTTTATATGCTTTTGAAGGCATAGATGCAATATCTGCCATACTGGTACAGCCAAATCAAGAAAGACTGGAGTAGCCTATCGCATTCTTCATCAAAATCCTTCAGGATTATGAGGTGAGATATTCATTCATTGAGAAGCATGTCCTTATTGTGACTATAAGTCTAAAGAAATTCAGACATCTAGTGTCAAATAACAAAATTCATCTATTAGTTTCACATGCTGGTGTAGAATATTTTCTTTTGAACAAGGACCTTAATGAAAAGAGAGTTGGTTTGATAACCAAGGTCATGGAATATGATATCGATATAAATGTGACCAAATTAGTTAGGGGAAAAGGGTTGTGTGAGAAGCTCACTTCTAACCAACATGTTGAATCAAGAGAGGGGGCAGAAGTTGTTATGATGTTGCAAGATAATCAAGAATAGGCTGTAGGTGGTATACCCATTCCTTGTTCGACTCAGGATATTGTATATTTTCTTCAAACGGGTCAAAGTCCTAAAGGATTGATTAAATTCAAAAGGATATATTTTAGACTTCATTGCATCCCATACTTGCTTGTAGATGATATTTTTTTCAGAAGGGATGTGAATGGTGTCCTCCTAAGGTCCATCAAGACAAATCAGATAGAGAGGGTACTGCATGAGTTTCATGATGAAGAGGCAGGTGGTAATTTTTCCCTAAAATCAACAACCATTAGAATTATGAGGGTTGGTTATTACTGGCCTAATATTTTCAATGATTACTACTCATAGATCAAGAAATGCAAGAACTGTTCCGTCTTCATTGGTAAATAGAAGCTAGCAGCCCTCGCACTCCATCCTATCTCAGTTGACCAACCTTTCTTACAATGGGGGCTTGATTTTATTAGGATGATAAATCCAAGTTCTAGCCTAGGTCACAAATGGATTCTTATAGCCACAGACTACTTCACTAAGTGGATAGAATCAATTGCACTTAAGGAAAAAAATGAATCTAGAATTATGGTCTTGTACGAAGGTATTACAACAAGGTGTGGTGTTCCTTCCACTATAATATCAGATAATGCCTTAGCTTTTATTGGAGAAAATATATCTAATTGGGCTGTTAGAAATGTCATCTTCTTGAGCACTTCTTCTAATTACTACCCTCTGGGTAATAGGAAAATAGAGTCCATGAAAAAAAAATTTGCTGAGAATCATAAGAAGAACCCTAAATGAGAATCAGAGGACTTGGCATACCAAATTTAAATCAACCTTGTGGGCTGATAGAATCACTCCCAAGAAATCAGTTGGTTATTCTCCTTTCAAATTGGTTTATGGAAGGGAAGCAAGGTTTCCAATATCCCTTGAATTACCAGCCTAGGAGCTTATCAAGAAATTGAATTTCTTCAAGTTTACAGCTATGGAAGTTAGGTATGTAGAGCTCATGGAGCTAGAAGAGATAAGGGACTAGGCCATGAAAAAAATGGAGAAAGACCAAGCTCAAATAAAGATGAGCATTGCAAGAAAGGCCAAAAATAGAACTTTTCAAGAAGGAGACTGGGTTCTGAAATGGGATGCAAAAAGAGCTAAACCCAGAAGGCACTCCAATTTTGATATAGTATGGAGTGGCCCTTGATTTTAGGTTGCAAAGAAAACAATGCTTTCCAATTGACAAAGTTGGATGGGGAAGAATTGCAGATCCCAGTCAATGACATCTATCTCAAGAATTATTACTGATGATAATGTATTTCTTATACATATTAGTTTAGAGTTGTAATTCCTCCAAGTGCTTGTAGAACATCATTCTATTGTAGCTAGGCTTGCTTTCAAATAAGTGCTTGTGCACTCTCTGCATGTTCCATTTGGGATGTGTATGATTTTGTTATTTGTACATAGTTGTGCTTTTTTGCTGTTGCACTTTCCAGTTTTAGGTAATATCTGATGATGAAGTAATGTCTCAATAGTATTCTAGAGAACCAAGAGGTTTCAGACATCAGACCAGTTTCAGCAATTAGAATGACTCCATGCCAAATGAATGCAAAATCACCAGTATTTCAGATCTAGCAGGCAGGTCACCTCATAAGTCACGAATTTTTATCCATTTTTTCACCCCCCTTGTGAAATGGATCAACCTACATGTCTAGGAATTGATAGTTAATGGGATACAAGCTCACCATGGTGAAGATTTGGAGTAGAATTTGCATTAATGGTCATACTAGAAAAATATATGGATCGTCACCTTGTTGATGCGCGTCAACCGCTTCTTGTTGCCGCGCATCAATGCCCACCTTCTTGTTACATGACAATAAGCTCTCTTGTCACGTGGAAACATTTCTTATTTTCGTGCAACATCATTTCCTCTTGTCACACGACAAAATTTCTTCTTGTTGTGAGACATCATTTCCTCTTGTTGCGCGACATCATTTCCTCCTATTGTGTGAAACCCACCTCTCTTATCGCATGAAAACATTTCCTC
This sequence comes from Taxus chinensis, assembly GCA_019776745.2. Taxonomy (NCBI): domain Eukaryota; kingdom Viridiplantae; phylum Streptophyta; class Pinopsida; order Cupressales; family Taxaceae; genus Taxus; species Taxus chinensis. The sequence goes on from CM034146.1 coordinate 815,133,249, forward strand.
TTATTGTGTGATAGAATTTCTTATTTTCTCACGACATCATTTCCTCTTGTCATGCGACATCATTTCTTTATGTTGCAAGACATCATTTCCTCTTGTCACACGATAACATTTCCTCTTGACACACATCAACACCCTCTTCCTTTCATGCAACAACCACTTTCTCCTTGACGCACGTCAACACTTGCTTCCTGTCGTGCGTCAACCTCCTTCCTTGACACATGTCATTATACCTTCCCCATCACTTCCACCCTCTCATCACACATCAACATCACCTCCTATCGCACATCAACCTCCCCTCACTGTTGTGTGATAACATTTCTTCTTGTTGTGCGACAAGTTTTTTCCTCATCGGCGATGACTCTTCCCTTATTTTTGTGCATCAGCTAGTGGTTTCTTTGGGGAGAAAACAAAGAGTTTTAGATACAACCAAACATTAATGATATCGTACAAGGTAAGTCAATAACCAGATTAATGAGCTAATGCACTCTTGTTTGCCATACAAGAAAAGTACCATTGAAAAGTGAACCATCATGGCTGTCCATACATATGTACAAGAATTTAATGAAGGATGTTAGTTGGTGGCTCATTTTCTCTATATATATGTAAATTCCTCTCATTTGAAAGGGAGATATTTCAAAATTGTAAAGGAGCTCTGCCAAAATTGTTCCAGCACTTTTGTGAGTTGCAGGCCTCAAATTTATGTATTTTGTGAAGGATTCTTAAATTATGCCTATACTACAATGGATTGTGTATCATTTTAAGCAATGAAATTAGTTTTTTGTGGTTCTTCTTTCCCTGACGTGATTTATATTTCATTTTTTTCCTTCTATTATACTTTGTAGGTATATTGTGCATATTGTGTTCCTTTTGTTTCACCTAATTCTTAGAGTGTTTCTTTGAATATTGATGGAACAGATAAGGGTAAATGGGCTAGGAGGAATACCTGTTAAAGTTGGTTAAAGGTTGTTGCACGCGTATGACTTCTTGATTCAAAGATGATCGTGAGAGATTCCCTTTGGCTAGGAGGAACTACCTGAAATGAACAACAAGACCACCAAAAGAGATTAAATAGCATATGCCAATGGACTACCTAGCGTGTGCTAGTTCCGAGAAGTGTGATACTCCCTAGAAGGCTATCAATCCACTGTTTAAAACAACTCAATGTTAACAATAAATAAACCCCTATTGTAGTTAAAATGATTTAGGTATCTCATTCGATTACAATAAGCAAATTCATTCACAACAGGCTAAGATATGATTGAATCTGAAGGGCAAGATCTCTATCAAAGTACTGGTACTGGTCAGGGTCTGGTTTTGGGCTGTTTTGGGTATTTGATGGGGAAGTTAGGCTATGTTCTTGGTCTGAGTGTAAAACACAGAGATTGATGTCAGTCTAGTGTAACAGATGATTGTTTGGGATAGACCGGTGACAGTCATGGGTAATTGGCTTCGGTACAGTCGGGTGATAGGAACTTACTAAAATCTTGGTGTTGGGACAAGTCTGAGGCTGAATGAAAATGGAGAGTGTAATGGAAAGATCTATGGAGATCTTAGATATACTCAAAGGTGTTTAACAGTCAGATATGGGAAATTTAGTGGTGTGGGTGAAGGAATGATCAAACTTGCATGAAGGTAAATGGTGGGGAGAATGGGGGTGCAAGTAGAAATTGATAATAGAGGTAACATAACCTACTAGAATGAAAATGGATGAGGGTAAGTGCACCAAGATGCTGGACAATTAAGTGGACATAAAAACCCAAAATTTAGGTACCGCACTCATGCAACTGTTTTTATAGGATCGGTGATTTCCGAACCTAAAACCATGATCATGGTTTTAAAAACAAGAGCACAGTTTAAAACCACAATTGTAGTTTGAAACCACAATCATGGGCCTATGAGACAAAAAAATAGACCCGCAACTCCTCATTTTCCCTCATTTTTCCTTTCTAACCATGATTTATCCTAGACCTTTGGCACTCATGCTTTGATTACCCCCTAAAAATTACTCTTCAGACTTGTGGATCATGATAGTTTTAACCATGCTGCCAAGACAAAGAGGTAATCCCTCAATTTTGATCAATTTGTTTGCATTTTAGGTTTTTTTTTGTGATTTTCATGGGTTTTTCAATTTTTTGTTTATGTATACAATTTTTTTGTTTTTTCAGTTGTTCGGCAAGCTCGTAATCCTGCAAACCGTCAAAATATTCCTCTAAACCCTCTAAATAATCCTCAAAACCCTCTAAACATTCCACAAAACTCTCATCCAAACATAGATCCGCCTCCTATGGCTTCTTCTGTCCCCATGGAACCAACAAGAACACAAGCTGATATTGTTGGAAAAATCTGACAAAATAAAATTGCCATTTAGAACCTTATTCAAAATATAATACAAAATCATACCACAAATCTGTCCCGCATGACTTTAGCTAACACATTTCAAACATTGATTGGCGAAGTTGACTTCGCAACCAACCAAATAGACAGATGAAATACCTTTAGAGGTGATTTTAGGTAGTGGTATGCAAATAAATTATCCCATGCGGCCATAAAAGACAAAAAAATTGGAAAAGAACACATTTGTGCATTATTTACAGACCCAAGAACCAATGCCCCCCTGTAGTTACTTGTAAATGGTTCCCAATCCATTGGTGTCGTGATGACCAAATCAAGAACAATTTTCAGGACTGATGGTGGATGGTTTTTGATTATCCACCATTCAACAACAATGAGGTTCCCCTCTATTTTTTGAAGAAATTATATTGTGAGTTTGTGCTTGATGAGGTCCCAATTATTTTGACTTTTTTTATTTTTATGGGTGAGGTGGTGGCTCTGCACAGAGTAGACCTGGTGCACACGTAGGTCAACCAAATATCCCTTATGCCCCAAAACCCCCACTTCCTTCAGTTATCCCTCCTACAGTGAAGGAGGTTGTGGAGATTGACACACTACATGCATTGAGAGAGCTCACTAACACTCTGACCCAGCATAGTGAGCAGATTACATCTGGTGATGTTGGTGGAGGTGCCAATTCTAGCACACCACACCACTGTGGATCATGTGGTGCTATATGCATTACGGGCGAGACATCATTTGCTAGATCACATGATTTATTTTCTCTAGATGAGATGATGGTGGATATTTTTGGAATTGGTGCAAAGGATCTCATTCTTTCAAAGGTAAATGTCAAATAAATATTTAATATATATATATATATATACACAATAGTTTAATTCATGTTTGAGATTTTAATATATATGTATTTTCATTGTACGTTATGTACATACATGTAAAAACTAATTTTTTATTTTATTTTAAATAGCAAGAGCTGGTGAAGGAAACATCCGGCGTCGACATGCTAGCTACTGCAGCTGGGCATGTTATAAACATAAGTTTCAAGTTGTACTTACATTTCAAATTTGATTTGATTGTGCACTTTTATTATTATAATGTTTCACCTGTACATGTACATATTAATATATGTTTGTCTTTTATATGTGCAGGGGCTTGGCGGGTCATCATCTGCTCTAGGAACTTAGGCTATTGGCATGCCTCACATGACTTTTACATAGGTTAGTTTCTCTTTATAGTTTGTTTCTAATTGTTGAAGTTCACATGGATTATGCTTTGGCTCTGTTATGTGGCAGTCATGTAGTTTAATATTGATGTGTACATGTTTTTTGTATAGCTTATGACTGCCAGAGAGACTCCTCCATATATGCAGACTGTGGAGGCTACTGTAGATACTACCATAGCATCTGCAGATTCACTAACTGAGGTACAATTTTTCAAATTTGTTAAATTTATTTAGGAATTATTTCTTATTACTTAAATCTACAATATCAAATTTTGTACACATGAAATATTTAATTTGAAATTTAATTATTTGTATGTAGCTTACCTCTCATGAGTCTACTGTTGTCCCTATCACGCGTCAATGACAAATTGATAGGGCTCATGACATTACGGTAAGATTTCACATGCATTTTAACTAAATTCTAAGTTTCTAAATTTTGAATTTATTTTTAAAATATGGGTGTTAAAAATTGTTGTTTATGAATGTGCAGGTTAGGTTGCAATCCTACTTAGAGATGCCTAGGACCACACGGATGAAATCCATAGTGGCATCTCCCTCCACTACATCCCCAGGTCATGGACATGCTACTTCTAGTAGGGTGAAGAGAGGGAAGATGTTTCATGATTAGATTCATAGGACGTGGATGTACATAGATATATATGGGCCAGCTAGTCCTAGTTCATGATTCTTCAGGACATTGTATATATAGCCTTATGTGACCGCATGTGGTTCTATATGTATGAAACACTTGGTTCGAGATGTACACATGTTATGAACTTATATTTTCAAAGACATATGTTAAACACATTATTTTGATACATTATATATCCATGTGTTGGTTTTCATAACGATATTACTTCTATGTTTGATTTGAATTCATTGCACATGATATCCTTCTATGTATGTTTGATTTAAAATTAAAAAACTATGGTGCAACATTACATGGTACAATTGTTAAGAAATTAAGGGAAGCATGTGTATTCCTCCATCAACATGTGAAACTTATCATTTTCCTCTTAAGTCATGAAAAAATATTTCATACCTTGAATCTTGAAATAAGATGTCTTCCCTTGGCTCATTTGGTTTTTGAACTGTGTATTTAATTTTATTTATCAGAAGGATATTATTCATTTTACCATTGATGAGTATGGTGGTGTATGACCAATCCGTATTTATATCCCCACCAATATCATGATAGAAACTTTGGCTCAACAATATACCATATGTATCTAGCATGTCTTCCACAAGTATTTCCATCTTGATTTTCTTATTAGGGAAGTCTGCAAATTCTGGCTTGAGAATCTTTCACCTGGCCGAAAAGAGGTGATTATTTTGTTTTCATGTAGTAACAATGGCCAATAGCAAGGCTGAAAGTAATACCAATAGAGTTAGCAAATTTTATAAACATGACATTGTCAGAGGTGTCAGAGTCAATAATGCAATTATTCAATTTAAAGGTCCATTGACCAACAAGGAAAGATAGAAAGGTTCTTATTTCCTAGAAGCCTGAGAATTTTAAGGAAAGAAGGTTCTAGGAATGAGTGGTTATTGGAGTGGGAAGTGATTCTTTAGTGTTGGTAGGATTCTTGGAACATGTAATTTTACTACTTCCTTTGATAAACTAGACAAGGATTAAAGTGTTTTTCTTGGGAAGTAGAAGAAGAGGCTTATTTATTTATTTATGAGTGGGTGAACACTAAACAATAGTAACTATTCATATCATCTATCCAGATTATTAAGGATCTTTGTTAGGTGAGTATTCACAATAACCAATAATTGCATAACCATCTTTTTCTTCTCTTTCAATTTCTGATTCAACAATTTCTTAAAAAAGTTGTAATTGTTGAAAAAGTTGAAAAAGTTGTAATTGTTGAAAAAGTTAAATTTTTTGTAATTGTTGAAAAAGTTGAAAATGGTGGGTCATGGCACTGAACTGAATGTGCAGACATGTCCAGGTGGCCAGGTGAATGCTAGAGGAGGCATCGTTTCGGTACGTGACAATGTCGTTGCTTCTGGGCTACCTCGTGCGGGCATAGTCCCTTAAGAGCCCTGAGACCAAAAAATCATTTGATTTCGACGGGTCACTACGCAGACTTTATAGTACCTAATGATGTATCATTTGATCCTACACCTTAGTGTAGGGACCCTATACAATAGCCTGTCTCAGTTTTTTCCTTCTCCAATCGGTGCTCTCACTACCCTATTGTTTGCAAATGCGTTGAATAGTGTAGTTTGAGACAGTGTAAGGCTGTCAAATAGTATATTTTGAAAACAGTGGGTCATGGTAACGAAAAAAATATGTTGACATGTCCATGTGACCAGGTGAATGTTAGAGGAGGTGTTTTTTTGGTGCGCAACAACGTCGTTGCTTCCGGGCTACCTCGTTTGGGCATAGTCCCTTAAGAGCCCTAAGACAAAAAAATTGTTCAACTTTGATGGGTCACTACACAGACTCCATGGCACCTAAGGATGTCTCATTTGATCCTAAACCTTTGCGTAGGGACCCTTTACAATAGCCTATCTCAGTTTTTTCCTTCTCCAATTGGTGCTCTTGCTGCCCTATTGTTTGCAAATGCACCGAATAGTGTAGTTTGAGACAGTGTAAGGCTGTCAAATGGTATATTTTACAAACGGTGGGTCATGGTACCAAACTGACGGCATAGAAATGTCTGGGTGGCTAGGTGAATGCTAGAGGAGGTTTTGTTTCGGTGCGCGACGATGTTGTTGCTTCTGGGCTACGTCGTTCGGACGTAGTCCCTTAAGAGCCCTGAGACCAAAAAAATTTCAACTTCGATGGGTTGTTATGCAGACTCCGTGGCACTTAAGGATGTCTTGTTTAATCCTAAACCTTGGTGTAGGGACCCTCTACAATATTATGTCTCAGTTTTTTCCTTCTCCAATCAGTACTCTCGCTGCCCTATTGTTTGCAAATGTGCCGAATAGTGTAGTTTGAGACAGTGCAAGGCTGTCAAACGGTATATTTTGCAAATGGTGGGTCGTGGCACTAAACCAACTACGCAGAAACATCTAGGTGGCCAGGTGAATGTTAGAGGAGGTGTCATTTCAATGTGTGACAACATCTTTGCTTCCAGGCTACCTCATTCGGGCGTAGTCCCTTAAGAGCCCTAAGACAAAAAAAATATTAAACTTCAACGGGTCATTACGCAGACTCCATGGCACCTAAGGATGTCTCGTTAGATCCTAAACCTTGGTGTAGGGACCCTCTATAATAGCATATCCATCAAGGTTTTTTCCTTCTTCAATCGGTGCTCTCGCTAATTCCCTATTATTTGCAAACGCGCCGAATGTTGAGTTGCGAAACTTAATTACTTCATTTTAGCATGTAATTGGAACTTGCTGAAAATACAGTAATCGGCATCGGTCAGGGCAGACCGAACTTTATACATCGGTCAGTTAGGGTGTGACTGGCATCGGTCAAGTAAGGAACTGGACACGGTTAGGTAGAACCGGCATCGGTTACCTGTGCGATGAAGTTTTAATTAACTCTCGGGAATTATATCTATTTTTAGCATTAAAATAGATTTATTGATTGTAATTGCATGGCTAAGTGCCCTAAGTTATAAACGACTATATAAGCATAAAAGCTAGGGTTTAGAAGTAAATGATGTATCATAATTACAAGATAATTGTGTGAGAGAGAATTCTTGGTGAAGAATCAAAAAGCTTGAAGAAAGAAAGTACTGAACATCTGAGAGGTGTGGAAGATTGTAAATCTTCATTGTATATCTTGTCAAAGCTTTGGATAATAGATTGGCTTGTTTCTTGGTGGACGTAGCCCACACTGGGTGAACCACGTTAAATCTGGTGTTGATTTATGTCTCTTGAATTTTATATATTTCTTCTGGTAGAATATCCACTTTTATTTACATGTATGCTTAGATCTGATATATTATCTGTACAACCGGTGTGCTAACCCCAACAACTGGTATCAGAGCTTTGTTTGAGGGTTTTTTGTGTTGACAGATTTACTCACAGAGGGTTTTCTGATTGAGTGGGAGCTACAACAATGACATAAGATAATAAATACAAGGTAGAGAAATTTGACGGCTAAAATTATCAATTATGGAAGATGCAGATTGAGGATTATCTGTATCAAAGAGATTTATACTTACCGTTGGATGAGAAGTCTAGACCTACGAAGATGATTGATGAAGAATGGAAGATTCTTGACAGAAAGGCTTCAGGATCTATAAGATTGAGCCTGGCAATATCCGTGGCTTCCAATATTACAGAAGTGGCTTCTACGGTAGACTTAATGAAATATCTTGCTAATTTATATGAAAAACCTAGTGCTTCAAATAAAGTTTATTTGATGAAGAAACTTTTTAGTTCTAAGATGCATGAAGGTGAATCTACCTCTAGTCATTTGAATGATTTCTGATCTATTGTAAATCAGTTAAAATCAGTTGCAATACCATTTGATGATGAAGTAAAAGCACTTTTATTCTTATGTTCTTTTCCTGATAGTTGGGACAACTTGGTAATGGTTGTTAGTAATACAACATATGCTAATAATATTTTGAAGTTTGATGATGTGGTTAGTATAATCTTGAATGAAGAAATTTGTAGGAAGAGTACAGAGGAAACATCATCTAGAAATGCTTTGAATGTAGAAAGTAGGGGTAGGCAGAAGGAGAGATCCAAGAGTAAGAGTAATGGGAAATCAAAGTCAAGGGATAGCATATCTAAATCCAGAAGTAAGGGAATTGCTTGTTAGAAATGTGGAAAGAAAGGACATGCAAAGAAAGATTGTTGGTCAAAGGATAAAGAGAACCAACAACCAGACAAAGGTAAAGAGGTGAATCTTGCTGCATCAGAGGTAATGCAAGATGCTCTTATTCTTTCTTTAGATAGTAGAATTGAATCATGGGTTTTAGATTCATGAGCTTCTTTCCATGCAACCCCTAATAAGGGTTATTTCAGAAATTATGTCCAGGGAAATTTTGGGCATGTTTATTTGGGTGATGATGAACCTTGCAGTATTACTGGTAAAGGGGAAGTTCATCTAAAGTTATAGAATGAAAATACATGGGTATTGAAAGATGTGAGGCATGTGCCAAGCCTCAGGAGGAATATTATTTCTGTAGGGAAACTAGGTGAAGCTGGTTGCATGGTTACTTTTACAGGAGACTCTTGGAAAGTCACCAAGGGTGATTTTGTTGTGGCAAGAGGTAAGAAGGTAGGAATGTTATATTTATCTACCTATATTACTGATTCTTTTTCTGCATTATCTACTTCAGATTCAGATGCATGTATGTGGCATAATCAGTTGGGTCATATGAGTCAAAAAAGAATGTAAATCTTAAAGGCTAAGGGTAAGTTATCAGATTTGAAAGATTTAGATCTTGATTTTTGTGAGCATTGTATCTTTGGAAAGTAAAAGAGAGTGAGATTTCTCAAAGTTGGGGCAACTAAGAAGGAGCAGAAATTGGAGCTTGTACACTCAGATGTGTGGGGACCAGCTCAGGTAGCTTCTCATGGTGGATCCCAGTATTATGTTACTTTCATTGATGATGCTACTAAGGGAAAGGTATGTGTTTATTGTATTAAACATAAATCTGATGTTTTTGAAACTTTTAAAAGATGGAAAGCCCTTGTTGAGAATGAATCAAATTCTAAGTTAAAGTGCCTTAGATCTGATAATGGTGGTGAATAATGTAGCAAGGATTTTAATGATTATTGTTCAGCGAATGGGATATGTAGAGAAATAATGGTTCCAAGAACACCACAGGAGAATGGTGTTGTAGAGAGAATGAACAGGACAATCATGGAGTGTGCTAGAAGTATGAGGATACATTCTAGATTGCCCTTACAGTTTTGGGCAGAAGTAGTTGATACAGTAGTTTATTTGATTAACCGTGGCCCTTCAAGTTCACTAGATGGAGGAATACCAGAGGAAGCTTAGACCAGAAAAGAGGTAGATTTTTCTTTTCTTAAAGTTTTTGGTTCAGAAGCTTTTGTGCATGTTGATAGAGAAAATAGAAAAAAGTTGGATGCAAAATCCAAGAGGTGCACTTTCATTGGTTATGGATCTGGTGATTTCAGTTTTTCATTTTTGGGATTTAGAGAATTCTAAAATTGTTAGGAGTCGTGATGTTGAATGGAATGAAAAGAGAATGTACAGGGATCAAATTTTGGTACCCAAGGATGAGAAAATTGAGAAGTTTATTGATGAAAATGAACTCTTGGGTTTTAAAGAAACACCTACAGAAATACACAGTAACCATGGTCGGTTAGGCCCTGACCGGCATCGGTCAGATGAATCGCCAACGGTTTCAGAGGATCCAAGCCGGTTGTCGGTTAGAGGTGATTGGCGTCGGTCACTGTCAAAATTTGGATACTAATGTCCAGGAGGTCCAAATTGAGCCTCTAGTACCCCAAACTCCTGTGAGAAGGTCACAAAGGGTAAGTAAACTTCCAGAAATATTTTCACCTTCTCTATTTTATCTATTATTGATTGATAGTGGTGAACCAGAAATCTTTGAAGAAGCAATGCAAGATAAGACTCACGTTCAGTGGGAGCATGGCATGGATGAGGAGATGAACTCCTTAGAACAAAACTAGACTTGGGATTTGGTTAAATTTCCAGCAGGTAAAGAGAACATTGCAGAACAAGTGGGTTTACAGGATCAAGGAAGAAGAGGGTGGACAGAAAAGGTACAAGGTAAGGCTTGTAGTAAAGGGATTTACACAAAAGGTAGGTATTGACTTTGGTGAAATATTTTCTCCTGTTGTTAAGATGACTTCTATTCGTACTGTATTGAGTTTAGTTGTAGTAGAATATTTGCATTTAGAGCAACTAGATGTGAAGAAGGACTTTCCTTCATGGTGATTTGGATGAAGAGATTTATATGCAGTAGCCGCTTGGGTATGAAGTCAAGGGTAAGGAGAAATTAGTGTGCAGGTTGAAAAAGAGCCTATATGGGCTCAAGCAAGCTCCAAGGCAATGGTACATGAGGTTTGATAGTTTTATGCATGAGCATGGTTACTTAAGATGTGAATCTGACCATTGTGTTTATTTCAAGAAGCTTGAAAATGGGAGCTATATTATTTTGTTATTGTATGTGGATGATATGCTTATTGCAAGGATCTAGTATGTAGGACATTGGTGAGCTTAAGAGAAAGCTAGCTCACACATTTACAATGAAGGATTTGGGATCTGCATAAAGAATCCTTGGAATGCAAATACATAGAGACAGGAAAAACAAGAAATTGTATTTGTCTCGAGAGGATTATATCTACAAGGTGTTAGAAAGTTTCAACATGCAGAATGCAAAACCTGTTAACACACCTATGGTTGGACACTTCAAATTGAGTAAATATCAATTTCCTTCATTAGAAGAGGAGGTCAAATTGTTGGTTGGATATTTTGTCAAGCCAAAATATGAGGTTCAACCACAGTACATGGGATTAAATCCCTCCTCAAAGATAGGTGAGGCTACCTGTTTATTATTAATCTAAAACACAATAAAAAATAATGTATACAATGTTCACACTAATCTAACCATTGGGGTTGGGATAGAATCCTGAAATCCATATCCACACTATGTGAAGATGTTGTTTTTATAAATGGACTGGGTCAGAAATTATTACAATGGAAGAATCGCAATGGAAAGGAAATGAGAGGAACGTATTTTCTTTCGAGTAAACACAGAGCACGAAATAATCATAAGAGCTTTAGATCACAAATATAATGTTTGAAATTATTAGAATCATCAAGATGCTAAACAAAGAATAGCTTAAGATCACGAACATAAGAACAATATCTTAAGAAAAACATATCTCACAACACAAAGTTTGCAAAAATAGTATCAGCTTCTATTCCTCAAATGATTAAAAGAAAACAAAAAGTTTTTTCTTCTTCACAATAGCTCTCAATATTCCAAAAATCTCAACCTTTTGGAATGTATGCACATCCCTTATTTATAATAAAAATAGTTGAGAGAAAATAGGACAAACCCTATAAAACAATTTGTTGACAAGAGTCCTATTTTGCTTGACTCTCACGCAGGAGACCAAGTCAAAATATGATTCCTATGTGAAGAAAGAGAAATGAAAAACACATGTCGATTTCAAGATTGAAATGACATGTTACATTAAGACTTAGTCTAAATCACCATCTTTTTCTTCCTCATCTTTCTCTTCCTCTAACTGAGCCTGTTTGTTCTAAAATTCTTGGAACTTATAGATTATACCTTGCATCTCATTTTCGTCAGGCACAGTGGAATGATCACTCAAGACTTCACATGTTTCATGAGTGTCATTGGCACTACCGGGAAGCTTTCTCAATCTTTTGTTGAGTTTTCTCAAGGCCTCCAAAGAATGTTCAACTTTCACAAACCTGTCGATGATTTCAATTCCAAATCCGTGAGTTGGTTCATGCTAAATAGATTCTTGGATTTTTTTGAAAAGATCATCAGCTGGTAGGATGCCAGAGTTTTCAACTAAAACTTTTACACAAATTTTTATCAGTTCTTCTTCCAGGTCACTTTTTCCATCAATCAATTGATCTCTTGATTCTCTCAATTTTCCGTAAGCTTCGTTGAGAATATTTACCCTGAACTTGATGGCTTTGGTCAACTAGAAATGCTTATCCATGTGTGGGATAACACCTTCTTCTACCAAGATGCGTGATGGAATTTGCTTCAACATCTGGAGAGCTTCGAAAGTCAAATCAAGGTGTCCAATTTCTTAGGAGAAATATCATCCATATTTTCCCTATCACTCTGAATATTCCCCAAAGATTGATAGACTTCCACGGTGTCTTGAATCACTTCTTTCCCCTATTGGAGAAGCCTTTGGATCCATTCATCGACCACCCTCCCTTTTTCATTAATCTTCTCGATTATAGGCACTGATGAGAAATCAAACCTGAAAGGGACAGAGGAAGATGGTACGGATTCAAGGGGTTTTGAGAGCTTAAGTAATACTTCAGTTAACTGCTCCACCTTTTCTTTAAGCTCATCTCTGTTGTCTTTTGTTTCCTTCAATTTCTGGCACAACACGTTTATAGCATCCCGTGCATCCTGTTGTGCTCCTTCTGTTGTCACTTCTCCTAGAGCCACCCTGGTTATTTGATAGTCAGAGGCAGTTATGTCCTCTTTGGTTTTGTTAGTCGTAGGAGTGGCGATCTCTGCAAACTTATGCCCCGAAGTGTCCACCAAAACCCTTGAAACTATTTTGGGTTTCTTGGCTGATTTAGCAGTAGAAGCCTTGAGTGAACTAAAATCAAAGGCTAGTATGGGTACAACCACCTTCCTCTTCCTCAGAGTTTCCTCAAGTAGCCATTAAGGCATGTCAGAGGGAGTTGCCACTATTGTAGAAGTTGGTATCATACTTTCAGGGGGAGAGGGATCCACTAGTGGAGTAGGGACAGTTACCAATGTGGTAGCAGATTCAATGAAAAGAGGCACAAGAGGGGGCATGTTGATAGTTACTTTGGTCGCAGAAGAGAGGGGTGAGATTCCAGAGAAAATGTTGGCCATGACCGATGAAGTAGATGGGGAAAGAGGAGGTAGAAGTGGTTGTGAAGGAGGAAGCACAGATCCTGACGCCAAAGCCTGGGATGCAAGAGATAAGGTCACTTCAGTTGGGAAGTCAACAAATGGTGAAACTAGGGGCTGGCTTACTTCTCCTTCCAAAGAAATTTCTCCTATTTTTGGTGGTGTTGGTGATTCTGGCACATTCATGGTTTCAAATGGAGTAACAATTGAGGAGGTTTCTTGTTCTCTTCTCTTCTTGACAAACTTGACCTTTATAGGTCCCTTAGAAGAGCTTTTGTCCTTTCCCTTTTTGGAGGGCCCCACCTCTGCAGCAACCAACTTTGAAAAATTATCTTCTTTGAAACTCATTCCCAAAGAGGTGAGCCATGCTTTGGTGTGTGTAAGAATCAGGGCTGATCTATCTGTAATGGAAGCTTTTTCACCGATAGACCAATCAATAGGTGGGAAAACATATTGATCTTCATTCAATCCATCATAGGAAGGATCCAGAACACTTTCATTATCACCAGTACCTTCTAGTATGTCAGCAAGCTCAAGTGTCTAAATCTCAGCAAGTGTCAACCTGCTATGATCTTTTCTTCGGACAGTAACCTCATCACGTAAATCAATCTAGATGTCTTCTATGCTTGGCACGTGCGGGTGCAGAGTTCCATATGCCTTAAGGACTCCTCGAAAATCAAACCTGTCTCGGGGCTTCATGTGCTTCTTCAACTTATCTTGAAGCTCATGAACAACATTCTTGGCTTTTACCACCGTTGAACAAGTATACCTTCCAATAGAAATTGGGAAAGATACAACGGCCTTGTGTTTACTCTGTTGGAACTTGTGAAAATCCAACAATTGCCTGACCAACTCCATCAAGATTAGTTTTTCCCCTGGATATCTAGGCAAATGGAAAGGATCCCCTGGGTATATGACTGCTCGAAGATATGTGAACTTCTTAAATTGTAAGAGGACACAACCCCATTTTGAAACTTCAGCCCATGCCTCATCAGAGACACTTGTTTTCCTCAGTTTGGGGCTCAACCTGCAGATGTTCTCATAAAAGAAGGCATCATTTACCCTTCTGAATTGGTCTTCAGACCCTTTTCTTATTAGCTGAGGAAAATACTGATAAACATGCTCCACTATCTTGTTCCCCTTGGTGTCCAATCCGGGATAGTTCCTCATGTCGGCCGCTACATAGGTGACATACGAGGACATATAAAACTTTCTAGTAGACAGGACTGTTATCATCTGAGAATCTATCTCGTTACTGATAAGAGTACCCCAATCAATTCCCTTTTGATTCTTCTTAATAATGATCATGAACTAGTACATCCATCCTTGGAAAACATTTGACTCGGGGAAACCAAAAACCCAACTCAATAGAGTAATGATATCATTGATTTCTTGAATGAAATCACTTATAGGAACAAGTCTTGGGAACCTAGAAACAGCTGGTTTGGCTTTGATTAGGAACTTATTATTGATGTGCTTGATGCAATCCTCCTGATCATTGACCCAAGGTTTTTGGGCTGACTTGAGATCCACATCTCCATATTCCTCAAAATTAGGCAGCTTAAGAAGGTCATCAAAGTAACCTCCGTCCAACTTGATTACAACTTCTCCCGCCTGATTTTTCACAGAACGAGAAGGAGAATCATAGTTCGAAGCACAGGCTAAGATGAAATCGAGGCACTAAGCAGACATAGGGAAACCTGCTGCAAGAGGTAGGCCACTGCTAACTATTGATTTCATCCATGGAGTTTGAGAAGAGCTCTTGACCCTATTCCAAAAATCCTCCATATCTATGTTTCCGAGCTCTGTATCCCAGATGTCGTAATTACAATCAATGTAGGAGGGAGACTCCACCTTCCTAAATTTGGACTTCATCCTCCCTGATTTTTCAGTCTTATCTTGTGATGAACCAGGTTCCGACATGAGGAATTTCAAAGGAGGAGAGTGTCGGAGATCAGAAGGTGTTGAACACTTCAGAAAACCCGACACACTGGAGGATGCCAGAGAGTTTAGAAAACCTAACACACTAGAGGATTCCAGAGAGTTCAGAAAACTTGACACACTGGGAGGATGCCAGAATGTTTGAAATGTCTGATACTTTAAACTTTTCGATACACTGCGGGTTTTGAGCACTGTAAAGCACCCTGTGAAACCCAAAAAGAGGGAATCGTGTAACTGTTAAGTTGAAAAATGCAAGTTTTTCTTCACTGTTGATATCCCAAATATATTTATAATTATAATGAAATTATAGGGAATAAAACAAAGTGATCATTCCAAAGGGGTAACCTAAAACACAAACCTGATTTAGAAAAACAACACTCAAAACTGAAAAGATAAAACCCCAACAACCCTGATAAGAAAAAGACCGAAACTTGGAAGAATTCCTTACACAATTATTCTAGAAAAACCACAAACAAAGAATGAAGGAAAATACCTTCAACCAGAATAAGAAATGATCAAAAATGAGTAATGCAATCAGGCACAGAGGCGAGTCAGGTTTCTGGGTCGAAGATGCATGCATGAAAATCCACAAGGTAAAAAGTACGTCTGGTAAAAATGATGTGGAAATCCAAATATTTATAAGAAATTTCACATTTAATACACTTCAGTTAACACGTGCCAACTACCCGACAACTCGGCATTAATGCCATGTCAACATGCTTGGGATATCCGGAAACTCGACACAAAGGGTTTCAAAGCAATTCGGGTTTCGGGGATCAGAAGACATGCGACATGAAGCATGTTTTGACGAAGGCATGTTCCGATGCTTGGAAGACCCGAAAACCTGAAACAAAGGAGTAAGTCAGGTTTCGGGAATCGGAAGACATGCGACATGAAGCATGTTTTGACGAAGGCATGTTCCGATGCTTGATGGTCCCGGAAACCTGACTCGCCTTACTTGATGTGGGTTTCAGGTTTCAGGGAACACATGACATGAAGCATCCAAAACACATGTTGTCTTCCTTGTGAAACCTGAAAACCCGATTATGTCTCTGAAAGGTGATTCTTAGAAAACCAACTCAAAAAATTTCTTAGGGTTATCTCATTTTTGGCATAAACTCAAAAATGAGATAACACAAATACATGACACGAGTGTCATATGCTTCAGCAGTTTGAAGTCTCATGTATGCTATGGTTTGTAAAAGACTAGACATTACACAGGTAGTGGGAGTTGTGAGTAGATATATGGCTAATCCAGGTAAAGAGCATTAAAAAGCAATCCAATGGATACTCAGGTATTTAAAAGGGACATCTAGCATGCAGTTATGATATAGAGGTTTGGATATTTCATTACGTGGCTATGTTAATTTGGATATGGTTGGAGATCTGGATGATAGGAGGAGCACTACTGGGTATATTTTCACAGTAGGTGGAACGGTAGTTAGCTGGATTTTGAGATTGCAAAAGGTTATGGATTTTTCTACTATAGAAGCAGAGTATGTTGCAGCTACAGAGGCTAGCAAGGAGATGATATGGATGAGTAGGTTCATGGAAGAGTTGGGAAAGGAGAAAAATAATTGTAAATTATTCAGTGACAGTCAGAGTGCAATTCATTTGGCAAAGAACTCAGCATTTCATTCAAGAACAAAACACATTCAGTTGAGGTATCACTTCATATGGAAAGTATTGGAGGATAGATAGTTGAATCTAGAATAGATTCATTCGAGCAAGAACCCTGCGGATATGCTAACGAAGCCATTAGCAAAGGAGAAGTTGGAGCTACACTCCACTTCTGTTGGTCTTCGAGTTTGAGACTTGAAGAGGAAGAAACAAAGCCAAGGAAGGATCCAAGAATGATGTTGTACATGTATGGTGGAGTAATTAAACTCCAAGTGGGAGATTGTTGAGTTGTGAAGCTTAATTACTTCATTTTAGCATGCAATTGAAACTTGCTGGAAAATACTGTAATCGGGCATCAGTTAGGGCAGACTGGCATCGGTCAAGTAAGTAATGAATCGGCCACGGTTAGGTAGAACCGATGTCCGTTACCTGTGTAATCAAGTTTTAATTAACTCCTTAGGAATTATATCTATTTTTAGCATTAAAATAGATTTATTGATTGTAATTACATGGCTACGTGCCCTAAGTTTATAAACGACTATATAAGGATAAAAGCTAGGGTTTAGAATTAATGGATGTATCATAATTACAAGATACTTATGTGAGAGATAATTCTTGGTGAAGAATCAAAAAATCTTGAAGGAAGAAAGTACTGAACATCTGAGAAGTGTAGAAGATTGTAAATCTTCATTGTATATCTTGTCAAAGCTTTGGATAATAGATTTACTTGTTTCTTGGTGGACGTAGCCCACATTGGGTGAACCACGTTAAATTTGGTGTTGATTTATGTCTCTTATTTTATATAATTCTTCTGTTATAATATCTGCTTTTATTTACATATATGCTTAGATCTGATATATTGTCTGTACAATCAGTATGCTAACCCCAACACCGAATAGTGTAGTATGAGATAGTGTAAGGCTATCAAATGGTATATTTTGCAAACGGTGGGTCATGACACCAAACCAACTGTGAAAAAAATGTCTGGGTGGCTAGGTGAACACTAGAGGAGGTGTCATTTTGGTGCACGACAACGTCGTTGCTTCTAGGATACCTCGTTCAGACGTAGTCCCTTAAGAGCCACGAGACCCAAAAAATTATTCAACTTCAACGAGTCACTATGCAGACTCCGTGGTACCTAAGGATGTCTCATTTGATCCTACACCCTCAGTGTAGGGACCCTCTATAACAGCATATCTCAAAAAGTTTTTTTCTCCAATCGGTGCTCTCGCTGCCCTTTTGTGTGCAAACGCGTTGAATCGTGTAGTTTAAGATAGTGTAAGGCTGTCAAATGGTATATTTTGCAAACGGTGGGTCATGGCACCAAACTGAATACACTGAAATGTCTAGGTGGTGAGGTGAATGCTAGAGGAGGTGTCATTGTGGTGTGCGACAACGTCGTTGCTTCCTCCGGCTACCTCGTTTGGGCGTAGTCCCTTAAGAGCCCTAAGACAAAAACATTGTTCAACTTTGACGGGTCGCTACGTAGACTCTGTGGCACCTAAGAATGTCTCATTCAATCATACACCTTGGTGTAGGGACTCTCTACAATAGCCTATCTTGGTTTTTCCCTTCTCGAATTGGTGCTCTCGCTGCCCTATTGTTTGCAAACGCATTGAATAGTGTAGTTTGAGATAGTGTAAGGATGTCAAACGGTATATTTTACAAACGGTGGGGTCCATGGCACCAAACCAATTGTATGGACACATCTAGGTGGCTAGGCAAATGCTAGAGGAGGTGTTGTTTTTGTGCCTGACAATGTTGTTGCTTTTGGGCTACCTCATTCAGGCATAGTCCTTTAAGAGCCTTGAGACCAAAAAATTGTTCAACTTCGACGGGTTGCTATGCAGATGTTGTGGCACCTAAATGATGTCTTTTTTAATCCTACACCTCAACATAGGGGACCCTATACAATATAATGTATCAATTTTTTCCTTCTCCAATCGGTGCTCTTGCTGCCCTATTGTTTGCAAAACGCGCCAAATAGTGTAGTTTGAGATAGTGTAAGGCTGTTAAATGGTATATTTTGCAAAACAGTCGGTCATAGCACCAAACCGACTATGTGGACATGTCTAGATGTCTAGTTGAATGATAGAGGAGGCATCATTTCGCTATGTGACAATGTCGTTGCCTTCCAGGCTACCTCTTTCGGACCGTAGTCCCTTAAGAGCCATGAGACCAAAAAATTCATTTGATTTCAACAGGTCACTACGCAGACTCCATGACACCTAACAATGTATCATTTGATCCTACACATCAGCATAGGGACCCTCTATAATATCCTATCTCAGTTTTTTCCTTCTCCAATCAGTGCTCTTACTGCCACTATATGTTTACAAATGCGTCGAATAGTGTAGTTTGAGACAGTGTAATGCCGTCCAAACGATATGTTTTACAAATGGCAGGTTGTGGCACCAAACCAAATGTGTGGGACATGTCTGGGTGGCCAAGTGAATGTTAAAGAAGGTGTCATTTTGGTATGTGACAACGTCGTTGCTTCTGGGCTACCTCGTTCGGCACGTAGTCCCTTAAGAGCCCTAAGAAAAAAACATTGTTCAACTTCGACGGGTCACTACGTAGACTCTGTGGAACCTAAGGATGTCTCGTTTAATCATACACCTTGGTGTAAGGACCCTCTACAATAGCCTGTCTTAGTTTTTTCCTTCTCCAATTGGTGCTCTCGTTACCCTATTTTTTGCAAACGCGCCAAATAGTGTAGTTTAAGATAGTGTAAGGCTATCAAAAGGTATAATTTACAAACGGTAGGTCGTGGCACTAATAACGCAAACTACATGAACACATCCAGGTGGCTAGGTGAATGCTAGAGGAGGTGTCATTTTGGTGCATGACAATGTCGTTACTTCTCAGCTACCTCGTTCGGGCATAGTCCCTTAAGAGCCCTGAGACTAAAAAATTATTCAACTTCGACGGATGACTACATAGAATCCATGGCACCTAGAGATGTCTTATTGGATCCTACACCTTGGAGTAGGGATCCTCTACAAAATTTTGTCTTGGTTTCTTCCTTATCCAATCGGTGCTCTTGCTACCCTATTGTATGAAAACACACCAAATAGTGTAGTTTGTGAAAGTGTAAGGTTATCAAATGGTATATTTTGCAAACGGTGGGTCATGGCACCAAACTGACTGTGCCAGAACATATGAGTGGCTAGGTGAACACTAGAGGAGCTATCATTTTGGTGTGAGACAATGAAATTTCTTCTGGGCTACCTCGTTCGGACGTAGTCCCTTAAGAGCCCTGAGACCAAAAAATTGTTCAACTTCGACGAGTCGCTATGCAGAATTCGTGGCACCTAGAGATGTCTCGTCTGATCCTACACCTCAGTGTAGGGACCCTCTATAATAGGTTGTATCAGTTTTTTCCTTCTCTAATCGGTGCTCTCGCTGCCCTATTTTTTACAAATGCGCTGAATAGTGTAGTTTGAGATAGTGTAAGGTTGTCAAATAGTATATTTTGCAAACGGTGTGTCATGTCACCAAACTAACTGTACAGACATGTCT
The DNA here is from genome assembly GCA_019776745.2 of Taxus chinensis. Lineage (NCBI taxonomy): Eukaryota > Viridiplantae > Streptophyta > Pinopsida > Cupressales > Taxaceae > Taxus > Taxus chinensis. The sequence continues at coordinate 815,153,430 of CM034146.1, forward strand.
AGGTATCTAGATGAATACTAGAGGACGTGTCATTTTTGTGCATGACAACATCATTGCTTCCAAGCTACCTCGTTTAGATGTAGTCCCTTAAGATCCCTGAGACAAAAAAATCATTCAACTTCGATGGGTCGCTACGTAGACTCCGTGGCACGTAACGATGTCTCGTTTAATCCTACACCTCAGCGTAGGAATCCTTTACAATATATTATCTTAGTTTTTTTCTTCTCCAATCGGTGCTCTAGCTTCCCTATTTTTTGTAAACGTGCCAGACTCCGTGGCACCTAGAGATGTCTCGTCTGATCCTACACCTCAGTTATTCAACATTGACGAATGACTACGTTAGAATCCGTGGCATCTAGAGATGTCTTATTGGATCCTACACCTTGGAGTAGGGATCCTCTACCATATTTTTCTTGTTTTCTTCTTTCTTTCCAATCGGTGCTCCTCGCTGCCCTATTGTATGCAAATGCGCCAATAGTGTAGTTTGTGAAAGTGTAAGGCTGTCAAATGTATATTTTTGCAAAAATGGTCATGGCCCGAACCGACTGTGCCAAAACATATGAGCGGCTAGGTGAACACTAGAGGAGCTGTCATTTTGGTGGTGATGACAAGTGAATTTTCTTTGGCCCTACCACCACATGCATCATTGAGCCCACGTGTACTTAAGAGCCTGAGACAATTAGTACTAAACCTTCGCGAGTCGCTAATCAAAATCCGTGGCACCATATGAGATGTCTCGTCTGATCCTACCCTCAGTGTAGGGACCCTATATAATAGGTTGTATCAATTTTTTCCTTCTCTAATCTGTGCTCTCTCTGCCCTATTGTTACAACACGTTGAATAGTGTAGTTTGAGACAGTGTAAGGTGTCAAATAGTATATTTTGCAAACGGTGTGTCATGTCACCAAACTGACTGTACAAACATGTCTACGGTATCCAGATGAATACTAGGACGTGTATTTTTTTGTGCATGACAACATCATTGCTTCCAAGCTACCTCGTTTAGACGTAGTCCCTTAAGATCCCTGAGACAAAAAAATATATCAACTTCAATGGGTCCGCTACGTAGACTCCGTGCGCACCTTAACGATGTCCGTTAATTTCTACACAACATCAGTGTAGCGAACCTCTATATATATTTCTTGGTTTTTTTTTCTTCTCCAATCGGTGCTCTCACTTCCCTATTTTTTGCAAATGTGCCAAATAATGTAGTTTGAGACAGTGTATAAGGTTGTCAACGGTATAATTCTGTAATGGTGGGTCGTGACTAATCACTGTGCAGAAACGTCCAGAGTCCCAAGTGAATGTAGAGGAGGCATCATTTTGGTGCACAACAACGTCATTTATTCACTAAGGAAAATAACTTATTCAGGAATAGTCCGTTAAGAGCCCTGAGACCAAAAAATTGTTCAACTTCGACGAGTCGCTATGCAAACTCCGTGGCACCTAGAGATGTCTCGTCTGATCCTACACCTCAGTGTAGGGACCCTATATAATAGGTTGTATCAATTTTTTCCTTCTCTAATCTGTGCTCTCTCTGCCCTATTGTTTACAAACACGTTGAATAGTGTAGTTTGAGACAGTGTAAGGTTGTCAAATAGTATATTTTGCAAACGGTGTGTCATGTCACCAAACTGACTGTACAAACATGTCTAGGTATCCAGATGAATACTAGAGGACGTGTCATTTTTGTGCATGACAACATCATTGCTTCCAAGCTACCTCGTTTAGACGTAGTCCCTTAAGATCCCTGAGACAAAAAAATCATTCAACTTCAATGGGTCGCTACGTAGACTCCGTGGCACCTAACGATGTCTCGTTTAATCCTACACCTCAGTGTAGGAACCCTCTACAATATATTATCTTGGTTTTTTTCTTCTCCAATCGGTGCTCTCACTTCCCTATTTTTTGCAAATGTGCCAAATAATGTAGTTTGAGACAGTGTAAGGTTGTCAAACGGTATATTCTGTAAATGGTGGGTCGTGGCACTAAATCAACTGTGCAGAAACGTCCAGGTGGCCAAGTGAATGCTAGAGGAGGCATCATTTTGGTGCACAACAACGTCATTTATTCTAGGATACCTTATTCAGGAATAGTCCGTTAAGAGCCCTGAGACCAAAAAATCATTTAACTTCAACGGATGACTATCCAACTCTGGTTTCTTCTCCCTTTTCTCTGTATGTGCCAACCTCAAAATAAGGTTGTTTTGGGGAATAAATGGTAACTGACGATGGTTCTGGGTTGACCGGTGGTAGTTTAGGGTGAATGGCGTCAGTTAGGGCTGGATTTTCTAAGTCTTCTGAAATGGGTAGATCCACTTGATTTTTTGGATCTTCTTCATTTCTTTATGTGGATTAGAATGGAAGCTTTATTTCTAACGAGCGGGAATGTGGTTAGAGGGAATGTAGGCTTTGATTTTTAGGGTTTAGGTAGGTCTTAGTTAGTTATGGAAACATAATAAGAATATATTTGGGGTGAGGTGGCTAGGTGAGGTGGTGGTGTGGGAATGATCTCAATTAGGATATTTAAATAATAAATATTATGAGATCATGAATTAATTTAATTAAATTAATATTATAGTGGGGTGAAATTGGCCATGGTTTGGTGAGTGTGTTTGAGTTGGTTATTTGTTGAGGGATCAAGGGGAGTGTGACCCAATTTTGGTTTTACATTTTTCCCCTTTTTGTTGCGTAGCTTTTCTTGGTAAGTGACGCTGACAAAAATAAGATGTGGTTACCCCATGTGTGGGTGAAGGTGATCCCCCTCAAACCAAGAAATGATGAGGCAAGAGGCAGAATCAATGAGCACTTTGATAAAAGGTTAATGTGATGAAAATGAAGGTGGGAAGTGAGGGTAAAGGGGTAAAAGGTCCAATCGGGTAATCCAGGTAATGGGTTAGGATCAAAGGTAGTAACAGTCAAACACATGCACACAGATAAAATACAACATGACACCCAGTTGAAGAGCATGAAAACTCTACATTGTCTAAGGTTGATAGGTTTATCCAAACAAAGTTGAGGTGATTTTGGTATCCAAGGTATATGATATGGTCAAGAAACACATCGCAGGTCAGGTGTAGGAACGTTTAGGTATGTTCTGGTACACCAAAGGTTCGATCAGGATAAATGGTCATGGCAAGAGGCAAGGTAAGGCCATTAGGTAAAATAACATGGGTAACAGTATCACAGGGTATAGCAAACACATGAGGTCACAGGTCACTAGGAATGTTCCATGTCCAAGTATCTAGGTCACGGCACGGGTAAAGCCGAGGTACGGGTAAAATAAAGAGTCCCCAAATGATGAAGGGTTTGATGGTAACTGATGAGGTCAAGAGGGTAAAGAGAAATTTCCAAGTTAGGTGTGGGTGAGGTAAAAAGGATTTAGGTTAGTAACGTAGGGGTAGTGGGTAGGAAGAAGACTAAGCAAGATAACCGAAAACGGTTGTAATGAATTGATGTCGGTCACTATGGACCGACCATGGTAGGCTATGGCATAGGACCGATGTCAGTTAAGGTCAAACCGTACATGGTCAAGTCGGGTAGGCTATAAAAAGAAAAAATTGTGCATTTTTAAAATTATTTGTCATTTACCAAATTGGAGAAAATGATAAGAGAGGAAGAACGAGGTGGAAAGTGACCAAAAGACATAGAGAACTGAGTTGGCAAGCCGCAGAGTGGGTGATCGTTGGTCAATAGGTGGGTCTACAAGCGCGCTTATTAGATTGAGCCAACAGATGATCGGTGATGGAAAAAGTAGGAGAGGGGTAGGGTGGACCAGCGCAGTGGCCTGAGGTGCCACCATGTAGATGGTAGCATGATCAGGTAAGAGGATTTTCTGATTATTTTTTTTGTTGTGAGTAGGTGGAGGCTAGGAATTGGGTAGGAGGGAAAATGGGGTTTATTTTGGGGGAAATTTTTTAAAATTTGAATGTTGGGGTTCAATGAGAAAAGGGGAACAAGGGAGGGTAGATTTAGGTAAGTAAGGGGTGGGAAGAGGTAATTGGGTAGGTATTTGTAAGGGAAATGGGTAGAAAGAAGGAATGTGGGAGAAAAATGGGAAGGCGTCGCTGGTTTGTCGCCATGACAATGATCGACGTTAGTTTTCTCTTAGCCAACATCAATGGGTAAGGACTGGTATCAGTCACAGATGTGACGATTGATTTCAGTTAGTGTTGGACCCTGATCGGTTGATGCTGACTGAGGTCGATCAGTAGACTAAAAATTTAAACCATCAAGGAGCTAGAATGGACAAGTTATAGACAGATAGGTAAGGGAAGGGAGAGTTATGGGTATGGGTAGGTGAGTGAATAAGGAATATCGATGAGAGGGGCACAATGAAAATAGGTGAGGGTCTGAGGAGGGGGTAGATAGGGGGTGTTGATTTAGAGCATAGATATAGATTTAGGGAAAGTGGTATAGAGTGGTTGGAAAGGTTACATACATGTGTGATCAATTTTGATTATATGATTGGTTGTATGCAGGCCAGGGACCAACTGCGGAAGAGGAATAGAGAACCTCCCTTACTCTTGGAGATATAAGGGGAGATGACACATGAGGAGTGGATCCATGTTACAGATGTGAGTCTGATTAGTGCCAGACGCTACCAACATGTAGTCTAGGAGGTGAGTTTGATGCTTGCCCTCATCGATAGATGGAATTCGTTAACCATTACATTCCATTTACCGATGGGTGAGATCACAATCACCCTAGAGGATGTTTATAGGAGCTTGCGATTTCCTATAGTAGGGACACAAGTGTAATCGATCTCCTCAAATGCATCCGAGGAGTTACTATTACCAGTGTTTAAAAAGGGGATGGCATTGTTAGGATTCCACAATGCCAACATGAGCTATGGGGTGATGTACTGAGCCTACCCCAAGGAGATGAGGCTAGTAGTGCTTTTAATGGAGGAAGTTTGTTGTTTTGCACTGCCAAACACAGAGGTTGTGAGATTCCCACTATCACTGATGGGGGTCCTACACGACATGGTGGAGAGAAGGACTCGGTTTGCATGGGGCCCTGTGTTCTTAGTATAACTATATAGCGAGATGTGGGCGTCTGGGAAACTACGACGGTTCAACCTGTGCTGCACATTCTTGTTACATTGTTGGGACTATGAGCACATTTTATGTGTGCACCTAGTTGGTATGCCCCGGGCTGACGCATTCAAGCCATGTTTTGTTTGAGTGGGCTACAAGTGATGGGTGCTGGTTATGGGAGAGCGCCGAGCAACTAGAGTGACACATGATGTAGCTTATTATAGGTGATTAGTGGAGGGGTTGTCTGGTCTGGACATTATTTAAAGGCCATATGTAGGCTATCCTTCATACCAGTAGACGGTGGTAGAGCTGGATGGACTACATATTTACAAGTGGATAGAGATGATACCTGTAGACCGAGTCAGATGGCAGTTTGGGTTGCCATAGGATATACCCTCACCCTTCCCTCAGTATAGGAGAGATGATGTGGAGAGGCCTATGTCTCCACAACAACCTACAGTTCTGAATGGGTAGGAGGATTAGCCAGTTAATCGACATATAGATGATATCGGGGTGACAGAAAGGTACATGCGATGGTGGGCTGCACAACTACGAGTAGTACCATTGAGGGCGGGGCAGCCAGATTTGGCTACTGTCACAATGCAAAGAGAATCCCTACAGGGTAGGTGGCTACCTTGGTGAACCATTTTGGCATAGTACATGGACATCTAACAGGGTCTGAGGAACAGGTGGTCGCTTTTTAGGAACAAGGAGTATAGGGACCAATACTTACACCAGAGGGAGAGGGAGAGGGTGGAGATGGAGATGGGGTGCAGGCAACCACCCTACAGGCATAGGTGACATGTTTACAAGGATATTTGGCCATGGTGTAGGGGTAGGTTATAGGTTTGCAAGGCCAGTTGGCTACTGCACAGGCACATATAGTGGCCCTTCAGGTATAGGTACAAGCACAGGCTCTAGGACCGATGACACCACCATAGGGGTAGGGACAAGGTCAGAGGCTGATGGCACCACCGTAGATAGTACCTGCTACTAAATTGAGAGATGCTATGGGGGAGGTGAGATAATACCAAGATCATTTGATGGTAGTAGGTATATATGTCTTATCATATGCCGAGTATAGAGCATAGTAGGCCTCGAGTGAGAGGAACAGATCATGCACACATAATGTGGAGAGTACAGTGAGCCAGTGATCCTAGGGACCGATTCAAGTTGAGGCCACTAGTGCATGAAGGTTGGACCATCAGGGGCCAGACCAGGGTGAGGTAGAGCGAGGTCAATCAGACGCCATGCTAGAGGAACAGGGGAGGAGACATATGAGACTAATTTGGACATTAGATGGGGCAATGATTGAGCTCCATGCATGATTATTTTATTGTTGATATCATATTTTTGACATATATACTGGCCTGCATGCCAAATATAGTGAGGATGTACATGAGAGTTTTTGAGATTTTATTATATACATTGTCCTACGTGCCAAAAATATTTGAGAGTCATGTATATGGATATTGTTGGAATACATGACTGTGGAATAGTGCTATGATTTAATAATAAACAAAATCATGCACACATGATCTAAACAATTCCCCACAAAATCTACAGCAGTGGCAGTATAAACTAGAATAATCCAAATCACACAAAAGTACACACACATAACAAGCATGTACCATGGTTGACCCAATGTGGGCTACATCCACCAAATATAGAGATCTCATATATATAATATAACAAGAGATTACAAACTAACTCTTTTACACAAGAGTACATGTATCTCTACAAGAGTATCTCCTCCTCCCAGATCTCAAACCGGATCTTCCTGAATACACTAAACCATGCCTCCATACCACCACTTGTGTCTCCTCTATATTTCTAACCGGATCTACCTAAGTGCACTATAACCATGCCTCTCAAACATAACCAAATCTCACATACCTGAAGCTACCATGCATGTGCCATTGTGCAACCAAGCTCTCACTGTATTGTGAATCTGTAAACCAGACCTCTAGAAATATCTACCAATGTGCAACCCTAACCATGCACCAATAAGTAATTCTCTCCTCCATCACTGCAACAAACTACAAACATGAAGACAAATTTTCCTCTAACATGCTAGATTCCTATGGATCAACAATACAACATGATCTCATGGATCTGAAATACAAGATCTCACAACATGTGGATCTACAAGAATGAGCAATAACAAAATCTCATAATAACATGTGGATCTAACAAGAAGAAATCCTAAGTCCTTTGCATACTATGCAATCCATTACATGAGACTAAACAATAGAAAGGAAATATAGTAGAAGATAATACCATCTTCTCACCAACATGGTACCTGCACTTTTCTTTTTTTTGCTTCTCTCCATGAAAGCTCTTGTCTTCATGTAATCTGCTTTTTATTCTTCTTATTCATCCTTTCAACCAAGGATTATGTTCTTCTTCTCATCAACCCATCTTTAACCCTAGTTTTCTAACTTATATAAGCTTAGACAAACTTAGGGAAACTTAGCCATGAAATTACATCCAATAGATTTTCTTTAAAACAAAAACAATATTAAAACCCGTGACTTAAAAATAAAGTGCTTTGCACAGGTAACTGGCACTAGTTATACCTAACTGTGGTTGGTTCCTCCTTTTCCTAACCAATGTCAGTCCCATTGTAACCAATGCCAGTTACTATATTTCTAGTCACTTTCCATTTCATGCTAACTGTGAATCAATCTAGCTCCACAACCTAACAATCTCTCACTTGGAGATAAATTTTGAACCTATGTACCTATACCTGTACATCATAGTCCTCAACACACCATGAAGACCATCTATTCTTTCCTTCAAAAATTCTCTAAAAGATAAATAAAACTAGGAAGATCAAACCATCTTCTTAAACCATGACTTACCAAACCTGCACGAAGCTACATTTGATCCATGACACCAAGCTTCAAGCTCCCACTGAATTGTAAAACCATACCAATTATTGGTATCAGAAAAAAAATCCAACCTATCTCCTCATGCAACAAGCCATCATGATTAACACACGTACAAGAGCTCCTACTCAAACTGAATTTCTGAGCCTCAATCGCATCTGTAGCCATACCTGTAAAACCAACCATGTTCTCCATCCATCTATCCATGTATCCATGTAACCACAAATGCAACTAAACAAGACAAGTCAAAATGGAATATGCGAAAGCAAAACAAGATCATGGGTAAAGACAGCCCAAATGAGTTCTACCTGCAACAGTGGGTGATCAATCCACAAACCTGCATAACTCAAAGAATTCAAACACTACAATCTACAAATCCACATTGCATAAACAACTAGCATGTCCAAGAAAACCATCTGTAGATAACATCTCTCAAGGAGTAACATAGTAATTAAGAGGAAATAAAAACATCCCCTACTCATGCTCAAAGCATCCATGTGCAAATTAAAAATCTGCATCATCATAGACTCACAAAATTGAATCTATCCAACATGTACAAACTCACCATGTACATCCATCCATATCACCAACTCTCAAGAAGCTCCAAGTTTTCCACTGACTAACTCCAAAGCCAAATATGAATCTTGTGCTCATCAGTGTCGATAAAAAACATCCATGCTAAACCGTGCCACTAATACCAAGTGCAAATTCTAGTAAACATGTCATCAACATCCTCTGCACAAACCAACTGAGATGAAAGAAAAAAACAAGGGCAACATCTAAAAATGGTAAATAAACACTGTTGTCAAACCTATAACCAAACCGATCACAATTTCCTAACCGACCCCAGTCACTGCCTGATCGACCATGGTTACCAGATGACTGACCATGGTTAATCGTAACTGACACTGGTCTCTGTAACAGTCAAAGTTTCTCCTTAAACCCTTAAAAATATGAAAAATTACTCTATCATCTTCACCCAGCTGAATCTATCCATCAACTATATTCCCATAGGGATATCCAAGCACCACAAAATAAACTAGAAGTGAAATCACAAAGCAATAAATGCAATATACCTACAAAACCATGACTGCCCTCCAAAACCAACTTGTGCCTCCTGCCACTCTGAATAGTAGCAAATTTCTCTCACTCTACATGTGCATCATGTATCCAATCTTGCAATGCCAAAAAAACCATGGCTTGCTCACACTGAACATGAAATTCCTTGCACTTCCTCTAACACCAAGCTCAAAAGCTAATATGTCAATGAGAAATAAAACCAGATGAAAGAAAATATAAAATGATTCCATTCTTATGAAAGAATACTTTCTACATCAAAGAAGTTTGGACTTCTTATGAAGTAGGTGAATCAACTTATTTTCATCCCGTGTATTCAAAATCTTTCGTTACTTGCAATTGTGTCTAGCCATGACTTTTCATTGAGGATATTATCCTTAAGACTAGATATCCTTGTCTTTAATATTCCACATAGCCGGGAAATAAAATTCAAACAACACCCAAAAAACATGGTGTAAATCTTTGCACACTATCTAAACATAATATCAGCTGCTCCAAAAGAAATAAATAAAACATGAACCATATAGAGATACCTGACCCAAAGTCTCATTAGACTAACCAAGTCAAATCCCTCCTCTTTTTGATCCAAACATTGAAGTGATCAACATTGTTTCTACCTATACACACTGTGCCAGAAACCATATCCTCCAAAACAGGACACTGAACCATCCATGCCCTCTTCTACTGTAAGAAACCATGTGCAAACTTGTTATCACAAAGATCAACTATGGTTTTCTAACCTGTACCGATTACCCTCTGTGACTGATGTCAGTTCCTTGACTGACATCGATGCTACTGGAAGTAACACAATGCCAAAAATTAGCATAGGTCACCAAACCAGGTGCCTACTTTGACCAAAGCTGATAGTTGTGTTGAGCCAATCATTTCAAGAAGCACCCAAATCTTGCACAAAAACTTAACAGCAATAATACATGCAATAAAACTGCATCAAGATGAAACACATCACCTTAATAGCACCAAGATACTCAACCACATCTTCAACTTAAAGACCATGTTTCTCTGATGGAAACCCCTTCTTCATTATGAGCTACTATATTCAACTTCTCTAACGAAGCCCATGCATCTAACTACACCAAAGGATGCATAATTTCTCCTCTATCTCATTCTCAGAGCTAGATCTACAATCCCAAACATGCATGTGCAACCAAAATAATATAAGCACCGCAATACCAAGATAAAACCATACCTTAATAACCTGATCTACAATCTGACCAACATGTTTGTGCCTCCAAGAACTGGGGACACCTCAGCAAACAAGAAACATTCTATGTATCTTTCCATTTCTTCAGATCTGTGATTTTGTGTTTAAAACTAGGCTATCTAGCAACCGAACATGGTCACCCTGTAACTAACCACAGTTACCCTGTAATAGACCACGATCACCCTGTCGATGCTGGTTTCCACTTAACTGATGCTGGTCACTGTAATTTTAGACAACCTTACTCTTCTAGCTCTATATCCCACTTGAGATTAAATCTCTTCATGTGATCTTCTCATCAAGAAAAACAAATGATGCTCGGATACTAGTTGTTGGGAATACAAGAATACGGAATAGTTTTATGATTCAATAACAAACAAAATCATGCACAAAGGATGTAAACAATTCCCCACAAAATCTATAGCATTGGAAGTATAAACTAGAATAATCCAAATCACACAAAATTACACACACATAACAAGCATGCACCGTGGTTCACCCAATGTGGGCTACATCCACCAAAGATAGATATCTCATATATATATTATATAACAAGAGAATACAAACCAACTCTTCTACACAAGAGTACATGTATCTCTACAAGAGTATCTCCTCCTCCCAGATCTCTAACTAGATCTACTTGAGCACACTAAACCATGCCTCCATACCACCACTTGTATCTCCTCCAGAAATATAACCAGCTCTACCTAAGTGCACTATAACCGTGCCTCTCAAACATAACTAGATCTCACATACCTGAAGCTACCCTGTATCTACCACTGTGTAGCCAAGATATCACTATATTGTGAATTTGCAAACAAGACCTCTAGAGATATCTACCAATGTGCAACCCTAACCATGCACCAAGAAGTAAGTCTCTCCTCCATCACTGCAGCAAACTATAACCATGAAGACAACTTCCTATACCATGCTAGATTCCTATGGATCAACAATACAACATGATCTCATGGATCTGCAATACAAGATCTCACAACATGTGGATCTACAAGAATGAGCAATAATAAGATCTCACAATAACCTGTGGATCTAACAAGAAGAAACCCTAAGTGCTTTGCATAGTATGCAAGCCATTACAATAACCTGTGGATCTAACAAGAAGAAACCCTAAGTGCTTTGCATAGTATGCAAGCCATTACATGAGACTAAACAATACAAAGGAAATATAGAAGAAGATAATACCATATTCTCACCAATAGGGTACTTGCACTTTACTTTTGTTTAGCTTCTCTCCATGAAATATCTTGTCTTCATGTAATCTAATTTTTCTTCTTCTTCATCATCCTTTCAACCAAGAATTATGTTCTTCTTCTCATCAACCCATCTTTAACCCTAGTTGTCTAGCTTATATAAGCTTAGACAAACTTAGGGAAACTTAGCCATGAAATTACATCCAATAGATTTGCTTTAAAACCAAAACAATATTAAAACCCGTGACTTAAAAATAAAGTGCTTTACACAGGTAATTGGCACCGGTTAGACCTAACCATGGCCAGTTCCTCCAGGTCCCACTGTAATCGATGTCGGTTACTATATTTCTAGTCACTGTCCATTTCATGGTAATTGTGAAGCAATCTAGCTTCACAACCTTACAATATCCTACTTGATTTTTGGTTTAGACATGGATGGAGTCAAGTTAGGCATGGATTGAGTCAAGTCATAGGCATGGATTGAGTCAGGTTGTGATTTAGGCATGGATGGAGTCAGGTTAGGCATGGATTGAGTCAAGTCATAGGCATGGATGGATTCAGGTTGTAGGCATGGATGGAGTCAAGTTAGTTATGGATGGAGTCAGGTTAAATTAGGTGTGATGAAGTTTAGGTTTGTTTAGGTATGATTAAGTTTAAGTTTGGGTTAGGTATGGTTGAGTTGGGATTGATTGAGTTTGTACTGTCATCACCAATCCGGCACTATGATAATTCTTCACTGGAAACTCCTCATGCTATGATTATTTACTAATGCACATCCTTTAGTTTGGTGGATGTAATCTGGAAACAAAACAACAACATAACACCACAATACCATTGACTATGATAAGACGAAATGATGACAAATCTGAAATATCAAAGTAAATTATAATATTAACATGAAACTGTTACAATCTCACCCATGAGGTACTTCAAGTGTTATTGACTTCACTTGCCTTTCACCAAGACTATGGGAGAAACTTTACAATTACACCTCTTAATGGCTTCTTCAACACACCTTTAAACTGATGGCTTCCTTCACACACTTCCTACAATATTTCTCACTACTTCCTTCTATGCTAAATGAGGGGGGTAGCCTCTCTATTTATAGAACTTCCAGGCTTATCCATCTTATCTCTAAGATAGGATAAGAAATCCACTCTGACGAATCATATTCCATACCTTAACTCTTATCTGTACATGTAAGCTTATCTGTTAAGATAAGATAAACCTTATCATTTTACATGGGTTCCACAAAATATTTATGACCTCACTCTTTGTCTTTATTACCAATATAATATTTCTAATTCCTAATCATGTAGACCCTACTTCTCTAATTACCCAAACTTTGACATTTTAACATTACTGGACCACTTACGACAAATATTTACTTTTTACAACATTCCTATTGTACTTTGACTGTTATCGTACTGACGGCATCGTTATCTTCTATCAGACGCTACTACTAATTATACTTAACAACATCCTATTCCTAATACATACATTAATGAAATAGAAATTACGAAGGAAAATTTTAGTGTCGACAGTACTTCATTAATTTGTGCAATTAATGATGATATGGGTCACATTAAGATTTTTGTAGTATAATGCATGTTAATGGTAAAGAAATGGTAGACATAATGAATGCATTAGTGATGATGGTAAAGATGTTAAGCAATTGTTGTTGGTTTGGTTTAATTTCCAATTATTGATATAAAAGGGAACTAACTAGGGTATAATGTGATTAGAAAAGGGAAAAGGGGAATTGATTAGGGTAGAGAGTGGCCGAGCTAACCTCTAAGGGCCCCATGCCCTCAAAGTTCTGCCTACATTGTCCCAACAAAAAGGGACCTTAGGCCGATGTAGTTCTCCCATAAGCTAGGGAAAAATTGGAGGAGGTATGAGAATGGGTTAGTAGGTTATAGGCATGGTTGACTCGAGGTCATTTAGGTATGGGTGAATTGTGTGCACATTGGTATGGGTGATTTTAAGTTAATTGTGGTGAAAGAGGAAAATTACCCAGAGACAAGCATCGAGGATCTAGTCTTGTATAGGATGATCAATACGTAGTGAATAAGGTTAAAATATAAGAGGAGACAAGAAAGCCACCTGATTAGTAAGGATCTTGGATAGGCTGATGAACGTAAGACCCTAAAGACATTTCATGATTGATTATTTTAAAGGTGAATAGTATTCACATGATCACCAAATGTCATGGTTCCAGTAGGTCCCTTGAGGAGGTAGGAAATGAAAGTGTGAATGGTGAGAAGGTGAAAAGTGGTTAGTTTATATGGTGTGAGGGAGCATTCCTTTTGGAAAGAAATCCAAGATCACAATAGTCCATGACAAAAAAGGTTTCTATTTTGACTTATATTTGAGATAGACTTGTCGATGTAGGAAGTCTATATGGGATGAGGAAATTAACTCCTTGAGGTATTCATGAAGCTAATCAATGCAGGAAGCTTCAATTTTTTTTAAAGCGGGATTTACATAGCTATCCTTTGAGGGAGCAGTCTATTTATAACAACGATGTAGAGAGAAATATGTCCTTTTAAGGGAATCATCTATTTATTGGAATTTTGACTCAAGGATTTGGATCCCATGTGAGGGATTTTAAGTCATGGAAAAGACTAAGGTGAAGAATCGGATTCTTGTTCACAAAGCAAGGTGAAATGACCATGGGATCTCATCTAGAAGCAGACACAAATTATCCATGAGAATCATGCCATGTACAGAGTTGTGGTAAAAATATTTAAGAGAGGGTAAAAGAGTGAAGGGTACACACATGATTCTTGTTTAATCATTGGGGATGGCATAGTGAAATGAGAGAAGTGAATAGTGCTCAAGGGATGAGCATGAAAAGAGGTAAAGGTGAGGTAGGACTAAAAGTCAATAGTAGAATGGTCAAATATGCAAGGCATTAAAGGGTTCAGGTTTGGGTTTATAGTTGAGTAAAGATAAATGATATACACCTGATCCATAGGTATGAGTCACGATGTATGGTCCAAGCCAATTAGGAGAAAATTTACCCCGTTTACTTTTTTCTGCTTTAGTTACATGTTGATTTTCCTTCAGGACAAGGTCACCAACTTGGAAGGTTAATTCAAGGACATGTTTGTCATAGGCACATTTGATACATTTTTGGTAAACTTGAAGATGGCCAAGAGCATTAAGATGATGCTCGTCTAATAACTCAAGTTGTGCTAAATGGTCCTGGCGAAAGTCATCATCATTGAGCATGTCATGGAGAGAAATGCGATGTGATGGAATCTGGACTTCGAGAGGCAAAACAACCTCTATACCGTAGACCAGAGAAAAAGGTGTGGTAGCAGTGGAAGTGTGAATACTAGTACGGTATGCCCACATGGCGAAAGGACTGTGCATATTTTAGTCCTTCCCAGTATCGTTAGCCAATTTCATGAGAATTTTGTTCAGGGTTTTATTAGTGGATTTGGCTTGGATTTTTCTTTGTGGGTAATTTGGTGACGAGAAACTTAGTTGAATACCAAAGGCGTTCACAAAGTTTCTGCACAAATTTTTATTTTTTAATTGTTTTCCGTTATCGGTGATGAGGCGATGTGGGTCACCAAAGCAACAGATAATGTGGTGATTAATGAACTCAAATATTTCCTTAACTTTCATGGAGATGAGAGTTATGGATTCAAGCCATTTGGTGTATTTTTTGGTAGCGGTGATTATCCATTGATGTCATTGGGAAGAATGGGGATTGATCTCTCTGAACAAGACCCAAACCCCATCGAGACAAAGACCAAAGGTCACGGGAGACCTATAAGCCATCACTGGGTGTATGATGAAGGTTGGCATGTAGTTAGCATTTTACACAACGCTTAATGTAATCACAAAAATCATGGTTAAGGGTCGGCTACATAATAGCCTAGGCAAAGAGTACGCTTAGCAACAACAAGGCCACTGAAGTGACCTCCACATGTGCCATCATGGAAATTTCTTAATGGTATAAGTAATTTTAGAACTTGAAAGGCACCATAAGAGAATACCATCGAATCTACACTTATAAAGGAGGTCACCCATGATGACATAGCAAGAGACACTTTTCAGAAAGGCACATTATCCATTACGGGTGTGGTTAAGAGGTAAGATGGAGAGGGAAATATATTCTGAGTATTTTTTATACCAAAGGTCACTCGGGTCAAGAGAAGTGGTTCTGATAGAGTAAAATTTGCAAGGTAAATAAGAGGGTGATTGAAGTCTTTGTACGGTGACAAAGATTTTAGAATTGGTGGGCAAAGCGGGTATTTGACGAAGCCAAGTAGGCCATGGTATCTACAATTTTTTTGGTAGAACATGTGGGACAGTTTGAAGGGTCATAACGGTAGAAGGTGGTAAAAAATATGTCCACATGATGTTTATACTTTTGAAGTATCTCATTATGACACTAGTATATACCATTGACTTGGTTTATGACCAATTGAGAATCACAAAAGATGTTGATTGACTTGACATCCAAGGCATAGAGCATCTTGGAGGCCCAATACGAGTGTTTTGTATTCAGAAATATTATTTGATACAGTAAAAATTGAGTTGGAAAGACATAGGCATGGGTTCACCATCAAGTGGAATAAGGATTACACCAGCCCCACCCCCATGCTGACACTTGGAGACCATCAAAGAAGAGCATCATTTGGTAAGTGGATTCGTCCAAGGAAACGGTAGTAATAGAATCATCTAGAAAGTCAAAATTAGAGGGTTGATCCCTAGAAATACATGCATCGGCCAATTGGTCTAGCGATAGCTTTGCCCTTGATGGAATTTTGATGGATGAATTTGAGGTCGAGGTCAGCTAGAAGCATAAGCTAGCGTGCAACCCATTGATTTTGGTAAGGTTTGGCATACATGAAGTGTAAGGGGTTGGTGTTGGTCACAACATAGGTTTTGTGGTTAAGTAGGTAATGGCGGAGTTTGGTGGCAATGAAAACTAAGGCTAAGCAAAGTTTTTTGGCATGGGTGTATCGGGTCTCATAGTCCAAAAGAGTATGACTTATGTAATAAACTATGCCTGCTCCCTATGTTGTTCATCGCAATGAGCGAGCATGGCCCCTAAGGAGTGATAGAGTAGCAGAGATGTATAGGTAGAAGGGTTGATCGTCTTTAGGTGGAATGAGTATGGGTGGTTGGAGAAGGTATTATTTTAAGGCCTCAAAATCTTTGTGGTAGTCATCATCCCATTTAAAGGAGACATCCTTTTTGAGAAGATGATGAAATGGTTGACATTGATCAGAAAGTTGTGAAATGAAATGACAAATAGACTACAACTTACCTTGCAAGCTATGGAGTTACTGTAGGTTAGTGGGCAGAGGACATTTCAAGAATAGCCTTGACTTTAGCAGGGTCAACCTCTATATCTGCGTAAGGAACAATAAATCCCAGGAGCTTTCTCGAGAGAACCGCGTGAAGACACACTTCTTGGGCTGAAGGTGAACACAATACTTAATGAGGTGGTCAAACTATGGTTTTTAGGATGGCGAGGTGCTCAAAGTGGCATTTATATTTGGCAAGGAGATCATCTATGTAATCTTCCAATATACGGTGCATGATGTCATGGAAGATGTAAGTCATAGCCCACTGATATGTGGCACCAACATTTTTAAGGCCAAAAGGCATGACTCGATAGCAGAAGGTCCCCCAAGGGGTGATGAATGTAGTTTTGTGTTGATCCTCTGGGGCAAGCAAGATTTGGTTATAACTCGAGAAACCATCCATGAGTGATAGCATCTCATGACCAGTGGTAAGGTCAACCAGTTGGTCAATACCGGGTAAAGGAAAGTCATCTTTTAGGAAAGCTAGGTTGAGGTCATAGAAATTTGTGAAAATGTGAAGTCCCCATATCGCCTTAGTGACTGGGACAATGTTAGAAATCCATCGGGGATAATCAATGGGCAAGATGAAGGCAACAAAAAGAAGGCGTTGAAGTTCTTCTTTGACCAGAAGAGCAATGCGAGGGTGCATTTTCCTCAGCTTTTGTTTTATGGGTTTGGCATTGGGAATGGTTACGATATTATGGACCACTATGGTGGGGTCAATACCGGGCATGTCTGCGTAAGACCAAGAAAAAGCATGGTTATGATTTTTGAGAAAAGAAGTGATGGATTCCTATTCAGCAGCATCTAAAGATTGGCCAATATTTAGAATGTGCGGGTCATACTGAGAGTGTGGATGTTGATTTTGATAGTCGATTCATTCAACATGGTTTGCTTCTCATATGGTAATGACTGATGAATATATGAGTCTTCTGCACCAAGGTAGGTGAGTATAGATTCATCATCCTGACATTGAACGACATTAATAGAAGGTGTATCTTCATCGATCATTTCAGGATACAGGAAGGGAAGAGAAGAGGGAGCCTCATCCTCATGTTGATAAGTCAGAGGCCCCAAGGAAATGGTGTTTATGAAAAAAAAAAAGTTAGGAGGGATGGATTTTGGATCCATTGACTCTGTCGGTGAAGGTGGTGAAGAAGGCAGAGAAGGTGGAGAGAAGGGTCGATATCCTCAATGAGTTCGATGCGAGCCTTCTTGTTAGGTAGTTCAGCAAAGCCGATACCACTACAGTCATTATGTTTGTGGGTAGTACATGGAATAATAGTGTGACGAGCCTTGCTCATAAAATCCAAAACCAAAACCCTTCCACGCACATTGGTGCAGGAAGGTGTGGGTGAAACAATGGTGATTGGTGAGTGACTAGAGGTCGGTAGAAAATGGGCAGGTTTGTGATGGTGGTTCAGGTGTATAAGTGGTAGTATCAAGTCCCCCATAGGTGAGATTGGTGTGAAGGTGGGGAGGACTATAAAGGAGACGCTCTCCTATGCGGTGATCATAGTGAGGGTGTTGGTGAAGGCTTCCATACTCTTGTGGAGTAAGGAATGTGTTGACATTATATAGGCGATACTCCCCCAGAGTGAGGCGTTGAAAAACACCTTCCAAGGGATCGGTGGTCGATATGTGGGTAGCTAGGATAGACGATGTGTTAGAGATTGGATCGAGAGGTGGAGCCAGCTAATTGAGAGGCTGATGGGTCGGTAGTGGAAGTCGTTGGTAGTGGTAGGGATGGAGGAGTTAGGTGCGGTTGAGGTAGCGGTGCAACACTGGTGGGCAGAGGTGTAGGTGAAGAGGAAGTGGCCATGGATGAAGACACCTTAATGGGTATAAGCACGTCATTGGGTTGGTAAAGCATGTTGTAGGTTTTGAAAGGTGATGGGTCAGCCGGAATGGTATAGGTGTGACCCTTCATGCTCAAACTTCACACAATGATGCAAAGTGGAAGGAACACAACCCATAACATGAATCCAAGGTCTACTAAGCAACAGGTTATATTGAAATTCCCCCTCCAAGACGTAAAATAACTCTGGAATAGTGCAGGGGCCCATGCAAACATGGAGGATGATGGTGCCAAGTGTAGAGGTGATAACATCATTAAATGAATGCAACATGATGGGATGTTTATGCATGTAATTGTCGGGTATGTGCATTTGGTCAAACGCATGGGAGGAGATGATGTTAATGCTAGTGTCCCCATCGATCATAACACATGTGTACACATATATTATCAATATGGACAGAGATGAAAAGGGCTGGATTAGGGTCATCAGTTTGGTGTTGTGCACGATCTCTTCATCTGAGAAGATGAGGGTGGCTACTTGGTGAGTAGGTGGAGGTGTAGAAGAAGATGGTAATTTGGTAAGAGAGGCTACATGATGAGGTGTAATAATGGAGGTTACAGGTGTAGGGTCATTGGGTAAGACCTCAATAGACTGAAGAACCTCCATGAGAGCTTGACGATGGGATTCGGAGGTTTGGATGAGGTCATATAGGGACATTTTGAGGGAGGATTGGTGTAATTGTTTGAGCATCACTCGATGTGTAACCCCATTAGAAATAGGATATGTGGGGCCACAGATAGTGACTTTAGGTGTGGGTGCAGATGGTATGTTGGGTATAGGGTTGGTCGGTGGGTCGGTTGCCTTTTCCTTTCCTTTGTCCTTCTGAGCACAGGTAGCAATGTGGATCATGTTGATTTGAGGTGTGGAGGTAGGTGAAGTAGGTGAGCCATGAAAGGTGTAGTGATAGGAAGGGAAGAATCCAAGAGGTGGGAAGGAACCTTGTGAAATGAGTTGGGCACACTGACATTTGGGTGGAGGTTTGGCGAGTTCTCTAATGTGCACCATGTTAATTTCAAATCTTAGAGGTGGCTCTAAGAGTTGTGGGGGTGGAGGTCTTGGTCGTTGAGTAGGAAATGAGGGAAGAACTATGGAAACTGGTGCTGGTGAAATGGGGTCCTCATCGAGAAGGTCATCATCGTCAAAGTTTTTCTTCAGGAGGACACAACTGGATAAGAATGGTTTTCAAAGCCTTATATGTTCTCTACATCGTGTCCTGGCACATGATGGTAGGTGAAAATTTTGGTTTCATCAAACCCTTTTGGTTTGGGTTTGAGTGGGTCATAAGGTCTAAGAGGTAGTAATGTGATGACAAAAGTTTGGAGGAGGTTGGTTAAGATTTTGGCATAGGATCCCGCTAGTGGATCACAATGGGAGGTGAATGTGGGTTTAGGTGCATGTGCAACTGATTATATAGGAAGTGTCTTTGCAAGAGGGGGAGTGGGTTGAGCCATGGTATTAGGTTTTGGTCGTGTCTGCTTGGGTAAGGGCATGGTAGATGAACTAGACAATAGAGTGTGTGGTTGGTTTAACTACCTTATTGGAGGGTAGCGGATTTTTACCTTTGGGCTGCACCTTCTTGGGTAACGGTGATATGGGCACATGAGATTTAGAGGGGAAAAGCAGATGGTGGAAGAGGGCTGGTTACCCATGGGGATAACCGAGGTGCTGTGGAGGTAGATGGCGTAGGTTGTGTAGGAGGTGTAAGGGAAAGGGAATGAAGTGTCATGGGTAGTGAAGAAGTTATCGATGGTATTGGAGGTATGGGTGGTAAAAATGTTGTAGGTGTGGGCGGAAGTTGTGTTAAGCAACTTAGGTATATTAGAGGTCTGCAAGGGAGAAATCGGTTGTAGTGTTTTTTGTTTACCAATGGGTGGAGGTTTCTTAGCTAGGGTCGAGGGGTGAGGTCCTAAGATGGACGGAAGGGGTGAAGGTGATGAAAGTGTGATCGACGAGGTTGGGGTATGAGATCTAGGGGATTGGTTCTTCTATTTGGGGGACTATATTAAGTTTGGTGTTGGCTTTGGAGGATGTAGCTAAATCTAATTTGATGGGTGGATGAGTAAGGCTAGCCGTTGGGATGACCCCTAAAGTAGTAATAGGTTTAGGAAAGGAATATGATGTAGGTGTGGGTTTAGATGTGGATATATGTTGGGTTATGGGTAGAGGTGTAAGTTGAGCCATGAGTGGTATCATGGGAGAATTTTTGATAGTTGTGGTTGTGTTTGGTTCATTCGGGCTGAAATACTTTTGGATAGATAGTGGAGGTGTCAGCGAGTGACATCTACATTTGTGTTGAGACAGGAAGTAGAAGACACCCCCAAACTAAGGCTCTATCCACATAATCTAGGTGGTTGGCTAAGCTGTGAGAATGACACTGTAGTGGGTGGGGTTGATGTGGATCTAATGGTAATTCCTGTAAAATGTGTCTTAGAAATAGGGAATTAGCTAGCTTCAGCCTCTATGGGTAAGAGAGCTGAAAGTAAGTCAGCAAGATCTTGGGTGGCTGATGGAGAATGGTCACCTAGAGGTAATGACATTTCTACTGGATCTTTGATAGGTGGAGGAGATGATGGGTGCTCCTCTATGGGTGGAGGAGATGAACAAGCGTCTCCCATGGGTTGGAGAGGTACTACTAGTGACGGCTCTCTAGGTGGAGAAGCCAAAGAGATGAAATGGTACCACTTGATGGTTCTTAAGAAGAAGTGAAGCTCCTTCACAGGTGAGGGAGGAGATGAAGGGTGTTCCTCTATGGGTGGAGGAATAGGTAAAGTGGGTTCATGTGTAGGTGGAGGACTTCTGGCCAATATTTCCTCTATGGAAGGAATATGAGGTAATTGGGAAGCAACTGGTGTGTCACTGAAAATAGCATGGACCTCGTGGGTATGGCTATCATTAGTTGAGGTCTCTCCAGTTTGATCAGAAGAAGGGGCGTGATTAGGAAATGATTTCTTGAAGATGTGTAGGTTTTGGTTGGTAGGTGTTTTAGGATTATCCAAGACTAACTCGCCATTCTCAAGCATTTCCTAGACAATGTTCTTGAAAGTGATGCAATTTCCATCATTATGACCTTTTACCCGATGATAGTTGTAGAAGTCGTGCTCTTTGTACCATGCAGGTGTGGGGCGAGCAGGATCAAAACTAGTATGTGGTTTTATAGGAGGAAGGGTGATGGCTTCAGATTTAATGAGATTTTATAAGACAGAAGAATAAGGCTCCCCAATTGGGGTGTATTTCCATTGTTCTCATCTGAATTGAAAGGTCTTGATAGGAGAAAGATTCGATGAGGGCTTAGCCTGATTTGATGGATGAGATGGGCCGGCCTTGAGTACCACTTGCGTTAGCAGTTCCCTTGGATTTTGAATAATTATTTACATGGTTTCGAAGAAGAAGAGGTATCATTTTACTTAAATTATGAGTTCTTATTTCTTAGTTGGATTTTCTTTTCTTCGATGGCCCGAATCTCTAGCTTTCGTGCCATGGTGAATGCATCATCGAAGGTTCGGAAAGTCTGCACCTGCAGGGTTAGTGAGAGATATGTCTAGCACAAGCTCGAGTGAAGATCTCTATGAGTTTGGTTTGTGGTAATTGGAATGTGAGTTTATTGATCAAGCTACGCCAATGAGCGAAAAAATCTGCGATAGAATCATCGTCATATTGACACGTAGAGTAGAGGTCAGTCATGGTAACCTTCTTAACAACGTTGATGGAGAAGTGATCTAAGAAGGCTTGGGCTACCTGATTAAATGAAAAGATAGAATGCCTAGGTAACGCACTATACCAATCTAACGCGGGGCCCGGTCAGAGACATGGGAAATTTCCTCAGAAGTAAAGTGTCATCATGGGTGATCAGATAACACCCATGTTTAAAAGACCACAAATGCTGTTGTAGGTCCTCTTTGCTATTGAAGTGGTTAAATTTAGGCATCTCCCAATGTACAGGATATGGATGAATAGGAATAGATGGGTGTATGGGATCATTGCAAATTTCATCGTAGGTGAGAGAGTTGCGCGAGCTAGAAACCGATGCCTTCAAATGTCTCCATCTTTTCCATCATTAACTTGATGAGGTCATTAGTAGGTGGTGATGGATGGGTACCTCTTGTAGCGTAAAAGGGTTGGTGTTGGACATATGATGGAGGTGGCATTCCAGTATATAGTGATGCCACGTAGGTAGGTTGGGAATGAGGAAGTGAGATAGGGGGTACATACCCCCAATGAATGATGGATGAAACGGGAGGCTACTGATAGTATGTATATGGAGGTGGAAGGGTTCGAGGTAACCCTAGTAGCAGATGGGGGCTAAGGATTATGGAATAGAAAGGACAATGTTTTGAAATGGGTTAGGGGTCGTTGACACTGAGGGGTGGTTACGTTGCTATGGGTATATGTGAGACAATAGGCACGGATGAGGTTATGTTCTAGGTGGTGGACAAAGGTATAGTGGATGTTGCGGGTGTAATAGATGTGGCAGATACGACAGTCATAGTAGGTACAGAGCCTTGCTATGACACAACTGGGGGCAAGATAGGTGGGTAGCACGTAGAGCCAGAAGGGACTGACACAGAAGTAGGAATGAGTAGTCAGGGGATAGATATGGGCATTCCGTATATACAACTGACCCGAGGCATCTTGAGTGGACGAGTGGGAAAGATAGAACTGTAAGGCGGTAGGGTTCTAGTCAAGGAGTCATCGTGAACTCCTCGTCCCTTGTGGCGATAGTGATAGGTTGCGTAGGATCCATGGGTGATAGAATGGAAGGTGGTGAAGGACTAGGTGGGAGTGGTTGAAAACTAGCGTGGAATATGAGGGCATTTTCTTGGCTACGAGTCAACACCATGTGAACAAGTACTGATGTGGTAGGACTACTTTCTGTAAATGACACAGAAATACAACAGAAATAGGAAAAATAGGTGATGGTAGGTGGATTAGGTGCAAAATGTTAGCTGGAAATTTGAATAGGCTAAATGATGCCAGTTAGGGTAAACTAACGTCGGTCATAGGTAACCATGATCGATCATTGTGGAAAATGGATAGTTTTTCAAAACAAGGAAAAAGGATAATACTCTACCAAGAAGATAAGATGCGGATGGATTTTACCAGGACATAGAAGATGATGATAGTTACAAATACTCTGAATAACAAATGGTTATGAAATAGGTGTCCTTTTGGGCATGTTAACCAAAAGAACAGTTAATAGACACTCGGTTGGGTAAAACTGGTGATAGTCAGAGGGTAACCGATGACGGTCACTAGACCGACACCAATTACTGTCGAAATTAAAACAAAGATGAAGAAAATGTGGTTTTGATTTAAAATAAAGTGTGGAATCAAACCCATAATTTTGAGAATGATGAAAATGGGGTCCAGGAACACTCTTAGGTGAAGTTGAGAATACACCAACTATGATAAGGAGCATGTAAGGAGAAATAAAACAGATGAAGAACATATCCTCTCACCTCAAAATGTAAGCTAAGAAAAAACAATAAGAAAAAATATGATCTTAAGAGTGCTCTTTCCTATTATGTTTGTTCAACTTATGTCTATTTAGAAGATTGACTCATGAAATTTAGAATAGTTTTTTTGGTGAGGAAGGCTTCCTATGAAGAAGGATATATCTACAAGGGAGAGGTTTCAGGTTATGTTATGGTGGGGGTGGTCCGTCCTTTGAGATAATGACTCGACAGAACTAACAAGCTGGGTGCCCACTGTGCCGTGGTTGTGTGATCACCTACAACTTCTTATGGGTAAGATGTTGTTTAAGAATATGTATATTTTTCAATTTTGTGATGTTTGGTAAGACAAAGAGAGAGAGAAAGAGAAAGAAAGTGCTTTTTCTACGATTCATTTTTCAACCATCAGCTGGGCATGACTTACAGTGATAGGTTTCCCTCATTTAATGTGAGCTAATGCAGTAAAGAAGAATGAAATGTAGTTGATTTTAAGCCCAAATCAAAATATTGAATTCGATGACACAAAAATATGAACATGAGAGAGTATGATCTTTCACTAATACAATATAAATAAAAGAGAAGAATAGTTCTTTTTATATCACCAAAACACGATTGCTTTGAGACAAATAGAAAGAAGAGAAGATTCCAGGGGAGAAATTTTAATGTGAGAACCTTTCAGAAAGGAAACAAACATACAAATTTTCATCTAGAAATGAAGAAATGCAAGGAACCCCAAATGGGTCCCACCATGCGTGCTAAAATGTTTCACCTGATTCTTAGAGCATTTCTTTGAATATTGACAAAACAGATAAGGGTAAATGGGCTAGGAGGAATACCTGTTAAAGCTGGTTGAAGGTTGTTATGCGTGTATGAATTTTTGATCCACAGCTGATCATGAGAGCTTCCTTTTGGCTAGGAGGAACTACCTAAAATGAACAAGATCACCAAAAGAGATTAAATAGCATATGACAATGGACTACCTAGCGTGTGCTAGTTCCGGGAAGTGTGATACTCCCTATAAGGCTATCAATCCACTGTTTAAAACAACTCAATGTTAACAATAAATAAAACCCTATTGTAGTTAAAATGATTTAGGTATCTCATTCGATTACAATATGCAAATTCGTTCACAACAGGCTAAGCTATGATTAAATATGAAGGGTAGGATCTCTGTCAAAGTACTGATACTGGTCAGGGTCTAGTTTTAGGTTGTTTTGGGTATTTTGTGGGGAAGTTAGGCTATTTTCTTGTTCTGAGGGTAAAACACAAAGATCGATGTTAGTCTAGTGTAACAGATGACGGTTCGGGATGGACCAGTGATAGTCATGGGTAATTGGATTTGGTACAGTCAGGTGACAGAAACTTATTAAAATCTTGGTGTTGGGATAGGTCTGAGGCTAAATGAAAATGGAGAGGGTAATGGAAAGATCTATGGAGATCTTAGATATACTCAAAGGTGTTTAACAGTCAGGTATAGGAAATTTAGTGGTGTGGGTGAAGGAATGATCAAACTTGCATGAAGGTAAATGGTGGGGAGAATGGGGATGTAAGTAGAAACTGATAATAGAGGTAAAAAACCTACTAGAATGAAAATGAATGAATGTTGGTTAAAAAATAATTATTGTTGTGTGAGTTTGATGATTGGATGGAAATGGTAGTTGATCAGATGGATGGAATTTGACGTAGTGATGGCACTTCCCTGGATGCTTCCATGAATGCAAATGGCTTTGTGATCACTTCTGATGCTGGCTATGGATGTTCAGATGCGTGTACAAATGCTGGTTCTGCTTGTATGTAGCTATTGTTTCATCTCCCTTTTCTCTCAATGTGTCAACCTCGAAATAAGGCTGTTTTGGGGAAGAAATGGTAACTGACGATGGTTCTAAGTTGACTGGTGGCAGTTTAGGGTGACTGACGTTGGTTAGGGCGGGATTTTCTAAGTCTTCTAAAATGGCCAGATCCTCTTGAATTTTTGGATCTTCTTCATTTCTTTATGTGGATTGGAATGGAATCTTCCTTTCTAACTGGCGGTAATGTGGTTAGAGGGAATGTAGGCTTTGATTTTTAGGGTTTAGGTAGGTCTTAGTTAGTTATGGCAACATAATAAGAATAGATTTGGGGTGAGGTGGCTAGGTGAGGTGGTGGTGTGAGAATGATTTCAATTAGGATATTTAAATAATAAATATTATGAGACCATGAATTAATTTAATTAAATTAATATTAGAGTGGGGTGAAAGGGGCCAAGGTTAGGTGAGCGTGTTCAAGTTGGTTATTTTTCGAGGGATCAAGGGGAGTGTGACCTGATTTTGGTGTCTACACCTTTGTAGGGCTTAAACTTGTTGTGCTCCATGAGATTGGAGGTTTTACTGTGTTTTTGGATTGTGGAATTTTATCTACCCTCTTCTCCTCCATTTCCCTCCACTTTCACTCACTAGGAATCGCTCGAGTCTTGTTTTGGTGTTATCACCTCCCTTAGTTTAGGATTTACATTTTATCTATTTCTTTCTCTTTGGTCCCTTAGAATTGATAGTTTAGGAGTAGGTTAGCATTATAATAGGTTAGGAACTAGCATTCTCTAGAGGTTTGTCTCAATTGCAAAGATCCCACACCTTGATACAATCCCATGTTAGTCAGAAGTAGGGTTTTGTAATGTACAAATCCCATGGTGCTACTTTTCCGACATAACAAGTACATTTTAAAACTATGTTATCAAGCCAAAATTAGAAGGAACAAATTCTGGTATAAGCTGTATTCATTTAATGAGTTAGATTTTTAGGAGACAAAGCAAGAAGGTGCACGACATGTAATTAAAAGTTAATATTTAGGCCAATTGTGAATATAGTTCAAACTTAGAACTACTTTTATTGTAGCTCAAGTAATAAAAGGAAGCCATCGAGCTAAAGAAGAGTGGAAAAAGAATGAATACAATGTAATCCAACTGAAAAAGAGTGAAAGAATAAAATAGAGAGGAAAGAGGAGAGAAGATCGATGATGCATTGATTTAGCAAATGAATAGATCATCAAGAGTGTCATATTGATTGAGCCAGCAGGGTCAAATTGGATGAGTAGAAGAGAGTGAAAATAAGAACACAGAAAAATCTAGGAAATTGATCATAATTCATTTGATTAGCAAATTTTGTAACTAGATGATCAAAATGCATATAAACCAAGTCTAAGTTGTAGTTTCATTATAGGTAGGTTCTTACAAAAAAACATATTGTGATGCGTAATATTCACTTGAGTCCTTTGTTGTGTGTAATATTAGCTGAGGAGTAGGGGGTTATGCTCCTTGTGAGGTTGGTGCCTCACTAAACAAATATTGTAAGATGTGTTATATTCTTATGAGTGTTTTCTTTGTGTAATATAAGCAACAATTTTTGTGGGTTTTATCGTGAAAGGATATCCCAAGGTAATTATTGTGTTCTATGTTATTGTGCAAGACATTTGGTTGATTGACTGCTCATAGTTTAAAGTCACACATTATTAAAGGGTTTAAAATTAACATTAAGTAAAAAGTATTAATTTCACTAATTCACCCCCCATCTCAATGCTTTTGATCTCTAACAATTGGTATCAGAGCGATGTCCTTATAATAGAAGATTAACATCTTCAAGGAAGTCCTCCTATCATAATCATGGTAGCAAATCAGGAAGAACATGGTTTTTCACTGTCAAGATCACCTCTCTTTACTAGTAAAAATTATGCATTTTGGAGAATAAGAATGAAGACATATTTTATGTCACTTGGTTTTGACATCTAGGAATGTGTTGAGAAAGGTTATATTGATCCAACCACGCCAATCACTACTTTTGCAGATAAGGCATAATATGATTGTAACTCAAGAGCTATGAATTCCATTCTATGCGACCTGACTGAGACAAAGTTTGTAAAAGTTATGCATTACACAACCACAAAGGAAATATGGACCAAACTGCATAATATCTACGAAGGTGATGAAAAATTCAAGCTAGCAAAATTTCAGATCTATAATGATCAATTCAAGAATTTGAAGATGAAGGATGATGAGAGCATATCTGCCTACATGCAAAGAACTGATTAAGTCATAAATATGATCAAAGGCTTAGGAGAAAAGTTGGAATAATTTGTTATTGTCCAAAAGGTTATGAGATCCCTGACCAACAAGTATGATGCAAAGGCTTCTGCCATAGAGGAAGCCAAAGACATGAATAATATCACGATGAATGAACTTCAGAGCACCCTATCAACATATGAGATGAGGATTGTTGCATCCAAAACTACCAAGAAAGAGGTAGCATTTAAGGTTGAGAAAGAAACTCAGCTCACACAAGAAGAAGAAGAAGAATAAGCTTTAGGAGATGAGTTGGATAATTAAAATATTGAAGCCATTTTTGTAAGAAGATTAAAAAGAGGCTCATGTAAATATAAAGGAAAAATCCCAATCAAATTTTTTGCTTATGGAAAAGTAGGTCACTTTGCTAGTATGTGTTCAAACAAGAATAAAGACAATTAGTCTGAACATGAAGAGGATAGTCATAAACATAGAAAAAGAGAAATTGAATATAAGAAGAAAAATTACAAAAATAAGTTCTTTGAGAACAAAAAATATTCTATTCAAAGTAAGAATCAAGTCGATCATCGTCAAGTAACTTTGAGAATGAAAATGATGAAGATCAGTCATAGTGTTTGTTTATGGCTATGAATGTAGCTAAAGAATGCAGTTCTAGAGGGAAGAAAACAATTGGGGTGTGAAGAGTTAGATTAATAATAAGCTTAAGTGAATCTCAATGCAGATCTAGTATGTGATATTGAAGAATTGAGATTGTGTAGGAAAAAGAATCAAAAGATGAGATGCACATTAAAATATTATGAGGAACAAATATGCATCTTTAAGAGAAGACAGAGTTTGAAAGAAGAAGAAGAGGATAATGAGATCAAGGATTTGGAAACATAGTTGGAAAAGATTTCAAGCTCCTTCAATTCAAAGGACGATGAGTGCACAAAGTTGAACTTAGAACTAGAGAAACTAAAGGTTGAGATGGAACAAATGAGCAACAAGCTAAATATGTATGAAAAACTTGAAAAGGGATCAAGTGTTTTGACTTATATACTGATTAGCCAACGTGATGCAAATGACAAGACTGGAATTGGTTTCAAAGAAGAAAGGAAAGTAAAGGATCCTACAAAGAATGAAGAAAAAAAGGTTTCATCAACATCTAACACCTCATTCCACAAAAAAGAAGGTTATCAGTGCCACGAAGAGAAGATCTTCTGCTCCCAGAATCACATATGCAATGAGGTACACACATTAATTTTATGGTTAGTATTATTCATGTAATCAATATGGAAATAAAGCTGCCAAAGATAGGAAGTTCTCTAGAGGCTATAGAAGAAAATTTGGCCCATCTTACACAAGATCAAACTATAATAGTGTCCAACACATTAATCATAAGAAGAGTAGTGTGGTTTTAACCAACAAACATGAACCACCCAAACAAAGGAAGTGGATGTATGTTGTAAGGAAATATGATAACAAGAGAAAATAGTCATGTTCAATTGTATAGACAACATATCATGTATAAAATGAAGATAAAATATGGTATTTGGACAATGGATGCTCAAGCCATATGACATGTGAAAAAAGTAAATTCATTACATTATCTAACAATGCATCTAGTGCTGTGAGATTTGGTGATAAAAAATCTGCAAACATAGTTGGGAAAGGACTCAAACACAATCTGTTGAGTGTAATTCAAATGTGCAAAAGAGGATATAATGTGATATTTCATTACAAAAGTTGTGATATTATAAACTGCAAAATAGGAAAGAATGTTGCAAAGGCCAAGCAAACAAAGAACAACATGTATGTTCTCAATGAGATAAATAAATAGAAATGCTTCACAAGGAAATTTTGTCTATAGCTAGACGTGGTACAGGATATTGGGGCACATGAGCTTTGACAATCTAGTAAAATTAAGTGCAAAATGTTGTGTTAGACATATGCCAGATATTTTGAAACCCGCATATACTTTATGGAAGGCCCATATACATGGAAAAAAAACAAGGAGATAGTTTAAATCAAAGGAGTATTCTACAACCAAACCAATAGATTTGATCCATAAAGAATTTTTTTGCCCCGCCATAACTGAAGGTATAAATGGTGTTTTGATCAAAGAACACTTAATAGAACTCCCACAAGAAGTCTACATGGGAAAATAGGCCAGGTTTAAGGGTGCGAATGGATAGGAAGAACCCATGCACATTCTAAGCAAGTTCAGCATTTAAGACTTAGCCGATTTTGAGCATGAAGACTTTTTAAAAGAAGATGGCATGCGAAACCACACCAACGATGCAGAAATGTGCACGCCACAAATTGTCTATCTTTAGAAGATTGGATCGAAGCGTTTTACATGGAGACGAGCTAAGAATAGGATTGTCACTTCAGTTAACAATAAGAGGTCTATAGATAGCACACTTGCATGTGTGGCTATGCCTATAAACAACACGTGGCTATTAATAGCATGTGACCTATTTTTGGAATAGATAAGTGGTGAAGGTAAATTCACCACCCTATATATATGATGTGAATCACATAGTAAGATATATAGATATATATAGATAGAGAAGAGAGATATATAGCTATATACAGAGCGTAAGAGATAAGCATAGAGAGATATGTGCATATGACTAGATTACTGTATCAAATCCATGCGCGCATTGGTATAGAATGCCATTATTGTAAGGAGATTATGTGGTTATTAATAGATAGAAGTTATTGGCCGAATCTAAGTTTTATTCATGTGTGTAATTGAGTAGTGCATGTTCTTGATTTAATCATGATTATCGTTTAAGCTTGTTCTTTCTTAGATCTAAATATGGCATGCCTTGTAGAATGAGGGATTAGTTATGGATCTATATGTTTCTTCCTTCATCACACTAACATCATGCTACAATAACCATAAAGAGGCACCTGGTACCTTTGCACATTTTGGGGTGAGCATTCAGTCTAGGCTAAGTGATGTGCCAGCATGTCTAGGGTGTTATCTTGTAAATTCTAGGCTGCATCATTGGTTCCATTTTCGGGACCTCTTTTTAAGTTTTTTTTAGGATGGTTCACGATGAAGACGTACCAATTAACTCTAGAAAGTATTGAGGAGTGAATACACGATCTAGAGGAAGAATATGGATGACGGTTCAACAGTGGATATGAGTTTAATGCACGTACTTGGGTAGATCAAAATTTGTATGACAGCTTATATGAGAGCTTTTTCACCATCTTTGTAGTAGAATTATACGAGTGGCTAATTGTGTATGCATCTAAGCAAAATTAGAGATATCACGCACTTGTCTAGACACAAGAATAATTTCAGGCCCTTTATGATACTGATCTGACCTAGACTCGCACTATGGATACGTGGTTTCATGGTGTTCTAAACATTTATATTCTAGAATATTCAATTTCTATGTATTCTTGCCTAGAGGTAGCTGAATTCTAGTATTTGTGGTATCCTAGGGGAGCATATTTGCAAGGAATTCCACTGGAAATCAAGATATTGATGGTAACTTTGAACCTGTGGAGTAAACTGATGGCCAACTAAACCTTACCATGTGCGAGGGTAGGAACAATTTTGGTGAAAGATGACAAACCTATCGGCAGAAAGGCAGAGAGAGGAAATGTGTATTAAGTATAATGAGGCGCGTGAGAGGGAGATAGAGAAGTAGCGTACTATTGTAGAAAGTATGGCATTGAGGAGAGAGATGGATCATGAAATATTTTAAGCTCACATAGAAGACATGGAGCTAAAGCATCAGGAACTCCCCCATCTTGGAAGTCATGAAAGAGATCCCCCCTTGGATTCACACAGAAGTGCCCCAGCAAAGACTACTTGGGCCGTGGGAACATATCTTAATCCACTTGGTGACCTAGCCCTTGCTCTTGGTTTTCCTGTATCTAGTATGAAAAGCAACCAACAAGCTAACTTGAGAAGTAGGAGAGCAGGAGTAAGTCAGGGAGAAAGTACATCAATGGTAGGAAAGATGGCTTCAATGTTATTTAGAGGAACATTTTTAGGTGCATCATCCACATAGAATGTGAGTGCGTAGAATGTTGGATTCACCTCTAGAAGTGGAACTACCTCACAGACTGTAGGGGTTCAGTATAGTACTACTTTCGAAGCACAGGGGAGTACACCTACAAGTGCTAATCCAACTACAGGTAAAGGATTAGGAGGTATAAGTGGTTCTAGTTCTGATGGTTCTGGTGGTTCTAGAGGCAGAGGAAACACATGAGGTTTTGGATCAGGTGGTCAAGGCCCGCAGCAACCAAAAATATCTATATGGATATGTCTCTTCATCTCCCATAATATAGAGGTATAGAGGATGTTGTTGAACATGTGCATATGTGTCAAATCTTATGGCGCATGAAAGGGATCACGGCTTCCGAGCATAAGGAAAGTCAATTTGCTACTACATTACAAGGATGTGCACATAACTGGTATAGGAAGTTTGACCTTGATCAAACTTGAGTGGATTATGCAACGTTGAAGGATGTGTTATTGAAAGAGTTCCGTATCCCTGAATTTGAGCAGAAAATTATAAGTGTGCTTAAGGATATTAAGCAAGGCACTACTAAGAGTGTACGCAAGTATGATGCCCATTTTAAGAAACTTCTATCTAAAATTTCTTATGATATTCATGCCAACCAGCATGCACAATGGTTTACTAGAGGATTTATTACATCATTCAGAAGAGCACTGTCACATAAGACATACATTGATCCACGTGAAGCACTGGAAGTAGATTTGCGTGTTGAGGAATTTGGGAGCATTGACACTGGTGTTATTCCATTCTTAAAGGCACAGATTGTAGCTATGGAAAAACAACTAGAAAAATCATCGGCGAATTCAGCTCATGAAACGCAATCAGGGATTTGGTGTATAGATTGTGAAGTGGAAGGTCACACCAAGGATAGTTGTCCTCGCAGAATAGTATGCCCATTACTGTTGGACTATGAAATATGTCATTTGAATCATGATGTTAGTCATTATCCTTTGTTACAACACATGATAAGGAAGAATGTATCTTATTAATGTAAAATTTTCCAGTCCACAACCCATAATACTGAAGATCTTCGGTTGATTGGTCAGATCCAGGATGCTATAGACATTAGGGTATGACAGACAAGTGTAAAAAATAACTCTAAGAACAAGAATGAGCACCAAGATCAAGATCATAATGAAACATGCTATGACAGGAATGAGAGGCATTTTAAAGGAGGTCATGGAAGAGGACGTGGATATCACGATGGATATGGAGGATGAGGCCATGGTGGAGGAGGTGAGTTCCCTCATGGAACATGTTATACGTGTGGATCTCCTGACCAATATAGGTGCAAATGTCATCAGAATATTACATGTTATTTCTATGGAAAGAACCATAACTATGAAGATTGCCTAGACTTATATGAGCATTTGAGTAAGCAGCATAAGCAAGAAAACAAAGGTGCCAAGATGGTTAGAATCCAGCGTAAGATAGAAGATCAGTGGATGCCCAAGATAGCAGAAGGACCTGAGGCATTAATAGTGAATATTAATACACGAGTTGAAGTGGTGCGCATAAGAGAGGCATTGGACCAGAAGCATACGATCACCAAGGAGGAGGTTTTTCATGCAAGGTACCCAGATCCTTCTCATTAGAAGGAAGCTCACTAGGATACCATGGAAGTGCTAAAGAATCTTCAAGGTGAGATACAGTACTTAAAGGAGTAGAAGAAAGCATCAGAGACATTACAAACTGATATCAATGAGCTGAGAGAAGTGTGCAAAATGTTGCGCCAGGAGAACATCATTCCACTATTAGGAAGTTGGTTAAAAGGGAACACTCCACGCGCAAGTATTAAGAATGAACGATAGATCCTACATGCAAATCTTCCCCCTGATAGAATTGACTATGATAAAGAGATCACTCTGAATGTTGGTTTAGATGGATGACTGCTAAGCAATATTTTGATTGACACAGGTGCGGAAGTGAATGTGCTTACATTAGATGCATAGGTACAAATGGGGAGGCCTCCATTCCAACCATCATCTAATGTTTTGTTTATGGAAAACTGAACTAAGGCTACTCCCATAGGAATTTTGAAGGATGCATCTAGAACCATACAAGGGGCCAAATTCACTACGGATTTTGAGGAATTAGCACTTGCAGAAGCAGACAATTTTTCAGCCCTGCTTGGACGCCCTTGGTGTTATGTGAATAATGCTGATTTGAGATTCAATAAGGGGTATATCATCTTTGAGAACAAATAGGAAAGGGTTGTGATACCTTTGATAGATGGGAATTCTACACCATATGTTGAGCCTCTAAGTGAGGAGGACTCTAACAGAAATATTTTTAGGTGCTATTCAGGACACAAAGGTCAATGAACCATCAAAGGAAGGCATCCTACAGTGGGAGGATTCTCACTCTATTAGTGATACTACGAGTATTTCTTGTGAAAATTGGGCTCATGGTACATATTAACTAGTAGGATGCGAGGTAAAATGTGTGGTTGCTCGCAAGAATGTACTTTCTTCTGTTAGATGGATAGGTAGCACAATACCTTGGTATACAAGAGCAGAAGATCTGCGTGTATTATTACAAGCCATTGAGCACAGTGGATAGAGCATGGTAGGAGAAGAGACATGTTAGGATATGTCTTGCGTGGGACATCAGCACGCTGTGGGTAGTTCATAAAGATAATCTTATGGAGTGGAATGAGATTAGAGTCTCCCTATCTACTAGGTTTGTAAGGAGCAATGCACCTACATAGATATGCACTTATAATGGTGATCAACCTGTTCAATGTCACATTCAGCAGTATGAGAGACTATAGACAGCGGGACATGAAGTATTACAAACTTCACTCTGGATGCATAGATTATACTCTACAAGGATGCGCACCTCGCCTGGTATGTATATGCCGAGCTACATCGAGAGACTAGGAATTCGCAAAATTTGAATGTAAGAATGATCCAAACCTTTGACTACTTTTCTTCCCAACCTCTAATAGAAGAGGCATTAAAAATTTTTAAGAGGTTAACAGTGGGAGATAGTGCAAAGGTGGAGGAACACATAAAGGAATTATTTGGTGATACAGAATTAGGTGCATGTTTTAAAGAAGAAGCAGAAGAATACATATTGCTTGAATGAGCTTGTCTTGAGAAAGAAAAGGGAAAGATGGTTTACATCATGGATGATGAGGAAGCTAAGAACCTAGATATTGAACATTCACAAGGGGTACATGAGGTCTTGGACAGTGTATACAAGGATACATGCACCTATCATGAACCCATGAAGATAAAGAAGGTCAATATAGGATCAGAGGTTGAGCCTAAGGAGGCCATAATTAGAGACTACTGGTTAGATTCGGAGTTGGGAAAGATTATTTAGTTACTACGGGATTACCAGGACTTATTCCCTTGAGGGTATCATGAAATTAAAGGTG
This sequence comes from Taxus chinensis, assembly GCA_019776745.2. Taxonomy (NCBI): domain Eukaryota; kingdom Viridiplantae; phylum Streptophyta; class Pinopsida; order Cupressales; family Taxaceae; genus Taxus; species Taxus chinensis. The sequence goes on from CM034146.1 coordinate 815,188,969, forward strand.
TGCATGAATCACTTGGGGAAATGAAGATAAAACTTAAGGAAGGTGTGTGTCCAGTGAAAAAGAGACCTTATAGAATGAATCCTAATTTGTGCAAAAAGGTAAAAGAAGAAATTGATCAAATGTTGAAATATGGAATTATCAAGCCCCTTGATGAGTCAGAATGGGTTAGTCCAATGGTGATCAGTATCAAGAAGGATGGTAGAATTCAAATATGTGTGGACTACAGTGAGCTAAATGTTGCATGTGTAACAAACCCATTCCCTGTGCCATTTATTGAGGAAATACTAGAAGGAGTTATAGGGTGTGAAATATATTTATTCACAGATGGGTTTTCCAGGTATCATCATGTTCAGATTGCTCAGGAGGATCAAGAAAAGACAACTTTTACTATTGAATGGGGTAGTTTTTCCTATACTGTGATGCCTTTTGGATTGAAAAATGTGCCTACTGTATTCTCAAGGATAGTTGTTTAGGCATTCAAATATTTTATTCACAACTTCTTATAGGTCTACCTTGATGATTGGATAGTATATGGGCTTGTTAAGGATCAATGTGGCAATCTGTGCTTAATGTTTGACCGGTGCAGACAATTAAGTATCTCTTTGAACATCAAGAAGTGTATATTTGCTACACCTTTTGGAATACTGTTAGGAAACATAATCAGCAAGGAGGGATTGCTTGTTGATCCATCTAAGGTTGTAGTCATTTTAGGCTTGGAAGTTCCTACCAGTCAGAGTGAGGTGCATGGATTTTTAGGTCACACAGGATATTATAGAAAATTCATCAATAACTCTAGACCAGACCACTTGTCTAGAATATACTTGGGAGAGGAAGCACATATAATTGAAGAAACCATGTCAAATGCACAATTATATAGGTTACAATGTGTGCCATCAGAATTAGAAGACATTTTTGTCTTTCTATAGACTGGTGTGGCACTAGAAGGAATGAAGGCATTAGAAAAGAAACATCTTGCTATATACGCGACACCATTTATGTTGATCAGTGGTGACCTATACAAGTTAGGAAGAGATGAAGTACTACACCGTTGTGTATTAGAGAATGAGTGTAAGGATATTATGGAAGAATCCCATGGTGGTATTGCAGGAGGCCATTATACAGGTGGTGCGACTACCCAGAAGATCCTACTTGTTGGATTATGGTGGGAGACATTGTATAAAGATTGTAAAGAATATTGTAAGGCATGTAACCATTGTCAGCGCCTAGGAAAACTAGGACAAAGGGATGAAATTCCACTGAGACCTATTATCATTTCCAAACCATTTGAGAAATGGGCCATCAACTTTGTAGGACCTATTTCATCAGCCGCACGTAGGACTGGATCATGCTATATCATTACTCACACATATTATCTCACACGGTGGGCTGAAGAAACACCTACAAAGAACTGTACAACAACTAGGTTTCTATGGGAGAATGTTCTTACAAGATATGGATTTCCTTTAATTTTGACAAGTGATAGGGGTACACACTTTTTAAATGAAATCATCAGGATCCTATTAGATGAGTTTATGGTTGCCCACCATAAGACTACACCTTATCACCCTTAGGAAAATGGAACTGTTGAGGCTTTCAACAAGATTTTGAGCGAGACATTGACAAAAAATGTTATGTTGGAAGAAAGGATTGGGATGATAAAGTATCATCTATTCTTTGGGCATATAGAACAACTTATACAAGATTTAATAAATCGAAACCATTTCAGTTGGTGTTTGGCGCATAATCCATTCTCCCTATACAATTTATGCTACCTTATTTGCGCATTGCACACGTTGGAGGTCTAGATGATGAGCAGGCTTTAGAAGAGTGTATTGGGAATATGAATCAACTGGATGAGTGGTGAGCCATAGCATGATTGAGTTAGAAGTAGGAAAATGATAGGAAGAAATCATGGCATGAGAAAAACATAAGGGATGAGAAGTTTGAGATTGGACAAATGGTACTTCTCTATGAGTCTAAGTTCTTGTGCCATCCAGGAAAGCTTAAAGTACATTGGTTGCGGCCATATATCATCACTTACATACTTGAATCATGTGCTTGCCAGTTAGAAGCACTTGATGAAACACAACTACACAGTTACTTTAATGAGTAGGTTGAATCCCTACTATAAATAAGTCTTCTTAGTGTTTGTAATAAGGCAACATTTCCATTTAGATTAGGTTTCCATTCTCTATTTCCTTCATTTTATTTATGCTTTATCAATTTAGTTATTGTTATTGTGTAATAAGAGTATTTGCACGCATGAAGCTAATTACTATGTGTGAATAATGTTTATGCATAGAGGACTGCACATACTTTTAGTGTGGGGTGGCTGTAGTTATCTAAGAACAAGATTGTGGGAATTGAAAGGTGAAAAGAATAAGCTACTATGGGTGTGCTTTAAGTCAAAACAAGATTGCTTCTCAAAAGTGACCAAGGATGGAGATGAATGAAAGGACAGTATAACATGAGGTAAGCAGAGACCATGATAACTACCAGGAGAAGGCACAGTGACGAGGTACTTAGGCACAAGGGTGCATGCTGAAGAGAAGTCTGTGACCAAAGGGTAGGAAGGCATGATAAAAGGTTATAACTAGGGTGTGAAGATGTACCGTGTGGAATGAAATAATTTGGTCAATGAATGAGAGGATATTTGGTAGGTGAAGGAGTAATAAATGCATTGAAATTTGAAAATTATATAAGGATGGGATGCGAATTCTTTTTTACCATTGCGACTAAGATTATTTGAGGAAAGAGATAAGTGTGAAGAGCCGAGTGATCGGGTTAAAGTGCGAAGGGTGTGAAACCAAGTGTGACAAATAGATTTGTGTGAATAGAAGCTTATGTCCCTGGTGGTGAAGGGTTTGAGTGAAGCAAGGTGATAGAGAGGAGTTAGGGCACGAAGTTTCACCTAGGGCATGATTGAATCGAGCTAGGGTTTGCTTTGCAAATTACAGAGTTAAAGAGGAGATGATTGTAAGGTAAAAATGGCACCCAAGAAGGTAGCTACAATAGGAGAAAAAGGAAAGAAGAAGGTGGTCATTGAGAAGGAAGAGATGGCACTCGAAAGAAATTTTACAGAAATGCAATATCTAGAAGGAGTCATCATCGGTCAAGAATGGGATTCACACATCAGAAAGAGAAAAGTAAGCGAATACAATCATAGGAATTCAGAGAACAAGAAGGAGCTCAATTCCTTTCTCACTACAAGGATGAACAAATGTACGAAAAATGACATGTCAGTTTATGACAATGTAGGTGAGAATCTTTTGAAGAAAATTGGGGTCTACCAATTATATGAGCTTTCATATTTCGGGAAGTATGAGCCCTTGTACTAGTGGGTCATGAGTAGAGTGCATGAGGACTTCTTTTACTTTGTAGGATGTAGAGTTAGAATCTCATTCATGCTTATCTCATCAGTGATAGGTTTGAAGGCCAAAAGAGAGGATATAAAGAATGATCTCACAGATAAAGCCACGATCTTAAAGACTGGACAGGAGTTGGGGTACTTGAAGGGTTCACGTGGTATGGATATAAAAAAATTGAGGAACTGTCTGGTTGTGCAAGCAGAAGCACACCTTGTTACAAAGTTGAATGATCAAGAGTAGTGGTCATAGGTAAATACTATGTGATTACATGTTACGTGAAAAATATTAGAAGAACTAGTCTACAATACTGTAGGCTACATTGTAGAGTAGATAGTCAAGGAAGTGCGCATAGGATGGAAGATCAGCTTTGGGGATATTCTACTATCACTGGTATTCATGGAAATTGGAGTACCAGATGGACCGAAGAAGAAGGTATGGGAATAACCCATGGAGAATAAATCACCAGCTAAAAGGTTCAGCAAGTACTTATATAAAGGGTCCATGATAGATGACGTCAAGAAAAGGGTGGAGAAATGGTATGATAGGCTCCGCACAGAATTTGGAGAAGAGTGGCGCATCCCAAATGACCTACCATCGGTGGTGGGGAAACAAGTCCAGTTTGTTGTATATCATGATTTCTGCATCACGCACTTCCTAATGAGAGATGGAGTCTGGATCCCTTGGTGTAAATTGCCTTACACATTCATTGCAAGGTATTTCCAAGAATCTGTTCATAGATTCACAGACATGCAAAGACTGGTATTCAATGTGGATAAGGTAGACTTTGACTACCACACATTAAGGAAGAAGTATGTTTATCCAGGAAGAAGTTCCTATGACGAGAAGCTCTTTTTGGAGGTGTTGAATATCAAGCCAATAAGTCTTGTTGTAGCAGATGTATGGGCAGCATTAGTATATCTTAAGCTAAAACCCAAGATGGAGAAAAATATGTATGTGGAGAATGAATTCATGCTCCCAGGGCCACCAAAGAGTAAGCACACAATGGAAAGCATACCAACACAAAGGCCAACAAAAACTATTGAGGTAGAGGATGAAGAAGAGGAGCGTGAAGATAGTGGAGGCTTAGAGCACAGAAGAAAGCAACCATATGAAAGAGAAGAGTCACAGCGCATGACCACTCCAATTTAGGGATAAAATGAAGAGGAAGATACAAAGGTTGAGCAGGGGGGGAAAAATTTTAAGAAAGTATTCATTCACACAAGGACTTGAGGTGGAACCCCACACATGGTAAGGAAATCACCTCGTCTCTCTCCACACAAGGAGACCACTGAGCCAAAAAGGAGAAGAAATATGAAGTTATATGAAGAAGTGGAGGAATCAGGGGAGATCGAGCGTGCATCTCCCACCCCATTTGAGAAAGAAGACAAGCCACAGAATGAGGAAGAGAAGAAAGATGTGGAGATGAAGGATAAAGAAGAAAGAGAGAAGGAAACCTTCAAATCCGTGCATGCGATTGCTCAAGGTTTAATGGGACAGACTCCTAACCTTGAAGCTATAATTCCCAAGGGACCTAGATTGAAGAGGACGAGTTGGGAACATAGTGCACCAATCATGGGCTATGCAAAGGACATCGGAAGAATCATCCACGCATGGTTCTAAAGCACTGTAGAACAAAAGGATTTATTTGGCTGGGAACTAATGGATGGAGATATGGTGATTGTGTGAACTTGGAAGAAACTCTCATGCTCAATGTATACCCACATGGATGAGCCTAAATTTGATGTATATGAAGATTCATGCATTTCAAGATGGCTGAAGAAGGCACCGCAAGCTAGACATATGACAGTAAAGCCTATTGTCATGTTAGATGAGTAGGTCAGCAACACATTAGTGAATGTTTCTACTGAAGTTGCAAGAAGAAATGTGGACAAGGTCGCAATAATCATAGCATTGCATGAGGAGTTAAAGACGAAGGATGTAGTGATAGCATGCCTAACCCAAGAGAGGGACTTAGCATAGAAGAAGAATGAAGTATTTATCAACATCGTAAAGGAGATTGGAGACAATGTCATAAGAGCTAGACCACACTTGGAGCCCAAGGTACCACAGATGTTTCCCTCAATGATACATTATGTAAGAAAGTTGGTGGACCTGGTGCTTGAATACGAACCTTTATGCATGCCAACACCAAGGAATCCTAAAAAAAAGGTAGAAAGATTGCATCATACGAAGGCTTATTGTAAGCGCTCCAAGAAGAATTGAAGAAGGTGGATCATGCCTTAAATATATGCACAACTCCTGAGGTGTTGATCAAGGTAAAGACTCTGGAAGAGGATGATGTAGTCTAGAAGGATAGGAAGGATGATACCTTGGGCCACGCAGAATGATTAACACTCATAAAGCAAAAGTGCAAGGCCCTAGTAGCAGAACAAGAGCCACATAAGGAATGATTAGATGAGATTTGGGAACTCATCGCACAAAAGATGGATACACCAGAAGGACAACATACTACAATGTCCATCATTATGTTGGTATTTCAGAATGAAAAAGGAGAAGTTACCCAAGATGAACTGGAGTCTATTATTGTGGATGTACTAGATCAGGCAGAGAAAACATTCACCAAGTGGCAGGATTTGGAGGTTGCAATAAAGGAAGAGTATCTAGAGTTGATCCTTTAAACTGATATAATGGAGGCTGCCTCATAAAACATTCTTTCTTATTCTTTCCATTCAACATTCTTTACTTCAATTTTTGGAGATACCCATTATCAGGGAGACAATGAGATTAGTGTATGTTGATCAGAGAACACTTAACAGAACTCACACAAGAATTCCTCATGCGAAAATAGGCCCAGGTTTAAGGGTAGTGAATGGAAAGGAAGAACCCACGCACGGAGGGAAAGTTCAGCATTCAGTACTTAGCTGATTTTGAGCATGAATATCTATTTTTAGAAGATGGTGTGTGGAACACACCAATGATGTAGAGAATTGCGTGCCATGCATTGTCTGTATTTAGAATATCCGATTGAAGAATTTTGCATGGAGATGACCTAAGAATATGATTGTCACTTCAGTTAATTGTAAGAGGTCTATAGATAGCACACTTTCATGTGTGGTTATGCCTGTAAACAGCGTGTGGATATTAATATCATGCAGCCTATTTTTGGAATAGATAAGTGGTGAAGGGAAAGTCCCCACCCTATATATATGATGTGAGTCACATAGTAAGATATATAGATATACAAAGATAGAGAAGAGAGATATATAGGTATATATAGAGCGTAAGAGGTGAGCATATAGAGATATGTGTGTATAGGTCTGGATTACTATATTAGATCCATGCGCACATCGGTATATAATGCCATTATTCTAAGGAGCTTATGTTGTTATTAATAGATAGAAGTAATTGGCCAAATCTAAGTTTCATTCCTATGTTTAATTAAGTAGTGCATTTTCTTGATTTAATCATGATTATTGTTTAAGCTTGTTCTTTCTTAGATCTGAATATGGCATGCCTTGTAGAATGATGGATTAGTTATGGATCTATATGTTTCTTCCTTCATCATGCTAACATAATGCTACAACAACCCTAAAGAGGGACCTGGTACCTTTGCGCGCTTCCGGTGAGTGTTCAATCTAGGCTGAGTGATTTGTTAGTATGTCTAGGGTATTATCTGGTAAATTCTAGGCTGCATCATGGTGAAGTATATTTTATGCTTCAAAATATATGATTACACAAGAATGACATGGGTAGCATGCTTAAATGAAAAATCAAAATCCTTAGACATATTTAAGAAATACAAGGCATTGGTAGAGAATGAGAAAAATAAGGAAATCAAATGCTTAAGATTAGATAGAGGTGCAAAATTTTGGTCCAATGAGTTTGATGGGTTTTTGTGAAGATAATGGAATTAGAAGAAAATTTTCAGTCGTGAAGACACCTCAACAAAATGGAGTTGTTAAGTGGAAAAATAGAATTGTTCAAGAAATGGCAAGAACAATGCAAAATGAATCTAAACTCTCATATAGGAACTAGAGTGAAATAGTGTACACCGCACCATAGTTTATCTTTTGAATAGAGATTAACTAAGGATAAACAGTGAAAAAACTCCCTATGAACTGTGGAAGAAGAGACTAGCAAATTTAAAGCACATAAGAGTCTTTGGAATTAAATGCTATATCAAAAGAGATGAAGGCAACTTAGGAAATTTTGACTCAGGATGTGATGAAGGAATATTCCTTGGCTACTCAATGGTTAGCATGGCTTATAGATGCTACAATAAAAGGCTTAAAAAGATTGTTGAGAGCACTAATGTGAAGGTGGATGAGACACAATATGTCAAAACCATCTCTTAAAACAATGGCGATCATTAAGAACAAGAAGATGATGAATAGTTGGGAAGTTCGTGTGAAAAAGTAGATGAAGAGGAAGAAAGACCAAACACTAAAACACCCTCTAGACAAGTCAAAAAGGACCATCCTTCAAATCAGATCATTAGAAACAAACTTTTCAGCATTCTCACAAGAAGAAGGATAAGAGAGCAGCACAAACCATGAATACATAGCTCTCCTATCAATGATAGAACCTAAGAGCGTTGTAGAAGCAAGAAACGATCAACATTGGGTAAACGCCATAAACAAAGAGTTGAATCAAATTGAAAAGAATGAGACATGAGAACTGGTACCTAGAACAAGGAATAAGAATGTAATTGGAACCAAGTGTGTTTTCAGAAATAAATTGAATGAGAAAATACAAGTGACGTGGAACAAGGAAAGGATAGTTTGCAAAGGATACGTGCAAATGGAAGGAATAAATTTTGATGAGACATTTGCACAGGTGGAAAGAATGGAAGCAATAAGACTATTCCTGGATTATGTGACATACATGAAAATAAGAGTATTCTAGATGGACGTGAAATCATCTTTCCTCAATGGTTTTCTGAACAAAGAGGTATTTATTGAACAACCTGATGGATTTTCACTGACTGAAGATATGGATTATGTGTAGGTTAAAAAAGGCCTTATATGGATTAAAAAAAGATCCCAAATCTTGGTACAGTAGATTGGATTCATAACTCATTAAGCTAGGATTTAGAAAAGGTGTTGCAGACAACAATCTCTACATTAAGGAAGAAGGAGACCACTTGTTACTTATCATCGTATATGTAGATGATATCATATTTTGCGGAGACCATGATAAAATGACATATGAGTTTTCTGACATGATAAAAGAAGAGTTCAAGATTTCAATGCTTTGAGATATTTCATTCTTTCTAGGTTTACAGATCAGTCAAAAAGATCAAGGTATATTCATATCCTAGACTAAGTATATCAAGGAAATGTTGAAAATGTTCAGAATGGAAGAATGCAGACCAATCAGTACACCAATGGAAGTTGGGTACAAGATGAGCAGAGATGATGGACTCTCCTAAGGTAGACAAAACACTGTACAGATCCATGATAGGAAGTCTACTTTACTCCACATCATCGAGACCTGATATCATGCAGATGGTAAACCTTGTTGGTAGATTTTAAGAAGATCCAAGGGAAACACACCTCAAGGAGGTTAAGAGAATTTTGAGATATCTCATGGGAAAATTTGAATATGGATTATGGTACCCCAAAAGTAATGACTTCATCATAAAATCATATACAGATGCAGATTGGGTATGAAGTGTGGATGATAGAAAGAGCACAAGAGGAGGAGTATTCTTTATTGGAAATTGCTTGGTATCTTGGCTAAGAAAGAAAAAATCATCATTGGCTCTATCAACATGTGAAGAAAATTATATATCTTTTGCGATGTATTTCACTGAAGTAATATGGATGAAGACTAGAAGTAGTCACCAAAGACTTGGAGTATTTGTCGTAGTCTGATGAAGGTTTATTAGTAGTGTCATCTCACAAAGTCTTCAAGATGATAAAGGATAATTTCTAAGGGACTTAGTCAATATTATTACAAGATGCGGACATGGGCAGATAGCCGTAAAATCCTAGACATATATGTCGATGACTTGGAGTAGCCTTCATAGTCTGCAGAAAGCCATGGAATGCTAGAGGAAGCTGCAGAAGGTAAGTGGTTGTTGCACATAAAAGGATAAAGTCATGAAGCTGCATGGAGTCAAAGGTTGAGCCGTAAAAGAGATAATGGAAGCTATGAATGCAAAGGAAGAACCATGAAGGTGAAGGAAAAGACATGAGAGTAAGGGAGTTAGAAACAAAACCACCAATAAAGAGAAAAGCTGTGAAGAATTGTGGAAGCCATGGAAGATTGCAAAAGTTGCAGCAAGAAGAGATAGAGTTGTGGACATGGAAAAAATCCATGGAAAGGAAAAGGATAAGGATGATAGCCACGAGACATTGTGAATTCTACGAGAAGCATAGAAGATTTGTGGATAACTAAAAATCTGCCAAGTAAGGGGAAATGCTACTTAGTAAATAAAAAATCTGTGATACAAAGGAGAAAGTCAGAGGAGCTAAGGAAAGCCATAAAATGAGAGAATATGGAGTAAAAATGGTTGAAGGAAATGAAATTGATTTAAACATGAACAAGTAAGATTTTGGTTTTCCAAAATCGATGATGATTTGATTATCAGGTAATTGTGGCCAAGTGCACAACATGAACTCCATGAAGAACAAAGAAATCCACTATTTCAGTTACCAACATTTAATGGTCATTGACCTTGTGGCAATGCAGTTGAAATTTTCTATGTGATCTCGAGTTTCAAGGAGAAATGAAATTTGAAGAAGGAAACGGCTCGCTCATCTCTGTCATGTTGCAAATTCTAAAAAGATGGGAAAAAATTATTTTTGGCAAATGAATAATAAATATCTTTTGGTGGTATATTTGAAAATTTTGTAATCAAGAAAAACTTAGAAGGAAAAAATCTAGTATTAGTTTTATTCATTTAATGAACTAGATTTTAAGGAGACCAAGTAGGAAGGTGCATGACATGCAACTCAAAGTGAATATTTGGGATAATTGTGAATATAGTTCAAACTTGGAACTATTTTTATTTTAGCTAGAGTAAGAAAAGGAACCCATCAAGCTAAAGAAGAGTGGCACAAGAATGAATACGATACAATCTAGCTGAATAAGAGCGGCTAAAGAAAAGAGAGAGGAAAGAGGAGATAAGATTGATGATACATTGATTTAGCAGATGAATAGAACATCAAGATCAGAAGATTGATTGAGAACCTCATGGTCAAATCAAATGATCAAAACAGAGTGAATAGAAGAACACAAATAGACCCAGGAAAGTGATCATAATTCATTGTATTAGCAATTTTTGTAGCTCGATGATCAAAATACATATAAAACAAGTCTAAGTTGTAGCTTAGCATATTCAAGGAGTTGTAGCTTCCTGCAAAAGAAATCTCTTGTGATGCATAATATTCACTTGAGGTCCTTTTTTGTGTGTAATATCAATAGAGGTGTAGGGGTTGGTGCTCCTTATGAGGTTGGTGCCTCACAAAAAAAAAACTTATAAGATGTGTTATATTCTTATGAGTCCTTGATTTTTGTAATATAAGTAATGGTTTTGGTGGGTTTTCTCATAAAAGGGTTTCCCATGGTAGTTTATATGTTTTGTATTATTGTGCATGACATTTGGTTGAGTGACTGCTCATATTTTAAAGCTGCACATTATTAAATGGTTAAAAATTGGCATTACGTAAAAAGTTTTAATTTGTACTGATTCACCCCCCTCGTAGTGCTTGTGATCTCTAACAAAAATAATAAGTTTAAAATTTTAGGGAGTTGAGTATTAAAATGAGATAGTGTCATGAAGAAATGATAAATCATTCTATTATGCTTGAAAAATGAGATTTTAGGTCTGTATGTACTACAACAAGCTTGAAATGAACAAAATAAGTACATGAATATGATGAGAGGTGAGAGTGAGTTGAATGAAGGGGAATGATATATAAGAAGATATACTTGATGATCATGTTTATAAGAAACCTAATGACATCTAGGAGTATGCTTTTGTGAAGAAGATTATTGTAGCAGTATGAACACATGAATGAAGAAATGCTTGATAGTGTGATTCAAAGTGTGGGACATGATTAGAGGGTGTGTGTGTGTGTGTGTGTGTGGGGAATAATCCTTATATGATAGTTATTTACACATAATTAGATGACCAGAAGAGAGGTGAATTAGGAGTTTCAAAAGAGAAGATAGGTGATCAAAATTTGTTATGAGATAAAACACAAGGAAAAAGATCAAAATATTGTGAATAAGTCTAAGTGGATGCTTAACACATAAGGATTTGATGATTCCTTGTAAGTGGAATCTTATAGAAGATCGAGTAGAAGCTTTATTTAAGAGTTGGGAGTTAAAGCTTCTATGTAAGTAGAAGTTTTCTAAAAGATCAAGTGGAAGCTTGACTAAAGTATTAGAGTTGATGCTTCAAGTTTAGTGGATGATCAATAGTGAAATCATTGTAATATTTATAGGAAGATTTTTCCAAGCTAGTTCTTTGGTCTTAGTGGGTTTTCTCCCTTTAAGGGTTTCCCACATTAAATTTTGTCTCTCTATGTGTGTTCTCTTGTTGATTGATTGTGAATGATTTTTTGGTTTCATCATAACAAAGTTAAGGAAATTGAATTGTCTGTTAAATTTTGAATAAACACTGATTCACCCCCCCTCTCAGCACCTAGAAGTTCTAACAGAGTTGAAAACAAGTCCAAACTCCCAAATATGTCACTTAATTGACAAAACTTTAACTCCTCATGTGGTGGCACATTCTAGGTGCCCCCATATCCCCTTAGAAAATGTAAAACATTGACGTCAACCCCCTCATAAGTGTACATTGTTGGCATGAGTGAGATTGAGTTTTTTCATTGATATTAAAGTTCATTAATGAAGAAAGAGGATTATCTAAGAGTATTAGTGGATTATTGGTATGATGATGACATTGTTAATCAAGTTGTGGCATGATGACAAGAGTGGAAACAGTGAGAATGGCTTGGCCTAGTAGGCCTAATCAAGTGACCTAGTTAGCCTAGGTGAAAGAGCATGATGGTTTGAGTTGCACGGTGAATTGATGATCATGGTAGAGGCTTGAAGAAAATGGTAGGAGTGTTTTGAGACACTCACATGAGCTTCAAAGTGCAGGTACTGGTTGAAGACTCAGTTGCAGGTGCTCATTGATACCTATTCTAGGTGCTTAGAGTCCTAATTAGGCATGATAGTCACTTTCAGGGTGTATGAGGCTATTGAGTTCACTAATTTATGTATTTAATATTTTTTTAAATCATATAGAGATATATATAAGAGGTTTCATGCTTTTATTTGGTGTTTAGAAACACTTGATTATGGCCTAGAACATGTAAAACCCCAAGGCCTAGTAATGCAAGTCATGGTGCTTGAGAAGATGGAGAAATATTTGTTGAAAAATTATGATTGGAGATGATGAGTAGGGGTATCCAAAAGGTTTGTGAAAAACATCAGGTTCCCATGATGAAGATTTTTCAATTTATGATGTTTAGACCAAAACAAGGTTCTTGAAAGCATGATTTCTAGCTCGATATGAAAGAAATGTTATTGATTTGCATGTGTAAGGTTTGCATGGTGTGAATATACTTTCAAGGATGTTCAGGCATGGATTTAAGAAGTTATTGGAGTTGGAATGAGCTCAAATGAGGTCCAAAAAATTTATGAACGATTGTTAAGAAGGTAAGTCACTTTGTATGGATTTAAAACCCTAGTTTGCTAACAATGGAGAAGGTATTTTTGGTAGGTTCCATGGATGGATTTTTTTATGAAATTTTTATAATTATAGGTTATAGAGGACTCCTCTAGCTTTCTAGTTAGGTATTCTAGATCTTATGATAATATGTGGGCCCCACTCAAAAAGGCTTGTTTATGAAAATTTTTAGTTTGTGCAAAAGATGTCCATTGAACCTATTGATTAACTTTACCATTTATGAAATCCTATGATTTTTACCACATGTCCATGATATTTTTAAGTTCATGGTTAAGGTCCTAGATTTCAAAGTGTGCCCTATCTTTAAAGACTGGTTTTTTGGGGCCAAAAGGGGTAGTTTTAGCAGGCTTGGTGAATGGAAGTAATTGAGCACTAGTGTACATGGTAATGAATTTTAATGGCCTTGGAGGTGTTTTTGAAATTTAATGTGACAAATTTCATGTTTTAGTTTAGCCCTGTAAGTTTACTGAGGTGGCATGGTTGAGGTCACAAGTTGACCTAGTTTGATTGTTTCAGGATAGAGATGGTTTGGTGAGAATATTGAAGTATAAGACTAATGATTTGTCTTAGATGGTGTTTTATATCCACTTTAGAGTCAATAAGGATGATTTTTTTTCCTATTGAATTCATTTAGAGGTATTTAATGGGTCAAAAATGGTACAAACAAGTTGATTTTCCAAAACTTCTTCCTAAGTCGTTCAGTTTGCTAAAGAGGAGAATTAGTCTCCTAAGTCGTTCAGTTTGCTAAAGAGGAGAATTAGTCTCATTTGAATTTTTGGATATTTCATGAGTTCTAGAATGAATAGTGATTATATAAATTTTATTGGATTTAAAATGAGTGGTTATATGTAATATTTGAAATATTTTAGTGTGATCATGAGCTCCATTGATGAAGACTAGTTCTTAGAAGTTCATATTTTGAGTAGGAAACAGTTCTACAAGCTGGTGATATGAAGAAAATGATTGGTGAAGAGCATTGTGAGATTATGGATGATGTTTCTATGGTATTTTCATAATTTTTTAATATTTGGAAGCTTGAAAAATATTGATGAAATGTTTGAAGTCTTTGATGAGATCGATGATGGGGTTTTAGGCCTTTTTGGGCTTGCCTTGTGCCTTGGTGCATTACCAACCCATCTGGATCCTTCATGATATTTCATATGATCTTTTAGTTATGTTTTCATGTTATGGTGACCAAAATTTAGTGGAAAATGATTACCAATTATTTTTATAATAATAAGTCATGTATAAAAGTGAATGTAATGGTTCATTTGTGAACTAGTTCTATGAGAAGGAAAAAGTGCGAGCTAGGTGAGAGAGTGAAAGTGATTCAAAGGCATAAATATAGATCTAAGATTATGTGTGAATTATTGAAGAGTGTTGAAAAACTTTTGTGCAAGGGTTTATATCCAAATCATTCCATAAAAGATCAAGTTTGAGCGAGTTAGGATAAGATGCATTTGAATAGGGTTTGAATGTGTGTGAGCTGAATATTTGATCTCTATCAGTTGTATTTTTTTTTATTATTGGAAAATAGTTTTTTGAAAGGGACTATACCCTTGAGTACAAAAGATGGCCTAGGAGCTAGAATAGGAATGAGAACCAGAGAGAAAAGGATCAGAATCCAAATGTGACAATGAAGCTCAAAGTAGCCAAAAAATAGCTACCCAAACAAGACAAAACAACAAAAATATTGCAAAAAAATAGTAGAGAGACCACAAAAAAAAGCATAAAAACATACAAGAACAGCTAAAGCATCTACAACTACTTTTTGGTAGCTTTTTCTATGTTGGTCTTGATATTCTTCCAGGAATGGAACATACCCAAAGTTGTCATGTGGGCAGCGTCAGTATTATCTAGCTGCTCAATGGTCCTTTTGCTTTCCTTATCATTACCCCAAAGTGTTGCCGGAACTACGCTGAGGTTGGAGACACTTTTGACATGTTGCTCAATGAACTCCTTAATCACCCTAAAGATGGCCATGTTGTAATCATGTCGAGTTTTGGCCTTCCCTAAATGGGAGTCTAAGGAGTTCAACTTCTTGTAGATATCATCAATCTGGCTGCTATCAATATCCACCTCCTCCTCCTTCTTCCTCTTACCTTTTTGTTTTGGCAAGTTCTTAACCTCATCCTTCAACAGTTTCATATCAATCTCTAAGGCTTCCAGCCTTTTTGCAGAGCTTTCCATATGCACATCCTGGGGACTGGCACTGCTAATATTCAGGAGGTCATGTGTAATTTCAATTTCATGAGGACCCTTCTCCACAGCAAGAGTCTCAAGGTTAAGCTTTCTAGAAGACCTGGTAACCGGTCTGTTCGAGGTGAAGGTGAAGTGGGGAGCGGGAACAACAGTAGGGGGAATGGAAGAAGAAGCCTGGACGACCGGCAGGGGGGTGACAATAGCGATGGCGGGGTCAGAGAATGGAGAAACAGGGCTGGCAGCAGTAGAACCCGGTAGAGGGGGAACCGAGCTAGGAGAGGATGGGAGACCAGGATACTTAAGAAGACAGCATTTATGTAGTAGAAAAATAAGCCCCTGGTGTAAAGGAACCGCTCAGGTATACTTTTGAAACTCCAAAATGGAGCGCTCAAGAGAGTTTAGCAAGTAATGGGGGAAACAAACCATGCGATTCCTACGGAAGTGGTTAAGAAAGATAAGGTGCTTAACAGGTACAGTGGCAAACCTTCCTTCCAAGGAGATGAACCGTATCATCATGTGAGTAAAATCATCATAAGGCAGAGGGATCGAGCTAACAAACAGGCCCGCTGTAACGTAAATCAGCTGCTCAGATCCCTCCAAAAATTTCCTCTCTTCAACATCTCTGTCAACCCTTTTGTTAAAGAAACGGTAGCCCTCCAAGCCAAGGCCGGTCGCTTCAGCAATAAGTTCTTCATTGACCAAGATATTCTGCCCCCCATATTCTACAGTCTGCTCCTTCCAATCCTTCGTAAAAAGCACAGAGATGCTTTGATCATGCCCCTGAACATTCTCCATGAAGTTGGTGATGCCACCCTTGCTGAGTATGCTCCATAGCTCAATATTATCCTTCCAATCCGGGTCCGCACTAGGCTCAATTTGGCAAGGGGAACCCCCCATCTTCTCTGTGCTAGCAACAAAAAATTAGAGGTATTAATCTAAATGTGGTTGATTTTATTTCTTGATGACCTTATGGGGTTTTAGCCTTCTTGTGGGGTTGGTTCCCCACTAAACTATGGGTTGGTGCTCCCTTGTAGGGTTGGTGCTCTACTAAACTAGCAGTTGCTACTCCTTGTGAAGTTGGTGCTTCACTAAATTATTTTTATTTGAGTAATATAATCAAACTTTTAGTGGGCTTTATTCCCATTGATGGTTTCCCACTTATATCTTGTGTTCTTTTGTAATCTTTCATGGTTATGCTCTTGTGAATGGCTGTTACATATTGATAGAATCACATTAATGCATGGTTGATTGTTAAATGTTGTAGGAATGTTAATTTGAATTGTTTAAAAGGTTTTTAATGACTTATTCACCCCTGTATCAGTCCATTGTGATTCCAACATGCATAGGGTTTGTCCATCATAAAGAAGGGGCCAAGTCATACTAGTGAGTTGAAGACACATTCCTAACCCCTTATGTGGAAACTTAAGTGACACAAGCTCAAGTTATGAATATATCACCATGGTGGTACATTATTTTTCCCCAATGTCCCCTTTAAATTTTTATAAATGTAAAAAATGGATATTTTGGGTCTTTAAGTGTACATTTTCCACTTTTTGAAGTTGGGTGTCACCACTGCACTCCTAAAAATAGTCTGCCAGAGTTTCTTCTTTCCCTGAGGGCTTCCCTTAGTGTTTCATAGGAAATTTTTTTATAATTTTGACTGTAAAAATCTAAAGGAATCCATTCCAATAATTTTAATTACTTTATTCTACATCCTTTTTAAATTTTAGGCCATTTTTCAATTCTGGTCACGGGTGGTTCCTGGAAGGTCCAACTTCCACCGAAGGAAAATATTCCCTTTCTCCAACTCAAATTATGGAACATGTATATGGTCCTATTTTATAAAAAAATTCATTTTAATCATCTTATAACTCTTCTTGGAACTCCCAAAATCCTCAATTGAATCTTCATAAAGATTGAAAGTTTTTATCTGTACTACCGGTCCAATATCTACAAATCTTCTACTCATAATACATTGAATTTTTTTTTCAAAATGAAGTAGATATCCTTATATTTCCAATGATTATATTATTGATTTCCAATTCCTCTTGAGGCTCTTGATATATCCGTAACAAGACAAGTAGTGTTTTCACTACTTTCATTTCCTTATACCATGCTAAGAATAGTCTAGTATTACATAACTTGTTCCTAAAACTTAATTTTCTACCAGAAATTTCCTAAAATACTTTGGATGATTGTATCGATCTTCTACACACTTCTTGGATTATCATTAAATTTTACCTGTATGTTCCTGGACGGTGTTCACAGGTGCAAACTGGTAAAAAAAACCCTTTTGGAGCCTCCAAAATTACTTATATTCTCATGGATATAAATACCTTCATGAATCAGATTGAATAAGACCCCCTCCACATGAAACACACTTGAAAATCACATTAGAACATTTCTCCTAGCCATTATGAGGTTAA
The DNA here is from genome assembly GCA_019776745.2 of Taxus chinensis. NCBI lineage: Eukaryota > Viridiplantae > Streptophyta > Pinopsida > Cupressales > Taxaceae > Taxus > Taxus chinensis. Next base: position 815,206,635 of record CM034146.1, read on the forward strand.
CACAGTAACTAAGTTTGCCGGATGACAGGTTTACATTGACCGAGAGAAGGATTTTCAAATGAGGATTAGGTTGTCATAACATTTTTTTTGAATTTTTCATGCTACAATTATTTCATGACATCAAATGGCTCTAGCTTGTGGACTTGTTCTCTAGATTGAACACAATGAGGACATGAAAAATAGGAACTATAAAATCTCAAGACATTATGTGGACCATTTCCTTATCCATTGCACTTATATAGTTATTTCTTCACCACAAACACACGGGGGAAAACCAAAAAAACACATTGATGGAAGGGAAACACACCAAAATGGAAAAAAAAACAATAGAAAGGGATTCTATGTTACAGGGGAGATAAATTTACAGAGGCAGGAGATGAATGTACAGATACCCAACAACATGTTGGGAGAAGTACATACCGTCATGGAACAATGGAATGAATTCAAACCTCTCAAGCTTGAAGATCATTATCTGATCATTCCATACTCTTGTGATGGATTTTCATGGTTTGAGAAGAAGGAGAAATACCAAGATTTGATCTTTATAGTGATATTACATGAAAAACACTCTTGCATATAATGGCCACTCTGTAACATGCTTAGAGGTTTTGGCTTCAGGATTCTACTTCGTAAATATGAGAAGCCACTCCTCCATGTTCTCAAAAGTAGAATCTATGATTTTTTCTTGAAGGTATTCACCATTAGTACGTGAAGTTTTTAGCATGAAATTATTCCAAGGATCAGTGAGGCACTTAGAAGTAGTGAGAATAATTTGATTCTCTTACCATTCAAAATCTCCTTTGAGCCTCTCACTTTGATGTTCTGAACAATTTCTTCCAAAAATGGAGGCTACATCATTGGTACAAAGGCATTCATTATCCTTGAGTGAATATCTCAACATGGGTTCATGCACAAAACTAATAGGGGATTTATAAATAGTGAAAGTAAGTTGATTCTAAATTCATTGAAAAATATCTTTCACATTCTCACTTGGTTGTTCTAAATAATTGTTTTCTATACAAACCATCTCAACATTGGCCTTACTGTCATTTTCAACGATGGAGGTGCTATCTTCATGACTGAATGTATCTGTAGGAGATTCAAGAATTTTATTTTCTTTCCATTCACCATGAATACAACATTATTCATAGAAATTAAAAGAGGAAAACTCATTCATTCTCATTCACCAAGGCTTTGAAGAGAACATTGAGCTCATTTGTTTGTTTTATCTCATTTTTGAGTACTTTTGCATCAAAAGAGGGATCATGAATGAAATCATACTTATCTTACATATATATGTTATGGGTCAATATCTTGAGACTCAATTTAGGGTCTTCAATCTCTTCTGTAATATGCAAGATGTTTTTCACAAAATTCTCCTTCAAATCTGCCACATACTTACTTTCACATTCATTTGAAGAGTCTTCAAATTGAGCCTCAAGGAGGTGGCTAGAAATTTGATCTACACATGGCTAAAATTCATTTTAAAAATTATCCTCCTTATGATACATACTCCTTTCCATTCATGAGTTACCTTCTTATAATCTTAGGAATATATGGTCTTCATCATTTTTGGACAGAGAGAAGAGATTCATGTTATATAGGAAGGGTGCACCTTTCAACTCAAGGTCAATCACATTATCCTCATGAGTAGGGGAAGAATACAATATTGGGGTTGCAACATGAAAAAAATATTTTTCTCCATCTTAATCATTCCTTATAGAGTCTTATTGTTCACAAGGACAAGGAAGTACTCCATGCTTGCTACAGTGATCAACATTAAACCCTTTTGGTGAAGATAAGGACATCAGCTCCTCGGAGAGGTCTTGTTCAATTTTCTTATCCATTATTGTATCAATAAATAAGTTGGATTCTTCTATATTCTCTATCTCATCACTGGTCATCCGTGAATCTAAAGGAGAGACAAAATTAGAAATAAATTCATCAATGATTACCTCAAAGTCATCTTCTTGAATAGCTTGAGTCTAGGATAGAGAATTGATCTCTTGAATATTTTCATGGTTTGTGGGGTCTTTGACAAGCTTTGGTTCATCTACCATAAAACAATAATTTTCATCTCTTGAACACATTGTTTCTCTATAAGTTTTTCCTCATTCGAAAATGAAAATAGTAATGGAGGCTCAATTATCATGCTTTCTTCATCATCCTACAAGGTGCTGATTTGATTCTCATGAGAAGGTTCAAGGACCAAGAATTCATGAGAAGTGAAAAATAATATTTTAGGAATATAAACCTCATAATACTAACAAACATCATGATCTTATTTTGAAATGTGAGTTTATTATTTTTCCCCATTATGAATTTTTTCAAGATGATCATATCTTTCTTGTATATCCTCAGCATAATTCAGAATTTCAAGGTTGATTTGGGGATTAGAATTTCCTTTTGCAATGCTAGAAATTCTTTCCAAAGACTCCCTTTTCAAGGATTTGATTTCCTCATCTTTATATGAAATAAAATCATCTAGAGGAAGGGAGACAAAAGACAATGCTTTGAGTTTCTTGGTCAACTGCATGAAGTTAAAAACATTACCTTTAGAATATTCTTCATCTTCATTCTTTTTTTATAACATATTGTATCTTTGAACTACATCTTCCTCATCAAGCTCTTGGATTTTTGATCATCAATAGGTGCGAGTCCCATTTTCTTTTCTTTAAAAACATTCTACTTGAATTGAAGACACTAGTATTTGATGATAGGATCTTCATAGACAACAATTTTCTCCATTCTAGACATTCTGTCCATGACTACTATAGAAATTCCACTAACCTTCTTTTCCTTAGCTGATTGCAGATTTTTGTTTGAAGTAAGAAACCTCGTAATCATTCATAAATAATTACCCTTGCAATAGCTGGTCTAGAATGATGGTTGATAAAAAAATGTATATCTTGGTGGCATTCTTCTTCTTCTTCATGCTTTTTTTCACTCATTGTTGTTGAACACCAATCTATAAAATTCATCATTGTGATGCAGGAAACAAATGTGATATGGACTTGTTCCTTGATGAAGTCACACTCAAAAATATATTTTTATTTTTAACCTAATTTTTTTGGTTTTGAATAATATACTTTTTTTATAAAAAATTTCAGAGATCTTTATGGTGCACAAGGATAGATCTCTTCCCATTGGATTCTCCAAAAACTATTGGTGAAATAATTTATCATGTTGCAAATTATTTGTTTCCACCAATGGCCATGGAGCTAAGCCCCTCCTTCTTGTGTATGGGGAGGCTCCAATTATTGAATGTAAACTATCCTAATTCTATGGGGTAGCCAATAGGTCGAGGATCAAATAGGAACACTTCATTGGGCTTGTGAAAAAGTGTTTGTATGGGGTACACAGGAGGAATTTGAAGCGACGAGGTATAAAGGCGAGTTGGGGAAATTATGAAAGATAGGGTTATTGTTGTGAGTAGTAACTAGTTGAGTTCACACACAATAACTAGAGAGGGTCCACATTCAATTAGAATAAAAAAATGGAAGCAATTAACAAGACTAATAAACTAAAGACACACATTTATTTAGATTCATCAATCAAGGACATAAAGTTGCTTCTCGGTTATTCAAGATCACTATGCTTGAAAAATTACATAATAGAGAGAGAAAAGAGGAAAGAATAAGTAAAGAAAATGGAATAAATGTATCTCTTATTTCTTGTGTAGTGGTGATACAAATCTCAACAATCTACACCAATCCACAATTACTACTAAAAAACTAACTTTCAAGATCCTTTCAAATGGAGAACCCATTCCAATTTATAAAATTTCACATCATCTTCTCAACTACCCCCAGTTGACCTTTGAAGTTCCTATTCCACTTGTGACATTTCATCTTCTTTATAAGTAACCATAATTTCTTTAAATATGGACATTTTACTAAGAATCTAGATTTATAGTATTATTATTTCTAGTTTTATAATTGTTGAAATTGGATTCCTAAATTGCCATTATTTATTTTTATCTAGTGTGATATCAGATTCCAATATGTTTAGTATTGGTTTTTAAGTAGTTTAATATCATATTCCAATATTTACACCATGCCATATAAGTATGTTCCTAACTCTATATTAATTTTATGAGAATGAGAATATGCCCATTCTCAACACACTCATAGTACAACAATGTTCCTAATTATTTTTCTATGATTCCTATATGATGCATGTGGATCCCTTTTGAAACTAAAAAAATGTGATATGGGTACATGTTGTATGAAATAAGAATAAAATATTGATTCTATGAGAATGGGAATGCCCATTCTCAACACACTCATTGTACAACTGTGTTCCTAATTCTTTTTATGTGTATCTGTTTTATCTCAATTCTTTTTTTATGATTCCTATATGAGGCATTTTGATCCCTTTTGAAAATTAAAACAATGTGATATGGGTACATGTTGTATGAAATAAGAAACAAATATTGAGTCTATGAGAATGGTCATATTCCCATTCTCATCACACTCATAGTACAAGTATGTTCCTAATTATTTTTATGTGTATCAAATTTATATATATTCTTCTTCCATAATTCATATATGTGGGATTTTGACCTCTTTTGAAAATTTATATCTTGACAGACTATAGGTTAAGTCATGGTGCATTTCCAAATACTCTTGTTGAGAGATTTAAATAATATATCTTGGCACTCTAAATACTATAGTTTTACATTCAATAATTAGGGGATTCTATGCATATAATTTAGTATCTAGACTTCAGAAAGGTTTGCATTTTATAAATTTTTTAGAACAATTAAAATGCAAGTTATTTATACTTATGCACATAGCTTTAGGAAAATACCATATAATTTTGTGGTTGTAATGAATGCATAAATCAAGACTAATTCGTACAAAAATCCAAAGCATTAATCTTTTGAAATGAATTCCTTGTAAATTACATCCAATTCCCTTTAAATCACAAGATCCAGCTCCCTGTAAACTTAGAACATAATTAAGGATTTTTTTTCAAATTAAATTAATTGCATTGTGGAAATTATATTATTAATAATACATTAATAAGATTCAATATTTCCATAAGAAAAAAAAATGTTTTATAGAATTATATTATGGAAAAATCTTCCAAAGTAATATAATACTCATTATTTCATTTAATTATCAAATAATAGTACAACTGTAAAGTTTTGTAGGACCAACATTTGGAATAATTTTTTTCTTAAAACCAACATCTCGGGCCGAGATGATTTCACATAAAAAATTATGATCTTCAATATTTTCTCCAAGTCAACATTCCTTATCATGTTCGAGTAGTTCAAGGTATGATTTAATGGCCACATGTCCTTTATCAGGTATCTTTATGTATTCACTATGCCAATTTTTGTTTGGTTTCCATGCCTAGATGATGTTATCCACATCTATATTTGCTTTATGTTTGTCTTAGATGGTCTGTGTTTTATTTGGCTTTAAAAAATCCCAATACAATATTGTACCTTCTCCTCTCCCTTGCGATTTCCAATATTGATCTCTCAACTTTTTATTTACATCATTTCCTTCATGTTGAAGGAAAATATCCCCATCTACTATCCCCATCCATATCTTTTCATTACTATTTCTTGGTCATATAAGTAGCATTTGTCCCTTGAACACATCCTTCAACAAATTAAATTCTTGATTAGACCTTCCACAAACAGGCCCAACGTAAATAAAATCATTACTTCAGATATGTTGACTAATGTAGTATTATTTGTGAATATGTGTGGCTCCTATTATTTGGTCATATATGTCTTTCTCTCATACTATTTTGGCCCAAAATAAACATCTGACCTCCTGCTATAATTTACAAATGGTCTCTAAAGCACGTAAGACATTTTCCCAATATGCAATCTACGGAAGTAAATAGTCACTACCTTCTCCTGTTACACTTTTCCCCCAATGCTCAATATATGAATTTATTACCTTTTTTAGATATTCCATTTCTTTGAGTTCTTTGAAAGGTGCCAAAGTAGGTTTCACTTCTAGAAAGTTTGGTTCACCATTATCCTTTGTATGCCATATATGGATATAATGAGAAAATTACAGATCCTTTATTGTTGCTTTTTGGTCCATCACTAGTATTCCATCCACAACATGGAATTTGAACATCTTAGGTTTGATGATACCCACTATCTTATGGTTTCCATCCAACAATAATGGCTCCACAAAATCATTTAAGTTGTACACTTCCTCAATAAGATAAGGAGTGAATGTACTTGACCCTTCTTGGCATGTTCTGTAAGATTCCATAATATGTGGCAAAGAAAATGTGTCTACTTTATGTAATGATGTTGTTAATCATCCAAAATTACCATCTATATCCTCATGAGTGTGTCCTACTATAAGGAAGATTAGATAAAATATGTTGAATAACATTTTTTGTCAACAGTGATGCAAATACAAATAAGGTATGATTTTTTATCACTTGAAGCATTATCTAATTGCAAGTAGCGGATCAATGGTTGTTTTACAAAATAAGTATCCTTGTTAGCAGTACTAACTAATTTTGAATGGCCAAATATTTCCTTGTACACTTTTACATTTTTCATGAACATAATTTTGTAATAATGCATCATGCAATGGATGATCCACAATGATATAATAAATATCCATACTCAACAATTATAGGTTCTTCAAGCTTCCTGAGATATCAAACTAATTATCTGACTATATATTTTGATCCACGTTTAACAAATGACAGGAAAAAATGGCCAAAATCCCTTGTCTTGTGTCTATGTTTGAACATACTAGTCAAAGTATGTGGTAGGTTTATAACATTACTTATTGAATTTTATTTTTTACCAATCCTTGGTATGGAATTTTTCATTTTACATCATATCAAATAGAGTAGAAATCAATTTCCTTTCATTTGTAAGTAATTAGTTAATTTCCAAGAGGGTTTGAATATTTCATAGCAACCCCTGGTGATGGATCTTATTCTTCCTATCCTTGTGGATTTAAAGGATATAATATCTGTAGGAGGTTGTCTACACATCATAGATTAATTGGATAAGTTCTTGTTTTATATTAACACACACTCAACACAAGTGAATAACCACACAGGGTTATCTCACTTGTTTATTTTTAGTGTAGAAATATTTTAATTATTTAGAATAGAAGCAAATTGTTGTTTGTGATTGTAATATTTTAGTTTTGTGATTTATTTAGATCAAGTTCAACTCCTTTCAGCAGTAAGGTAATTATGACTGGAAACGTTTCAGATCTACGAGCTTACATTCTAGGACACTGACAAACTAGTTACAGATGGGCTCAGAAATGAATAAACAGTGCTACAGAGGAACCGAGCAAGATAGGGGAAGAAACAATTACGATCTAAAGTCCTCAAGTTTATAGCAGTTCAAGAAATGTCTCCCTTTGACCAACTATGGAAGAGCCAGCAGAGGGATCACACGTGTCCAGATATTAGTGCATTTATCCAAAGGTGAATCTATAGTTAGGCCACACACATTCAAACGAGTGGCTGCTCTAATGTACGACCTTGGGGGGTCAAGCAGCGGCATCAGGGGAAAGGTTGATTCTTTGCCAATTGTTCAACACAAAAGGGTAACATTTACAAAATGTCTGGACAACTCCGTCGTGGAAAAAGTCACCATTATATTTTGTGTCAAAGCCATTAGGCGGGGAGTTAGAACGAGACCATTGAAAATTTGATCCTTTTGTTCAAAGAGAAATTGCTAAATTGCGATCCATCAAGACCAAATTTTATTTCATCCACATTAGGCATGCGAATCGTGTCCCAAAACTTTAGTTTGTGGGTACCCATTATCTTCAAACTATTTTCCCCGTCCATTCATACGAATGCCTCAATACAAATTCCTTTTAAGTGGGTACATCTTCCTTAGGGCTCAAAATATTACAAATATGACACCATTGGAAAGATCTTACCCTCACCTATGCCATGGAGTTCCATAAGAGTTCATTTTGAGGAGTGTAGGCAAAGAAAAATGGAAGAAACATATTTAGGCCTTCAATGCAACGATCCATCTATCTCAATCTTCCAGATTAGATTCCCATCTATATCCTCATGGGTCCTCTTCTTTCAAGGCACTGAATCAAGGAATCATGTACATACATAGATGTTGAATCAGGGCCTATTTTATCATAAGCATCAACAGTAGTGGTTTAGCTTCAACGCACTTTTAATGCTTCCCGATCTGTTGTCTATCACTCTGATCAGAATCTATCCAATTACAAGTAGAGGATTAGTGATTCATTGTATGAAGGGAAGTTTATTCTTCTTCACTAGCAACACTAACTCTTTCTTCTGAATGGTCAAATGTGGAGTTTAAGCCTTGTACCTTTTACATTTTTCATGCTCATCATTTTGTACCTAATTCATCATGCAATGGTTGTACTGTGATGAACTCCTACAACGATAACATCTGTATCGTGAAGCTGTCCTGAGACATCCAAAGCTAATTGATGTGACTGTATAGTCTCTGCTCGCACGTCTCAACATATGGCAGGCCATAAATGGCCAAAACTCCCCTGTCCATTGTAGGTCTATGTGTGAGCATACTAGTCAAAGTAATTAAGGTAGGTTCATAAAATGGTACTTAGTGTGAACTTTATCCTTGGTCTACCCATGCCTCTAGCTCATAAAATTTGTCATTGCTCACCTCATGCACAATTATCAAGAATCCAGTGAGGCTATTCTGATCTAACTGCAATTCCCTTTTGTGAGTAATAAGTTACCACTGATAAATTTAAATATATTCATTGTGCTCATGTTTTTTCGTCTCTCAATCCTTGGTGCGAGTGGAATTGTTGGGCATGTAGGAGTAGATAGTTACGTTTCCTTGATCAGAATTTGTGTACTGCATCACACTTAGGAAGAAGAACCATTATTTTTTGCTAGATGGAAACATGTGGAATTTTTTTGTCCCATTATGCTTGTTGAATGCTTGACTGTGATACCTAGGAAGTTATACAAGAATTCAAGCTCCTGCATTAGAAATTTTTTTCGAAGTAACTCATTTGGGGGTGCTGTGATTTGACAGGAACAAAACACTTTGGGGAAATTTTACTCCATCTTGTCCTATAGACCGAGTCAAATGTGGAGAGATATATGTCATTTATCTCAAACAATTATTGATATGTAGGCAATTATTTATGGCAATGTTTGATCTTTGTTTCTCTTTTCTAGTGTTTTCCATTCAATACAAGCCTATTTTTGTCTTATCAATTCAGATTTATGTTTATAGAAAGGAACTCCTTGGGTACCCATATACTTTGTGCCATGAATTATGTCAAACATCCATTCCATAAAAACTCATTTTATGTATCTCCATAGATTCTCTTACCAACATTGAAGATGAAATTTGTTGTTAATGCATAAAACACAATTATGTTTCTGTCAACTATCATTCAAGGCTCTAGTTGTGTGCCACAAATTTTTGAATTCTAACTGAAGCAAGAGGTAATTTTTGAAGACAATTAGATTTGCAACAACTAAAGTTCCACATTTTCCACTTCTTCTAAAAATATTGACCATTTTCTATCCTCATCAAAATTTTGATTTGATGGATTGGCTTGAGTGGTATCTAGCTTCAAACATTTTGTAGCATTATAAGATATTTTTATTACTCTATTGGATTGATTGTGATTAGTGGAATCGTATGAAATTGGATAAAAAACCGAGGTTTATCAATCTTCTAATGCATCCCACAGGATGAACTCAACCTCATTTGGGACTTCTTTGAATCTAATATCCATCTGAGAACCATTTATGTCATCTAATTTCCTAGCAGACCATTGTATAAGAGATCCTTCAGATAGGAAACATCCTTTTACAAGGAGGGTTGAATACTCTATCAATATGCACATCAAAGCTATTGAACATTCAATCTATTAAAGTGTACCATGTATCCTTTAACTATGTTTGTAATTGTTCCCTCTACTACAAATTTACACTCAATTGAGTAGTAATGGATTAATTTTGTAACGAATACCTTGAAATTAAAATTGTGTTGATCACTATGTAGTAAGGTGTAAACAGTCCAGTTGAGCACTCATTTGCTTATTCATAAGGTAACTTTTTGTTTCATTGAAAATAAAATGTTTTTATTGGCCAAACAATTAATTTATTAGGTTGTAGCAAGTATGAGCATTCTGAACACATATTTACCACATTCTCTATCCATACACAAAAATTCAAAGGAACCCAGCCTCTCTCCATCAATTTCATAAACTTATAGCACATGCGTTATATAATCCCATAGCTATGTCACCGTCTTTGCTACAAGAATTATGTTTAAGTATGACATTTTTTATGACAAAATCTCTTCTACCTTTAGGACCTGTATTGATGGTGCTTTTAGTGTCATCACTGCAATCTCCACCACTCTCCACATTGTAATCCTCTGAACCACAAACAAAAAAATTCACTATCCCAAAGTGAGGGGAATGGATGAATCTGCATGCTTTGAAAATTCACTCTCTTCCCTAGTAATGTAGTATCCTTTATTCCCGACATCTACCAAGGTTTTAAATTCACCAACTGAGAAAGGAAAATTTTACTCTCCCATCCAATATTGTGTTAACACTGACAACAAAAAATCCTCTTCTCACATATTTGTCAATGTAGTGTCTTCCTACTTGGATATACTCTTCCCTCTGTAACTTTGGTTCCTTTTGAAAACAAGTCCACATGATCATCCTCTACAAATGCAAAAAAAGCCCATGCTGTTGTAAACAAAATAAAATACAAATGTTTACGAGATGATGGAAAATATCTATTAAACCATTACATAAAATAAATTAAAAAGTATCATGTATGTACAACCATAAGTATATTGAAATACACATATCACATGCGCTGCGAAATTTCTATAATTCAGTAAGGTTTGGAAATACTTCAAAATGTATACATAATATAATTAAAATTATGACATGATTTGCAAACTATGATTGAACTAGACTCAATTGAATTTCCAAAATAATGATTGAAACAAATTGAGGTCACATTACCATTTGCTAACCTCTTGATCCAGATAGAGGTTAAATAGATCAAGGTTGAATTTAAATGATGAGAAATAAATAAATAAAGGTTAAATAGAAGTTAGTTCATAAACTTGATTGTTAACAACTTCATCTAAATATCTTCATCATATTAACATAACATATATTAATTTTACAATAATTTCTCATACTTCCCATAGTCACTGACTATGAGAATGAACATCTTATCCATTTTAAACATTCTCATAAAAGGATCTAATTATCATTCATTCTTTATGTTGTCGCGTAGGAGATTTTTTCTTTCTTTCTATATTTAGTTTATGAGAATGGGCATATGCCCATTCTCATCACAATGATAAAAATCTTTGTTTGTATGAGAAATGAATATCCACATTCTTATAACAATGATAAAAATATTTGTTTGTACGAGAAATGACATATCCTCATTCTCATCACAATAATTAAATTCTTTGTTTGTATGAGAATGGGCATATGCCTATTCTAACCCTTCTAACTTATTGAAGAAAAATTGAACTTAATCATTTAAATATCACTGTAAAGGATGTGAGAATGGGCAATTGTATATTCCAGAAAAAATTAAATATTACCTCTATTTTTCTTGTATGATTCTTATATGAGAATGTGCATATGCACATTCAATACAACATATAAATGTTTGTTTGCATGAGAATGGACATATTCCCATTTTGTCTATGTGTATTGCCTCGAGATAATACCTCTATTTTTCTTCTATGATTCTTATATGAGAATGGGCATATGCCCATTCAATATAAGATAAAAAAATTTGTTTGTACAAGAATGTACATGTGCCCATTATGTCTATGTGTATTGCCTCAAGATAAGAATATTTTTTTTCTCAAAAATGTAATAAAAACTAATTGCTCTAAATGTTCTTCCAAGGTACTATCTCATTATTTAGAACATCTAATATTAACCTTTGATGTGATTACTATAAGTTATATAGTTTTTATCAATTTCATAACCATATTATAGTATCAATGATTTTAACACAAACACACATGGGAGATGTAATTATTTTCAAGTACATTCAAGATATTTATAATGAAACTTGATAAATATCAAATATACCTATCAAAATATATTAAAAAATACAACTCAAGGTTAAATGTGATGAAAAATCCAAATAATAATTAACGACCCATAATTTCACACCCAAACAACACAGTAAAATACAGGATAACTTTTTTTTTTTTGACTCAAACACGACACGACATGCCACCACCGGGGTCACAACTAACTCCGTGGATAACTCAATACAAGGATGACCACAAGGGTAGCACGAAAATGTTCACACCCACCAAGGATGGTTCACTTTTCTATTTGACAAAACAACATAAGAAGCCACCACATAACACACCTACAGATAGGGCAAGCCACAATGAGGAAATTATTGATGGTTATTTATTTTTATGTAACCTCTTTCGATCCTTAACTACAGTTTGCTAAGACTCTAGATATGATTTGTACAATGCTTCTTACAATGCTAAGTTTTCTTTGGCTTATTAAATCTTATCCTCTTCTAACAACTAACAGTTCATTTCACCTTAGGGTCATTTTACAAATTTCACCATAAAAGGAATAATGTTCACTAGAGGAGCTAGGGTTATCATGTTATATAATTCTTACTCACAATGATAGTCTCGCCTATGATTACTTCAGGAATCTCTTGTTCTCAAGTAAGTCATCTCTACATTAATTTATCTGTATATATATAAATTTAGCTAACTTCTATAAGGGTAAACCACTCCATTTAATTTTACTTATATCACATCATTACAAGGTGTCGGAGAGTTTTGACTGAACACTTTATTCTCAAAATCAAGGTTTTACAATACTTATGCCAATGTAATGATTGAATATCATTTCTCACCAAGGTAAGTTACTAGTCTAACAACAAAAGGGAAAGAACACTTCACCACGTAGTTTTCCGAACATACCGAGACAAGGGATCTTCTAAACTCCTTGCAAGCAATGTTACAAAATTTACAACGCATTGAACTTTCTACAAAGAACTTCATAGTTTGAACTGATGAAACTTTTACACTCTTTTCCTTTAATCTACCCGCATAATCCATCTGCACAAATATTTACTAGAGTCAGTTCGCTAGAACTGAGCATGATAAGATATAAACCTCACCTAATAACTTATGCCATCTAGCATTTAAATAAATGAAAGTTTGCAATACTCCCTATCAAATAATTCCTAATCATGTATTCAAATCTTAACTGCACATCTCATGATAATACATTTCATACCCATTATTGTTCACTTCCCTAAAATCTGCTTACATATGAACAAAAATTCCAAGTGGAGAGATATGCAACCTTAACCTTGCATTTAATCATAATTAAAATACAGTAGTAATAATAACGCTCACCTAATACCCTCAACCTACTTCACATATATAAGTGTCCAACAATATTATCTTTCAATTAAATAAAAGCACCAACGACATTAAGCTCCTATAATAAATACAAGTGTCAATCTTATGATATTCATCAATATTACCCAAGTATCAAACCTTTAAAGAAAATCAAGGATATGTAAGTATACTATTGATATTTATCTCACAATTTTAAGAATATACTTATGTAAACAAGGGTTCCACAAATCAGTAAGTTCATATATTATTTAGATATCCTATCGGTTGTTTATTATCATGTCTCTATATGCCTCTATTAGTATAAGAGTCCAACTCAGAGGAATGAATTACGAACAACAATACCGTCATACTTTGTTAATGAGTAGAAGGTACATTTGGCTAGCTAAAATATGTAAGCGTGGTCCAAGCCACTATAAATGCAAGTATCAACATTATCTCAACTCCCAATTGTGATGCAAGTATCAATTTTTAGCTAACATAATAATCATCGTAAATGCCAGAAAATATTCCAAGCGTTAACCAAGTATTGAAATAACATATTTATCCTTACTGGTTACCTGATAACATAATATATCATATTATATAATTCAACCTCCACTTGCATATCTCAATTTATGGGTATTAATCATTGTCCTATATAATGAAGTTAAATAATTTCAGGTCGACTTCTATCCTTACTGTCATATATGGTATGTACAGTCCCATTATGGTAGTTGTCACCTTTACTTAAGGTTGTGTATGAATCCATTTTAGGGTAGTTCTCATAACTTCCCTATTCATCTGTTTTCCTACCAAAAAGCATTTCAACAAGCTTTGAAGTCAAAGTATAGGATAAATTTATAATCTCATATTTCAAGCATTGTCTGAATTCATATGCCTGAGGGCCATCACATGTCAATCAAACTTGAAGAATGTACACATTCATGAGAGTTCGATGTATCCAATATTACTTTAACTGATTCGAAGATCTAAGTAGTGCCTCAAACTTAAGCCATATAGTTATCCACACAAACTAACGTCTTGAGTGCTTACCGTATTCAAAAAGGTCACAAAATAGAAACCCCATTAACACATGCTTCAGGAGCGTTCCAATCTAAAAAAAATAAGCTCATAGTAATAATAATAGTAGAGGGCCTGGTGAGGGGTTTTCAATAATCCCCAAAGTAAACGATAATCAAAGGAGTCAGATAGTATCTAGAAAGGACCATAAAACCAGTACGACTCTCCCCAAATAGAAGCCTCCAATCCTAATGGGGGGGGGTTTATATTATTATCAAACCACATTAAAAGACCAACACAGTCTTCCGAGAAAATTTCCCGTTTTCAAGCCATGTTTTACATAATAAAAACAAGACAAGAAAAATTCTAAATCTCATTCACACACCACAATATTTTCTACAAAAACCACTGTTCACAGGAGTAATCAAGGCAAAATGATAAACCAACTTTATAAGATCGATAAGCGAGAATCACTGGAGAGAGATCAGCTCATGCAATTATGATTAAAAGTCATTCGAAAACCCATCTCTTTTTGGGCATCTCTTTCCAAGAAAGAGTCAACATATATATGTAAATAATTATTAAATAATATCAAGAGTCCGAACGTTATTTACTTAGTAAAAGAATAACACAACAACAATCCAAAAGAAGCTCACATCTACAGAATTCAAACAAAATTGCAGAGATTGATTTATCTAAATGCTAAAGGAAATAAATCATCAAGAGAGAGGGTTAGGGCTTATCATGCCTGTTTTAAACGCATCCACCAGCAACATATCCAGCAGGGACTGCAGGAACATTAATGTTGCTATTCTAGTATGCCAACTAGTGTCGTTAGTTGCAGATATAAGCACAGACACAACTGATGAAACATATGGCTGGGGAATTTCATGCCATTTTAATAGTTCCATAGCTGTTCTTGCTAAAGTGGATAACTCCTTATGCGTAGTCTCCTGTAAGGAAATAACAGGATAGAGAAGACCAACAATTATGTTTGTCAAAACTGCAGCTCGTCCAGACTTTAATGCTGATATAAGAAAATAGAATGTTGTTTCCATCCATTTTATATATTCTTTTTCCTCAGTATCACCTTTATCATTCTTTTCACCAGAAGAGACCAGTTGTCCATCAAGGACACTCGATTTACTGGCACTGTGAATCTCATTCACATATAGACTGGCTCTTTCCACAAGAAATGTACTCCAATTAAGTCTCTCCATCAATTTGGACGACTGATCCCCAAATGCTGAATTGAAACGAAGGTTTGAGCACAAAATGCTAAGAAGAGTGCCAATAGACTCTCGTACCTGGGCAGCAGAATGGCCCATGCAATTCAAAACTTCCCCTAATAAGTTCATAATTGCAAAGCAAATTGTGCTTCATGAATATTCTGATATGAAACAGATCCACCTCTAAGAGATTCTCTTCCATGAGTTACATCGTAAAACAAGTAAGGTCTCAATAGAGAATCTTTGTAATAAATTTCATCAGGTTTCCTGGTAACACTCTTACTGTCACATAGTCGATTTTGATAAAAATATCTTGAAGGAGAATCCCGAATTTGAGGATGCATTCCATACTGAACAGATAACAACATAGTTGGACAACCTGCTTGTTGGAAGCGCTCAAAGAAGCTTCTACTGTACTGCAACATGCCTGTTGCCTGGCTAAAAACTGTTGCAGGCTGTTGCTGTGGATCCCTGACAAGAACACACCTCGCAGCACCCAATGAAAGTGGAGGTAACACGCCTACTTCACTAGCTTGTAGCTTCATCTAAAACCACCATAACAGACCCACGCGGCCAGCAGGGAAGAGCGCCCCAAAGTCCTGCGCACTCAGCAATCCTCCCACCCCATCTTCCAAACGTCCATCCAGCATTGGGCGTGAGCAGGATTCAATGCGGCCAGGGAAGGTGAAGAGAAACAAAGGAAAAAGGGACAGGTGCGCAGCAAGAGAAAGACACTTTTCTCACGTTTTTCACCATTCTACAGTAAATCCGCCCAAGAAGATCCCGCGCCGCCAGAGCAGGAAGTTGCAGGTAAAAGACAAAAATAAAAACATGGAAGATATAATAATGAATTCCATCTGCAGGGTAAGCGGCCAGTATGGAGGGAAAAGGCGCCCCAATCCAGCAAAGGTCAATTTCATCATTAATTTTACAGCCGACTAGGGCAGAAAACAGGCGGCCCAATAATAATCTCCCACTTCTCACCAACTTGTCAGGCAAAAATTTTTACTTATCCACAAAATGAAATAAATCTAATTAATCACAATTTCATTTTTAAAAATTTTTCCGTTAGGTCGACAAACTGACGGCAGTAAACAACTGCGAAGTATAACTAATATCCATTCTTTTATTATTCATTTTTATTATGTTTTAAAATGTTGCGACACCTGACGGGGTTCGAAAAATTCGTTTAGGACCTAACACGATAGTGACAGCGAATAAAAATAATAATAATAATAATAATAATAATAATTTAATCGAGGGGTCGAGCACGAGAGTGATCAAAACTACGGCAAAATAACTTGCAGGCAATTAAACAACAATCAACAGGAGGTTCGATATAGCAAGAACAAGGTTTTCTTTTAATAGGATACTCGCGAGGGACGCTGTGGGCCAGCAACCAAAACATCGACACCGACGCAAGCAGGCAAGCTCAACAAGACGACGACACCAACGTTTCAAAGGGAACACAACGGCGTTCAGCCCTTAGAAGCACGGTCGCCACAGAATAACAGAGCAATGATGAATGGGGGCATTACCCATGAAATATGGTATTAGTACCAAGTAATAGGATTGTCCTTTGTAATCAATGAGGAAATAATAATATATTCTTTTGGATCAATCCACCCCATCCCCTCTTTCTATTTAAGTCGTCATTCCCCATCTATAGTTTAGGGAGTGGTTGAAGCAAGTAAATGATTCAACATTTGAGTGATTTTGTGAAATCCACCGTGTCACATATAGTTTCCCTAACTATCCCCTCTCATCATTGCTAGTATTTATTATTGAAAAAAATGAGACACTAATGAATGGAGAAGGTGTAGAACGTAATAAAACAATTAAATATATATTCATAAATCCTATTTACAATTGAATAGAAAAATAAATAATAATATTCATGCCCATAATATGACATGTAATTAATAAACTAATAATATTAAAACTTGAAATTAAACATCATGTATATTGTGTCGCAAGTTTACTAATTAATCCATGCATGCATCTCTCCTTCTCTAGCATAAATTAGTATCAATTAATTTTAAATGTAGAAAATAACCTAAAAATGGCTATGATAATGTTTAAAATTTATATTTTATTTTAAATGCAAATAACCTAAATCATGACTATCATAAAGTTTAAAATTTATATTTTATTTTATAATGCAATAAACCTAAAACATAGCTCTGATTTTTTTTGAAAATTTAAATTTTATTTTAAGTGCAATTATTAAACCTAAAACAAGTCTACGATATTGTTTAGTATTTATATTTGTTTTTTACCAATGGCATAGTGAGGCCATTAATTTGTAAATAAATTTTTTTCCACTATTTATTTATTAATTAAAGGTACTTGTTTGTCAAAAAAGTTTTGGACCGCCTATTGGAGGGAAATTAGAGAAATTAATGGAAATTAATTCACGTCACTTTGTGGCATGGTAGAGAGAATGATGAAGGTTATTGTTTTCGATGATGGGAGAGGTATTGGGAATCACAAGGTTCACCATGGGTCGACAAAGCTATCTCTTTCTTGTTCATCATTTTCGCTTTCTTTTTCATCAAGTTTCCACTTTTTTTGTTTGTCCTTCCACTTTGGGCTCCATGTATTTCGTTAGACCATTTTTTCTGTGAAACAAAATATTTGAAGAATATTTATGAGATATCATTTATTCTCTCTGCTAAATTATTTATTAACCCTTTCCACTTTGGGCTCCCTCTATTTCTTAAGACCATTTTGGCTTGTGACGCACAAGATTTGAAGAAAATTCCAGGCATGAATTATCTCTAAACTCCTGTGTTGAATTATTATGAGATGAAGAATATCATTTAGTTTTCTTTCCCTTATATTCTATTCTAGGTTTAAATATAATGCATTTTTTTGATTTGATATGGTTATTAAGAATATCACTTCAATGTTTTTTGAGACATGCGTAGTTGTTAACCTAGTCGTAGTTGCTAATATGGGGAGTTATCTGTTATGATTTTACCAAAGTACAAAGTGGTCTTAACACGTGGGAGACACTACTTATTTACCGAGTTGTGTGGGTGAGTTCCGTAGGCTGAGATTGACTCATTATTAGAAGAAGAATTTACTTTTTGATAGTGAAGAAAATGTTTACTTCTTTTTTAAATTGAAGATAAGTTTCATTGATACTTTCTAACTCTTCTTTGTTGTATTCCGAGTTTTTGGGTATAAATATAAATTATAATGTTGTATTTCTTTATCTTTTGTATTTTTTGATATGGGTTTTAAGAATATCACTTGAATCTTTTGTAAGACTTGGCATAGTTTTTATACTCCATAGTTATAAAAGGATTCATCTAAATATGAAAATTTTCTTGCATGTTTCAGAGACTCAACAAGATCATTCCCTTGCAAAAATATGTATATAATTATAAGAAAATCTACTTACAATCCTTCATGCTAAGACGAGGAGTTAACTATTTTGTTATTTCTAAAGTACAGTTGTGGGGTTACCACCTTAGGTAGCATTACTTATATTTTTGAGCTTGGTGGCCTAGTTGCGCAGGCCCAAATGGGTTAGTGAGATGCGTAGGATGAGTTAGGAGCGTGAGCTAACCAGCCAAGGTCAGTAGGTGAGACACCCTACTAAGGTTGGCAAGTGAGTTGACTCACTGAGCTCGGTGGGTGAGTTGTACCCTCCGAGCTGACCCACTCAGCTTGGTAGGTGAGTTGACATTCCGAGCAGGGCGGCGAGCTGATCTATTGAGCTAGTAGTTGAGATGGATTATTGAGCTGGTCGTTCGAGTTGACCGATCTAGCTTTCCATTTGTGTTGGTCAGTCAATTTGGCCGGTCAAGATGGGTGGGCAAGCTGACATGCTGAGTTGAGAAGGTGAGGTTGATTGGATGAATTGGGTGGGGGATCTGACTTCCCAAGCTGGGCTAGTAGGCACACCTACCGAGCTGGGTGGGTGAGTTGACCTGCCAAGATGGGCTAGCTAGTTGACCTACCATGCTGGGTGGGTGAGATCACCTTCCGAGCTACAGAACTATTGAACTTAATAATGGTCATATATAGGAATTAAAATTAATAATTTCAATGTTGTATCTAATGAAAAAATGCACGTTCTCTCATAAATTGGAATCATAAAAGAAGAACAAAGATAAAAATCTTACTTCTTTTAGAATGGATAGTTTCCCATTCTCACAACCTTCATAGAGTTATTGAAAAGAATAAGTTCAATATTTCTTGTATTTCAATGATTAGAATTGGTATATGCCTATTCTCATACAAATTTTTTTATCTTCCATTGAATGGTTAGGTATCCAATCCTATAGAGGTATTAAAATGTTTAAGTTCAATATTGCTTGTATTAGAATGTTTAGAAGGAGCTTATGCTCCATCTACATAAAAATAAGCATTTATTTTTTGTATTGAATGGGAAGATGCCCATTCATGTCATATAGGAATCATATATGAAGGATATAGATAAAATTTAATTTGTTTTAGAATGGGCAGTTTCCTATTATCATATAGGAATCATATAAGAAAATAGATAAAATTTAATTTGCTTTTTAAATGGGAAGTTCCCCATAATCACAACCTTCATAGGTATTAAAATGATTATGTTCAATATTGTATCAAATGAACAACTACCTAATCCCATATAGGAATCATAAAAATAATAATATAGATAAAATCTAATTCACTTTAAAATGGTAAGTTGCCCATTCTTGTAGCCTTTCATATAGTTTTTAAATAAATTAAGTTAAGTATTTATTGTATTAGATTGACCATATTCCTTTTCACTGTTATTTCCTATTACTTTTCCCATTAGTAATGATCAAGTTTCTTTCTTATATTGCAATGATTAGAATGGTCATATGCCCATTCTCATACAAACAAACATTTTTATCTTGAATCGGGAAAATTCCCACACTCTTAGAGGAATCATAGAAGAATAAGATAACATTTAACTTTTTTTAGAATTGAAAATTTCCTATTCTCATATTTGAATCATATATTAGGAAAAATAGAGAAAATGTACTTTATTTTAGAACGGGTATCTCTTCATTATCACAGTCTTCATAGTTCTTAAATTAATTAATAAGTGCAATTGTGTATTGAATGAGCAAATGCGAGTTCTCGTATAGGATTCATAAAAGAAGAATAGAGATAGAATTTGAATTATATTTAGAATGGATAGCTTCCCATTCTCACAACCTTCAAAATAATTATTAAAATGAATTAAGTTCACTATTACTTGTATTAAAATAAAAATAATAGGAGAATGCCATGGAAATGTCCTTTAACTGATTTCCTATAACCATGTCTACAAGGAAGGGAACAAGGTTTCAATTTACCTTACAGAAAAGAGGTTCAAAAAGGTTTAACTTTATGTGTCATTGTAATAATTATTAATGATTGAAAATCATTCTCTGTCAGTATTGGCTATAAAGGAAGAGTAAGAAGTAATGAGGAGACATGTGAGAGGTAGGATGATATAAATGCTTACATTGGTTTTAGAAAGGACATTTGGTTTAGAGGAGGGCTTGATAAAGTATAGATCATTAGTTTTAGAATGGACGAGAAGGTTTTGAACTGGGTTAGTTTTATTGCCATTTTCAATAGAGAAACAAAAATGATAGGTGGTGATTTGGTTCGTCTAGAACCTAATTCGACCAATGGGATTAGTGGAGGAGTTTAGATGATACTGGAAAAGGAAGGTATGTCTCATCTCTCTTTCAAGAAAATTTTAAGGCCACGAAGAAGCCTTGAGAAAGGATTTTTCTAGTCATTCAAAGGATGGTCGGGCTAGTATTAGGGGGTGTTTCTATGCCAACCTTCTGTGGATTTTATTGCTATAGTGGTTAGGATAAAGAACGAGTGAAGGGATATTTACAAACTGAAGAAAAAATGCGATGAGGAGATGGGAAATTTTTTTGGTGGGTAAAGAGAAAACTAAGACATCAATGTCCATATTTTGAGTGATATTCTTTACCTAATCCTTTCAATAAATCACCCTACACTTGAATGCAATTTATCACCCTAGAGGGTAAGTACAAGGTATTTTATGCCCACCATTTCCTTACGTTAAGTCATATCTTCCATGGTATGAATTATAATTTCCCTTTCTTTCTCAGTCGTTCCTTGCACAAATTAATCAAAAATTTCCAAAAAGGAAAGTTGAAAATGCATCTTCATTAGGGATTGATGATGAGCTTATTCTTTTTGGGTTCTATAGATTTCAAATAAATTTGACAAGTTTAGGGGCTTGTTGAACGTTGATGTAAAACATGCTGAGGATGAGAAGTATATGGAGTAGGAGGATGATGGGGATTCCTCATCTTTGGGATCAGATGGCATGAAAGAGTCTATTATGCCGTCAATAAACATTGTAGATGTTATTGGTAATATGGAGAGGGAGGATTTGGAGCCACTTTTGGCTAATGATTTGGAGTCAAATTTGAAGGACCTCAATGACAATTGTAATCTAGCCAAACAAATGAATAACATGGGGAAGAAGAAGGGTATTGATACTACGGCCAATGTTTCTTTCTCTAATATAAAAGGAGAACCTTCTAAAGGAAAAGAAAAGATGGAGTCTGATTAGAGTATGGCATTGGAAAAAATTTCCCTTAGGGTTCTATAGGTAGAAAAGGATGTTGATTCTAATCGGTGAGGCTGGGGAAAAACATGGGATATAGTTTCATGAAATATATTGAGGCTTGTAAAAAACATTTGTAACTTCTTAAAATTCCATCAAAGAGGTTGGGCTTAAAAAATATAGTTATGGAAATTCATAGAAAGCTGGTTCAACTGGAGTAGAGCTGCAAAAAGCACAGGCTTAAGCTTCACCTCAACATCTCAAAGGAGGACAAGATGGTGAAGGATGATATGAGGGACATTATTGCCAAAGGAAAAAAAAACTATGGAATAATAACTTTAATATATGAAAATTATATATTAGTAACTACATTCTTATGCACAAATTTAGAATATTATAAAATGATAATATTGAAGCAGTGTTGTTGACACTTATGGGTGTCGTTTAAGTTGCAATATGAGTGAAAAATTTGATAATAATTTAATACCTATATTTATTCAAGTAACAATATGAGTGAATATGAGATAAAAAATGATAATAATAAAGTAGCGTTGTTGATGGTTTTTGGTATCCATCATGTAGCAATCTAAATTAATAGATGTTACATATGCATATGGTATGGTATTTTAAAAGACATTTTTTTAGGTACGAGAAAGTGACTAAGTGTAGAAACAATGTGCACGTGGAAAGGGTAATAGAGGAAACATGCAAAGGAGTGAATAATATGAGCATGTTGGATGATAGAGTTTTTGTGAGAGATGGAACAAAGGGCACGTAAGGACGACTGTAGGAAGCCATAGGACTTAGTAATTTCTGGGTGTTGGGATAAATATAGACATGGAGTGTGTAGACACATAAGGAAATTTTGCAGTAAAAAAGAGTCTATTTTTGGATGAAGGAACTTTTAGTTTTGAACTAAAAGCATAGAAGCTAATAATAGGATTAGAACTAGATTAAACTATAGATGATTTATTATTAGGCAGAGCTTGCATGCTTCCTTCATTATCCTTGTAGTCGCGCATGACTATTTTGAGCATGCAGCCTATTTTGAGAGTACATGTGTGGTGAAGGAAAAGTCCCCACACCCCTATATATGTATTTATTTTCATGGTTTTGGTATCAACATGATCACCAGTTCATATGTATTAGAGTTATGTTGTTGGCTTATGAGCGTGCATGACCTATGATAGTATTATGTATGTATTTTAGCTACTGGTTTGTCCATGATTTAATACAATGGATCATTATGGTTGGATATTGATTATTGGTGTTTCTTCTCATAGTTATTGTATGGTAAAATCTGGTATTAATATTTATTTTGATCTGTATGGTTTACTTATTATGTGAGTGTTTCCAAGTTGAGCTCATGGATTTGATTGTGAGAATGAGATATGCACTATGAGATCTGGTTATTATAAATATGCATGCTAACACCCCTGGTTAGATAGTAATAAAGATGGGATCTGGTACCCTTTGCGCACTTCAAGTGAGTTCTCGCATTTGTTTGAGTGTTGTGTCAGCGCATCTAGGGTTGTTGAGTAATAAAATGAGACTATATTTTCGGTTTTGTTTCTGGGACCTCTTTTCAAACTATTTACCAAGATGTTGAATGATGATGGAGTATTGATTAACTCTCATGGCAATTGAATATTGGGTTAATTGACAAACAAGACCAGTTTGTGTAGAGATATAGTACCCGGACGTGATTTTAATGTGCGCATAGTGGTTTAAAGAACATCTTTATCATGAAATCTATGAGACATTCTTTTGTTGTTTTTTAATAGAGTTGTGCAAGTGGTTTCTTGTGTATGCATCAAAAGAAAATTTGGAGTTATAAAACAAGGACTTGGATGTAGGAAGAGTATCAGGATTTTTTTGATGCAGATGAACCATGGACGCTTATTGTAGATCATTGGTGGGCTAGTGTTGTGCACAGTTATACTTTGGAGTACATTGTTTCTAGATATTCTTGTCTGGAATTTGATGAGTTTGAATAGTTGCGCAATCCAATAGGATCTTACTTACGCGATATTCCTTTAGTGATTAAGATATTGATGGTGGTACTAAGTTTAGATCACCTACATATGGCTAGCTAAACATCCCACCACACATAGGGGTAGGAACAGGTGTGGTGAAATATGGTAGACCTTGTGGAAAAAAGGCAGAGAGAAGAAAGGTGGCTTAAGTATAATTAAGCACGGGAGAGGGAATTAGTGAAGCAGCACTGATATTGAGGAGTCTTTGGAGTTGTGGAGGATGATGTCTTGTAGAAGAATTTGAAGCTCACGCGGATGATGTGGAGCCAGAGCACCAGGATCTCCCCCACTTAGGAAAGCGCAATAGAGAATCCCCTCCGGCTTTGGATGAGAGTGCATCTGATCCCACTATTGTGACCTAGCCCTTATGTTTGGTGTTCGAGTTCCAGAAGTAACTATTGATAAACATGCGAGTGTAGGTAATCCAGTAGATTCATGTAGATATCATTTCCCTTTGAGTTAAAAAGTACATCAGGAAACACATACATTCTATGGCATCACAAGAAACAACATCTTTGTTTTTTGGAGGATCAATTGGAGGAATACTTTCTGGTGCATCATCAGGATAGAGTGTGGGTGCACAGAACCTTGGAAAAATGTCATGGAAGTACTACAACTTCATAGAATATGGGAGTCTAGTTTAGTACTATGGTTGGGACGCAAGGAAGTACATCCACTGGGTTTGAAGGAAGCCCACTGTGTATGGAGGATCAGGAGGCTCGGGATCAAGTGGATCAGGTGGTAGAGGAAATATTGGTGGGGGTTTTGGTTCTAGAGTGGGTGGACAAGGTCCATACCCTCATCATCCACAACAAATATTTTATGAGATGTCTCTTCACTTGCTAGAATATAGAGGTATTGAGGATGTTGTAGAGCATGTACACAAGTGTGAGATACTATGGTGCACTAAGGGAATCACAACTCTTGAGCATAAGGAAAGTCAGTTTTATTACTACTTTGCAAGGGTGCATGTGCATATTTGGTATAAGAAGTATGACATGAATAAGACTGTTGTGGATTATAATGCGCTACATAATACTTTCTTGGATGAGTTCCATATACCTGAGTTTGAATAGAAAAGCATCAATTTGCTTAAGGAAATTAAGAAGGTCATGGATGAGAGTGTAAGATAGTATGAATCACGCATTTTAAGACCTTGTTATCGAAGTTGTCTTATGATATTCATCCTAGCCAACATGCACAATGGTTCATTTGTGGATTAATAACACCATTTAGAAGGGCTGTTCTCTCATAAGACTTTAATAGATCTGTGCCAGGCTTTAGAAGTAGCTCTGGGAATTGAGGAAGTTGGAAGTGTGGACATCAGAGTTAGCCCATTCTTGGAGGTGTAGATAACATCTATGGTGAAGCAGTTGGAGAAACGTTTCACCAATTCATCTCATGAGATGCAATGGAATATGGTGTATAGATTGTGAGGTTGAAGGACACACTAAGGATAGCTTCCCTCATAAATTAGTGCATGCCATGTTGTTGGATTGTGAGATTTGTCACTTGTATCATGATTCGAGTAGATTCCTATTGTTAGAGTGCATAATCTGGAAGAATGTATCTTATTACTGTAAGATTTTTAAGTCTCACACTCATGATATAGAGATAACTATAGATTGATTGATCATATTCATGAGGCTATTGAGAAAGGTATGTGCTATACTAATGTAGCTAGTGGATCTAAGGAACAAGGAGAACAATCATAATGAAGGGCGCACTAATGGGGATAATAGAAATAGAGGTTTCATGTGATAAGATACTAGAGGTCGAGGTCATGGCCGTGGTAGAGGAGATTTTCCTAGAGGAAATTATTTATACTTGTGGATCTCCTGATCATTATCAAGCATGAGTGCCCTCAGAATGTGGTTTTCTCATGGTGTGGAAAGTAGCATAAATTTAAAAAAATCCTTGACTTATATGAGCACATGAGAAAGCACCTAAAGTAAGACAAGGGTGTGCAAAATGATTAAGGTATAATGCATAGTTCAAAGATCAATGGATGCCAAAAGTTAGGCTAAATTTTGAATTATAACCAGTGTTAGTTACTACACGCATTGAGGCTATGCATGCCCGTGAACCTCCGAAGTATGAGTTAACTATAACAAAGTCAAGAATTAATCAATGCCATGCACCCTAATGTTGAACATCATAAATAATGTTTACTTAGAGACTATGGATGTTATTAGGAACTTGCAGGGAGAGATTCATATTTTGAAGGAACAGGCACGCGAGTTGTAATGAAATAAGAATATTGAAATTCCATAGAAGGGTGTAGATGATTTAAAGGAGGTATGTCAAATGTTGTGCCATGAGAACATAATCCCCTTATTAGGAGAGTGGTTGAGAGAGAAATTACCACACACAGGTAATGAGAATGAGAGGCGGATACTCCATGAAAATCTACCTCCCCATAATCACAAGTATGATAAAACAGATTATATTGAATGTGGTCATTGATGGATGGCTTCTAAGAAACATTCTTATATATACAAGTGCAGAAGTTAATGTAATCATGTTGGACACTTGGAATCAGATGGGAAGACAACCATTGTAGCCTTCTTTGAATGTGCTATATATGGAAAACAAAACTAGAGGTGAATATTATTGGGGTATTAAAAGATGTGACTATTAGGATTCAGGTAGCCAAGTTTACTGGGAAATTTGAAGTATTAGAGCTTCATGAAGGTAGATAGTTTCCTAGCGTTACTTGGGGCACCTCTGGTGTTATGCGAATACTATATATTTTCACTTCAACAAGGGGTGGATTATCTTTGAGAACAAATAAGAGTGCACCATTATACCTTTGATAGATGCAAAGGTTTACCTCGTATGTTGAGCCTTTGAGTGATGAGGCTTTGAACAGGATATACGTGCATACAATCAAAGATCCTAGGGTAGTTGAATCCATCTAAGGAAGGAGTGATACAATGGGATGTTGCTCCTTCAGTTAGTGATACTAAAAGTATTGCTTGTATGACAACTGGGCTCATGGAAGGTATGAAGTAGTCGAGTGAGAGATCAAGAATATTGTTAATTGAGTGGTCAGGATCATGTGCCATTTGACGCATTTGAGTCATAACCGGGTACCTCTATACAATGGTGAAGGGAATATTGATGTATTTTTGTATGCCATAGAATCCCAGTGGAAGAGATGAGGGTGAGTAGAAGAAATATTTCTGGTTTATACCCTGCGTGGGATAACAGTGCATTGGTGGATTACACATAGAGACAACCTATTGGAATGGCAAGAGGTGAGAATCACCTTTTCTACTAGGTTTCTAAGGAGCAATGTACCTTCATAGATATGATGAATTCCACGGGAAGCCCCATGCTTCGTCACACCATGCTCAGAAATATGAGATACTTCTGACGGAGGGGATAGGAGGCCTTACTACCATATCTCTGGGTACATAAGTTATACACCACCCTAATTAGTTGTGCGCACATGCATGGTATGTCCATGAAGAGTTTACATGAGAGAAAATTAATTGGCATGAGATGACCTCAAGTATGATCCATAATTTTGATTACTTTGCTACTAAACCTCTTATCGATGAAGACATTACAGATTATGAAGTGCCTTACTCTGGGAGATAATGTGAAGGTTGAGGAACTTATTTTAGACATGTTTAGAGATCTATATTTGGAGGCGTGCCTTGAACTTGAAGAGACTGAAGAAGAATAAATGATCCACACTTGGGAAGAAAAGGAAAAGGGTAAACCAATATGCACATGATAGATGATGAGGATGATGAGGACAACAACCTTAGATGTTAACCACACTGAAGGTACGCATGAGGTGATAGACATAGCAGATGAGAAGGCATGCGTGTATCATGAGCCTATGAAAATGAAAGAAGGTTAACATTGGGACAGATGTAGAGCCTAAAGAAGTAATTATTGATGATTACTAGTTGGAGAAGGAGGTGGCTAAGATTATTGAACTCCTGTGTGAATTTCAGGACTTATTTCTATGAGGCTATCATGAGTTAAAATGTGTACACCCTTATTTAGGTGAGATGGGAATCAAACTTAAAGAAGGCATGTGCACTCGATTAGGAAGAGACCTTATAGGATGAATCCTAATCTGTGTGTTAAGGTAATGAGGAAGAAGTTGATAAGATGCTTGAAGTCTGGAATAATTGAGCCCATTTACGGAGTCTAGAGTGGGTGAGTCCCATGGTCATTAGTATTAAGAAGGATGGGAGAATAAGGATCTGTGTGGACTATAGAGAATTAAATGCTTCATGTGTTATTTATCCTTTTCCTAACCCATTCACCATGGATATATTGGAGGGTGTTGCAAGGCATGAGATTTACTCCTTCACTAATGGATTCTTTGGTTATCATCCGGTGCATATTGCTAAAAAGGATCAGGAAAAGAAAACTTTCACCACTAGAGTGGGGAATTTTTGCATACATATTTATGCCCTTTAGGTTGAAGAATGCACCTATAATATTTTCACGCATTGTTGTGCAAGAATTTTAGGACTTTATTCATAAGTTTTTATAGGTGTATCTTGATGATTGGACTAGTGTATGGTTTAGTTAACTACCATTGTGACACTTTGAGGCTTATGTTTGAGAGGTGCAGGTAGTTAAACATCTCTTTGAACATTAAGAAATGTATCTTTGCAACACCTTTTGGCACTTTGTTTGGGCATATTATTTGTAAGGAAGGCTTGTTGGTAGATCCATCTAACATCGTTGTAATCTTGGGATTTGTAGAACCTAAAAATCCAAGTGAAGTGTGTGGATTTCTTGGTCAAACGGGGTATTATGGGAAATTCATTAAGGGCTATGCAAAGATTATTGTGCCCCTGGAGGAACTTTTGAAGGCTAAGGAAAAATTCTATTGAGGCGAGTAATGCAAAAAAAGGCATTTGAAACACTAAAGGAAAGGTTAACCACTACACCTATTTTGTACTTTTCTTCATGGGAAAAACCCTTCCATGTTCACATGGATTCTTCTAGGAATAACGATTTTGCATCATGTTAGCATAATTAGGTGAAGGAATTGTAGACCACCCTACTTTGTTTTGCAAGTAGGATATTGACACCAGCTAAATATATGTACACAACTACTGAGCGTGAAGATTTTTCCATGATTTACACGCTACATAAGTTCAAACAATACTTATTGGCTACACCATTTATCTTCTTCACATATCATATGACACTTAAATATTTGGTCGGAAATTCTTTTTTACAAGGGCACATTTACAGGTGGATACTACTATTTCAGGATGAGTTTTAGTTTACAGTGGTTGTGAAACTAGGAAAGAGCAACTCAGGGCTTAATCATTTGTCGAGAAAATTTTGGTGAGGACACCATGTTGAGCATTGAGGACACAATGCACAACTCTTTAGATTGAATCATGCACCCACCGATTTGGAAGATATTGTCATATTTTTGCACACTAGATAGGTGCATGAGGGAATGAAAACCTTAGAGAATAAACAATTTGTAATACATGTGCGAACCTTACCAGTTGATAGGTGGAGATTTTTATAAGTTAGGTCATGATAAAGTTTTATGCCTGGTGTTTACTAGAGCATGAGCATGTGAGGAAATAATGGAAGAATCTCGTAATGGAATTGCATAGGAGGTCATTATGCAAGAGATGCCACCATGTGTAAGATTCTAATGGCTAATCTTTGGTGAGAAACCTTACACAAGGATATTAAAGAATATGTCAAGGCGTGTGATCACTATTCAGTGCCTTGGGAAGCCTAGATCCAAAGATGAGATGCCTTTGAATCCTATTGCAAGTGCTAAAACTTTTGAGAAGTGGGCGATTGAATTTGTGGGTTCTTTTTCCCCACTTGCGCGTAGGACTAGCGCATGTTATATTATAATTTGTACAAACTATCTAACAAGGTGGGAAGAAGTAGTGCCTGCAAATGATTTCACGATAGCTACATCAAGGATATTTCTATGGGAAAACATTATCAGTAGGTATGGATGTCCAATTAGTTTGATAAGTGATAGGGACACTCATTTTCTTAATGAGACTATCAAAATATTATTGGCTGAGTTTATGGTGGCACACCACAAGACAACCCCTATCATCCATAGGCCAATATTACTGTTGAGGCTTTCAACAAGATATTAGGACATACGTTGACAAAAATATATGATGTTGGAAAGAAATATTGGGATGATAAGGTATCTGTTGTACTTTGGGCATACATGAACACTTACAAAATATTGAATAAAGCCACACCCTTTCAATTGGTGTTTCACGTGAAGGACCTATAGAATTCATGTTTCCATCCCTTCGTATTATGCGCACAAGAGAATTGGATTATGAACAAGTTGTTGAAGGGCGTATAGAAAAATTGATGCAATTGGATGAGCTATGTGTAATTTCTTGATGGAGTTAGAAGATAGAAAAAGAAAAACAAAAGGCATGACATGATAGAAATATTCAGAATAAGGAGTTTGAGGTTGGAAATATGGTTCGTCTATATGATTCAAAGTTTGTGCGCGACCCTGGGAAGTTGAAATTTTATTGGTTGGGACCCTTTGTTGTAACAAATATATTGGAATTAGGAGGTTGTCAGTTACATGCGCTGGATGACACTTTATTTCCTGGTTACTTCAACGGGAGTAGGCTAAATCCCTACTATAAATAAGTCTTCTTGGTGTTTGTAATAAGGCATTGTTTCCACTTAGATTAGATTTCCCTTTAATGCATTTTATTTATATGTGTTTCCTTTCATTGTTTCTATGCTTTGTCAATTTAGTTCAATGTTTTGTTATAATAATCGTGCTTGTGCACTAGTTGTTGATTACCATCTATTGAGTTCATGCATAGAGGACCACACATACATTTAGTGTGGGGTGGAATATAAGAAAAACTGTGCATAGGAGAGTTGATGTTTATAGTGGCCTAAGAAATAAGGAGCGTGCATGTTGATGATGATGTTGGTTGCTAAAGTATATTGTTAAGGTGTCATAAGAGGAATGGTGATAATAAGGACAATGCCTAGATGAAATTCCATGTATGATGAATAAGCATGCAATGTAACGCAAGGTAGGCAGTAGCATGGGGAACTATTTTCTATAAGATGCAGAGGTTTATGTACTTCGGAGCATGGAGCGCATGTAAGGAGGTCTATGGTTGGGGAAGTGGTTTGTGTGCCTAAAAGTTGTAGCTGGTACGTGTGATGGAAGCATGATGAAAATTGTGGAAAAGGTGGGAAAAGCAAAAAATCTAAATTAAATGCAGTGTATAGTGGTAGTTAGCAAGAAATTAATGTGGGTAAAATTTGAAAACCTATAAATAGAGTGTCGGGGTAAAATTATTTTTACCTTACCTTGCATTAACTTTGTGAGTGCTTTTGTGTGACCTAGGGAAAACTTGACCAATTGAGCGAGAGATCGAGTGTGGAGTTGAAGAATCTTTAACTAGAGTGTGAAAGAAAACATGATCGAGTGAAGCGTGAGTTCCATTAGAGAGAATCTTGTAGGTTGAAATGACGTGGTATGGATTTGAAAGGAATCGTGACTTTTCTAGCTAGGGTTTTTGAATATTAGGGCACAAAATACAAAATTTGAGTTGGGAAGTGTAGCATTGTTGCACCAAAGGTATGTGGCAAGAATTCTAGAACATTGGGTAAAGCAAGGCACATGTAAGAGTTTTGAGGTTATGCAACTAAAATGGCACCAAGAAAAGAAGCGGATTGTTTCATTAAAGAAGAAAGGAAAGGGCAAATAATATCCAACACCTACCATAGATATCCAGGAAGAATGGTACACATAAATTCAATACCCAGATGGAGTGTTGATGGGAAAAGAGTGGGTGTCTCATGTCAGGCATATGGCCGTGAGATACTATAATCATCATATAGATTTAATGGTGCGCGACATTGCAACAAAACTTGTTCAGCCAACAAAGGAGAGAACACTAGATGATAAGCTTGTGTATGATGAAAAGGGGAAGAGGTTATTAGAGAAGGTTGGGATACTGTAGTTATATGAGATTTTTTTCTTTGGGAAGCCTGAGAGATTTCACCAATGGATGATGCCACGCGTTCATGAGGACTTTTTATATTTTGTAGGAAGGAGGATGCACATTACTATGTAATTGATTGAAAAATATATTGGTCTGATTGGTAGATGGATTGCATTTGATGAAGACCTAGCATGTGAAGTTGAGGTAAAGAATACTGCTATGGAGTTTGAGTATAAAAAGGGAGGGTGCGTGATGGATATCACCAAACTTAATGATATTTTCATGAGGATGGCCACACGCTTACTCACAAAGTTGAACGGACAAGAAAGGTGGACTTAAGTAAATAAATGTTGGTTGCACGTATGCAAGAAGATAGCTGAAGGAATGATATATAATGTCACTTCATTCATAATAGAGGAGATCATTGAATCCATGTGCAATAGAGATAAAATCATCTTTGGAAATTTTCTATTGGTGATATTGTTCTTTGAGTTTGGGGTGCCCGATGGGCCAAAGGATAAGATATGGGAGTATCCTGAAGAAGACCCCTCTCTTGCAAAACATTTTGTGAAATATACTTGTGATTCGATAACACCAACATACAAGGTGTGAGTAGATAAATGGTATAAATGGATGCACGATGAATTTGATGTAGAATGGTGAATTCCAAGTGAGTTTCCTGCTCTTGTAGATGGGATTTTTGAGTTCGCATTCTATCAAAATTTTAGTATTGGGTGGTTCACATTGAACAATGGTACTAAGAGCCCATGGTGTAAACTTCCATTTTCTTTTATAACATAGTACTTTTAGAGTACTGTGAATAAGTTTAAGGAAGCACACAAGTTAAGGATTGATATAAGCAAAGAAGATAATGAGTACCATGAAATGCTTCAGATGCTTGTCTACCCTGAGAAGAGAATGTATGAGGAGAATGTATCAAAAAACATTCATCTATACAAACCCGTTACATTTCTGATAGCTTCAGTAGTGACAATTTTTTTTTATCTAAGGCCACGGGTTGTGGAGTTTTCATGGAAGATGATGTGAATATCCCCAAGGAGCACTCTGCATGAAAAAAGGTTAAATAAAAGAAATGAGTGCGTGAAGAAACTCCCACCGTCAGTAGCAGTAAGGGAGGAAGTAAAGATAAGATTCTTGTTTCTAGTGCACCTATAGGGTAGACATCAACGTGTAAGAAGGTGGTACCAAGCACATATACAAGAAGGAATATTTCCAGAGGAAGGTCGCTCAATGAGGAAGAAATATAGGATGGTACCAAGCTCAGATTCTAAAGAGATGGAGAGAAAACAACAAGAAGAAGAGGCTGGAAGTGAGGAAGAGTTGGTAGGAAAGGTGAGCCCACTTGTGTACACTATCAATGAATCAAATGCAGAAGGCCAAAATGAGCACGACAAGGACACACATGTCATGGATGTGGATAAAGGAGGTATCGGGGTGCCTGTCATACAAAATACATAAGAAAAACTAGAATCAACTACAGAGCATGGGGCCAGGTGCACCCTCGATCATGAGCTAGAGCACAAGCTGGAGAAGGAAGTTGCATAAATTATTGAACATCTAGTGGAGCATGAGGTGGTACGAGGTGAAGGAGAAAGGAGTGAAGTACAGAATGATTCATTAAGCAATGTGACATCTCTTGTGGTAGGTTCTCCCAAGGGTGTTTGTGTGAAGAATAAGAGGCCAATGTATACTCAACAGGGTCTTATAATGCAATATGTTGACGACCCAAGTAAATTTTTGCGTGCTAGGTATAAGAGTACAATACCTCTAGATCAATTATTTTGTTGGTCATTTTCTAGTAGGGATGAGGTGCTACTGTGCACAAGAAAGATGTTATCCTGGGCACTTGAGTCACATATCAACAAGCTAGAGTTTGAGGTAAGCACTCACTCATTAATAAATACCAGGAAAGTGGTAACCTCTAGTGATACATATCCGATAGTGGATTCCCAACAGTTATTAGACAAACAAGCATACAATGTGTTAAATAAGTTAACGATGGAAGTTGGTGCCATAATTTTTGATAAGAATATCAAAATACAATTTATGCAGAGGGAGCTGGATGAAAATAATAAAGAAATAAGGGAAAGAGACAAGGAGATAAAAGAGAGATAAAATTATTGCATAGTTAAAACAAGAGTTGAGGGAAGAAAAAGGGTGAACACGCATGACATAAGAAGGCAGAATGCATAGTTGATGTAATCTTACTAGCGCACCTAGATCTGGCCCCTCCTGATGAAACCAAGTACAATATTGATTTTCATTATCTAGAGGATTTAACACACATAATTACCTCTTTATAACCACCTCTTGCATTATAAAATTCAGAATAAGTATTGACGAAAAAGAAACAACAAGAAAAATAACAAATTAAAACCTCCATAACATAGTACAATGAGTTAATTGAAGTAGTGAAGGAAGCTACTCATATGATAGAAGTTGTGTATGACAATTGCAAAGATGGAGATCATGTAGTGGGACTTCTTATTGCAAAGGATGAAGCATATCTAAAAGAATTCTAGGACAAGAACAAAGGAAACTAGCCGAAATGGGAAAGAATATTGGCGGAGGTTGAAAAAAAGAGGGAAGAAATTGCTTTGTTAAGGTCCTTAATTAATAATAAGTTAAAAGATCTCTACCCCCAGATTACGCATAAGATAGATGTGTTAGTTAATACAGGGAAACAAATAGAAACGTTGGTCAAAATGCTAAAGGCATGGGGTGAGGACTTGACTATTAATGATGTTCCTTCCATGGTGGGTGACGCCTTTACTCAAGCAAGCAAGGAATTAGAGAGGTGGAAAACATGGGAAGCATTGGTGAACAAGAAATTCCCCCTCCTTTTTCCCCAGTAAAGATTAGACTATTTCATTATTTGGCATAAGTAGTGCAGACATTCTTTCATTATTTGATTATCGAAGGATTCTTTATCATTATTTGTGTAATAAAGCACAGTTTTTCCAAGGACGAACAACATACTTAGTGTGGGGTAATGTTGGGTACTGGAAAATGACTAAGTATTCGAAATGCGCGCACACGGGAAAGGATATAGAGGAAATGCGCAGAGGAGTGAACAATATGAGCATGCTGGATGATGGATTTTGTGCATGGGAGACGAAACGAAGGGCGCGTAAGGATCACTATAGGAAGGAAAAGGAATTAGTCACTTTTTGGGTGTTGGGTTGAATATAGGAATGGAGTGTGCGACATGCAAGGGGATTTTTGTAGTTAAGAAGAGTCTATTTTTGGAGGAACTTGTAGTTTGAACTAAATCATGGGAGCTAATAATAGGATTAGATATGGAGTTAGCTATAGATGATCTATTATTAGGCGGAGCTTTCATGCTTCCTTAGTTATCCTTGAATCGGAGAATGGCTATTTTGAGCATGCAACCTATTTTGAGAGTGCATGGGTGGTGAAGGGATAATCCCTACCCCCTATATATATGTATTGATTTGCACAGTTTGAGGTGGTGAATGCATGACTATATGAACAAATTTATGTTGTTGGTTTATGAGTGCACATGACTTATGATAGTATTATGTATGTATTCAGCTACTGGTTTCTCATGATTTAATACTATGGATCATTATGGTTGGATATTTATTGTTGATGTTTCCTCTCATAATTATTATATTGTGAATCTGGTATTAATCTTTATGTGATCTATATGATTTACTTATTATGTGTGTTTTCAAGTTGAGCTCATGGATCTGATTGTGAGAATGAGATATGCACTATGACATCTGGATATTATAAATATGCATGTTAACACCTTGGTAAGAATGTAATAAAGAGGGACCTGGTACCTTTGTGTGCTTCAGGTGAGCAATCAGATCTATTTGAGCGATGTGCAAGCTCGTCTAGGGTTGTTGAGTAACAAAATAAGACTACAACGTTACATTTCCTTTTTGTATTGAATAGATGTTATATTTGTATTTTTTATAGAACAAGAGTATGTCCTTTCTCATACTAAAAATATGGAGGAAGAATATGTTGCTTAATACATGAAAATTATAAAAAAAAATCTATTATAAAATGGCTTTAATGAGAAGATGCACATTCTCATATAGGAAACATAGAATAATACTAGATGTTTAGAATGGGCATATTCCCATTCTCATATAAGAATCATAGAAGGATAATAGAGACACAATTTACTTTATTTTAGAATGAAAATATGTGCATTCTCATAGCCTTAATTTTTTTAAATGGGAAGTTGTGCATTCACACAAACCTTACAAATAAAAATTATTGCTCGTGAAAGAATGTTTATAATGGGCACAAGCCCATTCTTGTACAAACATACAATTTTTTTTTGTAATTATTGATAATTGTATTACACTAGTTGGACTATCCTTGAAAGAGATAAGTGATGCAGTACATACCCTCAAGTGGGATCAAGCCTTATGTAGTTCTCATTATACAATATATTTATATGATTGTAAACTTTTTTAGCATGGGTTGTGAGAATGGGAAGTGTGTTTTTAAAAGAAACATTTAATTTAATCAATTTTAATACCTCTCATGTAGAAGTCATAGAAATATTTTTTAAAAAAATAGATCTTAATTTTTTTATTCAACTTTGATTCACAAATAAGATTGGGCATCTGTCCATTCTATACGAGTAATAATGAGCTTAAATTTTTTTAATACCTCTATAAAGGATGTGAGAATGGGAAGATTGTTTACAAAATATGTGAGAATTGGCATATACCTCTAATTCAATACAATACCAAAATGTATGTTATTATTTTATTTTTATCTCTAATCTTATTCTATGATTCCTATACGAGAATGGGAATATGCCCATTGTATATGTCCACTCTCACACACCTCTCACATATGAATCATAGCATAATAACAGAGAAAAAAAATATTTCACAGTTTTAGAATGTCGTAAATTCTATATCTATTCTTCTATGATCCCTATATGAGAATGTCATATGCCCATTCTCACATAGGAATCATAGCAGAATAATACAAAATTAAATTTTATCTATATTGATTCTTGTGATTTATTCATAGATGAAGAATATTATTTGGTTATTTTCCCTTACATGGTAATGAACTGGCCATTATACAACAAAGTGCATTTTATCTCTATTATTCTATGATTCATATATGAGAAAGTGAATATGTCCATTCTCATTTAGGAAGAAGTATCAAAGTAAATCATTTTGAGAGCTATATAAAGGTTGTGATAATGGGGAATTTTCCATTCCACAAAAAATTAAATTTTATCTCTATTAATTCATGTGATAATTCATGTGATGATGTATGACTTTTGTTTATGTAAAATATTGATTGTGAAATGATTTATTTAATGTTGACATTTGAATCATTATGATGATGAATGAATTTTGTTTCTTGTTTATCATATTCATAGTTGTCTATATGATTATAAAATTAGGTAGTTAAAGTTGTTTTCCAACAGAGATTGCATTATTACCTTTTTTATTGATAATATGTACTATGTACAGAAAAAAGATAGTTAACCATTTTGTAATCTTCATTTAATAATAATTCAACATGATTACGAGTTGAAAATTCATGCCAATTCATTGAACTAACTTGCATATAGTTTATTCTTTTCATATGGTATGCAAGAATCAGAGTAATCATTACGAAGTGATATGTTGGATTTAATACACGTACAAAGGTGGTGAGATTAGGTAAGTTCCCATGCTAAACAAAATAAATGTTATTTGTATTCTTCTTACTATACTTGTAAGAATATATCCATGAACAATAATGGACTTTCTCTTGTGATTCATATTAAAGAGAATAGGCATATGCCCATTCTTCACATTCTAATGTTATCTCTATAATTCTTTTTATGATATTTTCATTTATCTCTAGTATGAACAATAATTGACATTTTGTAAATGATTCCCTTATGAGAATAAGAAAATGCCCATTATAAAATAAATATTAAAGATAATATGCATATGCCCATTCTACATATTCTAATCTTAGCAATATTAAACTTAATATTTTTGATACCTCTATAATGGCTGTGAGAATTGGAATATGACTATTCAATACAATACAAAAATTATCAACTGCCCACTCTTTAATACGTATTTAACGGGTATGAGAAGCCATCTTCCCATTTAATACAAGACAAAACATGATTTTTTGTTTTAAAATGTGCATATGCCCATTCGAAACAATGATTCCAAATACAATACAAAACATATTTGTTTGTATTTGAATGGGCATATGCCCATTTGAAACAATGATAATAGTATATGTATTCTACTTCTACTATTCCTATTTGCCTAAGCAATTCTTCTATGATTTCTAAATGAGAGGGGGCATCACCAAATGCTCAATCAATTTCATAACTCTATACAAGTTGTGAGAATGTGTGGCCATTCTAAAATAAAGTAAATTTAATTATTCATATAACATAGGGCATATGCCCATTCTAAACATTCTAATACAAGCAATATTGGTTTTTTTTAGAATGTGAACTATAATAGGTCATATGCCCATTCTAAACATTATAATAAAAGAAATATTGTTTTTTTTGGAGAATGAGCATGTGCACATTGAACGTGAATTGAAAAATTTATGTTTTATGAGAATGGGAATATGTCCATTTTAAACATTTTAATATAAGCAATATTGACTTTATGAGAATGGTCATGTTCACATTCTATAATACATAGTAATTTTAAAACTTATTTAAAAGTTGTGAGCAATTTTTATGAATACTCTCCTTCTATGATTCCTATTTGTCCAAATAAATCTTTTATTAATCCTCTATGAGAATAGAAAGATTAAAAATGTGATGCCCATTCAATACAAGATGGAACAATTTTGTTTGCATGAAAATGGGCATATGCCCATTCTAAACATTGTAATACAAGAAATATTGATTTTATGAGATTGCTTCTATTATTCCTATTTATATCTATTTAAAAAATATGAGACCGTTTAATCCATACTCTTCTTATTCTTCTTCTATTATTCCCATATACCCAAGAAATATTTCTATGATTCTTAAATGAGAAGAGGCATCTTCCTGTTCAATACAAGACAATGCAAAAAATATTTATTAATTTCATAATTTTTTTAACAAGATGTTAGAATGGGTTCCCATTCTAAAACAAAGTAAATTTGATTATTCATATCATAAGGGGCATATGCCCATTATAAACTTTATAATACAAGTAATTTTTTTTAGAATGGGCATGTGCACAGTCATTATTGAAAAATATTTGTTTTATGAAAATGGGCATGTGCCCATTCTAAACATTCTCATACAAGCAATATTGATTTTATAAGAGTGGGCATGTGAACTTTCGTCAAGACTTAGTCATTTGAATAGCTATTTAAAAGAGGCGAGCATATTTAATCCATACTTCTCTTTTATGATTCCTATATGAGAATGGGCATTTACCCATTCAATACAAGACAATATAAAAATGGTCAATCAATTTCATAACTATTTAAAATCTATGAGCATGTATAATCCATACTCTTATTTTATGATTCCTATCTGCCCAAGCAAGTCTTTTATGATTCTTATATAAGAATGGGCATCTGTCCATTCAATACAAGAAAATATAAAAATGCTCAATCAATTTCACAACTTTATACAAGCCGTGAGAATGGGTGCCCATTCTAAAACACCATAAATCAGAATGGAAATAAATCTACTATATATTTTTCATTATTCAAATATCTTGTTACAACATTTACGATAGACTTAGATTATTAGGATATTAAAACATTTTAGCATTTTAGCATTTTAGCATTAAAAGGGGGTGATTTATTATTGTAGGATAGATTCAAATTTTTTATAACCTTACACAAGACGTGAGAGTGGGTTCTCATTCTAAAACACAATAAATCCGTAAATAGTACAATGTATTTAAATTTCATTATTATGAAGACATATTTAATTTTTCATGATTTCATTATTAATACATATAAACTGTAAATGTGAACATTTTTAAATCATTACATATCTATTTAAAACATGTAAATGGGTCCAATAAATTCAAATATCTAAGCATATTATAGCGTATTAAAGCATTAAAATTTGGCGATTTGTTAATGTATTATATATTCAAATTTTGAATGTATGTACAAAAATAGTACTATGTATTTTTCATTATTCTAACACTTCTTTAAAACATTTAAATGTTTCTAAACATTGGGATAATAGGACATTAACTAGTTTAAATATATACCCTTTTGTGGTTAAGTATTTATAATAGATTTAGGATATTAAAGACATTTAAGCATTACAGGGTGGTGATTTATTATGGTAGGATATATTCAAATTTCAAGACTTAGGATATTAGGATATTAAAGACATTTAATCATTAAAGGGTGGTGATTTATTATGGTAGGATAAATTAAAATTTCAAATTTTCAGCACTTTTTTTTAGAGACAAATTTTCTTGGTCAAACACTTTATAAAAATATTGATTTTGAATGGCTTGGGTTTTGAATTTTTGTTGTCTTACGGACAACTTTTAATTTTTTTCTCTCTTATGGTTGGGTATTTTTCATTCAGATATTTTGTAGGAGAAAGTTGAAGTTATGCGAAAGGATTTGGGTTGATTGGATACATAGATTATTGAAAAAGAAACTTGTTGCAGAGGTAATACAAAATATACAGAAAGAGAAAGGTGGTCTAATCATTTTTTCTTATGTCAAAGGACTGGATACAAACATTATTGAAAAAGAAACTTGTTGTAGAGGTTATAAAAAAATACATAGAAAGAGAAAGGTGGTACTGAATCTATCTAATCATTTTTTCACACCATAAATGGGTACGCATTTAAGTCCTTAAGACGTTAAAAAAATGAAACAATTTTGATTTGTATAATTGGTAGCTATTATGTTTACGAATGTAAACAAATTGATTTTTGTTTTTTTTATATTATGTTTATGCATGGAAACAAATCGATAAATTTATCAGACATAAAAATAAACGAGATATATGAAAAAATGGTCCAGATAATTTATTGTAAATTAAAATATCTTTGTTTATACATTTTTTAGGCTTTAGAAGTAAACATGGAAAAAATGAAATATAAAAACCTTGAATATCCTACTTTGCCATTGTTGAATTCCATTTGAGAAATCTTGAATAGTCTCCTTTGCAAAATCATTGTATCGGAAGCTATTTCTTCCTCTTTCTTTTGTAAAATCTTTGTATCTTTGTATCTCTCCTCCTATCAACAACTATATCTTATTCTTTCTTCTACAAAATCCTAGTATCTTCATATTTTTCCAGCTACATCTACATTCTTCATCTTTTCCCAGCTAAATTTCTAAATGAAAAAATATCAGTCGCAATAGAGCAAAAATCAAAGCCCGGTTCATTCAAAATCAATATTTTTATAATGTAATTGACCAAAAAAAGTGCCTCATAAAAAAGAGCACCGAAAATTCAAATTTTGAATCAAACCTGCCATAGTAAATGACCATTGTGAATTGCCTCCCAAAAATAAAACTGGAAATTTTTAATTTGAATAAATCTTGAGGAAAATCTTAGAAAATAGCATCAAAAATTAAAAATTTGAATCAAACCTACCATAATAAATGACCAGATCTAAAAAAAGAGCACCAAAACTTCAAATTTGAATCAAACTACCATAACAAATGACCATTAAGAATTGCCTCCCAAAAAGAAAGTGCCAAAATTTTGAAATTTGAAACAATTGTGCTTGTATTATTACCAATTAATTAATCAATAACAAAAAATAATAATAGGGTAAGTGCACTAATCTGGGGGCCAAAAGGGGGTTTTAAGTGGACACATTTTTCTAAAAAATACAAAACTTCAACTTGTATGATTTTTTTTATATAGTTACACTCAAAATTGGAAGGTGTTGTCTAAATATGAATCTTAGTATTTTGAGTCTAGTTTCTAAGCTACTAAATTTTATTGAAAAGATATAAGTTTAAGTGGGTCAAAAAAATAAAATACCAACAACTTCTCCTATTTTTGTTAAAAAACATAATAGAGTGACTTTGGTGCCTCCCACCCTTTTTTTAGCACCATTTAGTATTTTTGAAAACCCTTTGGTAGAAAGATAGCTAGGAGCATCTAGTTTGGGCTCCATTTTTTAAAGATTTTTTTAGCGAGTATTTTTTTAATGATTTTTCTAGTACAAGAATTTTAAATTTAAAAACATAACGGAGCTCCGACTGTGCCCCCCCTTAACTACCTCAAAAAATATCGAAAAGTAGATTTTTTTTTAATATGTATAGAATTAGGCCTAGTTTGGGCTACTATAATTTTTTTCAATTTTGATGAGAAAAAACAAGATATATGACGAAAGATAGACATGTTTAAAATTTGAAAAATAGATATTAAAGGGAATAGTTAGAAAATAAATAGTATGGAAACCTTATATTAGTTAGAAATTTTGAAAAATTATATTTCTAGAAAGAAGAAACTCTTCTCTACATCGTGGTATAATTTTTTTAAAAGAATCGATCATTTTTTGTTGATTTGGAAGTGACATTTTTGCATTTTCCTGAAAAAACACATTGTTTGTTGTGTTTTTATAGGTACATTGCTCAGGCTTGGGGATCAAAACTGGATCCAATCCTTGAGGCATGACTTGGAAAAAATACGTACGTGCTATAATGCGTACGCGTTCTGCATAGTATGAACATTAATTGTGATTTTAGCACACTTCTATTTACAAAAATAAATGTTTAAGTATAAGTTTTATCTTATACTTTAATTTTGTATTAGTAAATGTAAGAAATTATGGTCACTCTGCACCTTATCGAACTAGTCTCACAGCTCCATGAGTCACGGTTTAGGAGATAGTTTTTTATAGTATAATTGTTAGAGTAGGTATTTACCTTAGCTCATTTTCACCTAGGTTATTTATTCAACTTTATTGTATTTATCTCACCCACTTATGTGTGTGGATATTTATTTTATCTTATTTAGATATTAGGAGATATTATCTAGTTGTTAGGTATAGTTCTTTCCTTGATCTATGGTATTGACTAGTTCTTTCCTTAATATATGGTATTGACTAGATCCTTGATGTCTAGTTATCTCTTAAATCTATGGTCTTGACTAGTTAAAAAAAGAAAAAAGAAAATAAAATAATTGCATTTTGTATTTTGTATTTTAAATGAATACTTTAGGTAAATTCTTTGTTTAAAATGCCCTTTAGACCAAGGGTGCCCTTAGGATATTTAGTGGGACCTCTCCCTTTAGACAAGGGTGCCCTTTAGACCAAGGGTGCCCTTAGGATATTTAGTGGGACCTCTCCCTTTAGACAAGGGTGCCCTTTAGACCAAGGGTGCCCTTAGGATATTTAGTGGGACCTCTCCCTTTAGACAAGGGTGCCCTTTAGACCAAGGGTGCCCTTAGGATATTTAGTGGGACCTCTCCCTTTAGACAAGGGTGCCCTTTAGACCAAGGGTGCCCTTAGGATATTTAGTGGGACCTCTCCCTTTAGACAAGGGTGCCCTTTAGACCAAGGGTGCCCTTAGGATATTTAGTGGGACCTCTCCCTTTAGACAAGGGTGCCCTTTAGACCAAGGGTGCCCTTAGGATATTTAGTGGGACCTCTCCCTTTAGACAAGGGTGCCCTTTAGACCAAGGGTGCCCTTAGGATATTTAGTGGGACCTCTCCCTTTAGACAAGGGTGCCCTTTAGACCGGTGCCTTTAGACCAAGGGTGCCCTTAGGATATTTAGTGGGACCTCTCCTTTAGACAAGGGTGCCCTTTAGACCAAGGGTGCCCTTAGGGTTTCCAGTGGTACCTTACCCTTTAGACAAGGGAGGGCAGGGGATCCAGTAGGACGACAAGGGTGCCTGTGAAAAAGGGAGGCAGGGTTTCCAGTGGTACCCTTTAGACAAGGGAGGAAGGGAGTTCTAGACAAGGGAGGAAGGGAGGAAAGGAGGAAGTGGGATCATCCCCTTTGGGCAAGGGTGCCTGTGAAAGGAGGCAGTGGTACCTACATACCTACCAACATACCTACCCTTTTGGTACAAGCAGGGGTTTGACTTCACTATTTCTTGAGGTCTATACTCAAGCGATGTGACGTTACTAGCGATCCCGAGCGAGGCATTAAATTCCCGCTACCACCAACAACAACTCTTGAGGGATCTATCCTCAAGCGACTCAAGCAATGTGATGATAGAGGGAATTCAATACCCTGAAGTATTTTTTTCCCCTAAAGAGATGAGACGATACGAGACGAGACGAGACGAGACAAGACATTAGGGGTATTTAACTATATTTAGGGGAATTCAATACCCTAAAGAGGGACACGAGATTCAAGGGTATTTTTACCCTAAAGAGGGACACGAGATAAAGGGCATTTTTTGATGACTAGTTATTTCCTTGATTTATGGCTTGATCTACAACCTTGACTAGTTCTTAGATTATTATTCCTTGCCTATTTAAGTAAGGCCCATTCTCAATGTATTGCATTGAGTTCCATTATAATATATTATA
The DNA here is from genome assembly GCA_019776745.2 of Taxus chinensis. Classification (NCBI taxonomy): domain Eukaryota; kingdom Viridiplantae; phylum Streptophyta; class Pinopsida; order Cupressales; family Taxaceae; genus Taxus; species Taxus chinensis. The sequence continues at coordinate 815,251,329 of CM034146.1, forward strand.
TTGCTACTAATTTGTTTGCAAAGGTTTTATGTAAAGCTATTATGGTGAATTACTTTCATCTTATTGATCATGGTGTTTGATTAGCATCTGTGTTCTTAGCTTGGTACGATCTGGTTATCATTCCTTTCAATAATATGGTCAGTTGATAGGTAATTTTCAATATTTCAGCATTCATCCTAAATATTTTAACATTTAAACTCTACAATAAAAACACTAAACCCTAATCCCTAAACCATGATCCTTAAACCCTAAAACCTAAACCATTAACCCTAAACCTTAAACATTCAGCCCTTACACATGAGCCCTAGACCCTAAACCTTGAGCCTTAAGCCCTAAACCCTAAGATTTAAACCATAAACCATGAACCATGAGCCCTAAATCTTAAACCCTAAACCCTAAAATCTAAATCCTAAACCCTAAACCCCAAACCCTAAACACTAAATCCCAAACCCTAATCCTTGAGCCATAAACCCTAAATCCGAAACACTAAACCGTAAACCCTGAACTTTGTGAGCTAAACCCTTAACACTGAGAACTAAATCATAAACTATAAACCCTAAACCCTAAAATTAAAATAATAAAACCTCAACCATGAACACTAAATCCTGAACCCTAAACCCTAAACCTTGAACCCTGATCCCTGAGCCCTAAACCCTAAACACTAAATCCAGAGTTATGAGCTCTAACCCATAAACCTTAAACCTATAACTCTGAACCCCTAACCTTGAGCCATAAACCCTGAACCATGAACCCTAAGCCCTAAATCCTAAACCCTAAACCATAAATCCTAAGCATTGAACCCTACACCATGATCCCTGAGCCCTAAACCCTAAACTCTGAGTCCTATGTTTCACCATTTTCTTTATGTTTTCGAAGTGATGAAACAAATAAGGGTAAAGGCCAAAGAAGAATACTTGTTAAATGTTGGTTGGTTAATGGTTGTTGTGTGCATTCTGACTTCTTGATCTAGTGCCAATCGTGAGAACTTCCTTTTGGCTAGGAGGAACTACCTGTAATATAAAACAAGACCACAAAAATATAGTTAAATGATATATGATAGTGGACTGCCTAGCATATGCTAGTTACAGGAAGTGTGATAATTCCTAGATGGCTGTCAATCCAGTGTTTAAAACAAATTAATGTGAGAAATAAAAAAATTCCTACTGTAGTTGATATGATTTAGGTATCTCATTCAAGTACAATAAGCAAAAATTAGCACAACATGATAGGCTATGGTCAAATTAGAAAGGTAGGTAGTTGACAAGGTGCTGGAATTGGTCAGGGTCAGATTCTGGGTTGTTTAGGTTAACTAGTGAGATGATTGTTGGGTCTATTCTTGGTCAAGGTGTAAAACATAGATACCAACATTGGTCAGGTATGACTGATTCTGGTTTATGTGTAACTGACGACGGTTATGGGAAGCTGACATCAGTATGGTCAAGATAAAAGAAACTCAAATAGATCAAATGGCAGGGGCTGAGCTAAGGTCAAATGAGGTTTGGAGAGTGGATGAGAAGGTATGTGGAGATCTCAGGTATATTTAGAAACATATATTAGGTCAAAATGGTGATTTGGTGGTGTGGGTAAGGGAAATGGTGGGATTACAGGCTATTAAGTAGTGGAGGAATGAACATGCAAAGTATAAACTAATGATAGCGATGACAAAAGTTAACTATGTTGAAATAGACAATGTTGGTAGAGAAGTACTTACTATGCTGTAGATTTAGATGGTTGAATGGATATGTGAGTACTAACTAGCACCAGAGCTAGAATGATTTTGTGAGTGCAATGCCTCCAAAATATGTCCTGGTGCTAGCTCTGGATGTTTGGATATGTGAAAGGATGTTGATTTCACTTGCATAAAGCTTTAATCTCCTTTCCTTGCTCTCAGAATGTGCCAACCCCAAAAACAAGGTTGTTTGGGTGAATAAATGGTAACCAACAACGGTTCCGGGTTGACTGACATCGGTTAAGGAGGGATTCCATAGGTTTACTAAAATGGGTAGATATTTCTAATTTCTTGGGCCCAGTTAGTTTATTCTCATGGATTAGAATGGTAACTTCCCTTCTAATGAGTGGGAATGTGGTTAGAGATATTTTAAGAATTGATTTTAGGGTTAGACCAAATCTTAGCTCATTAAGGCAAGTAAGACTTAGTTATTATTGGTTATGGAAACATGTCAAGAATAGGTCTAGGGTGAGGTGGCTAGATGAGGTGTCTAGGTGAGGTGATGGGGTAGAAATTAAGGTAATTAGATATTAAATATTGTGAGGATACATATTAATTTAATTAAAATAATTAAATTAAAGGTGATGTGAGGTGGTAGGGGCCATGGTTAGATGAGTATGATTGAGCTGGTTATTTGACAAAGGACCAAGGGGAGTGTGACCCAATTTTGGTGTCTACATTTTTCCCCTTTTTGTTGCGTATATTGTATTGGTAAGCGACACTAAAAAAAATAAAATGTGGTTGCCCCATGTGTGGGTGAAGGTGATCCCCCTCAAAATAGGAATTGATGTGGTAGAAGACAGAATCAGTGAGTGGTTTGATAAAAGGTGGATGTGATGAAGAGGAAAGTGGACACTGGGGATAATTGGGTAAAGATCCAATTGAGTAATCTAGGTATTGGGCTAGGGTCAAAGGTAGCAACAATCAAACATAGGAACACATATAAAATGTGGCATGATACCAAGTTGAAGAGCATGCAAACTTTACATCATCTAAGGTCGATAGGTTTATCCAAAAAAGGTTGAGGTGATTCTAGTATCCAAGGTATAGGATATGGTGTGGAAGCACTTCGCAGGTCAGGTGCGGGAACATTTAGGTATGTTCTGATACACCAAATGTTGGGTCAAGATAAATGGCATGACAATAGGCAAGGTAAGGTCATTAGGTCAAACAACATGGATAACAGTGTCGCAAGGTATAACAAGCACATGAAGTCATAGATTATTAACAATGTTTTAGGTCCAGGTAGCGAGGTCACGACATGGGTACAGCCAAGGTACGGGTAAAATAACAAGTCCCTAAATGCAATTAAACACATGTATATGTAAAGGGTAGTTGACAGGAGCATGACGGGTAGCTGATGTCGGTCATACAGAACCGTTGACGGTCTAGGTAAACTGACCACAGTTTTTGCAGGCACATGACTAATATCGGTCTGGGTATAACTGACTATGGTTTTCTAGGGTAGATGACCAATTTTGGTTTAGGTATGACAGACGTCAGTCAAGTCGACATGGGTATATAAAAAGGAAAAAGCCATAAAATACGGGTTCATTTGCATGTTTTGGATTTTGGCAAAATGACAGAGCACTGAATGAGTTGTGCTTTATCAGGAGGAAAGGACGAGGGACAATATCCTGCTGAGGTGGAGAGATCTACTCGGTTAGAGGATCCAGGTAAATGGGTCCACGAGCACAGGGGGATTGATTGTGATTGGATGGAAATCAAGAGGATCGGATTTGGTGATTGGACATGGTAGGGGTGGGAGAGGGATTGGGTGGACCACTGGTACAACAGCCTGACATGCCACCACAGAGATGGCAGCGTGATGAGGTAAGACTCAATCCCTTACCTTGTTTTGTGAGGTAGATTGGGTATATAGGTTAGGTAAGTAAAATGCATTTTGGGGGGAAAAGGGGATTTTGAATTTTGGAAGGTGAATTGGGTAAAATAGGAATGGGGAGAGGTGTGGTTAGGTGAATGAGGGGTGGGGTGGAGTTGAGGGTAGATTTAGGTAGGAATGTGTGGGTAGAAAGGTAGAAGAAGGGAGTTGTTATGAAGAAAGGGGTTTGGGTGTCACAAATTTCGGCGTGACATTAACCAATGTCGGTCAATGGGTGGCTGATGTCGGTTGTGTCGAGATGGTATAAGATGACTGATTCCGGTTTGGGAGAGACCGTGGTCAGTTAGGGGTAGCCAGTACTAGTCATCATGTGGAGAAAAAGGGTCTAAAAGAGCCCTAGGGTGGGTGGGTGAGATAGATAGTGGGCAAAGAAGATGTTGTTGATGAAAAACATAGCATGGGTAAGAGGTTGAAATAGGTATGGTTTGAGTGATAGTGCGTGAGGGTTAGGGTGGGTAGATAGGATATGTGATAAGAAGGTAAGTTACAAGGGGAAAAAGAGGGAGTGTAATAGGTGTAGGTGAGGTGTCAAGAATGATTGTGGGTATGATTAAGGTGTATTAATGTGATTTTTTATTGGATGCATGTGAGATATCAGCTATGGATGTGAGATAGGGTGCCACCCCTGCTCGTGACGGTTCGAGGAGGTGTGATAATTGAGGATTGATGGCATGTTGTAGAGGTTGGCCTAATTGGGGTCAAACCCTACCATCATGTAGTCTAGTAGATGAGTTTGATGGTCACCCTCATTGACAAATGGGATTCGGTGACCAACACATTCCATCTACTGATGGGTGAGATCACGGTCACCCTGGAGGATGTGTATAGGATCCTACAGTTTCTGATAGTGGGGACATGGGGATATTGACTCTCCTCAAATGTGTCTAAGGAGTTGATGCTAACATTCTTTGGCGAGGGCTTGGCAGAGTTGAGGTTCCATAGCACCAGCCTGAGTTATGGAGAGATGTACCAGGCCCATCCAGAGGAGACTAGGCTTGTTGTGTTGTTGATGGAGGCAGTTTGTTGTTTTGCACTACCAGATGTAGAGGGTGGGAGATTCCCACGATCATTGATGGGGGTCCTGCATGATATGGTGATAGACCAGACCCGTTTTTCATGGGTGCCAACATTCCTGGTGTAGCTATACAGGGAGTTATGGGCATATGGGTGACTACGGAGGTTCAACTTATGTTGCACTTTCCTACTTCATTATTGGGGATATGAGCACATTGTGTGTGTGTGCCTAGTTAGCATGCCCCAGGCTGATGCATTCAAGCCAGGTTTGGTTCAGGTGGGTTACAGTTGATGGGTGCCTGTTATTGGAGAGTGTTGAGAAACCAGGGTGACTCATGATGTTGCCTAATACAGGTATTTATTGGAGGGGTTGTCTGGTGTGGACATCATTTCAAGACCATATGTGGGTTTTCCCTCATACATACAGATGGCCACTGAGTTAGATGGATTACAACTACTTAGATGGATAGAGGGACACCATGTAGGAGAGCATAAGATGATACCCATGGATAGGGTTAGACGGAAGTTCAGGCTACTTAAGGATATACCGCCACCTTTCCCACAGTACAGGAGGGATGACGTAGAGAAGCCTCTGCCTCTACCACAACCGACAGTGCCAAAAGGGTAGGAGGAGTAGGTGAGAGACCGGTGGATTGATGATGTCAGGGTTACAAATAGATACAGATAATGGTGGGATGTACACTTCCAAGTAGTACCACCGAGGCCGGGGTAGCCAGATTTAGCCACCATCGCAGTGTAAAGGGACACCATGTAGCGGTAGGTGACAACCCTAATTACACAGTTGGGTATGGTGCAAGGGAAGCTGATAGGTTTAGAGGCACATTTTTCTATGTTGCATGTGTAAGTGGCCACTCTACATGCCCAGGACACATAGGGACAAGTACCTGCACAGAGTGGAGATGGAGATGGGGTACAAGTGGCTGCCCTACAGGCACAAATTACAAGTTTGTAGGACCAGTTGGTCACTGCATAGGCATAGTGTGTGGCCCTTCAGGCCCAGATATAGGCAGGAGTGGGACATGGTCCCTCAGGACAGTCACAAGCATAGGGATAGGGTCTCAAGAGACAGGTGCAGGGGCTGAGGCCGATGACACCATCATAGATAGTACTGATAAGTTAGTTGAGAGATTCTTTAGGTGAGGTCTGGTATTATCATGATACTTTGATGGCCACAGGGATATATTTTCTATCCTATGGGGATTATAGAGCACATCAGGCCTTGAGTGAGAGGATGAGATCATGCACCCATAGTGTGGAGAGCACAGGGGACCATCAAGCCCCGAGACAGGGTCAGGGTGAGGCCACCAGTTCATGGAGGCCAACCCCAGGTAAGGTACCAGCAGAGCTCTAGCTATGGCCGATGATGGGTGGTGATATGTTAGCTGGACATCGTACAGGGGTAGTGGAGGAGGAGGATACATGTGAGATAGACATGGAGGATATCTAGCAGGGTGATGTTTGATATCCATATATACCTCCTATTTTGTATAGTTGTGTATTTTTTATATATATCTGGCCTACGTGTTGAAGAGAGTGAGGGATGTACATGAGATTTTTTGAGATTTTTGATGATATACCAGCCTATGTGCTGAAGATGGTGAGGATGTATATGAGATTTTTTGAGATGATTGTGATTATTACTTGTATCTATGTTTACATGTATGTTTACACAGACTTTTCGATTGATAGATGATGGGTGTTTTTACTATGGATGGTGTACATGTTTTAATTTCCATTGTATATATATATATATATATATATATATATATATATATATATATATATATATATATATATATAGTGGATATATATAAGTGGAAATTAGGTGGATTAGGCATGCTAGAGTCAAGGTCGTGTAGGCATGGTGGAGTCAAGTTGGTTCAGGAATGATGAATGGAGCTCATAGGCATAGGCATTGAGTCAGGTCATGGGCATGGATTGAGTCTAGGTTGGCTTAGGCATGATTGAGTTTAGGTTGTAGGTATTGTTAAGCTAGGTTTGACTTAGGCATAGATGAGTTTCTAATTCATTAATTTTTTCAATTAATGATGATCTGGATCGTGTTAAGATGCTTTGTAGGAAAATGTATGATAATGGTAAAGAAATGGTAGACAAGATGAAATGAATGTATGAGTGATGATGGTAAAGATGTTAAGCAATTACTTGTTTGTGTAGTTTAATTTCCAATGATTGATATAAAAGGAAACTAACTAGGGTACAATGTGAATTGGAAAGGGGCGGAGGGAATTGGTTAGGGTAGAGAGTGGTCAAGCTAACCTCCTAAGGGCACCATGCCCTCAGAGTGTTGCCTACACAGTCCCAAAGAAAAGGGACCTCAGGCCGTAATGTAATTCTCCGATAAGCTAGGGAAGATAATGATGAAATAGCAGAATGGGATGATAGGTGTGATGCATGGGTGATGTAGGTCATAGGCATGACTGAGTTTAGGTTGTAGGCATGGTTGAGTGATTTTTAAACATAGGTGTCGAGGGTCTGGTTCTTGTATAGGATAATCAATAAGTAATGAGGAAGGTGAATGGTAGGAGATGGTAAAAGAGATGTCTTAATTGATCATAGAACCTAATGAATCTACCATACCTCAGATGGGCTTATGAACATAAGACCCTATAGGGCTTGCATAATGGACTATTCTAAGGGTGAAGAAAAGTCACATGATCACGAAATGTCTTCGTTTACGGAAAGTCCCTTGAGTAGCGAGGAATTTAGGTAAAAAAGGCAAGGGGGTGAGAATGGGGAGGTTTAGTGTAACTTAGTGTATGACAACGTGTATTTCGGAACAAGAAATCCAAAATCCAAAATAGGCAAGTACATGACGAAAATTTCATCTTTTTCCTCTTTTTTAATTAATAGACTGATCAGATGCGGAAAGTCTATATGGGATGGGGTATATTATCTCCTTAAGGTCTTCATGAAGTTGATCGATGTGAGAAGATTTTGAATAGCTATTATATGTTTGCAATAGACTATATATAGTTGTCCTTCAAGGGATTAGTCTATTGATATTGGTAGAATATAATGAAGAGATGTCCCTTTGGAGGGAGTCATCTTTTGCTGGAAGTTTGAATCAAGGAGTTGTATCCCTTTTTGTTTTTAGACGTTTAAGACATGGACGAGACTATAGAGGACGATTAAGTTCTTTTTTTAGAAGACAAGATCGTAGTACACAAATACTAACTATGAAAGAGGTGGTTTCGAGCGATGAATGACCCATGGGATTCCATCTTAAAGAAGAAAAGAAAAGTATCCATGAGAATCGTGCTTATGAGTAGAGCCATGGTACTCATATTGAAGACAAGGCTAAAAGGTGATGGGTAATCACATGATTCGTGTTTAGTCATGGATCCTCAAAATGGGTAATTATGGAAGGTGAACAACACTCAAGGGACGAGCGATCAATTGACAAAAAAATGATATATGACTTGATATCAACAATAAAATGGTTGAAGATGCAAGACATTAAGGGGCTAAGGTTTGGGTTTACCTTCGAGTGAAGACAAACGGTAATAACCTGATCCATAGGCATGGGTAACGATATAGGGTCCAAGCTAATTAGGAGAAAATTTGCCCCGTTTACTTTTCTCCTCTTTGGTTACATGTTGATTTTCCTTCATGACGAGGTCACCGACCTAAAATGTTCGTTCGTGAACACGTTTGTCATAGGAACATGTTTTGATACGTTTTTAGTAGATTTGGATGTGGTCAAGAGCGTTGAGATGACGTTCATCTAATAATTCAAGTTACACCAAACGATCCTGGCGAAAGTCATTGTTGTTGAGCATGTCTTGTAGTGAGATGCAGAAGAGATGGGATCTGGACTTCGAGAGGTAAGACAGCCTCAGTACCGTAGACCAGAGAAAAGGGAGGGTGGCAGCAGTCAAAGTGCGACATACTAGTGTGATAAGCCCACAAGGGTAAAAACGAATGTGCGTATGCCAATCCTTCCTAGTATCGTTGACTACCTTCATAAGAATTTTGTTCAAGGTTTTATTGGTTGATTCGGCTTGACCGTTGGTTTGTGGGTAATAGGGTGATGAGAAACTGAGTTGGATGCCAAAAGCATCGCATAATTTGCGTAGGGTTTTGTTTTTGAATTGTTTTCTGTTATTCGTGATAATGCGGTGAGGGACACCAAAGTGACAGATGCTGTGATGGTTGATGAATTCACATATTTTCTGTGGCTTTGGTGGAAATGAGGGGACTGGCTTCTACCCATTTAGTGTAATATTTAGTAGCGGTTATGATCCATTGGTGGCGTTATGAAGAATGGGGGTTGATATCACCGACAAGATCCAAACCCCATTGAGAAAAAGGCCAAAGGTCTCGCACGACCTGTAAGGCACGAACTAGCGGTGTGATGGAGATTAACATGTTGTTGGCATTTTACGTAGCATTTGACATAATCACAACACTCACAGGGTAGGGTTGGCCAATAATATCCTATGTGAAGAATGCGTTTTGCGACAGTAAGACCACTAAAGTGAACTCCACAAATTCCATCGTGGACTTCCTTAATGGTGTAAGGAATTTCAAAACTTGTAAGGCATCGCAAGAAAATGCTGTCGAAACCCGCGTTTGTAAAGAATACCACCCCATGATGACATAACGGGAGACACTTTTAAGAAAGGAACGTTGTCCATTATGAGTGAGATCAGTGCGGGTAAAATAGAAAGGGAAAGATAGTCTGTATATTATTTATACAAAAGGTCACTTGGGTCAGGAGCAACGGTTCCAATAGAGTAGACTTCACGAGGCAAATAAGAGGGTGATTGTAGTCTTTGTATCATGACAAAGATTTTAGAGTTAGCGAGGCGAAGTAGGTATCTAAGAAGCCAATTAGGCCAAGGTATTTGACAAATTTATTGGTAGAACGTGGGGTGGTTTGAAGTGCGTAACGATCGATAGGCGGGTCAAAAGTATGTCCACGTGATGCTTATACTTTTTGAAGTATCTCATTACGACACTGATATATACCATTGACTTGGTTTATGAAAAACTGAGAATCACCAAAGATGTTGATTGATTTAACATCTAAGGCATAAGCAGCCTAGAGACTCAATACAAGTGCTTCCTATTCAACAATATTGTTTGTACAATCAAAATTGAGTTTGAAAGACAAATGCATAAGTTCACCATCAAGTGGATTGAGGATAACACCAGCCCCACCCCCACGCTGACACTTGGAGCCATTGAAGAAGAGTGTCATTTGGTAAACGGGTTCATCTAGGGAAAGGGTAGCTTTAGACTCATCTGGGAAGTCGAAGTTAGAGGGTTGATTCCCGGAAATAGGTGCGTCGGCCAATCGGTCGACAATAGCCCTGGCCCTTGATGGACTTTTGATCGACTGAATTCGAGGTCAAGGTCGGCCAAAAGTATAAGCCAACATGTGGCACATTGATTTTGATAAGGTTTGGCACACATATAGTGTAATGGGTCAATATTAGTAATGACGAAGGTTTTGTGGTTGAGTAGGTAATGGCGAGATTTTGGTGGCGATGAAAACTAAGGCTAGAAAAAGTTTTCCGGCATGGGTATATCTAGTTTCATAGTCAAGAAGGGTATGGCTTATGTAATAAACCGCTTGCTCTCGGTGTTGGTCATCATGATGAGCGAGCATGGCACCTAAAGAATGGTTAGTTGCGGATATATATAGGTAGACGGGCTAGTCATCCTTAGGAGGAATGAGCACTGGGGGTTGAAGTAGGTATTGTTTCAAGGCTTCGAAGGCTTTATGGTATTCATCATCCCATTTGAATGAAATGTCTTTCTTGAGAAGATGATGGAATGGTTGACAGTGGTCGGAAAGTTGTGAGATAAAACGACAAATTGATTACAACTTTCCTTGTAGGTCTGTGAAGTTGACGAAGATTAGTGGGTGGTAGCATTTCAAGAATAGCCTTGAATTTAGTAGGATCGACTTCTATGCCCCGCAAAGAAACAATGAAATCTAGGAGTTTTCTAGAAAGTACCACAAAGACACATTTTTTTGGTTGAAGATGAACACAATATTTGATGAGGCGGTCAAAGATGACTTTAAGAACGGGTAGGTGTTCGGTTCGATGCTTAGATTTGGCAAGCAGATGATCTACGTAATCCTCCAATATGCGATGCATGATGTTATGGAAGAAGTAAGTCATGGCTCGCTAATATGTAGCACCAACGTTTTTGAGGCCAAAAGGCATGACTCGATAGCAGAAAGTCCCAAAAGGGGTGATGAAGGAAGTCTTGTTTTGATCCTCTGGGGCTAGTAATATTTGATTATAGCCTGAGAAGCTATCTATGAGCGATAACATTTCATGGCCAATGGTGAGATCAACTAGTTGGTCAATTCCTGGTAGTGGGAAATCATCTTTGGGATAGGTGAGGTTGAGGTCACGGAAATCCATGCAAATGCAGAGTCCCCTTATCGCTTTCATGACAGGAACGATGTTAGAAATCCATTAGGGATAATCAATGGGTAGAATGAAGGAAACTGAGAGAAGGCACTGAAACCACATCTTATTTTTTTCAGCATCGCTTACCAATACAAGCTACGTAACAAAAAGGGGAAAAATTTAGACACCAAAATTGGGTCACACTCCCCTTGGTCCTTTGTCAAATAACCAACTCAATCATACTCATCTAATCTAGCCAAAATGTTTCACCGTTTTCTTTACGTTTTCGAAGTGACGAAACAGATAAGGGTAAAGGCCAAGGAGGAATACCTATTAAATGTTGATTGGTTGATGGTTGTTGAGCGCATTCTGAATTCTTGATCCAGTTCCAATCATGAGAGATTCCTTTTGGCTAGGAGGAACTACCTATAATAGAAAACAAGACCACAAAAAGATAGTTAAATGATATATGACAATGGACTGCCTAGTGTATGCTATTTCTGGGAAGTATGATACTTCCTAGATGGTTGTCAATCCACTATTTAAAAAAAGTTAATGCGAGAAATAAACGAATTCCTACTTTATTTGATATAATTTATGTATCTCATTCAAGTAAAATAAGAAAATATTAACATAACAGGTTAGGCTATGGTCAGATCAAAAAGGTAGGTAGTTGGAAGGGTGCGGGAGCTGGTCAGTGTAAGATTCTGGGTTGTTTAGGTCAACTGGTGAGATGATTTTTGGGTCTATTCTTAGTCAAGGTGTAAAACATAGAGATCAATGTCGGTCAGGTATGAATTATGTCAATTTATGTGTAACTGACAACAGTTATGGGTAACCGGCATCGGTATGGTCGGGATAAAAGAAACTCGAATAGATCAAATGGCAGGAGCTGAGCTGGGGTCAAATGCAGTTAGGAGAGTAGATGAGAAGGTATGTGGAAATCTCAGGTATACTCATAAATGGATATTAGGTCAGATTGGTGATTTGGTGGTGTGGGTAAGGGAAATGGTGGGATTACAGGCTATTAAGTAATGGAGGAATGAACATGCAAAGTATGAACTAATGACAGGGATGACAAAAGTTAACTATGCTAAAATAGACAATGTTGGTAGAGATGTACTTATTGTGTTGTATATTTAGATGGCTGAATGGAGGTGGCTGCTGATTAGAAGAATGGTGTTGGATATCATAGCAGTGGATCCTAGAATGATTCAGTGAGTGTAATTCCTCCAAAATTTGTCCTGGTACTGGCTCTGGATGTCTAGATAAGTGAAAGGGTGTTGGTTTCACTTGCATGTAGCTATGATCTCATTTCCTTGCTCTCAGAATGTGCCAACCCAAAAACAAGGTTATTTGGGTGAATAACTGGTAACCGACGATGGTTTTTGTTTGACCGACGTCGATTTAGGGGTGACCTCCATCGGTTAAGGAGGGATTCCCTAGGTTTACTAAAATGGGTAGATCTTTCTAATTTATTAGGCCCAGTTAGTTTATTCTAGCGGATTAGAATGGAAACTTCCCTTCTAATGAGTGGGAATATGGTTAGAGAGATTTTAGGGATTTATTTTAGGGTTAGACCAAATCTAAGCTCATTAAGGTAAGTAAGAATTAGTTATTGTTGGTTATGGAATCATGCCAAGAATAGATCTAGGGTGAGGTGGCTAGATGAGGTGTCTGGTAGGTGAGGTTGTGGGGTAGAAATTAAGGTAATTAGATATTAAATATTGTGAGGATACATATTAATTTAATTAAATTAATTAAATTAAAGGTGATGTGGGGTGGAAGGGGCCATGGTTAGATGAGTATGATTGAGCTGGTTATTTAACAAAGGACCGAGGGGATTATGACCCAATTTTGGTGTCTACACCCTAAACCATAAACCCTAAATCTAGAGCCCTAAGCTCTAACCCCTAAACCTTAAACATGTAACTCCGAACCCTTAACCCTATACCATAAACCCTGAACCATGCACCCAAAAACCTAAGCCCTAAACCCTAAACCCTAAGCCTTAAACCCTACACCTTAATCCTTGAGCCCTAAACCCTAATCCATAAACCCTAAACACTAAGCCCTAAACCATAAACCCTAAACCTTAAGTGCTAAATCCTAAATCATAAACCCTAAACCATGAGCTCTTAATGCTAAACCATAAAACCTAAGAACTAAATCTTAAACCCTAAACTTGTACCCCTAAACTGTAATCCCTAAACCATAAACCATAAAAACTAAATCCTAAACCCTAAACCATGATCCGCAAACCCCAAACTCAAAACCCAAAACCTTAAACATTATACCCTTACCCCTATATACTAAACCCTAAACCCTTAACTCTACACACTAAACCATTAATCCTCAACCCTTAACCCTGAGACCTAAACCCTAAACTATATACCCTAAACACTAAAACTAGAATAATAAACCCTAAACACTAAATCCTGAACCCTAAACCATAAACCTTGAACTCTGAGCCCTGAGCCCTGAGCCCAATACTCTAAACACTAAATCCAAAGCCCTAAGATCCAACCCCTAAACCTCATATATTTTTAGTATGTCTCATGAGTGATTTCATATTTTTTAATATCAATATTAGGACCATATTTCCTAGTCTTGTTCCTAGAACCATCAGTGAGTCTAATTTTACAACTACCTTGTTTGTGAGAGGTGGGAAAAGTAACTAAATGGATATGACATATACCTTATGCCTTGCAACGCATATTACACAAAAATTAATCTCAAAAGAAATGGAAGAAACATGTAGAGAATATACCAACACAGAGGTATATGATCATAACCAAATTACCTATATTATCCTCTTCTCTAGATAAAGAGAAATCTCTTCTACTACTGGAACAACTAGAAATTTTAACAGAACTTCATGAAGTGTTCAAAATAAGCATAACAACAGGGGAATGACTAAGAACAAAAAAGGGTCATCAATCACCTAGTAAATATTTCTTGTTTAGTTCTGAATGGGAGTCAGCTGGCCAACGACTGAGTGACCTTTCATTCATTGATAATTACTTCTATGATAAACCCGTGGATGCTTTCAAAATTTCCTTCAAAAATATAGGGGTAGTCATTGATTCTAGTGAAGGGTGTGATGTGATTTCCAAACAACTTGAAATTCATACAGATTTAGAGGTCATAACACGAATTTACAAATATCCCTATCATTATAAATGGAAGCCAAGTAACATTGTCACCTTGTATCCAAGGATCAAGGACTACTGGGGTCTATGGCAGGATTGGAGATTCAGGAATCATTGAGTGTCAGAATCAGAATGTTGTTGCATCTTGAAAAACATTTTCAAACATCAGAGTAATGCATCTTGGAAAATAAAATTAAACCTATGAAATCCTCTCAAATTACCCGCTCACACAAGCACTAGACATGTAAATTTTTGTTCTTCGAATGAAACCTTCATTCCTAATAGCTTCCAACTAAAATAATTATTCAAAAGAGCATCAAAACATTTCTTTGTACCAAATTATTCTTGGGTATCTGACATTTCCCTCCCTCAAAATATCATCAAATGAAAGACATCAAATTGTGATGACTCCATTTAAATGTTATACCTACAAAGTAGATGAAACCTATTCAGTTGAATACTCTCTATCAATACTAATAAGAATGGGTAAGACACAAAACATTGCAATGAGTGAAATAGTTCCCATGTGATGGGAAAAATAAGATATATGTATTGGGTAACATTTCTTTGTATTGAACTGTCCTTTGATATATGGAATTTCCCTCCTTCAATATATCAAAAGATGAAAGGCATCAAATTGTGATGAATCCCTTTAAATTTTATGCCTATGAAGCAGATGAACCCTTTTTAGTTCAATACTCACTGTCAATACTAATAATAATGGGTAAGACATAGACCATTACAGTGAATGAATAGGTTAGCCTAAACCATGATCCTTACAACCTTAACCCTAAACCCTAACCCCTAAACCCTAAGCCTTAAAATCTAAACCCTAAACCTTGTGCCTTAAACCCTATACCCTGAACCCTGACCCTTAAACCTTAAACCCTAAACCCTAAACCCTAAAACATAAAACCCTAAACCCTAAACCCTAAAACCTAAAATGTAAACCATAAACCCTGACCCCTAAACCCTAAACCATAAGCCCTAAAGCGTAAACCCTAAACCCTCAACCCTAGACCCTCAACCCTCAACCCTAAACTATACACCCTAAACCTTAAACCCTTAACTCTTAACCCTTAACCCTAAACTCTAAACAATAACCCTTTGATGATAATCATATTCCAACTCTATCATTGTACCCAAATCTCTCTAAAGAACAAGCTAAAAACAGCTAGTCATGCCACCAAGGTATCCGGGACAATCATGTTTGAAGTATTAAGGCATCATCTATCTTCATGAGATATATATGAGAAAATACATGTATGAGAATCTTGAATTTGATTCCATAAAAGGATGATTTTAGATACACAAAAGGTTGAGCTATGATGTTTATATGGAGCACCATGTTTCTAAGAATGGGCAATCATCTAAGTTCACTTGATGTAATTCACTTGGTATTATTCATAAAAAATCATTCAACAACTAGTAGTGTGATCAAACCTTAAGGAGGACGCACATTACAATCATGTCATTTTTTCCATAGGATAGGAATCCCATTCAAGGATAAAATATCTATCTACAAAGCGAGGATATCATTTTAGTAAGAAGTAGACAAGCATTATAGAGATGATTCGTGGTCATTAAAATGAATTATGGACCAAATTTCAAAATTAATACCAATTCAAGCAGTGGTAGGGCCAAAATCCTATCCAGAAGGTCAAAAAACCTACAAAATAACTATATGCTTTTACAAAACAAATATCGTCTACAATATATATAGTCTGAAAGTTTTAGGTCATTATTGAAATTCTAAAAATGAGTAAGTACTGACCAGATTAGATTTTGAAAAACTATCTTTCAGATTGTATCTATTAGAGCTACATGACCACTTCCATCAGGTGCAAAGTGACCCTAACTTCTTATATTTACTAAAATAAACTTAAAGTATAAGAAATAATAAAAGTATAATGAAATAAGATAAGATCTTATTTCATTATACTTAACATTTATTTAAGTAAATATGGCTCCTTCAGGCTCTCCTAAACTTCATATAGCTCAAAATGTGTACGCATTTCATAGCACTAGAAATGTGAGTGCATTATAATGCATACACGTTTTAAGCTAGTGAATTCCCGAGCCTAGGAAAACATAACGCGATTGTGTTTCATCCATTTTCCAGTTTTTTGTCCACTTTTTAGCCCCCCCAGATTGGTGCACTTACCCAATAGAAATCAAATTGTTTCTAATCAAGATATTATATTAGTAATTAATAGTTAATCAATAACATTATTTAATAATAGAAATTAGAGTGATTATATAAAATTAGTATTAATTAGTAAATTAATAATATCATAATTAATTAGTATTAGTACTAATTTAAATAATTAATTAATAATATTATATTTAATTACAAAATAATTATCCTATCAAATAATATTAACTACAATAATTATTATTACCAACAAACTTACATTACTATATTAACTAGAAACTTATAAATAACATCTAATTAAATTATCGCAAATAAACAAATTTCTAAAACAATTAAATACTATTATATAATTATAATTAAATTTTATAAAATTAATTAACAACTTAATCACCATTGTTTATAATGCTTAATTAATTATAGTGATATTTTAAAAATAATTTTTTAAAACTGTATAATAAAACTGTATAAAACTAATTAATGACATAAACTCCATTATTTCAAAAAAATAGAAATCAAAGAATATTTATTTAACATATGATATTAGGACTAAACAAAGTAATTAATTAACAACATTAATTAATAATACTAGTAATTAAATACAAGAAATAACATCGTATGATTTAATAATACCAATAAATTTCAAATAATATTTTACATTATTAAATAAAAATTGATTCTTGTATGTGTATAGGCTGTTAGAATGTGTTATCACTATTCTTCGTCTATGATTCCTATATCAGAATAGGCATAATACAATTTTAAAAATATATCATTAGCACCTTCCCTAAGCTTGTGAGAGTGAAAAACATCCCTTATTCTATCATTCATACATGATACTTGTGAGAATGAAGTAAATTTTATTCCGAGAGAAAAAAAACGATACAATTGTATTCAAGAAAAAATGAAAAAAATGTTTGTTTATTTGTATAGGAGAAAGGGAAACAACTCATTCTTAAACAAAGAATTTTTTTATTTTATCTCTCCACTAGCATCTTATATTGTGGATTTAGATATGATTAATATAAAAGTGCTTAAATGACAATAATTTTCTTCTATTACTCATATTATAATTGAATGGGAGTATGCACATTCAATTAGTATCAATTTCTTGTATTAGACATATTAGAAAAAAAACATTATATTTAATATAAGTTGGAAAAATTGTTTGTTTGTTTGAGAGAATCAACAACTGCCCATTCTTACATATAAATAGAGTAAGTAAATTTTATCTCTCCACTAGAATCTTGCATTTTGGACTAGTTATGAGTAATATAGAAGTACTAACCAGACCAAATTCAATATTACATGTATTAGAATGTTTAGAATGAGTATATGACATTTTAGATCAATATTGCATGTATTAGAATGTTTAGAACATGAACATATGCCCATTCTAATAATAGGAATCACAGTGAAAAATAGGCATAAGGAAAACTACATATGAGCATTTGTCTACTCAAATGGGCATGACATGAAGATGAAGTGGGTTGTCCCTGATTTTGTGATGAAAGGAAAACCAGATGTTATTCTTCACATTGAAAAGCTCATTAGAAATATTCTTTTTTGATTTTCATGAAAAGAGAGAGACCAAAAGAAAAATAATAAACACAAATTAGAGATAGAGGCTTAATCTCCCTTTAGGGGTATGCAGTTCAGCCCTAGGCTATGCCAAGGATAGTCCAACCAATATGATACAATTATTAAATCTATAAAGGTTGTCAAAATGTTTTTACACTACAAATTTTCCTTTAATATGATCCTCCTTGCATTGCAACATTCCTACTTCCATGCAAAATGGGGAACAACCCAAAAGTAAATGTTTGTTTGTTTGAGGATGGACAAATGCCCATATTTCTAAATAGTCCAATACAATTGACTATAACTATAGCTAAACAAAAATGTTAGAATGTCTAGAATGGGCTAATGTGTATTCTCATTATTAAGAGCAGTCTAAGACTTGTTTTTTCATTATTATGAGCGGTCCAAGACTTCTTTTAAAATAATTACATTTAATTAAAAAAATACACGGAGGTAAACAATATATTTTCATGTTGGTATCGATACGTCATGGTCTTAAATAATATATGTTAATTATTCCTAAATGAGAATGGGAATTTTCCATTTCTAAATCAAATTAATAGAACTATGAGGATGGGCATCTGCCCAAGGGTATGTAGTGAAACACTTGGTGGAGCTAAGATGCCCATTCCTAAAATAAAATAATATAACTATATAAGGCTTGACCCCCCCCCCCCCCCCCCCACGCCGAGGGTATGTAGTGTAGCACTTGGTGGAGGAAGAACTTGGCTCCGACCAACGATAGTCCAACAAAAATGATACAATTGTATTCAAGAAAAAATGAAAAAAAATGTTTGTTTATTTGTATAGGAGAAAGGGAAACAACTCATTCTTAAACAAAGAATTTTTTTATTTTATCTCTCCACTTAGCATCTTATATTGTGGAGTTAGATATGATTAATATAAAAGTGCTTAAATGACAATAATTTTCTTCTATTGCTCATATTATAATTGAATGGGTGTATGCCCATTCAATTAGTATCAATTTCTTGTATTAGACATATTAGAAAAACAACATTATATTTAATATAAGTTGGAAAAATTGTTTGTTTGTTTAAGAGAATCAACAACTGCCCATTCTTACATATAAATAGAATAAGTAAATTTTATCTCTCCACTAGAATCTTGAATTTTGGACTAGTTATGAGTAATATAGAAGTACTAACCAGACCAAGTTCAATATTACATGTATTAGAATGTTTAGAATGAGTATATGACATTTTAGATCAATATTGCGTGTATTAGAATGTTTAAAACATGAACATATGCCCATTCTAATAATAGGAATCACAGTGAAAAATAGGCATAAGGAAAACTACATATGAGCATTTGTCTACTCAAATGGGCATGACATGAAGATGAAGTGGGTTGTCCCTGATTTTGTGATGAAAGGAAAACCAAATGTTATTCTTCACATTGAAAACCTTGTTAGAAATATTCTTTTTTGATTTTCATGAAAAGAGAGAGACCAAAAGAAAAATAAGAAACACAAATTAGAGATAGAGGCTTAATCTCCCTTTAGGGGTATGCAGTTCAGCCCTAGGCTATGCCAAGGATAGTCCAACCAATATGATACAATTATTAAATATATAAAGGTTGTCAAAATGTTTTTACACTACAAATTTTCCTTTAATATGATCCTCCTTGCATTGCAATAACTACTTCCATGCAAAATGGGGAACAACCCAACAGTAAATGTTTGTTTGTTTGAGGATGGACAAATGCCCATATTTCTAAATAGTCCAATACAATTGACTAAAACTATAGCTAAAAAAAAATGTTAGAATGTCTAGAGAATGGGCTAATGCATATTCTCATTATTAAGAGCAGTCTAAGACTTGTTTTTTCATTATTATGAGCGGTCCAAGACTTCTTTTAAAATAATTACATTTAATTAAAAAATACACGGAGGTAAACAATATATTTTCATGTTGGTATCGATACATCATGGTCTTAAATAATATATGTTAATTATTCCTATATGAGAATGGGAATTTTCCATTTCTAAATCAAATTAATAGAACTATGAGGATGGGCATCTGCCCAAGGGTATGCAGTGAAACACTTGGTGGAGCTAAGATGCCCATTCCTAAAACAAAATAATATAACTATATAAGGCTTGACCCCCCCCCCCCCCCCCCCGAGGGTATGTAGTGTAGCACTTGGTGGAGGAAGAACTTGGCTCCACCAACGATAGTCCAACAAAAATGATACAATTGTATTCAAGATAAAATGAAAAAAATGTTTGTTTGTTTGTATGAAAGAATGGGAAACTACCCATTCTTAAACAAAGCCAAAGTAAATTTTATCTCTCCATTAGCATCTTAAATTGTGGAGTTAGATATGATTAAGTCTACAGAAGTTCTAAATTGACAATAATTTTATTCTATTACTCATATTATAATTGAATGGGCATCTTCCCATTTAATTCGTATCAATTTATTCTATTATATGTATTAGAAAAAATTCATTGTATTCAAAATAATTTGAAAAAACTGTTTGTTAGTTTTTATGAGAGAATGGAAAACTTCCCATTCTTTAATATAAACAAAGTAAATTTAATCTCTCTACTAGCATCTTGCATTTTTGAATAGATTACGAGTAATATAGAAGTACTAAACAAACTAAGTTAGAATGTTTAGAATGAGCATATGACATTTTAGTTCAACATTTCTTGTATTAGAATGTTTAGAACATGAGCATATTCCCATTCTAATATAGGATTTACAGAGAAAAATATACATAATAAAAAACAATTAGAGATAGAGGCTTGATCCCCCTTTAAGGATATGCAGTGCAGCACTAGGCCCCACTAAGGATAGTCCAACAAATATTTGATACAATTATTAACTCTATAAAGGTTTTCAGAATGTTTTTACACTATAATTCCTCTAATAATATGATCCTCCTTCCATTGCAATGGTCCTCCTTCCATGCAAAATGGGGAACAACCCAACAGTAAATGTTTGTTTTCTAGAGGATGGAAAAATTCCCATAGTTTTAAATATTCCCATACAAATAACTAAAATATGGCCAAACCCAAATGTTATAATGTCTAGAGTATGGGATAGTACCCATTCTCATTATTACGAGTGGTGCAAGACTTGTTTTATAAAAATTGCCTTTAATTAATAAATACACGGTGGTGAACAATATATTTACATGTTGGTCTCTACATGTCATGGTCTTAAACAATTTATGTTAATTAATCCTATTCGAGAATGGGCATCTGCCATTTCGAAATCATATTAATAGAACTATGAGACTAGGCATCTTCCCAAGGGTATATAGTGCAACATTTGGTGGAGCCAAGATGCCCATTCCTAAAACAAAATAATAGAACTACATAAGAATTGATCCCCCTCGAGGGTATGTAGTGCAGTACTTGGTGGAGGAAGAACTTGGCTCTATCAGGGATTGTCCAACCAAAACGATACAATTGTATTCAAGATAAAAGGAGAAAAAAATGTTTGTTTGTATGAGAGAATGGACAACTGCCCATTTTAAAACAAAGGTAAAGTAAATTTTATCTCTCCACTAGCATCTTGCATTGTGGAGCTATATATGATTAAGTCTACAAAAGGGCTAAAATGACAATAATTTTATTCTATTACTCATATTATAATTGAATGGGCAACTACCCATTCAATTCATATTAATTTCTTGTATAAGACATATTAGAAAAACTACATTGTATTCAAGATAAGTTGCAAAAATGTTTGTTTGTTTGTATGAGAGAATGGGTAATTTTACATTCTTAAATATAGGCAAAGTATGTAAATTTTATCTCTCCACTAGCATCTTGCATTGTGTAGTCTGGACTAGTTATGAGTAATATAGAAGTACTAACCAGACTAAGTTCAATATTGCATGTATTAGAATGAGCATATGACATTTTAGATCAATATTGCATATGATATTCATTTTTTTTTCTTAGAAATTTCCTTGATATTCTTCATGAAAAGAAAGAGATTCCAAAAGCGAAAGCATAAATAACAATTATAGATAGAGGCTTGATCACCCTTTAATTGTATGCATTGTAGCATTAGGCTCTGGCAGGGATAGGCCAACCAATATGATACAATTATTAACTCTATAAAGGTTGTTAGAATGTTTTTACACTATTCTTCTTCTAATATGGTCCTCCTTCGATGAAAAATTGGGAACCACCAAAAAAATAAATGTTTGTTTGTTCGAGAATAGAAAAATTCCCATATTTCTGAATAGTCCAATACAACTAACCAAAAATATGGCCAAAAAAAAATGTTAGAATGTATAGAGAATGGGCTAATGCCTATTCCCACTATTACGAGTTGTCCAAGTCTTGTTTTAAAACAATTACCTTCAATTGATAAATACATGGTGGTAAACAATATATTTTCATGTTGGTCTTTATATGTCATGGTCTTAAAAATATATATGTTAATTACTCCTATATGAAATCAATGGACCAAGAAGGGACATCTAACATTTCTAAAACAAATTAATAGAACTACATAATATGAGAATGGGAATTTACCCAAGGGTATGTAGTGCAACACTTAGTGGAGCTAAGATGCCCATTCCTAAAAAATAAATAAAAGAACTATACATAAGGCTTGATCCCCCTTGAGGGTATGTAGTGCAACACTTGGCAAAATAAAAAATTGGCTCTAGTAGGGTTATTTGAGCCAAAATGATATAATTTAATACAAGTTTTGAAATGTAAATAAATCCAGTTGTATTCGAAAAGCTTGTTTAAAAATATGACGTAACATGAAACATAACATGAGACCCATATTGTTATAAAAACGTTACCAACCATGCTTTAATGCTTTAATATCCTAATGTTTAGACCCATTTAAATGTTTTAGAGAGGTATTATAATACTAAAAAAAACATTTTAAAAAAAAATATTGTGTTTGAACTCTTAGAATGGGCATAGGTCAATTCTCATATAAACAAACAACTATGTCTTGTATTGAATTGGAAGCTTCCCATTGTCACAGCTTTCTCACATCCATTATAGAGGTATGAAAAAAAATTAAAATAATTTCTTTCATTTGAATGTTTAGAATGGGCATATGTCAATTCTCATATAAAAAAAATCTTGTCTTATATTGAATCAGAAGTTCAACATATAGAATGAGCATATGACATTTTAGTTCAACATTTCTTGTATTAGAATGTTTTTTTATTATTATTGTAAAATATTTTTTGGGAGGGACTATACCCCAGTACAAAAGGCTCCAAAGCCAAATATTACAATGATACAGTTCAGAGAGTGATCAAAATCAGATGGTTTACATGAAAGCAAAATTGTAGTAAGATAGATGCAAAGCCAAGTACCAAAATACCTACAAACCCACTAGTAAACAACAACAACAAAACAACAAAATAATAGTAACTAAACTACCAATCTTCATCATATTTGACAAAGACATCACTTGGATGCTCTATCAATAGTTCTCTTTAACTCATGTAGGGCACTGAAAAGTGTGATGGCAGTAACCTGGGTGGGGTCATTCTTGTCAATCTGGCTGGACACTTGAGCTTTTGTTGGCCCCTCCCCCCATATGTTCTCTGCAATGTTGTTGAGCATACAAACGTTCTTCACTTACTGTTCCAAGAAATTATAAATTACTTTAAGAGCTTTGATTGTAGATTCATGTGTGCCCTTCATATGCACAACCATGTTGTCAAAGGAGTTTAGTTTCTTGTAGATCTCTTGTATTTAGCTTTCAGAAAGCCCAGGATCTTCCTCCATTTTTCTCTTTCATTCCCTTTTTTCCATCTACTTCAGATCCTTCTTCAGCACCTCTAGGTCTTCCTCAATTTCATCCAACCACTTATCATCCTCTTTCTCTATCACCTTATTGGTTTTTCCTTGTTGTCCCATAGGTAGAAGGCTTTGAGAAAGTTCAATGTCTTTATTTTGGCTACTAGGGAGAACTATTTTGGAAGGGAAAGGATGGTTGAGAGGAAATGAGGTATTTTTGGATCTTATTTTCCTCAGACCCAAAGAGGTGGAGGAAGGGATGATGGGAACATGGGTGGGGTTGGGATTAGGAGGGACATGGGAAAAATGAATGGAAGGAATTTGAGAAAGGAAATAACGGTGCGGGAGGAGGATAATCCCTTGATGAAGGGGATTTTCACGAGTGTGATTTTGAACCTCAAGGATTGAGTGTTCCAGTGAATTCAATATGAAATGAGGGAAGTACACTTTAATATTCCTTCTGAAATGATTCAAAAAAACTAAATGTTTGATAGGGACCATGATATACCTGTCTTCATGAGTCACGTACCTAACCAACATTTTGGTGACCTCATCAAATGGCGTTGGGATAGAGGAAACCTTGATGTTAGTAGTTACAAACTCCAAATTTTCACCCTCTTGAAAGTTTTTTTAGATTCAGTAGCCTTATCAATTCTTTTGTTGAAAACCTTATTGTCTTCTAAGCTAAGGCCCGTGATTTCAAAATGAGCTCTTCAATCACATGTATGATCTTGTCTTCATACATCACAACTCTTTTTTCCAACCTCCAATGAACTGAAGATAAATATGTTGATCATGGCCTTGGATTCTTTCAATGAGATTTGAAAGTCCCCCAATTTGGAGATAGTTCCAAAGAGCCACATTTTCTTTCTAGGCAGGGTCACATACTGGTTCGACTTGGCACATCACTCCACCCATATCTCCTATGTCTCTATCACTACTATATCCTTCTTTATCCTTTGGAATGCTCTTATAACTACCCAAGAGCCATTTTTTATCATATTTTATTTTTACCCAGAAAGCATGTGAGTAATTATAACATTTAGCTTTCAAGACAAGCTTGCGGGGATGAGCTTCCAAGATCATAGCCTTCACATGTGTGAAGGACATCTTAATATTAATTGCATATTTCAAGGGTACTACCATTGTTGTCATTGATGATTGCATTTTTTACATGACTAGGGAGTGTCTCATTAATATACCATGTGTCCATTTTATTGTTAAGAACCACAATATTTGCTAGGGTATCAGAATATTTATTGCCTTCCCTATATGTGTGAGTAATTTTGAAATTGGTGAAAGATTTACAAATATTGATGGATTCGATAGTGAAATTATTGATAGTCTAACTATGGGGTGGATTTGATTTAAATTATTTACAATATTCATAGAATCCCCTTCTATGATGAGATTGGAAATATTGCACTCTTTGGCTATTCTAATATCCCATAATGTAGATAAGGATTCCTCACAGTGATTTGATTGATGCCCCATATTTCCAGCATAAGCAATAACTAAACAACCTCTATGATCTCGAATTACTCCCCCTCCACCTATAGCTTCAGGGTTTCCTTTTGAAGCTCCATCAAAATTGAGCTTATACCATAAGTTATGAGGTGGAATCCAATGTATCAAGGACCTATCTACATAAATATGACATATTTTCTAAAGCATTCCAATTCCTAATTTCCATGTTGAAAGAATATCTTCTTCATCCTGAGGATAATGCTTTTTTAGGCCTAAATCTCTCTAAATTATCTTTAACCCCTATAGAAATTTCCTTTAGAACATTTTTAAAACAATTTTATGAGGTTCCTAAATATGATTTCATTCCTAGATTTCTAAAGTCTCCATATGGCATGAGGAAAGACCAAATTCTATAGCCTTATAACCATGCAATGTTTATAGGGGGATCCTATTGATTCCAGGCCTGCACAATATTATGAGGAAAAATCCATTCCAATTTAAAGTTTGTAATAATTAAACCCCATACCTTTGCACCATATTCACAATGTAATAATAGGTGTTTGGCATCCTCCACTTTTGTCATGCACATACAACACATATTTGGCATAATGAACCCCCTTTTTATCAGATTATCATTGGTTAAAATCCTCCCTTTTAGCACAAGAAAAAGAAAAATATTTACCTTAGGGGTTAATTCAGGCATCCAAATTTGGCTCCAGTTAAACTCACATTGTATATTCTCAAAATAGGTGTTATATCCATATTTAACAGTGTATTCACCATCAAATGAATTAACCCAAATGAATTCCTCCTTGGATTCATTTTGATTTAGAGGAATAGGATCAAGTTGTTCTTAAAGAGAGGAAACTATTGGCTCCAATTATATTCTATCCACCTTAAGTTTTTTTCTAAGTTCTCTTGTTTCCCTCTAAGTCCATGTAGTCTTTTACTTTGCTGCCATAATTATCAATCAAGTTGTCCTTGATGGTTTTAAACATATCCTTTAAGTTGATAGAATTCCAATCATCCTGCTAGAACCAAATATCATACCATCTCATAATTTTGATCTGCTTCCTCTTTAAAGAATATGTCTGATTTGAAGCAAATTGTTACAAAACACAGACCCGTTAGGAATTTTTTATTCAAAGAGAAAGGTGTTTGCATGGTTTTGAGCCAAGTAATTGGCCATAATTAGCTACGTCCAAGGTTGTTCCTCCTTTAACAATCTCCAACCCATTTTAACAATGAGAGCAACATTCATATTTCTTATATCTTTAATTCCCAAGCCTCCAAATTTCTTAGGCATGGAAACTTGATCCCATGTAACTAGATGATATCTAAATATTTCTTCAGTACCATGCCAAAGAAAATTATTTTGTATTTTATCAATACTTTACATGACAATTAAAGGTATGCTAAACATGGAAATTATGTAAATGAGTAAGTTCTGAAGTGTTCTTTTGATTAGTAAACACTTTTCGAAACAAGACATAACATCACCTTTCCAGCTAGTCAGTTTCTTATGAAATCTATCTAATAAAGCATTCTAGACAATCATAGATACTTTATTTGTACCAAGGGGAAGACCAAGATATGTGGTAAGCAAAGAGATAATTTTGCATCCTAGAATAAGTGCAATTCTCTTATGCCTTTCCAAAGGGGTGTTGAAAAATTACACCAAGCTTTTGTCAAAATTAACTTATTGTCTAGAAGTTGCCTCATAGAATCTATGAATAGTTTTGATAGCTTTAGCTTCCAGAATGGAGGCCATCAGTAAAAAAATGGTGTCATCCACAAATTGTTGATGAGAGGTTGTTTAATTGGCAGAGGTAGGTCTAAAACCATTTAATAAACCAGCATTTATGGCCTTAGTAATAGATCTACTAATACTATTAGCCATAATTATAAAGAGTAGAGGAGATATATAATATCGTTGTCTTATGCCCCTATTTCTTGCAAAGAAGTCCACTGGAATCCCATTAACAACAACAGAAAATATGGCTGAAGAAATACAAGCCTATATGATCTTTCTGGATTTATTGGGAAAACCAAATTTTGAAATAACCTTGTCCAAAAACTTTTAGGATAATCTGTCAAAATCCTTATTCATATCAAGTTTAATAGCCATCCCTTCTTTCTTAATTTTATCCATGGAATGAATGGTTTCATGTACCATGATCACCCCATCTTGTATGATTCTTCCCTTAATGAAATTACTTTGTTGTTTAGAGATCAAATTAGAAAGAAATGGTTGAATCCTAGTGGTAATAATTTTAGTAAAAATTCTATAAATAACGTTTACCATGCTAATAGGTCAAAAATATTTAAAATATTTGGCATCCATCTTATTTGGGGATAGAACAATATGAGTATTATTCATCTCCTTGAGTAGATCACCCATTCTATAGAATTCATTAATAGCCTTAAGTAAATCTTTTGAACAAGTTTCCCAAAACATTTGGAATAAGTTTGCAGAGAATCCATCAGGCTGAGGTGCATTATCTCCTTCCAAAATGAAAAAAAACACTTTTTCATCTCCTCAATTGTCACTAATTTGGTGAGACCTCTAAATATCTCATTAGAAATTATGTTTCCAAGTATGACATCTAAAAAGATAAGAGGTTGTTTCTTCATTACAACAAGTATCATTAGTGGGTAATTTTTCATAGAAACTTAGTGGTTTTGTGTTTATAACATTCTGGTCTTTAGTAATTAACACTTCTATTTGAAACTTCTGTAATTCTATTGCAAGCCTTGTGCTTTAGTGTGGTCATGTGAAAGAATTTTGTGTTTCTATCTCCTTATTTCAACCAAATAGTCCGGGATTTCATTCTCCAGAAGGTTTCTTCTTGACTACAGATGTGATGTAATTCAGAAAGCAATTCCTTTTCTAAATAGTGTTCTTTAACATCCATACCTTTCAAATAAACCCTTTGTTCAAGCACCTCCAATTGCTTTTTCAAGTCTTTATTTTTTTCAAAAATATTCCCAAAGACTTATTTGTTCCAGATTCTCACTTTCTTCTTTATATTATTTAATTTTTGTACTAATCTAAACTGAGTTGTTCCTTCCCCATCCCAATGCCACCATTATTTTACCTTATCATTAATGTCCTCATGATCCAGCCAAATTTTTTCAAATTTAAAATAACTATGAGTGTTTTTAGACCAATTAAATAAACTTAGTACAATAGGGTTATGATCGTACCCAGTCTTGAGAAGGGTAGATAGGTGAAGATCCTGATTTAAAAACCAATTAGCAGAGATGAGAAATCTGTCTAATCTTACTTGAATTAGATCTTTCCTGACTCTCCTATTAGACCAAGTGAATTGATTTCCATGAAGCTCAATGTCCATAAGATTCAGATAAGAGATAAAGTCATCAAAATTCTTCCAATCCAGCAGAGAAATCAGCTTTGCTACCTTGCTTTTCACTAGGGTTAAGAGGGGTATTGAAATCCCCCATAACCAGCCAATTAACATCAATATATCTATTTCTAAAATAGAATTAGGTACATATACATTGGAAAGGATCCAGACTATCATTATTGGCAATCGTAAATTTGAAAGCTAAATGATTATGAGGAGATATTACATTACCAGAAAGAATTATTTGATCCCATAAGATAGCTACACCTCTAGACCTCTCCTTGAGAGTCAAAACCAGCAAAATCTGATTTGTCCCAAAAATTATTTTTACAACTAGCAAAACTATCAGCTTTCATTTTAGTTTCCTGTAAAACAAGAATACTAAGCTTACCATTTTTACTAAGGTCCTTAAGAATCCTTTTTTTTAGGACCCCCATTCAGTCCTCTAACATTCCAGGAGATTATCTTCATCTATAAAATATGGGAATAGTTGTTAGATGGCTCAATTGACTTTGAGTCTCATCTGCAAAATCTTTTTCAGTTTCCTTCTTTCTCAAAGCATATTTGGAGGGTCTACATTTTTTTTTAGTTTACACCAATATATGTCCTTCTCTTAGAAGAATATATAGTGACCCATGAGGTGGAGGCCACCCAGTTTCTAGTCTTATTTTTTTTATCATTATATAGAACATCAAGGATTCCCTCAAAATCTTTCATTCTTCTTTTCTTAGATTTGAATTCAATGAAACCATGATTCAAATCATTATCACATTTATATATTACCTTTATTGGATTTGGGGTAAACTTCCCCTCCTCTTTTTCATACCCATCATTCCCAACGTATGGATTCCCATTATATAGTTGTGGAGTTATTGATTTTCCATCGAAAGAGAGATGTTCATAAGCAAGAGAAACAAAAGCATCTTGATCTTCAATTTTTTCCTCAACAAAGTCACTTATTGAATCATCCTCATTTTCTTCATGTTCTTTAGAGACATTTTCCTCAATAGTTTCCAATGATTCATTTTAGTATGCTTCTATTAAAGTAATCTCCATCTTATTTGCCACTGAAGGAAGTTCCATCTCCTCTGCCTCTAATAGCATGTTACTTTGTGACTTCTCACAAGGTTCAACATGTTTTTTGGATAGAAGCATTCATTTTTTTTTGCTTTCTCTTCCATCATTAGCCCCTTTTTTTCTGCCAAAATACTAATCATAACCTTAGAGATATTCTCATCCACTATCATGATAAGTTTCACTCGCTTATCCAGGACTAATTTTTTAATTTTTCCTTGATCTATTGTACTATCTCCATCCTTTTTCATCAGTGGATTCTTAGGCATCCAAAATTTATTGCAAACGAGAGGCCTCCTAATGATGGTTTTTGAAACCCTTTTCACTTTTTATTCTTTAGATCCGGCTAAGGTAGTTTTGAGACTATTTTTTCCCATCTCCTGATTTTTTAGTTCCTTAATCTAGGAGATCTCAGCCTCTGAAGCTTTTCCTTCAATTTTTTCATCATGAGAAAATCCTTTCTCTAAAGTCTCAGATCCCCCATTTGTATGAGGATTTATTCATTCCTTGTTAAAGGAACCATTACTAGATATACTTTTGGGGATTCCATCTTCCTTATTCTAGTTTTTCGATCCATTAGAAGTGGGGCATTTCTTGGTGAAATGACCTAATTTATGACATTTCTCGCATCTCATATGGAAAGTTTCATATTCAATCAATTTAATTCATTGACCAAACTTTGACTAAATAATGATATGATCAGGAATTTTTTTGTTCCATTTCCAAAGAGATGTAAAATCTAGCAAATGCAATCATAGATCCGTTTCTAGTAGGCCCATCTAATCCTATTGGATATCTAATAGATTTGGAAATGTTTAGCAAGATCTCATCATCCCATAACTATAAAGGAATTTCCAGGGATGTCTGCACCATATGGGTATGGTGTGAATATTTTCAGTGTAGGGATTAAACCCTGGATACCACCTTTTTAAGAAGAGACCCATATTTCCCATGCACTATGGTCCTCCCAATAGTATTGATTCCAGATTTGTCTATTGATTGAACATGGCAAGAAAAAATCCTTTAGACATGAGCATATGCCAATTCTAATATAGGAATCATGAGGGGAAATAGGAATAAGGAGAACTACATATGGGAATCTATCTACTCAAATGCACGTGACATGAAGATGAATTGGGTTATGCCCCATTTTGATTTTGAAGGAAAACCAGATGTTATTCTTCACATTGAGAAGAGTTAGAAATATTCATTGTTGTTTCGCAGAAATTTCCTTGATATTCTTCATGAAAAGAGAGAGAGCCCAAAATCGAAAGAATAAACAACAATTACAGATAAAGGCTTGATCCCCCTTTGATGGTATGCAGTGCAAGACTAGGCTATGCCAGGTATAGTCCAACCAACATGATACAATTATTAACTCTATAAAGACTTTCATAATGTTATTACACTATTCTTCTTCTAATATGGTCCTCTTTCGATTGCAATGGTCCTACTTTGATGTAAAATGGGGAACAACCCAAAATTTTTTGTTTGTTTGAGGATGGAAAAATGTCCATATTTATAAATAGTCCATAATAATTGACCAAAATATGGCCAAAAAAAATGTTAGAATGTCTAGAGAATGGTCTAATGCCTATTCTCATTATTACGAGCGGTCCAAGACATGTTTTAAAATAATTACCAATAATTAATAAATACACGGTGGTAAAAAGTATATTTGCATGTTTTTCTTGATATGTCGTTGTCTTAAACAATATATGTTAATTCCCCCTATATGAAAATTGGAAGAGAATGGGAATCTACCATTTCTAAATCAAATTAATATAACTACATAATTCAATAATGGGCATTTACCCAGGGGTATGTAGTGCAACACTTGGCAGAGCCAAGATGCCATTTCTAAAACAAAATAATAGAACTACATAAGGTTTCATCCCCTTTGAATGTATGTAGTGCAACACTTGTCAGAATCACAACTTGTCTCTGCCAAGGTTAGTCTAGCCAAAACGATACAATTTTTTACAAGCATCGTAATGTGACTAATTCCAGTCGTATTTGAAAAACATGTTTAAAAATATAGAGTGACATGAAATGTAACATGAGAACCATATTTTTATAAAAAAATTTACCAATCATGCTTTAATATCCTAATGTTTAGACCCATTTAAATGTTTTAGAGAGTTATTAGAATACTGGAAAATAAATAATACAAAAATAACATTATTAAAACATTGCTTGCGTTTGAATGCTTAGAATAGGCATATGTTAATTCTCATATAAACAAACAATTATGTCTTGTATTGAATTGGAAGTTTCCCATTCTCATAGCCTTTATAGAGGTATGAAAACATTTTTAAATAATTTCTTTCATTTAAACATTTAGAATGGGCATATTGAATGTTTAAATGGGCATATGTCAATTCTCATATAAAAAACCTTTTAGAAGTGTAGTGTTTAATCTTGAAGGATAAACCATGTGTACCTTGGCCTTGCATATTTGGTGAAATAATTTAACAATTGCAAAGAGACACGCATAAGATATCACGACTAACAGACATGTGACATGATTCACCAATGATGTTAAGGCCAAGTTGCAAATGATTCATCATCTAGATAAAATGATTTACTTTTATTAGTATTATCTAAACTTGATGAACAACAGATCATGAAAAAAATAACATTTTATGGGTGAAAGTAACAATTACAGAATTATCATTTATTTTGTGATAAACTCTGCATGCCTGATTCGACAACCAAGAAATGCTTTCCAATGTGGTAAGCCCACTTTGTACTTTGGTAAAAACATTATAGAAAACTCCCCATCTTAGCATCAAGGATTGATAGTGGATTTCTTATAAATGCATTAGTATCTTGGATGGGATGAGACGAGAGGTCCATTGGGCATTGAGAACATAAATTTTTACAAGGGAGTGATCTTGTTGAGACTCTAAAACATGCAAGAAATGGACATATTTAGATGAATCCTTTTATAACTATGGAGGATAACAACTATGCAAGTCTTACAAAATATTGAAATGATATTCTTAAAACCTAAATAAAAAATACAAAAGATATAAAATACGGCATTATGATTTATCTTTATACCCAAAGACTTAGAATACAATAGAGAAGAGTTAGAAGTGTCTTTGAAACTTATCTTCAATTTTAAAAATAAGTAACTCCTCGTATTAGCAACTACAATTAGGTTAACAACTATGCATGTCTCAAAAAACATTGAAATGATATTCATAATACCTAGATCAAAAAATATAGAAGATAAAAAACAGGGCATTATCTTTAAACCCATAACAAAATATAAGGGAAAGAAAACCAAATGATATTCTTCATCTCATAATAATTCAAAAAAGAAGAGTTGAATAATTCATGCCTTAAATTTTCTTGAAATCTTGTGCTTCACAAGCCAAAAGCAGAAAGGGTCAACAAAAATTTAGCGGAGAGAACAAAAAATATCTCATAAATATTGTTCAATATTCTACTTCACAGGACGAAACGGTCTATGGGAAGGTGCTTTGTTTTAGAATGGGAAGTTATGCATTGTGACAACGTTTATAGAATTTGTGCACATTTATAATGAGCACAAACCCATTCACATACAAACATTGTTTGGTTTGTAGTAATTAATAGTTATATTATACTAGGACCCCCTCCTAAAATCTTAGTTTATTTGCTTCCCCTCCTGAATGGTTAACTACACAAAAAAATAGAAAATCATTCAATGCAGGTGAATCCTCTCCATGTGTGTGTCTGTGTGTATAATTATCTGTATTTTATGAAATACATGCAGCCCAAAGTGGAAGCGCGAAACAAAAAAGTGGAAACTGGATGAAAAATACAACGGAAATGATGAACAAGAAAGATATAGATTTTCTTGTTGGTGTAGCAGCTGGTTAACACAATGAGATCCCTCTCCACCATTAGTTCAATCTTTTGGTGTGACGGTAAGTTTTGTAGCTCTGATGCCATGTATGATTTTCCATCACACCAAAAGCTCAAACTTTTGGTGCGACAGAAAATCATACATGGTATCAAAGCTACACAACTTACCGTCACACCAAAATCTCAAATTGATGGTGGAGAGGGATATCATCGTGTTAACCAACTGTTATGCCAACACCTCCCGCACAATGGGGCTAGGTATACACCCAATCAGGCCCAACAACATTAGAAGGAAATGACACCGGGAATTCCTAGGAGGTCACCCATCCCAGTACTACTCCAAGGTTGGCATGCTTAACTGCTTGGCTTTGATACCATGTACAATTTTTCGTCACACCAAAAGCTTGAACTGATGGTGAAGAGGTATCTCATCGTGTTAATCTGGGCCTAATTGGGTGTATACCTAGCTCCATCATGTGGGAGGGTGTTGGCGTAGCAGCTGGTTAACACGATGAGATCCCTCTCCACCATTAGTTCAAGATTTTTGTGTAACAGTAAGTTGTGTAGCTCTGATACCATGTATGATTTTCCGTCACACCAAAAGCTTGAACTAATGGTGGAGAGGGATATATCATGTTAACCAATGTTAAGCCAACATCTTAGCTTAACATCTTCGACCTGTGGTGAACCTTGAAATTCCCAAGACCTCTACAAACATTGAAAACAATAACCACCGTCAATATCTCTACAGTGCCACGGAGTGGAATGAATTAATTGCCATAAATTTTGTAATTTTCCTCCAACGGGTGGTCGAAGACATGTTTGACAAACAAGTACCTTCAATTAATAAAATAATGGTGGAAAACAATTTATTTGTAAATTAATGATCTCACTATGCCATGGTCAATATAAAAAACAAAGTAAATATGATATGATTCCTATATGATAATGGATGACTACCCATTCTAAAACAAATTAAGTTTTATCTATAATCTTCATATATGATTCATATATGACAATGGGTATCTGCCCTTTCAATACAAGAAATAAATGCTTGTTTATATGTAAATGGGCATAAGCTCCTTCTAAAACATTCTATTACAAACAATATTGAACTTAAACACATTATAATACCTCAATAAATGATTCTATTACAAACAATATTGAACTTAAACATTATAATATTCAATAGGAAAGAATTAAAAAATTCAATGGAAGATAAAAAAAAATTGTTTGTGTGAGAATGGGCGTATGCCAATTCCATTCATTGTAATACAAGAATTATTGAACTTGTTATTTTCAATAACTCTTTTAAGGATGTGAGAGCGGGAAACTATCCATTATAAAACAAGTTATTTTTTAACTTTGTTCTTCTTTTATGATTCCAATTATGAGAACGGGAATTTTCTCAATAGATACATCATTGAACTTAATCATTTTAATTCCTATCAATGATTAAGTTCAATATTTCTTATCTCAGCAGGTGAGCTCGTCCTCCCATCTTGGCTAGTCAACCTCACCTTCCTAGCTCAATGGGCCATCTCGAGCACCAGCTAAGTAATGTCATCCTCTGCTTCTCATGCACATCTCTAATGTAAATCATGTCGTCCTCTCAGCTTCGCATGCACATTCTTCATGCACATCTAGCACCATTTAAGTAAATCATGTCGTCCTCTCAGCTTCGCATGCACATAACTGCCCATTTGGGCCTGTGTAACTAGGCCACCCAACTCAAAAAATAAGTAACACTACCTAGGTGGTAAACCCACATTGTACTTTGGTAATAACAAAATAGTTAACTCCTTGTCTTAGCATGAAGGATTGGAAGTGGATTTCTTAGAATCATATAATTTTTTTCAAGGGAATGATCTTGTCTTACAAAAGATTGAGGTGATATTCTTAAAACACATAAAAAATACAAAATCTCAAAAATATAGCATTATCTTTATACCCAGATCAGAATACACGAGAAAGAAAGTTAGATGATATTCTTCATCTCATAATAAATCAACAGAGAAGAGTTAGAACTATATCTAAAACTTATCTTTAATTTAAAAAAAGAAGTAAAAATTTTCTTCGTTGTAAAAATGTAAATTATTTCTTCTGTAAGTCATTATTCTTTCATGATTTCTATATGTTAAATGGGCAACTGCTTAATTCTAAAACAAAGTAATTTTTATCTTCCATATGCCTCTTCTAAACATTTATTGATCTTCCATTTGTTTTTCTTCTATGTTTTATATGAGATAAAAAAAAAATCACAAATCTTTTATGATTATTATTTAAGAATGGGCATATGCCCATTCTAAACATCTATTCTTCTTCCATTTGTTCTTCTATATTTTCTATATGAGAATGGGCATCTTCCCACTCAAATGGGATTGACATGAAGATGAATATTACTTTTTTTTGTAATGGGCCACTCCTCATTTTGCAATGGAAGGAAAACCAGATGATATTTTTCATGAGAAGAGTTGGACAAATTAATTGGTGTTTCTGATAAATTTCGTTGATATTCTTCATTAAAAAAAGAGAGACCAAAACCGAAATAATAAGCAATAATTAGATATTGATCCCTCTTGAGGGTATGGAATGTAGCACTTGGCTTCACCACAGATAGTCCAACCAATATGTTCCTCCTTCCATATCAATGGTCTTCCCTCCATTGTAAAATGGGGAACAACCCAACAATAGATATTAGTTCAATATTATTTTGTACGATGATGGACACATGCCCATTCTAAAAATTATAATAAAGATACAGATCTAAAACTACAAGAGAAATTAATAGAACCACATAATATGAGAATGGAAATTTTCCCAAGGTTATGTAGTAACGATACAATTTTAAACAAATGTCACAATGTGACTAATCACTATTGTAGTCGAAAATCTTGTTTAAAAATATGAAGTGACATGAACTTAATTGAGACCCATATTTTTGTAATGTACTTTACCAACCATGTTTTAATGCTTCGTATTACAATGGGAATATTTCTAATTCTTGTATAAACGAACAATTAAGTCTTGGAAGAGGCTATTAAACGAACAATTAAGTCTTGTATTAAATTGGAAGAGGCTCATTCTCATAGGATATGTATGAATTTTTTTTAAAATAATTTCTTGCATTTGAATGTTTAGAATGAACATATGCCAATTCTCATATAACCAAACATTTTTGTCTTGTATTGAATTGGGAAACCAAACAATTTTTTCAAGTATTGAAATGAAATTTTTCCCACTCTTAACAAATTTTATAGCTCGGTATAAATTTCCTCAATGTTTGGTTCAAATCTGCTTATGGATAGCCATAACAAATAGGAAGTTTTCATGATTGCTCATTTTTTAATCTTTCCCTCTCATAGGGTTGGTTTGGATGAAGAACTTGATAATTGTAATCTTAACACTTTTTCCATGTTCATAGGCCCTAAAAATAAACAACACCATCCAAAAAAAGATAATTATAAACAAAAGATTCAATGCTTAGTCCAGCTAAAATGATTGAATTCAATATGTCCCAGTCATTCTAAAACTAAATAATAGAACTACATAAGGCTTGATCCCTCTCAACGGTATGTAGTTCAACACTAGGCGAGTGCCAACACTTGGCTCCACCAAGGTTAGTCCAGCCAAAATGATACAATTATAAATAAAGTAATAGAACTACATAAGGCTCGATCTCTCTTGAGGGTATGTAGTGCAACACTTGGAGATGCCAGAACTTAGCTCCACTAATGTTAGTCTAGCCAAAATGATAGTAAAAATTATAAAAATAATAATATAACTACATAAGGATTTATCCCTCTCGAGGGTATGTAGTGCAGCACATGGTGGTGCCATCACTTGGCTCCACCAAGGTTAGTCCATTCAAAACGAGAGTAACAATTATAATCAAAATAATATAACTACATAAGTCTTGATCCCTCACGAGGATATGTATGGAAAATGAAAAAAATTACTAAACTTATGAGAAAATATATAAGATGATTAAGTTCAAATAAATTTGATTACTATAATTAAAATTTATTTTGATTAAGTTCAAAAAAAAATTGTTTAATAGAATTAAAATTTATTTCAAATTTTTGGAATGGCCAAAATTATACCCATTGTTATTAAGCAATCATACGGTCATATAAATCATATATTCTGCTTGTTCTCGGAGGTATTTAGTGTAGCACTTGGCTCGGCCAAGGATAGTCTAGTTAGTATAATACAATTATAAAATGTCATATTGTATGAGAACAGGCTTGTGCTCATTATCGACAGAATTACACAAGCAATGTTCTCTATAAGCCGAAACGATCTAACGAAATATTTTAGAAATTTTCAAATTTGTAGAACCTCTGAAACTTGCAAACTTTGTTCAACAAGGTTAAATCATAGTAATAGAAGTTCAAAATTTAATCTAGAAGGATTAACATGTGCATATTGGCCTTGCATGCTTGGTAAATCATTCATCAATATAATTAGGCACATACAATATCAAAGCAAATAGATATAGGATCCAGGAATGATATAAGGCTAGGATGGAGAATATTCTCCTTCAAGATAAAATGTTTTAGTTTTATTACTATTATTTGGCTTTTTTGAATAAGGAATCTCATATATGGATCAAATAAGACTAATAGAATTAAAATTGAATTAGTTCTATAATATTTAGACTATGTATAAATATTTAAACATATATATTATTTTTATTCAAAAAACAATTCTTCTATTAGACATACATATGAGAGGAGAAAACATTAATATTCTTCTTCTAATAATTTATTCTTCTTTCTTATTCTATAGTAACTCTATTCTTCTACAATTAGTCATATATCAGAATGGGCATCTTCCCATTTATAACAAATTAAATTTTATCTCTCCACTTTGTCTGAAAAATAAAATTTCATTATATTAGTCATATCATATGAGAATGAATAGAGAAATTAGTTGTTATGCATATGCCCATTTAATACAAGATAATACAAAAAAGAGGAGAGATCAAACAATATCTCAGAAATTTTCTTCAAATCTTATGATTCACATGAAGAAATAGTCTAACTAACAAAATACCTTCATGGTGAAGCTTAAAATTCCCAAGATCTCTATCATCCTCAAATGCATTCATAACCATTAATCTCTCTACCATGCCACAAAGTGGTGTGAATTAAATGCCATTAATATCGTAGCCATGTTTTAGATTATTTTCATTTATAATAAAATATAACAATGTTCAAATTAAATTTTATCTAACAAATAATTATTAATAATTACAAAACAAACAATGTTCGCAACTTCTTTAAAGGTTGTCACAATGCACAAATTCTCATTCTAAAACAAAGTAACTTCCCATGTTAAACTTAAATTTATCTCTATAAAGGTTTCTGACAAAGGCTTTGAAAATAATAATTGGCTTATGTCATCTTTGTTTACAGAACTAGCCTTGGTAGGGGTTGCAGATGATGTAAAAGACATCTTAAAAGGATGTTCTATATTTCAAACAACTGTGGAACAAATCAATATATAAAATTGTGTTTATTACATTTTTGTAGTTCTTTTTCTCATTTTCCATTTGAAGTGATTATTATATACTCTTTAATAAGATGTTATTGATGGTTATTAGTATGTAATGCTAAAATGTGTTTATTACAATTTTATAGTTCTTCATATTTCATCCAAATGATGTGATTAGTATACAATGATAATTTAGGATATTATTGTTAGTTTACTATTTAATGTAGGATGTTATTGATAGTTTACCATATAATGCTCAAAACTAGCTTTGATAGGTTTATACAAAAGAAAATAATTATCAATAAAATCAAATAATATAATCTATGATTTAATTTATTGAAACACAATTTTCTTATTGGTTGGTTATTCAGATCTCGTTTTCCATGGAAAGAAGTTATTGGTTTTGGGGCTTGAAATTTGATGGCACAATGCATTCTGATAGAATTTTTTCACACACTAATGTACATGGTTAAATCATGTGGATCCACACTCAAATTTACATCGGTCTTTGGAAAAATTAAAAAAAACAATTACTGAGCTTGATTGAGTTTACTTGATACTATCATGTTGATTAATATATATAGATAAATTTAGTTTATTTTTGTAGTATTTCTCATAAACATTTATTAATATTAGTTTTTTTATTCTATTTCATAACAATGGATTTATTACCATCATTTCATGCAAAAAGAATTGTGACTTATATTTATCTCATAACAACACATTTCCACAATTACTGAGCTTGATTGAGTTTACTTGAAACTATTATGTTAATTAATAAATATAAATTAATTGGTTTTTTTGGTAGTCTATTTCATAACAATATATTAATATTGGTTTATTTTGGTAGAATATCCCTTAACAATTCATTTATTACCATCATTTTATGTTGTATTTATCTCATAAAAAAGCATTTCCTACCTTCATTCTATGTAAATAAATCCATGTTATAATTAAACATTTGTCAATTTTTATTGATATCATAAATTAGAAGCAATATTAGACACAAATATATATGATCAAAATATGTAAAATATAAAACATGTAAATGTGCATGACCCCATAGTCAAAATAAATCACATCCAAATTTTTCTTTCTTAATATATTGAGTTTATGAGAATGGGCATATGCCCATCCTCATCACAATGATAAAAAAAAAATTGTCGGTGTGAGAAATGGCATCTCACATTCTCATCACAATAATAAAACTCTTTGTTTGTATGAGAATGGACATATGCCTATTCTAACCATTCTAACTCATTGAAGCAATATTGAACTTAATCATTTTAATATCACTATGAAGGATGTGAGAATGGGCAACTATCCATTCTAAAACAAATTAAATATTACCTCTATTTTTCTTCTATGATTCTTATATGAGAATGGGCATAAGCTCATTCAAAATAAGATAAAAATTGTAAACCCCTAAAATGGAAATCCCTTATACATGCTATATAATTCCAAAAAAAAACCTATTTGGATTCCAATAATAGCCAAATAAAATTCCAAATTTTTGTATAAGTAAAACCAACATAGCCGATTTCATTATTTAATCTAAATTGTAAAATGTCCAAATTTAACGAAATTATGGTTAAATGAGAAAATAAGTCCCCTTTTTATAAATCCAAAGGGACCTTAACAATGCAACAATATAAATTAACTTAAGTGGAAAAAATAAAATTTCATAATCACACACAATAAATAATTAGAAAGGGGGAGAGAAGAAAGAGCCGACAAGCAGGAGAAGGAGAATGGATTTGACTAATTTTTTGATGAAGAATCCTCCTCTGATGAAGATTCAACTCTAGATGGATTCCACCAAAGATCTTCAATGATGAAGCTTTGACCCTTGACCATCTTACCGAACTTGGAAATTTTAAATGAAACCATCTCATCTTTCGGTACATTCACATGTTCCAATGTGCTAAGCCAAGTCTCAGGGGTGGCATTGAGCTTTCTGCATTGATTAAACCATTTCTCATGATTCCTTACAGTATTAGAGATGGAACATATAATCTCTGTAAGGGATTCCAAAGTGTCACCACTGAAGGACAGAGGATCACCAATATTTTCCTGAACCAATTCTTAAAATGAATTCTGAAGATCCTTCAAAGAACTATTCTCATTGAGGAAAGGAGTAACAAGCTCCTGCATGCTTATGCCATGAGCCAATTACAATTCGTTGAAGAAAGGAATCAATCTTTAACCATTATTGAGATGAAAATTCCCATGTGATGATGACCATGTGACCCTGGGTGAGAATTTTTTGGCAATTCCTTTTGGAGTGAGAATTGCAAGTAGAGAAGTGTCTCTGGTAGTGATCATCCTCATTCAAGATCATAGTGCCTCACATAAGCTATGACTAGCTCAATGCTTTTCATAGAGATTGGATGTCCTCATACTTTGAAGATTCCTCTAATGAATAAATTCTCCTCAATATTCCCCCTTGCTTCTTTCAACATCCTTGTCTTCAAATCATCTAGGTCTAGATGTGCCACAACATTATCCCCAACATTTGAGTACTCGGTGGCCATAGTGGAAATTGGCTCAAATCTGGTGTATTTGATCTTCATGATGGACAAATATAGTGATGGAATGATGAGATGGAGGTGTGTGTGAAATTTGGATAGAATCAAGATACTTACTATTTTTAGTAAGTCATACCTCACCCTCAGTTTTTACTTTTAGGTATTTTTTTCAATTTCTTGATTTTTCAATCTACTAAGCTCTAGACTTGGAGAATTATAGAGTGGTTTCAAAATTATTGTTTTTGGTTTTCAAAACTTACTACTTTTATAATGGATCTAGTTCCAACTTATTAAAAATATAAGTGTGCCGTATGAGTGTCGGATTGAGCTGAAATTTTCTTTGTTAGATTAGGTTTTTTCAATGTGGTTTCCTACTTCAAATTTCAAGTGTTTTTTATCATGAGAACTCCATGGATATGA
This sequence comes from Taxus chinensis, assembly GCA_019776745.2. NCBI lineage: Eukaryota > Viridiplantae > Streptophyta > Pinopsida > Cupressales > Taxaceae > Taxus > Taxus chinensis. Next base: position 815,293,245 of record CM034146.1, read on the forward strand.
CTCTTGCAACTCTTTAACCATACAAAACTCTTCTTTGACCAGGACTGTTAAAAAATTGACACATCTACCTATGGATCCATACTTTCAAGTATTTGCACAAAGAAAGCATACATTTTTATCTTTGTGGAATGTTTAACCCACATACACAGAGTGCTATTTTATACATGGCAACAAGTTCCTTTTTCATTCTTAAATCCCTCAACTTCCTTACCTGACATAGACAAATCCTTCATTCTTTATGTAGATTCAGTCAAAAATTATCTTAACCTTTCTCGATATGGGCATACTTACACAGACCTTTCTCATTGTTCATCTATAGACATGACATTATGTACATCAATTTGGAACACTTACCTCTTCTCCTCACAACTCTGACTATATCCATATAATCTTCATGGAGTATGAAAACATCTTGATCACTTGGATGTAAATCCAAAGTCCTTGAACACTATACATAGACCTATAGACAACTCTATAGACCTACACAACTTATGATCAAACTTGGAGCACCCTAATTTCTAATTTATCCTTCAAAACACACCGTCATGATCTAATTCACATCTTAGAGTACCTCTTTTGAAGAAATCTCAACCTTGTACTTAGATCATGCAAAATTGTGATCCCTTCAAGTTTTGTGAATTATAATCATACCTGAACAAGGTTATAACTCTTACCTTTGAGGATCTTCCTCTGCACAAGATTTATTAAAAATCTATCTTCCAATATTCTTTCTTAAATCACCATGAAAATATTTAAGACCACTCTGTGACCTGTATCATGATATTTTTTACCCTGAAGATTTGATTAACCTTAAGAGACAAGCCATGTATTTAATGTATCACACCATCTTGACTAACCTTATGAGGTCTTCCTATATGATCTTAGATTTCCTTGACCCTTGATGAGACATTTACACACTCAGGGACATTCAAAATTATGTAGCTAACCATTTCTTACTTCATCAAACCTTTGTACCTTGGATTAATGCAAAATGCATTCATATTGATGTCAAAACTGATGAAACTTAGATTCATGCTTCTTCAAAGATTCATGTCTTTCTCCTTGCATCAATGGAATTTCACTTTCATGGTCAACCTGTAGCAAGAGCTTACTCCCCTTGGAAAGAGCACTATTTACAAAGAATTCACATTTTCCAATTCCATCTTCATGTATCTTCTCATATCTTTTGTCCTTATAGACCTTATTTACACAGTTTTCTTATACTTCTAGAACTCTATTTTAATCCCTCAATATTTTTAAGTTCTTTCTCTATATTAGTGAGACAAGAAGCATTAAGATCCCTATAACTAACCTCAAGAGCCTCTGTAATGTACTTTTGTTAATTTTTCACAACTAAGCTTCTTGAAGCCCTTAAGTCTATCATGCCCTCACAAGTGACTTCAACAAGAGTAATCACAGACCTTAAATTTACCTTTTATGCCATCTTTCCCTGTTTCAAGCAATCATTTGTCCTCAAATCACTGTAGCATCAACTGTGGAAATATATTCTTGACCTTCAAGGTTTTTGGGTTCATCTCTTTCCACTATAAGAACAATAAATATCCACCTTCTTGAAGCCATCACAGAAATGTCCTTCAATTCTAAGTTTTTCTTTTGTACTTTCTTAGTCACCCTGCCAACTATAGACTCATCTCTTTACGGCAAATAAAAGACCCATTTAAGACCTTTTCATGGCATAAAATACTTTCAAAATCTATATGTATGAAGTAACAGACCTTAGATGATTTTTCACATATATGACACAGTACCAATCACCTTTTAACAACTTGACATCTTAGTGACATGATATATGAGCTTTGACATAGCAAGAACATGGTTAGACTAATGAAAATCATTACAAAATTTGAATACTTAACTTGAATGCTTTAATACTTTATACATGTCTTGAGACTCATTGATAACTTCTAATGAGACTTGATATAAGCTTTCAGACCCATTTTACATGGTTTCAATACTTTAGATCATGAAAGAGCATAATCATGCTTCACACAACACTCATACCTTAACACATCATTTTGGAGACTTCAACCTTGATTAACACATGGAATACACCCTGAATTAATGACACAATCTTAAGGAACACATTATATACTTCTTAAATAGCACATCATTTGAATGTATGTCAAGAACATATCACCATATGTCTTCATGCACATACCTCCTCTCTATTTTTTCTTATCTTGCCTCATGACATAGACCTTAAATAACATCTTACAATACTCTTTGAATCATTTAACAAAGACTCCATGAAGGATTTAGGACTTTTAGACCATTAATCTTCCTACAAGAAAATCCTTTAAGTATATAGATTCATGGACTAACATTTGATACTTCTCAAGACATTAAAGTAGAATTAAACCTTGACATGACTTCAATTTCACTAGAATGTTAATATATTAACATTACAAACTTCTTGATACTTTTAAAGATTTTAAACTCAATGACACATGCCTTAATAGTAGTATGAAGAAAACCACTTACTTCAAACTGTTCACAGAGACCATTTCAATAGATTATATTTATAACACATTGATGTGGACCATTAGAATAGACCTTAACCAATAGTATCATGGAATTCTTACAAGGAATATGAAAATCTTGATTCATGGTGACACAACAAAATCTTCTTAGATAAAAACATGGAAAACTCTTACACCTATAAGTGACAAGAACTTTAAATACACATGGAGAGATCAAATGGCATACCTTATCACACTTGAATGTTCCAAATTGCTAGACTTCGTAGCTTTTAATGTACAAGGGAATGAATTGCATTTAGGCACATATGGTCTTCTTTAGATCTAAGCCTTTAAACTAAGGAAAACATGCTTCCTTGACTTGATTTGGACTTGTTGTTCTTGTTTTCTATCTTGATTGCATTAGATCCATCTTTGAAAAAAATCACTTGATCAATATTCATCCTGAACCCCTCCTATTTTGTAGCACCTTTCTTAGTTTGACCTCTAAGAATGGATCCTTTGATTTTTCCTTTAGGATCAGACCTTTCAATGAACCTCTTCTTGTTTTGGCATAGTCTTACTATATGACATGATTTTTTACAATTGAAACAAAAAACATCCTTATTTCTTCTTGGCTCATGTACACTTAAATTCCTCCCAAAATCCTTAGACTTATGAAAAAAATCATAACATGATAAACATTCACCTTTGAAGATACTTTCACCATTCTTAGCATACCTTCTTTTGCAATCTCTAGCTCTGTGTCCAAAATTATGACAAATATAGCAATATCCATTGAAATAAATAATATACTACATTAGGTTGCCTAATAAGGTTAGAACTTGAATCAGTATTTTTTTTCTACTTCATATCTAATTGAGTGTTTGGACCAGCTTCTTCACCAATCTCCTTCTTCTTGCCCCTGAAACCTATGTCTCTCTTATCATTTTCATATCTTTATCTCTCCAAGATCCCATAAAGAGATTTAGTACTATTTTATAACTTCTCATACATCCTCAACCTACTAGATGCACTTTCCAAATTAGATTCTGGGGCTTTCAATATTTATTTATACCTGCAACAAGTTTCTTTTTTTTTCTTTTAAGGCCTTGAACATACACTCCACTTGAGATTCTAAACCCTTGATGGCTTGACCATGCTCTATCTCCATGCACACAATTTGATATTGCAAGCTATGAATCACTTACTCAACAACCTCATACTTCATTATTAATGCAACCTCAGTATATGAAGACTTACCCATTGTTTGTGCTTCAACGGGATCTCCTTCAAGTTGTTAAACTTACTTCTCAAGAACCTGATCTGATACCAATTTTTGGAAGCACAATGGATTTAGAGTGGGGGGTGAATAATTCCTATAATTTTTTTCTTCATTTACCATTATTTTGATATCCATCAAACATCCATTCAATCACATACATTCCACATTAGCTTATTAAGTGTGCATCATACATTCAAATGAACTTGAAACATGAGAGAGAACACATAGAGAAAATATGTAAGTGAGAAACCCTCAACGGGAAAAAAACCCACTAATTTTTTTTTTGATATTACACACAACAAAAAATTAAGTGAATATTACACATCACAAGAGATTTCTTTAGTGAGGCACCAACCCCATAAGGAGCACCAACCCCTAAAACCTTGTTGATATTACTCACAACAAGAGAATTGCATGAATATGACTCATCACACAATATTTTGAAGAATTATGACCGCTAAAAATATTCTGATCACACAACTGATTGTGATCCCAAAATTCAGTTCCAAATTCTTTCAAACCCTCATCAAATGATCTCTCCTTCAACACGCTCAATCTTGGACTTTCATGGACTAATTTGCCTTCAAAAAAATGTGCACATCCTCACTAACATGATTAAAAAAAATCACACATCCTCATATTCCTTTTTATTCCCTCAAACATATTTCACACTCTCATGTAGGTTGCATTTTCCCTCCTAGAGCACTTGTTCAATAATGAACTCAAAACAACACTTTTATATGCATTTCTTCTTTCAAACACAAGGGAGGTCAGTAATTAACATTTAGATAAACCAAATTACAACATTAAAATATAACCACATACGCATAAACATTCATCAAGTGGACCCATATAGGTCATTCATTCCCAAATGCACTCAACAACCTCAAAAATGGCTCAAAACCCCATCACCTGGATGAGCAAAAACTACTAACACCAAAACCATGATTAGTAAAGCTCCCTAGTTAATAATAAATGTAAAATATTTCATAAAAACATAATCCATTTTTTTAATTATATGTAACCAAATCAAATTCTTTATAACATACTCAAGAAGGCTCATATCCTTCTCAAAACAGTTATTTCCAATACCGTGTCTTCACCTTTGGGCCTCAAGATAACTCAAGAACAACTCAAATATGGTATGTAGCCACTCATTGGAATCATTAGAACCTATAGATAAAATCCTGCATGTTATATCTCATGAAACATCTATACGTGAAAGCCAAACCTACTTTCTACTTCACCAAATCAAGCTTCCCATAAAGTCGTTTTACAAACTCATCTGGCTCGCACACTTTTGTCACCTAAAAAACCTCAAAATTCATTAAATAGGAAAAAAACTCCATTAATTTTCACTCTCCAAATAATATAAAACATCAACTCATTCATATCATTCCTCATCTACCTCATTCTTTCAGCAAAAGTAATTTTGTCTTGAGAAACAACAAACCTTCTTCTCTACAAATCAAGATGGATGACCCATCAAAGCTCATCATCATGAGATAAACCATATACCATTGGAAATACATCTAAATAATATTTATATTAAATATTATATTTCTTTCCAACTCCAAGTAGAATGCCTTCAACAAAGTCCATCTCTGCAAACTACTTATTTAGCCTTGTAGGACTCAAGAACAAATCTTGAGCTCAACTTTCTCCATTACCTCAAAAATAACTTGAAAAATTAAACAAGGCATGGAAAAAGCCTTATACATGTTTTACAAGCACTCAAAAACCTTTAACAAGAAAGAAAAACTCAGAACTATCACTTTACCTCACGAAGGTACTCAACAACCTGCTAGATCAAGCATCCTCCATATTTGAACCTCAAATAACAGGTCATAAATTTCTCATACCATATAAAAAAACACAATTTTTATATGCCACTGGACAGATCTTTGAACTAGGATCAAAACACAACTTGAATGGAGTCCTAACTCATCATGTAGCTCATGTAATTCCATTTTTACCACAAGCTGCTCCAAACTTCCCCAAAAATCAATCTTCATAAATAGGGCACACTTTACCATTTAGAAGATTCAACATGATCTGAAACCATCATGTACATCAAGAAAAACTGCCATGATAAAATCAATGTCAATTTATATCTCGCCTTCTTTGGACAACTTTTCCTTAAACTGAACTTCTTTAGAAAATTACATTTTTAGGTGAGGTCCACATGTAGTCACATGCTCTAATTTAACTTTCTGGAAATATGTAGGATTCATCTACAACATCCAATAATAATTTTTTTTTTCAAAAAAAAAATCAAAATATACTGAGTGTGATCAATTTCCTCCAAGTCACTTTAAGTTAGGGTTTAAGTAAAGTTTTAAAAAACAACTTATCTTCTTAATGATCATTCATAAAAACCAAACTATCAAACCACCTCATTATTTTTTTGAAACTTTCATAATTGACATAAACATATATGATAAATATCTCAAGTTCCTATGTACCGCACACAACTCAAAATGAGCATCAAAAGGTCAACCTTTGCTTCAAATCTTCACTCTAGAAAAACCCATTTTTTTCCAAAACTAAGATATCTTGCAAAATATTCTTCAGAATGTCCTGAAACTTTTCATGAAGCATCATGACACAACATCCTCTCACTGTCCATACTTACTATATATCCCAAATAGTTCTAAAACTCTTTATACATTAAGGCATACATGTGTTAGATCATGTTTGTTTCTGACCTGCTTGCTTCCCAAGAACCTCAAACATGCACTAAACCTCTGAAGGCTGACCTAGAAATCATCATACACACACTAAATCATGTCACAACACCTTTCCCATGCTTGGATAGGACTTACCATCTCCAAAACGCAGGCCTCCATCTCATTCTACATGCTTCAGGGCTAGGAATATGCCTGGAATTACTTGACTGAAATGTGACACCTCATGAACTGACCATGTTGACCTCATGCAGACTTAATAAAACATATAACACACCATACCAGCCATATTTTACCTCATGAAAACCTTTAACTCTCTTGGGAGGACTCAAACTATGGCCATGCAAGCTAGAACCATGTCTGGACAACATGAAAACTCACCAAAACTTGTCACTACCAATCTACCTGCATGTTTGACACTAAAAGAGAACCTCATGGAGAGACATATGACCTCATGAAACCCTTTTCCATCAATGGATTTGACATCAATTACAAGACAAACGCATAATGGCCAACATTATAGGAAATCCTTCACTTCCAAACCTCCATGGATGGAAGGATTTCAATGGCAATGGATTCAACCTAGTGTGTAATTTAAATTTCTTGGTGTACCATTTGCTTTTAGAACTTCTCAATTTGATTTATGGTCCTATGTCATTTAAAAAAGCATAAAAAATTTTCTTCTTATTGGGTTACCAAACCCCTTTCTCTCGCATGGAAGTCCCAAATTAATTCTAAAGTGTTGGCTTCCACTCATGTTTATTATTCATCTTGTTAGACTCCCTCTAAAGTAAGATTTTCCAAAATTAAAAAACTTCTCAAATACTTCTTATTGGATAACTCTGAGGGACATATAGGATTCCATAGAGTAGTGTGGGACATTTTTCGTCGGCCCAAAGAAAGCAGGAGGTTTGGGGATATTGGACATCAAAATCCAAGGAATGTCTCTCATTGTCAAATGGATAATTCAAATCCTTAAAGGATTTGAGGTGTGGAAAACCATGCTTATACATTGCATCACTCAAGGAACCCCTTTGCGTTTCCAGGTGTGGAAAGGCTTGTGATTCTAGATTATTCTTCTCTCACCCATGTTAGTGATTATATTGTGACAAATTTGTGGCTAAAAGTATACGGGAATCTTGGATATTTCTCAAACCCAATCTCAGTTGAGTAGGGGATAGCTTCAGATTAGGGCTCTCAATTAACTCTCTCTCCTTATGGTGGTCTCCCATTCTTTATTTCCAGAATTTCCCATTCGCTATGATATCTTTGCTTAAAAGTAGACGAATTTATATAAAAATGGAATTAGAGTCATTTACAACATATTTTGCAAGGCCCCCTAACATGGCTTTCATGGGATATATGTAAAGTTAAATTTTAGCTCATAGATAAGGATATCATTACAAATTCTATACCTACTAGTTTTTTACACAAAACAAGTATCTCTTCTAGTGTGCCTTGGTGGAGAGACTGACACTGGACAATGTATATTCCCTTTTGTCACTACAACCCCATATTTTCTACTAGCTCCTTGCCCTGGAACACATTATGGGTGACTCTGTAAACAATCATTGGAATCTCAAGTCTAGGGATGGGATTTGGGCTAGAAGGTTTGTAATATCGAGAAATCTTGCATTGAGCCTAGAAAAAATGATTTCTATGGTGTCCTATGTATTAGGGTATCCTTGTTGGAGATGAACTCAATAAAATGGGGATCTCAAACCCTGATTTTCCCACTTGCCAACAAATAGATTCAACTAAAATCCTATTCTAGTTTTTCCCACACACCTAATCTACACAGAAGTGGATCTACAAACACCCTTTCCACCCCTTCATCCCTGACTTCTTTAGTTGGAAATTGGTTCTCCTTGAGGATTCAACCATGCTCCCTGTAAAATTCAATAGCTATTGACAAATTTTTAGATATTTGATATTCTATTTCATATTTAGAAAGATAGAAACTTTTCTTGTTCTAATAATGTTTCTATGGATAGACACTTCTCTGTGACTAATAAAGTTATTGTGATCTCCAATATTATGCTCCATATCGAGCTCAAAGTGGAAGAGTTCACCTAGAAGTGGAAAACCTACAATCCTTGGTTTCACATTGGGGGAATGCCCCATGCGATGTCACTCAGGTACCTCTAGAATCGTCGTGTCACTACTTTCCTTCTCATGGACATGGCAATATATTTCATAGACATCGCTCTAGTAGTTAGCAAAGATCGTCTCCTGACGTTTCCAATCTCCTCCAAGATCTCAATGCCATGTTCCTACCAGTAGTGGTGACATTTTCAATAAGATCAATGGTGAGGACAACAATGGTGGCAGTGGGTGGGATGCCCTTGCTTAAGGAAAACTTTTGCACTTGGGGTACCCGTGCTTAGGGGAAATTTCTATGATTGAAACTTGTCAGGTCCCCCCGCCACCAATTCCAACAAAGTATTGATGAAGAAGAGCAACAACAACAATAGAATGATGTGTGGGACACCATACCAAACATGACCCACCCCTTTACCACTAGTGGTTGGAGCGACAAGTCAAATAGTCCTTCGCCTTTGCCTCCTCCAACCACCATGTTCATTGTTGTGGCTTTTTTTTTTTTTGGGCATTAATTTTCTCTGGTGTCATTTACTTCTTACCATGTTTGTTTGGTTTTCAAAAATGCGTTTTTATTATGTAAACATATATTTTGATGCCCTCTTGAGATCAAGGGGGATTAATCCTTAGGCAAACTAGGCAGTTGCCTAGGGCGCCAACAATCAGGGGCGTCTGAATCTAAAAATTTTCTTTTTTGTCAATTAATTTTAGAGCCTAACTTTAAAATAATTTTTTTGAAGACTTAATCTTGATCAACCCATTTATAGATATTATTGTATAGTATCATAAATTTCATGCATACACATAAAAAAATTTTGTAATATTTTTGCAAGTAAAAGAATATATCACATATTTATAAGCACATATGATTGTTTTGGTATTGTTTCTCATTCTCTAATGTAGCTCTAGATTATGTAGGTGTGTAATTTGTTCTACAAAAAAGGATAATGTATTTTTTATAATGTTGCTAGTGTATCTAGTAGAGGTGAGTATAATTAAAGGAAAAAAAGTATTTGATTTTCTATTCTTAATTTTTTGTAGATTTTTTTTTTTATTATTGTGTTATGGAGGAATCTGTAGACTTGGACTAGATACAAACTCTTCACAAAACCATGGAAGCTACATAAACGTTTTTGTTTCTTTGCAAAAAAATGGTGCTTTATTTCAGGATAGAATTCGTGTCACGTACTTGATATGGCTAAATCAGACTTGTAAGAAGCCTTGTATAAAATATTGTATTTTTTACATTCTGGGCATCTCCTACGACTAATGTTTTCCATCCACAAAATATTTTTCATCCTTATGTGATAATTTAACAATATATTTTAATTATTATTTTATTATGACCATGATATAAATTTAAAAATACAAAAATATAGACATATTATAATAAATTTTTGAGGTGTGCGCCCACTCAAACTATTGCCTAGGGCGCTCTCGACCTTTAATTCGGCCCTGCTTGAGATGCGTTGCTATTTTCTCAAGACCTTCTTGACTCGATGTGACTTGCATTTTGGAATATGACTTTTCTATCCATTTTTATATGATTAACGGTGTACTATAATTTTCTTATTAATAAAAATGTATTTTTCAATAATTAAAAAACAAAGACTATTTCCATACAAGCCAACACACAACAACTACAAAAAAAAAAAAAAAATTGACACACAAAATCTAAGAAAATCTACAAATAAAGATTAAAAAAACTCATAAAAATAAGAACAAAACCATATACTTAATAGTTTTGACAAACCAAAATCGTAAGAATAAAGTTTTAACAAAAGACCCATAACATTGAAGAAAAACATCAAAAAAAATAAATAAAAAGAAAAGAAAAGAACCATAAGAAAGGGAAGAACAAATAAAATAAGGAAGAATAGAAATCCACAAAACGTTGATAAAAATAATAGATCAAAGTTACAAGGAAAAATATAAAGTCAGAAATATCAAATGTAACTAAAACTATTTTAAAAATAAAATAAAAATTAAACAACTTAAACCAATAAACATTTAACACCAAATTTATTTTTTTCCAACAGCAAAAATCTAACGTAAACCAATAAACATTTAACACATTACCACCAGCGTAGTCCTGTACCAAAATCATTATCCTCGCTCACATTCATTTTGAACTGAACAGTCCAATAAAACATTAAAACTAATCAGAACAAAAATTTCATGCCACAACCATAATAAACACACTGCCAATTTCACAACGACCATGAGCGTTGCAGATTTAGTGATGGTGTGAAAATTCAAGAAAAGCAAATACCATGTTTACTCTATGGAGGTGCCTCTCACCCACACAGATCACGTCTTCACTTATGGAAGATATTGCTATATTTATTTCGTATATCAAATCATTTTTATTTTGTTTTAAATGGTATTTAGTGAGTTAAAAGTATATGTAAATAGATGTTTCCAAGAAGTTTTGTAATCAATATTTTAAGTCAAAGTTGGTAATCTATAATTATTATTATTTTGATAGAAAACCACCATTATTCGCCGGAGGCGTTTACTTTGAAGTAGGCTTTGCTGGAAAGTGTCAAATTCCGGCAACATTTTCCGGCCTAACTTTTCCGGCTACCCACTTTGCTTTTTTACATGAACAATACCCTACAAAAACTTACACATCACAGCATGTGGGCATACATATGATAATAGGTAACAATACAAACAAAATTATAAACTATACAATATGTCATATTTGTTTTTACTTGCAACAAACAAATTATAATAACCTTTATTGTGTGTGTGAAATGTATGTTAATTGTAAAAAAAATTGACAATGACAAAAAAAATTAGATTTTAGTTCTTAATTTGCCTATCACATATTCCTTTATATAAATTTAAATTTAGTTATTAAGATTACAAAATGAGTCATTTTGAGTTAAATTAAATGAAAATAAATAACAATTATAAAATAATAATAATTTGATATATAGTTGAATTAAATTATCTAAAAATGAGGTAATTTTGAATTAAATTAGATGAAAATAAATAAAAAATATAAAATAATAATATTTTGATAGGTAGGCAGAATACCCGACGTGTGGCCGGAACAGTGTAAGCCATTATTGAAGACATTAATAAGATACTGCCTTTGTTAATATGGCCCGCTCAGAAGCAAACCGAACAGACTGCGTAGTGGGCGGGAGGAAAAAGAAAGCAAAATAATTGCATGCTACATGACGTTGTTTATCAGTTCCTGTCGCCGTGTCCACCGCTTCGCCATAACTCCCGCTGGAAACTGCACACTGTGTATGCGTAGTGGGCGAATAAAAGCTTGTCAATAGGATATACGTGCAACTCTGTAACAGTGCGAAACTCATGTCAAACACATGTGGTGGTGCGATATTTAGAGGAGTAATTGCATTTGTTACAGAGTCGGTCATTGTTGTGTACTTGTTGTCCTCCTCTTACAGGCTGCTTCAACTATATCTCTTTATAAATACACCCCTGCTCTTTTAAATTTACATCCTGCACCATCTCCCCGCTTGATTGTTATCGTCAGCGCTTGCAACACCCTCTCACCTCATATACGCCACAGTTCAGAGATATAACAAGTTTGCAAAGTATTGTTCTGTTGCTATGCCAACTTCTTCTTCCGGATCAGTTTTTAGCAGCATTTCTTTCTTTCTCTGTATTTACTGATTGATAAAATGTAAAGACACTTTAGCTTGTTTTAATACTAATGTTAGAAATTGAAAGCTGAAAACAATTATACAAGCAAAAGAAGGAAATATAATGTTCACCTCCACCAGCCAGTCGACTAGGATTCCTCGCATGCTAGGATTTATGTCCACCTGGACCTCTTCCATATAGTTAGCTACTGGCCTTTTCTTTGTCTCCGAGTAAAATGTTTTGAAGTCAGTTACTAAATCTAAGCTAAAAAGAGCTAAAGTTGCATAAAGTTTTTAGTTTTAACCATAGAATTCAGGCTTTCAACAAGGTACTTGGTTATGTCCAGATAGATACAGTAGAATAAGCAATAGAACTGATTTACTAGCAAATTGAGGGAAGACAGGTAAATATAGCAGAAAGCGTAAGCGCCGTGCAAGAATATGTCTTGAGAACATAAGATATTAGATAAGAATAGGAAAAGGTAAGGAGAACATAAGATATTAGATAAGGATAGGAAAAGGGAAGGAATGTCATATGTACATGTTATTTGATAAAATCAAAGCTATGGGTAGGAAAGGGCGTTTTCGAAATAATAACATAAATATTTTGTATTTCACAGTTCTATTTCATAGTTAGTCAATACCCAAAATTAAATAGAGCAATTTCATGTTGTATTCAAGTACAACGTTCCTCTATATCTTTAATTGTTTGGATGGACGAAATCTTTGAAAGGTTGACAGTATGTACATCAAATACAAAAACTAACTTCTGGATCGATTTGCATTGATTCTCTTTCCAATCAATATACTAGACAGCTAGATATGGCAGAATCTTTTAGGAGAAATGAATAATGATAATCCAATAGTATGAATGGAGCCCAGCATGTCATTACAGAAAAACTAAAAGTTTAATGACTACAAGGCAATATGCAGAAGTTTAGATCATATTGCCACGTTCCTTCAAGCAAATAAATTACTCGAATGCATAGGGGGCTATCCGCCATTAGATGTGTTGAATGGTAAGCTTTATCAGTGAAGCCAACATCAAGGCAACAGCTCCAATCACTTCAAATTGCAAGAAATAGAAAGAAATAACAGGTACTGAGCAATAAAATTTGGAAAGCAACTTATAATCACATTGAACCGCTCTCATAAATGTTTCTAGATGATCGGTATATAAAAGAGCTTAAATTATTACAGAACTACCAATTTGTAGTTTTTTAATCTCAATTTGGTTGAAAAACTCATGTCTTTGATCTGGATTCTCAATGTTATTAACGTATCCATGGTAAATGGTATAAATATGAGGCGACTTTTAATTTATAAATGCGGATTTGAGCTTGGACTGAAACTTGAACTTGGTTTGGGAATGCTTCTAGCTGATCAGTATTAAACAAAATAAATTTGATCAAAGATTTGATGTCCGGATGTGAAATGGAGCTTGTACTGAAATATGCAGTTGCAGAGTTGATTAATTATTTACACAGATGTCATAGCGAATCTTGTGTATGGAAAAACCACTTTAGCTGGCCATCTATGTGATTATACTGTTTTAGTCGAACAATTATTGCATGGAATTGAACCTATTTAATTTTTTTGTTTCAGTTTTTTTATTGTTTTTGGTAATTGTTGGACCCTCCAATTCTGTGTGATAGAAATAGATGCTCCCCGTGATTGGGATTAGCATGTTATCTTAAGAAATGTACTGTGGATACATACTATAAATAAGCACATAATAATCATGAAATAGTTTCACCTGTAAGTGGACAGCAGTTGTTTAATAATCTCGGGTAGGTAGAGTAATTGTATTGGAATATGTTTTGTTGCTGATAGTTCAAAGGCTCTTAATCCGTTAGTGATAATCTTTATGTAAGCTCTGCTGAAAACTACAATGAGCATATCTGATATTTCCATAGTTGCATACAGAGATTATGGATGAATATATGATATATGATTTATGGATGTAGTTGCAATTTCAGTTTCAGCGAGCCAATGTATTTTGCAATGTATATATATTTCTGTACTTGTCAGTAGAAGCTAAATTTATACTAACAAAGTTGGTTGCTTTTTCCAGGTATTATGGCCACTCCAAGTGGAAGCCCATCCATTATCACAATATCAGATGATACCTCTGGTGCCATTGTCGGGAGCCCTCCAATTGAACTGGTCGCTTCAAATGGGACACCACAGTCATATGCAACCCAAGCAACCACCAATGAAAGCTCAATACAAAGTGTCCAGCCACCACTTGTGACTTCTGTCCATACTTTGGCTACCTCTGTTGCAGCTACATACTCGAGCATTTCTGGTAGAATATCAGAGTCCCTCATCCCATCAGCAATGATTCTCGATAGTGATTTAACCGTTGTCTTAGACATGATGCACAAGGTAGATGCAACGTACCTTAGGCTTGACGCATTGTACACTTTCCTTCGTTCGCTCAGCTATGACCAGTACTACTCTGGCGGCAAGGAACACTCCATTAGAGCTGCATTCAAAGCTTATCTTGCATCCCTTTAATTTAAGTCCCTACCTCACCTCTACTATGACTTTGCATTGCTCATACATATGCCCACATCTTTCATCCTACCCCACAGTAACCTATTTTTGAAGGCCTAACTTGATAAACCTATACTTGCATAAATATGGTGTACATGTTCCATTTTGAAATCATCGTCAAAAGTTTTGTATAATTCCAATTACGATATATACAATAGAGTTGTTGTACATATGTTTCATACTTTACTTAAAGAATGAGCGTATAAAATATTGTGTTATATAAACATCTTCCCTTCTGTACATATCTTTACGTGCTTATTCTCTTAAAAAACACTTTACGTGGGCCATAACTTGGTTTCCCCACTTTATGGTTTAGCACATGCTCCCTCGTACTTAACATTACCCCATTTGCTAATTCATTTCCATTTTATTTTATTGTTTAGGAACCACCAACATCGCAAACTCCATTGCCCCCAATGTTGTTCCTCCCCAACTGGTCGTACACCTGCCGACATCCCGCACAGATACTTTGGCACCGGCTACTCGTGAAGGCCGCCCTGCACACTGCATGCAACTCGCGCCAATTAAATCATTAAATCCTTGCCAAAGCGTTTGGACTATTGAAGGCAGGGCCATCCAAAAAGGCAACCTAAACAACTACAACATGGAAAAATGCACAGGGCAGGTTTTCAACTTCGACATTATCGACAAAAGCAACTCAGATATAGTGGTGACTTCTTTCGACCTAGCTGCAACTTCTTACTACAACCAAATACAATTAGGTAAAACATACACAATCAAAGGAGGCACCTTGCGGCCTGCAAAAAAAGATTACAACAACTCCACAACTCCTTGGGACATCATCCTAGACTTGGACACCTCTGTAAAGCTTAGTACAAACCAGTCCGTAAACATACCGCAATATCTTTTCCGCTTCAAAACAATAGTAGAAAAATCAACTCCACCCCCGCCAAATCCACCATTGACCTACTAGCTATTGCACTATCTATTACCCCCCCTCCACTATCAGGAAAAGTGATAGTACTTTTCAGCCACAAACGCACAGTCATACTAAGTGATAACTCGGCACTATGTATTGAGGCAACGTTATAGGGCACTTTTAGTGACAATGAGGGCAAACTTCTAAGTGAATTATGTGCTACACAGACATCAATCCGACCAGTTCTAGCAATTAAGAGAGCAAAAAACTACAAATTTCAAAGGAACAACATTGGCCACAGGCCCTAATACACAAATCTTCATAGATCTTGATATACCTGAGGCTCATGCACTGCGTGCATGGTTTACTTTGCTCGCCTCTACAACTGCATACCCTTCAGTGAGTATTGGAAAATTTGAGAAAACCAATATTACAGGCATCAAATCCTCCTCGCAGCTAGGGTAAACCGCTCACCTTCTCCACCGCAGCAACATTTATACACATTAATATGTCCTCCTTCAGCTATCCACCATGCACATCAATTGTTAACAACCAGCAATGCAAGAAAAAACTTGATCTAACTGCAAACTTCTCTTGGTATTGCCAAAAATGCAAGCATGACGTCTCTCATTGTGACTACAAATATGCATTACACTTCATCATTGAGGATGGCACATCAACAACATGGGTAACTGCTTTTGATGAGGTTGCTACATCAATCATGGGTATATCAACACAAGAGCTACAACTTCTTCCACCAACACCTGACAAGTTTTGGCCTGTTGTTAAGCCAATTCTGTTCCACCGCTACATGTTCACAATATCCGCGAAAGCTAGAGGTCTACAGGTCAGAAGAGGAAAGCCCAGTGCACTGTTGTTGCTGCAGTTAAGGACACGACTTCCAGCATGCAGGAATCCCCCCTAGATGCATTCCTCGCAACACCTTAACTATGTATTGATCAAAAAGATCCTACACTACCTCAAAAAACATATTATACTGTACCCACACAATATGCGCAACTTACCAATACATACTTACCATACCACCTACTCCACATATAGGTTTTTGCATTCATAAGTTATATAACCTTTAATATTAACACATGTTATGCTCAAGTTTTCCTATATTTATACACCACTCTGTGTTCTTAATATGTCTTTATAATACACAAAATCGGGTGCAATCAAAGTCACTTTATACTAGCAATGCAAATACTGTCAACATACATTGTTACACTTCACTCCAAACAAACAAAAGAACTTTTCTTTTTTGCTCGCATTAACTACGTTCTATACCTAATTACTGTTACCTTTTTAACTCATTTTTTTGTAGGCCTAACACGGACTGAGAAAAATGCAAAGGCTCGGTTAAGGTATGCAGCCAACAAAAACAACCTCAATGAGAAACGCCGCCATATAGCTTGCATGAAACGACAAAAGCTGAACACAAAGGCACCAGTCTATATAGCCAACCATGCCAACCTACTCGAAGATCACACACCAAATACGCATTCACTCCAAGATACACAACGCCAATTCCGCCAAAGAATAGATCACCTCCCGCCTCCAAACACATGTTCATGTTGTAATGAATTATATGTTGGGCTACGTAAAAGGGTTTACAAAGGTGCCCACACCTGTCACAGATGCATTGTTGAAAAGGATGATCGCCGCTTCTCAAGTTGGAATAACATGGACCCAGGCCCGCAACCTAAGGTGTTATCTTCACTTACACAAGTTGAGGAAATGCTAATAGCAAGGGTCAACCCAATATTGCAAGTGACTCACGCTGTAGGTGGCCAACACAAATATAGGGGCCACACCATATGCTTCCCCCAAGAAGTTTCATCCATAACTAAACACTTGCCTCGGCGCGTCGAAGACTTGGACATCTTAATCATCCGAAGAATCGGAGCAACAAATAAAGCTTACGATTGTTTTGTAAGCAGATCTCGTGTTTTGGCTGCATTGCAATTCAAAATAGCTCATGACCCTTACTACAAGGATGTTGTCCTAGACCACCCTGCATTGCATTCCCTACCACATCACAGTACTGATATATCTACTTCCCTACCACACTTCAATTCAACTATCACCGACAATGCTGAAGCACAGCCAGAACCAGAGCTTCGCCCAAGCTCCCCACCAAATACCCACGAGCGACAACCATCATCTTTTGTGTCCTCCCTCCCTCCAGCCACTTCAGAAGTTGCCAAAATAACAAATTTCATCGAAGGTAGAAAAAAACTCCGCTACAGTCAATTGAGTGGCCACACATTGGTTCAGCCCCGGTCAGCGAATACGACACTGAGGGTTTGCTATCTATGGCTTTTCCAACATTGTTCCCAACAGGGGTTGCATTGTTCCACCAAGCACGCATCAAGAGGGTTCACATGCATGAATACGCACTACACCTACTACATTACCATGATAATAGATTTGGAAGCCATCCATGCTTTCGTTACTTCATTCTCAACATTATGTTGCGCCACAGAAGCCAATCAACATCTGTTGCTTTCACAAAAAAATATATAGGCGACAACTTGCCTACCACAGTTTCGATGTTACGCCAGCAACTTGCACACTACCCAGATGCCCACATTGTAGAGCAACTAATGCGCTTTGGATCCAACCTGCGAGGAACTAAATCATTTTGGTGCAAACGCAGACATGAACTCACAGATATGATAACCCAACTAGAAAGCCCTACACTTTTCTTCACTTTAAGTGCAGCAGATACTAAATGGCCTGATTTACACAAATCAATGCCGGGAACACCGACGCCACCCTCAACAACAAGCCAGCAGTGGAGAAACGTGAACTTGAACATGCCCCCACATATCATCTCTGCATACATGGAAAAAAGATTTACAATATTTTGCGAGGAGGTGCTCCAAAAAAAAATGCATTGCATTGACTACTGGTACAGGTGAGCTCACTACCACTTAGATTTTAATACAATACCCCGCCTACCCCATTTACCAAGCTATACCCTCTTTGTGCAAAATACAGGTATGAATGGCAACATCGAGGCTCGGCTCATATCCACGGATTTATATGGCTTCCAAATGCACCAAACATGGAGGACCTAAACTGGGACAACCCCTGTGATCTTGATGCAGCGAAGACTTACTTCGACCAATTAGTAACTGCATGGAATCCAAGGGGCCCTGAGAGTTGAGAACGTCAGATACATCGTTTGCAGGAAGATGACCCATGCTTGTTAGACACATACGGGATACTTACAAACAACCCAGTAGTTGACTATGAGAACTTGTTGAACCGCGTGCAACGCCACACAAATGTACTGAGGCAACCTGCTTGCAAAAAAAAAAATGGGACACTTAAATGTAGATATAAAGCCCCTTGGCCACTCCAAGAGTATTCGAGCTTGGGCTTAGATGAAACCGGTAAAAAAAAGTACACCCCTGCACGCAATGATGTACGGGTCAACATACACAACTCAGACATGCTAGCACTATGGCGAGCCAATGTCGACTGTCAGCCCGTTGTTTCACGACATGCGGTCTTACAATACTTTGCAAAATATGCAGCCAAGGCAGAGAAGAAATCAGAAAGCTACCATCACATGCTAATAAGGATATCTAATGAAGTTAGCGTCAATCACCCTACAAAGACGGCCTACAGTAAATTCCTCTCTAAAACTATTGTCGACCGGACAATGGTGCACAAGAAACATGCCACATGTTACAAAAACTCCCCCTTTCCAGTTGTAGCTGAACATTTATTACCCTATCCGTCGGTAAGCAGGTATTCAAACGTGTCCTCCCAGACCTAGGAAACACATTCCAATTCCCTTCATTCATAGATGCATACATAAAATGCCCTACACAATTAGAGAACACCTCCCTCTTTGAAGCTGCTCGTTCCTGGTCCTACAACAACCAAAGGAAAGTTACTCAATGGCTACAAAGAAGAACCCCTGCTGTCGTCCGCGTATTCCCCCGATACAGTGATGCCCCCACCCCAGATGCGATACACTATGAGGATTTTTGCTAGACAGAGCTTCTGCTTTATAAACCCTTTCGACATATCCAAACAGACATTGGCATCTCCACATCTGAAATAACTAACGAATGGGAAAAAATGAAAAACTCTTACGCCCCTTTACATGTTAATAGAGCCACTACTCTAGAAGAAACTGCAACTAGGGCAAGTAGCGACGACAATGACTCGCAAGGATCTAATCCGCTGCATGCACAACTATTTGAATGGGAGCACATATCCCGCATGCACCCAACACTCAATACAATAATTGATGATCTAGACATGATACGCCTCCATGGCTTTCACATACAACTCAACAAGGAGAACACCCACCATTGAAGATGGGTATGAAGGGTTTCCCAAGCATTTTGGATGCTTTTGGCTGCAAAAGTTTCTACAATCTTAATAGGGGCTAAATGATGCACAAAATGTTTGGTCCTAGCCCGTGTCATCCATTTTTGACTGTACAAGGCACTACTGGAAATACAATGTTGCAATTGCTTCTTCAGTCATAGGCTCTAACTACTCACTTTATGCACAAAGCTAAAAGCTGTGCATGAATATGTAGGATTTCTCGAGCTCCTTTATCTGTGGATAGATCTTAGCCATAGAGTACAATGTAGATACAAATAGGTAAGGATGGGTAGGACCTCCCAAGAGTACTATCTTACTAAGGGAAAACGGCAAGTAAGACTGGAGATGAAATCCAATCCAAGAAATTGGCCAAACCATATGTTTGTAGCAATGCTAAAGGAAAATAGAGGAGAGGAAAGGTCATTGTAACTGTAAGGTCCATGAGGTGCACGTACATTTTTGGACGATTCTCTACTCCTTGTGAGGCCTAACGTACGTTGGCAGGAAGAAACCAAATTGTGCTATGGTCATACTGGGGAGAGCATTCATGTGTTCATATCTAATAATTATGCCGAAAGGCGTTTCCCAGTTGGATTGGGGGTTCCCCTGTCTGACAGGCATCAGAGAATAGATGGCTGGTAAGCTTGGAGGGAGAGCGTTGACGCATGGACAGCCGGGTGCCGTTGATCTGCAAACAAAATCTGCCTCTGTTGTGTGATTAGTTCGTTTTTCCGCCCTTGCACGAATTTGTGATGAGGTGGTGCTACAGTATTCCACAGCGATTCAAATAACCGTACACAAGAAAGGGCAGTTGCATCATAACAAGAGCAGTTTTAGCCACTTCCAGCATGCATTGCAGGCTTTGCAATTGACTTCTTTGCCTAAGGCATTGGCCCTCTTTCTTCAAGTGAAAAATCACTATTTCACAGTTCGCGAGACTTTTTGATTAAACACAGGTGGAAGCTTTAGAACAGGACCATGGGCATACATCTAATTATAACAAGAAGGTTTTTTTTTGTTAAACCTATTGGAATATTGTGCGTGGGCCAAATTCTATGTCTTCATGGTATGATCTAAAGGCCAGGAGCTCCTGCCAATGAGGTAGAAATCTGTCTATAAATATTTTTTGGGTTATGTCATTGACATACATTCTCATGTGAGCTCATTTAATTGGCACCCACTCACATGAATTCCACCATGTTGTTGCTTAGCTCATCTACTCCTGTGCTAGATTTATTTCTGGGAGTTGTGTAATTAGAAGTTAATTCATTGTTCAGGAGATGCTAATATGCTCAAGGGATCCTCTTGGAGGCACCAGCTCCATCTTATGGAAGACTTTACTCTTGGTATAAGGGCAGAGTCCAAACTAAAAAGCTACCCTACGAGATTGATTTAAGCCACCCCATATTCGGCATCCACCACAGCATCCCGTGGATCTGTCTCAGGCCCTCCATCTCGCTGTCTTGTCAAATGGCATCCTCGTTTTGCCGTATAGATATTAATCCTCTATTGTGTTCTTTTTCCAATGAAATATATTTCTACAATTATGGATATATATATTATTATGGATTTGTATACAATTTCACTTAACTTTCTGACTCGTAGTCATTGGTAGAAATATTCTAGTCCTATATACAAGTTTGACTTAATCGTGTAATGTATATTGAATTTAGAAAAATCTGTAATCTGATATCAGGCAACGGATCTATGTCGTGTTTGACTTCTGGAGCATAATAGTTTCTAGGAAGGGGAATTATACCTTGTCGATGAAAAGCGACTTACACCTTCAAAATAACTGTGTGACCGGATGGTTAGACACATGGATTGGGATTTTGAAGGTATGCAGCTGTTTTCATGATTTTTTACTTTGTTTTAAATTTGACGGCCGTTTATACATTTTTCACCCTTGTATAGCCTTTAAAATACATGTAACTATTTGAAATATCCTTCTTACATGCGACTTGCATATTTGTTCCTATGACCATCATTGTTCATATGCATGGAAGCAGGGGTTAAATATATGACGGCCGTAATTGACGTATTTTCATGATTTTAGCTGTATTTATAGTTTGCAAATATTTGAAAAACCATCACATGCGACTTTCAAATTTAAAGAAGGGAAAATATTTGAAATTTACCGTCACCTAAAAATTGTTTGAGAGGCATAGGTGGCCATCAAATTTAACCCCTAGTGGGTAGTAGGGTCAATTTTTTGCATAGGCTCATAATGTTGAATGTGAACTTACATGATAGATAGGTACCACAAATAAATACATGAACCAACATCCTCACCCATCAAACTATAACCCTTTCAATAATATTCTATCATTCAAAAGAAAATATGTTCTCACATAAACAGTTCTGAAAGCATTCAATCTCCAACATAAATACATGTTTGATTAAAAAAGGATGGAACAAACACCAACCAATTATGATAAACACACATGCCATCTGTTTTCAGTGACCAGAGTTTATGACATGTCCAGCATGTAACTAGGTCAACTAATTGTGAAAGCCTCCTTGTCCATATATGAAGATGATGTGTTTCACAAGGTGTCATTTAAACAGATCTATAGGAACCTAAAAAAGGATTGTCGGATACATCCTACTATATATTTGACTAAATACCATAGGCCTGCATCAAAGAATTGTATGCATCACTATCCTTAGGAACATAAAACTGACATTTTTTTTAATTGTTGTTTGCCACTAGTTGTCCAGTTGATATTCATGGTTATTAATCAGTTTCTCAAATCATTTTGTCTGCTGCTAATATATCAAAGCATTTACATGATCCAAGGTAAGTATGGAGAATATTAAATGGTGGACATAAAATATAGAATAAAAACGGTCTATAGATGATAAATACGGATAAAAATACCATAAATTGTATATTTAAAAAATATGATAATTTTAATAATTAAACACATGACTATAAAACAGTTCTTACCCTCCTTGTACTCGTTGTATATTGTGTAGTGTGTTATTGAGTAATAAAAGACATATATTTAATTAATATTAAACAGTAGTTACAATATTAATAATAACATAAATTTGAGATTTGTTTTTGTGTAGTCTGTGATTTTTATCGAGCTCATTTTTTGGACTTTTGTTTTTTCTATGTTTTAAATTATTAAAACTTAAAATATACACTGTTTGATATGGTGGATGGGAAAAAATGAAAAAGGGGAAAAATTGACCACATCCATGGACCACTATATTTGGTAACCATGATCACAATCCATATCAAATATCAATGGCTTTCATAGAAAATTCTTGAAGAAAATATACAACATCTTGTTGAATTCAACAGTCAAACATCAATATTATATGTTTAATATTTTTAGTGTGATAAAGTGTTAGACCCAAGTCAAACAATGAGAATATTTTAGAACGTACTGAGAATTTACTTTCAGCGGTATCCAACTCTCCCCTAAACTGTAGGCTAACTTGTTGTAACCCCATTGAAATCATGAGTATGATCCACTTAAAAAGAGGTTACGTTTGAAGTTTGTGAAAACCCAATGGAGAAAATTCAAAACCCATGTTTGTATGTAGAAATTCTTCAAGTGCATCCATGGTTGTGATTCACATGTAATATATATAATTGTAAATACTTAATTTTGGTAAGGGATTAGTTAATTCTTATGGTGTTAGTGTATTTATGTGTTTATTGATTATTAGTTTGTATTTATTGTGTTTATTGATGCTTGTTTTTGTGTTGTTTGACTTTCCATATGATCTTTTATATTGTGTTTTTTGATATTTGTATTTTTATGTTTCTCTTAAATATTCTTAATTCTTCTCTATTAAACCTCATATGTCCCCTATTTTCTCTCTCCTTTGAAATTCTCATTTCCTTAAATGTTTCATGTTATTCTCATATTTCTGCTATAATCATAGTAATAAGTTCTGATTATAACCATACCACTATGGTTTTGGTCACTTTCTTGGTTTAAGTCCCATGTGGTATAATTTAAAATAAAATAAAAAATCTCTCATTGTATTTGGGTTTGCATGCCAATAAGGTATTAATTTGAATTTAAGAATTATATAAATACATAAGTTTCTTAGCGCATCATAAACCATCACATTCACATAGGAGTCATTTATTCCAAGTTATAGAAAAATAATAACCTCGATTTATTAGACAAGCATCCTCATGTCAAAAACATAATTCAAGCATCTAGAGAAGAACATATATGATTTACTACTTGTTATGTCATTAATTGAAAGAGTTAAATTTGGGACACTTGCATTAACTAGAGTGCATGATTATTTATATTTTGTGTCACTGTGTGTTCATTTTTAAATTGTCAAATAAAAATTGTAATTTTTTATAGTTTCCATAATTTCATTGCTATGGTTCTACATGTGTTATTAAAAGGAATGCTTCAATTCTAGTCAAGGTGTTCCACTTTATCTAATTGTTTTGTGTCTATTTTACCTCATAGTTTGGACATATATTCCACTTTTTCTTAATGACAATTATTGTTGGATTTATGAATAACTATGTATCATAGTAAAACCATAATTCTCAAGAATTTATCAAGAATAACAATTATTTGAATTTATCATATACTTCTAGAATATAGATATTTTAGTAGTTAGTTATATTCTATTGATTTACCTTAGTTTCGGCCTAATTAATAAATAGATATGTTTAGTCTAGTACATTAGTAGGGAAGACATATTTCCCAAATCTACAATTTGTTGAACCAACTTACATCGAACACCCAACCCCTAAATTTTTCTTATATTGTAAACCTAAGTGACATTGAACATCTAGCCCTATGGTTCTCCTATTTTGGTTAACCCTTCTAAATTTATAGCTAGCTTAGGGTTTCCCTTATTGGTGAACCCACCTTACTTGTAGCCTTCTAGATATTATATCTATTCTCTTGGTAATAGAATTAATTCTCCAATATATTTGGTTTTTTAATAATATATTTTATCCCTAGTCATGAAGTGTCATTTTAGTTGCATATTTCTATGTGTTATATCTTGTATGTCATCCCAAATGATTAGATTCATGGCTAAAGAGACATCATTCAAGTTCACTAGCTATCTTACATCACCAAAAACAATTAGAAAATAAGAAATATGCTTGTGAAGCATTGACACAGTCCACTGGCATACACATATTTTTGTTAGCATAGTAATTAGAAACGGTACTCAAAACATTCAGGAATGACCAAAGTCGTATGTAGCATAATGATGTGTTTTGGGGTATGATATATGCAAGGATATCTTACATGAACATAGTGAAGGCCACTATAATATTCTGAGGCTTCTGCCATATTTTTTGCTTTCATAATTTATGAAGCTATTTTTGTTGTCTAGTATAGAAAAATGTCTTTTTTTATAATGCAATTTTTTCCAAATTAGATATAGGTTGGTTGTGGATCTGCCAAATTTAATAGTTGATATTTAATTTTCTAACCCAAATACTTGTGGGATTAACTATGTAAAATTATGTCATGTCACTTGTGTTCATAGGATAATAAATAATACCTCTATTTCCAAAAATGCATCTTAATATTTTATTATTAATACCCCCTCCCACTACAACTTTTTAATTATAAAATACCCCTTTTTTACCATATATTCAAATTACCGATTTTCCCTATAACATGTTTTATACCCCTTTTATTTATACCTCTTCAGTGTTGGGGTCAATGTCTTACATTTTCAAAAAATTTAATTATATTTCCACTTTAAAAATTGATGAAATTCATATTGGACTCAAAAATTACAAACTATCAGTATGTGTAATTTGATGTCTCTCTTAATTTATTTTCTAGCTACATTTGTCACACTAATAATACTTTGTATAGTAATCTGAAGGGTTATATTGTAGACACTCAAATTTGGAAATTTACAATTTGGCAACCCTTGATTTGATTATGCTCTCTTTATATGATAAACACGACTTCTCCATTCTTAGTTTACACTTTCTGAGACCCATTGGTTAGCATATTTATCATTGCACACTGACATGTCATCAAACTCTGACAATTCAACACGTAAAATTCACATAGAAACATAAATTTACTAGTTCCTAATCTTATTCAATATGTTTCATGCTCATGTCCAAGACCATACAATCTAGTTAGGACTATACCATGCGGTCCTCACCTCTTTGTACCGTGTTGGACGTCTTGGAGAAACATGTCTTCCAATTTCATATCTTTTGTTGGGTTTTATACCTCCTGTAGGTTGGCCTTTCTTAGATAAATCATCTATGAACCCCTATATAAGCAAACAAATACTAACTCAATTGTTAACCTGGAACTCCTAAAGAAATGCATTAGATCACTCACTTCTTACACTTGAAAAATGTACCTAAAGCTCCCTAAATCTCTAAATTACACATCTACAGTCATTAGGTAAGCACCCACATTAGATTTGAACCTAAAAACTAGGTCAAGGTAGCCATATCTATCATCTAAAAACATCCAAACATCCTCTCTCCAAGTGTTTTAGAAAAATCCATGTAGTCTTGTTTTTCCCCTCAATTGCCTAGGCCCGCTAGTACTTCATTCAGATAGGTTTGAACACTCACCCAAAGCGTGCGAAGCTACCAGGTCCCTCCTTTATGAAATCTTGTCAAGATGTTAGCATGCATATTCATATTAGCCATTATCAAAGTATACATTCTAGTATAAATGTTAGATCCGTGAGCTCAAGTGGAAATACAAATAATAAAGAAGCATACCAATCATTTACTATTACTAGAATTAGATTAACCATACAAATACCATGATTAGATACATCAATTACCATAATCCATCCACAATACTCCATTAATAGTTGGAAAGATTGCATATCATAAGTATAATACATAATAATAATGTCATGGAGTCATGCGTACAAGTACATCCAGGTAGCATAACTTGAATACATCTTAGGTCTGCAAACAATGCAGATCAACTAACATATATAGGGGTGGGGAATTGCCCTTCACCACCCATGAATCTCAAAATAGACTGTATGCTTATAATAGCCATGCGTACATACCAAAACAACTTAGGACACATGCATGCTCGCCTAATAATAGATTGAACCTATAGATAACCTCTGTTCTAATCCTATTATAGATTGAACTGTGCATGACATCTAATCTTCTCCTTACATGTACTTTAAATCCCAAAATAGATGTTTCTTCATCTCTAAGTTTTCATGCTTTTCTTCAAATCCTGGAACATAGTTTAATCTCCACTCAATCCCAACATTATCTATTTTTAGCCAATGGCTCCAAAATTGACTAAGTCCCAAATTTTTCCTCCTTGGACATGAGCTTTTACATGTTATCTGTTCTATCTTACGCATGAACCTTCGCACTTTCCTCACACGTGCCTTTAGCCTTTACGCATAGTATATAATTAGTGTTATTCTTCTTTGCAACATTACCCCACACTAATTGTATTTCCACCCTTGGTAGTGCTTCAATCAACTTGTGCTAAAAAAGGATGTATAGATAATAGGAAAATAACTAAGCATTCAATGCCCAAATAGAGTCACTATACTTGAACAAAAATCTACACAAGCCACAATTGGTTGGAATAGTTCTAGAATCTCAACATCTATCTCACTCACCACCTTTAGCCATTCATCAAGCTCTACCAAATCCTTCCCGGTCCCCACCTCAATAATCTCATACACTTGGTATGACGCCAACTCTTCAACCCTTCTCTTGAGTTCTTTAATTACCATAGTCAATTATGTGCATACTCCCTCTATCATGTCCATGTGGTCCAATACCATATTCTGAAACTAACCTATGCGGAGTTCCAACTTGTCTTTCTTATCCTTAATCACTTATTTTTGTTTGGTCACCTCGGACATAGCTAAAGTGCACTCAATATTATTCGTTGGTGTCTTCTCTTAAATGGTTTTAAGCACTTATTCTTCATAAACCAACCACACATCAAGAATAGGATCACACTTTTGATATCTATTGCAGGCCACATCTGCCTTATAACTTGTTTCTTTGAGCTTCGTGAATAAATCTTCAAGATCAGTGATCCTAGACTCAACAGCAACCTTATTGGCCTCCTTCTCCTTTGTAATTTCTTCTTTAGTTTCCCATGTGCCACTCTTAATATTCTCCAGAATCATGCCCACTAAGTCCTCCAAATACTCCATCTCATCACTGTAATCACATCAGGATTGGCTTACAAAAGTTGGGCACTATCCCAAAATCTATTTGACTAAGGTGTCGGCCCTATCATGCACTTCCTTAGTTATCTTCTTCTCTCCCTGGAGATATTTCTTCAGAATATCAACCTCGTGCTCTTTTTCCTTTTTATTCGCTACCGAAAATTTCATGATTATGTCTGCATCAAATTTCCTATGCCCCACCTCCACTGCCAGTTTATTCAATTTGTTGCACACTTTTTCATCTGTTAAGAAATTGGGGTCAAATGTCATTTACTTTTTCCCTGACTCATTATTCAATTTAATAACACTGATGGAGTGATTAATCACTTTGAACTCAGGTTCCTCAGTATGATTCTTCAAGTTCTATTTTTCTTGTGCGTGACACCCTTCCATTTTTATCCCATCAAATCCCACGCATAAAATTTCTCATTTGGCAAGGTGCTCTAAAATTGTGCCCTTAATACCTTGTTAGGGTCATCCACAAAGTCCATGTGCGGTGACTAGGGCACCTATCTCCTTCTCTATGCCTTCATCTTCATTCTCTTTTATTTTGGAGTTGGGGTACCTACACTTGTGTCCACTCTTGCACCTTTTATTCCTTCATGACATAAGTTTCATCGATCTCTTTTCCATTGTGTGCCTCTTCCTGTACATGCATTGCATCCTTAAGTGGACTCTTAATCCCATCTCTCGTTGTGGTGTTCATTTGTTTCTGGTTAGTAGCATTCTTCCATGTCAACTATTTATCCCATTCCTGCTCAAGATCCTCATGCAAGGATTCACTCTTCTTCTCCAGATATGACTCCTCACCTATCTCTGAACTAGAGATTACCTTAACTCCTCCGCGCTTTAATTTCTCTTTCTCTTTGTTTCCCCATTGTGAGGTCCCGGTGCCACCTTTATTCCTTCTTGTATAATACATTTTTTGGCACCGTGAGTGATCAAGATTTCCCTCCTATTCATCCCCTTCTTCTTCATCAGGGATTCCTTCACGTGTTCTCTTCATAGGAGGTACAACAATCCTTCCAGATAGTGGGAATACGGATTCTATAATATCTACTTCAACTCCTCCTTGCACCTTTCTCCTGAATTACACAAATATCCTACTCACCAGCCCTTTAGTAGTAACATTCAGTTGGGGGAACAAGTCTAGTGTGTCTGACTCCAGCATTTCCAAGTCGCAAGCCTTGAATTATACCTATAGGTCACATGTAAAATATACAAGTCTGAGTCAACATTATTAGCATCTAAGGTCAAATTTCACACGTCCTTTATCCTCTTCACAGAGTACTTGAAGTATCGAGCGGTGAAGGAAAAAGGAAACTTACACCAAGGCCCCATCTCACCATTCACCATCATGAACTATGCAAGGCTATAGTGTTGCATCACTGCGAACTTTTCCTATTCACTAACTTATGTGGGTAATTCGTGCAAGATGCACCATTCATTCTCAAAATATTCACATAGCCTATTGTACCATTTGTTAATCCTTGCCTTGTATGCGCTCGTAATAGTTCCATCACATGTATACGCCATGAATTAAAATGTGATAGATTTTTTCAATGGTGGGTAAACTCACATGTCATCATCCAGCCCATCCGGTACTCTAATCTCCTAGAAAATGATGAGGTGAAGAATTGATCCCCAGGTTATCTTTTCTCCTTCCTCATTTTGCACCTTCGCCTCTTCAATGATTTCATTAAAAACAAAGTGTGTAATGTTATAATGGGTTTTTTTATCATCTTGTGCACATTGTAAAGGAATTTCCTATTCAAGTCTATCCACCTCTTCGAGGTGCCCAATTTGGAACTAACTAGTCTAATTGTAGCCCTAGTTACAGGATCCACGAGGTTATCAATAAGCATCACCCTACCTCCCTTCTCATAATTCAACATTGCAGCCAATTCATCTATCTTTGTATTGACGTAAAGATCTATCCCCATATCCTCTCTTGTGCTTCTCATCCCCATAACAAGCTCAATAAATTGAGCCGTGATCTGAATCCTT
Source organism: Taxus chinensis (assembly GCA_019776745.2). Classification (NCBI taxonomy): domain Eukaryota; kingdom Viridiplantae; phylum Streptophyta; class Pinopsida; order Cupressales; family Taxaceae; genus Taxus; species Taxus chinensis. The sequence continues at coordinate 815,323,388 of CM034146.1, forward strand.
CTACTCGGGAAGTAGAAAAATTCTTCGTGTACCCTAGACATAAGCCACTAGTATAAGTGTGTGGGTTTGGCAAAGAAAGGAAGTTCAAACAACTATAAAACTCCAACTTTTTCCAAACTCCTTTGTACATATTTATCCACTGGTGCATTTCCTTCCTCGTCCATTCTCGGAAGTACTCTCTCCAAATATGTCTTCAAACTCTTCTCATGTTTGGATGCTCTACGATTATATTCGTTAATTTTACACTTAGGGAGTTTGGACTTCCATATTTCAACCCCAAGCACTCTTGGCAGGTATTTAATTTTTAATAGATTTCTTTCAAGGGTTCTTCTACTTTGACCTCAACCCTCTTTATTCGGAGCTTCCTTCCTTTAGGTTTCATTATGTAGAATCCATGCCCTAGATAATCTATCACAACACTTCCTTTGTTATTCGAGCGTTGCGAACCCTAGTTGCTCAAACCACACACAAACTCTTCTTCCCGTGCCCTAACCGTTGGTTCCAACTTGTCTTCCTACAAGGATCCACATAAAATTTCACATAATGCTTTGGTTTTCTCTTCACTCCTTTTGCTCTTTCACCCAAATCCACTCAATAGCTCTTTTTTCTCCAAGTTCTCTTAGAATGCAAGGTAGAAAATGACTAGAACTTGCCCATTTTTATACTTTTACACCGACTTACTTTTTCTACCTAACCCATGCTTTTAAGTTACTTTCTTGATAAAGTACCTTTTCTACTTTTTTTCTTCCAAAACTCCCTTTCGTGCGCTGTAGTCATAACCTTTTGGTGCACTTTACTACTTCCCAAGATGCAGACCTCCTCCGCGCACCTCCCTACGAAAAAGTACATAAATCAATACACCATATACCAAGTATCTTCTCATGCCACTACCTACCTAATGTTACACTTTGTGATCATTCTTCTCATGTGGTCTTCAATATGAGTAACTCTCTTTAGAGCAGCTTCATCTATAACACTTGTAACACCTTTTTCTCTCACACCAAGCTCTTAGGAAACAACCCAAGCTGAGCCAAACATGTACCAAAATAGAATCCAATAGTCATTATTTTATACTTGATCTATCCCACACTAGAAGTAGGTGTGATCCTCTACGCATGAATTCAATATATAGTAATCAGCTCCTGCACACAAGCGCACTTATTACGAAAAAACACTGAACTAAATTGACAAAGCATGATAATAATAAAAGGAAACACACAAAATTAAATCTAATCTAAGTGGCAATACTACCTTTTTACAAACATGAAGAATCCTTATTTATAGTAGGGCTTCAACCTACTCCGATTGATGTAACTAGGCACTAAAGTGCAATTTAGTGCTTGCAGCTAGTAAGCACCTGAATCAAGTATCTACATTATTACAAAGGGTCCCAACCAATGTACTTTCAATTTCCATGGGTGGCACAAAAAATTTTAATCATACATAAGGACCATATTTCCCACCTCAAATGTTTTGTTCCTTATGTGCCTATCATGTCAAGCACAAAGTTGCACCTTTTCTGTCTTCTGGCTCCAACGAAAAATAACATGCCTCTCATCTAACTACATCATTTTGTGTATACACTCTTTAACAACTTGCTCATCATCTAGTCCTCCTATGTAAGCAATACGTAAGGATTTCAACATAAATTCAATAAGTAAAAACAACTTTTGCACCAAAAACCAACTGAAAGGGTGTGGCCTTATTCAACCTTGTATAAGTTGTCCTATATGCCCAAAGTACAGTAGATACTTTATCATCCCACTATTTCCTTCCAACATCACAAATTTTTATCAATGTATATCCCAGAATCTTGTTGAAAGATTTAGCTGTACCATTGGCTTGTGGGTGATAAGGTGTAGTTTTATAATGTGCCACCATAAAATCATCCAAAAGAATTTTGATGGTCTCATTTAAAAAATGAGTGCCCCTATCACTTGTTAAACTCAATGGACATCCATACATGCTGATAATGTTTTCCCATAGAAATATTTTTGTTATACAATCCTTTGTAGGTGTTGCTTCTGCCCACCTTGTCAAATAACCTATGCAAGTTATAATATAGTGTGTGTCAATCCTACGTGCCAATGGGGAAATAGGACCTACAAAGTCAATCACCTATTTATCAAATGGTTCAACACTTGCAATAGGCCTCAAAGGCATCTTGTCTCTGGTTTCAGGCTTCCCAAGGTGATCACATGCCTTGACATATTATTTAATATTCTTGTACAAATTTTCCCACCAAAGGCCAGCCATGGGAATTTTACACGCGGTGACATGAGAACTTATCAAATTTTATATCCTAATACTCATGATGTTGTTTTTTCAAAAACATGTTCAGTTTGATGAGTGCTTCACTCCTCATGATTCTTCATCTTCTTCCATGCCTCCTTCTTTTTCATCTCATCTTGAGGATCTTTTCTTTGAGGAGGTTGATTAGGAGGTTATAGATGTCATTGAGGATCATATTCCTATTGATGTTGTCACCATGCCTAAGTGGTCTTGTACTACAGTTTCTGAGGTATTACCTTTCATACAAGATCTTCCACCCACTAGGCATCATCACGCACATTTTAGAGGTTTTGTACTTTTGTTTCAGGCAGTTTATAAGGATCCACAGTCTTTTTCAAAGGCTCATGGGATACAGGAGTGGGATGATGCGATGGTAGTTGAGTATTCTTCTTTGATAAAGAATCATACTTATGATTTGGTATCTCTTCCTAAAGGACGAAAGATGATTATGTGTAAGTGGGTATAATGAACTAAATATGAAGCTGATGGGTCCATTAACAAGTATAAGGCTTGTCTTATTGCCAAGGGATTTTCACAAGTTGAAGGTATTGATTACTCTGAGACATTTTCACCCGTTGCCAAGATGGATTTTGTATGCCTTGTACTTGTTATTGCTACATCACAGGGATGGCCCATATACCATATGGGTGTGAAGAGTTCCTTCTTACATGGAGATTTACAAGAGGAAATATACATGGAGCAACCAACTGGATTTGTTCAGGATTCTTCTCTTATTTGTAGGCTCTGAAGGTGTCTCTACGGTCTCAAACAAGCCCCTCGAGATTGGTATGAGAAGATGGATTTTTTTCTTCTATTTACTGGTTTTGTTTGTTGTCACTTCGATCACACAGTGTATCTCCAACATGTTGGTGAGGATATTGTGATACTTTTCTTGTATGTTGATGATATGTTACTTACTTGCAGCTCTTCTTCCCACATTTAGACTAATCAAAGGGCTCTTTCTACACAATTTGACATGACAGATCTTGGGTTATTGCATTATTTCCTTGGATTGTAGATTTCTTAGGCAGATTCAAGGATTCATTTGAGTCAACAAAAGTACAGCCATAAACTTCTTTAGCGCTTTGATATATTTGATTGCAAGTCAAGTCCATCTCCTTTTCAGTCTGGGGTTACTCTTACTTCCACATGTACCACTCCACTTTTTGATCCTACATTATATAGGCCGTTGGCTGGAAGTCTCATGTACTTGACCCATACTCACCCTAATATTTCATTTGCAGTATGGCTTGTATCTCAGTTTGCACATTCTCCTCATAGTAGTCACTGATAAGATGCTAAAAGGATTACGTTATTTATAGGGAACTTCCCACTTTGGCCTACACTACACTAGGGGTTATACTCAATTGGTTGGATATATAGATTTAGATTGGGTAGGTTCTATTGATGATAGGCATTCCACTTCTAGCTATATATTGTCTTGGTTCTTCTCCAGTTGATTGGGCGTATACAAAGCAATAGGCTATTGCACTTTCATCTTCGAAGGTAGAGTACAGGGAAGCAGATACACTGAGTCAGCAAATTCTTTGGCTTCGACAGTTATTGATAGAGTTTGGATTCCCACAAGATTCACCGATTGTACTTTGGTGTGACAACCAAAGTGCAATTCACATTTCTCACAACCTAGTTGAGCACCAGTAGACCAAACATATTGAGATACACATCCACTTCATTCATCAACACATTCAAGATGGAGTTCTTTGCTTGGAGTACATTCCGACTCAAAAGCAAGTTGTAGACATCTTTACGAATCCTTTTGCATCACCTTGCTACATTGAGTTATGTGGCATGCTTAGGGTTTCAGAATTTTTTCTATAGGGGTGTTCATGAGAACGTCTTCCTTCTTCTTCTTCTTCTTCTTCTTCTTCTTCTTTCTCTTTCCTTCTAGTATGATTCTTTCCTTATTTTGGTTCGAGATTTCTTCATGGATATATTGTACATAAGTACCTAATCAAGCCTAGTTGTTCAGTACTCATATTGTGGATATGCCACTTTTATTTTGGGCCCATAGCTTCACTTGAGGGGGGGTGTTAGATTAGGTATTTACCTTAGCTCATGTTCACCTAGGTACTTTATTTACCTTTATTTTATTTATCCTCACTTATGTGTGTGGATATTTCTTTTATTTTATTTAGATATTAGGGGGATATTATCTAGTTGTTAGGTATAGTTCTTTCCTTGATCTATGGTATTTACTAGATCCTTGATGTGTAGCTCTTTTTTAAATCTATGGTCTTGACTAGTTCTTTGATGACTAGTTCTTTCCTTTATTTATGACTTGATCTATGACCTTGACTAGTTCTTAGATTGTTATTCCTTGCCTATATAAGCAAGGATCATTCTAATTGTATTTCATTGAGTTCCATAATAATATATGATTTTGCTGCTCATTTTTTTGTATAGTTATTCTGGAATTTTTTTTTTATCTTCTTGATCATGGTGTTTGATTGGCATCTGAGTTCTTGCCTTGGTATGATCTGGTTATCCTTCATTTTATTTTCCTTATAAGGGTATACATTCCCTTGTACTCTACCCATTCATATTGGGAATTTGTTTGATCTTGGTTGTATTAAAATAATTTTTCCTTATACCACATCTACCTTTGGATTTAATTCTTCTCTAGGTCATTTACATTTAGGTCCCACATAAATTTATTTATTGGTAGGGACATTTTTTCTCAAATAATCGTCTAAGATAAAATGACAATTATTATTGGTACCTAAGTCCTATTTATTTCTTGTCCAAAAACAAAATTTTAACATATCACTACTAATGAAGGGTGTGGGCTGTTTATATGTCTTCTCTGATGTTAAAACAGTTCAGGAAATGCCCTAGGAGTAGTACAAGAGAATTTAATGTACTAGTGTTGAGTAAACCCTTGCAACCTCTATAGGAAACATCTTGGAAGTGGATCTATATCTTTCTATCAGACATGTTAACTTCTTACCTGATTCTATTATCTTTATGTTGGTGCAATAATTGAATAGAATAAAATGTGGTTATGGTGAACGTATTGATTTGATTACTATTTTTTTGCATGTTTTAATGCATTTGAGTGTGAATTCTTCCCTATGATGATGTTTTCTACCTTAGAAAGAGATGTTAATGGTGATAATTATGTGCACAACTATATAATTTCATATTCTTATGCCCATACATACATATACACATAAATATTCCCACCCATATAAATACACCTATGAAAGAATATGTAAATGTGATAGTATGTCTCCTAAATGAGAATGGAATTTTAAATGTTCTTTTCCTGAAATTTAGCTATAAATTTGAAAAATATTTATTGTATATTGTTTTTTCCTTATGGTGAGTGGTGTGGAGAGTCTTATGGTTCTGATTGTTTGTTATGGAGTAATCACTTCTCAAATCATGTCATCAATGATTGGATGTAAACAAATTATTTGACAAATTTCTATAAGACTAGAGTGCATTAAATATACCTAAAAGAATTCATACCTTGCGTAAATGTTGAAAATCATTTGACAAAGTGTCTATCAAACATAACACATGTAAATTGTTGGAAAAAAATTTATAAACATCATATCGCTTTCCTAAAACTACATAATAATTAGTATGGATTAAATGGAATGCTTTTATCTGAAAACTACAGTAGAGTTTGTAGGGATTAAATGGTATTTTTTTTCTTTAAAATAAAGTATAATTAGTAGGGAGTAGTGTTAGATTTATGACAAAAAACTGCAGGAGTTGTGATAATGCGTAACTATCCTCTTGATGTCCTAAAAGTACAGATGTAGGGAAAATGAGTACACTAACTCTTGCTTCCCTCTAATTACAATATTAAAGAATGTATAAACTACACTTCTTCTCCATGAACTATTGGGTTGTAATCTTGTTGTTCTGAAGTATCATTAATTACTTTTAAAAAACTCTTCATGGTTGTTCACTATTGTATTGATAATAAGATAGATAAGCTCAAAAGCGTAATCTCTGATTGAGAAGGAATGTCATGGGTTTGACTAAATTGGATTATTATCGATAATGTTATTTATTACTCAATGATTTTGTAAGGATTAAACATTTTGGATTTGAAAATGGTTAGCATTCATTTGTTTGGGATTTCATATCTTTCATCCATTGGTATATTTCTTGAATTATTTTATCATTCCTTTAATAAAGGATAAAATTTATCTTCATTAGGTACTAAGAAGGATACTAGTATTGATTATAATAATGCAACTCCATATATATAATACAATTTTAGAAGTCAAGTTGTAGGAGTTAAATTTGAAGGCCACCTATGCTTGTCACACAATTTTAAGGTACGATAATTTTCAAATATTGCCCTTGAAAATTTTAGAATGAGTCGTGTTATTTATACACTATTAATTAGATATAAATTACACTATTTTATATATAAATATGCACAACAAATAATTATCATATTATATATATACAATTTTCATGTGATGGTTATTTCAAGTGTTTGCAAATATTTTATGACACAATATTCTCTATTTCCATTAATGTCTACCAAAATCCTACACCTTGTTCTCCATAAATTGATACTTAGATCGCTACTCTTGAAAGTTTTACTAATGTACACTACATATTGCAATAGGGAGTATGGAATGGGCTTATACATCGTAAGATACCTTGCAGTCTAAGAACAATCAGGTGCAGACAATGTCAATCATCATCTTAAAAGAACTTTTCCTTTCCTTTCAAATCTCATCAAAAGTATATCCATGATAGCATGTTTTGAAGCAAAAAAGTAAAATAACTGAGTATTTGTTGTACATTATATTTGCTAGAAAATGTGTTTTAAGCAGTTGATTCCTTAATTTTCGTAAAAAAAAATTGCTTCAGCAATCCATATCATTTTACCCTGGTTCTTTAACATCAAATTGATTAAAAAAATAATTTCAACACAATCAGGGATGAATTTCCTTGGAGATTTATTTTTACCTTAAAAAATAATGGAAAAGGTAAGCCAGCAGTTGCTTTCAGATGATTAAAATTAGTGTGCAAACCATCCTTTGAGACTGTGTCCTAGTAGCTTCCCTTTTGGGGTTCAATGATTTTCCAATTTCTTGACAGGTGATAAAAATCTTGGTGGAAAGGTGTTTAAGAGGAGCCTCGCTTCCAAGAAGATGGTCTGGGTCTACTTGAGTGCATGACACCATTCTAGGAAGTTTAAAGGCTATTGGATACCTCTTAGCACAAGCTGGAAAGTTGGGTGTGGAGCTTAAGGGTAGTTTTACATATCTTTGTTTCATTATTCAAAAATTAAAAATTCTGGGAGGGTTGTTTTCCCAATGCTCACCCAAAGGTGGAGGGAGACCAGAGAATAACAGTCCTAGCTTCAAGTCCTAATGTACAAGTTTTTCTATGACAGTATGTTCTTCTAAAATCTACTGTTTATGATATTTTATTGAATGGCTGGATAGCCAAGATAAAATTATCCATATCTCCAATAAAATTGATGTTCATGAAAGTGGATTGAAGTTACTGTATTCCCTACTCAGCAACCCACTTCTAGTTTCTAACCTTGTGAAAGTTCAAAGCATATGAGATGCAAAGTTCATAGTAATAAAAAGACGACAGAATGACAAAATAGATCAGAATATAACATGCCCAAAATTTAGAAAATATATATACTCAAGCAACAAAAAATTCCTACATAGTGCCCAGGAGAGGATACAAGCCAATTACTACTTTTAGAATAGAATATGCTGCCAGGCTTTGTGTTTTCCTATATTTTCTGCATGCTGTGAAAATATTTCATGGCAGAGATGACAGCATTCAAAAAAAAAGAATTCTTCTCAACTTGTGTTAAGTCGCAATCTAGCAAAGAAAACCCTGCAAATGTTTCACATTTCTTTCTTCTATAATCCAGAAATGTTTTCATCATTATCATGATAAACAAACAAAGGTAATAGAATGAGATGTCCCATGCAATGAATACATTGGATATTGAATTGTATGTTTGTGTATTGTGATCATGAAGCAGGATTTTACTTGACAAGAGCATAGAAATAGATATCAATGGAATGGTGATAAATCTGCAGAAAAGACATTATCAAACAATGAAAGATCTTCTTGTGCCATGGCATATTACTTCGCTTTTGACCACAGTTACACTGACCCTAAATAAAACACTTATATTAACAATCACTTTACTTTGATTTGATCACAGTTACATTGACCTTAAATAAGACTCTTTTATTAACAATCACTTTACTTAGTTTATCTCTTTCCATATTCAGTAGACCTTTGGTCTGTTATGTATGGTATTCTTATCCTTATTACTCAATTCCAGCAACTCAGGTCGCATGTTCAGGAATCAAGGTGTCTTCTGTCCTCGATACTAGTAAATTACTATAGCAATTCCACATTACCAGATAATTCTACATGTGATTTTTTACAAACTAAAAAAAAAAAAATCGCTTCAAAAATGATAACTAGTTGTTGACACTTGATGTAAAGCAAGAAAATTTGTCAATGACAGTTCCTTCAAATTCACAAAGTTTCTGAGCTATAGCATGGCCTTTCAAGTACTTCAATCATCGATTTATTTTCAAAGAACTCAGAAAAAGATGCTCAAATTTGCCTCTCGACAAAGGCGTCCAATTTCTGACATGCCATGCTCATCCAGCTCTTTGACTCCTATAATTATATTCAAATTAGCAGATCATTTTTTTCTACTATAGTACTTCCAAATCAAAATCATGGGGCAAATACAAGAATTTAATGATTTACAGAAAATGTCACCTTCTCAAGTAAATAGTACATGTCCATAGAAAAATTTGCATACATACCCTTTAAGAAATGCCTCGCATCATCAATTGCCTTTTGGCATTGCACTTCCTCTTGTTCCTCTCCTCTAACAGACATAGCTTGCCACCGCAGATTTTGAAGTTGCTTGACATATATATCCACATCACATTTTTCACCCTCCAAAAAAAGGCAACAAGTATCAGAAGACAATAAGATGAAAGATAGGGGTTAAATTCAAACACGAATAAGCAATCCTAGGAAAGATTGCCATGGCTAGTCACAAGTTCAAATCGCAGATTACCCCATGCCTTAATATGTGTTAGTGAATTTGCACTATTGAGTCATATTATAAAAACCGAGGCTTATATTGGAGAGCAGAGGTCAGATATAAAAGGGAAAAATACTTTTATATCATTGCGTGTGTGTGTGTGTGTGTGTGTGTGTGTGTGTGTGTTGTGTGTGTGTGTGTGTGTGTGTGTGTGTGTGTGTGTGTGTGTGTGTGTGTGTGTGTGTGTGTGTGTGTGTCTAAGTAGAGATACAAAACACTGACCAACATGAAATAGTAAGCTCAAATGCATGTCCAAGCATGATAACACTGATCACATGCATCCAGGCTGTCTTCTGACATCAGCATAGCCAGGTCTGTTCTATTTTTATTAGAATTGTTTTCCAGATAATGTGAAGAATGGTCATTGTATTTGATTGTACCACCAATACATGTACAATAATACCATATATTTACTTAGAACTTTTGTAATGAAATTACTTAGATAGATCTAAATATCAGCAGCAATATAACTCCAAGGAACATCAAAATATAGAGAAATGTTTGCAATATGCAAGTATAATGACTTAGCCACTTTGAGGGGTAAACCATCCAAACAATAGAAGACAAGTACTCAATATGATTGATAATATCCTACTAGCTACTAACCCCTTTACATACCCTACTATGCTATGCAAAGCACCTAAGGCCACTGACCTACAAAGTATTATGAAAGCATAAATGAATTGTGATATATGACATGATAAGAGATTATGTTAGCCACAATTCGGCCATCCATACCCCAATATATGACCTATGGATTAAGGGCATAGCATGTCTCTCCCCTTCAAAGCAACATTGTCCCCAATGTTGGTAATATTTGGATGCTACTACTAGAACACTATCATCTTCCCATGTTGTATCTTCAATGTCCAAATTCTTCCACTTGATCAGATACGCGGTGATGACCCTTGTCCTCAACTTCTTAGTGTGTGTCTGTAGGATTCCTTCTAGGCTCCAAGATGGCGCATTTCCCTCTTCAAATCAAGCTCTGGTAACACTGATTGAGAAGACACCTTCTTCCCAATGACCTTCTTCAAGCAAGAAACATGGAAAACTGGATGTATTTTAGTTGACCGAGGAAGCTCCAGTTTATATGCCATACCACCAATTTGTTTGCAACACATGATAAGGGCCCATAGTATTTAGGTGAAAGCTTGTTATCTATTTTTTTGTGGTTTCAAAGATAGTTGTTTATATGGCTGCAATTGTACACAACAAACCAAGTCTCCAACTTCAAAGATTCTGCTCACTACAATGTTAATTATCTTGTTGCTTCATGCAGTTTTGTGCTATTACCAAATTCTCTTTAAGACTAAAGAGCACCTCCTATTAGTGCTTAATGTGCTCTTCAACTACTCTTAGTTTAGGTTGGACCCTCAAGTTGGAGGCAAGGGATGGTGGATGGTAACCGTACAATGCCAAGAATGGGGACATTTTGGATGAGGTATTGAAATGAAGTGTTATACCACCATTTTGCAAGTGGTAGCCACTTGAACCCATCTCTTCTTATTTATCTGAAGCAAAGCATCATAGATACCCCTCCAAACATTTGTTTGCTACCTCAGCATCTACCCATCAGAGTTAGGGATGATATGATGAACTACGATGCCAATTGAGTACCCAAACATGAGAATAAATCAGTCAAAAAATTGACTAGTAAAGATATGATCATGATCACTTACTATAATCTTGGGTGTTCCATGTAGCTTTTGAACTATGTCCATCAAACATATTTAGCAACTATACTCATTGTAAAGGGATGTGACAAGGCACTAAAATGAGCATATTTGGTGATGTCTATCCACAACCACCATAATTACACTTTTCCCTTTCACCTTTGGCAAACTTGTGATGAAATCCATGGAAAACTCTTCACATCGCTCATTAGGAATATATAGTGGCTACAAAATTCTTGAAGACTTAATAGTTTCACCCTTGTTATGTTAACACATCAAACATTCATCCACAAATTTATGTACATATCCTTTCAATCCTTCCCATAATAAATTTTGCTTAACTTTGTGATAATTTTTTAGGAATCCAGAATGGCCACCCATTGGAGAAGCGTGGAGCTTTGAGAGAACTTGATTTTTAAGGGTAGAGTTTTTACATAAGTATAATTAGTCCTTATAACACAATGCACCCCCATTCCACATAAAATTTTCTAAAGTTATTGGATCTTGTTGGATATTTTTAATGATATCTCAGGTCCCTATGTCATTTTTCCATTCATATCTTTCCTGATCTGCCCAATCTACCAATAGTATGGGCATGAAATTTAATAATTCCTCTATGGACTCATCTTTCCTGGATAGTGAATCCACTACAACATTTTATTTTCATTTTTGTAAATCATCTTAAAGTCATATCCAAACATCTTAGTGCCCCATTTTTTTTCTTTAGATGAGAGTATTTTATTTAAGAAGTATTTCAAGTTGTCATGATATGTATTTACCTTGAAGTGACAACCCATGAGATACGGTCTTCATTGTTTGACTGCATGAATAATAGCCATCATTTCCTTCTCATAAGTTAGTTTTGAGATGTTCTTACCTTTGAGTTTACGACTCTCAAATGTAATGTGATGGCCCTCTTGCATAAGTACTATTCATATGCCACACCCTATAGCATCACATTCAACAATGAAGGTTTTGGAGAATTCTAGGGTAGCCAGAATTAGAGTGGTATACAAGGCCTTCTTCAGTGATTCAAATTTCTGGGTTACTACCTCATTCTAATGAAATGAGTCTTTCTTCAATAATGATGTGAGTGGTGTTGAAATTATATCATAATTATTCACAAAACTACGATAATAACCTATAATCCCTAAGAATCCCCTAAGGTTTTTTTGAGGATTTTAGGAATCATCCAATCCACCATAGCTTGGATATTATGAGGATCCAATTTTACAGCATCATAATACACGATATGACCCAAGTATTCTACCTCTCCTACCCCAAAAACATGTTTGGAGGGCTTGGCATAAAGGTCGCATTGTTCAAGAGTGTCCAATACTTTATTAACATGGTGTAAATCTTCCTCCCAAGTCTTGTTCTAGATTAATATATCATCAAATAATACCAAGAAAAACTTCCATAAAAATGGTTGGAAGATTGAATTCATGAAACTCTAGAAAGTAGATGGTACATGTGTAAGGCCAAAATGGTCTTACAATAAATTCATAGTGGCCCTCATGTGTCCTAAATGTTGTTTTATGAATATCTTCATCACGAATTATTATTTGATGGTATCCTGATTGAAGATCTAATTTTGTAAAATAAACATCACCGTGTAATTCATTTAATAAATATTCAATGCAAGAAATAGGATACTTATCTTTCACTGTGTATTTTTTTTTAGATCCCTATAGTCTGGACACATGTGCCAACCTTCATCCTTCTTTTTAAGCATTACAAATAGAGAATAATAAGAACTTTGACTATGGTGAATAATACATGCTTCCAACATCTCTTGTACCATCTTCTCAATATTAATCTTTTAAGATAAGGATACCTATAAGGTTGATTGTTGGGTGTTTGACTTCTTGATACTAGTTGAATAACGTGATCATGATCTCTTTTAGGTGGAAAATCTTTCAGTATATCCCCAAACACAATTGAATTCTCATTCATTATGGCATGTAGACCTAGTGGTATAGGGCCTTTTGATGGTTGATCTTTCATTGAGAATCATTTTCCCACGAACCCATTTGCACCCTTCCTAATCATTTTCTGTATTTTATGAGAACTTACTAGTTGTGGAGCTTTTACCTTCATTCCACATAGCTCATATGTCCTTCCTTCAGAATGGAACCGCATGAACAAATTTTGGAGTTCATCTCCATCATTCCCAAAGTAGTAAGCCATTAGACTCCCAACACCATTTATACTCCTCCTATTGAAATTTAATATAAAAGGCCTTATAGCAGGTAATCTCCCATAGATAGCTTAATCTTATGGCCTTTTACTAAACATATAACTTTACCTCCATCTGCCACCATGACCTAAAATTATGGTGTTGGATAAATGAAACAATTTAAGCATATGGCTAACTTATGATTGATTAATTTATGATTACTTCATAAGTTAATTAATATTGTCACCCTTTGTTTTTTCATGAACCTAACAACCTTGAGTGTTTCTGGGGTGCTAATTACTAAAATGACATAGAATTGTAACACTATGGAAATTTATGTGAACACTAATCATTACGAGATGCTTGGAGGTAGCGACTCTGTGAAAGGTGTTAGGAGACTTGATGGGGTTTCCATGGTATCTACAGGGGTTTTCTCTCTCGACAACCTAGTCTCTGTTTCGAGCCCAGTCCTCATGAGAGACCAGTTCTCTAGTCCATTTCATGTCCTTGACGGTGGTCAAGCTCCTTGTGGTGGCGGCGGTGATGTTATTCCTATCACAGGACACGCTGGGAGTGACAGGTTATCCCTCATTGGACAAGCCTATGGTGTTGGTTGGTTTGATTCTCATGGTGGTGTTTTGGGGGGCTCTCCCTTGCTTTCCTCTAGCGCCTCTACTAACATCTCCTTGTCCGCCCGTGCAGGGGATACTATGGGTCTTGGAGATCCGAGTGTTGCTCCTCTGCAACAGTCTGCTGAAGGTGAGCGTGGCCAGGGTTAGTTCAAACTTGCTAGGTTGTAAAGTAAAGGTAATCCCTCCTCTTTCCTGGAGGCAGCGAAATCTAGAGGCAGAGAACCGGCCAAACCCATGGCTTATGCCAAATCTACTCTTGTGGTCTCCTTTAATGAGGAGGTTTCTAAATCTATAGATTTCTACCAAAATAATGGGTTGATCTGCATATTCACTGGTTATTGCCCCGGTCTTCCAGCCCTTCACAAATGGATATCTAAACATTAGAGGCCTTTTCTAGATGTTAAAGTCAACATCTATCCCTCAGGTCGTGGAATTATCATTGTTGCTTTTGATAGCTCTTTTGATAAGGACAATATTTTTGGAAATATTTGGGATTTTCAGTCGCACCATCTCATTATGAAGCCTTGGTATCCCAACTTTAACCCGATAACTGCAACTTTCTCTATAAGACCTGTTTGGATAAGGCTGCCCTATCTACCCCTGCATTTCTAGAGTGAGGAATGTTTCAGGTCCTTAGGGGTGCTTTGGGTAAGTTCTTGGATGTTAATCCTAGCACAAAGGCTTTTGATCATACCACCTATGCCCATATTTTGGTGGATATGGATATGACGGTTGATTTCCTGGCCACGATGGAGCTCAAAGTTAGGGACTTAACATGGACTCAAATTTTGGATTATGAAGGTCTCCTCTTCAGATGTAGATCTTGTTTTGGCCTTGGGTCATCTAACCTCTGATTGTCACATTGCCAAGAATCTATTTAATGGACGGGTATCATGGTGGAAATATTTTAACCCAGAAAATTTGACAGTTTATGCTGAGGAGGTTGATGTTTCTGATTGTCAGTCAGGGTATTAGGATGTAGAGAAGGAAAAGATAATGAAAGAGAAGATATCATAGATGTCGGGTAGGACCCCTCCTCCCACTTTACCCGTTAATGATCTACATGTTGCAGACCTAAGGATTGGGCCTTCTCCCTTGGCCAATACCAGTCAAAATTTTGATTCTCTAGAAATTCATCTTCCGATCTTCTTGGATGAGGATGAAGATCCTAATCGAGGGGTCGGTTGGAAGGTGGTGAACTATAAAAAGAAAGGAATATATGGTTCGTTGCCTCTCAAGATGAGCCTTCAATCTCACAAAGGGAAAGACTAGTGTTAGAGGTCCTTGGTCTGTGAGCCAAGGTGTTTTTACCTCTTACTTTGGGTCTCTTCTTGGTGCTTTCCTTTTTTCGGGTTGAGGTTTTGGTCTGGTGTGTTTCTTTCTTGGCCGTTGGGCCTTGTTTGTTGTTTTTTCTCCTTTTTGGTTGTTGACGCTTATCTTTCGATTTGTTTAGGGGTCCTGATCCCTTCACAATCTATTTTTTACCAAATCTAATAAAAAATAATTGTAACATAGGTATTTTACTTATTTCTCTTCGATTTGTCAAGGATTCAATCATTTCAATTGGGGAAAAGATGGTGCTAGATTTGTGTGTTCCTTGTGATTAGAGAAGATCCTTCGCTTTACCATCTCTCTTTCTTCCACAAGTCGAGCAATGATAGTGGATTCTAATATCGACCTTGGATTAAGAAGGTGAACATCATGTTAGATGTTATCCTTGAGTCCACCCAAGAAGAGATCATTTAGATGATCCTATAAGATATCATTCACTTATAAGGATATATTTTGGAGCTGCTAGATATAATCCTTGACTAAAAACTTTTTTTGTACCTTGGCTATCTAGCTAAAATAGTTCTTAATAATACTATTACTATAGTGTGTTTGGAGCTCATCAGTGAACATAGATAAGGTAACAAAGAGAACCTTCTTATTCTTTTTCTCACACATCCATTTATACCAAATGAATTGTTTTGGTTCCAGGTACAAGGATGCCACTACCCCTCTTGTCCATTTAAGAATTAATGCAAATCAAATAAATTTTCCATTTGGTTTATGTTGGTGATTGGAGCATTCCCATTGAACATTCACATCTCCACTTTTTTAATAATGCCACGCAGTTGGTTAGAAGATCCACTAGTTTCTGCAAAGGATTCTCCTTGGTCGGTTTGATGTAGATATGTGTGTGCATTGTTATAGGGACCCATATGAATGGAATAAGAATGCATGCTAGTATTCATGCTCAAAAGAGAAATCATCATCTCTTTTCTCATTGATTCAAACCCCATATTCATTTCACCTTGAAGGTTACCTTCCAGTAGATTAAGCGTGCTCTTGAGGTCAACCTTCCTCACCATATTATTAACCCTTTTTTGAAGTTGATTGACTACCTCTGATACTCTAGAAGATTCAAAATCCATATCTTCCTTATTTGGAGTCAACCCTAGAGTTTATTGGCCCTTCCCTTGGCCTCAAGTTGATCTTCTGGTCATGTTGTAGAGTTTGGGTCTCAGGATACAAGAATTAGGGTATAAATTTAGGGTTTGGGGTTTCATGTATTTACTAACCAAATAGATGGAAACATAGAGAACAAATCCTAATTAAGTTTTGGCAAGATTTCTGAAAATATAATAAACTTGGAAATATTCCCAAATTGCATCCTAGGTAGCGAATTTATGAAAAGCACTCAAACTTATATATCTTTTGCAAAATAAGTTTAAAAATCATTAAATTTGGAGAGGATATTACTTGAGTGATTTTTCCACACCAGAAATAAAACTGTAGAAAAATTCTCTACCATTTTTGAGATATAGTTGAATCTTCACAATTAGGGTTTTGATGCATTCTAGCCAAGATCAAGCTCTAATACGACATGTAATGAAATTTCTTAGAAATATTTGAATATAAACAACAATAGAAAACCAAAAAACACTAAAACATAGAGAAATGATCACAATATGTAAATAGAATAACTCATCCACTTCGAGGGGGCATCCTCCAAACCATACAAGTGACTTCATCTTGTTTATAGAAACATACTCCTAGATTTTCAGGATAGTTTAACGACAACTTGCACACACTTCTAATATATGTTCATATCAATATCATCACATCTCTATCTGATATCGGTGTGATCTTCTCTAACTAATTAACTCACATATACTAGTACAATTTACTAAATTCTTTCCCAATATAAGTTTAGATATGAATATACATCAATATTTGTTATAATTTAATTTTATTGCATAATTACACTAGTTACATTACACGAACCTATTCCCATGTGGGAGGATGACCAATTGACCCCATCTAATGGAAAAGGACACCAAGACTTGGTAAAACAGAAATGAACCTATGTAGCAATACTTTCTCAAAGTAGATACATTTGACCCATTTTTTGCAGTTCATGTGTCCAAGAACTAAATTTGTGGTTCATGTGTGGCCAAATTTATGTCCCATTTTTATAGAATTTTTTTCCAAAAAAGAAAAAAGTTCGTACATGTGTAAAGCATCTAAGATTTTTCCTAGAAATAGGGTAACTTAGATTTGAAAAAAAATACTACAATTTACCCGTAACTCATGGAGGATGTTAAAAGAAAACTTATATTAATGATCATGATTCATAATATATTCATAGTGGATTAAAAATTCCAAGGCCTGATTCTATTGTGTGCTACCGGACAACATATGCCAATTTATAAAAAAACACTAAAACTGATATAAATTTTGTAAAATAATTCTAAAAATCGTTAAATATAGAGAGGATCTTACTTGAGTGATTCGGCCACACTAGAAATAAAATTGTAGAAAAATTCTCTACTGTTTTTGAGATATAGTTGAATCTTCACAATTAGGGTTTTGACACAATTTGGCCAAGATCAAGCTCTGATACCACTTGTAATGAAATTACTTAATAAATATGAATAGTAATAGCAATAGAACACTAAAAGTACTAAAATATAGAGAAATGATCACAATATGTAAGTAGAAAACTAAGCCACTTTAAGGGGGAAACCTCCAAACCATACAAGAAGACTCAAGTGCTCAATATGATGATAATATCATACTCTCTAACTCTTATATATACCCTACTTTACTATCCAAAGCCCTAAGGCCGACCCACTAAGCATATGAAAGCATAAATAATTATTATATGACATTATAAGAGATTATGTTAGCCATGGGTTGGAGCTATCCATATCCTGATATATGAATTAGGGTTAAAGGCATAGCGAAAAATAGGGTAATATTGGCATTTGGAAATTAAATCTTGACATTTATCTTAACCCATGACTCATTGTGCACTAAATTGACTAATTCTTACACATGCCTTGCTCAATAAACACTATTCGTTATTAGGTCGCACTTGTTATCCATATTTGACCAATCAAAAGTCCATTCTCATGTAATACAACACATCTTTGGATGTTTGTGCATCATCTCCAACATACAATTTACATTATACATTGCGTCCAGCCGAATTTGGCCATGATAGGAAAAATTTCATGACCAACTTTGTCTCATATTAACAACTTCATCCTAAAAATCCCTAATTGTCATATATTCAATCCACAAGTTACCCTAATCAGTCATGTGTCATTTGAGCGAGAATTCTTGTCACAATTCAGTCATCTATATAAGCACATTCACTTAAACCCATTCTAAGAGAGTCACAACTCACATCTTTGGGCTACCTAGGAGATCACAACAGAGCACCCATTTGTCAAATCTCTCAAGTATATTCAGTTAGTTGTAAAGTTGTATACATTTCATAAAGCTACCCTAGATCGTTTGCAAAGCTACATCTTACATACCAAATATCATTTCTGAGTACTAGAGTTCGTAATAGGGTCTTCAACTTCTGAACACTTTGTGATATACACCATGCACATATTCTTGAATTGAGTGGGAGAAGTACAGAGGGTTAATGCTTCTTTAGAGTAATGCCACATAGGCATGGTGGGTTTCACTCAACCCAAAAGTGCTAACCCAATATTATGATCTTAAGCAAAGAAGAAGAAGAAGAATCCCTAATCAGTTGCACAGTTATGATTACATGATTCTAGCTACAGAAAATGAAGCTACGTATACATAGGAATACAATGCTAGATAAGGCTCCATATCAAAGCCACTGAGGACAAAGTCATCCAAATACGAAAAAGTCACATGTGTGACTTTGTTTGAGACAAGCGACTTCATCTTATTTGCAGAAATATACTCCTATATTTTCAGGACAGCTCAACTACAACTTGTGCACAATTCTAACATGTTTTCAAAGTAGTATCATCACATGTCTATCTGATATCAATGTGATCCTCTCTAACCTTATTTTTTACATTCCTAATTAACTCATATATACTAATACAATTTACTATATTCTTTCCCAATATAATTTTAGATTTGAATATGCATCATTATTAGTTGTAATTTTATTTTATTACATAATTACACTAGTTACATTGCACGAACCTAATCCCATGTGGGAGGATGGCCAATTGACCCCATCTAATGGCAAAGGACACCAAGAATCTACCTAACCCAGCTTTCTCAGAGTAGATATATTAGATCCATCTTTTCGAAGTTCATTAAATTTATGCTTTTCCTTTGAAAAGTGTGTGAGACATTTTTATAGAATTTTTTTCCCAAAAACAATAAAACCCCTTACACGTGTAAAGCATCCTCTCTTTTCCTAGAAATAGGGTTACTTAGGTTTGGAAAAAAAAAAAAAAGGACTTTTACCCGGGACTCACGGAGGATGTCAAAAGACAATTTATATTGATGATCGTGGTTGAGAAAAGTCCAAGGCTTGATTCACTACCTAGTGGACAGCGCATGCCAACGGGAAAGATATGGCTAATACGTTGATACCTCGCCCAACAAATTGACAATTAAGCCAAGAAATTAATGCGTCCGGTCGTTTTAGTAGATGGATCAACTTGCTCCTACCTAACGAATTATGTCATTTACCAATTACAGGTCGATAGCAGTTCAGTTTCCTTTAATTTTTGCTTTTTTTTCAACACAATTCGCAACAGGAAATACTTCAGACGTATGAAGTTTTGACTTATTATTAATATATTTTAAACGCGAACGTGGAAACCTGTATAAATTTCGCAGTCTCCCGGTAGTTGTAATCAGATTCTGAAGCCATCAAGATGGTGGCAGTGAAGATGTTCTCTGTGTCAAACCAGTGGCTCAGTGATTCTAGCACCGTAATTCTTTTCTGGGTGACTGCATGCGGGTTGCTCGTTTATTTTATGTCGAGGCAAAAAAGAATTTTCATGGTGGGATTTGCGTGCTTCAAGCCCGGGGACGACACGAAATGTAACTATGAAATCTCTGAGTATTTGGCGCTGCGGAGTGAGAAGTTTAACGAGGAGAGCATCGAGTTCATGAGGAGGATTTTTCTGAAATCCGGCATTGGAGACGAAACATATTTTCCTCCTTTCGTTTTCAAAGACAATCCGGTGGAATCTCTGGAAGCCGCTCGAGAAGAAGCAGAATCAGTCATTTTTGGAGCAGTCGACGAAGTGTTTGACAGCACTGGTTTTAACGGCGGTGATATCGACATCGTGGTGGTCACATGCAGCATGTACAGCGCGGCTCCCTCTCTCAACGCCATGCTCGTTAACCGCTACGGTCTCAAAGAGGACGTCAACTGCATAAATTTAGCCGGCATGGGGTGCAGCTCCGGAGTTATGGCGGTTGACACTG
Source organism: Taxus chinensis (assembly GCA_019776745.2). NCBI lineage: Eukaryota > Viridiplantae > Streptophyta > Pinopsida > Cupressales > Taxaceae > Taxus > Taxus chinensis. Next base: position 815,343,980 of record CM034146.1, read on the forward strand.
CAGGCGATTTGCTGAAGACGCGCAGGAAAGGAGGTCGTGCTCTGGTTGTTATAACGGAGAACATCACCCTCAACACCTATTATGGGAGAGACAGATCCATGCTGGTCACCAACTGTATTTTCAGGGTGGGTTGCGCGGCGGTGATTTTGTCGAGCACGTCGCGGGATCGAGCCCAGGCGAAGCTGGAGCTGGTTCGGTCCCTGAGAACGCACAGGGGCGCGGACGATAGATCCTACCGCGCAGCTTTCCAGGAGGAGGACGAGGATGGAACCGTCGGGATCTCGCTCACGAAAGACCTCATCAGAGTGGCCGGCGAAGGCCTGCACGTCCATATAAAGTCCCTGGCTCCTCTGGTTCTCCCTTATTCCGAACAGATCAAATATTTGTGGTCTCTCGCCGCCATTAATATTCTGGGGATGGAGATGAAGCCTTATATTCCAGACTTCCGTCGCGCTTTCGAGCATTTCTGTATTCACACGGGAGGAAAGGCGGTGATAAACGAGATCAGCCACAGTCTCAAGCTGAGTGAATATTTGGTGGAGCCTGCGCGCATGGTTCTGCACAGATTTGGCAACACTTCCAGCAGCATGGTGTTCTATGAATTGGCGTATTTTGAGGCCAAGAAGCGGATCAAGAAAGGGGATCGAATTTGGATGATTGGATTCGGCACCGGATTTAAGTGCAATTCAATTGTGTGGAGGGCTACGCGTGATTTCGAACCTGGTAAAACCGGGAATCCATGGATGGATGTTATGCATCGTTATCCAGTCTCTTAGTCTTGGTAATATACCTAGATAGTTTCCTCGAAGAAGATCCGGGTATTGTATTTAAGGTAATATACCTAGATAGTTTCGCTTTCCTTAATAATCCGCCACCTTAAATGTGTTTTGTAGTTGCACTTAATAAATTATTAAGAAAAACCAGTTGCTCTTTCGTAAGTAGAAGGCAGATAGTGGCAACTTAGAATATTTATTTTTCCCTCAAACAAATGTGTCTTCTGATTGATGACAGAAAATTCAGAGACAGTCTAAAGTGAGAGATACATGTTAATTTTTTTCATAAAAATCAATAATAAAAAATATAGTAATATAAACTAGCAATGGTCTTAAAGGTGTAACAAAAATATTGGATAGGAGTGGTGAAGTATGGAAAGGAGGAAAAGAAGTTTTAAAAAATTAATTATTGTTTTAACAATTACAAAATACAATAATATAAACTAGTAATTGTGCCACGTCAAACATGTAATGAAAATATTGATAAAAATGGTAAAATATATAAAAAAAAAGTTAATGTTTCAAGAATCACAAAATATAATAATATGAACTAACAATTGTGACGCAAATATGTAATTGGTAAAGTATAGAAATGAAGAAAAGAAGTAATGTTTCAACAATTATAAAGCATACTAATATAAACTAGTAACTGTGTTGCAAAGGTGTAGTGGAAACATCAACAAGATTGGTAAAGTATAGAAACAAAAAAGAAAAAGATAAATTTTAAAAAATTAATGTTTCAACAATTATTTGGCACAATCTCTTAATTTATATTCATCATTTAATGAATTTGATGGCATAACCATCACTAACGATAACAACACATACACATGAAGTGTTGATAAAGTTTAAGATTAAAAAGTGCATTCCATTGAACTTTGAGAAAGTACCAATTAGCTAAAAACAAGATAAACAAGTAATATTGCCTAAAATTCAAACAATTATATCTTTTGATTTATAAGTTCTACCCCAAAGTTGGGTAACACAAAGAGGTTTCTAAACAATGATTCAAAATATTTATTGACAATGAAAAGTCAATGAAAGAATATCAAAACTCTAATTCTATAAATATATTTTAAGAAATCATAATGTTATTAGTATAAGTTATATTTTATTACTCTTTGAAAAATAATATAGTCAAAAATGGTGTTTTGAAGTGGATCTAACCAAGTGTGTGCATGCACATTGGTAGTCCTTAATGATGTTTGTTGTATCATTTTAAGAAAACAATTATTCCTTTCCCGAAGAGGGAATAATCAATCCCTTATCCAATTTGGATATTGTTTCCAAGATTTAAAGAGAAATGTGCTATTTAATAATAAATCAAATAACAACCCCTTTTGGGAGAAATACATTATCAATAACAATAAAAGCTCATGGAGAAACACATTAACACCTTGTTTTGAATGAAAACATTATATATATATATATATATATATATATATATATATATATATATATATATCTTTCAAGAGCTTCCCTTCTCTGACGATAATATTAATGACGTGAAAATATGTAAAAGTACCTAGTGTCAAAAAAACTTAACAAACCTTCTAAAAAGAATGAAGGAATAAATTGGGGTCACTCAAAAAAACTTCAACAACTAAAAAAACCTAGTATACTGGAATATGCAACAAAAATCTTAGGGAACATGATCCATGTTTTGTATTTGTATGTCTGGAGCCCATTGTTATAGGCAAGAAGTGTGGAAGGATGAGAAAGAAAACATACTCAGCCTAAAACCAATGGTTACATACTCATCTTGCAACCAATCAATCATTATTTTAATCCATCACAACAAATTCCATTATGGAAACACCCCATTAGTATAAGGATCATGGTATATGTAGGCTTATAGTTGGCATGAACCAAGCCTACCAACCAATGTGGGATTAATTTTTTAAATGAGTGAATATTTCATAGTTGTAGAAGAAATTTTGAGATGCACTTAAAGGCATAACCCACATAGTGTAGTAAGACATGTTGTGTAAGGCATAATTGAATGAGAAATTTTTTAGTATTATGAATTCACAAAGGAGGAGAGAAGAAGTTAAAGACATCAAATGTACTTATCCTAAACCCAATCAACCAATCATAGTAGGAGGACCACTTATATAATGGCATTACCCCTATTGACATAGTGATCATAGTAAAATGGGGTTATGATTTCACTTTTTAGGAGTGATTAATCTCAACCTTTTAATCTTTTAGAATGTTCCTAAATAAACATGCATGAAAAGGATGAAATAATGCAATAGGTGGTTATTTTGATTTAATTAACTTAGACAATTAATTACTCGAATCAAAATAATGCTTTACAAAGTGAATATTGACATAACAACTATTAAAACACAAAGGAGATATTGCACTTAGAAAATTTTGTGTGGATATGAAGGAGTCTAAGTGATTTGGATGTAGGAACAGATTGATTTAGAACCGAGAATACTTCATCGCAAGAACTGACACTTGAGACCAGATCTAGTTAGAATCGTATAAATAGGTCACTTGATCGTTTAAACGGTTCTAACCCCAGTGTACGGTCTTGGCCCTACTTGGATTCTAGATCTGTAACTTCTTGAGTGCTTTCGCCTTCCTAGAAATGACTTTCGTTGTATGTCATTATTATTCACTCACCTTTGTAATGGATATGTAAACTCTACTCAAACCCTCAAACCCTCATAGTGCAAGATGGAGTTTTTGCAAAACAAAGTTAGGTGGGTTGTGGGTACCCCTATGCACCACTTACATTACCACTACTCTGAAGAGGTATCAAATCACACATCATTCTCCTATCATGTCATATTGATTTAATAAAATTAAATCTATGTAAGGACACTAGTTATTAGAAAAATATAACATTAACATACAAGATCTAACTAAATAAGTACAAGCAAAGTGATAGATAGGGTTTTTAGAATGACTCATCTTGCCTCCATAGGTCTGAACTGATCTTGGGCTAATGATAGAAATGGAAAGGTGAATTTTGGGTTGTGTAAGCTTTGTTTCAGAATCTAGAATGTGATGACATCAAGGATAGAAGCGCCTGGGATGGGATAGTGCCAACTGAGAACTAACGTCTCTTATAGGCATTGGTGTCTACAAGATAGTTGTGATCTTGATTCTTTATGTGTCACTTCTTGTCTCTTTTAGTTCATTGTAGGTCATGTCAGGTTCACTACACTTCTACTCTATCATTCCAGTACCTACAAAACAAACCCTAACTACCTACATAAGACTCAAGTGCACATTAGACTAAATAAAAAATACACATAAGAGTCAGAATGACCTCGGAAATCACCCAAATGTGATTTTTACCGTGTGTTGCACTACATTTCAAACTCAATGTAGATATAGTGTGTTTGTGATTGGAATAATATCCCTTGAGCTACGATTCCCTAGTGTCATTCACAAAAATATTAACGGGCTACAACTAATTTATCCCAATACAAAATGTGTGGTATGGAATTCAGAATAGACCCTCATATACAATGAATTATGTAGTCCCAAAATGTATTCCTTGGTGTATTAAATAGAAAATATTAGCTCAGTGTAATACTATGTACCTCTTGATATACATGCCCCCTAATGAGGTTAAATAAGACGTATATATATGATTCCTTTGCTCAATTTTCGTCATTAACAAGTGAAAAGGATGACTTAGGGTAGTAAACAAAGACATGAAAGACATAACATCTAAAAATTTATAGAAAGGGAGATGGAGGACAGAAGTGCTAAGAGGGGACAGTACTGCTCGAGCACTCCTATCCCTAATGGGCGGTTCTATATATGGTGTCAGAAATATTTAATAGTGGAATTAAATTTGAATAGGATGTCAGCTAGTGTGAAAACATTTAAGGTGTAAATATAGAAAAGACAAGTAACACAGATAAGAAGGATAAATACAATATCAAAGAAAAAAAATGTTGTTAATGACTAATTATATTTCTTAGGAATCATGCATATACATTAAATATTTAGAGGCTAACTGTACATATTTAGTGAGTGATTTAGTGACTACATTTTCCCCCACTTTATATTGGTGAATAAGGATTTGGTATCATAAAGTCGAAAAAATCATACCTTGGGGAGTTGAAAGAAGATTGTGCCCAGTAGCATACCAAATGAGTGTTGTAGTGTGTTGAATGGAATAGTGCAAAAGGTGTACCATTGAATTATAAGGGAAGAGAAGGATAAGGATCCTAGGGGTGACCTTTACGTGCGTGGAGCGATAATGTTGTGTGTGTGTGTGTGTAGTTCCTTAGAATGTCGTCTTTTTAAAAACATGCTTGAGATTTACTTCATGGTTTCTTGTGTACTTTTCCTTTGTTAGTATAGGATAGGACATGAAAAATAAAACAAGCATATTCAATGCTCTAGGTAAATGTAATTGAATTGTATCTTGAACAATATGTAAAATTGGAAATGTGTATTGGAAAAAAAAACAAGGGTTTAGGGTACACCTGAAGTACTGAAAGAGAAAGGGGTAGAAATTTGATCCTATTTGTAGACTTGTTGTGTAGGAGCTTGTTGGAATAATATGAAGGATTTGGGCATCCTGCCTCCAAGCTAGGGATTTGAGTGTCTCGATGTTAAACTTTGTATTTAGGCATCTTATGGTTTCTAAGGGAAAGTTTATTGGGAGAGCTCAAAGGCCTTGTCCTCTAATCATCAACTCTTCCACATGGATAAGTGTCAATACATATGATCACAAACTCAATTAGTAGGTAGCCTTGGGTGACACATTGTTTCAGGTGTATCATTTTTAAAAATATGCCCTAGGTGCCACTTCATTATTTGTTCATGCTTTGGTTACTTAGTAAGTAGTTAGTTCCTTATTTAGTTCCTGTTAGTTACTAATTGCAATCTAAAATTGACTTCGTAACTGTTGAAACTAGAGAAGATTGTAACTAAATTGGGGTCACTCAAAAAAACTTCAACAACTAAAAAAACCTAGTATACTGGAATATGCAACAAAACTCTTAGGGAACATGATCCATTTTTTGTATTTGTATGTCTGGAGCCCATTGTTATAGGCGAGAAGTGTGGAAGGATGAGAAAGAAAACATACTCAGCCTAAAACCAATGGTTACATACTCATCTTGCAACCAATCAATCATTATTTTAATCCATCACAACAAATTCCATTATGGAAACACCCCATTAGTATAAGGATCATGGTATATGTAGGCTTATAGTTGGCATGAACCAAGCCTACCAACCAATGTGGGATTAATTTTTTAAATGAGTGAATATTTCATAGTTGTAGAAGAAATTTTGAGATGCACTTAAAGGCATAACCCACATAGTGTAGTAAGACATGTTGTGTAAGGCATAATTGAATGAGAAATTTTTTAGTATTATGAATTCACAAAGGAGGAGAGAAGAAGTTAAAGACATCAAATGTACTTATCCTAAACCCAATCAACCAATCATAGTAGGAGGACCACTTATATAATGGCATTACCCCTATTGACATAGTGATCATAGTAAAATGGGGTTATGATTTCACTTTTTAGGAGTGATTAATCTCAACCTTTTAATCTTTTAGAATGTTCCTAAATAAACATGCATGAAAAGGATGAAATAATGCAATAGGTGGTTATTTTGATTTAATTAACTTAGAAAATTAATTACTCGAATCAAAATAATGCTTTACAAAGTGAATATTGACATAACAACTATTAAAACACAAAGGAGATATTGCACTTAGAAAATTTTGTGTGGATATGAATGAGTCTGAGTGATTTGGATGTAGGAACAGATTGATTTAGAACCGAGAATACTTCATCGCAAGAACTGACACTTGAGACCAGATCTAGTTAGAATCATATAAATAGGTCACTTGATCGTTTAAACGGTTCTAACCCCAATGTACGGTCTTGGCCCTACTTGGATTCTAGATCTGTAACTTCTTGAGTGCTTTCGCCTTCCTAGAAATGACGGTCGTTGTATGTCATTATTATTCACTCACCTTTGTAATGGATATGTAAACTCTACTCAAACCCTCAAACCCTCATAGTGCAAGATGGAGTTTTTGCAAAACAAAGTTAGGTGGGTTGTGGGTACCCCTATGCACCACTTACATTACAACTACTTTGAAGAGGTATCAAATCACACATCATTCTCCTATCATGTCATATTGATTTAATAAAATTAAATCTATGTAAGGACACTAGTTATTAGAAAAATATAACATTAACATACAAGATCTAACTAAATAAGTACAAGCAAAAGTGATAGATAGGATTTGTAGAATGACTCATCTTGCCTCCATAGGTCTGAACTGATCTTGGGCTAATGATAGAAATGGAAAGGTGAATTTTGGGTTGTGTAAGCTTTGTTTCAGAATCTAGAATGTGATGACATCAAGGATAGAAGCGCCTGGGATGGGATAGTGCCAACTGAGAACTAACGTCTCTTATAGGCATTGGTGTCTACAAGATAGTTGAGATCTTGATTCTTTATGTGTCACTTCTTGTCTCTTTTAGTTCATTGTACGTAATGTCAGGTTCACTACACTTCTACTCTGTCACCCCTGTACCTGCAAAACAAACCCTAACTACCTACATAAGACTCAAGTGCACATTAGACTAAATAATAAATACACATAAGAGTCAGAATGACCTCAGCAATCACCCAAATGTGATTTTTACCGTGTGTTGCACTACATTTCAAACTCAATGTAGTTATAGTGTGTTTGTGATTGGAATAATATCCCTTGAGCTACGATTCCCTAGTGTCATTCACAAAAATATTAACAGGCTACAACTAATTTATCCCAATACAAAATGTGTGGTATGGAATTCAGAATAGACCCTCATATACAATGAATTATGTAGTCCCAAAATGTATTCCTTGGTGTATTAAATAGAAAATATTAGCTCAGTGTAATACTATGTACCTCTTGATATACATGCCCCCTAATGAGGTTAAATAAGACGTATATATATGATTCCTTTGCTCAATTTTCATCATTAACAAGTGAAAAGGATGACTTAGGGTAGTAAACAAAGACATGAAAGACATAACATCTAAAAATTTATAGAAAGGGAGATGGAGAACAGAAGTGCTAAGAGGGGACAGTACTGCTCGGGCACTCCTATCCCTAATGGGCGGTCCTATATAGGGTGTCAGAAATATTTAATAGTGGAATTAAATTTGAATAGGATGTCAGCTAGTGTGAAAAAATTTAAGGTGTAAATATAGAAAAGACAAGTAACACAGATAAGAAGGATAAATACAATATCAAAGAAAAAAAATGTTGTTAATGACTAATTATATTTCTTAGGAATCATGCATATACATTAAATATTTAGAGGCTAACTGTACATATTTAGTGAGTGATTTAGTGACTACAATTTCCCCCACTTTATATTGGTGAATAAGGATTTGGTATCATAAAGTCGAAAAAATCATACCTTGGGGAGTTGAAAGAAGATTGTGCCCAGTAGCATACCAAATGAGTGTTGTAGTGTGTTGAATGGAATAGTGCAAAAGGTGTACCATTGAATTATAAGGGAAGAGAAGGATAAGGATCCTAGGGGTGACCTTTACGTGCGTGGAGCGATAATGTTGTGTGTGTGTGTGTAGTTCCTTAGAATGTCGTCTTTTTAAAAACATGCTTGAGATTTACTTCATGGTTTCTTGTGTACTTTTCCTTTGTTAGTATAGGATAGGACATGAAAAATAAAACAAGCATATTCAATGCTCTAGGTAAATGTAATTGAATTGTATCTTGAACAATATGTAAAATTGGAAATGTGTATTGGAAAAAAAACCAAGGGTTTAGGGTACACCTGAAGTACTGAAAGAGAAAGGGGTAGAAATTTGATCCTATTTGTAGACTTGTTGTGTAGGAGCTTGTTGGAATAATATGAAGGATTTGGGCATCCTGCCTCCAAACTACGGATTTGAGTGTCTCGATGTTAAACTTTGTATTTAGGCATCTTATGGTTTCTAGGGGAAAGTTTATTGGGAGAGCTCAAAGGCCTTGTCCTCTAATCATCAACTCTTCCACATGGATAAGTGTCAATACATATGATCACAAACTCGATTAGTAGCTAGCCTTGGGTGACACATTGTTTCAGGTGTATCATTTTCCTAAATATGCCCTAGGTGCCACTTCATTATTTGTTCATGCTTTGGTTACTTAGTAAGTAGTTAGTTCCTTATTTAGTTCCTGTTAGTTACTAATTGCAATCTACAATTGACTTCGTAACTGTTAAAACTAGAGAAGATTGTAACTATACAAGTAATAAAAACTGATATGTAATCTTCTCCCAGGACATGAGCACCCAGGTGTGACACTAGTGCCCACCACTCATGCCTATCCTAGGAGGATCTGTCCAAGTTATAAATTTTGCCAAGTATTATATGACTAATTACTAATTTGATCATGTTGAATATGATTATGTAACTATTGACTATAACTACTTGGAAGGTGAAAAGGTTCATCCAAAGTTTTCCCCCACTCATTTGGGTTGCGCTAGATGAAAAAAAGTGAAAGGAGACCAAACGATAAAGGTTGAAAGTGATATGCATATTATTATAATATTATATTACTATAATAATATTATGGTTGATAGAGACAAAAAAGGAGAGCATGGTATAAAACTCTCCCATTGGCGATGTGAAAGTGGCATCTGAGCCTATCCAGGGTGCAAAAAAATATTCCTTACAATAATAATATCTAGTTCAAGTAAAACTTAACAGTGTCTCCATTTCCATGGTGGATAATTGACTTTTCAAGATCACATTAATTTACAAATTCATAGGAAAATGGGCTTTGTGAGATATATTGAAATGTGGTGCTCGAAGAACTCAAAAAATTATTCATCTCTCCACTTTCTACCCAAGGGTTTCTATTGTGAATTTTGAACAAGGGAAGCAAAGACAGTTACGTATGATATCTCAAGTATTCTTGAACTGGATAGGCTCTACATACAATCTTGGGTTCCCAATTTTTATTAATTGAATTCATTAATCAAGCCATAACCTAATTTTGACTCAAAGATATTTTTCCTGAGTTAGTTTCTTTATTGGTTCATTTTTTTCCTTCTGGATTCATTTTTCTAACTATTTATTTTCCTTTTGATCTAAACTCTAATGCTTGTTGTAATCATTCTCACATTTTTGCTATTTGAAATTTTAAGGGAAAGTCCCCTGCCAACCCTAACTCACATATCATTCAAATGGCTATGTAATCTTGGTCTTCCCAATTCATAGAAATTGTAGGTATAATTTCATTTGTATACCTACATCCTTCCATAAGTTCAATATTGATCACAATCAATCAATAAAATATTCTAACATTTTGATTTTCAAAGTGGTGTATATGATGGACATTTAAGGCGGGAAATTAAAGTGGGAGGGGAGAAGAATAGTGTTAAGGAAAACTGTAAAATGTTCGATTGGTTTAATTTTCATACTACAATTTACATAACATTCATATAGTCTTTTTCATTATTATACCTATAAGCCCAATCACCAAAACCCTCTCTAAATAAATTTGGGGGTTAGAAGGAAAAAATATACCTATATTGTGGATGATATACATAGAAAGGGAGAGAATCAACATTCATGGAAAGGAGTAGGAAGAGGAGGAGGAGGATAAGGATAAATTATCAAAGGATCATAAAATTATGATCTTGTTGGTGTCATATTTTGTTGTTCTCACAAGACTTTCAGAGAATGTATTAGTCAGCTCATATTCAGTAATTTGTTTCATTCAATATTTTATAAGTAACCCAAATTAAGTATTTTAGGGTTTTATTTGTATGCATGATGAAGTGTAAGATTTTAGTTTAGTTTGTGGTGTGTTGTGATAATTCTATAAAAAATGCAAATTTTGAAGGATTTTGGGTATTGATTTTTTAAATTTATTTTTGGCTACTTGTATTTGTATGCATGCTACCCTACTTTGTGCATACTGATAATTGTGGTTTGTGAACTCTTAAAGGACTCTTACACTACATGGAAAAATTAATCTACACACACACACACACACACACAAAACTACATAGAGTCTAAAATGTAGTGTCACACCCAAAACGTAAGTTCACTTAGTCAAGTGACCTCTAGGGTCAATCTGATTCCCCATTTGCATATTTCTATTTTTAGGATTTGATTTGTTTTGTGGTTTTGCAAGATTTATTTCTCTTTGCAGGTTATAGGTGAATTCTGTGGGCATAGTGTGACACACGGGTGATCAATAGCAAAGGACAATGATATAGAAGCGACATAGAAGAAATCACTTTCTAACCATTTTCACAATCACGCGTGCCCAGAAGTAGGCTATAGTGCCTAGGAACCCCTAACCTAATCTAGGTGCCCCAGTCCAGCTTATTATGAAATTTTTGTAAATTTTTGTGTGCGGTTGCAATATATTCCTCTTCCTGTTCAACAATTTTCTAGTTCAACACAATCTAGGATTAATTGAGACATCAGCTAAGTACTTTATCCCTTCTCTTGCACTTAGGGTTTCAAATTTAAGTACTTATTGCTTAGGTTAGATCTGTATTTTATTTCTTTATCATTTCCTTATGACTCTCCAATTAGGATTTAACATTATTCCAATATTTATTAAATCATTTGGTGAGCCCATCTCATTCAAACACTCTTAGGTCTTCATTTCACCACTTCTTTCATCCTCTCATCATGCATATTTCTATTTGTGATTTTTTACTAGCCAATCTTGAGTGTAGAGAAAAAATCATTACTCTCTTGGCTACTACTCGTATTCCTTCTACTACTCATCCAAACATTGATTATCAGGAATTTATAGATGCATTTTCTGAGCATCTTAATTTTCCATCTACTATAGCTGACAATATTTATGTTTATGAAAATGATCCTCCTCTTTATATACGATTATGCATCCATTCCTTGGGTGTTAAAAAAAACTTTAGTCGACAATGGATCTGAGCTCAATCATTTTCCTTTATCATTCATTCACAATATAGGCCTTTCCGTAGCTAATCTTAACCTAACATCTATTACTCTCCAGGCATATGATTCTACTACATGTCTAAGTCTTAGCACTATTGTTTTTCCTGTCATGATTGGGCCAAAAAATAGTTATTATAATATTATTTGTTACTGACTTCCCAATTTCATATAATTGTTTACTCGGCATGTCATGGATTCATAAAATGCAAGCAGTTCCTTCTACATTTTATCGATGCGTCAAATTTTTACATGAGGGCTTTGAATATTTAGTTCCTGTTGATAGTACCCCATTCCAATATTGCAACCTAGACCCAAATTTTGCATTACCTATTCCAATTTTTCCTGTAATACATCATGTTGCTGATACACAACCCATGGACTATCCGGACAACTTACCTCCACTTGAAGAAATCATTTGTGCATTAGACGTTGTTCCATCCAATCCATTATCACCCCCTCCTTCTACTAATGCTTTGGTGATTCATCAGGGGTCTGTCCATACATCGGATGTCATACCACCTTCATTGTCTTCTCATGAGAAATCTGTATCTGCACTTCCTCCATTCACATGCACTCTCTTCATAAAAAATTGTTATTAGCCACACATTCCATTTGACCACACTTTCTCTAACACTATCTGCACACATGATGGCGTTGCTCAGCTAGGATTCACGCTGGGTGATCTCATCCTGCTATCGCATTCTCCTCATTTATATCATGGGTATGTTCACATTACTGTTGTTGATGGCCTCTGAGTATTTCATTTATCAGTCTTCATTGTGTCCATTCCTCACCTCTCTCCACTTACTCTTGGACAATCATGGCTTGACTACATTGATGGCACTTTAGATCCTGATAATATCAAAATTTCATTCCCTATGCCCTTCAACTGCATATTTATTTATAATTATTCATTTCTTAGTTCCTCAAAAAATCTTACTCGATGGTATGCGCAAGGATGCTCATTACCACCTTTCATTGATGAATAATATGTAATGGGCATGTACAATTTGTGCCGCAATGGATCTCTATATGATCAGCCACATATTATTTCTTACCAAGTCTCATATGCATCTCCATTAATTTTTTACCATGACAATAAATATCTCTTAGACGATGTTATTGTTAGTGCAGAATCACAGCACCCCCAAATGAGCCCTAAAAGATCTGTTTTTCTAAGGCAGACTCATTTGGTGTGATTGCATAACATTGAACTTTTCCCTTGGTGTGGGACCTTGCAAAAATGGGAAAGCTCTCCAGATTGAAGGCTGGCTCCTTATTCCTCTGTTTAGGTGCGTACGTAGAAACTTGCAGAGGGTTTGTTCTTAATCCTAATCTAAACTTTACCAAGGAGACAGGGATATAAGGAATATAGAAATGAAAACAAAGCTAAACTACGTGGTGATGCACCAAAGGAATGATGAACACTTAGTTTTCCTTCGACACAAACCAATAAAATGCATACAATAAACAAGCACAGATAGCCAGATTTGTAATAAGAGACCAGATAGAAGCAAAAGAAACAAGAAGGATCTAAGATCGATCACAAACGTATTTTATTTCTCTATAGATTGATACAACTCATTACAAAATAGCCGAAAGGCAAAAATGTGTTACAATTTTAATGGAAGACCTGAACCTCACAAATCCTTTGCTAGAATGATAAGGGAGCCTGCAAAACTAAGAATATCTAACCCTTTACAATGAATCTTGTTCCTGACTTTATAGATTCAGCTAGAGAGAAGAAAGAGAGAGAGAGAGAGAAGCGGGAAAATGTAGGTTGAAGCTCAACCACCATTGGTAATGCTTCTGCTAAAATATGCCCCTGAATTCATCTTTACTACATCGATCCTTGGTTCGGCATCTTGGAGAGAGAGGAAATGGCAGAAATAAATTGAATCCAATCTAATTGTTGAGATTGGTGGATCCTGCATTGAAAGATCAAAGATGTTTTCCTCCATTTCCTTTACCTAACCTCCTCAAAAATAAATTCTCAAACCTCCATTGTGTGGGCAAGGCCGAGATCCTTCCAATGGTGTCAGATTCGTAATATTTCGAGCCCTGAGTTGAAAGATATGCCCCTTCAAAAAATTTATCGAATCCATACAATTGGGCAGGAAAACCAGTTTGGAAAATGGGCCCCTCTTTAATATGAGACATGTGGCAATCCTTGGTAGGCTAGGGAGATGTGCTCCAACTTTTTCCTTTATGCCTTTTGAACAAAAGGCAAACTTTCACTTTTTTCCCCGACTCCCCGCCTTGGCTTTGACTCGGGTCTAAGTGCTGACTTTTTCCCTAGGTGGAGTAACGGGCCATTTTGTAACTTTTACTCCCTTTTGAGGTAACAAGGGGCAAAAATCAACTTTTTCCCCGACTGCCCACTTTCCCCTGGGACATGTGTCACTATGGTGCTCACTCGAGAACCTTTTCTCCATTTTACCCTTGAAACAGCGCCCTTAAGACACTTGGCAGCCTCCGCTGGTCCGCTTATGCATTGACTATTCAACTAACCTTGCCCCCTTTGAGGTACACGTGGAGGCACCGCACTTGTTTGCAAACCAGACCCAATCTTGCCTTTGGAGGAGTGCCGAGTTGACACTTGTCGGCCTCCGCTACTCTGTGGACTTTTCAACGGTTCCTCAGATTTTTAGGCTTTGGGCTACATGGCGACCTCGCACTCGTTTGGGTTCCTCCCTTTAGATTCACTTTGAGAGAATCATCGTTAGGACACATGGTCTCTTCCACTGCCTCCTCCATACTTAGTTGTTTTTGGGCCTTTCCTGAGCCATTTCGAGCCCGAGGACGTTGAATATTCATTGTTTCTTCTTCTTCCAGTTTCTGGTTCCTCTGTAACATCTCCCCTTTTTTCTGACCCTGCTATTCTATTGTTGAGTCTACCCATAACTTGCTGAATGAATTTAAGGCGTAGAAACGGCCTGATAGAGTCGTTTATTTCTGTACAAGATCCCTTGCTATTTCTTCATCTCTGCCACTTCATTGCTGAATCTTTTTTGCAACCAATTTGTAGGATTGAATGAGTTCTCTTGGGTTCCTTTTAAGTGGGGTCGTGATTTGATCCAATATTTAGCTTGGGGTGAAATATGGATAACAGTTACTTGATCATTATCATCTTCATACACATGGGGGGCATCACACTTACTCTTCCCCCCTTCTAGCATTATTAGGTGTCTTGCATTTCTACTTGTCTACTCTACAATTGGCATCTAGTCTTTCGCACGTATATTACACATCTTGATACACTTGTATTGTCTTTACCTGATGAAGCGCTCTTATGTTATGGTTCACACTTGACTGTTGAGCACTCACTACATCTATGAACCTCACATCATACACACTACACATGACACACTCGGTACATTCACGACATATCTTTCTAGAATCACATTCTCACACATTGTCACTACCCAATGACATACTCTAGTTCCATGGTTCATACTCGACTGCTGAGGGTCTAAATCTGAAATGAACCTCACCACATACTCACTCGCCATGTTCCACGCTTTGTCGTTTATATCTTTCTATCGCACACAATTCAAACCATTTCCTAATGACACAATCTTGTTATATGGTTCATTATTGACTGTTGAGGGGGAATTTTTAAATGAGCCTCATCTCGTGCATACCCATTCACACACGCTTAGGGGGCACGATGCTCCTATCACATTCACATTGCATTCCATTTTATTCACATTCAGAACATACTATATATTTTGGTTGCACATTATTCTTGTTTGATTATACTCACATGTACACTTTGCTTACTATGTTAGACAGATACATGGCATGTCAATGTTATATTTTCTATATACACATGCACGTTCACCTAAATTATAGTTTTGAATGTATAATTTACATATATCCTTACACGCAGCATGGATTCTCGGCACTTTACCTCTTACCAGCCCCACAACGGCTCCTGGGGGAATCTACTTTCATACACACTATAGGTACTATTGTTTTGTTTCATACTATTTCACATTATTATCAGCACACTACTATAATAGATCATACATGCTTTGACATACTTTATATCTTTCTAACATGCTAACAGGTGCTTCATGTGCAACATTTTTATCGCAGGAACTATTTGCTACCATGGTTTTCTATTACTCTTTTTTTGATGTTGTCTTCCATTATTTGCGGGATTTTCCCTTTGTATTGTGTGCACATTGTATTCTTTTGGCCACTTCAGCCTCAATTGTCTTGTGACATTGTGAGAAATGTCCCATGTTTGTAACCCACTTTTTTTTATCTACATTGTCTACTTGCTTGCTAGATTACACTTTTTCTTCTATATGCATATTTGTCTTGTTTGCTCTAACACATGTTTCCTAGCCACTTTGTTTGCATGTGCCTTAGTTTTTACCCAACACATTCCTTCCCCCTACAAGGCATCAGTGTTATTTTTAGCATCTAGTCCTCCTTTGGGCCGCATACTCCTAGTGACATCGCATGCACCCCAAATGAGGGGGGGCATACATCGGGTGAATCATTCACCCCATTCAACAGTACACAGTCACAACTCATACACACATAGTACAATAACAACAACAAAGTATTCAGTTACAGAAAAGGATCATAATCTGACTTAGGTCTTCAACACATCATAGACATCAGTTCCTAGACACAAACATGAGTGCATGGGCGCTCTTGACCCTTCCTATGTGCCTATGACCAGGGTTAGTTACAATGATTTTCTTAGATTGGCACAGTTTACAGCAGTTTTCACATAATAGGAAAATTCCTCCAACAATCAACATACATGTTATATCCTTTTACTATTTCATGTTGGATCAAACTGGATCCAATTTTAATAAAGCAAGATCACACCATCTACAGTGGTGTATAAATAGTCGGGAAGCAGTCAAAGGATGGAGAATAACACTATACCTTTCTCCCTACACTCTTTTTCTGTGGCATGAGATCTCCCAAAACACTTGCACTTGGCATGAAATCACCTGAAAAACTCATTCTTAGCGTGAGATTGCCCAAAAAACACGTTCTTCTAAAATATTTTTAGGATTCTCCCTATCCTTTTCACTCATCACGGATTAGGTGCACGTGTTCCTTTTCACATTTTTTCATACTTTTACATACTTTATTTACATAATTGGATAGAATTTTTCATAAACACATATTTGACTACTCATTTTCTCTTCTCTTGTGTTGGTCCATCCTTATAGGAAGAAATAGTCACATCATCAAGCATCAAACGACGTTAACAATAGGTACAATGCAACATATACATATACACTTTCACCCTTAGGGTCACTTCCTCTTCTCTAGCTTACATGCATCATTTTTATCACTCCACACTTTTCTTGTCTCCTCAGCACACTTTTCGCCATCTATCTACATGGTTATCAGGTACACATCTCTTATCTACTTTATGTTATCAATCATTCACTCAAAAACATAAAGCGGGGGAAATTGTAGACACTAAATCAGGCACTTGGGTACATTTCTATGTCATGATCTCATATCACTATTCATATGATTCCTAAGCGAGAAAAGTACTAATTGACCATTGTCTTTATCCTCTTTGATTTCTTTTAAGTTTCCTTCTTGGTCTTACACACCCTATTTCCCAATATGAATTTTGATACTTCAAATTTTCTGAGTGTGGACACCACCTCCTAGCTAGGACATCAGCACCCAGGTTCCCTTGTCATCTCTGGTGCCCTCGACCACTTTGTATCTTGCTCACATATTTTGGGTCTTTTCCAGCTATTGGACATCTTGTTATCTTGGTAGTCAACTTTTCAGTGGTTAATTATGAAATTTAAACAAGGGAACCATATAAATATAAATCTATGTGATCATAATAAAGGACCAAGCTCTAAGAATCTACTATTATCCCCTAAGGTTGCATCTAAAGGAATTTATAGAGCATCAAAGCATCCATCTATCGATCATTCAAGGGAAAATGGAATGCATTCTTCTGCATACATTTCATAGGAGGGGAAGTTCATTTTTCCATGCACACATTTATTTACATTAGTACATTCTAGCTATTGCTCGCTGTCAAGTGCATCTTGCACAAAATCCACATAGGGCATGAATCTACACACACACACACACACAAAACTACATGGATTCTGCAATGAAGTGCAGTGCCTGGATCGTAAGTTCACTCAGTTGGGTGACCCTCGGGGTCACTATGAATCCCCATTTGCATATTTTTCTTATTAGGATTTGATGTGTTTTGGGGTTTTACAGGTGCTCTTTCTCTTTGCAAGTTGCAGGAGAATTTTGCAGGCATAGTGTGACACACTGGTGATCAACAATGAAGGACAATGACATAGAAGCAACACAGAATAAATCACTTTTCAACCATTTTTGTAGTCACGGGCACCCAAAATTAGTCTACAATGCCCAGGTGCCCCTAACCTAATCCAGGTGCCCCATTCCAGCATATTCTAATAGTTCTATAAATTTATGTGTGCAATTGCGACATATTCCTCCTCCTGTTCAATAGTTTTTCAGTTCAACACAGTCCATGATTAATTGTGAAATCAGCGAAGTAATTTATCCCTTCTCTTGTATTTTGGGTTTCAAATTAAATTACTTATTTATTAGGTCTTATTTGTACATTTTTGCTTTATCATTTTGTTGTGACACTGCAATTAGGGTTTAGCATTATTCCAATATTTGTTAAATCAATAAGATTATCATAAAGGGGTGTGAAAAATGGTAAGAACGGAGAAAGTGTATGTAGGGAAGCTACAAGAAAAAGAGACACAAAAGGTAGAGTAGTGCATTGAGGCACACTTGATGTAGTGTATGTCCTGGGAACATAAAAGATGAGTGTGAAGGAACATGAGGTGAGAAGCGACACTTAAAGAACCCACATCAATTATGCCACAAAAAATGTATGATGGTGATGTCATCACCCACTTGACTTAAGTTCAAATTTTAAATTCCACAAATTATGTGGGAATTACAAGTGGTGTGTAACTAGAATCCATTGAGTAATAAATGTAAAAGAAGGTGAGTTGAAACATAGAGAGTGTACGGGCATTAATGAGAAGAGACACCTCAAGTTTTAGAGGGGTATAAATACAAGTAAAGGAATTAATTTAAACCTTTTTGTATTTGACATTTTTTATCTACCAGTAGAAAGGAAACATAAGAAAATTATAAAGTGAATTATATAACAAAAAAAACTCATGTTGGTCACCATTGTTAGAAGCATAAGATTTTGAGAACTTGGGAAACAAGTAGAGAAGACAAAAAATGGAAAACATATTATTACAAGTTGTATAAATATTATATTCTCATCTATCATTAACATGGAGGTAAAGTTGTTTTCATCAAAACTAGGGGATTTTGGAACATTATTCACCAGAGAGTGAATCAGAGGGGGTTTCTGAATAATTAAGCAGGTTAAATTTGAATAGTTAAAGAGTCACGTGTAGATACACCCATGGTGGAGGAGGAGACAACAAGAATCATCCTAGAAGAGTGAATCAGAGGGGGTTTCAGAATAATTTAAAATTAGGTGAAAAATGAATAGTTAAAGAGGCATGTGTAGATAAGCTCATGGAGGAGAAGGAAATAACAAGAATCATTTTAGAGGAAGTAGAATGGGATGGATCACTGGAAGAGGAATCATAACCAAGATCTTCTTATAATGTCACAAGCAACAGACAAGTAGTCAAGATGGCATAATCCTAAAGGGTGAATAATACCCAGAAGAACCTTCCCCCATATCTAATGTATTATCAGAAATGTAATATCTTTCAAAATAGTGTTATGTGGAGAAGAATGGACCTCCATGGTGACTTCATGAAAAATTGTATATTTCAATCACTGCACACAAGGAATTCAATCAATTATAAAATCATTATATGGTGTAAAAAACAAAAAGAATCTAGAAGGAGGCATAATTTTGTATGATATCATAAAGAGAGCACTACAAGACATGGGGGTCTTGAAAATATTTGAGCTACCTTATTTTGGAACACTAATGCAGTTGGTACAATTAATCCTCGTACGCATCCATAAAGGTTACTTTTACATCGTTGGCTAAAGAATGAGGATCGAAACCTTATGTATCAGCAAACTAGTGTAGTGTGCACGGGAAAATACCTTAGCCTAACTCTCTAAGATGACATGGATTAAAAAAATTACACAAGAGCTAAAATACAAAAGGGGAGGGTGTACATTTCCCATTACCAATATTTAGAGTCTTGTAACAAGGGTATTTACGCACCCAGTCAGTAGAAATATGGCTAGCTCATAGAGGTGGGTTGAGGTGAATAAGAATTTATTGCATTTGCATAAAATGGCCAAAAGGGACGTGTTATAACATCTTTCAGTGCATTGTTGATTGTATGTTGGAGGATGTAGAAATAACACATGTAATGGGTGGGAAATATATATGTGGGACACGATCCTCATATTTCTCATTTTTAACAAGATTGGTGTGTCGAAGGGAAATGGAGAAGTGGAGTTGAAATTATAAATTGGACCAAAAATCCCCTATCAAGCACTATAAGTATTATACTTTCCCGAGCATTGTTACAAAGGCATACAAGGTCAAACTGGATAATTGGTTGAGGCACTTGAAGACAGTCTTTGAAGAAGAGTTGCATATTTCCATACTCCTCCTAGATCTTATCAATAATTAGACTCAATTTGCGGCAAAGCAATACTATTCACTTATGTGGACTATGTTCAATGATAAGATCATGTCCTCTTGGCTGAAGCTTTATTACAAGTTCACTAAATAAAGAATGTTATGAAAATAAAATTGGATATAGAGTGTGTCAATACACACACCCATTTGCTATACACCAAATATGTCTACCAAGGGAATAACACCTATGTAGATAGGAAATAGTTCAATCTATATGACATAGCCCTACAAAAAACAATTATGGTATAAAAGGAGGATTGTTGGTTGTTCAACTTCCTAAATCCCAAGAAGAAGGTGGATGGAAGGGACCAACGTGTTGAGGAAAATAAAATGTTGTGCACACTTATAAAGAAAGGAAGTGAAATAAAAATCTTCAAATAAGAAAGGTTGTCATGGATTCCTGTCACGATACCAAAGGGAGATGAAAAGGATGATAAATATGACATAAAACCCCTAGAAACACAATGAACTCCAAAGGAAGGATATTAAAAGAACAAGTGAATATGTATGAACCTCCATGCACAATCAGGAATGAATCTCTATTTAGAAAAGTGACATGTTACATAGAACTACAAATGAATGAGGATCAACCAGTCTACTATGTTCCTTTTTAGTGATAAGTAGAGCATCTCACATAGAGGCATGAGGAATATTTTGGTAAAGGAATTGGGCTTGAAGAACATGATCAAAATAAGGGAAGGAGGAAGAGTGAGTATTTGAAACCATTCCTAAGGTGGGGAACTTGGAAGAAATCCCCACACATGACAAAATAGAAGTAACAAGGGAACAAAGAGAAAAATATTCCCATGTAAGGAAAATATCACTGCCTAAAGAAACACCCAAGATCATACACTTGGAGGAAGAAGAGGAGAAGAAGGAAGAAGAGGAGAAGAAGGAAGAAAGGTAGGAGGATCATGCATGAGAAAAAAGAAAGGGAAAAGTAAAGGAGATCGAAGGGGATGGGCTGTTAGATGAAGAAGATATCATGGTGATTCTCCACACTTGGTTTCAAGAAGGTAAGAGTTATAATGATCTATGCCTTAAGGAGAAATGGATCCTAATAGCATGAAAAAAACCAAAATGGGGTGTATTTTACCATGGATGTATACACAGATGAGCCCCACTTTGAGGTTCATGGTTGGAAAAATAAGTAGAAGGTTTGGAAATAACTTATGTGGACCCCATCCACATCACTAAAACTCAAGAAAGTGATACACTAATCAAAATGGTTAGTGAAGTGGCAAGACAAAAAAATTCAAATAACATAACATTAAGGAAACAAATCACCCATGCAAACAAGTTAGAAAAGGACCTAAAGGACGAAAAGGAACACCTCAACACCAAATAGGAAAACCACAATGTTATGTTTTATTTATAGAATTTACACTTGCATTATCAGAAGTATGAGTAATAACATAAGAGGAGTTCTCGCAATAGAAAACATAGACCAAGATTCCTCAATTGAAATAAGCATATTGTTTGTGGCCACTTTCTATATGCAGTGCTCTTGTACATGGTTATGGTGAGGAAAAATTATAAACCAAAACAAAATGAACGCCAAATAATATCCATTTGAACTCTAATTTAAGTATAAAACAAACAAACCCATATAAAATCCCACAAAATATGTGTGGTTATGGTGAAATGACCCTCTTCTACAACTTATAAATTCATTTGTTTTCCTCTTATTGTTTTCTCTTATGATATTTTTCACTTTCGTTGGGATCGAAAATGCAAATCAAAATGATGTATTCCTAAAAATGGGGAGTCCAAACAAATAATATGTTAGGTTGTAGAAATGGGAAGAAATGAAATGGCATGATAGGGGAACACAATTAAATGAGTTAGTTGACATGGTAGGAACATGTTCCAATGAGATGTGGTAGGGTCGTATTTTTTTCTAGGAATGAACAGATGACAAAAAAAAAAAGACAGAATGGCAGTGGGTATTCCACAAGTAAGAGTTATGATAATGTGTGAATTGTATATTAGTGATTATCTATAGTAAGGATTTTATGGATGTTAAAAGGGTGCACTTTGGAAAGAGAATAACCATTCTCATCTTGTGCATTTAAATATATAATTCTTGACACTTTATGTTATACCCAATTTGAGAACAAAGTTTTGATAAACAAAAGCATACATAATGTACTCAAATAAATCGAAAGGTGTCGCTATATCTATTTATTTCTCAAGGTTGGTTTTGTTTATGATTTTTGGTTTTATTCATTTTAACAAGGTTTCATTTCATTTTTGGATTGTGAATACCATCTGCTACCTTTTTATCGTAGCTTATTTTTATATTAATTAAAAAATATGTTGAAAGAGTATATATTATCGACATGTACATTTGCACAAACTAGAATCAAAGTCAACAAACCTTAATCCTTTGACTTATGGCTTGAAAGTATCATAACCTACAACTGCAGTGCAAGTATTTCTAAAGAAATTTGTGGATAAATTGACTTTAAATTCACATTTTGGACTATGCAAACATACGTGAGATTTAGGCACAACTAACTACAACTATACATTTGTCAAAAAATCTACTAAAATAGAGAGGAAAATCAAGTACAACATAAATATTTTGAAACGTTAAAACGACAAATTTTATTGCCATTTCAGACCATACTTCTTAGAGTGGGTGCTTTTAACCCGTGGTTCACAAAAAAAAAACTTAAATGAGGAAATCTTGTTAGAACAAATAGTGTAAACCATGAGGGATAATAATGTCAGAAACCAACAAAAGTTGCATCGCCTTCAATACCATTTTACTTTCCAACCCTTCTTTACTCTGGCCATTATTAGATACCCACCAACGCTTTTTTGTAGACACCCATCTTTACTCTGACCATTTTAATCGGTAGCTTATAAAGACCCCTCATTCAATTAAAAAAGGTGTTTCATTTTTAGGTGTATATTTGTTACCTGCCTGTCTGTTTCTTTCGATATGAACCAGCATTACAGCGTAGGTGGTACTCCATGAAACCTGCAACTTTATGTTTTTCATGCTCCATTTGAGACAGACTTTATCCTAAAAACTTATAAAAGTCGGAATCACAAAAATTGTTTGAAAGAATGCCAATCGATACGTTTAGCTCGTTGGAGTGAGTATGTTTTATGTGGGGTCTATTAATATTTATTTTTTAAAAATAATAGTAATGGTTGTATGATCCTATTCACGCTTTTCTCTATACTAAACAAAACAAAGTTTGGGCGTATCAATTGAAAA
Source organism: Taxus chinensis (assembly GCA_019776745.2). Lineage (NCBI taxonomy): Eukaryota > Viridiplantae > Streptophyta > Pinopsida > Cupressales > Taxaceae > Taxus > Taxus chinensis. The sequence goes on from CM034146.1 coordinate 815,367,594, forward strand.
CAGGAGATTTTCTGCATCCCATTAAATTTATTTTTGAAGGGTCTTATATGCTAGAACAAATATTTAAATGCAAACTATATAGTTTGCATTTAAATATTTGTTCTAGCATATAGTTTGCATTTAAATATTTGTTCTACCATATGAAGGGCAATGTTGAATACATTGTTGTCATCATAAAAATTTATTTTGGGAATGATGGAAGGTAATATAAAGCAGATGAACAAGGTCATCAATTCAGATTTCGTGTGATTTGACAATTTTTACAACTATATGGTTATGGTTTTCGCATTGTTATTATATGAGTACTATATCTATAGTCCAAGGTTTGTTTACGTAGATTTTGTTGGTTTTTCTTTGTTTCATTGTCTTAACCTTTTTTTGCTCTATTTGTTTCTTATGGATGCCTCCTAAATTGTGAAAAATATGTTTCAATTATTGGGATTTTCCTAGATGCTCCTCGAATATTCCAAGTATATTATTTTTTGGTTTACAATTTATTAAACCCAATTACAATAGATGTGGTTAGTTGTAGTGCATTATTATTATAGACCCACTTTCCACATTTATATTTTGGTAAACCAGACTCATCTTGCACTGATGTAAGGATTTTCTTTTGGTTAACCCAACTCAGCATGTACCTAACCTAAGGTTTTCCTTTTGGTGAATTCAAATCATCTTGCGCCCAAACCTATGAGCGTTTCATTTATTCGTGAACGCATTGTTCATAAACTTCTATGGTTAGCTCTTTCCTATTTTGTGATAGATTTTATTCTTCATATGGCTTGTTTCATTCATTTATTTTGTATTAAGTTATTGTGTATTATATTGACATGTTATATCTTTTATGACATCGAATATAATTGGATCTTATATTTTTTATTTTCTTTATAATGATTTTATGAATAAATTATTACTTAATATAAGGGTAGTAAAGGGAATCAATTTGTTTTAAATTACTAATAATGGCTTCAAGACCTTGTCGACATTAAAAAAAAAATTGAGAAATCTGTTGAAATTGTTGACGTAATGAATGTGTTAAAAGAGGTTCAATCTAAAAAAAAAAACTCAAGAGGATAAAATTAGTGTTATTATACAAGATGAGACCTATAAGGTGAACCATATTTATCTGAATGCTAGCAATCATGATCAAACACTTAGGGGATCCCCTTATTTTTGTAGTCATGTAGTCATTTCTCATATTTATTGTTACTATTTCTATTTCTTCTCAACCTAATTATATTGATTTTCACATGTTTCTCAATTTTTTCTACCTTCACAATGTCTTTTAAATTATCCACTTACATCTCAAATTCCTTGTATTTCTCATAATGATTCTTAATTTATCTTTTTTTCCTAATGCTTATATTCTAGCATTATATTATACTATTTCTATTCATCATTATGAAATGAATACAATGTTTAAACACCTAAATCTAGTAGTATAGCACTTTATAATTATTGTTTGGCTTATATCCATTAACTATGAATTGTGTACACAAACCCAATGTATTTACATTATCATTCCCTCACCTTAGGCTTGGAAATGCTCCTCGTTTTCTCACTTAGATGTTTATACACCTACATGAATGATCTAAATGCTTATAAAAATCTCTTACCTCCTATCAGGAATCTCCCAGGACTCTCATTATAACTTGTATCTTATAGACACTTTCATCCAATAAAATAACAATTTCATATACTGGTTTCCAATTCTAGGTGGTATTGTCTTCGACTTCACAATTGTCATATTTCTTAAATTTTTCCTAATTCTCATTTATAGGTCAGTGTTAATGGAAAATTCTTTCCTATAGAAGGGTGTAAAATTGAATCAATCAATCTCATTTATTTAATTTCCAATATGGAAATCACTTGATTCCAACTTGGAAATAACAAGGAGCACTTGATCGTCATCCCCAAATCTCTAGGAAAGTTGCCTTAAAATTCCTTAAATCAAGAGCATGCATTAGAAACAAGATGAAAGTAAAATTATGAAGTACTCTACACTCTTCCAATATCATCCTAAGCCAATTCAAAACAGATCATCAAGTGTTATTAAGAACATATACATTAAAGAGTATTTCAAGGATTTTTATTCCCAAGAACCCTTCATATGCATTATTGGTTGCTGAAAAATGTGCACTTAAGAGCACCAAATAAGGATTGGTGTCTTTGTAACAACAATGGGAATGGCCCCAAGGTGTGGAGCCTCGTCTCCCTTGGGGCATACCTATGAAGAAAGCTATCTCCATGAAACAAATTAGAGGTGAATATTCGTAATTAGGAGAATAGTAGATATTTCCAAAATCTTGTTTGGCTATTTGTACATTGAATGCCCGGCCCTAAATTCACCATAAATATCACAAATGTTATTATTTCTTGTTCTCATAGCTAAATGATTTATAATCTCAATGTGGTTTTTATGGATCGCCCTCCAATCGAGGGTCTAGGATTTTGAAACATGTTTGGATCACCACATATTATATGGACTGTTGGATCACAATGACCAAAATTTTAGAGGGAAAATTTCAAATTTAATTCAATTCACCATGTGTGTGTATATACTTGAAATTGAATTCTATTATTTATCTTTTGTGAATTGTGAATTTATGACTTGGGCATTGTTGTGAGTAGAAAAGGAATCAACATATTTCTTAGTGCCTAAAAAAATAAAATAAACAAATCTATTTCATGTTGCAACATTCAAGTTTACATCCTAAAATACTACAAATAAGTCTATTGATCCATTTTAAATTTTAAAACATGTTTCTTATCATTTCATTATTTTCTCTACTTTTGTAAGTTAATGATGCTATTAAAATTTGCAATGATCTTCAAATTATATATTCTTATTTTTTGGTACCACTAGTATAGGTGTAGCATAGACATTTTCATTTTTCCTCTATTACTTTTTATTCAACCTACCAAACTTTAGTTTTTTCATGTCGTATGACACCGCAATTCCTTGGTCAATTTTTTAGTTCACTACAGTCATTTTTTCTATTATGTGGAACATGAGATACAAGATCCTTTTCACTGTGAAATTCAACCATGATGTAAAGGTCTATCTTATGTTGTGGAAAAATACTTTGACATCACTCATCACTTTACATCTTGTGTAAGCCTAATTATCGTTGCCCCTATTGTAGAAACACTTTCTCATGACATGTAATTACGAAGTTAAAACCTCCTACATCTCACAACCTATCTTAGTCTAATGATCACATTTTATTTGGTCATACCATACAATGTAGAGATCCAATCATTTCCCCATGTTTTTTAATATTTTTATTTTTACCCCCATTCAATGTTTTCCCTTTTTTTCACTACTATATTAAAAATAAGAAACCATCCTTATAGGAAAATGGAAAGTAACAAGGAAACCTCAAAAAATAAATGAAGTGCAATGCCTTCTAGTTCTATCAAACAAAATATCACATCTTATTCTGAGAAACTATCTATGGAATCTTTTCCATCTTCACCATTGTCAATGGATCATGATAGAGTTCAAATTGAAACTCATAATGAGTTCATTGATAATCCCTCGACTGACACTATCAACAACGATGACAATGAAACATCTCCCCTTGAAGAAATACCATTGGCTGAACTTGAATTTATATCACTAGAAGCATTAAATTTCAAATCTAGTGTTGAGATGTAAAGTTGTAAGCAGAAATTTTTTCAATCAACAAATTTGCACCATGCCAAATACTCCAGGGACAACTCTTTTTGACAAAAAGAGAGAAAATAAAATAGGACTTGGGAAGGATTTTTCAAGGTAGAGTGGGTTTCTAACTTTCTATTTATTTAACCATATGTAGCTCAAAATTGAGCAGGGATAAAATAATGCAACGTAAATTGGATATTATTGAGAAGTATATATGAAAGATGTACAAAAATCAAATTATAGATGGTGTTATTAAGAATCTTCCCAGTTATAAAACTAAGGATTAATTTTTACATATGAGGAATAAAAAATAATATAAGGAGAACATAATAACTCAAATAATGCTTGTTGAAAATGGAGGCAAAATTACATCTCAATTTAACAAGGTCGTTCGAAAAAATCTCTTAAATAAAATAGTATAACTAGTTGTTTACTTTCACACTTTAAAAAGAGGTTCTATTATAACAATTTTTTCTTAAAATAAGAATGTGGTCTATTTATTTTTCCCACACTTTACTTATTCTCATTGGTCTGCAAGTAGTGGTTGGAATTGGGAAAATTTCCTAACTATGTTTGAGAAAGAATACATGAAAGATAAACTTGAGACATGCACGGTAAGTGTCTTGGTCTACTACTAAGGTTACAAAAATATGCATGTTTATAATAATGAAAATCATTTGAGATAACCTCACTTACTTTATATTCACAAGATGAAAGAAAACTTCAATGCTAAAAACATTTGTGAACCTATAATAAGAATTTTGAAGGATATCAATGGCATGAATGATTCTACAATTGCAAAAATATTGTTATGTGTCATGGTAGATGAGGTATTAATAATGCAAGGTCATCATAATGGTTTCTTTGTAATACTCTAAACATACCATTTCTTGTATATAATTCTCATTCATTTTGTGGCTCATAGAATGAATCTAGAATACAAAATGTAGACACCTAAAACTGACTACGCAGTTTTAACTATAATTTCTATCCTATTTTCTATCATTTGGTTTATAATTAGCGTCTTTATCGTTAATAATCTAACATTCCTCTTCATTTCAGTCAGTTAACAATAATTTGTTAATTAACTAGCCTCCCCCTTCATTCTAGATACAAAATAACATTACTTTGTTAGTTATAATCCATATTCTAATTAATTAATTAATTGACCAATATTAATTAATTAATCTTTTAAACATGAAATTACCCTCTTATTGGGTCAATCCCCCTTTCTAATCATTCAAATTCCACTCATTTCACACCAGTTGGATTTTACAAGCCTAACTTGGTCTATTAATCAGTTCTAATTGATTAATTTAAATCACCCCCAACTCACATAAGTTGGAAATTCTAATTAATCTTCCCTAACCATGTCTAATCATTCCTAAGCATGATTATCACTCTCTAATCCTAAAACTTATTTTATCCCACATTCATGAGAATGATTTTTTTTTCAATCTGGAAAACTATATAAAGAACCTTACTCCATCCCTTCCAATTTTACACCTTGACACCATGTCCTTATAATACATCTACATATGATAAGAACATTTCTCAATTGGAAGACTTATTGATCTAGCAACCCTTTTCATATTTTTACTTAGAGAGTAGTAAGAGAAGAACCAAAAATGGAAATTAAGCCATGTTGCTGAGATCTCTTCCTCTTCCTTGGAGAAACCCTTTAATCGCACGTGGTTATGTACAGATCACTAAAGGAAGTATCTACAATCCAAATCCCATCAAAAAGATCAAAGGGTGGTTTACACTTCATGTTTTTAATATTATATGCATCTAGTTTAAGTTTTCCCTTTTAATGGATTTATCTTTATGTTTATGGTTGAACTAGCTCAGTTATTAAATCTACTTGGTATTATGTTCTAGTAATCAACTTAAATTTTTTATCATGCATACATATGGCATGCCTAGTGGGACCTCACTTTGTCTTACACGCATCTAGTTTTGTTGGGTTTCATTTTTTGCAAGCCAACCCTCCCTTTTGGAATATTTTGAAATAACTAATGTTTCTTAACATATTGTGTTGAGTTTGCATGTGTTATGTGTCTCTTGTAGGTGAGGAGGTAAAGTGTTTCTAAAAATAGAGCTCAACATCAAAAACCTATGTTTTGAAGTTTTTTTGAAAAAAAATCCGTATTTTTTAAGAAGCACAGACTGTCTGCACTACCGTTAAACATGTATGTGTCTACGTTAAAGTTCATGTGCTATCATTAACTTACATGTGCTAGCACCCATTTTGCAAGTGTTATAGTGTTGTTTCACATGCTAACATCTCCTTTCATGTGTTACAGTTATGTGTATTTGTGCTAGCGTTAGATGGATATGCGCTAACGTTAGATCTCTGTTTTTCTCTTTTTCTACGCAAAAATACTTCATGGGCTACCATTCACCTTGCACGCATCAGTGTTACCATTACATGTGTTTACATTTGTATGCATGTGCTAGCATTCTATTAAACGTGATATTATCAAATTTGCATGCGTCTATGTTTTTCTTTGTTTAATAGTGCTTTTTTTCTTTGCGTGCTCAAACTGTATGTGGTAGCGTTCTATGTCATTTTTGGATCAAATTTTGATAATTCTAGAATCTAATTTTGGTTTCCCTATTGTTTTTACAGGTTTTATGACCTCTAACTTGCATGTTTTTAATTAAGAAATCAATTTTCACTCTTAAGTGTTTTGATTTTGTTTTGTTTTTCCTTTTCTTAAAGTGGGATCAAACATCGTGTATGCTCTCCTCTTTCTCTTTTGAGCGACCTTGAGAAACAGAAATTAAACTACTATTATTATACCATCAAGTATGTTGTTTTATATATGGATCTTGTGTAAGAAAAGTATTCACTGATGACCCATTCCATAGTCCATCCATTTGTCTTGTTGGTATTTATTGTTGTTTTTCTTACACGCTTGTCACTCATACACACATTTCTAGTCAGGTCTCAGGGATCCCTGTCTGTCAGTTATCACTCATTTTCATCACTTGTCTCTTGACACCAATACCGCCTAGGGCTGGACAGTAGCATCAGGTGCTCCTTTCCATCATGGGCACCCTTGTCCTCTTTATGTTTGATCTTATTTTTGACATTTGAGGTCAGTATTTTTGGTTTTCCCTCTCATCTCTCGAGGTACTAGTCGGCATGTTGGGTCATTAGTGTTGAAATTTGAACAAAATATCCCTATATAAACACAACATACATACCATTATATGGGAGGACTATTCTTATCAAGGGCTAGCTATCTACATAGAGTAAGGGACTGCATTTGGGCCATTATTCTACATACACACTGCATAGGAAGGGGAGTTCATTCTATTCATCCACACATTTGCATTTTTATCTAGTTATTTCTCGCTATCTTGGCATCATTGGTGCGAGGGAGACCTAAGAGCACTATTTCACACATAAGCACATAGAACTACATTGGGTCTGAGATGTAGTGCAACGCTCAGTTGTAAGTCCACCATTGTGGTAGGCTGAGGATAGTCTGACCCCTCATTTTGCATCTTTCTTTTTTAGGATTTGATGTCTATTTGAGGGTTTTGCAGGTGCTTTCTTCATTAAGTTTGACAGGTATCTCGGTGATCCAAGTGTGACATACTTGTAGTGACAAAAGGTGAAAAAGTGTAAAACCCTAGCGACCTATATCTGAAACTAGGTTCTAACCTTTTTTTAGCAGACCAGGCACCACGAGGACCCCCATCCCCAAGCACCCCCATCCCTCTCCAGGTCACCCAAGTCTAGTCAAGTTCCACCTCTGCTGCATTTTTGTGGTTCCTATTTGTGACGGTCTGTTTTTTGTTTCATCATACTTGCTAGTCCCAGGTCACTGTGAGGTAAGAAAGATCAAGGTTAGTACCTTATCCTCTCATTTCCTTTCATTAATAAAATCAAATAAATTGTTTAGCATTCATATTTTACTTGCATATCATTTATATCATAGTTGTACATTTAGATTTAAATAAAATATTCAGATTTTATTGAATCATTTTGGTGAACCCGTAGCTTAGAACTATTTTCCCTAGGATCCACTAAAACCCTAATGGATAAGGATAACTCTTCTCCTTCTCGGCTAGTCATGCCTCATGTGAGTATCAATCCCATTTATGATGAGGCAACCATGTGGTTGACTCATTGCCCTATATCGTGATGTTACTCTTTCTAGATGATACTCAACAACAACTCTTAGCTAATGAATGCCATGTGCCTACTAGCTTTGATAATTCTACTATTAACATTGTTTTTGATCCGGTGAGCTTTACTCGTTGCACACCTTGTTATACAGTTAGTTGCACCCCTCCTTATGAAATTTCTAATGAAAACTTAGATGATGATATTATTAATTTCATGCTTGGTCTTGATGATAATAAACATGTATACTGATGATTCTCATACTAGTCACGATGATACTCTAGCTACATCTCATACCTCTCCTATTTCATGAAAATGCTAGTACTCCTACTACTTCATTCTATGTTGATGATATGCTTAATGATATCCTTCTATTTGAATCTTTGTTTGATTTCGATGACACACTTGATAGTCATGATTCCACTTCTTTGCATACTATTGAGTGTGAATCCCCTGTTCCACTATCATCTTCTTCTGAGATTGTATCTAATAACATGCATGGGTCATCTCCTTCTATTAGTTCATCTCCTCCTATCACTTCATCTCCTTCTATTAGTTCATCTCCTCCTATCACTTCATCTCCTTCTATTAGTTCATCTCCTCTCCTTGTATTATTTAATCCTACTTCATCTCCTTCTCATCTCTTCTATTAGTTTTTCTCCCACTACCGTCTCATCTCCATCTCCTATGGATGTTTCGATGTTAGTCCTACTACTTATACAGATGTTCCGTGTCCTTCACCATCTATTACTTCTTTGAGCACCAATATCTAGTGTTCCCTTAGCATTCAAAATCTCCTATGTCTCCTCTTGATATTCCTATGATTACTCATAATGGAAAATTACAACTGCTTAACACATTATTGCCATCTTCTGCTATTCCTTCACAGGATATCTTGTCCCTCATGCATGTTGTTAGTCACTTATAGTCTTAGGTCCAATATCTCACATTAGAAAGCAAGGCCTATTACGCTTCCATTGATAATAATTCATTGCACGACAATCCTATTCCCAAAAATTATTCACAACTCAACATTTCCTAAGGATTTTGTTATGCCTACATTTTCATGTTTTGATGGTACTAGAAATCCATACTTGCATCTCAAGGCATTATCATATGGCTATGGCTTCATATTCCAATGATCGATTATTACTTAAATCCTTTCACCATAGTCTCACAGATGACACTCTCCAATGGTACACACATCTACCCTTTGGATCTATTAGTACCTATTGTGAGATGGAAGAAGTTTTTCTTCATTGATTCATAGTCAACAATGGCCCTAGAGTCACATATGATCATCTACCTAGCTTACATTAGGGAAAAACCAAACCTATCATTGATTACATTTTACGATTCAATGCTTGCATGCACCAACTAGTATTCCATCCTATTGACTTAGAGAAGTAGTTTATCTTTTTGTGGTTTGATTCCTCCCTTAAAAAATGATTGCAATATGACACATGTGAATCATTCACACTTTTATGCTATAGGGTCATTGATTTAGAACAAGATCTCATTATTACATATGTTATAGATCCTCCTCCTATTATTACTACTACTACATCATCTAGTTCTTCTCCGCTCCCATATGTTGAGCATCCTACACAGTCTCCATCTCCTCCACCTCAAAAAAAAGTTTCAGTCTACTCCATTACCTACACATCCTCCATCTCCTACTCTGCATCAGGCTACACCTCAGACTTCTACACCTATTTCGTGAGGACCATTACATTTTTTACATCATGCTAGACCCCATGATGTGCTGCATGCTTTTCTTGACAAGCGTTTAATCCGCTTACCTTCTAATCAACACCATCCACCACATCGCTTGCAATGCCAACGTGATAGACCTTACTGCAACTATCACCATATCAATGGCCATAGGGACAATGACTGTTATGCCCTTCATGATCACTTGCAACAATTAGAAGATAAGGGCATCATTTCCTTTGGCTCTCACTCATGTGAGCGGTCTATATCTCCACTCCCTCGTAGGCATGTTGTTACTCTGGTTGAGTTATCTCCTTCAGCTAGTTCTAAGGTCATTGTCCATCCACCGCCATAGGTTATTACTCATGTGTGCTCTCCATCTCATCCATCCATTGTTGCACCATCTCATCTACCACATCATGCTACTACTACACATTGGATTCCACAATCCCTCTATTTGCGCTTCCCACCACCACTTCACCCATCATTGTGCACCACTCCACATGACATTCAGTTCAGCTCATACACTCATGCTGCTTTCATTCCACATGCTTCCACTGCTTCACGTCGGCTTGGTCTTTGGTAGGTGATTTCTCTCACCTTACCCCCCGATGACGCACTCTGTGTTCTTACGGTTCTTACATGACTATTGAGGGATCTGTTATAATAAGAACCTCTCTTCACGCACTTTCTTGATTCATCTAGTGCACATTATCAACTCATTTCCCAATGACACACTCTTACTTTATGGTTCATTCTTGACTGCTGAGGGGTCTTATATAAATGAACCTCATCATCTATACACTGGGGGGCATCATTATTCTTCCCCCCCCCTCTTCATCATACTAACACATGCTTCACTACACTATTACGATCATCTTATTCATATACTATTTCACATTATTCATTTTTACTTTAACATTCATCACAATTTTATTCATACATACAATGCACTCTTTTATCTATCACACATCCCAATTATACTACATACATCTTATCGGCTACATACATCATTATACTATCATTACTCATCATCAACAACTATACGTTATAAAATCAAATCAGTCCACATATTCAACATCAAAACATCCAATATTCAATCATCAACACATCATATACTAAATACAATCCTAATCATCACAATATCACACATCGAATAAAAAACAATAATCAACATATCATACATCAACATATGCACACCAATCACATTGCATAGTCAATAAACATCAAATATAACAACATATGCCAATGGTCCATATATATATATATATATATATATATATATATATATATATATATATATATATATATCGATCAAAATCATAGTTACAAAAACCCTATCATTGGGGGCAACTCCCCTACATCAATACATCAAAATATATCAAATATCATCATCACTTATCACTATCTACCATGCAAGAGCTCTTGAACTAGAAGCCTCGTCACTCACCCTACGTCGTTGATCATGGCCCCTATATCTCTCTATCTATCTATGCAATAGGGTATTCTCCGTCGACTACTCTGTGAAGTGACTACTGTAACTCAACAAAACAAGAAAATACATCCTATGCTAGAGGACCGCCACATGCCGCCTCTCTATCTCATCATGTCTCCTCTCATGCTTCATCCCTCTCACTCAGCAGCATGGTACATGTCGTTGCTGACTATCACCACTAGCTCAAACAAATGGGCATGCTCACCTGCAATATCATCTACATGATCTAACATGCCTTCACTCATGAGTATGTCAGTGGGCACATTCTACGTCAATGTGCAGATAGATGTGTCCACAATCAATGACCAACATGCATCCCCTACAACCATAAGAACAACACATTAGAGAACAATGACCATTACACAACCAAGCCAAAAATCATACAACATAACTATATAAATACTCACGCTCTTGTTATTTCCACCGCTACACCATCTGAGGGTAGGTGCTTACCCCTCTACTCCTCCTCCTGGTGGTAACCTCATCGCATCCACTAAAATAGGAACAAAAATACCCATCGATGTGAGGCCCACCATGCACGGTATGCCTTTGTACACCCCGCATCATCAACATCTATCATATTTATTGCCACATCTGCCTCGTCTAGCCCTGGAGGTACTAGTTTCCCTATTGTGGGCTTTGGTCTCTCTCCAACCCTCCTCGAGTGCCCTAATAGCTCTAACCCATACATATGGCTCTGGGGGCACGTCTTGGGCCATGAAAACTATCATGAAACCTGCTCAACCTAAAATAACTTGGCCACCCTTGGAAACTGATCCTCTAACCACATAGTATGACGTACACATCATAGCTCTACTACATCCTCTGGCCATCCTCCATAGTCTTGGTATGGCCTCCATATAATGGCCTCTAGCCCCATGTAATCTAGCATAACTCTATAAGTGTATGTGTCCATCTTCCTGCCTCATATACCAACCCACCTACCTGCAAATATATCTAGTTTAGCCCACTCTCCTTGTGGCCCACCAACTGGCCTTAATACTGCAATATTCTCATAGGCCCATACATGCAACAATGTCGTAGCTCAATGCCACCCCCATGCTCCTCCTGTGTAAATTTGTATAGATCTCTATATAAGTGGGCCAATACACATCATGCCCAGGCATACCTAGTGCTCTCTTCCTCTATCTGACGATAGATATCATGCATCTTATATAAGATGCCTACACCACCACCCTCCACTGCAATCGAAGATGCTATCACCATAGAAATAAACATCTACAATCATAGAACCCTTGATCTCAGAATAAAATCTAGGCTAATATGGGCCTCGGTAGGAACTCAAGTCCCCATAAAATATTTCCTAGCAATCCTCAATTGTCTCTACATATCATCCACTATCATAACATGTACCCTCTCACCCACAATAGGTAGTTGTAGTATGCGATACACATCCTCTAGTGTGACTGTCATATCCCCTGTAGGTAACCAAAAGGTGCGAGTATCTACACACCACCTCTCACACAACAATGTAAGCATAGGAATATTATGAGGAACATCCCCCATCCTCACTATGTTTTACAAGTCGGCACGGCCCAGAACATCCCACTCATCATATGACAACCCCAATCTAAGCAATGTACTCAAATGGCATCCACCACGAAACTCTCTCGAATGGATATCCCTTTGTACACCACAAAAAAACAAAAAACATAATGTTAGAGCATCATCCATACACAAACATAATAACCTACAACATCAACACACATTAAAATTTCACATTTAAATCACTCTAGACTCAACTCGCACTCTTTAGACATAGGCACCCAGAAGCAGGACACCAATGCCCATGTCTGGGTGCTCCTGTCCCGAAGGTCATTAGCACCTTCACCACTCTAGTCTAGGTCCAAAACACCGAGAAATTCAAAAACACAAATTTCGCAAAAATTCATTCAAAATGACTAATATCACCACATTTTTTGAAAAAAATCAAGTTTGCCAACTCCATTGTCATAAGTGTGATTTTTACAGGTGATTTATCCATTGCAAGTTTATAGCAACATCCAGAAAAGTTCAACGACATACACGTGACAAGAATTAAAGAAGTGTAAACACCTAGTGACCATATCAGAATCAGTTCTAACTATTTCTGCAGACCAGGGTGCCCAGAACTCAAACCAGGGTGCCCACAGGGCGCCCCTATCCCTCTCCAGGCACCCCAGTCCAGTCAAATCTTCTAGATTTGTAATTTTTCCAGAGCTCCTGTGTGACGGTCTCCCATCTTTGTTGAGCCGGTCTCCACTACACATAGTCCAACAACCTCTGTAAATCAGCTAAGGCTCTTCTAACCCTCTTTGCACATTAGGGTTTCATATTTTATAGCTTAGTTTTCTTGGGTATTATTTCATTATTCCATTATTCATTTTATTTACTACAAATTACATTAGATTAGGCTAGTGTACATTACATTTTAGTTTAATCATTTTGGTGAACCTGACATTCAAAACCCCCTTCCACTTAGGGCTTCTCTTCTCTTATTACTATGGCTCAATCTTCTAAAGAATTTATTGATGCCCATCTTAAATCCCTCAATGATTCATATCATTGAGCATCCCCAAGATCTAGACTTGCTTTTATATGTTTCTCATGAGGAGGCTATAAACCTTGTGGAGCTTAATGCTTATATCACTATTCCCACCACCGTTGTTACTCAACCACTTGCTTCTACTCTTCCACCCATTTCCACCATTCCCGTTTTTGTCCCTACTCCTACTAATCACTATACTCCACCTCTTGTTTCTCATACGTGGCAGGATCCTTCTGTTGGCACTCAAGATCTAGCCTCCCTCTATCAAGACCTTCAAGCGTCAAATTCATCAATTACGACAGGCTACTTCTTGTGCATCTCCATCTTGGATTCCACCCTATTACTGCATACTCCATTTCACGCCACTATATCCACTTATTCACTTCCACCAAATTTTCATCACCCCTAAACTACCTATTTTCAATGGCCATGGTGACCCACAAGAGCATCTCCAAGCATTCCATGTGGCTTGTCTAGATTTGGCAGATGATCACATTCTCCTAGCTAAGATCTTTCCTTGTAGTCTTCATGATTATGTGATGCATTGGTTCTATGACCTACCTATTCATTCGTAACATATTTTACGCATTTGGATGATGCTTTTCTCACTCACTTCTCTATCAATATCAGCTCTAAGAATCTTATGCTCAACTCACACAACTTAAAACAAGGATCTAATGAACACTTAGCGGACTATGTTTTATGATACAAACACAACTTAGCTAAGATGTCTAATGTGCTCACCAACTCTGAGCTTCAGGATTTATTCATTCAGAGTCTACTACCATCTCTTCAAGAAAGTGTTCTCTTTGAGACATCTCCCTCATTTGACCAACTATGTCATACTCTTAAGCTTCACGAAACCAAGCTTTTATCCATTGACAAGCTTAATATCAGGAACAAGCATCATCTTCTACACATTTTCAAAGCAAGTCAACATTTAAACCATCCTCCACAAAACCTACTGACACAAAAATCATTGTCAATGTGGTAGCCACTACCAAAGAGCTTCAGTCACAACCACCTCAGTGCACATTCACCAAATTCCCTATTGCCCCACATCTCATATTACAACAATCTTCTTGAGAGAAATCTTATCACGCTTCCTCCACCACTTGAATTAGACCCATCATGACCAAAAGGAAGAAATTACAATGAGAAATTTTGATGCGACTATCACCAATGTGTGGGACACTCTAAAAATAGGTGTCTCAAACTACAGCACCATCATTCAAGATCTTATTGATAACAACAAGCTTGAGTTTCACAGAGCCTACAAACTCTTGCACCAGTCAATGAAAATCATAAACTCAAAATATTTAATAACTCACTTCCACAACATGACAAGAAAACCGTTGATTCATTGGCTAATCATACATATCACACAGTTCCTCCTCCTACATCGGGGGCCCTTGATTTCTTGGTGGCTAACACTGACATTTCTCCACCAGTTATCTCTTTCTCTGATCATCGATTATCATGCCACATTCTCTTCTAATCACTTATATATTAGTGCCTCTATTAGATCAGTCCCTATCAATAATACTAAGGTTGATCCATCTTGGCCCATTAGTGCATGTTTATATTCCACTCCTCATCAGCTATTGGCTATCCACTATCACAAATTTCATATCTGATGAACAATTCATATGGCATTGTCAAACTTCATGTTACGGTAGGTCCTCTCACTATGCTTGTACCCTTTCTTATGGGACAAGTAGTTGACAGGGTGTGACATGCTCTTAGGTCTCAATTGGATTCACAGGTCTCATCTATCATCTCCATGAATCATTTGCATCTAAAATTCATATCATAACAATCAAGTCATTTCTATCGATGGTGTACCTCCATCTACTCCATGGTCACAACCACCTCTCGCAATGGACTAGTGTATCATCTACTTCATCTAGTACGCCATGGACCATAGAACCTAAAGCACCATCGGCTCCTAGTTCACCTACTTGCATGCAACCTACATGGTCTCATCACTCTATGCTAGTCCAACAAAGAAATATAGGCCCATTCCTCAGATAGTTACTGCAACTCATCCGTAGATCACCACCACATTTTATTCCATGTAGGTGTCCATCACCACCACATTCTACTTCACATAGGTCTCCATCACCTACACATTTTTTACACCCCGGTACACATCATATACTCATCCATCACATGCACATAGGCTTCACTCACCTGCGCAACGTTTATCTGCTATACCACCACTCCTAGAGCATGATCACACACTTTCATCACCACAATCATTGAGTAGAGAACCTTCATCCTTTACTTTCATCGGATAGTTCACTCACCACTACACACTTGGGGGGCATTATGTGTATTCCCCCCAATTGACAACACACATCTTATACCACACACATGCTAGCATCGACATTACCCGATGATGCACTCTTGTGCTTTGGTTCACACTTGACTATTGAGGGCATCCTATACACATGAACCTCACACAGTGCACAATAGACACTACACACATCTTCACACATCTTACATACATACATCCTACATTACATCTTACATCATCTTACTATGCATCTACACATCTTATATCTACACATCTTACATTACATACTATACATCCTACATTACACACTACACATTACACATGACGATTTCTCATCACCACATCTTACACATATTTACACATTTTACTCATCTACTTATACACACTACACTCACTACCTGATGACACACTCTAGTCTCACAGTCCATACTGGACTGTTGAGGGTATACAAATCAAATGGACCTCACACTCACACATTCAACCATTCAACTTTCATCATGTGACATTCCTTTCTATACATGTTATGATACATCATCATTCTTCTAGCATCCATTAGTGATATACACATAGGCTAAATCATCACTTCTTCTAGCATCCTTTAGTGATATATACTTTAGGCTAAATCATCACTTCTTTTGTTATCTTGTTGTGATATATGCTTTAGGATAAATCATCACACATTCTCACACCTCATCTCTAGGTCACATATCATCACTACACATTCATCACATCACACTACACACAACACATAGTTCGACCATTTCGATGATGCACTCTCATTTATGGTTCATTCTTGACTGCTGAGGGGGCATAAATAAATGAACCTCACTGCATATAATTCCATTCACTTAGGGGGCACATGTGGCTCCTATCATTCACTCTGCATTCCATTCCATCCATCCAAACATAGTTACATATCTTGGTTTCATTTATCTTGCTTACATTTACTTGTACATGTTCACTTTATTACACATGCTAGATAGATATATTATATGTCATTATCTTTATCATACACACATGTGCGTTCACTTGCTTTCTAGTTGTGATCGCAGATTATACAGGGCCATTACACGCAACATGGATTCTTGGCACAGTACCTAGTACCAGTCCCACAGTGGCTCCTGGGGGCATCCACTTTCGTACACTACAGGTGTTATTGTTTCATTTTGTACTTAGCACTTTACTTTATCGGATTATACATGCTTTGACATATTTTTTATCTTTCTAACATGCTAATGGGTGCTTCATGTGCAACATTTTTTATGTAGGGATACTTGTTTCCATGGTTATTTGTTACATTGTTTGTACTTGCTTGTCATTGTTTGTCATTATTTGTGGGATTTTCCCTTTGTCTTGTGTGCACACTTGTATGCTTTTGGATTCAGTTGGCCTTGATTGTCTTGAAACACCATGAGTGGTGTCCCATGTTTGCAACCCACTTTTCATGGTCTACATTGTCTTCTTGGGTGTTTACATTATCTACTTACACATTGTTACATAGCTTACACTTGTCTTCTACATGCATGTTTGTTCATACTAACACTTGTTTCCTAGCCACTTGTTTGCATGTGCCTTGGTTTCTACCAAGCACATCCCCTTTCCCCTGTAGGGCACAATTTTAGTGGTTGGTCCTCTTTTGGGCCGCATACTCCTACAGTGACGTCACATGCACCCCCAAAGAGGGGCATCATTTGGGTGAATCAGTCACCCCATACAACAGTTTACACATAATATACAACACAACACAATATTGATACAGTACAGTTCAGGGCTCAAAATCAGACTTGGGTCCTTAGTACAGTGATGCCTTTCCTGGAGCGCCTATAACTAGGGGCAATTACACAATGATTGGGTTCAACACAGTCTACAGAACTCATACACAACGGCTTTTACAGGGCAAGTTTTCCTTAGCACATGTGTTATACACATCATCTACAGTGGTGTTTTAATTCAAGGAGAAGTTAAAGGTTAGAGGATAACACCAGACCTTCCTCTCTACACTACTTCTGTTGTGGCATCGGATCACCCAAAAAACTAGACAATACAGAGATCTCTACAATTTTCAGGAAGTGGTTAAAGGTTGGAGGATAAATTAGACTTTCCTCCCTATACTTCTTCTGGCCAGTGGTGTGAGATCACCCAAAAAACTCACTTCATCGACATTTACAAGATCCTTTCTACACTCTTTCCTCATCATCGGATCAGGTGCACATGTTCCTTTTTCACATTTTCAGCATTTTCTTTACATACATACATGTTTTTTACACACATACATGCATCTTTTACACACTTTTATCATACATGTGTATTTGACTACTTGATTGTCTTCTCTTTTGTAGGTTTGTCTGTATGGGAAGAAATTAGTCAACAACATGCACACACATGACATCAACAACAGTACATCACACACATTGACATTTACACACGTGTTTCTACCCTAGGTTCATTTTCATCACCTTTTTACATTTTGGCATCTTTAGTCTCCACACTCCATCTTTTTATCACTCCACACTTTTGTCTAGTCCCTTGACACATTTTCTACATCAATCTACATGGATATCAGGTACACATCTCTATCTACTTTATGTTACCGAGCATTCTTCTCACCAACATAAAGTGGGGAAAATGTAGACACAAAATCACGCACTTTGAGTCATTATTTAGTCTCGATCACATACTACTATTTGCATGATTCCTAAGTAAGAAAAGTACTAATTAACCCATGTCTTTGGCCACCTTTCTTTGCTTTATGCTTCTACTTTTGGTCTTGCACTTTACTTGCCAGTCTGTCTTTTTATACTTTCAATTTTTCATTCTGGACTTAGGCACCCAGCTAGGATGCCAGCGCTAGGTGCCCCGTCATCCCCTCTGGGTGCCCTTGTCCTCTTTGTACTTTGGTCACACTTTTTGGGTCCTTTCTAGTCATTTGAGCATCTTATCTTTTTGGTAGTCAACTTTTCGGGGTTAATTATGAAATTCAAGCAAGGGAATCATATAAATATAAATTTATGTGATCATAATAAGGGACCAAGCACTAAGCATATACTATCTCCACCTAAGGTTGCATCCATCAAAGGCATCTATAGCTCCATTTGCATCCATCTAGCTCCATCACAAGGCACAAAAGGTTGGTTCATCTACATCACACTTCATAGGAGGGGAGTCTATTGTTTCCATGCACACATTATTTACATTCTACATCTAGTTACTTGCTCGCTACTCACAAAGTGCGACTGGCACAAGAGTAACCTAGGGCACAATTCTGCACACACACACACCTAGAACTATATTGGGTCTGAGATGTAGTGCAATGCTCAGTGATAAGTCCATCAATTTGGTAGCTGAGGACAATCTGACCCCTTCATATGCATCTTTATTTTTTAGGGTTTTGATGTTTTGTTTGGGGTTTTGCAGGTGATTTATCCATTACAGGTTTATAGCGACATCCAGTGAAGTTCAATGACATACACATGACAAGAAGCAAAGAAGTGTAAACACATAACGACCATATCAGGAGGTTCTGACCATTTCTATAGACCAGGGCCCAAAACTTAGACCAAGGGCACGCACCCCTATCCCTCTCCAGGCACCCCAGTCCAGTCAAATCACTTAGATCTACAATTTTCAGAGCTTCTGTGTGACGGTTTCCATCTTTTTTCAGTGGTCTCCACTGTGACACAATCCAACAACCTCTATGAATCAACTAAGGCTCTTCTAACCCTCTTTGCACATTAGGGTTTCATATTTTCTAGCTTAGTTTACTTGGGTATTATTTCAGTATTCCATTATTCATTTTTATTTACTGCAAATTGGCATTAAGGAGTTATCATAGCTTTAAATCATTGACAAGACCTAGAAAATAATAATGGACATCGTAAATGTTGTACTTTTGCACCAGATGATCCTCCATTTCCATAACAATGTTGCTAGCGGCGACCTTGCCTTTCCCCACCCTGGTTCTCATTTATTTATTGTCGTTGTTTTCCCCCTTTTCCATATTCTTGGCAATGCTGTGAAAATTACAATGCAAGTGTTCGACAGAGATGTGAATTAATATCCCAAACTGCATGCGTGAAAGATCAACCAACACATTCCCAAAGGATATGCACATTAAATCCCAGAGACGGAAATTGATCTAAATCTACATCATTAATTATTGGGGGAGGTGGGGGTTCAACACATCAGCCACTTGTGTTGATGTGGACAACCCATCATTTTTAATTGAATCTTCCATTTTATTTATTTAATCAAGAGGTGAGATAATACTAATCCTAATATTCACCTCATTTTCCACCCCTAAATTAGCAAGCTTATCTTCCACCTTATTAACTACTTTGGGATGTGGGTAATTATCTTGTTATTGAGAAGCAATGTGCATTCCTCCAAAATATGGTGTAAGTTCAATTGGTCATCTTTCTCTTTTGTGATTGTGTTGATGATCATTAGTGAATCACCTTCCACCATAAGATTGTTCTAATTTTTTTCATTAGCAATTTTAAGACCTCGCTTAAAAGCCTTGGCTTCATAAAGGTTATTCGAACAATTGTCGAGAGCTTCAGTGAACCCAAGAATAGGTTTCCCTAGAGAGTTGCAAAATATGCCACTAGCACCAGCTCTTCTCGGGTTACCTTTTGTGGCACCACCATCAAAATAATATTTGATAAAATTACAAGGAGTGCACCATTTACTGTGTAGTTTGTTTTTTCTTTTCATTCAACCCCATTATCAGGGAAAATTTAAACGAGGGATGTACCCCTAAGCGACATGCAAATACCCCACTCCACATGCCATGGGTAAATCAAGATATGAAATCCTGGGGGTTGGGTTTGAACCTGGGTTGTTGGCTCTATAGGCTAAGCACCCCGCCAGTTCACCACAGGGTCATCCCCATGTTATGATGATTATTAATAGGTTAATATTGTTCATAATATGTGTAAGATCTATAATGGTCAGTATTACGATAGTTTTTTGATAGCATTATATGATATATAATAACATTATAGATATAATATAATAGCTTTCTAATGAAAATAATGATACTACAATATATACAATCTAATGTACTAGTCTCTCCAGAGACATCTGATAAAATTGGAACAAAATAGAGAAGATTAACATGGCCCCTGCGTAGGGATGACACGTAAAACTTATGAGGAGGTTCACTTAGTTATGTAACGATGCATCGACACACATACAAATCAAGGAATGTTACTTTTAACATCGTTTTAGCACACATACAATCGAGTTAAGGCTATTTATGCATCGTAGGTTCAAAACAAAAAAATGTTTGGTTTTTGGGTTGAAATTTTAGGGGCATGACATTTATTTTATTTCTTCTCGTATTTTTTTTCCTTTAATCCAACTTTCATTTTCTTATTTTCTTTCTTGGAATCCTACTTCTACACTATTAGCTCCTTTATTGCCTTTATTTTAGCCTTTGCGACTTCATGTTGTCATTATTTTTCTCCTCTTCCTTCTCCTTCTCTTCTTGTACTTTATTTTTTGCCTCAATGGCCTTATTGTTTTTCATGCTCTAAGTTATTTGGGGCCTTAATGGCCTTATTATTTTTTACTTCTTCGACTATCTATTTTTGGGAGTATATGACCTTCTGATTTTTTTCTTCTTCATCTATCCATTTTTAGGCCTTTGTAACTTTATTACTTATTTATTCTTCTTCCCTTATAAAATTTTCCTTCTCTATTAATATTTATTTTTAGGCCTTTAATGTGGCCACTTCAATATTTTTTTTTATTAATATTCTTGTATTTATTTTTTTAATTTATATTTTCTATCTTGTCTCTTCCTCTTCTTATTTGATCTTTTCTAAATATTTCGGTTGATTTTTTTGTATACAAATGTTCCTCATGATGGTTTTTGGTCTTGTGTTATTCTTCTTACAACTCTTATATTTTTATTCCTCTTCAAGGGTTAATTCATTTCTGTCCAATCTCGTTGCAATTGAGTTGTATTTGTGGTTGCCTTATATTTTTCCCTCATAATTATTTTGGCTATGGGGATAAGGATTTTTTATAATATTTATTGTAATCAATAGGGAGCTCTTTTATGTACTTTGTTATTTCCTCAATATTTTTCATCTTCACTTCTTAAGATGCCTTCTCATATGTATTATCTATTGTATATAATCCACCCCTATCCCACATTGATCTAGAGGTGTACATATTTGTTTCAAAGGTTCATCATCATCACTCATGGGGTTAAATGGAATTATCGATTCTTATTATGTGGGTGAACTTTCCTCCTCAATGTCCTCCATAATTATTTCCTTCTTTTGTATATAAGAGAATAATTTCTTTCGACACTTTTCAATGGGTGTTATTTTAGTTACCAGCATACTCTTTTAGTGGATTTCTTAGGGAGACACCATTTCTCTTCTTGATTTACCTTCTATTATTTTCACAGACTTAATCTGACAGTCATGGACACTAGGGTATTTCCATTTTTGTTAGATAGGGGTGTCTATATATTTTGTATTTGTGGTTTCTCCATTATTATTCTTGTGAACGTACCAAGTATTGGACCAAAAATTCTTATTATTTGTCATTGCGGTCTATCCCCAAACTTATACTTTCTTCCCCTATTTCTTTATTCTATATTATGTTATTATCAATCCCTTAACCTTGTATGTTTAGCAACCTTATCTCTATCTCTTATGCATCATATGTGTGTGTACAAGAAAGGATGTCCCTTAGGGAGGCCTCCATTTTCTATTTAGGTTTCTTCTATAATCTCATACATGTTCTGTAGATTTGGTTTTGTGTTAGCTACTGATAAATTCCTTATATATCATCTATCACATTGTTTACTTGATCATTTGTCACCTTGTATGGTAACAAACTTATTGTAAATGTCTATGGAATAAATTGGTGGATGTAAATATTGTCAACATCCACCATGAATACAACTTCATTGTCATACCGAACCACTTCCTGGTCAAAAATACTATTTCCTATTATTACCATACCTATAATACATTCTCCCCATTTTAATAACGATGTTATGGTATTGAATTTTTTTACAGTTTTTATTTGTTCTTTATTTATAGCCCTATTTATTTATCCTCTATCCAAACTACTTGTTCTTCCTTCTACAACACTATATTCGTAAAGTTCATTTTTACCTAAATTCATTTTTTATACGTTATCATTGTATTCTTTAAGTAGAATCTCCTAGAGATTTTATTTGAATTCAATCACCACCATATCATATGCCATTATAGAACTCTTGGGGTGTGTTGCATAATCTCTATTAGTGTGGTATAATTTTCATAGAACCTCCTTAATTATGTATCTTAATGTTTCCTTTGGGATGTTGCCTATTAATACTCCTCTTTTGTTTATAGTAGTCCCCAAAAACCTTATAATAATATTTTCTATAGACTTCTTTTCCAATCAATGCACACTATTCTCATCTCTCTTCAATCATATGACCTTCTACATTACCTTCTCTATTATTTGTTGTGTTTTCTAGATATGGAATTTCGTTGTGTAGTTGGTTAAGCAATATTTTTCTTCTTTTTTCTGCCAGGATAAAGTAGGGAAAGTTGTTCCAGACGTCTACCTTCTGGAGCATAAATACCTTTGTATGTTCCTTCCATTGTACCTTATCTGTATGTGATTTCACTTCAACCAAATATTTTCTATCTATATGCATTATTTCATGTTCTATCTATATAATTTTGGAGTGGTCCTGTATTGTTGAACATTAAAGTAATATGAAAATTTGTATGGAATGTGCTAAAATGCTCCTTCTACATCAATAACACGGGATTTTTTACTTTGTTGCCTTCACTTTGGGCAGTTCAATTCACTCTCCATCTATGAGATTTAAGAATCCCCTATTTTTCTTCAACATCTCACAAACCCTAGCTTTGTTCTCTTGTATTTTCCTAAGAGAATTTTTAAGCATGGAAGCAGTTTAAAATTTCATCAAAGTGTACATACATTGAATTTTTTTGCATTAACTAGTTTTTTATTGGTAAAATAAGGTTGTTGGGTCCCTCACCTTTCATTAAATAACATGAAGATTTGTACCAAAAAGGATGAGTAAGAATTCACTCCAAATAAAGAATCAAAAGTAGTGCTTCCCAAATAGGTTATGGAAGTAATACTCTCCTCATTATTAAAAAATGCCTCATAATTCATTCATCTCAAAGAACTTAGAAGAAAGCGAGGAAATCCCAACACTATTGTAGGAATAAATCTTAAGAAAGTAGTGTGGTAGTATATATCTCATGGTATAATAGAAAATATTATCTATATCAAGTCTAAAAAATTTCTCAACGACTGCAACCCATAATATTAATTATATTACCTCTATAATTCCTTCAAGATCCACTAAACAATCACAACACCATCCTTCATCATTAATATGATAGCCAAATAAGCATCTATTGTAGTTACAGATCAAAGCAGAAACATAAGTTCACAACTAAAAAACCCGAGCAATTTTTTAATTATTTCCCTAGACAACCTAAAAGCTTGCAAAAATTTACCAATACTTACTTTTATCTTAACCCCCATTCCCCTGTTTGAGTTATCCCCACCTTCTTAGACACAAGCCTCAACGATAGAAACTCAAATCTACCACCATTCCTCTCGTTTTTAAAATTCCAACAACACAACATACATCATTAATTGTTCCTTGAAAAAAACTCCCCTAAAAATATTAAAGAAATACTTATCCTTGAGGAGATGAAGTGGGGTGAGACTCACCCATATCATATGAAGATATTCCTCTTAGTCAAAGAATAAAATTCTACCACCTTCTTTTGACACCCCATCTTAATGGCCTCTAATAATTCCACAACTTGTTTTTCCACCATTGATTGTCTCCCCCTTTTCTTACTCATAAGAGAAGAAAAAGGCATATCATTCCTTACCACCTTGGTCTAGAAAATAGAAAGATGAGGAACACTTTCTGAATATGTGTCCTTTTTATGGTGTTTGAATCCATAAACCATCTTTGTTTCTCAAATTTTGATACGAAACCTTTTCAAAAAAATATGGCATGTCAAATACCCCTTTCCTCTCCAAACTTTGTTCCAATGTCTCATCCATCTTAAAAACATTCAATTGTAATTGCACATTTGTATCCATCAATATTTTGGGATGATTTCTATACAAATTTTCATTAACATCCTTTATGGCTGAAGATTCATATTTGATCTTGTCTATCGAGGAGCTAGGAATCCAAGAAAAATGGAAGGTTGCAATTCAATAACCTTTAACTACTTTCCAACTTCCATAGATGTCAATCTTTCGGAATAAGTACCATCCAAAATTTCATCCAAATCATGTGTGTAGACACTAAATCACACACTTGGGTACATTTCTAAGTCCTAATAACATATTTACATTCATATGATTCCTAAGCAATAAAAGTACTAATTGACCATTGTTTATGGCCTCTTTGCTTTCTTTTTGGTTTCCTTCTTGGTCTTACACGCCCCACTGCCTAGTTTGAATTTTGTCACTTCAGTTTCTATGAGTTTGGACACCAATGCCCAGCCAAGATGTCAGCGCCCAAGAACCCTTGTCCCCTCGTGGTGCCCCAATCTCTTTGTATCTTACTCACCTCTTTTGGGCCTCTTCTAGTTTTTGGGCATCTTGATTTCTTATTGATCGGTCTCTTAGTGGTTAATTATGAAATTCAAATAAGGGAATCATATAAATACAATATTATGTGATCAAATTAAAGGACCAAGTTCTAAGCATCTATTATCTTCACCTAAGGTTACATCCAAAGGCATTCTAAGAACATCAAAACATCCATCTAGCTATTATTTAAGGGACAAGGGACTGCATTTTCTGCATACACTTCATAGGAGGTGAAGTTCAATTTTCCATACACACATCTACTTACATTGTTACATCTAGATATTATTCGCTATCAAGTGAATCTTACACAAGATCCTCGTAGGGCATGATGCTTTCACACACACACATGAGAACTACATGGAGTCTGAAATGTAGTGCAACACCCATATCATAAGTTCACTCAGTCAGGTGACCCTCGGGGTCAATTTGAATCCCCATGTGCATCTTTTTCTTTTTAGGATTTGTTGTGTTTTGGGGTTTTGAAGGAGGCCTTTTGTTTTACAGGTTACATGTGAATTCTACAAGCATAGTGCAACACACAAGAAATCAACAGCGAAGACTAGCGACATGACGAAAACTAGTTTCAGAGCCTCTACACAGTCACGGGAACCTAGACAGGGTCTTTGGTGCTTAGGCGCCCTAATATCATCCCAGGGGCCCTAGTATAGTCTATTATGGAAATCACACAATTTTTTGGGTATGGTGATGATAGTCTGTAATCATTTTTCATCAATTTTTTGGCTCCGTACACTTTGGGATTTATCGCAAATCACCTAAGTCTTCTTTCCTCCATCTTGCACTTATGGTTTTAATTTATCATTTGCTTATTGCTTGTGTTAGATCGGTGCTTTATTGTATATTATCATATGTGACTCTAAAATATCCTCTAGGGTTTAATAAAATTCAATATTTGTTAAATTCAACATATAACCTTATTTGTACACCAAAAGTGTTCCGTAGTAAAATGTTAACTTTAGATAGTAAGTGATCTAATGATTTCAATGCTACATTAATATATTTGTTGATTTAAGTCACTTTTAGTTTCAGACTTTAAGGTGCATTTGAGCCGTCACATTTTTGCCAAATTTTTGGTAACGTGAGTTGCCTTTAAGGCATGATTATGTCACCTTTACATTGTACAATGTAAAGGCAGCTTAATTGTGCTCTATTACGCCTGACCTAAAGGGCAACTTTTACTATCTAGACTCAAATCGACTATAAGACCAGAGAGTATCATGAAATATAAAAGAACACTCATAAGAATGTCTTAATCCACGGAAAACATTGAGAATAACACATCATCCTTCATTGCCCTTGATTATACAATGGACAATAAGGATTACACATCAGACACAATATGTGGAAAACATTAAAATTCACATACACCAAGGGTGGGATGAGATGGAAGCACATATTCCTATCATTTTTATTGCCTTTAGAACTTCTAGAGGAAAATAAGGATGGGAAGGACTGCTAAAAATGATGAGGCTAAAATCACTATGAAGTATAAGCACTAGGTCAATGGGATTCATAACTTCAATTCTCAGTGGAATATAAATGTTCAGTCCAAACATCATATAAATGTGCAAGTTGAATTGGTCAACTAACTAATAAAAACACACCCTAGAAAAATGGTAAACAACCCATTGATTGATTTCAATCTTGCAAATAAACGTATGTAATAGATAAACTCTTCGGAATATCCATTTCAATTAAATGATTCCACATTGCATTTTTTGACTCTCTCATTTTGAAGTTCTGAGGGTGTGATATGCAAGAGCAAAAATCTTGGTAACCGTGTTTAGTGGTGCAGGGGTATCATGAAAACATTAGGATGGAATTGTAGAGGCACTGCAGGAGACACCCAAACAGTGCATACTAAGTTTTTTTTTCTGAAAAACAACATGAAGATCACCTTTGGGGGTTCAAACCCAGACATATATTTTATACCAATAACCACAACAAATACACATGCTACAACAAAAACTGCTTTATTTGTTCTTATAAATAATATATGTGGACTGAACAATTGAATCATTTTTCAAATTATTCCACTTCAGCATGGAAGAATTGTGTACCTTAGTTGAATCGCCAACATTCAAAACAAGAAAATGGGAAAGATGTTTGACAATCAAGAAATTCCTTTGATCGAATTGTAAAGTTGGCATCATTCTTCGATCATCATATTAATCTACAACTCTGGCGCAAAACTGGAGTTGGCTCTTCCAGGGTTTCCCCCCTCTAACCAGTCATACTGTGGCCTTTTTGGGATCTTCTAGAATTTATTGTTATAGTCTCTCCTAGGGTTTTTCACCCTCTGGGCATCCCCTATATAATGACCTCTCCATCTTCAAACCTAGTTGTTTCAACCATGGCAGGACATAGTGGAGTGAGCAATGGCACCACCTGGTGAAGCACCCAGGAAATTCATCCCGAAGGTTTTTCACGAGGTAATCTCTCTCCTCCAGATGTAGTTCTACCCATTCTTGAATTTAATGTTGTTTGTCAATGGTTAGAAAAAAATTTCCTCATTGGGTATTTTGTGGGTCGAATCCCCTCTGAAAGCATGCTTAAATCCTGGGCTAACACATTCTGGACCCCTCATGGGGTCCATCTGGATAGTGTTCAAAACATGACCAAGGGTTTCTTTCTTTTTCATTTCTCTGACCCTACTAACACACCCAATATTTTGGCTAAGCAAGCCACTTGGTATGTCCATAACTTGTTACTTGTGTTAACACCCTGGCACAAGGACTTTGTGGTATATGAGTATACCATCCTTAAAGTGCCTGTTTGGATTGAATTTCCTTGTCTTCCCTTGCCATGCGTTCATTTTCTGCCACAAATTACCACTTCGCTTGGGTGGGTAGTATGCCTGGAAGCTGATAAGTTTTACCATGCTCATCCCCAGAAGTGAGTATGTGTTGAGATTGATCTCTCGCAGGACCTCAAAGAATTTTTGGATATTCAAATGGATGATAAACGCTACTCCCAGCGGGTCATGTATATCAATCTACCCAACACTTACTTCCGTTGTCAAGTGTCTGATCACAAGATCAGGGATTGTCCACTTTATGTCCCCCTGTAACCGCCTTGTGGAAAAAATAGATCCTGAGCCAGTCAAACCCCAACAGGAGGAAGGTTGGCAAGTTTCTGGGGGCCGGTGAAACAAGAACAAAGCCTAGAAATCCAAAGCCTCTGGCTCCCATGGCCATCGGGAACCAACTGTTAAGGAACATTCTAACAATACTCAGGCTAAGGAGCCTACAATTGTTGCTAAGGAACCAACTGTTACTGCTAAGGAACCAGGTACTGCTTCCATTTCAGCTACCCCATTACCAAAGTACTCCAGCATGCCCCTTGCTGCGTTGGTTCTCATGGACCAGAAAAATTATGTTTCTCACGTCCCCATCTCGCATTCAGTTCCTCTGCTACTGTCAAGCAACTCACAAGGGCCTTCCAAACGACCCCAAAGTCCACCTCGCATCTCTTGGGACCATAGCCCAGCACACATAGTGTGGATTCCACTAAAGCGGAATACAACATTGAGTACGCCAAATAGAAAAAAATTTGATCTACAGGATTTTTTGCAGCATAACGTTGCTCGATTCTTACACAATCAATATGATGCCCTTGAGGGCTTAGAGGATGGGGATATGGCTCTTGACCAATGTTTCCCATGAATTGTTTATCTTGGAATGTTAGGGGTCTCACATGACTCCTATCGTAAGTATGTGGTGTAAAACTTGACAACAATGTGCAAATCTGGATGTTTTGTTTTTGCAGGAAGTTAAAATTATAGGTTTTCAGTTGTAGATGGTATGCAAATCCATCTAGCCTGACAACTTGGCTTTCTATAGCAATCATGAAGTAGGGCATGGGGGATTAATTTCACTTTTTTCCCCTAAATGGTGGCCCTTATTAATTGACCATGGAATCGACCCCACCAACATTGTGTCATATGGGTCCTCTTTAATATTGAGGGCTGCCCTTTTGGGCTTATTAATATTTACACCTCGAATGATGCTTCCGAAAGGGCCGATCTGTGGTGGTGGATAGCCAACTCCATTCCCGATGCCTACTGGGTAATAAGTGGAGATTTTAATATGGTTGAGTCCCCAAATGATAAATGTGGCCACCTGCCTATGAGGTGGACACCTGGTGAAAGGGAAGCATGGTACTTCATGTGAAATAAATTTGGATTCTTTAATCCTAACACATCTCACTTTCCCACCTCTGTAGCTTGGTACACGTGGTCTAATCTTCATGGAGGGAAATATTGCATCCTTAAACAGCTTGATAGGGCCATGCTGTCAGCTCAAAAAAAATTGAGTTTGATAGCATTTATTCCATGCTAGTGGAGGTTATGCCTGACTTTGTCCTTTTGGACCACTCCCCTATACAATTTCGTATCTGTTGGCATGATGTGCGCCCATTTTTTCATAAAGGCCAATTCTTTCTTAATAGGGCCTTGATGCAACATGGCCCCACTGTCAATCATATCAAACAGATTTGGAATTTAATTCCATGACCCAGTCACTGTCAGCAATTTCATCCACCTATGCAAACCAGCTGGTTACAATGGTGGGAAGATGTGTTGACTCAGACTGGTCAGATTTCTTAGAATCTATGACCACCAGCTGGAAAAAATTTGGTGCCGCTCATACATCTGCTAACACCTCAACTCTCAGTCGGGTGAAAATGGCACTTCAAGGAGATCCCTTCTCTGACACTCTGCAACTGCAAGTTGCAACACTCTGGCATCAAATCAAAATTGCGGACAACTATAATGCCAGAGGCGCTCAGATCTGGGCTCAAATGCATTGGCTCAAGATTGGAGATCGGGTCTCAAAAGAATTATTTCTTTCTCTTCGAGCTAGAAATCCTTCCCAACAGATCCGAGCTATCATGGACAATGGAGCTCGAATTACTGACCCACAACTTATGTTGCAAGCCTTTGTGTGACATTACAAGCTTGTCTTTCAAGCTCAGCCACCCTCCATAGCTTGTCTGAGCCTCTCTTGACCAATGTTTGGGGGTTGTGCCATGTAAGCTTTCAGAGACTCAGAAGGTGATTTGAAAAATAATTCTCACCATTGAAGACCTCCATTAAGCCACTATGTAAATGGCTAATGATAAAGTGTCAGGCTGCGATGGATTCCCTTGTGAATTCTATAAAACTCTCTGGGATTCTGTCGGGAAAGACCTTTTTCAGGTCTATCTTGAAGGGTTTCAAAACCACTCCCTAGGGCCATGCATTAACAAGGGGAACATTAAGTTTATCCCTAAGCAAGGAGATCCTGAGAAAATCACTTGTTGGTGGCTAATTACGCTATTGAATGTCTCCTACAAAATCATTGCCAAAGTGTTAGCTTGTGATTACGCAATCTTTTGCCTATTATTATTCAGCCAGAGCAAACAGGCTTCATACAGGGGAATTTCATCCTAGATAACATCATCGCGGTTTGGGAAGGCATGGAATGGGCTCACAGATCTCATCAGGTTGCCATGTTTATCAAGATTGACTTTGAGAAGGCTTATGATTGAATTGAATGGTCTTTCATCCTTGTCATGCTTCAGGCCCTTGGCTTTGGACCCATTTTTATTCAAACCGTCAATATGCTCTTTGCAGATGCATCTACTCAAATTTCTATCAATGGCCTTAGCTCAGAGCCCTTTAACTATTTTGGTCTATTAGGTAAGGTTGTCCTCTTGCCCCTGCACTTTATGTGTTGGCGGCGAAGGATTTGGTTATCTCTTAGCCCATGCCAAAGCACAAGGTCTTGTGTGTGGAATCTCGCTACCTGATGAGCCCAATTCTCAACTCCTCAATGGGCATTTTGTGGATGATTCCTTCCTTACGCTTATCGAGGATGAGAACAAAATTTGCAATGCTTTGGATACTTTCTAGCCTAGCTTCTGGCTCATCCATTCAATGGCAAAAAACTCAATGTTACAGGCAATCTTTCCTTCCTACGCCAGACTGGCTTGCCAAATTTGATTGGAAAATTCTGCAGCATGGTGATATTTTCAAATTTCTAGGTATTCCTTTTGCTTTTCAAGCCTCCCGGCTGATCTATGGCATTATGCCATTCAATGAGTGGTGAAAAACTGGAATACTAGCTTACTAGGCCTTTGTCTCTGGCTGGAAAATTCCAAATTTTCTCTAAAGTTCTTGGCTGCTACCCATGTCTACTACTGGTCTTGTTGGGTTCCTTCCAAGGCCTCCATCCAAAAGCTAGAAAATCTGCTCAAATATTTCCTCTGGGCTAATGCCTCTACTAGAAAAGGTTTTCATCGAGTAGCTTGGGATATATGTTGTCTTCCTCGCAATTCTAGAGGCCTTGGGCTTATTCACATTCAACGCCAAGGGAAAGCTCTCTGTGCTAAGTGGATTATCAGAAGCATCACTAGCCAAGAAGCTTGGAAAGTTCTCATATGGCATGGCATCAAGAAAGGCTCTCCTTATTGCCGCCCTGCATGGAAAGGCTTAGGGTTTGTCAATTTTCTCATCACCCCTATGCCTGTCAAAATCATTGGCACTTTTGTGCTTAAAAGTATCTGGAAAGTGTGGGAATGTGTCAAACCCTGATTTTATGGAAAGGGGATGGATTTTGCAATGGGTTATCTCTTAACCAGCAATCTCTCTGGTGGTCACCGATTTTTCAATCCCAAGATCAATGCTTAGCAGAGGTCCCAGGAATCTCGCATGCTCAAATTATTCAAGCATAGAATTCACACCATCGAGGACTTCTTCTACAAGAACACAATCCTGGTTATCTTGGCCAAATTTTAAAGCTCTATTTTGGCTTTCTAACCAAGATCAGGATACTTTCAATATTGTGATCAATTCGTTCTTGATCACATGCTACATAAGATTTTGTGCACTCCTCTCGCCCTTGGTGGATAGACTGGAAGTGGTATGTTGATACTCCTTTCTGTAACTATAAAGCCACCAAAGGCTATCGATGGCTCTCACCCCATTTTCCCATGGTGGAAAAACTTAATACTCGTTGGGGAATTCATGCCACTCTGTCTACCTAGGGTAGACGGTTTGAGACTATTTGGACTATATGTGTGGAGCCCAAAATTGCTCACTTTCTTTGGTGTATTCTACACCAAGGCCTTCCTATCGGGGCCCGTCTTGTTCAAATTGGGATTCCAACTCCCAAATGCCCCTTCTGTGGGCATCTAGAAATGATTTTGCATGTCTTTTGGTTCTATCCCAAAGCTCAAATTGCCTGGAACTGGATCCATAATTTTTTCTTTCCCTCACGGCCCCACTGTTTCACTTGGCAGCATATCCTCTTGGGAGACAATCCCAAACTTCTACCTATGTTCACCCAGATTTGGCATGTTTTCAGAGGGGAGATTTTATTTTGGATATGGAAAGAAAGAAATGCTTTTTTCTTTGCTAATTCTGCAGTTGATCAATCTTTCTAGATTTATAATAAATCTATGGTGATCTCCAATGTGCTTCTGCAGATTCAAGTCCAAGCAAACAAGGTGGCACTGGAGGTAGACCACCTCCAGACTCTACTGCAACACTAGGGGGAAGCCCCATGCAATGTTTTCTGAGTGCCTCCATCTCCCACCAGGTGCTCCTTGCCTTCAGCCTATGGAGGCCGATGCAACAGATCCCAGATCTATGCCTTTAGTCGCACCCGCCACTCTCTAGGACCGAGTCATTGGCATAGTCATTCATCTTGTGTGCCTTCATGGTCAGGGCTCACCACCGCACTCCTCATCTTGCCATCAGGGCTGGGGTTCACCACCTCGGAAACATGGGTGGGGGTCTCTACCACATTCGTCAGCTCACCAGTAGGGTTGGGGCTCTCCTCTTGCCATCACTTCACACCAGGCCGCTTGGCAACTAGCCACCACCCCTGCCATCCTCTGGAAAATTCCCATGCATCTCAGCCTCACCATTCCTACGTGTGAGGAAGAAGACCCTGAGGAAGAGCTTGCTGTTGGCTGGGAGATTCCAGACACTGGAAAAGATCTACCTAGTTTGGGGTGGCTGGATGATAAGGATCCACCCACCTCGGGCATGTTTGCAGCTACTTCTTGAATTTTCCTTTGTTTTTTTTCAGGAACGATGTTTTTTGTTTTGTTGTACTTTCCTAGGCTCGGCCTAGTTTGACTTTTGTTGTTCTAGGCTCGGCCTAGTTTGTTCATGGTTTTGGGGTGTGCTCTCATACCTCCCACTTTTTTGTTGAAATTTATCTTGTATCTTATTGCATTAATATAATATAAGATCTTTTTCATTATCATATCTACAAATTGTAATGTGCTCAACTCTACTGTGATGCACTGTTTATTTTTCTAACTTTATTAGAACACACATATTTGGGTTATATGAAATGTTAACCGCGAACATGCGTGACGATATAGGGAGAACGGTTGAGATTTGTAATTTTAAATTAATATATCTTTAATATAATGACAATTATTGGATTTAGAAGTCAACATGAACATTATTAGAGATTCTTTCTAGTTTCGGTATATTAATGGGTGGATTCAGTTAAAACTAAATCTTATTTTAATCTAATTGTATCTTTAAAATGGTTTCTTGATTACAATGTAAATGTGGGGATATGCTTTTGTTTATGCATTCTTCTCATGATTCATTAGTAGGATGAGCGAGTCTTTATGCACATAAGCACGAATGCAAGCACTTTGTATTATATTATAGGGAACACTTGGTTTCTTTTGAACATTTATAAGTTGTAGGAGGAATTCATGCTAAGATAACTTTTCTCCTTTTTAATTACTAAATCAGCTTCAAGTCGACCCTCAACAATATGTCGAGACAACAAGATAAAAAATCATGTTTTAAGGTAAGTGTTTGTTTGTATTTAATTCAATATACATTACACACATTAATATGTTGGGACATTCATATAGACACCTAAATTTGTACATGACAAAGTAAATGATTTAATCTCTAGTGAAATGACATGTGTTTATTGATATTTTATCGCCGTCTAATTTAGGCTCTTTTCAACAGTGGGGTGAGCCGTCAAATGTCATTTTTGAACTTTGGACATGTTACCATTTTGTTGTATACTCGATTTAGCAAATTTTCTACTTTGTATTGGGGTCAATTTTTTTTATAAACTTGATCTGAACTGATCTCATAGAGTCCTAAAAATACTGAACAAACTTTATTCAAAAAATACTATGGATGCACTACCTCTTTGTATATTGTAAACTCTATAAAATACATGTTTGATCATTTTATATGTGTTTGGTTACTCGAAGTTTTGTTTGTGGGGAATAATTTTCTGGATTACAAAAACCATTAAATAAGTGGGACACATTTAT
The DNA here is from genome assembly GCA_019776745.2 of Taxus chinensis. Lineage (NCBI taxonomy): Eukaryota > Viridiplantae > Streptophyta > Pinopsida > Cupressales > Taxaceae > Taxus > Taxus chinensis. Next base: position 815,402,402 of record CM034146.1, read on the forward strand.
ATTGCTTCGACCCAATGTTCCTTGAGAACTGATATCTTCTAAATTTTGACACTTCATGATTCTTCTTTGTTTACCGTGTCAATGACTAACTATAATTCACCTTGTTTCTCTTTTCCCGTTAAATGTAATTAGGTGAAACATCACCTTTTGCTTATCTTTGAATACATTAATAAAAATCCCTAATCAAGGAAAAAAACACAAATTAAACTACAAACGCCATGACAATTTATTTGCCTAATTGTTAAAAACCTCCGATGCTCTTAACCACCATACCTGGTAGAACGTACTTTTCCCACTATTTTTATAATGCGGGACATGATCAATGTCATAAGCATTGTGACCATTTTCAGTACCCACATTCTGGCACATGTTTAATTAAACCGTTATGTTTGTTTTCTTCTAAGGCATACATATTTCCATGCCTTAAATTCGGTTGTGACTTGAGTATCTATGAAGGCCTTCTCACCCAAGGATATAGTCGTGTGCATTCGCATGTCAATATAGTCCTGAGAGCTTTGAATCAAACAATGCATACTGCACTTACATCAAATGCCGATTAAGAATAATCAATATTCGATCTCCTAAAAAATCAATTGATCCGCTCCTTGACTTCAAATTGAAGTACTAAGTCGTAGAATCAATTATAATCCTGGAAGCATCCCCCTGCCAAAATCTATGAATGCAAACATTTACGCCGGTTCCATCCTAGCCTATTCACTCAGTCTGCATGCGCATTGAAAATATAGGGATTGATCACCGCCTTACATACACCAGATGTGACTGTAGACTTGCATTGAGTGATGCCTTGCAGATTTTTTCAACTCATAAAGAGCTTGATCTCCATCTTCAAGGAAGATTGACGCCCACCATAGATGCCCACGTTATTCAACCTGCATCGGAATAAGGGTTTTCCAGCGGATTTGGGCAATGAGGTTATAGTTTTGGGAGATCAGCATTGTTAGTGATTCACCTGAAAAAAATAAAAATTGATGAAAGGCCCTTACAGATTAGGGCACAAAGAATACATTCATAAAGAAAGATTCACCCTTGCACAAACTACGTACATAAAGTATAATTAGTGCCACTAATTGGGTCAGGATTTGAATCATTTTCGCCCCTTTTCGTTCTCACGATGACACAGAGCAGCTCCATCTTAAAATGTGGTTCGATCCGCCGATTTGGTCGATAATATTACCGCTGCGGAACCTGTACCACTAAAAAAACTAGTTAATGACCAATATTTTATCTGTCCCTCCCGTATATTACGTATTCAAAATGATGTTCTGTGTAATGACAATGCAGAAAGTGACGCAAATTGAAACGAGCCACTTTTGCAAGTCACCTTTGCATCACTTCACTCGCCGAAATTACCAAAAATGCACCCCATGCTGCCCAAAATTTACGATCTTGATTTTCAACTCGGCGAGATACTTTTAGCGGTTAATGCACGCAGAGATATTAATATTATGGTTTTCATGGTGAATATGCTGCATATGGTTTTATTGATATCGAGTATCTGCATCTCTATGGTTCTCCATCTCTAAGCAGATACAAGGGATCAATATTGCAAATAATTATTTTTTATTTCCGTGGTCTTTCTACACAATATTTTTGCTTCCAGGCTTTCCACTTCCTGTTAACTCGGAAGTGAAAAGGCGTGTTGTAGGATCTCGTCGCCCAGGCCGGATATGAGATGAAATTCGATCTAATAAAGTCCATTTTAGTTCATCGTTGGCCCTCAAACTTGCACACGTTCCCATGTGTCATTTTTTTTGCAACCATTCGTGGACTTCACTTCCGACTCGTAATGCTTTCATTAGAACGTGCTAAATGACCTTCACATTCATGTTTGTATTACATCCTGAACTGCCTTGCCATGGGAGACACCAGCACTCGTACATTTTTCAGCAGTTCAAAATTTGATCTCCAGATATGGAAGTAACTGAGAATCGATTCTACGCCTCGCCCCATTCTACAAACTACTATTTGCCTTTCTTGCAAATGTAGGCTTCGACAGACGAATTGAAGATATTTAGAAGCACGTTTTGTGTACAATAAATAAAGTGTTTATATTTTGCCGAGTTTGAGATTGAAATTAGTACCTGGATGTCATTGGCGTTGATATTGTACGGGCAATTATAATTGAAGTCGTTGGAATCAATTTTTTTTTTACTCATAATGGTAATGGAACATTCGAAATCATATTCCTGTTTTATGAATATGCCAACACTTCAACATATGCATATATCTCTGGATGCAAATGTGTATAGTGACAAGGAAAAATTTAGACGCATTTGCTAGGTTTTCGGATTTCGCTAGGTACATGCCTGTAGTGGGTTTAGTCTTGTTTTAATTTAGACAGTTTGACACAGTTCCTCTAAGTATAATATTTTTTAATCACCAAAAATTCTAATAATTTAATTTTCTAACAATCCAAGCCATGCAAAGGTGATGCAAACAGGCATTTTTAGGTTTGTATCACAGTTACACCGTCCTTAAACATGACCATTCAATCTCCTCAAAGTTAAACATGACCAAACACACCAATAAAAGGTTGATTTCTAACACAATTTCGACCCTAAAAGTGACTCGCTTTGTTTGCTATTGAACTCGGTTTTTCCCTATACATGAACTTAGGGGTTACACATTTGATGGCAACATTTAGAGAATTTTTGCAACTTGATTTTAGCCGTACAAGTACTTTCAAATATTTGTAATAAATGTGGCATGTTACTTGCATATTTAAAATTTGAGCGTCTTATATATATATATATAGTCTCACGTGTGTATATATTCACAATAATTAAATAAATATAAAATAGTTGTTATAAACTAGCATACCTATATTATATAACTAGCAACGATATGTGAAATGTACGATGAAATCGTCGAAGGGGATCTTTTAGAGGATTATGTTAGGTTGTGGAGCCTATTTTTCATGTGTAAAGTGTTGAAGACTGTACACTAAGAGTACTGTACACTTTTCATGTATCCTCGCCGGGGTTTGGGGCCCCCGAAAAAGGGTTCGGGGGTGCAGAGCCCGAAAAAATATTTTTTTAGGCGTAAAATTTTTTGGCCTCGAAAAATGCACCTGACATATCGGGAAACGTGCTTTTCTCATATGGGCGAGTTTTTTGACTCATAGGTTTATGGGACGGGTTTTGCCCATGGTTTTGATACCCACGGTTTTGTAAAACTGCTTAAGCAGTTGTCTATTTATATGGTCTTATGCATATGACAGATGTACAAGCGAATGTATTGCAAATGTGTTTTGAATTCAGGTGTGAATTCTGTAGAGTTTGTTGAGCATAGCTCCAAACGGATTTGGGTATTGTATTGAGAGAGTGGCGGCTTGTAATAAAATCTGAGCAAGTGATTCTTGGTGGACGTAGCCCAAATTGGGTGAACCACGTTAAATACTGTCTCTTTGTGTTGTGTTATTTTATTCTGCAATTTTATTTGAGATCTGTAATAATTTCTGCATATTAGTTTCTACTGTTGCGATTCTGTGAGGGATTATTCCGCATATTTTATCCCTTATTTCCTAACAGATTCATATTGGAGGGGGAGAAACAATGGGAGAGGAAGATGGGTGAAGAAGGGGTTAGAGGGATGAGAAGTGCGAGTTTGGTGCATGCAGAAAGGAGAATCAATGTGAAACTCCTTCGTACAAAAATGACATCTCATTTATGTCAATCATATGAGGAGACTTGGGTTGTTGTCTTCGGTGATGTAGAAACAACTTAAAGAGATATTTATCAATGTAAGGAGCGACATAATTTTTTTCGGAAGTGAAACTGGGTTTGTAGTTTTAGCCCTTGCATAAATATAAACAGGGAGATGTGGAATGGAAGTAGAATCTGAAGGTGGCGACCTTGTGAAAAGTTCTACTCTTCAACAAAAATAATGACATTATCATTAAACAGACAAAAAAAAAATGGACACTAGGTGTGGTTTGTTGAGGATTTTGATTGTAATGTGGAAAGTAACCATCAGCATGGGAGACGCAACGACACCCTTTGAATGGGGCCCGAGGCGGAGGAAAAAATGCGAAGAAGTCATGGGAAGGGGGAAAGAAGTAGCGGTTGTGGAGTGGAGGGGCGCCCCTCATTGCAATTATTTAACTATGATAATACTTTGAAGGATTTGATCATTTTTGAGTATTTGAACATTGTTATTAAGAAGAAAGAGGTCGAAACACACAAAGTGGAGATATTATCATTACTATTTTATATATATATAAAAATGGAGGTTTAAATGCATATAAAGGTCAAGAATTTTATGCTTTATTTATTCAAAAATTATTGCAAGTCTCCGTTTAATTATAGTTAAATTTATTTTGGGAAACCCCTTATGCGTATGTTTCGAAATCTTGACTTCATGGATTGGAAATCCGACATTTAATTGTCACAAGAAAATGGCTATATAAATATATCTTGTTTCTATATTTTTCCGTTAGTGTCACCATACTTTGAAATGGATAAAATTTCATATACACTATGTATATCACAAATCATAAAAACTCTGTCCCACTACATATAGAAGAACCACCAAGGACGAAGAGGAGATGAATAATATAAACGATTGAAATAAAAAAGAAAAATTTAAGCTAATACATAGCTATATGTATTTACATTTTAAAAAAAATTGGAAAGAAAATATACAATAGCTCAGTTACATTAAACTTCCCCTGGAAACGTTAAGGATTTTATGAAATTTATGTTGTATTTTTCAAAATTAAGGTTTAATATATTTTTTATGTCAAAGTAACCCATTGTTTGTCACTGCGAATAAAAGGTCAACGTCCGCAACACAACTATGCATTACGGTGGCTTCACAACCAACCACCATATATTTATACGCATAATTAAATGTGTTCATGCCAAACAAAGGGCTTTTAAATCAGAATTTATCCAGAAATGGAAGGAGGAAAATTACCCATGATTTAAATATTGGGATTAAGTAATCACTTATTTACAAAAACTTTGGTCGCCCGGTCCCCACCAAGCTGTGCAGCTTATCCCGGGAAAGAAGAAAAAACAAAAAAGATTGCAACGAGTACAGGAATGAATTAATTCACCATTTAAATTAATTAGTAGATGAGAGATGTCCACACAAAACCAAAACCAAAACATTACAAATGATATGATACAGAGAGCAAAAAGCAGAACACAGAAGGGGAAATATTATTAACACTTGGCCATCATAACAGTGACAAATTCTTCGTAGTTAATTTGGCCATCACCGTCAACATCGGCTTCTCTAATCATTTCTATCGACTTCTTGGTCGGAGAGCTTCTCGCCGAGGTTGACCTGCACACGGAGATAAATCTGTAACCCTAAAGAAACACAGAGATAAATCTGTAATTCTAAAGAAGATTGAGGATTGAGGATTAGTGACCACCACTGCCACTCCTGCACCGAACGGTTTTCTGGCGAACACGTATTCAGGTTGGCAAACCCAAGCAAGAATAAATCTCATCTTTAAAGCTTCCCAATCCCGTGTTCGGCCTTCATTACTATTCTCTGAAAGGATTTTACGGATGTCAGAGGAAGCAATGCCCAAACTCTGTGATGTGGAAATTTTTGGACCTGCGACGTGGAATTTTTTAGACACTTAATATTTCGACGCAAAAGCGTATATACACCGCGGATCCGCTGACAACCGTACTCAATGAAACTGAGCATACGCCTTCGGCGTAAATGTATGTAAAATATGCCAAGAGGTGCATTAATATAGGTATGTTAGTTCACTATGAACACTATAAAATAGAATATGAATGGGAAAGAAGAACATAAGGTTGTAAAAGATCAATGCAAAAACAAAATTCATATAAAACATTAAAGAAACATTTTCCATATGCCCGTGTAACTCATTGACGGTGATTGATAAATCTTGGAGGTTTTTCTTAACAAACGCTGCAAATGAATTTTGTGCACGACGTCTAATGATCATGTTTGACATGTAATACCTAAATCGGGGATGTCGGCTGAACCTATGATCCCTATATCGAATTAAATGTTTTACAAATTCATGGAGGCGTACTTGTTCTAACCGTGGTTCTAACCAATCACATTTTCCACCGGGAAACAAAGTAGGGATTGCCATATCAAGTAATCCTAGTGTCACATACTCATTGATAGGAGATGCTCCTATCCCCGGTCAATCAATCACTACAGTAGGGTCCGCATGAGGGTTATTTACCCATGCATGGATTAATTTCATCTCCCTTGGGGCATTGGGTGGCTTAGAGGCCATAGATGTTGTGTGACTAATGACATTTCCTTCGTCTATCTCAATGGTCGGACCTACAAATACAATTTCGTTTGCGTCAGAATCAAACTCCATATGGACAAAGTTTAACTTCTCGAATACATTTTCATCAAAATGATGTGGAAGTTCATTTAGAGCATTTTCATCAATCTGAACATCTGAATAGAACTTATCATGTTCTATTTTATATTTTAGTGCATTATAAACTCGCTCTCTATTGACTGTAAAATGGTAATTTGTTCCACGTTGATCTCTCCTCTGAACAATAATTATCGGCAAATCTTTCAATCTATGTGGCAAAAGATTAACAATTTCTTGTACTTCTTGAGAAAAACTTATTGTGTGACCTTTAAATTTGTATTGACCTCCAGTTGCATGTGTCACTTGTAGGATTGGATTGACACAGGCTATCAACATTTCCTCAACTTGAGTTAAGTTTGCAAGTTCTGGCGGTTGTGACCCAAGATCCATATTATTCGATGTTGAAAATTGGCAAGGTCCTTTCTCTTGTCAACATCTAGTACACACGGGTCCTTTAGGTGTCCGAGAAACTTTTATTCCAAGGTAGCATTCTTGACAAATATAACACATCATCGGTGAAGCAAGGTTATCAAGACTATGTCGAAAAATCATTTGGAAGGTATTCAAATCTCTCCCAAGCATTCCATTGGGATCAAATATATTATGTTCTCTCTCAATATGTGATTCTTGCATTCTTCTTCTTCTTCTTCTAAGTTTTATTATTAACTCCTCTTATAAATCATTATTTTGCATTCTTCTTCTTCTCGTTGTTTGTATTGGTTGTAATGTTGTTTCCTCTTGCACACCGTTATTCTCTACATTATTTCTAACGTCGACATCCATTATATCTTGGGCCAAGTTTTCTCGTGTTTCGAGCACGTGATCCACCAATGTTGAATTTCATCCCCCATAGTTTACTTCAACATTACCAACCAATCTATGATAATGCCTTTGAGATGCTTTGCGGTGAAGTTATTATCTGTGCAATCTTTCTTCCTCCAGCAACTGGTCTGAACGAATCCATCTTTGCAACCTTGTTCTTAATACATGTGAGTCATCTTGAGACAATTGTGCATGAACTGTCATCATGTTATTTGCATGTTCTCGTCTTTCAACATCTATTTCTTCATTTGTTAATTTAACCCTTCGTTCTGTAAATCTTTGTCTAGCATTATCATTTTGACGTTTCCTTTGCTCCTCTTGTTGTGCATTTGTCATTTCTTGTTGTCTTCTTTTGCGATATTGTCTTTGATATCCTCTTTGATATGCTCTTCTTTCATCTTCGTTTTCAAAATTTAATCTTGGTCTAACCATACCTATAAAGTTCTATTAAAAAAATTCTAATTATTTATATAAATAAAAACTCCACATTCATGTAATACAAAAAAATCATATGATATCCAAGTTCTAACAATTAGCAAGGCTAGTCAAAGAATGATATGAACTAAAGAGAATAAGAGATTAGAAAAAGGGATTCCTTTGCCATATTTATGACTCTCTGTTTGATTTTTAATAGTTTTTTCACCAACATACTCAAAACAATATGCAATTTATAAAAGCATCTACATAAATAATATAATCAAATATTTACATTCTTGTATTTCTTCCTCAGGCAATCGTACAAGAGGAGTGTGATATAAACACCAAAAGGGGAGACAAAATCAAAAAAGGTAAAAATGAAATCCTTTGTCGATTACTAAAGCGTGTGGAATTAGAAAATATTTGGAAACATTCCAAGAAATGAGTAAGACACATGTGTTGGAAACCAAGAACGGGGGATGACGAGTACTTGTAGTGAAACCGAATGGACAATTTCATATCTGAGAATTCATTCCACTATAATTTTTGTTGTGGCGGTACAAAAGTTAAGCATGAAATTGTAACAGTCACAATGTCAGAGGGCAAAGCCATCTTGTAACACTGAAGAGGAAAATAAAGGAAGCCAGTACTACAATATATGTAATAACAAATAAGAAATGTAAGAAAGAAATTGTAGGGGATGTGAGAGGTGCAGAGTGGGGGAATTTTAGAGGGGATAATAGCTGGAAAGGCTAAAGAGGTTGGTTCCAAGAGAGGGGGAGGGAGAAAGGAATTGGAGATGGAGCTCTTCATTCCTACAGAATTGGAGGAGGGGTGCTTTGGACATTTTGGAGTGACGGTCAAAAGAGAAATCCAGAGAGATTTGAATGTTTCCCAAAGAAGGAACTCTTGATAATGTAGTGAAAGTAACCCCAAGCCTCTCATTGGATCTAATGTCAATAGTAGCCCGAGGAGGGGTGAGGCCCTAAGATTTTTGGATAGATAAAGCCCAAGCCATTTTTAAAGGAAACTATCTATGATAACCTCTTGAAATGGGGGGGAATGGGGGACATGGGAGGGATTAAAGGGATCCCAGGGAGGACTAGTATACCGATCAAATTTGACAACAACGAAAGAAGGAAAATAAGGTGGAGTGGAGGAAGGGCAATAGACAATATCTACGATAGTGTCAGGTGCGCCATTTACAAGGCTTCTAGCAACCCATAGATTAGTAGAAAGCATGATCTTTTATTTTTTTGTAAAAGAGCACTTTTCTTTCAATTTGGTCAATGTCAAGATCATTGGACTCATTTCTTCTTGTATTTTGAGGAATGGACATGGAAAATGGAGATCTAAGTTCCTTCAACATCTGTAAATTGTGGTTCTCAGCTTGCTCATTTCTTGCAAAAAGATGGGCGCGTTGTGGAAGTTGAGCAATTCTTGTTCTGAGAGGTAGGAATATGTGTGAGACATCAATATTTCCCAATCTGGAAGAACTGGAACACCATTGTGGATGTTGAGAAGCATGTTGCGAAAGGAAACCTGATTTGGAGTGGAGCCTTGTTGTTTGAATATTGATCTCAAGGAGATGGAATTTGGAAATGCTCTCCAAACAAAGGCATCGTAGGAATTGCTGGCATAAAGTGGAATGTCTAGGAAGGGTGGAAGTTGGTTGAGGTCTTTGACTAGAATGATGGATCTATTTCTGAACAAGGAAGTTTGGAAATGCCTCACGAAGATGGTAGTCAAATTTTGAGAGTAGTTTAGGGCCAATGTAACTCATTTCATCAATCAAAATGTAATTGATATATTTCAACGAGTCTTAGAAGGAGTATAATGCTTGGCCTTCTAGGGGTTTCAATTCTCTAATGGGAATGCAGAGACATGAATGAATGGTTGATGCGGAAAAGTTAAAAGCAACAACTCCAATAGGGGCTAGTAAAAAAAGGGGCAAAACATCCAGGTTTGTGAGGGAGGAGAAGGTGGATTTGAGAGAGTGGATGAGGAATGACTTTCCTGTTCCTACAGTGCCTTGAATAATGAGATGAAGGGATGGTAGGATTTGGCTAGAAGAAAAGTGACAGAGAATTGTGTCAAAATCCAATTGTTGATCCTCACTCAAAGGAGAAGGAAAGGAGGAGGTGGAGGGACATGCATGAGGAGGGTAATATTTGGCCTTATTTCTTTCGATAAAAGAAGTTGTGATGTCTTGCAGTTAGAGTGGAATGTTATGGCAGAACTGATCATAGAGGGAGTTAAATTATCAGAGGCCCAACATATGGAGGTGGTTAAGACCTTCTATGTGTCCTAGACAAATTCGGGACAAAAGTTACCATTTATAGATTTCTTCTGGCACCTACATGATGTATGTGTCAGAGTCAGACGAAGCATTTGGAATATTTACAGGTTTTATGTTTGTTCTTCTAACATAGTAAGGTTTGTATAAATTCTTGAAGAGATGCCAATTGGAGGAAACAATACTTGGTGAAGAACCAATATATGAAGGAATGGTGCGAAAAGGTTTTCATAGTAGGATCTCAGACCAACAAATAAGCTGGAAAGAATCTAAATTTTTTGGTGGAGCAATGGAAAACCTTGGATAGGCACGGACAATTGCAGGAAAATTTTATTTCTTCCATTTGTTACTATTTATATATTTGTTGTAACTCCAAACTCGAGAAACTTGCATAAGGGAAAGGGGCTTCATAGATAGAGGGCAGAAAAGGTATACATCAAAAAGTTGTGTTGTTTCGTGTGCTTGAGAATCTGATGTAACAAGATGCCTAAGTATTTTTCCCCACATTTAAATAAACTAACTAGCGGCTAGACATAACAAGAGGCAATTTGAGAAGCATATGGCAAGATTCTTGTGTACTTATGTCATGTTCAACAACCCTCTCTGCAAGTATCTTACTTTTTTAAAATGATGTGGGGTAATCAAGGTTTACATTTTCACAAAGTCTAGAGAGCATTTGGTGGTATGTCTCAGAACGTTGCTATGCTTTGGAGGCATACTTTGCAATGTATTTAAGAACTGCATGTTATGAAAGTATAGGCTGACAGTCAATGTTGGCTCTCCATATAGCTAGTATGGCTTTGTTGTGAATGTTTAATTTGTCATCATTCCTGGAAGGAATGTATTTAATAGTTTGTTTGTTATCAATGGTTAAGGAAGAAAGAGGTTGTGTTTCGCAAGGCACGTTGTATCAACATGTAGCCCATGAACCTTTTTTCGTATACATGTTTCTTCATAACACTTGGTGTGGCATTAAACTTGTTTATGAGTTCTTCCAGGTCTTACAGGAGATTGGAAGCCAACTATTGCATAGAGGAAAGCAAAAAAGGATCATCATGGAGTGATCTTTATTAAAATTCTACTTTGTGTTTTGAAGGCCGAGGGTTCCGATAAGAAACGTACTAATCAAAGTATTTTTTATTGCATAGATAGAAGCATCACCATTCTAATTAATTTTCTCAACATCAAGGGAACCTTCAAGCCATAGGAAGCTATGAACATGTGCGGATACTCTATGTTGTCATTCATACTTGTAGGAAGGAGGTTTTTAATAATGATGCAAAAGAGCAGAAAGAAAAATGCACAAATTGAATATTGCTACCTGTACCAATAGTCCTTGGCCCCAAGGTGTTTTTGCAGCAATTCCTCATGGAATATTGTGAACCTCTGGTGTAAGGAAGAAGCTACATGGTGGGGGTGGTTGATAATGTTGAGCATTCTAAATCTCTATGCGCATTGAGGATCAGGGGGCAGAGCACCTGGTATGCATTTATGAAGATCATGCCATTTAGCATCTATAACACTAAGAGTAAAGAAGAATGTTGGTGCACCTATTTGCTCAACCATGCCCAAGATTTCCCCTCTAATTTTTGACCAGAAGGAGCGTGTCCCTTAGAGGTTATTTCCAAATTTCATCAGTTTCACTGAATATTGTGCATACGTAAGAGAAAAATAGATAAGGTAAGGGTAAGGAGGAATACCTGTGAGTGAAGGTGGAAGGTAGAGTGCGCACATTCTAATTTCCTAATCCAATGCTGATTGCGAGAACTTCCTTTTTTCTAGGAGGAACTACCTACAAATACAAACAAGACCACAAAAGGAATATTAAACAATATATGTCAGTGGACTGCCTAGCGTATGCTAGATCTGGGAAGTGTGCTACTTCCTGGATGGTTGTCAATCCACTGTTTAAAACAACTTAATGCAAGAAGTAATATGAACCAATAATTTCCTATTGTAGTTGATATGATTTAGGTATCTCATTCAAGTAAAATAAACAAATCTAATCTAACAGGCTAGGTTATGATCAGATCTGGAAGTTAGAAAGGTAAATAAAGTGGTTGGGATAGGTCAGGGTCAAGCTTTAGGTGATTTGGGTTGTTTGGGTGAAAGGTATGAGGTTGTTGTTATAGGCAGGTTTTCCAGACACAGATACCAACGTCGGTATGGTATGACCGATGCTGGTTGAGGGGAAACTTGATGATGGTTCAGGTTAACCGGCATCGGTAGGGTCAGGCTGATGGAAACTTAGTGAAGGTGGGTTTTGGTGATTCTCTGAGATTTCCCAGAGAATGAATAGGTAATGGGGAGGTACATGGCAATGCTAGGGATAGTCAGAGGTGTCTAGAGTCAAGTATGGGGGGTTAAAAGGTTGTAGGTGATTGGGTGGAGGGATTTATAGGGAGGTGAGAGGTGATGGGATGTAAGGGAAACTAGAACTCTCCAACATACATGAAGAAACTAATCTAAATAAATATGGGAAGGTGCAGATCTAAAGGTACTTACTAGTGTTTGTAGACTTGGTTGTTGGATGGAGGTGATGGTTGATCCATGTAACCAGATGGTCAGTGCCGCAGTTGTGCTTCCTGGAATGTTTTCATGAATGCTTTCCTTTCAGATCAGTGCTTGGTTGCTGGTTCAGGGTGTCTGGATGTGCAGGAGTGCTCTGGTGCGTGCTTGCATGTAGATCTCTCTTCTCTAAAACTTGAATAATTCTTCCAACCTCTCAAACAAGGTTACCAAAATGAATATATGGTAACCTGACAATGGTTTAGGGTGACCGGCATTGGTTTAGGGTTGACCGACGTCGGTTAAGGTGGGAAATCCTAGGTTTACTAAAAATGACAGATCTTGGCAATCTTTTTGGCCAGCTCTATCTATTCTCCCAGGATCAAAATATGGAATGTTGCGCTTAGATAAGTGGGAATGTGGTTAGAGGAAGAATAGGCATGTGATTTTAGGGTTGAACTAAGTCTTAGTTAATTAAGGTAGGTAGGACTAAGTCTTAGTTAGTTATGGTGAGTGGATATTGAGTCCTAGTAAAAGGGAAACATGCTAAGAATATGTTTAATGATGAGGTGTCTAGGTGAGGTGGTGGGGTGAGGTGTCTAGGTGAGGTGGAAATTAGTTTAATTAAGGTAATTAAATAATGAATATTGTGAGCATGGGCATTAATTTAATTATGGGTAATTAAATTAATATACATGTGGGGTAAAGGGGAAAGTGTGACCTAAATTTGGTGTCTACATTTTGCCCCTTTTTGTCGTGTAGCTTGTATTGGTAAGCAATGCTGACAAAAACAAGAAGTGGTTGCCCCATGTGTGGGTGAAGGTGATCCCCCTCAAACCAGGCACTGATGAGGTGTAATACAGAATTAGATGAGTGGGTTGATAAATGTGTAGTTGGTGGAAGTGAAGGTAGGTGGGGAAGGGTAGTGGTCAACTCGGGTAATAGGTAATAGGCCAGGGTCCAAAATCGGGTAATGGGTAATGACAAATTAAACACACACACACACACGTATAGATTGCAACACGGTACCAGGTTGAAGAGCTTGCAAAATCTACATCATCCAAGGTTCGATAGGTTTATCCAAACAAGGGTGAAGTGATTTAGGTATCCAAGGTATAGGATATGGTTTGGAAACACAACGTAGGTCAGGTGTAGGAACATTTAGGTATGTTCCGGTACACCAAAGGTTTGGGTTGGGATAAATGACACGACAATAGGAAAGGTATGGTTGTTAGGCTAAAACAACATAGGTAACAACATTGCAAGGTATAATAAGTACATAAGGTCAATGGTCACACCAAGTAGGTTAGTTCAGGAAAATAGGTCATGGCACGGGTAAGGCCAAGGTATAGGTAAAATAACAAATCCCAAGACACAACTAAGGAAATGTAGGGGTAGTTTGGGCTTGTAGGTATGGTTCAATAGGTGTCTGGAATGATAAAAGGTGTGTGAGCACTAATGGTTGTAGGTAAAAAGGAAGCTTAGCAAGGGAAAAATAGCTATAAGGGTTAACCGATGCCGAGTTATGAGGGTGACTGACGTCGGTTGGCTAGGGAACAAATATGACCGACGTTGGTCAGGTCGATTTGGGTTTATAAAATAAAAATTCTGTATTTTACGAAATCATTGTTGTGTTGTGACTTTTGAGAAAATGACAAAGCCGTTTGACCTTTTTGCACCTTTTCCGAGAGAGAAGGACAAGGCATTGTACCAGGCTGAGGTGGAGATTACGAGTTGGTGAGAGGAGCTAGTAGATGGGTCCACGAGAGTGGTGTGATTGATTTGATTGGTTGGAGGTGAGGAGTGGATTTTGGCATGGTAGAGGTGGGAGAGGGTTCAGGTGGGCCACTGGTGTAGCGGCTAGACATACCACCACGCCGACAAAACCAAGATGAGGTAAGATTCGATCCAATTCTACTCTTAGTTGAAATAGTTAGAAATTGGTTTGGGTAGAAATGGTTTTGGGTAGGAATTAAATTTGAATTTGGAAGTAAAATTGATGAAATAGGAAGGGTAGGAAGTCCAATGTGGGTTAAATAGGGGTAGGGAGAAAGGTAGGGGAGATTTGGGTAGGATAGGGTAGGTTTATAGGTCGGTATGGTAAATTTTGAGAAATGGGGGAGAGGGTTTTGCGGGTTTGGTCAGATGCGACAGTGACCGACGTTGGTCAAGGGTGGCCGACATTGGTCAGCCATAGCTGACATTTTCAAATAGTAGGTGACTGATGCTGGTCATGATAGACCGATGCTAGTCACCAGTGACTGATGTTGGTTGGATTTTGAGGAAAAATAGATCGAGAAAGGGTTATGGTGGGAGGGAAAGAGAAAGAGAGGTAGTGAGGTATAAATGTAAGTGTGTTGAGAATAGGTAGGGTAAAAGGTATATATGATATGAGTTGAGGGGTGTGAAAGTGGGATGGGGGAAAGGGGTAGGTCGTTAGGGTTGTGGGGAAATAAATAATAAGAATTTCAGGAATAGGTTAGTCAGGTAAGTGATATGTTAGGTATGGTCAAGATTTAATAATGGTGTGGTTTGTTGGGTGCAGGCTAGGGACCAGTTGCAGATGAGAGATAGAGTACCGCCTCTGTTATTAGCGGTACAAGGGAGCGTGATGGTAGAGGAGTGGCATCACATTACAGATGTCAGCCTTATTAGGGTCAGATGCTACAGGAACATAGTTCGGGAGCTGAGCTTGATGGTCACACTCATCAACAAATGGGATTCAGTGACCAACACATTTCATCTGTCAATGGGTGAGATCACAGTCACCCTAGAGGATGTGTACAAGATCTTGCAGTTACCAGATAGTGGGGACGCAGGTTTATTCTATTTCTTCAGAGGCATTAGAGGAGCTGATGTTGATGATGTTTGGAGAGGGGATGATAGAGATGAGGTTCCATAGTGTGAGCCTGAGCTATGGAGATATGTACATGGCCCATCCTGAGGAGATGAGGTTAGTGGTCCTGATTATGGAGGCAGTGTGTTGTTTTGTGCTGCTAGATGCGGAGGGTGGGAGATTCCACATGGGTGCTGATGGGGGTTCTCCATGACATGATGGAGGATAGGACTCATTTTTCTTGGGCACCAACATTCTTGGTGCAGTTATACAGGGAGCTTTGGGCCTACGGGAGGTTTCAGAGGTTCAGTTTGTGCTGCACCTTTCTTCTCCACTACTGGGCATATGAGCACATCATATGTGTGCATCCAGTTGGTATGCCCCGACTAGATGCATTCGATGTGGGCTTGGTTTGAGTTGGATACAGGCATTGGGTGCCTATTGTTGGAGAGTGCAGGGCTATCAGGGATACTCATGATGTGGCATATTATAGGTGGGTGTTGGAGGGGTTATCTAGAGTGGACATCATTTGGAGGCCATATGTTGGCTTCCCTTCATACAGGTAGATGGAAGTGGAGTTGGACGAGTTACAACTACTGAGGTGGATAGAGGGGCATTGTGCCGGTGAGCATGAGATGATACCTATTGACAGGGTCAGGCGACAGTTTGGGCTGCCTCAGGATGTGCCACCACCATTCCCTCAGTACAGGAGAGATGACGTGGAGAGGCCTATGCCTCTACCACAACCGACAGTGTTGACCAAAAAGGAGGAGTAGGTAGTGGACCGGTGGATTGATGATGCCAGAGTTATAGATAGATATAGGTAGTGGTGGGCAGTCCAGCTATGAGCAACACCACCTAGGCCAGGGCAGCCAGACTTGGCTACCCTTACAGTTCAAAGGGATACTTTGTAGGGGTAGGTTGTCACTTTACAGGCCCAGATCACAATATTACAGGGGTAGCTGATGGGGTCCGAGGCACAGGTTGCCACATTACAGGCATAGGTGGTGGCTTTACAGGCCCAGATTACATAGGGACAAGCACCCACACAGGGTGGAGATGGAGATGGGGGATAGGTGGCCTGCCCTATAGCAGGCATAGGTAACAGGTTTGTAGGGCTAGTTGGCCACTCGCACAGGCACAAATTGTGACCTTACAGGCCCTAGGACACAACACAAGCAACACCTTAGGCTCATTAGGGACATGGTCCCATGGTACAGGCATCAGCGGGACAGGGTCCCATGGTACAGAGAGGAGGGCAAGGTTTGCATAGGTATAGGGGCCAAGGCCACCAGTAGCAGGGCAGGGTTCACAGGTTGCTGTGAGACCCATGACACCACCATAGACAGTGCCAATGGCCAAATTTAGGGATGCCCTGAATGAGGCCAGGTACTACCAGGATCATTTGACTGCTTCCTGTGATAGACGTCCCTTCCTATGTGGAGTATAGGGTACAACAGGCCTCGAGTGAGAGGACTAGATCTCACACACATAGTGCAGAGAGTACAGGGGGCTGGCGAGCCCAAAGACAGGGTTCAGGGAGAGGCTACTAGCTCACGGAGGCTTGACCCAACTGTAGGCCAGGAAGAGGTGAGGGATAGACCCATAGAGGGTGAAGAGATGGTGACAGGGCATCAGGCTAGAGGAGAGGAGGAGGAGACAGATGAGACTAACCTAGACATCAGGTGGGTGATGATTAGTCACCATATATGTTCAGGGTATAGATTTTTGTATATTTTTTGATATATATTGGCCTGCATGCAGAAGATAGCGAGGATGTACACGAGAGTTTTTTTGAGCTTTTTTGATCATATACCAGCCTACGTGTTGAAGATGGTGAGGCTGTATATGAGAGTTTTGAGAGACTTTTATGTATTTGTATCGGTGTACATTTGTATTGATGTGCAAGACTTTCATTGGTATAGATGATGGGATTTATGGTATGGATGATGTAGTTGCTTTAATTTCCATTGTTATATGTATATGGGTGGAAACTAGGTGGATTAGGCATAATGGAGTTAGGCATGATGGATTCAGGTCGGTTTAGGCATAGGCATGGTTGAGTCAGGTCAGTTTAGGCATGATGGAGTCAGGCTGACAGTCAGGTTTAGGCATGATGGAGTCAGGTTGGTTTAGGCATGGTTGAGAGTCAGAGGCATGGTTGTGTTAGGCATGCATGGTTGAGTCAGGTCGGTTTAGGCATGGTGGAGTCTTGTTTGTAATTTTGATTTAGTGTCCAAGTTATTGGTAACATGGGAAATAAATGATGAGTTATATGTATGTTATGGTGTAGATTTCTAAAATCTTTGATATTATAGAAATGTGAAATGATTGATTAGATGTTTTGATGGTGTGATAAAATGGTAGATATGTATGTGTGGTAAATTTCCAAGATTTGTGAAGAATGGAAACTAGTTACGATAAAATGTCAATAGACAAACATGTGGAGGAAAATAGGTTAGGGTAAAGAGTGGCCGAGCTAACCTCCAAGGGCCCCATGCCCTAGGAGTGTTGCCTACATAGCCCCGATGAAAAGGGGCCTCAGGCCGATGTAGTTCTCCCATAAGCTAGGAAAGACTATGATGAATTAGAAGAATGGGTTGGTAGGTTTTAGGCATGATTGAGTCTAGGTCATAGGCATGGTGGTTAGGTGATAGGCATGGTTGAGTTAGGTCATAGGCATGGTGGAGTCTTAGGTGATAGTGGAAATATTTTAAAATGTAGGTGTCGATGGTCTGGTCCTGTATAGGGTAATCAATAAGTAATGAGGAAGGTGAATGGTAAGAGGTGGTAAAAGAGCCGCTTAATTGATAAAAACCTTAATGAGTCTATCATACCAAAGATTGGACTTATGAATGTGAGACCCTAAAAGGCATTGCATAATGGACTATTCTAAGGGTGAAGAAAGTCACATGATCATGAAATGTCACAGTTACGGCAAGTCCCTTGAGTAGATAGAAAATTAGGGTGAAAAGGCAATGAGGTGAAAATGGGTGGTTTAGCGTAACTTAGTGTATGACAACATGTTTACCTGGCAAGAAACCCATGATCAAAAATAGGCAAGTCCATGACAAAAAGTTATCATTTTCTTCATTTGTTTTTTGTTTTTGTTTTGATAGACCGGTCGATGTAGGAAGTCTATATGGGATGAGTATATTATCTCCTTGAGGTCTTCATGAAGTTGATCGATGCGGGAAGCTTCTAAACATTTTATTGTATTTTTGCAATGACTTTATATAGTTGTCCTTCGAGGGAGTAGTCTATTTATAGCGGCGAGATAGAGAGAAGAGATGTCCCTTTTGAGGGAGTCATTTATTTGCTAGAAGTTTTGACTCAAGGAGTTGAATCCCATTTTGTTTTTGGACGTTTTAAGTCATGGACAAGACTATAGAGGAAGATTAGGTTCTTGTTTAGAAGACAAAACCATAACACATAGAGGTTAACTATGAAAGATATGGTTTCAAGTGACGAACGACCATGGGATTCCATCTTTGAAAAATATGAAAAGTATCCATGAGAATCATGCCATGAGTAGAGTCATGGTACTCATATTGAAGATAAGGATGAAAGGTGATGGAGTAATCACATGATTCTTGTTTAGTCGTTGATCCTCAAAATGGGTAATATGGAAGGTGAACATTGCTCAAGGGATGAGCGGTCAATAGATAGAAGGTGATATATGACTGGATTTCAACAATAAAACTGGTCTAAGATGCAAGGCATTGAGGGGCTCATGTTCAGGTTTACCTTTAAGTGAAGACAAATGATAAGCACTTGATCCATAGGCATGAGTAACGATATAGGATCCAAGAAAGTTGGGAACAAATTTTCCCCATTTACTTTTCTCTTCTTTGGTTACATGTTGATTTTCCTTTAGGACAAGGTCACCAACTTGAAAGGTTTTCTCATGGACGCACTTATCATAGGTGCATTTGATACATTTTTTGTATATTTTTAGATGGTCAAGAGTATAAAGATGATGTTCATCTAACAACTCAAGTTTTGCTAAACGGTCCTGGTGAAAGTCATCGTCATTGAGCATGTCTTGTAGTGAGATGCAGAGAGAGGGAATCTAGACTTAGAGAGGCAAGACAACCTTGATACTGTAGACCATAGAAAAAGGTATGACAGTGGTAGAAGTGTGAATACTAGTGCGATAAGCCCACAAGGCGAAAGGAATGTGTGTATGCCAATCCTTCCTAGTATCGTTAACTACTTTCATAAGAATTTTCTTCAAGGTTTTATTGGTTGATTCTTCTTGACCATTTTTTTGTGGGTAATAAGGTGATGATAAATTGAGTTGAATGCCAAAAGCATCACACAAATTTTTTAGGGTTTTATTTTTTAATTGCTTTCTATTATCAGTGATGAGGAACACCAAAGCAACAAATGATGTGATGGTTGATGAATTCATATATCTTCTCAATTTTTTTAGAAATGATGGGAATGGATTCTACCCATTTAGTGTAATATTGAGTAGCAGTTATAATCCATTACTGGTGTTGTGAATAATGAGGATTGATCTCTCTGACAAGATCCAAACCCCATTGAGAGAAAGGCCAAAGGTCTCGTGCGACCTGTAAGGCATGACTATGTGTGTGATGAAGATTAGCATGTTGCTGACATTTCACACAACGTTTGACATAGTCACAACAATCATGGTTCAAGGTTGGCCAATAATAACCAAGGTGAAGAATGCGTTTAACAATAACTAAACCACTAAACTGGCCTCCACAAATTTCATCGTGAACTTCCTTAATGGTGTAAGGAATTTCAAAACTTGTAAGGCATCGAAAGATAATACCGTCAAAGTTGTGCTTATAAAGGAGACCACCCATGATGACATAGGAAGAGACACTTTTAAGAAAGGCAAGTTGTCTATTATGAGTGATATTAGGAGGTAGAATGGAAAGGGAAAGGTAGTTTGAAATTGATTATACCAAAGGTCACGTTGGTTAGGTGCAATGATTCCAACGGAATGGACCTCACAAGGTAAATAAGAGGGTGATTGCAACCTTTGTATTATGACAAGATTTTGGAGGCAGTAGGTGAAGCGGGTATCTGAGAATCCAAACAAGGCCATGGTATCCACAAATTTATTGGTAGAACGTGGGTGTGGTTTGAAGTTCGTAATGGTCAAAGGTAGTCAAAAGTGTGTCGACATGACATTTGTACTTTTGTAGTATTTCATTACAACACTGGTATATACCATTGACTTGGTTTATAACCAGTTGGGAATCACCAAAGATATTAATTGGTTTAACATCTAGGGAGATGGCAGTTTGAAGGCCTAATACTAGTGCTTCATATTCGATGATCTTGTTAGTGCACTCAAAATCTAGTTTGAAAGATAAGGACATAGGTTTACCATCAAGAGGAATGAGGATAACACTTTTACACTGCCTCCATGCTAACATTTGGAACCATCAAAGAATAAGGTCATCTGGTAAGTGGTATCATCCAAAGAGAGGGTAGAAATGGATTCATCGGGAAAATCAAAGTTAGAGGGTTGATTTTCTAGAAAAGATGTGTGCATCTGCAAGTTGGTCAGCGATGGCTTGGCCTTTGACATAATTTTGATGGATGAATTTGAGGTCAAGGTCTGCAAGAAGCATGAGCCAACATGCATCACGTATGATGTTGGTAGGGTTTTACATACATATAATGTAGAGGGTCAGTGTTAGTGATGATAAAGGTTTTGTGGTTGAGTAGGTAATGACGTAGTTTAGTGGCGAAAAAAACTAAGGCTAAGCAAAGTTTTTCAGCATGAGTGTACCTAGTCTTGTAGTCCAGAAGTGTGCGGCTTATGTAATAAACCACTTGCTCCATATATTGCTTGTCACAATGAGAGAGCATGACACCTAAAGAATGGTCAGTAATAGAAATGTATAGGTAAAAGGGTTGGTCATCCTTAGGAGGAATGAGCACCGATGGTTAAAGAAGGTATTGTTTTAAGGCATCAAAGGATTTGTGGCATTCATCATCCCATTTGAATGAGATGTCCTACTTGAGGAGATGATGAAATGGTTGACAACGGTATCAAAAAGTTGTGAAATGAACCGATGGATAGATTTCAACTTACCTTGCAAAATTTAAAGTTGACAAAGATTAGTAGGCGGAGGCATTTAAAGAATAGCCTTCACTTTAGCAGGATCGACTTCTATGCTCCACAAAGAAACGATGAAACCAAGGAGTTTTCCTGAAAGTACTGCAAATACACACTTCTTAGGTTGAAGGAAAACAAAATACTTGATGAGGTGGTCAAAGATGACCTTAAGGACTGTCAGGTGTTTGGTCCCTGATGTCTTAGATTTGGAAAGAAGGTCATCCATGTAATCTTCTAATATGCGATGCATGATGTCATGGAAGATATAAGTCATGACTCGCTGATATGTAGCACCAACATTTTTAAGGCCAAAAGGCATGACTCGATAGCATAAGGTCCCCCAAGGAGTGATGAAGGTAGTTTTGTGTTGATCTTTTGGAGAAAGTAGTATTTTATTATAACATTAGAAACCATCCATGAGTGATAACATCTCATGGCTGGCGTAGTGAGATCAACCAGTTGGTCAATTCCTGGTAGAGGAAAGTTCGTCTTTGGGGAAAGTGAGGTTGAGGTCACAGAAATCCGTGCAAATGTGGAGTCACCCCTGTCACTTTTGTGACAGGAACTGATGTTAGAAATCCATTGGGGATAGTCAATGGGTAGGATAAAGGAAACCAAGAGAAGGCGCTGAAGTTATTCTTTGCACAAGAAGAACAATGCGAGAATGCATTTTCCACAGCTTTTGTTTTATGGGTTTGGCCTCAGGAATGGTAATGATATTATGGACCATAATTTTTGGGTCAATACCAGGCATATCAATCATAGGACCAAGAAAAAGCGTTGCTATGGTCCTCAGAGGAAAGACAGAAAAAGCTTCATGTTCAGTAACATCTAAATATTGGCCTATCTTTAGAATGTGTGGGTCATCCTGAGTGTTAATGTTGATTTTGATAGTCGATTCATTCAACATGGTTTGTGTCTCAGAAGGTAATGATTGGTGAATATAAGAATCTTCTGCACCAAGGTAGGTGAGGATAGACTCATTGTCTTGACATTGAATGACGTTAATAGTAAGGTGTATCGTCATCGATCATGTCAGGATATAGGAAGGGAAGAGAAGAGGGATCCTCGCCATCCTGCATTGATAGGTCAAATGTCCCAGGAAATTGTGTTTAAAAAAAAAAAGTTAGGAGGAATAGATTCAGGATCTATGGACTCTGTGGGTGAAGGTGGTGATGTTGGTGAATGGGGTGAAGAAGGTTTTCTTCCTCAATGAGGTCGATGTGGGCCTTCTTTGGAAATGGTAGTGGCAAAGCCAATACCAATGTGATCATTGTGTTTACAGGTGGTACATGAAATGATAGTATGGCGGCCTTGTTCGTAAAAACTAAAAACCAAATCCTTTCCATGTGCAACAATGAAGGAAAGTGTGGGAAAACAATGGTTAGTAAGTAGATTAGAGGTCAGATGAAAATGTTCATGTTTGGGATGGAGGTTTGGGTGAATAAGTGGTAGTATCAAGTCCCCCATATGTTAGGTTAGTGCAAAGGTGGGGAAGACCATAAGGAAAAACCTCACCTATGCGGTAGTCATTAACTAGGGTGTTGACTGTAGGTTTCCATACTCTTGTGGAGTGAGGAATGTGTTGATATTGTATAGGCAGTACTCCCACGAGAGTGAGGCGTTGAAAAAACACCTTCTAAGGGATCAATAGTCAATATGTGGGTGGCGGGGATAGATGACTCACTAGATGATTGGGTAGGAGGGGTAGCGGTTGGTTAGGAAGCAGAGGGTTCAATATGTAGAGGTTGAGGCAGTAGTAGGAATAGAAGAGTTAGATGTGGGAGAGGTGGTGGCAGCATTGGTGGATGGGCTTATGGGTGAAGGAGAAGTGGGGATAGTGGTAGATGCCTTGACCGATACAAGTACATCATTGGGTCGGTACAACATGTTACAAGTTTTGAATGGTGACGGGTCGGTGGGGATGGTATAGAGTTATGTCCTTCATGTTCAAATTTTACACAGTAGTGTAAAGTTGAAGGGACACAACCCATGATGTAAATCCAAGGTCTGTCAAGTAATAGGTTATACTGGAACTCTCCCTCTAAGATGTATAATAGTTCCGGGATAGTGCAAGGGCCTACACGAATGTGAAGGATAATGGGTGCCAAGGGTGGAGGTGATGGCATCATTGAAGGAACACAACATAACTAGGTTATTATGCATACAATTAGAAGGGATGCACATTTTATTGTATGTGTGGGAGGAGATGATGTTAATGCTAGTACCACCATCGATCATGATGTGTCGTATGTGTATGTTATCTGGATATAGATGGAAATGAAAAGGGTGGGATCAGGGTCATCTGAATTGGAGAGGTACAATCTCCTCATCAGAGAAGCTGAGGGTATCAACTTGAGGAGTGGGGCATGGGGGTAGAAGAAGGAGATGATTTGGTAAGTGAGGCCATGTGATGAGGGGTAATAATGGAGGCCACTGGTGTGGGGTCATTGGGTAAAAATTCAATGGATTGCAAAACCTCAATAAGGGCTTGTCTATGAGATTCAAAATTTTGAACGAGATCATACAAAGACATCTTTAGAGGGGACTGATGTAATTGTTTTATCATACACGTGATGGGTGACCCCATCAGAGATAGGGTATGTAGGTCCGCGGATGGTGATTTTGGGGTGTGGGGTGCAGATGGTATATTGGCACGGGGGTTGGTTGATGGGCTAGTTGGTTTTTCTTTTCCTTTGTCTTTCTGAGTGCGGGTGGCAATGTGAACCATGTTAATCTGAGGGGAGGTGGATGTAGAGGGTGTGCCATGAAAGGTGTAATGGCATGAGGGACAAAATAATAATGGTGGATAAGAGCCTTGTGAAATGAGTAGGGTGCACTAACATTTAGACGGAGGTTTGGCTAGCTCTCATGTGTGGACCATGTTGATCTCAAATTTTGGAGGTGGATAAAATGGTTGGGGGGTGGAGATATTGGTCACTGAATGGGTAAAGGATGATGATGTGTGATGGCAGGATGAAGGTGGAACATGGTCCTCATCGTCATCAAATTTTGTTCAGGAGGACAAAGTTGGAGAAGAACATGGTCTTTAGAGCCTTACAATTTTCTACATCATGTCCTAGCACATGATGATAGGCACAAATCTTGGTTTCATCAAACCCTTTTGGTTTGGGTTTGAGAGGATCGTAAGGTCAAAGCAGTGGTAATGTGATGATGGAAGTCTCTAAGATATTGGTTAAAATGTTGATGTGGGACCCCACTAACAGATCACAATGGGAAGTGAGTGTGGGTTTGGGTAAAGGGCGCAGATGATCGTGAGGGAAGAGGCTTTATAGGAAGGGGAATGGGTTGGTCCACTGGTTTGGTAAGTGGTATTGTCTTATGTTTTGTTGGCATCTGATTTGGGTAAAGGTGTGAGTAGAAGAGCTAGTGACTGGAAGGTTTTGTTGGTTTGACTACCTTATTGGAGGGTAGTGGGTTCTTATCTTTAGGTTGCACCTTCTTGGGTAAAGGTGACACATGGGGAGTACAAGATGCAGAAGGGAAAAAAGATGGTGGAAGAGGATGGATTACCCACAAGGACAACCGAGTTGCGGTGGAAGTGGATGGTTGAGGTTGGGTGGACGGCATGGGTTGAAGTCGTATAGGTAAAGTTAAGGGGATAGTAACTGGTGGAGGTATAGGTGGTAAAAATTACATGGGTGAGGGTGAGGGTGTTTGGTTTTTGGGTGAATGAGGTGTAACGAAGGCTTCGTGATGTACTAGTAGGTTGTTTAGATTTTGATTGGCCTTGGGTAGGATACTGTTTGATTAGGGTTGATGGATGGGGCCCTAGGATGGATGGAAAGGGGGAAGGTGACAAAGGTGTGGTAGGTGAGACCGATGTATGCGGCCTAGAAGGTTGGGTCTTCCTTTTAGGTGGAGGGATAATGTTGGTGCGGGTTTGGGAAGATGTGGCTAAGTCCAATTTGACAGGTGGGTGGGTAAGGCTTGATGTTGAACATGACACCCAAGGTAGTAATGGGTCTAGATACGGGTGAGGAGATAGGTGTGGGTAGGTTTTGAGGTCTTGGAATGGTTTTAGTTGTGCGTAGAGGTTTGGATGTAGGTAGATATGATGAAGAAGAATTCGTTTCAATAGGCATGGTCAATGTCGATCTGGTTGCTGAAAATACCCTTGGGTAGATCGTGGAAGCATCCTCAAGAAACATTTGCATTTGGGTCGAAAAGAGGAGCCGAATGTCATCCCAGAGCATGGAATTATCAACGTAATCCAAACTTTCAGCCAGTCTTGAAAACAGGACTACTGAAGAAGAAGATGGAGTTGGTTTGGTGGCAATCCCTATAAAATATGTCTGTGAGACAGAGAATTGACTAGCCTCAGACTCTGTAGGTAAAAGAGTCCAAGATCATGTCAATGGGGTCTTGGGATGTTGAGGGAGAACTACCCCAACAGGTAGTGGCATGTCTGACAAGTCTCCCATGGGTAGGAGAGATAATAGGTGGGGTGATGTAGACTTCTTCCTTGGTGGAGGAGAAGATGGTGATGATTCTCCTGTGGATGAGAGATTTAAAAGCGTTGACTACTCGGTAGGTTGTGTTGTAGATGGTGGAATGACATCAGTAGAAAGTGTGGGTTCCTCTATGGGTGAAGGGAGAGATGAAGGGGACTCCTCTGTGGGTGAAGGAGTAGAAGAGGTATGATCCTCTGTGGGTAGAGGGGCTCATGCCAAAATTTTCTCAATAGACAAAATAGGTGGGATTTGGGGAATGGTCGGTACTGATATCAAAAACCACGTGGACTTCATGGACATTATTTTCGCTAGATGAAGATTCACTATTTTAATTAGATGACCGTTTATGGTTAGGGATCAAATTTTTAAGGATGTGTAAATTTTGATTTTCTGGCGCGTTCAGGTTGTCCATGATGAGGTCTCCATTATCTATCATCTCTTGGACAATGTTCTTAAAAGTTATGCAATTACCGTCGCTATGGCCTTTGAATGCGATGGTAATTATAGTAGTCATGTTCTTTATACCATGCAGGCATAGGAGGGATAGAATCGAACCTTGTATGAGGTTTTATGGGAGGAAGTGTAATGCCTCTATCTTTAAGAAGATTTTCCAAGACTGAAGAATAGGGCTCTCCAATTGAAGTGTACTTCCGTTGCTCCCACCGGAGCTAAAAGGCCTAGATAGGGGAAAGATTGGAAGAAGGTTGGGCTTGATTAGAAGGATGAGGTGGTTCCACCTTGAGGACTATCATGTTGGTAGATCCTTTTGTCTTTGAATATTTATTTTGAGCTTTTGAAGATGAAGAAGAATCATTTTATTTGAATGGGGCATTCTTGTTTTATAATTGGATTTTCTGTTCTTCAATGGCGTGAATTTCCAGCTTTTGTGCCATGGTGAACATTTCGTCAAAGGTTTGTACCTATAGAGTTAGTGAGATGTGTCTAGCATAAGCTTTAGTGAACAACTCAATAAGCTCAATTTGAGGTAGCTAGAATGTCAATTAGTTGATAAGACTCCACCAGTGAGCAAATTTTTTTGAGATAGATTCATCTTCATACTGTCGTGTCAAATACAGGTCAGTCATGGCGACCTTCTTGACTACATTGATCGAGAAGTGGTCTAGGAATGCCTGAGCCACTTGGTTGAAGGAGTAAATGTAATGTCTAGGTAAAATGTTGTACCAATATAAGGCGGGTCCTGTTAGGGACATGGGAAATGTTCGTAAAAACAAAGCATCATCATGGGAAATTAGGTAGCACACATGCTTGAAGGACTGCAAGTCTTGTTGCAGGTCTTCTTTACTGTTAAAACGGTTGAATTTAGGCATTTCCCAATGCACATGACATGGGTGAATAGGAATGGATGGATGAATAGGTTCATTATAGATTTTTTCATAATTCAGGGAGTTATGGGAGCTAGAAACTGATATTTCTAAAGTCTGCATCTTTTCCATCATCATCCTAATGAGTTCGTTGGTGGGTTATGAGGAATGGGTGCCTCCCGTAGTAAAGAGAGGTTGATGATGGGTGTATGATGTAGATGGCATCCCAATACATGGGGGTGCTAAATAGGAAAATTGTGGAGGGGGGATAGATACGGGAGGAATGTACCTCAAACAAACTATAGATGAGATTGGGGGATACTGATGATGCGTGTAAATAGGTGGGGTGGTCACAATGACTCTTGTGGTAATGGGTGGTATAAAATAAGGGATAAAAAGAACCTAATTTTAGAAAGGGTTGTGGGCTTCCAACAGTGGAGGTGGCTGGGATGCCACTGGTACATATGAGGAAAAGGGGGCGGATGGGGCTATGCTCAAGTCTATCGGCTAAGGCACAGTTGACATCATGGGTGTAATAGACATCGTTGGGGTGGAAATTATGGCAGAGGTAGAACCTAACTGAGAGACCAAAGGGGGGGGTGATGTGGATGAGGGAAGCGCCAAACTAGTGGTAGCTGACGCGGAAGTGGGTGCGAGGGTAGGAGGGATAGATACGGGCATGACATATATTAACTATCCTGAGGAGTCGCAGGTAGATGAGTGGGAAAGATAGTATTGTAGGGCCATGAGATTCTAATTAAGTATTCTTGCGAACTCCTCGTCACAGGTAGCAATAGGGATAAGCTGAGTTGGATCCATATGTGAGAGGATGGACAAAAATGATGGACTAGGTGGGAGTGGCTGACGGCTGGCGTGAAATATAAGGGCATTAGTTGAGCTGTGAGTGAACACCATGTGAATTAGTGTTGACCTGGTAAGATTGTATTCTGTAAATGACATAGAATATAATAGAAGCAGAGAAGGATGAAGTTCAGGGGGTAAATCTGGTCAGTGTTTTAATTAAAAATCAAACACACAAAACTAATGACGGTCAAAGGGTAACCAACGAAGGTTATGATAACTAATATTGGTCACTGTGGAAAGTACTAGTTTCATAAAATGGAACAAAATTGATGAATATGAACTATGAAAATTGTATCTATCAGAGATATCTGAATGTTAGGTGATATGATGGTGTCCTAAGGACCAAAAGTAGAAAAGAATAGGTGATGAAGGCTATTTCAGGTAAAATAACCAAAAGAGCAAGAAACCGACACTAGTTAGATCAACTAACGATGGTCAGATGAAAATCAACGATGGTCGTTGGACCGACACTAGTTATTGTGAAATGAGAAGAAATGAAGAAAATGGATGTTTGTGAATTAAAACTAGATAAAGGATTAACCTAGAAATTTGAGAATAACCAGATAAGGTCATGACACACTCAAAACTAACTAGAATACTCCAGCTATGATGGGGAGTGTGAAAGGAAGAAGAAAAATGGAGAATCGTAACTCACACCTCAAAACGCAAGTCAAGAACAAAGCTAAGAAAAACACGTAATTTTAAAAAGTGAACTTATGTTTGTTTTAGCTTATGCTATTTAGAATGACTTGTGAATATAGAATAGAGTTTTGGTTGGGAAGGCATTATTGATGGTGAATCACATCACCCCTAAATTTCTACAACTCGATGGGTTGAGACTCTCAGTGCGATTGCATAACATGGAGCTTTTCCCAAGTGTGGGACCTTATGAATCGGGAAAGCTCTCCAGATGAAGGCTGGTTCCTATTCCTCTGTTCAGATGCACACATAAAAACCTAATCTAACTTGCCAAGGAGACAGGGTAAGAAGATGCATAAAAATAAACCCAAACTAACAAAGGTGACGTACCGAGGAATGAAGAACACCTGTCTTGCCAATAAACACAGACCATTAAAATGTAATGCAAGATCATGCACAGATAATCAGATTTGCAGTGAAAGATCAGGAGGATGTAAATGAACACAGAGAGGGTTGAGAATCATCCACAGACATGCATTATTTGCTCCAAAGATTGATACAACACACTATAAAATGCCAAGAGGTAAAGTTGCATTACAGTTTTATATGGGAGGTTTGAACTCCACAAATTCACCTGCCAAAGAGAAGAAGGGAGGGGAAAAACAAGAATGTCCAACCTTGCATGAATCCGAGCTCCTTGTGAAAAGTTATGGCCATCTAAATATCTGCACCAGGGTTTTCTTCTTGTCAGCGCTCAGAATGTTGCACCTCCTGAAGGTGCGCCTTGGCGCATCCATGTGCATGTCGTCATACTCTTAAGTGTGCTAGGGCGCATCCATGTGCATGTCGACACCTCCTTGTTGTGCGCCTTTTACTTGCGCCAAGGCGCAACTTTTGCCATGTCAACACTCTGTGTCATGCACCCTTTTCGTGTGCCAAGGCGCAACTTTTGCCATGTTGACACTCTATGTCATGCACCCTTTACATGCGCCAAGGTGTGACTTTTGCCATGTCGACACTCTGTGTCATGCACCCTTTACATGCGCCAAGGCGCAACTTTTTCCATGTCGACACTCTGTGTCATGCGCATGCACCCTTTACATGCGCCAAGGCA
This sequence comes from Taxus chinensis, assembly GCA_019776745.2. Taxonomy (NCBI): domain Eukaryota; kingdom Viridiplantae; phylum Streptophyta; class Pinopsida; order Cupressales; family Taxaceae; genus Taxus; species Taxus chinensis. The sequence goes on from CM034146.1 coordinate 815,432,156, forward strand.
CGACTTTTGCCATGACGACACTCTATGTCATGCACCCTTTACATGCGCCAAGGTGTGACTTTTGGCATGTCGATATCTTCTTACTTGCGCCATGGGAGCATCCATTTTCATGTCGACACTTCTTGCTGTGTGCCTCTGACCTGAGGGGAAAATATATACAACAATTTGGTGACTCAATGGGATCACCTGCCTATTAGGTAGAAGATTAGTGTCCTTTTAGTAATAGATTGGCATGGAGTCATAAGCAATAACCTGAAACCAACCTGATAGCTGATCCCAATCCTGATACCACAACTTCCTCTCCGACAGCAATCTGAACTGTAGAAAATCAACCTGAGAGCAACAAAACCTATGCCAAAGCACTTAGGGAAATTGAAACCTAACTACGACAAGACAATGTACATACGCACTTAGAGGAATTGAAATCTAGGCTAATATTTACAAGGGTAAACCTTTCCCTTTTAGTAATAATGTTTAAGATAGATTCTGTTAACCGGAATCGGGAGTTCTTCTCCATTCAATGTAGACAATTGGAAGGCATTACTACTTTTACATCCCATGACCATGTAGGGACCACTCCAAATGGCATCAAACTTGGAATGCCTTCCTGGTTTTGCCCCATTTGCATCCCATTTCAGAACTAGGTCCCCTTCCTGGAAGGTCCTTGCTCTTGTCTTCTTATCAAACCATCTTTTTACTAATCATCAGAACTACATGTTCTCTTATTTCTTCCAATTCCATCAACTCTTCATACCTGGCCTCCATTGGTTCGAACTCAGACAACTCCAACTGCTTCATGAGCTCCAATGCTGGCAATTCTAATGATATAGGCAATATTGCCTCTTTCCCATAGACCAACTTGTAGGGAGAACTACCTATAGATCTCTTTAATGTTATCTTGTCAGCCCATAATGCTGATTTTAGCTTGGTATGCCATGTCCTTTGGTTTTCATCCAGAGTCGTTCTGATAATTCTTAGAAAATTCTTGTTCGTGGATTCTACTTTTCCATTACCCTGCGGGTAATAATTTGAAGAGGTGCTCAAATAGATTCCATTCTTGACAGCCCATTCTGTAATCTTGGAACCTATGAATGCCAATGCATTGTCTGATATGATAGTGGATGGCACACCAAACCTGGTCACTATTCCTTTATAAAAGTCTAGTATGTTAGACTCATTTGCCTCTTTGAGTGCTACTGCTTCAGTCCACTTGGTGAAATAGTCCGTTGTCGTGAAAATCCACTTGTGGCCTTGGCTTGAGTTTGGATTTATGACCCCAATGAAGTCCAATACCCATTGCATAAATGGTTGGCCAACCAAAATTGGGTGCAATGGAAGTGCTGATAGTCTTTCTTTTCCTGTGAAGAGTGCACATTTCTTACACTTTCTTATCCATTTATAGCAGTTGCTAAACACTGTGGGCCAATAATACCCTACCTTCATTATCTTGAGAGCTGTTACTCGTGGGGCAAAATGTCCTCTAGAATCTCCATCATGAAAATCTTGTAACACCCTCTCAATTTGACCATTCCCAATGCACCTCAATAGAACTCCATTGATGTCTTTCCTGAACAAAACACCATCAACAAGCACATATGGAATGGCTTGTAATCTGAAGTATCTCCTCTTTTCTTTGCTCATTTCTGGAGGGCATAGGCCTGTTTGTAGGAAGTGTATCATATTCTGAGTCCAACAAGGAGCGGCCACATCATCATTTTCTTGTTCTTGACCATCCTGCAGTACCAAGGCAGTCTCTTTTTCATCACCTGCTTCAACTTTCCGGCTCAAAGCTAGTTGTTCACATAGTCCTTTTCCACGTACTAGCTTAGTGACCTTAATTTCGATGTCATATTCCATGACACGGGTTATCCATCCTGCACGTTTCTCGTTCAAATCTTTGTTTAGAAGGAAGTCCTTGACTCCCGCATGAGAGACCAACAATTGGATCTTGTTGTTTGAGACTAGGTGCTTGAATTTCTTTAAGCTCCTGATCACTACAAGGACATGTTTTTCAATGAAAGAGTACCTAGTTTTGTATTCCTCTAAGCCTTGACTGAAGAAAGTGACTGGTTGTTCTAATCCTTCTTTGTTTTGTTGTACTAGGATTGCAGAAATTGTGTCTCCACCACCGAAGGTATATAGCATGAAGTCCTTGGAGAAGTCTGGATTGAAGAGAGTCGGAGCTTGAGATATAGCCTCTTTTATTGCCTCAAAACTTGCCTTGCCTTCAGATGTCTACTTAAATTCCATGCTCTTCTTCAACATCAGCGTTATTGGCTTTACGAGAGATGCAAAGTTTGGAACAAACCTACGGACAAAATTGATCCTTCCCAAGAAGCTTTGAAGAGCCTTCTTGTGACTTGGCAATGGCAACGCTCGAATTGCTTCAACTCTTTCTGGTTCAATTGTCAATCCCTCCTTTGAAACAATATGGCCTAGAAGTTTTCCTTCGTGAGCCAAGAATATGCATTTTTTGGGATTCAATGATACCCCAAATCTTCTACACCTCTGAAATACCTGCCTTAGATGAAAGAGGCGATCCAATGCATTTTTGGAGAATACAATGATGTCATCAAGATATATCAGAACTATTTTATTGATCAACCCCTTGAATGCCATATCCATTTCCCTTTGGAAAGTGGCTCCAACATTTGATAGCCCAAATGACATCTTCTTGTAGGCATAGGTGCCCCATTTGGTGGTGAAATCCGTCTTGAACTGGTCATCTTCTTTCACCATTACCTGATTAGACCCTGAGTAGCCATCTAGGAGAGAGAATCTCTCCGAACCGGACACCACTTGTAATATTTGTTCCATTGAAGGAAGTGGGTAATGGTCTTTAAGAGATGCCCTGTTAAGGTCTCGGAAGTCTACACACAGCCTGATTTCTCCGCTCTTCTTCCTGACCATAACCAAATTTGTAACCCAGCTTGAGTGCTTGATCAGAAATATAATGCTTGCCTCTATTAGCTTGTTTAGCTCTTTCTTCATTAGAGGCTCAATGTGAGGGTTGACTGGTCTTTGCTTCTACCTGATGGGCTTAGCATCTGGATCCAATTCTATGGTATGTTGTGGAAACTTCGGATTAAAACCTCTCAAGTCTTCATAGCTCCAAGCGAAGACATCTGGAAATTCTTGGCAAAGTTGTATGAAATCTGATTTCTCTTGCTCAGTGGCCACTTTACCAATTTGAAGCATTTTGCCTTCCCCAACCAGAATTGGCTCTGAATCTTCTCTCTTGACCTGTATGTTAGCCTTTTCCTTATGGAACTGGTCATTAGGGTTGAAGATAGACTCTAACGTTACTAAACCCTTGGGAAGTTTGTTTGTCCGCAGCTGCACTACTTCATCCCCGTACTGCTGCTCTAGTCTATCCTGATTCCTAGCTGAGAATTCAGCCTCTTCTTGTAAGAAATTGACAATCTGTTGATCGTTCTCAAACACCTGCCAGCTTGTGTTATTATCTAGAATTGCTCACATCACAATAACATGGATATGTGGCTGCATTTTTTCCCTTTTGATGTTTTCAACCACATCAAACATTTCTCCAACTGTTGCGAGCCTATCCGCGGCTTCATTTTTCTTCCTAGGTATGGACACGATATTGAAAGCTTCGAAATCCTCAACAAGGTCCCACACCCTGTTCTTGTAGTTCTTCAGTAGTTCATTCTTTGTTGCATGTTGTCCCCTGACTTGATTGACAATTAGCTCACTATCCCTGAACACCTGTAAGTTATTTATGCCCTTTTTCGTGGCCCAATGAAGTCCGTGAATCAAGGCCTCATATTCAACTGTGTTGTTCGAACAGGAAAACTGGAAACAAAAATTTGAATAATATTTGATGCCTTGAGGTGAAACAAGCATGGCTCCACCTTCTGCACCTTACCTACTCCTTGATCCATCAAAAAATAACTGCCATACCTCATTATCATCCTTATGGTCTGGTTCGGTGATGCTAGGAATAGGTTGGTTTCCTTCATGTATGCAATAGACTCCTAGCTCAGATTCTTCTACTTCTTGGTAGGGATCAAAAGCATGTACCTTGCTTGCCCATTCATCAAGAGTCAAATCTGGAATGTTTCCAACTTTGGTGTCAGCTTCATCGGTGCTCGGATAATCTTCTTGATCAAATGCTGAACAGTTGGCATTGATTTGGCTTGGAGTATGAGGCTCAATATGAAAGTTTGAAATTGGTTTGGATCTGATTGTGACCTTAGTACCATATCTTGTTCTGAACAACATGTTTGACCAGTCAGCAGATAAGTAGCCTCCAATTATAGCTGTGAAATCCCTTGATAAGCATAGGGCAAAGAGTGGTGGCAAATCTATCACTGACACATCTTACAAAACGGTAACGTTGGGGCATGCATGCAAGGTAAGATTCAAACCTTTAATCACTCCCACCATTGCTACTGCTGTCCCATCCAATTGCACTACCCCCTTTGATATGACTTCATATTGGAGACCCAGCTGATCAGCTATTTGCTTGGGCATGACAGAACTACTAGCCCGAGAATCAATCATGCAATTGTGTACTAATTTATTGCCAATGATTAATGAAACATAGAATGGAGGGGGTCTCAAAACTTTACCTTGTTGTCCTCCCTGATTCCCTTCAGGCTGAGCAGCATTTGTGAGGACATTCTCTTGCATATAGACCTGCTAGTTCGAAGTTGGCCAATTATTCATGGCAGCTTATAGAAGATCTCTTTGGCCTGGGATGGATAAAGATTCCCACATTGATATATTCACATTTGTCTTCTTCATTTGATCAATGATGCTAAATGGGGATAAAATATTTCTTTGCTGTCCTTGCATGTTTGGAGCTATATTTTGCTTACCGACACTTTGTGGAGTGATGGAAGGTTATAGATCACTTGGAGCCAATGACCGCCCTTTGCTAATATTCCTCTTCTTTGATCTTGTGTTAGTTGCTACACTTTGAGAAATTGTTTGATTCATGCCACAAAAATCCTCAGCTTGCCAATTCACAAGTGCGGTATCATTTGGAGCTGTGTTTTGCTGAGATGTCCCTTGTTGCTGATTTGTTTCCTGACTCACTTCACCCTCTACACTAGTAGTTGTCACCATCAAGGCTTGGTTCAAAGCACCATTGAAGAACATAGATTGGTTATGAGGTTCATTGCATGGGAAACACCAATCATACTCTTGAGCTATTTTGTTTTGGATTGGCACTAATGCTTTAGAAGCAAATGCAACATAGGGGTTATAGGGATGAAATGGTCTATTGGCAGGAGGCCTTACTTGGCTTTGATTTGCAATTGGATTGGGTGGCCTAATGAGCTGGTATGGTGGCCTAGCCGGGTACTGCGCTTGAGGCTGATACGGTCTAGCACTTTGAGCTTGCTATCTTTTGATAGTCACCAACTCATTTCCAAGGTTATGTAATTGTTTCATAACCTCTTGGAGTTCATTTGAAGCACTAGAGAATGAAGTAGAAGTTTCATTTGAACTTTGATTTCTAGGAGTGGGAATAGGAGCCAAAGTGGGTGCCTGACTAGTGCTTATATTTTCTAAGTTTGGATACAAGGGCATGGGAGGCCTAGGAGCCAGCTTATCAGCTTGAATAAGACAGTTTTCAGCCCTAATGGCGATGCTATAAGTAGAAGGTAATGTTGTGCCTCTCATAGATTGAATTAACATAGAAATATCAGAATTCAAAGCCTTAAGATAATATAGAAAAACACCTTTAGCTATTGGCCTAACGGCCACTGGAATCCTATCCCAAGACCTTTGAAATCTGAAGTTGAAGTCAGTTAGCTGCTCATTGGGAGCTCTCTTGATAGTTGTCAATTGTTCCAGTAGAGACAAATTGTCTCCCTTTTCTCCAAACTGCTCATGGAGAACTATGCATAACTGATTCCAATTTTGGATAGAACCAGCTGCAAGGCTCCTAAACCATTGCAATGCCTTCCCTTTGAATGAAGATGCCAACAATTTGACAACAACATCCATTTCATTTATTTCATGGATTACACAAATGTTAGCAATGTCTTTGACATGATCACCAGGAGTGGTATGATTTTCTCCAGTGAAAAATGGAACGTTCTTCAATGCTGCAAATGGAACTGGATTCTATGCATTGAGGGAAAGTGGGTTGCTACCAGTGAAGTTGACCAAGGGATTTGGTGGTTGTGCCATTCTGTTTGGCTTGAAAACCCTTGTTGATGAGAGATAAGGTTTACCAGGTGGAGGTGTAGACAAATTCCGATTAGGTGGAGATGGTGATCTTCGTGGTCTTCTTCCTCTCCTTCCTCTTCTTGGTGATAGTTACAAGTGGACAAATAGCCCCTCTTCTCGAGTATCAGACCTGGTTTGAATTCTTCTCATGTGCCTGGGTAACCTGTGCTACTATACCACTGAAATCTACCCCTTCGGAGTCGCCAGATGTGTTGGAGAATGAGCCTCAAAAGGTTGGATTCTGCCAAGTTACACACCAAACCTAACAGTATTAAAAAATAGAATTTAAAAGCTTGAAGGACCTAGAAGATATAGTTCTTCAATTTGGTTATCAGGTATTGTTGTGCAGTTACTAGTCCCTGAAAGGTACGGGTGAAACTCAGGTCATGCAAGGCAACTGGGAAAACCCAAAATATAAAAAACCATGAAATTTTGAAAGTCAAAATCTCAAAAAACTAAGAATACCCTTTTTAAGATTATCCCCCGATCTATCAACTGGTGAAATTTTGAATTGTTTTGAGCAAGTTAAGTCCTTGAAAATCGATTTCAAAGTTCAGCCTGGAAGGTAAAAAAATCTGAAATTGTAAAACCTGCAATTTTTTAGTCCAAATTTCTTGAAAACTCCTTCAAATCTTGTGGAATGACCTCTTGGTCCCACTAGGTGTGCCAAAACTATTGATGGCACCCCTGAATGTCTGTAACTCGATGGGTTGAGACTCTCAGTGCGATTGCATAACATGGAGCTTTTCCCAAGTGTGGGACCTTGTGAATCGGGAAAGCTCTCCGGATGAAGGCCGGTTCCTATTCCTCTGTTCAGATGCACACATAAAAATGTAGAGGGTTTACCTAAAAACCTAATCTAACTTGCCAAGGAGACAAGGTAAGAATATGCATAAAAATAAACCTAAACTAACAAAGGTGATGCACCGAGGAATGAAGAACACCTGTCTTGCCAATAAACACAGACCATTAAAATGTAATGCAAGATCATGCAAAGATAACCAGATTTGTAGTGAAAGATCAAGAGGATGAAAATGAACACAGAGAGGGTTGAGAATCATCCACAGACATGCATTATTTGCTCCAAAGATTGATACAACACACTACAAAATTCCAAGAGGAAAAGTTGCATTACAATTTTAGATGGGAGGTTTAAAATCCACAAATTCACCTGCCAAAGAGAAGAAGGGAGGGGCAAAACAAGAATGTCTAACCTTGCATAAATCTGAGCTCCCTGTGAAAAGTTATGGCCATCTGAATATCTGCGCCAGGGTTTGCTTCTTGTCAGCGCTCAGAATGTTGCACCTCCTGAAGGTGCACCTTGGCACATCCATGTGCGTGTCGTCATACTCTTAAGTGTGCTAGGGCACATCCATGTGCATGTCGACACCTCCTTGCTGTGCACCTCTTACCTGCGCCAAGGCGCAACTTTTTCTATGTCGACACTCTGTGTCATGCGCCCTTTTCGTGTGCCAAGGCATAACTTTTGCCATGTCGACACTCTATGTCATGCGCCCTTTACATGCACCAAGGCGCGAATTTTACCATGTTGACACTCTGTGTCATGCACCCTTTACATGCACCAAGGTGCAAATTTTTCCATGTCGAAACTCTGTGTCATGCGCCCTTTACATGCACCAAGGCACGACTTTTGCCATGTCGACACTCTGTGTCATGCGCCCTTTACATGCGCCAAGGTGTGACTTTTGGCGTGTCGACATCTTCTTACCTACACCATGGGCGCATCCATTTTCATGTTGACACTTCTTGCTGTGTGCCTTTGACCTGAGGGGAAAATATATACAACAGGCATCTTATGAAGAAGGAAATATAAAAGGTGAGGTTTCGGGTTATGTTATGGCAGAAGCGGTCCTTTCTCTAAGGTGATGATTGGATAGAGATAACCAGTTGGGAACCCACTATCAATCCTCTTATCATGTGATCATTGAAATCTTCTTCTGGGTGGGATGTTGTTTAAGAAGATGTGTAAATTCAAATTTGTGTAGTTTTGAAAAGAGAGAGAAGAGGGAAATGTGCTTTCTAAAGTTCAATTGTATCAACCATCAGTTGGGCATGAATTCCAACATATAGGTTGCCCTTATTTTTAAATGTGAGCTAAAATGCAACATACAAGGATGAAATGCAACAAATTTTAAACTGAAATCCAAAAATTATATTCGATGATAACAATAATGAATAGGTAAGAGTATGTCTTTCACTATGTAATACAAAATAAAAAGAAGTGTTCTTTTTAATCCAAACTATGAGTGTCACTGAGACAGATAAGAGAAGAAGAATGTTTCCAAGGGAGAAGATTTAATGTGAAATATCTTTTCAAAAATAAATAAACACAAAATTATTCCCTAAGAATGAATAATGCAAAGAACCCAAATGGGTCCCACTGAGTGTGCCAAAATGTTTCGCTGAATATTTTGTGTATGTAAGAGCAAAACAGATAAGGTAAGGGTAAGGAGGAATACCTATGAGTGAAGGTCAAAGGAAGAGTGTGCATGTTCTGATTTTTTTATCTAATGTTGATTACGAGAAATTCATTTTTTCTAGGAGGAAGTACCTGCGTATACAAACAAGAACACAAAAGGAATATTAAATAGTATATGTCAGTGAACTGCCTAACGTACACTAGATCTGGGAAGTGTGCTACTTCCTAGATGGCTCTCAATCCACTATTTAAAATAACTTAATGCAAGAAGTAATATGAAACAATAATGTCCTACTATAGTTGATATGATTTAGGTACCTCATTCAAGTACAATAAACAAATCTAATCTAATAGGCTAGGTTATGATTAGATCTAGAAATAGGTAAATAAAGTGGTTAGGACAGGTCAGGGTCAAGCTTTAGGTGATTTGGGTTGTTTGGGTGAAAGGTACGAGGTTGTTGTTATAGGAAAGTTTTCCAAACACAAAGACTGATGTTGGTATGGTATGACCGATGCTGGTTGAGGGGAAACCAACAATCATTCGGGTTAATCAATGTCAGTAGGATCGGGCTGATGGAAACTTAGTGAAGGTGGGTTTTGGTGATTTTCTGAGATTGCCCAAAGAATGAACAGGTAATGGAGAGGTAGATGGCAATGCTAGGGATAGTCAGGGGTGTCTAGAGTTAGGTATGGGGGTTAAAAGGTTGTAGGTGATTGGGTGGAGGGATTTACAGGAGGGTGAGAGATGATGGGATGTAAGGGAGACTATAACCCTAAAAAAACATGAAGAAACTAATCTAAGTAAATACGGGAAGGTGTAGATATAAAGGTACTTACTGGTGTTTGTAGAACTTGTTGTTGGATGGAGGTGATGGTTTATCCATGTAACTGGTGATCAATGCCACGGCTATGATTCCCGAGATGTTGCTATGAATGCTTTCCTTTCATATCAATGCTTTGTTGCTAGTTCAGGGTGTTTAGATGTGCAAGCGTGCTCTGGTGCGTGCTTGCATGTAGATATCTCTTCCCCAAGACTTCAATAATTCTTCCAACCTCTCAAACAAGGTTACCCAAGTGAATATATGGTAATCGATGATAGGTTAGGGTGACTAGCATCAGTTAAGGTGGGAAATCCTAGGTTTACTAAAAATGACATATCTTGGTAATCTTTTTGACCAGATTTGTCTATTCTCCCAGATCAAAACAAAATGTTACACTCAGATAAGAGGGAATGTGGTTAGAGGAAGAATAGAAATGTGATTTTAGGGTTGAACTAAGTCTTAGTTAATTATGGTGAATGGATATTGAGTCCTAGTAAAAGGGAAACATGCCTAGAATAGGTTCATGATGAGGTGTCTAGGTGAGGTGGTGGGGTGCGGTGGAAATTAGTTTAATTAAGGTAATTAAATAATGAATATTGTGATCATGGGAATTAATTTAATTGTGGGTAATTAAATGAATATACATGTGGGGTGAAGTGGAAGTGTTACCCAAATTTGGTGTCTACGTCAGGGTGTTTGGCAGGAAATATGTAGGGGTTTCTTTTAGAGCTCTGCTATAGTATATGGTATGTCATTCTTAAGGTTTTTTTGCATAAAGATGATAAAGATTGATTGGTTCCTATAGCACATGATGAGGTTAAGGAAAAATTAGTGAAACCGGGGGTGTGAACCAAATCAGTCATCATGGTAACAAATAAAATGGAGCGCATATTCATGAAAAAAGACCTCTTTTAAGTGAGGTTGCTTAAACATCGCCTTATCTTCAAGAAACAAAGTTAGAAACACCATAGAAAAGAAACATTCAATAGTGTATTAATTTATGGGGGAAGGACTTATGTCTTTCCAATGCATGGCAGAGGGTATGTTTTGGTCGTGGGAGAGAAGGAATTACGATATTTCCTCATCTTCGATGCCTGAGTTGTGGGTAGAAGGGATGAAAGAAGAAGTATGGGAACCAATGTCTATAGAGAGTGAAGGATCGTCATCGAGATATTGCATGGTAGTGTCTATAGAAGGAGGGATGTCCATTATGATCGAGTTAAGGGAGGAGATAATATCTGTTGGTTGTACGAGAAGGGAATTGAGGACATCATTGTCGATAAGAACATATTTGTAGAATGGGTCATGGGAATTTTTTTATTGAAGTGCCTTCTATACATGGGATTTACTAACATAGAAATTGTATTTTTTTTGTTAAGAGTTGGTCTTTTATACAATAAGAAGATCCAATTCCCTGAGATGATGGGGGAGGTACTTTGTTATTGATGAGATATTTTGGGGAAAACTTATAGTGTGACCAGAGTATTTGTATTTTCCACCACATGCATGGGTTAGTCAGAGAATTGGATTTACTCTAGCTATCAACATTTCTTCAACTTGTGTCAAAGATTTAAGGACTGAGGGCTGGATTCCAGGTTCCATATTGTTCCATGAAGAAAAGTAGTGTCCTTGCTTCTCTAACTTGCATCTTGCGTAAATGACAGATCATGAATGACACTTTGTTTGTATGCCTAGGTAATTCTTTAAGCATATAATGCAATTGATGATATTGTAAAGAGAATCTATCCTTTTACAGAATTGCCTTTGTGCTTCTATGAATGGGGTCGAATCCAAGCCAAAGGGTTTTGTAGGTAATAGGGAGGTGTAAATGAATTCTTGAACCAACCAACATGCATTGGAATAAGGGGAATGATGCATAATAGATTGTGTAAAGTTGGAAGAGTCATGAATGGAAGGGAGAAACCAACGGGAAGGGGAGAATACATGGAAGGTGAATGAGAAGAGGAAGGATTCAATTATCTTTGAAAATGGGGTGGAAGGAAGGAAGCATGACACTCAATCAAGGAATGAATATAAATGTTTTCTGTTTGGAATGGGGCATGAATAGTAGAAATTTGAGATTTAATAACAGACGTGGCTTCATGAAAGGAGGTAACTCATTTGGCATAACCCAATGAAGGCATGGGGAGGGAAGGGACCAAAAAGGGGTTACATGGGAGAAAAATTTATGCAGGGTGTGTTTTTTTCTTACTTGGTAATGATGACATTGTTCCGAATTTATTTGTTATTTATTTTTTGCGTAAATATCTCTTCTTCGAGGTAGCCTTTGATCCACAAACATGGGGAATGCTAGAATGATCTGCAAAAGGAAAGAAAGTTTGAGTTGAAGGAAGAAAAAAATAGTGTATATACTCATATATACAGTAAAATAAAACATTAAGAATTTTCGAGTGTGCACGTATATTGAAAGAAAAGGAACATTGCAATAGGAAAGTACATTTAATGAAATTTTAAAATATAGAAAAGAGTTAAAAGACAATAACATGTTCATATCATCTAAATGGAAGTTACAACTATATCTTTTTCAAGCAATATGGGTTAGGAGTGACATTCATTGATATTCATTAAATGCGAGTTCCCATAAACAACCACAAAGCAAAAAGGTATAGTTAAAGAAATTTCCTTGTACATGGGGTAACACATAAACAGACCAAGAGAGGGCAATACGGGGAGAACGTCAACGAAGGGAAGTTTCTGTAATTTTACATCAACATAATTCAAGGAAGGGAACCTGGAGCTTCAAGATTTCATGAATTAATAATGACACATTTAACTACATGTTCCCATGGTATGTTTTAGTTTTGATGGAAATTGTAAATTGAAATTCACAACCTATAATGTGGTTTGCAATCTTAGTTGTTGCATCATCATCGATGCTTACAAAGTGCAAGTATTCATCTTTGACACCCATTTTATTCTATGTGGTCTCATCAAATGTTGTTACGGATTGTAGTTCCCCTGTGTCATCTTTCAAAGTCACACAGAGTGCATACCTATAATCATATTGTTGGACAACAACATTACATTTCCCAAAAAACTAGGACCCATTTTCCAATTCCTATACTTTCTTTTGACGTTGTTTATCAAATTTCATCGAAGGGCAAGCTAGGTAAAACAATTATCCAATGCAGTGTCTGTGATTATTGTTGTAACTGCAACCCACTCATTTTTTTCTATGTTTCCCATTAGTAGAACTTGAGATATTGTTGTCAGAGAGGAAAAGGAAGGTGGAGGGCCTAGAATCCTATTTGTGATAAACGATGTAGGAACATATAAAGCATTCGATGCAACCCATTCTTGCAGCGAGCTAGTTTCAGGGATAAGGGGGTTGACAAATTTTTTTGTAGTGGATATAGTATCCACAAATGTTCCATTGAAGCTGGAAACATGTGCAGTTTTAAGAGAAAGCATTGGTTTATATGGAATTCAAATAAAACCTTTTGTCTCTTCACCAAGAGAAATTAAATGTTGACCCCATAAAGTGATAGAAACACTATATGCAGACATGTCTTTAAGTTGCAATGTCCTCTTCATCGTACAAATGGTGGATCATGGATAAATGGAAAAAAACAACCACAATGATATTGAAAAAAGAACCAGTAGGCATTTCAGCTATTTCTTTGATGGGGACAAAGTGGAAATTGTGTAAAGGTATATGTTTGCATGGTATTTTTTGTGAGGGCTCACCCCTCAAAAGACCATACCCACATGGTTGTGTTCAAGTCACTAATGAAGATGGGATTAAGCGAAGATTTTGAGGAAACATGTCTTTTGTGGCAGTGTTTGCGGAAACAAATTGTTGGCCACACCTTGAGTTTGTTCCACCTACACTTGTTTTCCGCGACTAATATGGTTGGGGATCTAAGAAGGAGAACCAATATGTGGATATGTTTCGACCACTATCTCCATATTAGTAATTAAAACGGTCCTACAGGTAGGGAGTGTGGACAAGGAAAATGTTAGGAACCCTATACTGGTCGTTCAAGACATTAGTAAAGCCAAAATAAGGGGTACATACATTTCATGCTTGACCATATTGCAAATGGATTTCTGCAGGTGAACAATCGTGCCTTCCTTCAATGTTTTCTCGACAACCAGTTTTGAAAATTTGGAGGGCAATAATGGTGTCTGAATGTGTAGTACCCACATTTTATAGCCTTAGTTATCTGTTGACTTCTTTATTCATAGTTATGATTTGACAAGAATTTTGACATGTTTTGGACATTATGTTATGTATTCGATCTTCATGGACATGTATGGTGATTTGGGCGCATATCGCCAATTCAGCTTTGATTAGTATGTTGGCAAATTTTAATATATGTTGTGGATACTAACATGTATTGCTATGGCATTTGGGCCCTAATTGATATATGATGGATACATAGTTTAGTTTCACACCTTTGATGATATATATTATTTGATTATTGACGAGAACACATGATAAGCGTGGATATATGTCATTTATATGAAATGTGATGGCTAACACATGGTGAAGTGGTGTTAAATTGTGGTGGCATGTTTCTCAATTATGTAACTCCATGTTGATGTTGTAATATCATATACTTGCATGTATTAGACTTGATCATTTACAGAGTAGTTGATTTACACTTGTATTGAGAATATGTGTTTAACGCGTGCATTGAGTGTGTAAGTTACATGGCACATGAGAACGTGAGTTTTAGGGTGGCTACATAAATTGTGCACAAATGCGAGCCATGGGGATAAGTCATAACCATGTTAGTTGTATGAGGCCTTATTTTTTGCGTGTATTATTTGGGCACCATGAGTGACCCTTATTTGTAATGTTGTAGTTCATATAAAATTAATTGTATTTAGGTTGCTTAATTTTGTTAAGTAAACATAGGTTGGGGGACTTAATGGTCCCCACTTGCATTAAGTATGTATTTTTTGTAAGTGTGTGTTAATTAAGGAGGGATTTGGGTCACATGAGCACCCTTGAGTGGGTCCCCCACATCCTCTACATATGTGCCCAAATTTGCCAAACCCGAAATTGGGATATTTTTGGCATTTTAAGTGACCCCTTTAGTTTTGGGAGTTATAAGTGACCCCTTTTAGTTTTGGGAGTTCACTTAGCATGAAAATAAGCCCTTGGACCCTATCTATTAGGTAACGGGGCTTAATTCCAAGGCATGGAGGGAGTTTCCCTCCCATTTAGGTTCTCTAAATTTGTCACCATCCATTTAAGATGGGTTGGAATGTGTGTGTTGTGAAAAGTTTACATAAAATTGTTTCATATTCTTTATGGGAAATTTGGGAGATGAGGTATTTGAAATGTGAGTTTATCTTTTCTCTATTTTGTTTTTGGGAATCTTGACTTGGAGGGAAGAGAGGGGTGACACATGTCATCCCCTCATTTGTGAGGAAATTTAATTTCTTTTCTTCAAATACTCCCTCATGTGGTAGAAAGAGGACTTTTTTGTTTCACTAATTCTGGGTTGGTGCTTGGAGGCTTTTGGAAGTTAGAGTTTTGCTTGGACAAGGAATTGGGAGAAGCTTAGAGATTTTTAGAGCTTGTAAGAGGTAGGCTCTTTGATCTTATTTTTGTGTTGATTTGGCATGTTAGATATTAGGTTTACTTATGGTTGAAATGTGTAATCTTGTTACATCTGTTGTGTATGTTGCTTGGTTAAGTTATTTGTCATTTTCTCCATCCATCATATGGATTGATGGATTTGGGAGTTGGTTTATCTGGGGAAGAAGGGGAAGTATTTTCACCTCTTAAACCTTATGGCTTGATGGGACAAGCCATGCTGGTTATCTTTTACTCCCCTCATATGGTTTGAGGTGGGGAATATGGTTCATATGGTTTGAAACTCCCTTCCCCATCTTTGGAGAGGGAACCCAATGGGTTTGAAAATCCTCCCACGGAGGATTTTAGGCGAATGGGTGGAGTGATAAGGAGGGGTGTTTTATTTGGAGGGATAAGGAGGATTTTTTATTGTAGTCTTGTAGGTGTGGATATTCTATGGTTAGACCCCACTCTATGGTCATTATTACATGATCTCATCCACTCTTCCCCCTAGTTGAGGATAAATATAGTTTTCTCATCTTTTCTTTTGTTTGGTTATTGATATGCTCCTTGGGATGTATTGAGTTTGTATTGCATGTGGCATGCTTGTGTGTCATTCTCTCCCTTATTCTTGTGCATATTTTTGGAAGGTATATCTCTCTCACATGGGCTTAGTGGGAGGCTAGCGTGTCATTCCAACCTTTGGAAATTCATGTGATTATGCCTATAGGTTAGGTGTTAAAGCAAGCCTTGTTCTCTTTGTGTTTGGATACTATGGATGAAAAGGACAATGTTAGTGTATTAGAGTGTAAGGATGGTTAGAACTTCTCTTTTGGTTACCAAGGGTTTTCTTCCCCAATTTTTGGGAGAGTCTTTACATCCTTGTTTTCCTCATTTGGTTATTGTATTTGTCATATTGTATTACTCCTATGTAAGCCCCTCACATTGGGATATGGATGGTAGTTTAAACATACAAGATTTGTATTAGTATCTTGGTAAAGTCCTACATCAATGATGTAATTTTCATGTAAAGAGTTTCTACTTTCTTGTGATCAAACTAGTTTTATAATGTAGTTTGTGGAATCCTCCTTGTAGAGCCATCCTCTTGGAATGAAGAAAGTACTTTTGTAAAGCTTGATAGATTTTGCTTGTTGAGTATTGTTGAAATCTGTTGTATGCTTGATAGCATGTAAGTTTTTTGGGACTGTAAACTATTCTTATATGTGTAAATGTTTTCCCAATTATAATTTTGTTTAACTTTGTAAGGCAATAAAAGAATTTGGGTAAGGAATTACTGGATATGTTATGATCTATATTGTAAGGATGGAATACTCATGCCTTAGACAAATAAAATTCCAGTGATCTTTTCATTTTGTTGTTAAGAAAAATAATGTTCCTCTTGCACTTACTCTGATAAAATGGTAATACAAACAAGTAGCAAATGGATTAGTTACAATCTTGATTCAAGTTGTATTTATTTATAACTTTAGAGAGTCTAGTTTGTTATGATAAGAAAAAGTTGATCCTTTCATAGTTGGAATTGTTTGAAGAAAACCCTTGTTGTTAAGACTTTATATTGTAAAAGGGAATGATTGATCATTCTTGTAAAATGGATGATCCCCTTCAGATTATTGTTCTTATCAAGCTTCCTTCCTTTGAATGGAAATAAATCATTTTTACAATTATGCACTTTTGCATCCTGATACTGTAACACATTATTCATATTAGGGAATTTGAAATGTTGTGCAAGTCTTATATCTGCATTACAAACATAAAAAACTAAATGGGAAATAGTGTTCCTAATTTGAGAATAGATTATTAATCCCAAAATATAATAATGTTTACTGTGATCACGATTTATTCATAACATTGGCAAAGTAGAGAGATACACACACCACAGAGACGAATCTTAAATAAATATGAAAACATTAATGATGATATTTAAAAATCCATGAAGGTTCAGTCCTTATATACCCTTCACAAAGACTGGGGAGGGGCTAAAGCCAATCCCTATAACCTGTTACAAACCCCAACCGTCCCTATCCCCCAATCCTAATCCTTAGCATTACTCCCCATGGTATACCCTCGCAAAATAGCTTTCATATAAGTATGTGGTTTGGGTTCCTTGCAATTACCATTGGTAAGTCATGTCTTATACCTGGAAATCACCCTAAATATTATTATATAAGCCCTCCCCAAAAAAGGTGCCACCTCCACTCCTCTTGCATGTGGTCAACCATTGTTAGGTCCACCCCTGCACCATATGCAAATGTATGATATATATATATATTTATCTAATTTTAAACATATGTATATATATATGTATACACAATTGTGTACACATATATTCAATATATATTTATAAAAATATAGAGATTTTATTTCTTGGTAGTAAACAAGTTTGTGTACATATACATACACATACATACATACATACACACATATAGTGTATCATGTGAACCAAATATAGAAGGATACATACATATATGTATATATATAAATATATATGTGACCCTGTGTAGAGTACGTGGTATTTTTCTTATTGAAGAAATTCCTTTTAAACACACAGTTTTACAGGGTTAGGTTGGGGGGCGGGGGATGGGGCGACCATATACCCCCACATTTCCCCTGCCACACACACTCCGCATACGACCTCACCCCATATACTGTAATACCATACGTTAGCGATCCTATGCACAGCCGCAGCCAAGGATATACGGTATGCTATAACCTATTTACCTACAACAAGTATATGTATATGTCATCCGTCTATATATATGATATGTATATGTATATATATACATATATGTATATATCTACATATATGTGTATGTGTATACATATATACATACATATGTATATATATACATATATATATATATATATATCATATATATACAAATATCAAACAAAAAGAAAAGTAGTATTAAAAAATTTCGGTGGAAATTTTATATGTTTTAAAACAAAAAAAAATAAAGTGGGGAGGGGTCAAGCCCCCCCCCAAAACCCTGTGTCAATGCTAATGGTGGTGTGGAAATAGGCCACACCACTCCCTCACACTCCAAACCCCAACCCCCTCCCCCATGTACCCTCAAAATCCCCCATACCCAACACCCAAAATATTCTTCTTCAGATTCTGACCTGTTTGAGTGGGGTCAGCGCATTGCCATGACCTTTACCATACCTTTATGGAAATATAAGAGATTAATATACATCATAAAATCATCAATTTTAATCAATCAATCAAAACTAGGTCACTATACCTCTTCTTCTGCAAACTGCTCCTAGCTAGGGTTTAATTAGAGTTTTAGACCACTTTATCTTCCTAACATTCGTTCATAAAAACCTGACAATGAAATTCCCTCGTTATTTTTTTGAAACCTTCAAGACTCACCAATAAAACATCCTTAAAACCCATAAGGTCCCATTGAAAGGAATCATTTTAGGGTGAGCTTCAGAAAATCAAATTCGAGCTAGAAAAACACTTGTTCTTGACCCTGTCTCACATAAACTGCCATATCTTGCAAAATTCACGTCCTATAAATCTGATTTTTTTCTCAAAGCACCATGACACATCATAAAAACTTATCCAATCATTATAATGTTATCACCATACCTCAAACTCTCCAGAAATAGAGACTTGTATAGTAACACCTTAAGGTTTCTCACTATAGAAGCAAGGATCACCATAAAGAATGTTATAACTCATCATAAAACCACTAAAAATGACCCAAACATACCTGATAAACTTTGATAAACCTGAATTCAAGCATCAATGAGCTCATATATCTCCAAAACTCAAACTCATACCTCTAAGCAACCATGCCTGCTCTAAATGAGCACCTGTAACATAGCCAATCGCCTATATCTCTATCATTCCACTAATGTGAGTGCCTAAACACTCTCCAAACATGCTATCCATCATGTCAACATAATTTTCAAGCATCATAGAATCTCATACCATCATGAAACATCACTGAGGCACCTGAAGAGGCTTGCAAGAGCAAGCAATCCTCACTGAATCTCACTACATCATCATAAACACATATGAAACAGTATGTCATACTCATATACATCATCATATGAACCTAAAAAACCATCCACTTTTTCATTAATTTGGTTTTGCATCAATTACAACACCTAATAGGACCACATGCAAACAATCTCCCCCTTTGTCATTGATGGAAAACCCCTGAAATTCTCCCCATTTTTACATTAATGATAAAGGAATGCCTATATATCAGAATATTATTCACCTACCTCAACTTTATAGCATCAAATTTTGGTTAGAAACATCAACCAAAGATCTCGGTTTAGCTCAAAACCTTGAAAATTTCCTCAAAATCTGATTTTGTCTTTGTTTCAAGTATGCAATCACCATGCTCCCCCCGGGATAATCATATACAACATATGAACATCATCAAAAAACATTTAATAAGGATAAGCATACCTTTTAGGATCCAATACATAACTTTCAACCTTCTAGGCATGCAAAACAAGCTATTTTTCACCTCTACCTTGTTTTGCCCTTCATGGAACATTGTAGAAACCTGTAACTTGATCCATTCACACTTTGAACATGCCAAAAATGTCATGAAATAACATATAAAAACATCACTCCATATTTTTTGGCCAAAAACCATCTTGTCTATGCATATACTTAGCATTACCATGCACATTCTTACTCTCCATGTACCACACTTGAGACTTAAAGCCCTAAAGAAACTTTTTAGTGCTTTTAGGACCAATTTTGGCAAACCCTAGGACCTCATACATACCTTGAAAATGAAATTCATATCTTCCCCTTGGACTCAAGACCTTCATTTCTATCTCATAAGAACAAATTTGAGATACTCACCATGCTAACTTGGCTAGAAAGCACCATCAACACTTTTTCAATGACCTAAACAACTTTCTCAGTCTATAACAGTCACAATTAATTGATAACATACATTCAAGGATAAAAAAATTTCAATGCAAAAAGTAGATACCCAATTCATACTTCTAGTTCCTTGAGAAAGACCAAAGCAACTTCTAGGAGTCCACACAATCACTCCCCTATCATAAATGGCATCATACATACTTGAGAAACAATTACATACCTGTAGAAGCAACTTTTTCATGTCATTGTAGCACTTTACTCAAAATCTCTGAGCCATAGATGTCAAAATAACTTCTTCATCAACAAAGTCAACTATATACTTCTTCTTTCCATCAACATAATATCAAGTCAATGATCAATATATATTAAACTTAATACACACAATTATATGTGAGAAAACCACCATACTATGCATTTTACACCAACCCTGCATCTGTTGCAGACTATCTCTTACATGGAGCAAAAAATGAGTCAAAAAAATCTTACTAATTTTATATTAACTTTCTTACACCATGATGGCTCATAATCCTTTCTTCATGCATAAATCAACTCCTTTTTAGCTCAGACACACCAAAAACATGTTGCAAATAAGCTTTCATACTTATATCCTACTGTGGACTGTCAATTTATCTCAAAACATGAGAAAGAACCATACAAACTTCATTCCTGGAATGGATCATTTGAAAAATTTAAATATTGTAGACCATTTCACCTTTGTATATACTTGCATCAACGAACTCAGACACATCTAGAGAAGGTGCATATCAATGTCCACGTATATAGGTAAGTATTACAACTTTAACACAATCTTGTAATTCTTATAATTACAAGAGATGGAAATGCACCTTATCAAACCTTTTCTAATCTTCAAGGGACTATAATGAGACTTCAACACATCTTTCCACAATCAACATAGTCATGAAATCAATATCTCCAAGTCATGTCACTATAACTCTTTATTTGAATGAAATAACTCACAAGTACAACTTCACATAGTATATATATCCTCCATGGGATTGAGACATGCCAAGAATAACACATACTAATGGCCATACTTGTACATATAGAAAACTCTGCCATTAAGTATACTCTGAAACCACAAATGTACCATGTTGACTCTTGAGTTCTTATCATTGTCCTGTAGAATGTTATTACTCTGTTTAAGCCTTTGAATCACATCATGATTTTAGTTATATAGACTTTTGACACCTGTGGCTAACAAAAACTCCTTGAATTCTTAAAGAATCATCAACTCACATTGAAACAACTTCAAGTCTTGTCTCAGATCACTTTTACCAACTCAATTTTTTTTCATGGAAATAATTAACAAGATTCATAATGTCAGTCTTACCTCTTTAGTCTCTTAAGACTTCTTAGTAACATTTGTAGACCATTAAGGAGCACAAAAACTCAAACATCGGGGTTTCATGGTGCAAACCCTTACTACTCTAATTCCTTTCCATTCATTGATAATTTTGTAGGGTTCATTTTCATCCTTCTCTCTTGGCTGAGGGATAAAACACATCTAAAATCTACTACAAGAAGACTGCACACAACTTTTAGGATGGACAAACCTTCTTTAGACATTTTATTCCTTGAACATTGTACTTGACCTCCATGAATGAAGTTCAAACCATTCTCAGACATCATATAACTTTAATCTAGCTCAAGGGAACATACATGGATCTTCAACATAATCCATTTGGTTCTATAGATATTTGATTCCATATATCAACATATTCACCTATAGATTATCACAATGTACACAAAAACTTGCAAGGCACAACCACATGTAGATCACTTTGTAGACCTTGGAGACTTTACTTGCTTGTTGAATAGGACCTTTGCATCAACTTATTGTTAGTCATTCAAAATATGACACTTAGCAAAAAACATATAGAAGGTTCACGCGGAAGAACATAGCATGCATTTAAAGGTGCAGAAGGGTCAGGAAAGAATCGTGCACATGAAGAAGAGAGATAGATTTGGGACTTAGTCATTTTTCATGTGTATGAGCTATTTTTGGAGATAGCGTGCCGAACACAAAAACTAGTTAAAGACTTGCGTGACACGCATTGGATATTTTTGGAGGATTGGCTATGAAGTGATTTGCATGGGTACATGATGAGAATAGATTTACTACTGAACAGTTAACTAGAAGAAGTCTATTGTTAGTGCACTTGCATGTGTGGCTATTATTGTAATGACACGTGGCTAATAATAGCATGCGACCTATTTTGGGATTAGATAAGTGGTGAAGGGAAAGTCCCCACCCTTATAAATATGTAATGGTCTGTGTAGTATGAGATATACAGAGATAGATATAAGTATGAGAGTGTGAGAGACTGAGTTATTGTGAAGTTATGCTGTCAAGTTATGTTACACGCATAAGCGTATACTATTGTTATTGTAAGGAAGCTTTTGTGTATTACTGCATTTAATATAATGGAGTGTATTGGCTAAATCAGAGTGTTAATCATGAGTATAATTGGACCTTTGCATACTTGATTTTTATCATGGTTATCATTTAAATTTGTTATTCTTTAAGATCTAGATTTGAATATGCTCTGTAGAATGTTGTATTAATTATGGATCTGAATGCATTAAGTCTTCATCATGCTAACATCCTACAACAACAACCCTAAAGAGGGGCCTGGTACCTTTGCGTGCTTCGGGTGAGCACTCAATCTAGGCTGAGTGATGTGCCAACACACCTGGGCTTTTACTAGTAAATTCTAGGCTGCATCATTGGTTCCATGTTTCCGGGACCTCTTTTTTAGTTGTTTTCAGGATGGTTCATGATGAAGACATACCGGTTGACCTTAGCAAGTGTTGAGGAGTGGATTAAAGATTTGGAAGAAGAATATGTACATAGAGGTTTACACTGGATCTAAGTTTGATGCACACATGCATGGGTGGAGTAGAATCTGTATGAATGTTTATACGAGAGATCTTCTTCGCTATCTTTTTGGTAGAACTGTATGAGTGGCTAGTTGCTTATGCATCTAAACAAAATTGGAGGTATCACACACTTGTCTGGATGTAGGAAGAATTTCAGACCCTTTATGATGCTGATCTAATTTGGACTCATGCTGTGGATACGTGGTTCTGTGGTGTTTTGAACAACTATATCTTGGAGTACTCAATTTCCACTTATTCGTGCCTGAGAGGTAGTTGAATTCCAATTTTTATGATATCCCAGGGGAACTTACCTGTACAAGGCATTTCACTGATGATCAAAATTTTGATGGTAACCCTAAACTTGGAGAACAAACTGATGGTGAACTAAACCCCACCATGCGCGGGGGTAGGAGAAGGTTTGGTGAAATATGGCAGACCTAGCGATAGAAAGGAAAAGAGAGGAAAGTGGCTTAAGTATAATGAGGCACGTGAGAGGGAGATAGAGAAGCAGTGGGATGTTACAGAGTGAATGGTGTTGTGGAGAGAGATAGTTTGGGAAGGGTTTGAAGTTCACGCAGAAGACATGGAACCTGAGCATCAGGAACTCCCCCATTTGGGAAATCATGACAGGGAACCCTCCTCGGCCTCACGTAGAAGCACGCCACCAGAGATGACCTGGGCTATAGGCATGCATCTGAATCCACCTGGCAACCTTGCCCTTATGCTTGGTTTTCCAGTATCTAGTACAAAAAATAGTCAACAAGCTAATTTAGGTAGTGGGAGAGCAGGAGTGAGTCATATAAAAAACACAATGATGGCAGCAAAATCTATTCATTGTTATATGGGAGTACCTTTTCAGGTGTATCATCCACATAGAATTTAGTTATGCATACTTTTGGACTCTCTTCTGGGAGTAGTAATACTTTGCAGACTATCATGGTGTAGTTTAGTACTACTGTTGGGACACAGGGAAGTACATCTTCTGGTCCGACTCTAGCTACGGGGTCAGGATCAGAGGTATAGGTGGCTCTAGTTCTAGAGGATCTGGTGGTTCTGGAGGTAGAGGAAACACAAGAGGTTCTGGATTAGGTGGGCAAGGTCTGCACCAACCCCAAAATATTTACATGGAGATGTCTCTTTGTCTCCCAGAGTATAGGGGCATAGAAGATGTTGCTGAACACGTGCACATGTGTGAAATACTATGGCACGCAAAAGGAATCATGAATTTCTGAGTGTAGGGAAAGTCAATTTGCTACTATGTTACAAGGGCACGGCACATAGTTGGTACAAAATTTTTGACCCTGATAAAACTTGCATAGACTATGCAGCCTTAAAAGATACTTTCCTTAAAGAGTTTCACATCCGGAGTTTGCAGAAGAGTATAAGTGTGCTCAAGGATATTAAGCAAGGCACTACTGAGAGTGTCAGAGAGTATGATGCTCATTTCAAAACACTGTTATCCAAGCTTTCTTATGATATTCATGCAAGCCAACATGCAGTAATGGTTCGTTGGGGGCCTAATAACACCTTTTAGAAGGGTGCTATCACATAAGACATACACCGATCCATGCAAAGCACTTGAAGTAGCTTTACGTGCTGAGGCAGTTGGAAGTATAGACACTGGGGTGAGCCCATTTTTAGAAGCACAAATCACAGCTATGGCGAAGTAGTTGGAGAAGCTATGGACAAATTCAACACATGAGATGTGCACAGGGATTTGGTGCACATATTTTGAAGTGGAAGGTCACACAAAGGATAGTTGTCCCTGTAGATTATGTACGCTCATTGTTGTTGGACTGTGAGATATGTCATTTAAACCATGATGCTAACCACTTCCCATTGTTACAATGCATGATAAGGAAGAATGTTTCATGCTATTACAAAATCTGTAGGTCCATGACTCATGACACAAAAGACTGTTGGTTGATTGGTTCAGATCCATGATGCTATAGACATTGGTGTATGACAGACAAGAGTTTCAGATAACTCTAAAGGTAAGAACGAGCATCAGGATCGAGATCACAATCAAGCGTGCTATGATCAGAGTGAAGGGAATTTTGAAGGAAGGTCATGGTACAGAGGTCGAGGATTTTCGAGGAGGATATGGAGGATGAGGCTGTGGTGGTGGAAGAAGTGAGTTCCCACGGAACATGTTACACATGTGGATCTCCTGACCACTACAGGTGAGAATTTCCTCATAATATTACATGTTCTTTTTGCGGAAAGAATCATAGTTATGAGGAATGCCCAGAATTGTATGAGCATCTTAGTAAGCAACATAAACAAGAAAACAAAGGTGCAGGGATGGTTAGGATACAATGTGCTGTGGAAAATTAGTGGATGCCCAAGTTGGAACCAAAATCTGAGGCATTGCAGGTAAAGATCACAACCTGCACTGAAGCAACGCACGCCAAAGAAGCATTGCAACAGAAGCCTACCATCACTAAGGAGGAGGTTATACATGCATGGTACCCAGATCCTACCCATCAAGAAGGAGGTTTACTAGGAAACCATGGAGGTACTCAGGAATCTTTAGGGTGAAATACAATATTTAAAGGAGCAATCATGGAAGATGGAGCAAAAGAAAGCATCAGAGATGATCCAAACTGATATGGATGACTTGAGAGAAGTGTGCAAATTTTTGCGCTAGGAGAATATCATTCCACTATTGGGGAATTGGTTAAAAGGAAACACTCCACATGTAAGTACTGAGATTGGATGATAGATCCTGCATGTAAATCTTCCCCCTCATAGCCTAGATTATGACAAGGAAATAACTCTGAATGTTGTTGTGGATGGGTGGCTATTGAGTAATATACTGATTGATACAGGCATGGAAGTCAATGTTCTTACCTTAGATGCATGGGTACAAATGGGGAGACCTCCATTACAGCCATCCTCTAATGTTTTGTTCATGGCTAACTAGACTAAGGCCACTCCCATTGGAGTTTTAAAAGATGCATCCATTACCATACAAGGAGCCAAGTTCACTAGAGATTTTGAGGTTTTAGCACTGGCAGAGTCAGATAGCTTCCCAGCTCTATTAGGGCATCCTTGGTGTTATGCAAATAATGCTGATCTTCGGTTCAACAAGGGTTATATCAGCTTTGAAAACAAGGAGGAAAGAGTTATTATCCCTTTAACAGATGGAAAATATGCTGCCCTATGTTGAGCCCTTGAGTGAAGAAGACTTGAATAGGATTTATGTACGCACCATCAGGATCCAGAGGTGCTTGAGCCATGTAAAGAAGGAATCCTTCAGTGGGAGGATGCATAGTCTATTAGCGATACTACAAGTGTTGCTTGTGATAATTGGGCTCATAACACTTATGAGTTGGTAGGGCATGAAGTAAAGAGCATATTTCCTAGGGTCAGCAAACCATCATTATATCAAGAGAATAGGTAACAACTTGATACCTTGTTACACCGGAGAAGGAGACCCTATGGTGTTCCTGTGCGCCATGGAAGAATAGTGGATAGACCCACTGGAGAGAAGGAATATGCTAGCATATACCCTATGTAGGGACAACAATGCGCTGGTGGGTGGTCCACAAGGATAATCTTGTAGGATGGAATGAAATTAGGATTTCTCTTGCCACTAGGTTCTTCAAGAGCAATGCACCTACTCAAATCTACACTTATCATGGTAATCAACCTGTTCAGCACCACGTTCAGCAGTGTGAGAGACTCTGGACAGAGGGGTAGGAAGCTTTACCAACTTCGCTCTAGGTGCACAAGTTTTATTCCACTCTACATGGCTGCATGCGTGCTTGGTATGTATATGTAGAACTCCATAGAGAGACTGGAAATTGGTAGGATTTAATTGCAGGAATGACCCAGACATTTGACTTCTTCTCTACCAAGCCTTCAGTGGAAGAAGCATTAAAAGTCATAAAGCACTTAACTATGGGAGATAGTGCCAAGGATGAAGAACTCATTCAGGATTTATTCAATGAAGGAAACTCAGGAGCACATTTTTTTGAAGAAACAAAGGCCGATGCCACACTACTTCAGTGTGCTTTCCTTGAGAAAGAAAAAGGAAAAATGGTCTACTTAGTGGATGATGAAGAAGTAGAAAATTTGGATGTAAACCATTCAACAGGTAGGTGTGAGGTGTTGGACAGTGTAGATAAGACCAATGTGCACCTATCATGAACCTATGAAGACAAAATAAAGTGAATATTGGATCAGATACTGAGCCTAAGGAGGCCATAATTGGAGACTATTGGTTAGACTCTGAAGTGGAAAAAATCATAGAGTTACTACAGGATTATCAGGATTTATTCCCTCGGGGGTACCATGAGCTTAAAGGTGTGCATGAATCATTAGGGGAGATGAGGATAAAGCTTAAAGAGGGTGCACAGCCCAGTTAGAAAGAGACCCTACAGGATGAACCCCAACTTGCGCGAAAAGGTCAAAGAAGAGATTGAAAAAATGTTGAAGTCTAGAATCATCAAGCCCCTGGACGAGTTAGAATGGGTTAGTCCAATGGTGATCAGTATCAAGAAGGATGGTCAGATTAGGATCTGTGTGGACTACAAGGAGCTGAATGCTGCATGTGTGACTGATCCCTTTCCTATGCCATTCACTGAGGAAATACTAGAAGGTGTTGCAGGGCACGAAATCTATTCATTTATAGATGGGTTCTCTGGGTATCATCAGGTTAGGATTGCCCAGGAGGATCAGGAAAAAACTACTTTTACTACTGAATGGGGTATCTTTGCCTATACTGTGATGCCTTTTGGTCTGAAAAATGTGCCTGTTGTATTTTCACGCATAGTTGTTCAGGCATTTAAAGAGTTTATTCATAACTTCTTACCAGGTTTATTTAGATGATTAGACGGTGTATGGATTGGTCAAAGACCATTGTGACAATCTGCACTTAATGTTTGAAATATGTAGATAGTTGAGTATCTCTTTGAACATCAAGAAGTGCATATTTGCTACACCATTTGGAATACTGTTAGGACACATAATCTGCAAGGAAGGTTTGTTGGTTGATCCAGCTAAGGTTGCAGTCATTATTGGCCTAAAAGAGCCTACCAGTCAGAGTGAGGTGCGTGGATTTTTGGGTCACATGGGGTATTATAGGAATTTTATAAAGGATATGCCAAGGTTTCCACACCTTTGGAGGAGCTACTGAAAGGGAAAGGTATGCGTTCTACTAGGGGGAACCACAATAACACACATTCGAGACATTAAAGGAGAAACTTACTACCCACCTATTCTGTGCTTTCCTTCGTGGGACCAACCATTTCATGTACATGTGGATGCCTCTGGCATGACCATTGGTTTGGTGTTGGCTCAGCTTGGAGAAGGTATTATAGATCATCCTATCTATTTTTCTAGTAGAAATTTGACTCCTACAGAAATAGAATTACACAACTACAGAGCGTGAAGCTTTGTCAATGATCTATGTGCTACATAAATTCAGATAGTACCTACTAGCTACACCATTTGTCTTTTATACAGATCACATGGCATTGAAGTATTTGGTAAACAAGCCCATTTTACAGGGGGTGCATATGTAGATGGGTACTCTTATTTCAAGAATTTGATTTCACAGTTGTGGTAAAACTAGGGAAAAGTAATTCTGGACCAAACCATTTATCAAGAATTGATTCAGGAGAAGAAGCACAAGATACCATTGAAGATACCATGCCTGATGCACAATTATATAGGTTACAATGAGCGCCATTGGAATTAGAGGACATTGTTGTCTTTCTACGAACACAGGTATGGCACCAGAAGGAATGAAATCCTTAGAGAAGAAACAACTTGTTATACGTGTGACACCCTATATGTTGATTAGCGGTGACCTATACAAATTAGGTCGGGATGAAGTATTGCGCCATTGTGTACTGGAACATGAGCACATAGATATTATGGAATAAAGCTCATGGTGGTATTGCAGGTGGCCACTATGCAGGTGATGCCACTACGTGCAAGATTTTACTCGCTGGATTATGGTGGGAGACCCTGTATAAAGATTGTAAGGAATTTTGCAAGGCATGTGATCACTGTTAACACCTTGGAAAACCAGGTCAACGAGATGAAATGCCTCTAAGACCTATTACTAGCACAAAACCATTTGAGAAATGGGCTATAGATTTTGTTGGTCATATTTCACCAGCCACGCGTAGGACTGGATTGTACATTATATCATAACTTGCACAAATTATCTAACAAGGTGGGAAAAAGTAGCTGCCTACAAAGGATTGTACAATGGCTACAACAACCAGGTTTCTATGGGAAAATATTATTACAAGGTATGGATGTCCTTTAAGTTTGACCAGTGATAGGGGTACACACTTTCTTGAATGAGACAATTATAATTTTATTGGATGAATTCATGATTGCACACCATAAGACTACACCATATCATCCTCAGGAAAATGGAACTGCTGAGGCTTTCAACAAAATTTTGAGCCAAACATTGACAAAAATTTGTGATGTTGGAAGAAAGGATTGGGATGATAAATTATTGCAGTGCTTTGGGCATATCACACAACATATAAAAGGTTGAACAAAGCCACACCATTTCAGTTAGTGTTTAGCGCGGAAGTAATTCTTCCTATGGAATTCATGTTACCATCTTTACGTATTGCATGCACTGGAGGTCTAGCTGATGAACAAGCATTAGAAGAATGGATTGAAAATTTAATCAAGCTAGATGAGTGATGAGAAATAGCATGTTGGAGTCAAAAACAAGAAAAGGCCAGACAGAAAGCATGGCATGACAGGCACATCAGGGATAAAAGCTTGACAATTAGATAGATGGTGCTCCTTTATGATTCTAAGTTTTTGTGCCATCCAGGAAAACTCAAAGTACATTGGTTGGGGCCGTATGTTATCACTCACATACTTGAAACATGCACTTGCCAATTAGAGGTGCTTGATGGAACACTGTTACCTAGTTACTTCAATGGGAGTAGGCTGAAGCCCTACTATAAATAAGTCTTCTTGGTGTTTGTAATAAGGTAATTTCCATTTAGATTAGGTTTTCAATTATTGTATTTTCCTTAATGTATTTCCTTATTTGTCACTATGCTTTGTCAATTTAGTTGGTGTTTTTGTGTAATAAGCATGTTTACGCACCAGAATATAATTACTATTTGAAGAATTTATATGTGCAGAGGACTACACATACCCTTAGTGTGGGGTGGTTATTGATATCTAGGTACATGGACTATTGAAAAAAAGTACATATGAAAGGAACAAACTACTACGGGTGCTATTCAAAGTTGGAGAATTGTTAGAAAAGAGATTGCTTCTAGACAAGATGACCATAGATGGAGATAAATGATGGAACAATATAACATGAGGTAAGTGGAGGCTGTGAAGACTACCAGTGGAAGGCAAGTGATGAGGTACTCGGGTGCATAGAAACACACTGAAGAGAAGTCTGCAACCAGAAGGTAGGAGGGTCACGCTAGAAGGTTATGACTGGGGTGCGAAGATGTACCACATGGAAAATGGAAAAAAAGGATCAATTAATGAGGATTGTTGGTAGGTGAAGGAGCAATAAATACACTAACTTTTTGAAAATCTATAAAAGGAGGGGATGTGAGTTCATTCTTACCATTGCAATCATGATAATTTGAAAGAGCCAAGTGCGACCGAGCTGTGAGAAGAGTATTTAGGTGTGAAGAGTGTGAATTGATGTGACGAGCAGATTTGTGCACAGAGGAAGCTTGCATCCCAGTTGCAAAGGGTTTGAGAAAAGCAAGGCATTGTAAAAGAGCTAGGGCACGTAATTTCAACTAGGGCACATTGAATTGAGCTAGGGTTTGGGTTTACACGTTTCAGGAGATAGAAGGTGAGTATTTGAAGTTAGAAGATTACAGGTTATAGATGGCACCAAAGAAAGCACCTACCACATGAGCTAAGGGGAAGAAGAAAGTGGAAGTAGAGGTTGAAATGACTCCTGAGAGTAATTTCTCAGAAATGCAGTATCCAAAGGGTGTGATTGTGGGTCAGAGAATGGGATTCCCACATCCAGAAGAGCAAGATCAGTGATTACAACCATCGTACACATGAAAAATAAGGAGATGGATGTGTTATTAAACACAAAGATAAATAAGTGCACAACAGAAGACATGCCGGTGTATGACGATGTTGGGGAGAAGTTGTTGAAGTAGATTGGAGTTTACCAGTTGTATGAGCTCCCCTACTTTGGTAAATATGAACCCTTGTACCAGTGGTTGATGAGTAGGGTACATGAGGATTTCTTCTACTTTGCAGGATGTAGGGTAAGGATCACAACCGCGTTGATCTCAACAGTAATAGGGTTGAAAGGCACAAGGGTAGATCTAGATGGTGATTTAACTGATAAGGCCACAATCCTGGAGACAAGGAAGGAGTTGGGGTATACCAAGGGTCCATGCGGCATGGACATTGATAAAATAAAGAAGTACCCAATCATACAAGCAACTACACACTTAGTGACAAAGTTGAATGACCAAGAAAGATGGTCACAAGTAAACACAATGTGGCTACACATTGTGAAGAAGATGTCTCAGGGAGTGACTTACAATATCTTAGTGGATCACATAGCAGAAACTATCATTGAAGAAGTGCACAGGAGAGAGAATCAGTTTTGGGGTTGTTCTATTATCTCTTGGTGTTTATGGAAATCGAGGGTGCCCGATGGGCCAAAGGAGAAAATATGGGAATACCCTATGGAGAACAAGTCACTTGTGGAAAGATTTGGCAAGTACTTGTGTGAAGGATCAATGAGCAGACCATTCAAGAAGAGGGCAAGAGAAGTGGTATGATAGGCTTTCCGCACACGTTTGAAGAAGAATGGCACATACCCAAGGAGTTACCTTTGGTAGTAGGGAAGGCAGTGCAGTTCACGGTATACCAACACTTTTGCATCGTGCAGTTCACCATGAAAGATGGGACTTAGAGCCCATGGTGTAAATTACCATATGCCTTCACAACATGATATTTCTAGGCATCAGTTCACCTATTTTCAGATGTATGTCACCTAAGCTTCAATGCAGACAAGGTAGATTGTGACTACCATACACTAAGAAATACATATGTATATCTAGGATGGACTACCTACATTGAGAGGCTAGTCTCAGATGTTATAAGCATGAAGCCTGATAATCTTGGCAGTTGAGAGACACAAGAGCAGTGCTTGTGTACCTTCAACTCAAGCCTAAACTGGAGAACAATAAGTATGTGGAGAATGAGTTCACACTCCCAGGGCCACCAAAAGGTAAGCATACAATGGAAAATGTTCCAGCACCTAAGCCCACAGAGACAATAGAAGTAGATGATGAAGAAGAGGAGCATGAAGATAGTGGTGGTTTGGAGCATAGAGGTAGGAGGCAACCTATAGATAGGGTAGAAGCTGAGCACATGACTACTCCACCCCAGCCACAAGAGGAAGGTGATGAGGACTTGGATGCAGTACAAGGAGAGCACCATTTCAAAAGGGTGTTTAGGAGAACCAGGACCCAAGGTGCTACTCCACAATCAGTGGCAGATCACCACGACTCTCACCTTAGAAGGAGACAACTGGAAGAAAAAGGAGGAAGTTAAGACTGGGAAAGGAGGTGGAGGAGTCTCTAGAAAGTGCACCCAATCCTCTACACCACCAAAGGAATGTGGAAGAGCACGAGGAAGAAGAAATGAAGGATGGAGAAGAAGGAGAAAAGGAGGCATATGAGACAGCGCAAGAGACTACTCAGGGCATAGCAGAACAAGATCCAAATCTTGACGCTCAAGTTCCTAAGGGGCCAAGATTGAAAAGAACAAGTGGAGAATATGTTGCACCAGTCATGGGCTACGTTGAGGACATAGGTAAAATTTTCCACGCCCATTTTCAAAGCATAGTGACACCAAAGGAGTTGTATGGGTGGGAGCTAATGGATGAAGATATGGCAACCATGCGCACAAGAAAGTAGATGTCATGGTATATGCACACGCACATGGATGAACCAGACTTTGATGTATGTGAAGAGTCATGTGTATCAAGGAGGTTAAAGAAGACACCTCAGGCCAGACATATAACAGTAAATCCTACTTTTATGTGAGATGAACAAGTGAGTAATGCTTTTGTAAAAGTCTCGACAGAGGTGGCACGAACGAAATGTGGATAAGGCTACAAACAATTAGGGCGCTAAGAGAAGAACTCAAAACTAAGGATGTAGAAATAGCATGCCTAAAGCAAGAAAAGGACTTGGAGAAAAAGAAGAATAGTGCATTTATAAGCATGGCAGAGGAAATTGGAGACCTTGTCCTGAAGGTGAGACCACACTAGAATCCAAGGTACTTGAAAAGTTTCCTTCAGTGATGCATTATGTACATACCTTGGTGGACTTGGTGCTTGAAGATGGACCTCTGTGCATGCCAACACCAAAGAATCTTGAGCAAGAAGCAGAGAAAGAAAAGGCTTCGGTGATGAGGAAGATTGCATCATATGAGGCATTTCTCCAAAGCTTGTAGGAGGAACTGAAGAAAGTAGATCAAGCACTGAATATTTGTACAGCCCCAGAAGTCGTTATAAGAACCAGGACCATTATGGAAGACAATGAAGTCCTGAAATCCATGAAGGATGAGACCTTGGGCCACACAAAACAATTAGCACTTGTCAAGCAGAAGTGTGAGGCCCTTACAACAGCACAAGAACCACACAAGGAAAGGCTAGATGAGCTTGGGAAACTCATCGTGCAAAATATGGACTTATTAGAAGGAAGAATGACTGCAATGTCTAAGCATTGTTTTGGTCTTGCAGAATGAGAAAGGATAAATTATACAAGATGAGCTAGAGTCAATTGCAGTAGATATCCCAGAAAAGGTAGAGGCCATGCTCAATGATTGGCAGACTTTAGAGGCAAGAAATAAAAGAAGAATATCTAGAATTGATTCTTCTAGTTGAAGCAGAAGATGTTGTAGAGTAAAGTAATTCTTTTATTCATAAAAAATATTTCTATTCTTCTATTCATATTCTTTGATTCATTTTGGAGACAACCATTGCTGGGGCGGCAATGTCAATTAGTGTGGGGTAATGTTGGTTAGTTAAAATATGGCACTTAGCGAAAAACATATAGAAGGTTCATGCATGGAAGAACATAGCATGTTCAAAGGCTCAGAAGGGTCAGGAAAGAATCATGTGTGAAGAAGAGAGATAGATTTGGGACTTAGCCATTTTCACGTGTACGAGCTATTTTTGGAGATAGCGTGCCAAACACACAAACCGGTTAAATACATTGCATGACACGCATTGGCTATTTTTGGAGGATCGGCTGTGAAGCGCTTTACATGGGTATAAGCTGAGAATAGATTTACTACTGATAGTTAAGTAGAAGAAATCTATTGTTAGTGCACTTGCATGTGTGGCTATTATTGTAACGACGCATGGCTAATAATAGCATGAGACCTATTTTGGGATTAGAAAAGCGGTGAAGGGAAAGTTCCCCAACCTTATAAATATGTAATGGTCTGTGTAGTATGAGATATATACATAGATAGATATAAGTATGAAAGATGTGTAAGGAATGAATTATTGTGTGATTATACTATCAGATCTGTTACGCGCATGAGCATATGATGTTATTATTGTAAGAAGCTTCTGTGTATTTATCATGTTTAATATAATGGAGTGTATTGGCTGAATCAGAGTGTTAATTTTGAGTATAATTGGATCTTGCATGCTTGATCTCATCTTGGTTATCATTTAAATTTGTTATTCTTTAAGATATAGATCTAAACATGCTATTGTAGAATGATTATAGTAAGTATGGATCTGAATGCATCAAGTCTTCATCATGCTAACATCCTGCAAAAACAACCCTAAAGAGGGGCCTGGTACCTTTCCGCGCTTTAGGTGAGAACTCAGTCTAGGCTGAGTGATGTGCCAATGCGCTTGGCCTTTTATTGGTGAACTCTAGGGTGCATCACTTATTATCCTAGAGATACCACAATACAGGACTTTGTGACATCATAGAATTATGCATGATTAAAATAAGATGCAACCGTTTTTACAACTCAAGAAACTTCAAGATGGATGAACCTTAACATTTTCAATAGTGATAGTCTCTGAAAAACATGCCACATTATAAGATCATGTAACCTTCCTAGATATCTTCAAACACCGAGCCTTCAAGATCTTCTTATAAACCTAGTTCAACTCCGTTACACTTTGTCTCAGACCAGCATGAATAATACTTAGAGAATGCACAAATTTTCACACTCATAGTCTCATATTAGCCATTATTGAGACAAGAGATACTCTTTTTGACTAAACACATACTGTGCTAAACCATATAGACTTCTTGTTACATGAATTACAACTGACCTTTCATGACAGAGAATTTTTGATCTTTATCCTTACACTTGAGTGTGCACTTGTATCACATAGACACTGAAAAACTCATGACCATGCAAGCTCGGGTCTCTTAACACATTTTAACCACTATAGATCATTATTGAACACATTGGCAGTCATAGAAGATCACATCCACATTTTTAATCAAACTCCAAGACATTGATACTTTAACAAGATTGGAACCTATGATGCAAATTACTCTTTGAAATGAATGAGAAAAGGATGTTTTGGATGCATGTGGGACTAAAAAGGATTCAAAAAGTTGATTTTTAGAAAAAAAAATATTTAGAGGTGTGAACAAGATTATAGGAAGCTAAGTGGCTATTTGGGAAGGTAAGACACTTGTTTAGAAAGTAAAATCCTTCTAGAAAGTCAATACAAGGGTTAACTACCTAAAATAAGGTTTATTAAGGGAAACAAGCTTATAGAATCCGTTTTAGAGGGGATTAGCATGGTTTAGGGGGCTAGAGAAGGATACAAAGGTTGCTAGTGCAGTGTAGTAAATTAACATGAGACTAGGATAGTTAATATGATCTTAGTAATAAGATCATGTAGACCAAATTATAGGTTTCTACATTTTCCCCTCTTTGAGGTGACAAGTGTGACGTTACTTCAAAGAAAGTAGACAACTACAAACAACTATTTTTTTGAAGGGATAGAAGAAAAATTAGTAGGATGAAGGATGCCCCCTAGAGTGTCGATTGGGTGATGGAGGAACTTGATCGATGATCAAAAATGGAATAGAAGAAAGAAAATTATGAAGAGAAGAAAGGTGAGAACGAAGAGAAACAACAAGAAAAGGGATTTTGAGCTATCTGCAAACCAGTGCTATAGAAATAATTCTATTCATCATATTGCTAGTAATCTTCATCATCGGTCCTTATTAAATTATGAGCATACGACAACAACGTAAAATGATATGAAAATCTAAGATAGAAACAACTGTCCATCGCTAAAAATGGCCAACTCCATGCAACATACATGAATCCAATGCAATATTAGAAGTAAACTAACATAACAAGGAAATAAGTACAATCACACATACTCAAACCAACAACGTTTAAGATAGTTGTACAAACATTTTTTTATCAAGTTGCAATCCCAATTTTTTGATAAATGAAAAGGGTTTAAAGTGATGCCCCTAGCAATTTTTACATTCAAGGGAAAGGATGGAGGACACTTAGG
Organism: Taxus chinensis; assembly: GCA_019776745.2. Lineage (NCBI taxonomy): Eukaryota > Viridiplantae > Streptophyta > Pinopsida > Cupressales > Taxaceae > Taxus > Taxus chinensis. Next base: position 815,468,480 of record CM034146.1, read on the forward strand.
TCCGATGAAAAAGTAGTGTGCACAACAAAACAATACTAGGCAACTCATGACCCAAAGTATCAATGAATTATGTAGCGTAGCTTTTGTAAATGATTTGGAGATCCAGAGGTTCTGTGATTCGTTGTCTCAATATGCATAGAAATTACAACAAGATATGAAATGAATGTCGTGCAAGAGACACAGATTTCTACCAATTTTAGTCCATTTTCAAAGTTTTACATTTTTTTTTGGTTTTTTTGAATGATTTTATAATTTTTAATTTTTTTTATCAGTCAGAAGATTTTAAGAAGTGGAAGATCTCCTAGAAGCACATGAAAATGCTCCAGAGTGAGGAGAACGAGCATTGGGTAGTAGTAGCATGCCCCAACGAGAAGAAAAATGGGCCAAAAATAATTATTTAAAAATAATCATGGCTATAGATAAAAATAGAATGATAAAGAGTGCCTGAAAATATTAGAAAATGCCTCAGAGTGAAGAGATAAGCACTAGGTGGAAAATAGTGCCCCAACGTAGCAAGAAATTAATAAAAAATAATTATTATTTAATAAAAATAATCATTTCCGTGAAGAGAAGAAGTGTTAGAGTGATCACAGTGGAGAAGACATGCCCTAAGGGCTTTGCGGCAGCCTAATATACACACCTAAGGGGGGTAAATCAATCATGACCAATTCATTTGTAGCATAGATCTTGTAAATTTTTTATCGCAAGTGAGTGTGAGAGTAGTTGAGTGAGATGGCGAGGCTTCTGAGGAGGAGGAGGTGAGTAGACCACATTTGGGAGTATCTTCAAGATGCAACAGACAAACCCTTTGTGAGTGTTCTACCCTTGCTTTGTCCTTTTCAAATTTAATTAAGTTTTTAGCACTTTTTAGGTTATTTTTATGGCAAAAAGATGTATGCACGTGTGCACATGTATCAAAAACATGGGTACACATAGACATACCTATCAAAATGTAAGTACGCACATGTGTATCCGTAAAAGGAGACCCATATGTGTCGAGGGAGGGAAAACACACACGCTCACATGCGCACATCGGCTGGGAGGCGTAAGCATCAGAATGGGTGCGTATGCATCCTTCGTAGCTAGGGGGTTTGGTGAAGAAGGTTGGGAGCTTACGCATCGGTATGGATGTGTTGTCCACTCAAAATTCCCTACTCTGATAAAAGTAAAAAATTTCAAAATTTTGAGTTTAAGTGTTTTTCTCTGAAGTGCATAAGTCGTGAAATTGAGAAAATCTGTGTTTTGGGTCATTTTGTTCCTTTTTCGGGCCTGTCAGACATTTTTGTCCTGCGTGTCCCAAGTTCCGAAGTGCGTTCTGTTCCCCGATTGGCTGAAATCCCCGAAGTTGTTCCATTTTCAGGCCCGTCGGAAGTTTTCGTCCCAACTGTCCCAAAGTCAAAAAGTGCAAGTTGGAACCTTTTCAGCCGAAACTCCCGAACCGCGTACTTCGCTCTTGCATGTCCCAAATAGCCCAAGTAAAAAGTGCAAGTCATTCCATTTTCGGCCGAACCGGCCGAACCGCGTACTCTGGAACTTTTTGTCCCAAATGTCCCAAGTTCAAACGGGCCTTTTGTTCCATTTTTCGGCCGGTCTACCCGAACCGCGTACTTCGCACTTTCTTGTCCCATCTGTCCCAAGTTAAAAGGTGTGCTCTGTTCCATTTTCGGCCGAACTACCCGAGTCGCGCACTTCACACATTTTTGTTCCAACTGTCCCGAAGTCAAAAAGTGCGCTCTGTTCCATTTTCGGCCGAAACGCCCGAGTCGCGCACTTCGGAACTTTTTGTCCCAACTGTCCCAAAGTCAAAAGTGCAAGTTGTTCCAATATCGGCCGAAACACCCGAATCACATCCTTTGCACATTTTCATCCCAAATGTCCCAAAATGCATTTGTGCGCCTCCTCCTTGTTTCGCCCGAATCAGCCGAGCCGCGTGTTTCGCGCATTCGCGTCTCATATGTCCCAAGCGAACCAAATGTCATTCATACTTAGTTTTTCCTGCTCTACCTGAATATGCTGTTTTTCAAACTGATGGACATGAATGTAATGCACATTTGAAATTCTCAACGACTATATAACGAGCAAGTCACCTTTGCATTTCTTACACTGCTTCCTTGTTATCTCTTGCTCAAGCATCTTGCTGGTGAATAGAGCTTTCGATGATGTCAAGGATGATCTATCAAAATCCTGAAAAGATCAGAGTCTTGGGGGGGGGCTTGGGAGAACTGAAGAATAGCTAGCAGAAGGACGAAATTTTCAGGACGCTGGTTATATCAGTTTTCAAGGATTTTCATTGTCATCTTCAAGAGGAAACTTCTGGTGTGTCCCGGATTCTGGACTCAGTCGACGGCCAACACGTCAGTCCTCATGGCAGAGACATAGCTAAGGCGTTAGAGAAATTCTGACAGGGGTTTCTGAAGTCGGTGGGCCCCTCTCAGTGACTGGCCACCTGTCTTCTTCTCCTTGTTCTTTTCTCTTCTTCCCTTTCTTTTTCGTTTTCTTTGAAAGAAGTTAAGGCGTTACGATTGGCGGTCCTTAACTGTTCTTGATTAAAGAAGCGGTTACGAAGAGTAACTGATCTGTAAACTATATAATGGCATTTCTACGCCATCCATAAGGGGAAGAACTTGGCTTATTTTTGGAAAGTGTAAATAGATCATAGAGAAATCAATACAAAAGGGCTTTCCATTCATTGTCTATCTAATCTCTGTTATCTCTGTGTTTTATTTTAATTTCGTGAAGATCATTTGTTTCTAGTTCATTAGTCTCACTGATTACATATTTTCAAATATTGTGATTATAGTGATCTTGTATAACCAAGAAGGAACTTTGTGTCCTTGATTAATGAATCTGAAGAAGGTTATTTATAGAACTTTGTGTCTGGTAATCTCATCTTGTACAAATGATCTTGTTTTAAATTCACTGCAACTTCGCATACATAAAGGATTATTCTGCTATCTATAATCTTGCATGTTGCTCTTCTGCTCACCCTTGTATTCCCTTTCTTCAGTCCTTTTGTAACTGATGATCCTTGTGGAAAACACTTTCGTAATATCCAAGTTCATCCATAAAATCATGTTTTGTATATTTGTAAATAAGTTCGTTTCTGAATAAGGGAACCTCTCCCATTAAAGAGGAGGGACTTCTTGTCCCCTGACTGTTGCTCTTCTTAAAAGTCCTATTTGACGACCAACAGTTTTTGGCGACTCCGCTGGGGAAAATCACATTCCAGTTCTGTAATTTTTGATCATCTTTTGATCTGGCGACTCCGCATTTTACTTGAGGGAGAAGGACCCTTGGTATTGAAGACTCTCAGTTTCAGCTTTTGGAGCAGCAGGGTTTTCCTCTTCCTTCCACAAGAAATAGAAGGACTCGTTCGACAAGCACACCACTTGTTCAAGAAAGAAGTCCTGTGGGTGGTATTCCTTCAGAGCCAGCTGGCCCTAATCTTCAAGCTTTGATTCTTGCTGGTGTTATAGTTCCTCTCCAAGCCATTTTTCAAAGAATGGCGGCACCATTACCATGGGGTCATCATGTCAGGCCCCTGGCCCTTGCTTAGCCTCTGCATGAGTTACCCAGAGGTAACCGGAAGAACTTCCCCAAATTCAAAGGTGATGGTAAAGTGCATCCTGATGAACACATCGCAGCCTTCATTGTTGCATGTGGAGTTCTGGGAGTTGAACATGAAGACGTCTCCGTAAGGCTGTTCGTTGAGACGTTACAAGAATTTGTTGCTGATTGGTTCTATCACCTTCCTGCCGGTGCTATAACTGACTGGGACACAATGAGAACCCAGTTCGAGAACCGTTTCAAGCCGGCAGAAGATGTGCATGCCTTGCTTGCCCAAATTTCTCAGATAAAGAAAGATTCATCAGAGCCCATGAGAGAATTCGTGGCTCGATTCAACAGGTTGATAAATAAAATTCCGCAGCCTACCCGACCTGTTGATCAAATTCAAAAATGTTTCTTTCTGAATGCCCAATCACCTAAAGTTAGTTATGCACTAAGAAGGGCTAATCTCGGAACGTTAGCTCTGGATCAAGAACTGGCTGTTAGTGTCGAGGATGACTTGATCATGTCAGGGAAGTTGAGAAGAGACACTTCCAAATCTAAGTCTGCTGCTTCTTCCTCTTCCACCCCTGGACCTAACACTAATCCATTAGTTCAGAAGCTTGCGAATGATCTTCTTGCTATAAAGAAACAATTGGCTCAGCACGCCCCTTATGCAGATGTCCCAAGAAGAAATTTCCAGCCCAGGAATCGTTTTCCTACTTCTCAAACAAGATTAGCACTTGAAGGACCTCCTGTTAGAGTCCCTGTCAATGCGACCTGCAAGGTGGAAGAACCAGATGATGATGAAGATAACGAAGCTTGTGAAGAGTTTGCGAGAGAATTTGATGATGAGGCAGAGGAACTTGAGGGATCTCGAGTAAATTTCCTTACCACTGAGGGCATTGATGATTATGATGAAGTGGTAGCAGACATGAACAGTGAATCTTTTGCTGTCATGACTCGAGAACAGACAAAGCAGAGGGAGAAGGTGACCCAGCCACCTAAGAAATCCAAGGAGCAGTCGGCAACTATCCCTGTAATTGCAAGAAGAGGATCTCCTATCCCTACTTCGTCTACACCAAAGGTGAGTCCTATCAATCCAGTTACCAAAGTTGCTTCTTCTTTTTCTCCTAAAGTTGATAAGCCTAGAATTCCAAATGATGATGGCCCGTCCACTTCTGGATCCTTTGATATTGTTGATCACCTGAAAAAGACCAAGGTACAAATCTCAGAAACTGAATACTATCAAACCCATCCCAAAGCTTTTGCCAAGATGATTCAATTTGTTAATTCCCATTCCAAGACCACCTCTAAAGGTCTTTTACCTACTCCTCCTTCTGTGCCACAGCCCAGTCTGGTAGCTGCTGTCACCGTCGCTTGGTGACAAATTAAACCATTTTTAAGTAACACTTCTCATAGCTGTCCATAGACTCAGTAATTGTGTCATAGATTCAGGAGCCTCGGACAATGTCCATGCCAGCTAAAGTAGCTCATGCTTTAGGCTTAACCCTCACTCGTACTTATGGATCTTGCTACTCTATGGAGAGTAAGAAGTGCCTCTGGTTGGAAGGATTAAAGATGCACAAGTGGCTTTTTGCTACCTTACACTGAAAAGAAAAGTGTTGGCTACCATCCTAGTAGCAGATATCCCCCCTTCATACGGGATGTTGCTAAGTAGGAACTTCTGCAAAGATGTAGGTGGGGAAATCCAGATTGACTGGTCGCATGCACTCGTGCCTGTCAATGGACAAATGAAGAAGTTGTTGCCTGAAAAGCAGTCTGAGTATATTGTGGCAGAAAACGGATTGATCCTAGAGCACAAATACTCTATGAGGATATGGGTCATGGGCAACCTACATGATTATGTCCCCTGACGAAATCCCCACCCCCAAAGTGTCTCCTAAAGATCCTAATAGTATTTGGATTTTAGAATTTGATGGAAGCTGTTCCTCAGCTGGTTCTGGAGCTGGTGTCTTGCTAGTGTCACCTGAAGGATGCCTGCACCCTTTTTCATTTAAGTTGCAGTTCGAAAACACTAATAATACAACAGAGTATGAGGCTCTCATTCTTGGACTGCAAGTGGCCAAAGAACAAGGTGTGAAGAATCTTCTAGTTCATGGTGATGCAGAGCTGATTGTAAAGCAAGTCAGAAGCCTTTTTCAGGTAAAAAATGGGAGGCTAAAGCATTACTGGAATCAGGTTTGGGATTCCATTGAATTCCTTGATGCTTTCTCCATTGAGGCAATACCTAGGGAAAAGAACAGCAGGGCTGATTCACTAGCTGTCTCAGGGTCACTACTGATTCCCCATCCTGAATTCTCTCAGGATAAGTTCACTATTGAAACGGTCCATCGGCCTAGTGTACCTGACAACACTAATAACTGGCAGGTTTTCAATGATGATCAACATTTGCTTTCCTTCCTGGAACTCAAGGGTAATTTTGAGCAACTGTATTTTGAGGGAAGTGACAACCTGCCTCGTGAAAGTGTGTCCTTTGACCAAGCTGTCACCCAAGGAGAAGAAACAGATCAGGAAGGGTGCATTAAACTCAAAGGAAACAAGATTCCTAAAGGTTTGGTGAGTTTGGAAGAATTGTTTGATAAACATGACAGGTATGTGAAATCTAAGGCTTCTACTGGACCTCAGCAATCAGCTGAGTATGATAAGATTGATATTGGGAGTTCTACTGACCCCAAGCTCGTAAACATTGGAAAATGTTGCATAGCAGATGAGAGGAGAAAAGCAATTGATCTTCTAAAAAGGTATAAAGATGTTCTCGCTTACTCTTATGAAGATTTGAAAGCTTTCAAACCAAAAGATATGTAGCACTCTATTCCCCTCAAGCTTGGAATTAAGCCTTTCAAGCAGAAACAGAGACAATACAACCCCAAAGTAGCTGACACCATCTTTCAGGAGATACAGAAGTTGTTGAAAGCTAAAATTATCTTTCCTATTCACCATTCAACATGGATTGCAAATATTGCTGCCTGTCAGGAAGAAAAATGGTGAGATCCGCATTTGTGTTGATTTCAGGAACCTGAATCAGGCTTCTCTGAAAGATAATTATACCTTTTCCCATGATGGATCAAATATTGCAAGCAGTAATAGGCTCTGAAATGTTATCTATGCTTGATGGATTTCTGGATACAATCAGGTAGAGGTTGATACTGTAGATCAACATAAATAAACTTCACTACTCCTGGGGCACCTTGCTTACAAGAGAATGCCTTTTGGGCTTATTAATGCTGGTGCCACTTTCCAGAGAGCTATGGAACTAGCTTTGGAAGCTTAAAAGGGAAGTGTATTGTCATCTACCTTGATGACCTGACAGTGTTTTCCAGACAAGAGTGATCATTTTGATCACCTAAGACAGTTCGCTGAGATGCAGAGAGCAGGGATCTCTCTGAACCCTAAAAAATTCATCTTTTGTGTCACTGAGGAAAGTTATTAGGACACATCGTTTCCCAGGGATGGTATTAAGATTGATCCTGAATGAGTTAAAGCCATCCAGCAAATTCCCTTTTCCAACAGTTAAAAAGGCGTGCATTGCCTTCTTCGGTAAGATCAATTTCTTGAGAAGATTCATACCCTGATTTTGCAGGATAACTTTGAATATTTCTCAGAGATGATGAAAGGGAAACAAACATTTGGTTGGTCTTCTGAAGGAAAGGGAATCCTTTGAAGGGTATCAAGAGAGCTATCGCTAAAACTCCAGTTTAGCCTGTCCTGATTTCAGCAAAGATTTCATCATCTATTGCTATGGCGACAGATAATACTTGGCTGCTGTGTTAACTCAAGAAGACTCTGATGAGCATGAGCTGGCCCAATTGCGTTCATGAGCTATATTCTGAAGGATCATGAGTTAAAATACCCATGATGGAAGAAGCATGCTTTTGCAGTGGTCAAAGATGTCAAGCAGTTTCCACTTTACATCCTCAATCTCATCCCTCCATGGTGTTGGTTCCAGATACCAATGTTAAGTCAATTCTCAACACAACAAGAATTTGGATCCAAGAGAGGGAATTGGTGTTGCTAAGGGTCCAAGAGTATGACATTGACATTAAGCCGACCAAGCTGGTTCGTGAAAAGGTCTTTGTGAGCTCATTGCTGAAGGAGCTAAACATGAGTTGCTGGAAAAGAAAGTTGACCTTCCTACTGTTCTGTTCCTTAGTTCAGTTGACGAATGGTATGCTACATCGCCCATTTTCTCACCTATGGGAATGCCCCTCTCCTTTAACTGCCCAAAGAAAAGAGGACTGTTAAATTGAGATCAGTACAATATGTATTATGGGAAAATGCTTTGTTCAAGCGTGGCTTAGATGGGAGATTTTTGAAGTGTGTGGACAAGGAACAAATAGAGAGAAATGCTCTCAGCTTTTCATGATCAACGCTGTGGAAGGGCCACTATTCTTCACGTACAACACTAAGATACTCCGTGGAGGGTACTACTGGCCTTGCCTTTTGTTCAGGATGCCTCCAAGTGGTGGAGAAATGTAGGCTGTCAACCTTTGTGGGAAGACCTAAATTTGGCTCTTTGCCTCTCAAGCCAGTTGATTGAGGATTTGAGGAACCATTCAACAGTGGGTTTGGACTTCATTGGTACACTTAATCCTCTTCTAGTGCTTGGTCACCGCATGTGCTAACTGCCCACTGACTACTTCACACCAAATGGGTGAAGCTATTCTAGTTAAGAGCACTACTTTCTGAAGTGGATGCAGCTTCAATCAAAGAAGAACACTTGGTAAGGTATGGTGTACCTAAAAGATCTAACAATAATGCCTCAAACTTTCTCTTTCAGCTGATATAATGGACTTCTGCTAGGGTATGGCATCTCTTTTGTCTCACGTCTTCAATATTACTACCTCAGGGCAATGAAACGCAGAATCTACTAACAAAATTGGTGACTTTATCCGAAAGTTAGTAATGTTCTCAACGAACTGGACAAGAAGCTCCTATGACGCTCTTTGGGCAGACATGGTTACACCAAAGAGAGCATTGGATGGTCTCCTTTTCAGGGTATATGGATAGAAGCTCATGCCAGTGACAGTGGAACTGCCGGCCTTGCCCCTAATTAAGGGCATTGAGGATCCTATTTTCCAGAGATGCTTTGGAAAAGAGAATTAATTGTACCTGCAACATCTGAATGAGGAACAGATTGATGGTTGCTGATAGGATTCTGTTTCACCAGCAAAGGTAAAAGGCCCTGTTTGACAGAAAGCTAGGTTCTCAGAGATTTCCAAGTTGGATACTTGTGTTGCTATGGACAAAAACTTGAACCTCGTGGCAGCCCATGGAAAGTTTGATTCCATGTGGCTCGACCTTTCAATGGATCGAACATTTGCTGTGGGAACTCCTTTTATAATCTCTGATTACATGGACGGTTTCTTCTTCTCTCCCTACTTCCTATAGTGGGCAGTATCTCAATTGTTCAAGTCCTAGGTAGAAAAGTTAGGAGTCCCTTGTACCTATTTGTACATTGTTTTTTTTTTTGCTTCTTTCTCGTTTGGCGTGTTTTTCCCTTCCGCCTTTTGTTTTTGGTGTGTTGCCCTCTGTGTTGGTCTGTTTTTTGACTCCGTTGCCCCTGGATAGGCATTGGTCTGCTTCAACTCGAGTTTGTCCAAGTTTTGCCTTGTCTCTTCCTTAATTTATGCCAGTCAGTCCCAGAAGGATCCAGCTGTTTTCCACTCAAATTCCCTGCTCTTGATAAAAAGTAAAGTGTTTTCTTCTCTGAAGTGCATAAAGTCCGTGAAATTGAAAAATCTGTGGTTTTGGGTCATTTTGGTTCCCCTTTCTCGGGCCGGTCGGACATTATTGTCCGCGTGTCCCCCAAGTTCCGAAGTGCGTTCTGTTCCCGATCGGCTGTAAAATCCCCGAGTTGTTCCATTTTTCGGGCCCGTTAGAGTTTTTCGTCCCAACTGTCCCAAAGTCAACAGTGTCAAGTTTTGGAACCCCTTTTCGCCGAAACTCCCGAATGCCACGTACTTGCTCTTGCAATTCCCAAATAGCCCAATACAAAGTGCAAGTCGTTCCATTTTCAGCCGAACCGGCCGAACCGCGTACTCCCGGAAACTTTTTGTCCCAAATGTCCCAAGTTCAACGGCCTTTTGTTCCATTTTGCTGCCGGTCCACCGAACCCCGCGTACTTTCGACTTTCTATCCCATCTGTCCACTTTAAAAGGTGTGCTCTTTTCCATTTTCCAGCCCAAAATTCACGATGATGATCCATTGTTATTCTCTTGGAAACTCTATTATGGGAAACCTTTAGGTGATTAAGCGCTCTATATGCTTCCTCATCCAAAGCTCTAGCTCTGCTAGTTGAGAAAACTCTATAGTCTTCATCCTTATCAAGATAAGTCCTGGAGTTATATTATTAAGGAGGGAAAGGAAGCTCCACTTCCGAAGGTATGATGGCCTTTTAATTCCATATACTAGTGAATATGGGTCACACCAGTAGGAGTGCAGATGGAAGTAGATAGCCCAGAGGCAGCTTGTATCTGTAATGTGCCCTTATGACCAGTCTTCATACTATTTTCTCCATGATTTGGAAGAGGGTTTAGTGGTGGAATCAGATTTTTCCATTACCTGAGGGAATAGGGGGTGGACCACTTGAGTGAATTGAAAGTGTTGACAAACACTTGACCATTTTATTCTGAAGGACTTACATTATGGTGAAAAATGCGGAAGGGATTGCTGTAGTGGAAAATGAGGGGGATCATAATGAAATTGGAAATTTTTGCACCAATGACATAAGAAAGAGGGTAAAAACTATCTGACAGGTATCGAATGGAGATTCCACTATAGATTAGTCCCAACCTAGAAAATGCAACAGGGGTATTGTGTTAGGTACAAAGCTGTTGTTGAAGCTGTATCAAGTTGCCGTATTTTGACATAGCTCACATTTTTTACAAAATTACAAGCAGTTTGCTTCCATGGTGAGCCATAATAGCCCACTATTAAGATTTTCTTATCTAAGACAAGTTGCTAGTGTGCACTCCCAAATACCTCTGTTGCACTCTTTAATAACATGGAAAAACGATTTAGAAAATCTAAATAATGAAGTAGAATTACGTTGAGCCACGATGAAGAGGGGCCTCCCTAGGAGGTTATAACGGATACTATATGGTGGAGAAGAGATATTTTTTCTTAGAAGGGTAATGTTGGTGGAAAAAGTGTAATATTGTAGGTATCTAAATATAGGGATGCTAGGGGATAAGGGACCAAAAAATTTCACCTGCCAACCATGACTCTGGCAGATGTCATATGCAGGAATCGTAAATTACTTACAAAGAGTGAAATGTACTTGCCCAAGGTGGAAGCGTAATAGTGATCTGATACGGAGCCATGACATTTGAACTGCTCTATTGTGCTGTGACCTTGGTTTTGTTCAAAGATAACTTGTACAAAATATTATTTCAAGGTTTAACCAATTCTTTATGAAAATAAGCTTTTAATCTTTAACCTTATACTTCATCATTAACTTGTTTAATAGCAGGTTGGGGAGGGCACCAATGAATCGTTTAGCTATCTGAATATTCCAAGTGATAGCAAAAATTAGGATAGCAATGAGTGCTTCATATTCGAACAATTTTATTAGTTTGAAGGGAATCCCAAACAAAATACCTTGGAATGACCTCCCCTTTGGGAGTAATGAGCATGAATCCTCCTAATCCGGGAAGTAACGGATCCATCAAAATGACTTGCCATTCAAATAAACTCTTCAAAATACATAATGGATGAATCTAGAGATCAGAAAAAAGGTTCCATTCTTGGTAATTGATCATTCTATGAACTGACAGGGTAAACATGTCCTTTGTTCAAGCATTCTAGTTAAACAAAATCAATATCGAATGACTCAGGAGAATGATCAACTAGCATCCATCCCGTAAGGGTGGGTTTGGATTAAAACGTTACTAAGAAGGGTCAACTGTGGCATTCGGCCGAAACACCCGAATCGCGTCCTTCCACATTCGTCCCAAATGTCCCAAAATGCATTGTGCCCTCCCTCCTTGTTCGCCCGAATCGGCCGAGCCGCGTGTTTTGCGCATTCGCGTCTCATATGTCCCAGCGAACCAAAATGTCATTCATCTTTAGTTTTTCCCACTCTACCTAAAACCAACTACCGAATATGGCTGTTTTTCAAACTGTGGACCTGATGAATGCGCATTTGAATGATCAACGGCTATATAACTACAGTCACCTTTGCCTTTCTTACACTGCTTCCTTGCTATCTCTCTTGGCTCGAGCATCCTTGCTGGCGAAGCAAGCTTTTCGATGACGTCAAGGATGATCTATCAAAATCCTGAAAAGATCAGAGTCTTGGGAGGGGCTTGGGAGACTGAAGAACAGCTAGTAGAAGGACGAAATTTTCGGACGCTGGTTATAATCATTTTCAAGGATTTTTCATTGTCATCTCAAGAGAAACTTCTGGTGTGTCCCGGATTCTGGACTCAGTCGCCGGCCAACAGTCAGTACGCATCCATGAAAAATAGCGGAGAGAACATAAGCAAACTAGGGAGAACAAAAAGGAGGTCGTCTAAAGAAATAAATTTTGGACAGAAAAGGGGGGGGGAATGGGTATTCTGACAGTCGTAGGGTGGGGAAAAAAACCCCTCTGCGAGGACACTGGCAACCTTCTTCTTCTCCTGTTTCTATTCGGGAATCTTCTATAAACGTAGATCCCTTCTTTTCATTTTATACTTATATGCAAAGAAGTTAAGGGACGTTACGATTGGACAAAAAAAGGTCCTTAACATGGATTCTTGATTCACGAGGCTCGGAAGTAGAAAAAAAGATGTCAACTGATCTGTCAAACTATCAGGGTAAGTGGCATTTCTACCCAGTCAAACAGATCAGGGGACAGAACTTATGCTTATATTTTGGAAAGTGGTAAAGATAAATCAATTAGACCAAAAATCAATACAAAGAGGCGTAATCCACAATTCGATAAATGATACTATCTATCTCATGATAAATCAATCTTGAATAATTTAAATTTTAATGGGTTCGTGAATAATCGGCATAAGTGTAATAATAAAATCGGGTGAAAGTTCGTTCGTGTCTCGACTATGAATATGGAAGATATATCACGATGATGCGATAAAGAGAAAAGAGCAAATAATGTAAATCAAAAAACCAAGAAGGAGAAGAACTGGAGTAAATGTAGGTCAACATTGAGGGATAACAAAATGAACAAACATCTGAAGAAAGAGGTTTGGTTGAATAAAAACAAACCTTTTAGTGTCTGGTAACTCTCATACATGAAAAGAAGGTAGCCAAAATGATCTTGTTATAAATTCCTGCAAAAAAACACTTCATACAAACATAAAAAGGTAAATGTAACTTCTCATGTCTTATCAATCGGATTGCATGTGGATGGCTCGTTTCGGCTCACACCTCGTATTCCTTCCTAGTCCTTTTGTAACTACCTGATGATCCTTGTGGAAAATACTTTCGTAATATCCAAGTTCATCCATAAAATCATGTTTGTATATTTGTAAATAAGTTTCTTTTCGGATAAGGTACCTCTCCCATTAAGAGGAGGGACTTCTGTCCCCTGACTGTTTGCTCTTCTTAAAGGTCCTATTTGACGACCAACAGGATGCATATGCATTGAAAAGGGTGTACACGCTGGGCCACATATTCATGAAAGAGGCACTAGCAGCGAAGAGGGCAACATGCGCTTGTAAAAAAATACTTAAAACCAAATTTTTGTAGGAAAAATCAGCTAAGTGTAATGAATCTATACAAAATGTCAAGAAGAAAATAAAAATTAGTATTTTAAGAAGAATAGAGATAGAAAAGTAGATAGTAATTTAGCCCTAACAAGTGTATTGTTTGTTTTGCGTAGAGAATACTACCACTACCTGTCCTTTAATCAAAAGAGGAGATATTGTCTCAAGGAGGCTGTGATAGAGGCACAATTTGATAAGGATGATAAGAGGGGATTAGATATTGTTTGATATGTTACAAGGATATCCTACATGGTCGATATGTCACAAATCACACTAAATAATGGCCTCCTGACAGCGGTAGCCGAGCGATGACATAGCGAGAGTCAGTGCTTCTGATTCCCACAATATCGCTGAAAAGAAGGAAAAGAACACAGAACTAAGGGGGAAGAAGGGAGGGAAGAGTGAGAGAGAAATGAACAGGGAAGGTAAACGGGAAGCAGAAGATAAAATAAAGTGAGACGATCGGATGGAAAGGGGAAGAAAAGACAGCCAGTGAGGTTGCAGAAAAGGGACGAGAGAGGAGGGATAGAAGAGAGACAAGTAAAACAAGATAAAGGTAAGACCAGTGCGAAAAGAGGGATGAGGGGAGGCATGGCAGAACGAAATCGGGATGAAAAAGACAGACAGCGATAGCGAGGAGGGGAAAGAGAGAAAAGTGCAGGTATAACGGGGGAAAAGAAAAGAGTTGGAGCGGAAGGGATCCCGGGAAAAAGATAGGAGAAAAAAGAGAGAAGACGAGACATGGGAGGTACACTCCATAAAAAGGGATGAGGCCCCGAGCAGGAAACGAAAGGAGGGGAATGATGATGGTGGGGGACTAGAAGACAGGTTGGAAGTAAAGGGGAAGCCAGGGAAGGGAAGTAGATCAAACGGCGGGGAGAGTGAAGGCGTTGAGAGAAGGCAGGGAAGGGTGGGAAAGGATGAATAGATTGAAGGAGACGCTTGGGGAACGGAAAGAAAGATGAGTAAAACAACAGGCAGTACAGAAGATTCCTGAGAATATCACATCTTTTGAGATAATTTCAAGAGAACACCACCACGCATGCACAGAATGAGTCAGCATGTCTGTTCCATACACATGAACATCCTACTTCATCAGCACTCTCCCCCCCCCAGCACAGATTTGATCTAATTAGGCAAGAAGGATAGCAATCTGTACCCATGCAAGGCTCCTCAACTTTTGGTGATTCTCCACGCATTCACAAACCTCTTAAGACCGCACCACTTCCGTCCTCATTCACAACGTCCAAACTAGATTTCCCAGTAAGTTAAACAATTGTACTCCTCTGGTTCATTCATGTTCAATCATTAATAATTGTCATCCCTTTGTTCTCTTATCCATCATTGACCTCCATTAATACTCACACCTCATATCCCTATTAAAACCTCGCGCAAATCCATTCTAAAACAACTCAACACCCATTCCGACTAACCAGTCCTTTGTGCATCACAAGGAGATCTCAAAGCTCAGTTTGTGGCTTCCAATTTTAACACAGTACGGCACCGGTTCTCCCCACTGGCATCGGTCCCCTTACCGACATCAGTCTCTGTATTTAACCATATAAACCAAAAACAATGACTTACCTACCTATTTTTCCCACATCACTTTTTACTTCACCTGTGACCCTGCCTTGAGACCTCTGTCAGACCTGTAGAGACCCAGAACAGTGTAAAAACTTTGACCTTCGGATCTTATCTTCACCTAGCTTGTTAGATTAGATCTTTCTTATAGTGTTTTAAATGAGATACCTAATCATTTAAATTACATAGGATTGACTTATTACCCCATTAAATTTTTTAACATGGATTGACAGCCTTCTAGGAAGTATCACCTTCCCTCCGGATCTAGGCACATGCTAGGCAGTCCAGTGCATATATTTTTAACAAAGAGATATTTTTGGAATTCTGCTTCCAATCACACAATCAGATTAGGTTTGAATGTTATCAAGAAACTTCACTTTAATAAGGCCTATCAGCCAAAAAAGGTTTTGATGTGTGTCTGTGTGTGTGTGACTTTTAAAATGGTAAAAGAAAGAAATTTTCAAAAATATGACTCACAAGGATGTTACACTTTTCATAATATTAAAATTTTCAATTGCTACATATAGTAAAAATATGTTATTATAAAATCTATTTAAAAAATAAAAAAATAAAATTATGACATCTAATAGATAGTTAATTCGAATCAAGAATCTAGAGTGCTAAACTCCTACTCACTACGATTAAAAAGTGAAATCGAGAATATAGAGTACTAAACTCACTGCTCACTAAAATATATGTAATAGTTAAATTTCCTTAACCAAATGTGAATTAATCTAGAAAATATATATGTAATAGGAATTGGACCATATTATAGTTATGTTTTAATAGTCAAAATTAACATGATTTAAGATGGTGTTAAAAATTAAATATATTATTTTTGTTTATATGATTTTGTTAGTATTGTTATCCATTTTTGATGTGGTTTTAAATTTTGCATGTGGTTAATTTTTTCTATAGAAAATTCATATATTTTTTATAATGTGACTGGTGTAGTTAGTAGGGGCAAGTATAATCAAAGGACAAAAGTATTTAATTCTCTATTGCTAATTTTTTGGGGAAATGTCTATTATTTTTTAAGGATAAATTAGTGGGCCTAGCTTAAATACCACTCTTCACAAAACTATTGGAACTATTTAATCATTTTTATTGCTTTGTGATAAATGCTACATTATTCACATTTGATTGGCAACACCTACTTGATATATGTAAACCAAACTTCTAAGCAACTTTGTTAAAAAAAATGTATCTATTGCATTTTGACCACCTCTTTTGATTAATTATCTCCATTCATAGAGTATTTCCTATTCTTCTGTGATAATGTAGTAGGATATTTTTATTATTTTTGTATGATAGTTTCTCTAAAAAATATATTTATTATAATCACGATGTGTTTTTGTAATATGATAACTTTGTTTTAGATATTAGTAAAGGCAGGATTTATTGACAGAGACCCTACCCTATAACAAAAAGGCCACCCTGCCTAGATAAAACTTTAAGCATAGAGATAAACAAAATACAACACAACAACTGATAAGCGACACAAAAAAATAAAAAACAAACAAAGCATAATACAAAAACATCAAAAATAAAGTTAGTCTAAAGAATGAAACCTAAGAGACATATGCGTCTAGGTATTGATGCCTTTTTAGAAGAACTTCTTTTCGTGTTTTGGAAAACTATCCACTCTTCCTTATTCCTATCAATATTTGGTTCATGCTTGCATGGTAAGTGAACTTCAGTAGTATCAGTTGGTGAGAAAGAGTTCTTTGGAGGAGAATTAGTTACAACTTCCTTGTTCTCTCGGATTGAATGGGAAGAGAGGATCTCTTTATTGGGCTAATATTTTTTTCTCAACTTGGGTGTTTTATGTATGGTTTCAATCATCTCCTTGTTTCACTCGGAAAATGGTCTTCGTTCCTTATAGAAATAGATAAGGTTAGGGTTAAGGATGAAGACCTGTAGAATTCGAAAGGATATGTCGCGGTACCGTAGAGAAAGATCAGGTTTGACTGCGATACCCTCCTTTTTTTCTGGTAAGGACTACCTTGCAATAGAACCCAGGACCCACAATATTTATTAAACATAAATGAGGAAACTGCCTTGGGCCCAGGAATGGTAAAACTTCCTTTCGAAGGTGGTCAGTTTCCTGCTAACGTGAATTAACCACAAAGATCTTGTAAAATTCATTAAAATTGCTTGGGCTGAACTGGGTAGGGGAAAAGGTTGTTTTTCCTTCCTGGTTTTGACAAGGACCGCGTGCCGGTACCAGAACCGATTCCTGGTTACTGATAACGACTGTGGGTTTCTAGGATCTTCTGGGCGGTTGTGGAGTTTGTAATGGGCTGGTTTTTTGATAGTTTTTAGGAAATGGGAGTGGTTAGAAACAAAGAATGACAGCTATAGGCACTGGTAAGTTGGTATAATGGATTCAGAAACGGATTTGGGAAAGGACTTAATTCCAACGAGCATAAGAAAGGGTTATAATGGGAGGACTGCAAGATGTAACTTACTGGTTTTGATGAGGTGTCAAGTTGATCTCCTTTGCTGTAAACACACGTCTTAATATTTTCACTGTCTCGCTTGGTCCATGAATATCTGGACTCCTTCCTCGTTCGCAATGCCCTCGCTTTATCCAGAATCCTTTGCTGATCCTCAAAATGAAATTTCGATCTGTTTTTTTGGTTTTGGGAAGCCATTTTAAAAACAGGGAACCGATGGCGGTTGATTACCCGACGCGGTCGAGTAGGAACCGGCATCGGTTAGGACCCAAAGGAGGCTATTTTAGTAAAATAGCCCACCTTTTCCCTGTTTTTCCTCCCGAGGGATCAGTTGTCGGGCTTGGTCAAGTGGCTAGAATGCGGCTTTGGGTGCGAGTACGTAGGCATTAGTTTGGATTGATTCTAGACAAGTCATGGATCCTATTAGGTTTAGTTTAGGGTTAGGGCTATGTTCATGGTGAGTGGCCACGTGAGGTGGTGGGTAGGCCGATGTGCTTTATCAATTATGAGGTAATTAATAAATATGTGTAAGGTATTAGGTAATGAGTTCGGTTGTGAAATGGGATGCGGTTCAAAAGTCGTGAGACACGAATTGGTGTCCTACTACCCCTTATTGTCGTGTACTTGTTCTGTAAAGCTCGCGGACAATATATGAAGTGGTTTCTTCTCATGTAAAGATATAGTAATCCCCTCAAATCTATCACAGATTGATTGAACGTGAAATCAGGGAGGGTTATAAGGGTATATGTGGTAGAGAGGATGGTAATGGTGGTGGGGTAGTTCCAAGAAGCAACGCATGTTGAATGTAATAGTACGTACTAGGGTACATGATTTGACAAGCAAACCGAGCCAATGTGTAGGCAAATTTCGATAGTTTATCCAAACAAGGGTGATATATCCCCTGGTACACAAGGGCAGAGGGAAGTAGTCCAGGGTATATAATAGGTGAGGTACAGGAACGTTTAGGCAGTTCGGCAGTACCAATTGGTTGGTTTGGTTTGAGATAAAAACGTCACGGTCTAGGTCGAGGCAAATTTGGGTCGATAGTCAAGTTAAGGATCCTAATCGGCTAAAACACTTGAACAGGGTGAGCTCGATTGGAACACCAGGATATGATGGGATGGGATAAAATACAACGTGCTTGTGGGTTGGTATGGAAGTGAATGCGGCCTTGGGTCGGGCCAAGTGTTTGGTTGAGGCTTGTGGTCGGGCCAAATAGGTAGGTTGAGTGAGAACTGAGCTTCTCTTTCGCATTCTTTTTCTTCCCTCCCATTTGGTATGTCTCTTCCTTTTTTGTGCTTTGTTTGGGTCGGGGCCGATTGGTAGGTTGAGTCCTTGGTCGGGCCGATTGGTAGGTTTGAGTAACACCTTCTTGGGGTTTGGGTCCGGGCCAATAGGTGGTTGAGGCCTTGGGGTCTGGCCAATTGGTAGGGGGCGAAGAGCCTTGGTCGGGCCAAATAAGTGGGTTAGGCCTTGGTCGGGCCAATAGGTGGTTGGAGTGCGGAGGTGATGCCTGGTCGGCCAATTGTAAGGGATGGGCTCCGATGTTTAAGAGGTAGTGGGAGAAAAGGAGAAGGAGAATTCAGATTGGCTCGGCGCGAGAGGCCTTGGGTCGGTCCAACTAGGTAAGGGCGAGGCCTTGGTCGGTCAAATAGGTCGGTAAAAATGATTCCTTGTGTGTCGGTGCCGCTTTGTATGTTGCATCCTTATTCTCGGCTGTATTCTTCCAAATCGGTTACTTGTCGTTTTCATCTTCCTTCCTATTTTTCTGCCTATTTTTTATTTTTTTGAGGCCTTCGGTCCGGCCGGACTACGGGAACAGTGAACACATGTTTGCAGCAAAGGTGGACAAGAGGCGATATTGGGTGAAAAGAGGCAAGGAGTAAAGAACTGCATGATCGAATGGTGTGAAAGTTGGGTATCAACCCGACGTCGTTCCTTGCTGACCGATATCGTTAAGGGACCGATACCGGTTTCTTAGGGCAAAAAAGAAACCGACATCGTTTAAGCTCGAAAACCTATTAAAAAGAAAAATAGCGGCCTGTCATTGTCACTTGTTGTTATTTTGCAATCCAAATTGACTTTGTCTTATGTGGAGAGTTGATTTGGAGGGGTATTGAGTGAGGTGGAGCTTTTGTTGGCTGAGAGAGTGATAGTGGGCCCTAATAGTTTGATGAGGCAGCAATTGATGTGCCGGTACCCAGCAGATCATGATTGGAGCCATGCACATCAGAGGCTGGAGGAGCTTGACCAGCTGGACCGCTTACCACTGGAGTTCTCCATGCGAGAGGGCGTATTCATATGTTACAGGAGAGATTGGCAGATCATTGGCCGTTACCAATAGCCGCAGTACTTTGCGGACATAGAGGCCGGCGAGAGGGGTCCGAACGATCATGATCATCACCATTCGGGAGTAGTTGTGATTGTCTGAGTACATGTTAGCGAGGTATAAGAATATAGGATGCCGACCTGCGTGTTCGATGATAGAGAAAGATGTAATTTGTTTACATCTAAAAAAACTGAAAGTATGTTGATTTGAGTTATGATAATAATAATATTGTCGGTGTTTTGAATTTTCGGTGTTTCGAAAAAGGATAAGAAATGTTATTAAAATAAAAATACACAAAAATATTATATCACCACACAGATAGGTTATGGTAGGGGAATGGTCGAGCGAACCTTGGAGACCCATGCTCCGAAGTGCTGCCTGCAGATCATTGCCAAAGCAAGGAAGGGCCTCAGACCGATGTAGTTTCTCCCCTAGGATCAGGGAGGGGTGAATTTAGGCAATTTGGTACGGTTTAGGCAATTTGGTCGTTTGGTAAAAAAAATTTTGATGTTGGTAGGTAATGTTGTTGGTGGTGGTAAGGTATGGGATGTTGAATGTAGGTATAGTAAAGCGAAGTTAGCTTACCCAAAGAGAAGGGAACCATGTCCCTGATGAAGATCAACCACCATCCTACATGCTAGGCAAAGAGAAATGAGTCCCGTAGTTTAGAAGAGCCAAACAAACCACATATTAACATAGGATGAGCTTGAATCCCTAGGTACCTTGCATAGGCAGGAAGTCGATAGGTGAAAAGAGGTGTATAATCCACCATAATCATATATGCGTCACGTCCCTTGAGGTTTGTTGCTTGACAAATGTGAGGTGATGTAAGTTTGATAAGCGGGGGCGCTGAGAGATTGTACAAGGTGGATTATCCTGTGAAAGAGACCTACCCTAAATAGACAATTCCATGACTCAAAAGTTCTCTTAATGAGGCTTTTATTTTATTGATATAGACTGATCGTGGGCGGGGAAGTCTACCAGGGAATATTGATTTTTTTTCTTGAGGTCTTCACGAAGTTGTCAATGCGAGAAGTCTTCTGATAAAGGCTACTGTGTATACTTTGTCCTTCCGAGGGAGCAGTCTATTTATAGTAGCAATATAATTGTAATGCATAGCTGTCCTTCGGGGAGCAGTCTATATATAATAGCGGCAATAATTCGGCATCTAGCTGTCCTTCGAGGAGCAGTCCTATATTTAATTTAAATGACTAGATGTTCATTTTGCGTTGAAGCATCTAGTTAGTAGGAAGTTTGCTCAAGAAAATCCAGAAGATAACGGCTTATTTTATACTTTGAAGTCATGGACTAGACCTAAAAAGGGAAGACCTCATCAGGGGAGGTGAGGATCAACGATTTGAGCCTGATGTTATTATGAGTGGTATGAAACAGGGTGTATGTAGTGGTAAGTGACTCAAGGGACGATCGCAGGTAGATAAGAGTGGATATAAATACTAATTTTCACAGTAGAATGGTCGGAAGAATGCAAGGCATTAAGGGGTTCAGGCTCATGTTTACCCTTACGCAGCTAAACATAGTACCAGATCCATAGTATGAGTGATTATAAGGCCCGATCCAAGTGGGATCAAATTTTCACGTTTGCTCTTTTCTAGTTTGGTCATGTTGATTCTCTCTGAGAACAAGATTCACAATCTTAAAGGTAGCTCATGACGTCGCTTTATCATAAGCACGTTTATGCGTTTTTGATAGATTTGAAGTGATCAAGAGTGTAAGACGGCGTTCGTCAGAAACTGCAATTGGGCTTAACCGCTCTTGGCGGAAATCACGTTGGTCGGAATATCCTGAGAGATATTCTAAAGGAGGTATCTGTATTTCGAGAGGCAAACATCCTCGGTGCCGTATACCAACTAAAAAAGTGGTGGCATTTTAAAGTACTAATGCTAAGTACGATAAGCCCAAAGGGCAAAGGGAATGTGATCGTGCCAATTTCTTCCAGATTCATTGACAACTTTCATGATTGTTTTGGTTAGTGTTTTATTAAAGAACTCGGCTTGCCCATTGGCTTGTGGATCAGTAAGGTGATTTTGAGAACTAAGTTTGATACCAAAGTTTTGTCACAAAGGTCTCCGCAACAACTTGTTTTTGAAAGATTTGCCATTATCTTGTTTAATCAGGCGGTGAAGGAACACCAAAACGACAGATAATGGTGGTTAATGAACTCGACAATTTTTCTTTTTGATGAATGAGTGGAATACGCCTCCCCCATTTTGTGTACTATGCGTATCCGCTGTGAGTATCCAACTTTGACGTTGTTAAGAAGTTGGGTGAATCTCACCAATAAGGGTCTCTAAACCCCATTGTGAGAAAGGCCAAGATCGTCGAGCGATCTGGAGCGGGTGGCTAGAGATGTTTAAGGTTGGCAATGTTGCTGACCCTAACCAACGCTTGTAATATTCGTAGCAGTCGTATGGATAGGCCAAAATAATAACCAAGGCGAAGGATTCGTTTGGCCACGTCAAGGCCCCGCTAAAATTTTCCACCACAATACCCTACCGTCATGGACCTGTTGATGGTATGATGGCCTCCTGCCAGTTAGACAGTGAAGAGGATACCATCACAGCACGTTTATAGAGGAGTCCCCCCCTGACAACATAACGCGAAACCCTTTTAAGAAAAGCAACGTTTGCCGTACTAAGTAGTTCAGGTTGGGAGGACAGAGATTGTAAGGTAGTCGTGAAATTGGTGGGTACCACGGTATCCTGTGAATTGTGACAACAATAGTATTTATCATACAACTGACGGGGGTTGAATAGGTGGGGCAAAAATTGTTGGACCACTACGAATAAATTCAGAGTCCGTTTTTTTTTTTTTTTTTTTTTTGGCGCGGCGGGAATTTGCGAGCTAAGCAATCCATAGTATCCGCAAATTTTTGTTAGTGGAGGCGTGGATGGGTATGTATAGAATAGTGGGTATAAAGCTAAAGTGATTCCCGTAAATGTTGGTATTTTGAATTTCCTCGTTTTTTGCATTGGAGACGCCCTTAACTTATTGACTACCAATTGAGAGTCGCCAAAATGTCCGATAGATTTGATACCTAAGTTAATGCAAACTTGGAACCTTAGAACAGGGCCTTCATATGCCGCTGTATATTAGTGCAAGGGAAATCAAGATCAAAGTCGGAATGAAAGAGCCTAGGTTCACAGCGTTGGAGGAATGAGAAACAACCCGCTCCCTCCGCCACGCTGGCATTTAGATCACATCGAAAGAGGGTCATTGGGTACTACTCCTCCTGAGGTAAAGAGTAGCGATGAGTTTCGTCTGGAAATGTGAAATCGTAATGTTTGTCCCTCCGTTAAAGGAGCGTCCGCAAGTGGTCTGGCATGGTTTGTCCTTTTGATTGATTTCTGGTGGATAAACTCAAGGTCGATGTCGGGTGGAAGCCATTATCCATCTGCATAATGCGTTGGGTTCAGATTGAGGTTTGGCGTAACATGTAATGGAGGGGGTCTGGTTGGTGATGACGAAATCTGTGATTTAGAAGTAGTGTCGGAGTTTGGAATGGCACGAATGATAGGGCCCAGCACATTTTTCTACATGTGTGTAACCAGTCTCATATTCCCACCAAAGTACGACTTATATAATAAACGGCTTGTTCGTGATGCTCAGAGTCAACGATGGTAAGCAATGGCTCCTACAGCGTGTCGGTGGCGAAAGGTTAAAGGTAGAAGGCGAGTTGTCTTGGGGTGGTAGAATCACGGTGGCTGTAAGAGATAATATTTGGGAGCTTCGAAGGCTTGGTGACATTCTTCGCTCCATCAATGAATGCAATATCCTTTTAGGAGGTGATGGAAAGGTTGACACCGACCGAGATTGGGAGATGAAAGCAGTCGGATAGATTGGAGCTTTACCTTGTAAACTACGTACGCAATTG